>CM077304.1:216506421-217756421 GCA_039655065.1 Glossophaga mutica | reverse complement strand
AGGCACGGTGCCACTTCTACGTGAGGGGAGTTGGACAGAAGGACACTGTCATCACATGTGCCCCGTGCAGATGGCCGGGGGACTTCAGAAAATGCGGCCGCTGGTGTGGAAAGGGCCTCACTTCCATCCTGGCCATTGGTTGTTTGGGGCACTTTTTTTAAACATTACCCGTGAATAAGTGAGCTGCAAATACCTGAGGGAGGTCACGTGTAAATTCCTGCCAGCCCACAAAGTTTTCCTCCTAGATTTTTTGCAGTAACAAGAGATGGCTGTTCGGAGCACTTCGGGTGACTTCCAGGACTGCCTCCAAAGAGTTTCCCTGTGGTCGTTTCTCCCGTTTACGGTGTGTGAGCCTTGGCCCTGTCCCATATCGCCCTCAATCCCCATAATCACCGGATAGTTACCTGATCAGGTAACAGGTACTGACTACACACCTACTGTATGCCGAGTGTCGCTAGGACCCCAAGCCCTCGCTGCCGGGCCGAGGCATCCACCAGCCACAACCGCTGGGAGATGCAGAGCTGCAGTCCCCTCCCCCCTGCCCCCCGACAAGACCCCCACAAGGTTCGCATTAGAGTTTGAGACGCTCTGGCCGGCTTCGGATGTGAGGGCCATCAGCCTCACCGGGATGGCGTGTTCGAACGCCGGGCCCACCCGGGTATCTGCCTCCATGGGTCTGAGGTGAGCCCACAGCCTGGCATGTCAAACGAGCTCCGGGTGGCACCAGTCTGGGGACCACACTGGGTCCCAAACTGGGCTGCGCACCAGCATTACTGGGGGTGGTGAACAACACCGACACCTGCGTCCCGTCCCCAGAAACACCGCAGCGTGTGTGGCGTGCGGCGTGCGGCTTGGGCACTGAGCGTGTGAAAATCTCCCAGGGCGGTTCGAAGGGGCAGCACAGCTGGGAACCGCCACCCTCCGAGGTGAAAAGGGAGAAATCAGAAATCCTTTCTCGTGGAGTCTCACTGAGCTACGTGATTACGTGACGAAAAGATGTTGATGCGTGGGAAGGACTCGCCAGGAGCCCACACGTACCCTCCTTGAGAGAGCACGCAGAAGGAGGCCTCAATGGTGACAGGCAGGGTGGTGTCTGTTCAGCGGGGCAGGAGAGAGGGGGCGGGGGAGGGCAGGGAGGAAGGAAGGGGCTCGCTGGGCTTCAGGGGAGCCCCTGAGAGGTCCCGGAGTTCCGGGGCAGCACGCAGGCTGCCCTCAGGGGTGCTTGCCAGCCTCACGGCCACGTCCTGGGGTCGCAGTGACCCGGAGAAAAGTCAAAGCTCGGCTTTGTGAGGCAGCAGATGCAGCGCGGACCAGGGTGATGGCCAGCCCTCGGGTGTCCCTGGTGGGCTCCTGGAACCGGGGCGTAAGCGGCAAGGTTTCTTCTCCTGACCCAGAGCTGCGGCAAATAAACGCATAAATGAATGAATAAATGAATGCCCTGGACTACGTCACTAAAAAACGTCAGATTTACCTGCAGTGCCGAGAGGGGGCACGAGGGCACTGGCCGAGGGACAGGACCACCAGACAGCAACGTCCGAGCGGGAGGTCGGAAGGCCTGGCCCCGCACGCCGTCCGCGGTGGCCTCGTGGCTGGGCCGTCTCGGGGAACACATGGAAACGTCTGTGAAAACGCTTGGTGACCGGAAAGGGCCGACGCAGTGTTTCCTTCGCTGCGCGATGGGCCCCAAAGGAAAAACAGACACGAAATCCCCATTTGGTCGATTTCAACCGAAAGCAGCGCCCTCCAACCCTGCATACTTCCTTAATCGTCTTTCCCCTTCCGATCTGGAAGGGCTTTGGGGGACATCGCTCGGTGGTGAAGGGTTTCCAGGAGGTGGCCCAGGAGGCTGCGTTCCGCACCGTTTCACCCGGCAGGGACCCCGGGCCCACGGTGTCCTTTAGTCTGTGTGAACCTCCCTAGGACAGGCACGTTCGGAATGTTCATGGGAAAACAACTGGGAAAGTTCTGCATGAAACAGACGACGGGGCGTGGGCTTATTCCCCACCCTTCCTCGAACCCATTCAAATAAAAGTGAAGGGTATTGGAAAGCAGCGAGCCCGTGGAGGCCGAGAGGTGGGGAGTCACCGCAGAGTCGTCCGGCTGAGACCCCTCCTCCTGTGGTGGCAGCGAAGCAGACCACTAAGCGTTCACTCCGCAGCCGCTCTGACCACGGCCCCGCAAGTCCCATCTCCCCACCTCGGACGGCTAACAGGGGGCTGACGTAACAGGGTCGGACTTGCTGCTCCCTGGAAGGGCAGAATCTGCACCGGAGCCAAGGCCTGGGGCCTGGGATCCTGCAGTCTCTCCCCGGGGCACCCAGACGTGCCTGGCATCACCACCCGTCTGGCTTTGCCCGGTGAACGCTCTGGCTTTGCGAGATGGGCACGTATGGCAATGGAGGACCTAAATCCTCACAGAAGCTCCAGGAGTCCAAAATAGACTTTTCTAATAACGTTAGATTGCAAATCCCTATATACGAAAAGAATCTATAATGGGAGACACCCAGACAATCAATAAAGGCTCCAACCCGCTGAATGGACAAGGCGGTCGCAACGTAAAGCGACTGTGCACTCACCGTGTGGCCCACGCCACGGCGGGACGTGCTTCCGATCCCCTTGCCCCGGCCGGGGGAGGGAGGTCTGAAAAGCCGGCGCCCACGCTCTGCTGGCAAGTCCCCGGCACCAAAGCCTCATGGGAAGCCCCAGTCAGAGGCGAGCTCCCCGAGACCACGCGTGGCACTCGGGGTCCCTGGGCCGAGGGGACACTCCTACATCTAGAGGAACTGCAGTCCCAGCGTGTCCAATAAACACCAGCACTAATGGAACACGTGACCTGTTTGTGTGACAGGTGACCCTGTCTCCAGCCGCACCTGCCTGGAGACGCACGAAAATGCTCGAACTTCGTTCCCCACAAGGAGCCTCGGGAAAGCAGCATGGATGCCACAGAGCCCACTGGTTTGAACTGGCTGGGAGGGGGCCCTGGGGGCTTCTGGGTAGAAAGCACCCTGTCAGGCGGGGGAGGCAAACCCAGGGAGTGTGTGCATCGCCCTCTCATCCGCCGGGTTCTGCCAGAGCCCAGGTATCCAAGAAGGCAGGGAGACCCTATCAGAAAAGGCCTTCGCACAAACTGACTAAACGCAGGTTCAAATCCTGACTTTGTCACTCACTAGCCAGAGATGGGCAAGCCACCTCTTTGACGTGCCATTTCTCAATTATGAAAGTGAAGGAGTCCTTGCCAGAAGGACCGTTAGGCCACTAAACCCGTCTGAAACACCCAGAGCTCGGCTCAGCAGAAGCTCGGACAAAGCAGGTCTTTCCCTGCCGGCCTCAACGAGGTAAACAGGCCGACAAGCACCTTGGGGGTTTGGGGACGCTGGCGACCATGCCCATCTCACGCCTGCAGAGCGGTGCCTGCCAGCCCAGCCTGTCCCCTGTCCTGAAACGAGCAGCACTTTCTGGAATCCTGGGAGTCGTCTCCATTTTCGATGTCCAAAAGCCATGTGGTGCTGCCGAGCGCTTGAAATGTGGCTAGGGCAACTGAAGGACTGAGTTTCTCCTTTCATTCTTCGTAATTTAAATGTAAATAGCCACGCATCACTGTAGTGGCCAGCTCGCCTCAGCTGGGTCCACATGGTTCACGGGAAGGCGGACTAATGCCCAGCAAGGGCAGCCCCTCGAACTGGACCGACCAGCTCACCCCCGTGACCTCCACACGAAATGCTGGGCTCCCGGCCGGGGTAACAGAGTTAGGACGAATATTTGTTTTTCCACTTTTATAAAGCCAGCAGTCCTGACTGGGCACGAACCCAAGCCCTAGAAGAGCCCAGCTCGGATTCGTTGGTAATTATGTCGAAACCACTTTTTTATGCTCACTGAGGACATTATTTTATTGCTTCTAGACAGAGAGGAAGGGAGGGAGAGAGAAAGAGAGAGAGAAACATCCATCAGCTGCCTCCTGCACGCAGGGGATCGAATCCGACAGCGAGGCTTGTGCCCTGGCTGGGGATCGAACCCACAACTTCTCGGTGTCTGGGACACCACTCCAACCAGCGCAGCTGAGGGGCCAAGGCCTCAGCACTTTCTGTGCCTCTCTTGATTGTTTCATGTTTCACATGTCGCACACGCACACTCGCATGCACAAAACCTCCCACGCTTAGCGCTGTGACGCTGCCGCCTCTGTGCCCCTCAGCCGGTGGGCAGGGCTGCGCGGCAGCTCGGCGGGGCCGCACGGTGACCGTGCTCAAGGTTCAGGGCGGTCGTCAGCTCGCCCGGCCTCCTTCTTCAAGCTGAGCCTGCGTGGACGTCTGGGCCTGGCCTGGCGGGCTGTGCTACAAGGGAGCTAGAGCGATAACGAGATGTCATCTCTTTTCAGAGAAACCGGCGCCCCCCGCAGAGCGGCAGGCTCCGCTGCGAGCCATCGAGTCATCCATGTGTCTTGGGCACCTGTCTGCAGGCTGGGCGTGTGTGGGCAACGTAGGTGAGGTCTCGGGGCGCACAGCACAGGCGGGCTCTCTACCCTCACAAACCTTCGGCGGGGCGGCGGGGCTGCTGGCAGCGAACAGGTAACCAAATACTAAATTCGAGGTGGAGGTTGGAGTTGTGTGAAAAATACAGTAGGATGGGATAGAGGATGACAGGGTGGGGACGGGTCTCGGCCTGCTCGGGCGGGCGGCCGAGTTAGGGCTGGGGATAGGTTGAAGGGGATGGGATTCGGAGGCAGGACCTTCGGGAGGTGAGTAGGTGGTCAGCGTGGGGCCCCGTGATGGGATCGGCACCCTGGGAAGACGAGACCGAGCGTTCGCTTCCTCTCTCCACCAGGAGAGCCCAAGAGAGGGCAGCTGCCCGGCCAGAGAGAGTCTCGCCAGGAACCTAATCAGCTGGCTTCTGGACCTGACAGTTCCCAGCCTGCCGCGCTGTAAGGACACATTTTTGTGGTTGAAGCCACTCGGTCTGCAGGGTCCTGCTGTAGCAACCTGAGCGCGAAGGCTGCCCCACACAACCTTCGGTCTCCAGAGACCTCAGGAGACAGCGCTGTCGAACCGGGAGGCGCCCACCCAACAGGTGGCCTGGAGACCTCCACCAAGGAGCGCCGGTTCTCATTACTGGTGGTAGCTCCAAGTCATCGTGAATTAGTGAGCACTGAACCGTCGCTTCTGGGGGAGGCACGAACATACAGACACAAGCTATCCGTACACATCTCACACCCGTTACAGTTTCCAACCCTAAAATCAACTCGTCCAGGAAGGTTCTGTTCTCTTTATGCTACACCAGAGAAAACGAGGCTCAGCCCTGTTACGTGACTCGTCTGAGCCATCCCTCGGCCAGGTGTCAGAGTTCGACGCCAGCCAGTCCCCGCTGCAGGCCCCTCCTGTCTCCATCCTCCGCCCCGTCTCTGTGAGGAGGGACAAGAAGGCGGAGCCTCTTCGAGTTCCACCTCCGCTGCAGACGTGGGCGCCAGCGGGCCAGCTCACGCCACTCCGTGTGCGTCCACACAAAGGACCAGAAAAGTGCAGAGCGTGCTCATTCGGGGCTTACAATTAGGGTTTAGCAAGCGGGCAACTTTGCAGATACAGGACCCACACATACTGAGAACGGAGGCTGCCCTCTCTGCTGCTGTCCCGAGAGCAGCGCGGACAACACCTGCGCGCCCAGGGCCGGGCCTCTGCAGGTCCGACCCACGCGTCCATCGGGTGGGCTCCGCGCTGCCCACGGACTCCAGGGGGACAGACACTGCGTGGCCCACCGCTGCCTCCCGGGCCCTTGGAAGTCAGTACAAGCGGAGCGGGGCCGGAGGGAGGAGAGCGATGGGGTTCCCGGTTCGTCCTTTAACGTGGCGCACCATGCAGGCGAAACAACAGATTTGGTGCGCGGACACGGACGCCCGCTCTGAAGGGAGACCCCCGCCAGACACGTTCGAAAACGGAGCGGCGTGGGTCATCTTTACGATGCGCTGGCTTGGGGTTTTTCCTAATTGTAAAAGTAGTTCGTGTTCAATGTCTAAAAAAATTTTTTTAAGTAAAAAGCATAAAACGATGAAATCCCCACCACCTAAAAACGATTATGGCTAAAATGTAAGCACATATTCCGCCAGTGCCGGTCTGCCCACAGTTCTCTGCGGTTTGACCGCGGTTTGTTTTCCGCGTGGTCCCTGCGCCCCGCGCCCTTCCAGCCCCCGCGGCCGGGTGCAGCAGAGAGCAGGCTCCGAGACCAGAAGCCAGTCCAGCTCGGGCTGCACTCAGACAGAGAGACGGAAATACAGGGCCAGTCTGAGCTGATCCTTCTGCCCCCAGAGACGACATTAGAGGGTACCGAGTGAGGAGGGCAGACAGAGAGCACACCCAGACCTAAAGCCAGGGCCGGGCCGAGGCTGAGACGCAGGTCGCCAGCATCTCAGAGCAGACGGGCCTTCCCGAAGCTGCGCCCAGCCACGAGGCCCCGCCCAGAACTTGTACTAGGCATGTTTACAAGTGAACGCCAAAAGAAACAGGGGCCCCACATGCGGGATCAGAAGACATCCCCCCACCCGCAGTGTCACGAAACGCCCCGAAACAGCCCGAGCTGTCTCTGGACACCCAGCAGGCAGGACACTGTCCAGTGCGCTCCTGCCTGGCTGCGGGGGCCCTGCCTGGCTGCGGGCCGCAAGACGACAGAGAACCATGGGGTCGGGACAAGGTCACGTCCCAGGCACCAGTGAGTAAAGGCAGTCACGGGCCCTCCCATTGCGGCACCTTCCCCAGGCCCCGCCCTGGCCCAGCCCCTGCCGTGGAGACACACCCAGGGAAAGGGCCCCCTCTGAACTGACGTTTAGTTTCTGTTGCTGGTGACATGTGGGCCCAAAAGAGAAATGACAATCCAATTACAGAAAATAAAGACCTCAGATAGCTGCTCGAGTCTGGGCGCTGAGATTTGTGCCCGGCATTCACATATATGTATATGTACACACACATATATATGCGTCTGTGACAGGGAACAGGGTCATATGTGTGTGTGAGATCTTTAGCCCTGTCAAAGATGCCTCACACACACACGGCGTATTCTGGTGCTTCTGTCTAGCTCCTACTCATAGAGAAACTCGTGATGACCCTGAACGGCTGCTGTAGCCCAAATTCTGCTTCCAACGGTCAGGAACCACCTGGCCTTTCCACTGTTCTCCGTGCCGTGCTGGCTTCTGGCTTCAGGGCCCAAACCTTACTGCAGAGAATTCTTACCTGTGCAGAGTGCACAGCAGGCAGGTCCTCCAGGGTGACTTCATCCTGTCACCTTTACAGACTTGTCGGCCCCCCGCCCATGAGTTCTCCAAGATCCGGACCGAGCATCAGCTGCGCCCTCGGAGGTCTCCTCCAGTGGCGTTGTCCACACAGAGGGTCCAGGTCCAGGTGAATGGATGGTCCCACGTGCCGCTCGGCTCTGCGGAAGTCCAGAGACACAGATGGCCTCAGGTGAGCAGCAGGACAGGGGCTGTCAGCGGTGGGTTTTGAAGAAAGGGGAGCTAAGGTGAGAAAGGTCGGTGAGAGGCGGACCAGGCAGGAGCCCGAATGGGGCTCAGGTATTTGGAATTTATCTGATGAGCAACGGACTCGAGGAAGGAGTTGCAAGCTCACCTGGTGAGTGTCCTTTGAAGTTTGGGGAGAAGTGGGCTGTGGGGAGCGGAGGCGCCCGGACTGGGGGAGAAACCGAGGTGGCAATAAAACGAGCCTTCTGCTCTCCTGAGACCCGATTGTCTCGAACGAAGCTCAAGGCTCATCTGAGAAAAGGTGGCAGAGGATTTAGGAGGAGCTGGACCGGAGAGCTGGGAGAGTGAGTTCGCATCCTATTCCCACGCAGAGGATTCCAGAAGGGCCAGGGCCCAGGGGCTCGGGGATGGCGTGGCAGCATCAGGCAGCTTCAGGACTGAAAGGAGGTTGGGAATTCTGCAACCGTGGAGAATTATAGCATGTCCACGAATGGAAATATAGAATTTTAGGGAGAAAAATGGGATGAAGATTCAGTCAGAACTCTAAGCAGATCATGAGTCCAAAAGCAGACATGCTTTTGCAGTTATAAATAACATTTAAAAGTTTTTAAACAGAACGCACTTCATGTCTTAAAAGGCCGAACACTTCTGTGAACTTGCAGTAATAATTACGTGGGTTTTTTTTAGCCTTTTCTCTGGGCGCCTTTCAAGTTCCCTGCGGCTGTGAGGATTCAGATGTAAATCACTCCATTTCCTTTGAAATAAATACACTTGGAGCTATTTTGGTATCGGTCATGTTTAATATTGGGTTTACAACGTATAGACATGAATATATGAGCAATCTCACATTTTAATATTAAGAGATTGAGCAGGCGGCCAAGTTATTAACATGTGGTTTAAACCCAGCACTCCAGCCGTCAGAGAACAGGCAGCGGAATTTCTGAGTCATCGCCAGGCAAGCTCAGCCGTCTGGTGGCCACATGGCAGCCAAGACGAAGGTTGTTTGGTTATAAACATCAAAGGCCCGCATTTGACCCTGTGGAGACCCCCACGGCTCAGAGCACTCGTAGGACAAGACCACCGACCACCATGCGGAACCCGGTGTCCAGCTGTGAGAAGGACCGGAGGTGCCCAGAGCCTGGCCTGGCCCGGGGGACCCAGCGACGGGCCCATGCCTCGTGGACAGGACAGATTGGGCCTCTGGGGTCTTGGCCCAGGCTCAGCATCTCTTGAAGTTGGCAGCTTTCTGGAATCAGAGAGAGAAACCCAACCTCTTCTGAGGTGAGCCCCAAAACCAGCCTGGACCACCAGGCCTGAAGGCGGGGTTTGTGTTGGCTGAGCCGGCTGGCACCAAGAACGGGCCGTGGGGCCTGTGGGCCCAGGCCTCGTGGGCCACGCTGCCTGGATGCTGCCTCAAGGCCGCAGGGAGCGTGCCCTGGTCCGGCCGGCCTGGCATGTGGCTGCTGCTGGCCGGGCGTCACCAGGCTCAGGCGCAGGAGCTGGCGTTCCCAGAAGACAGGCTTTCAAATGTGGCTTTGCCGTGTGAGCCCAGCTCCGAGGCCAGTGCTGCTACTTCCAGGGCACCTCCCCTTCACTAAACACCTGCACAGACCTGCAGCCTGCCACGCTTCTGAGCCAACGCACGCACGACCTCTGACTTCCTTCCTGGCAGCAGGACGGGCATCTAGGACCCGGGCCCTGGCTCTCCCTGGCCTCCTGCCCATGGCTTTCGAATCGGCACCAGAGGACACTGGTTCCTGACAGAGACTTTGGAATCCGGAGAAGGGAATGAGCGCCAGGAGAGCCGGGCCCGGAGGCAGAGCAAGCACGCCCTCCACGGACGCCTGTGACGGGGACACGCGGGCAGAGCTTGGAGACGCCACGACTCGACGCCCTGGCCTGACGTCTGTCTGGCCTGGCCGCAGGCCGCTGCTCTGCCCGCAGGCCCACTCGGGATGCAGAGCTGCTGCGGCCAGGCACCCGGTTCTCCTGGACCATCCCCCTCCCTGCGAGGCTGAGCGCAGCCCCCGGAGGCCACCGGGTTTCCAGTCCTCTGGGTGGTTCCGGCTGTGAGGCCTGGAAGCTGGCACTCACCAGGGTCCTCTGATGTCGTCGGTCAGACAGGCTCTTCCTGGGCCTGCATCACGGACGGTGGGGCCAAAACTACGCGGTGATTACCGTGAGTGTGTTATGAGCCTTTGCTGTATGGCAAACCACCTTTTTGCCAGTTTGCATCCCAAACCTCAAACGATGTTCATTACATACCTGTTTGTACCATGCAGGTTTATTGGTACACTGTACGGGGCACCAAAAATTAGCAATGAAACTATCAGTTTTTAAGAAATGATACGAAGTGACAAACAAACTCGGCCAGGCAGCGTCTAGCACACTGTGGAACGCGGGGGACAGGGGACTGAGTGCAGCGACCGTGGCAATGAGGATGAAGCGGGAGGGGGCGTTATTCGGCTCATTCCGTTTGTCCTTTTTCTAAGTGGGCCAAACCGACACCCCTGGCTTTTTTAGTCACCTTTCACACAAGCACCTACGCTGAACCGGCTTCTTGGGAAACCTTTCCCTTCCGCTGCGTCTCGTGCAGGTGCGGCAGCGAATCCGAAGACGGCACAGGTGGACGCGCAGGGAGCTCAGGATGGCCTTCGCGGGGCGGCTGATCGAGAATCACGGGGGCGTGACTTCCGCCTCTGCTCCTTTCCGCTCCGAAGGCACAGATGAAGAGTGGTTCTGTCCTGGGCTTTCACTGGAGATCGAATATAGTTTGCAGAGAATGCCGAGACTCCTGTGCAAGGCACGTGATGAGAAAGGGCTAGACTGGCGGGGCTCTGCCCGAGGACAGAGGCCGGACCCCACGAGGAACACTGCCCGCTCCCAGAGCGGAGTGTGGGTCCGGCTCCGCAGGCCCCGTGGAATTTCAGGATCGGCACACCGAGTCCTAGTCCTTGCCTTTCACATGGAAGTTGTTCTCACAGATGGCTGGTCCCTGCCTCACCACGGTGCACTCACGTGTCGAGCACGACTTGTCTATTTACTTCGTCAGTCTCTGGAGAAGAGGCATCCCGATTACAAGCCTCTGCACTTCGAGTCTGATGTAACCGGGCAAGACTCCGGTGTCCTGGGACTGGCGTGTGCATGTTTTGCAGGGATAGGGGAGCACGGGGATTGTGGTCGGGGGGGGCAGGTGCAGGCAGATGGGCTGTGTGAACGGCCAGCCCCGATTTGTCGTGCCCCGCCATGCTGCCTCTACACGTGACCATATCGGGACTGCAGCAAGCCTGACACAATGCCTGAAAAGGCACTCGCGCACTCCCGTTCCCTCTTCTGCTCCTCAGCAGCCGGGAGAGATATCTGGGCAGGCCTGCTGAGCGAGCAAAGGGTGACACAGGGAAGACGGCCAGATCGCGCCAGGCAAGGCCATCCGAGACCGGCCAGGCCACAGTCAGCTCACAACGGAGACGAGACTGCAGGCTCCGGAGCGAAGACTGCCACGCGTGGCGTGGACTGGCAGGGGCACCCCTGCAACCTACAGACTCGCGAGAAATGACGGTGGCTGCTTCAAGCCTCCAAGGTCAAGTGTGGGCATTGGGCACTCATAGCTGGCGGACAAGATGGGTCACTGTTTTGTTCTTACCTGCCTGGATACTTTGGCCTTAAAATTCAACGTATCTAGAGTTTGATGTCTTTTCCTTTTCACAAACGGATGTCACCTCCAGGGTCTGCAAACACATTTGCGAATGGATACATGCTTTTTTTCCTGCAAGGAAAACACGCCAATTTCTATCACCAGGACACGCTCATACCACGCTCACACTTCACTGCTGGAAGGAAGCCAAGGAGTCAGCCAACAGTGTCTCCCACCCCACCGCCCACTCCCACCAACCACAGTGAACTAAAATCTAGACCACGTGAGTGGGTAAGATGTATAGGTCTGCGTAAGCGATTCCATAACTAAGAGAGACAAAGGAGACGCAGCAGTCATAAACTGCGCCCTTTTAGAACTCGTTTTCACGGACGCACTTCAGCCTGTGGTTCGGTGAGGCGGCGGGGCCACCGCAGTGCCGGGCTCAGCCTCGTTCCGCCCACAGGGCCCTCGCTGCGGCTGCACCGACAGTGCAGATGCCCCGGGCAGGGCAGGTCCGGGGAAGGGGCTCGCGGGCAGGTGCCACCAAGCGAGGGCGCCGCTTTCCCTTGGTTTCGGTGGGAGGGACATGTAACTGTTACCTTGCCGTCCACTTTCATCCACAAAGCAAGTAAGCTGTGGAAGTCCTGGTCAGAAACGCTCCCTCTGTCGGGGTCTCCAGCAGGTTGTCAGCTTTCAGGAATCGCAGAGAATTCCTACACCAAATTAACTATACTCCGCCATGTTAGCACAACCTGCAGCTCTTGAAAAACTGAACTGTATTACCTCAAAATATTCCAACAGAACAATACCCCCACCTAGTGGATAAAGAAAACCGTCTGCTTATTTCAGCCACGAACAGCGCCACCATAAAAAAGGAACTGTAACTACAGTGAATTTAAAATCAAATTTATTCTGTTTTTAACACCCTCGGAATACCCCTGGAGGAAAAGGAACCTCGTGGAACCGTGCAGCCGCCCCCCCAAGGCATGGCCAGGTGACACAGGTGAGGTAACAAACGCTCTGGAGTCACGTGTAAATGTTACTCTGGATCTCGTCTGCCGTCACCAATTTCTTCAGCATCTCCGTGCTCTGGGGAACGTTCTGAAAGGAGAGAGTGCGGGTGTGGACACGGTGACACTGAGAACTCGGCGAGCAGCAACGTGCAGCCCCAGGCGGCCGACCGGACAGGCGCTATGGCTCGCCCCTTCTTCCCAACACACGGACAAGCAGGCCACACACCTAAGCGTGTCCCCCCGTCGTCCAAACCTGGCCGAGGACTGGCCGTCCAAAGCCCTCGGGCAGACACCACGCACCAGCCCGGCCCCTCTCCCCCCGCGAGCGCTGACCTCCCTCTGCAGCCCAGCGCCTCGCTCGCCACCCCTGTTCTCAGGGCTCCCAGACTCGCCCACTCCTGGGCGCCCTCTGCTGCCCTCTGCACGCAGCCCCCCACTGGGCTCCACCCATCTTTCAAATCCAGCCCAAATGCCACTGTCCCAGAGGGACCTCTCCCCCTCGGCTGCCACGCAACAGTGCCCTCTGCTGGCAGGACAACCACCGGCGCCTCAGAAGGCTCCTCCAACTGACCTATCACAGCAACAAAACACTCCCCGCGTCACAGGGGACATCTACAGGAGAGGTGCGGGATCTCGTCCTGCTGCCAGATTAGGAAGCTTCGTTGTGAGCCAAAGAATCTCTACGTACTACTGCGGGTTTAAACTGACACCCTACACTTACGGCTGTTACTACGTTTGTTCATTATAACAACTCAGCTATTAAGTTAATGAGGTAAATAAAACCTTACCTTAACCAAACCTTTTAAGCTTCTGGAAGAAAGTACAGGCATGAAAGCTTCGATGGTGATTAGGTCTAACTTCATCACGTCGGTGTAGCACAAGTACAGAACGGCAGGGAGCTTCCATACCTGGCAGTAACTCAGAACTATGAATATGCAAGAGAAAAACGCTTCAGTGTTCCATTGCAGCATTTAAAATTAAACACCTGACATGAAGGCTGCTTCTAAAAAATAGTTGTCTCTGTTGCCTCTTTTAATCAAAGCATTTACTGCCATTTTGAATTAATTCTAATGCATATTTTCTTTCCAAGCCAATTATTTTCTTAGGTATTCTCCTGATTTTGCAAATATTGGGCTTTTTAAATTTTAGTTTCAATTTCAGTTTACATTCAATAGTATTTTGTATTAGTTTCAGGTGTACAGAACAGGCAAACACGGTTTATTTTGCGTTCCTGAACACATGACTGAGATACATCCTGAGCAGCTACAGGATTAACGTTTTCCTGACTATAATAAACAAAGTAAATTAAATGTAAATAAGATATGGAGCATAATACAAACTACTGAACTACTTACTCTAATAAACTTAACATTTACAGGGAAAAAACCCTTTTATTTATTAACAAATAACTACTAACTATACATAGTAACATTCATTTCTGAAAAGAAGTGACAATCTAATTCTGATGTGATGTTAGTAACAGAGACAAAAAGTATTACCGCCGAGATTCAGTACCTGAAGCTACTATGCTGACCATTAAAACATACTTTACCAACTCCTGCATATACACATGCAATTTGTATCTAACGCTGGCTCACCCGAGCTACCAAAGACCAGAAGGAAGCAGAGCAACTGTGAAGGGCAGCAGTTAAGAACCCTGAGCTGTTCTCCCGTAAGTGCATCTGGGAAGTTTTTAAACTCGAACCAGAAAGACGGACGAGCAACTGCAGGTGATGAATATAAACAGCAGTGCACCGCCGATCATCAACAAACTACCCTAAAAAGATCTCTAACATTCAGTCTGAAACCTACGGGATTTTGTTAACGAATGTCACCCCACTAAATTCAGTAAGAAAAGAGGAAAGAAAAGATCTCTAACGTTCAAGTCACAGCTGTCGGCAAAGCGGTAACAAGCTCTGGTGAAAACGTCACAAAGTGCAAGGCTACCTGCCGCGGGGAGGTCGTGGACGATGTTGGGCTGCTCCAGCAGCGGGCAGCACGGAGGCTCTTCGAAATTCTGGGTTTGTAGGGCTCTCAGGAAAGGACAGCGAAGGCTGCTGGTCGATTCCAAAGTTTTGTAGTCGGTAACGTGCCGACTTGTGAGGATGGTTACTTGCGTATTCTTCCTTGGACAAGAGCCGAAAACCTGACGCAAAATCGAGAGCAAAGGAAAACAGACACACAGGACTCAGGCTGGGCGGCCTTCGGGCCGACTTCCTGCCGGAGAACTAAGGACAGCGCCACCCACCCGGGGAGCCGCGGTCTCGGGCAATGCGTCGGGAGCGCGCCGGGGCAGGGGCAGGGGCTGGGGCAGGGGCCGGGGCAGCGGTCCCAACGTTGAGCCAGCAACGCCACCCCGAGCGACGCGTCCCTGACCGTGCGCCCTGTCAGCCTGCACGTGCGTCCCCCCCACCCCCACCACCAGCATCTGCAAACGAGTCTTCCTAAAAATCAGTTTTAAGTGAAACTCTAAAGAATTTAAAGCGCCCCCCCCTCATCTGGAGTTCTGCTCTCTGAGGCTTTGCTGTCCATGGTTTCAGCCACCCATGGTCAACCATGTTTTGAAAATACAGCATGAAAAACTCCAGAAATGAACAAATTACACCTCCTAAAGTCCCGCCATGCCGTGAGGTGCGACGAAATCCCGCGCCACCCCGCCCCGAACGAGCGTCACCGCGGCGCCCGCCGCTGAGCCTGCAGCAGCAGACCCACTGCTGAGGCAGCACCGCTCGATTTCGTTCTTAGCTGTTACTCTCTTAATCCCCAAGTTAGACTTTCTCACAGGCGCGTGGGGCAAACACAACACGCGTGGGGTGTGGCGCTCTGCGGCCCCAGGCACCGCCGCGTCTGGAGACGCCGCCTGCAGGGGGCGCTGCCGGAGCACTAACGGCACCACCCTCCTAGGTTGGCATCCGACGGCTTTCCAAGGATGCTTCCAGCTTTTAAAAATCCATGACAGTGTAAACAAAGAAAGCAGCTACTTTTCAAAGAAAACAGATTTCAGGTCACTGCACCTTGTTTGAAAATATTTTATGAAGAGAAAGAAATGGCTATTTCAGATAACAAAAGAAGTGAAGGTTTTATATAGTGTATCATAAATGATTTGCAGGACTCATTTCATTGTACAGCTTTGTAAACAAACACCAAGAAAGTCACCACCATGTGCCCTTGCTGCCCTGCCCGTCCCGTTTAAGGCGCGACACTGCTCACAGGCCTAAGTCACACCCGCCCTGTAACGCCTGCGGTCGAACCCACAACAGGAGCGCCGTCAGGCTGTGCAGCCCACATGAACCAACCAGTAAAGGGGCCCAACGAGTATCCCCAGGAAAAAAAATTTGGGCTAAAAATTGTTGTTTTAGAAATGTGTAATTGCGCATTTTTTTAAAGTCTGGAAAAGTAGCTACATGGTACAAAAATAAAAAAATATTTTTTCTTACTAAGCACTGTACATAAATTTAAAATAAAAATTATTACAGCTGTGATATCCAATGAACCCTCTCCCTAAGAAATACAAATAGGTCCATGAATATAAAATATGTATATAATTATCAGAAGATTCACAGACCTTCTTAAACAATCCCTCAATTAATAAAATGCATTTAATAACTGTTAATGAATGCTTCTAAGTATGTCCATCTAGTTTAAAGTGAGAATACATCAAATTTCTTATTTCTAATTAACTGTAATGCCTGTAAAAAATACACCTAAGATTTAAGCTGAAATGTCACTAAGACACACGTAATAGGTCTACTTCATTTAAAAATAATATTGTCCATAACTGCCAAAATTATGATTATTCCCTAAAATCCCTAGTTAATTTCCTCACTGAAAAATCTATTATTTGGTACATACTGTGTGCATACTTTTCCACAAAATGAAGCCCCAACGGATTCATCCTAATGCTGAGAGAAACGGTGTCATATTGTGGAGTCGGGGTGCGTGGCTGCTGAGTGCCACCCCCTGCCGCCCATCCCCGCACCGCTCCAGCTCTGCGCTGGGCACCCTTGGCCGTGACCCTGTTTCAGGCGTGTAGCTTGTATTTCTTTTAAATAAAGTAATACAGTGGACGGGACGGATTAATTCAACTCACGTTACATGCCTCTACAACCTATGATCTTTAGCACAATGCTAATTCTGTTTGTTAAAGAAGTCCTTTTACTTTTCATATGCTCTAACAAATTTCTACAATGTTTTTAGGAAAAAAAAAAAAAAAAAAAACCAAGTACTTCCCCACTTCACTATCTGACCGTGAGGCTTAGGTGTGAAGACACTGACCCGTAACGAACGGCCACCCCTGCCACCCAGGCCCTGGCCGCCCGCGTCCCTCTCACCTTCTCCAGCCACTGGTACTGCTGGTCTTCAGCCACGTAGCAACTGCACTGACAAAGGACAATCTGCAAAACCAAATTCCACGTTTCTGTACCGTCAAACAAAGTTTACATGCAGCCCACGCTGTCACCAGACACGCGTCATGTATGTCCTGATATAGCACTTATTTTCCTGCATTCGCCACCGGCCTGTTTTCTTTTAACATGGAAGAATCGAGCTCCTGCTGGCCGTTTTCACTGCCAGAAGGAAGTGCACGCCGACAGAGCCGGCACACGAGCCGCTGCAGACACGCCCGGCGAAGACCCAGGAGACAGGGCGGGCGGGCGGCAGCCCTGCTGCCTTCTGCGCGTCCCACGCTGTGACTGAGGACCAGACCCCACGCCAGGAGCCTGCGGATGCCGCAGAGACAGCAGGTGCTGGCGCAGCGAACGGGCGGCCCGAGGGACCTCACCCAGTGGCATCCTGTGAAGACGGGATGCAAAACCTTTGCAGGGATCAGAAACAGAACATGCTTCCTTCCTTACAAACACGGGGTATTTTATAAAAATCCTCATGAAACTTCAGGAACTTCAGAGTGCATGCTACAGAAACAAACTCTACGTACGATAAAATCAAACTCTACAGTTTTTCGGGCTAACACTTGCACTGTACACTGTGGAATTACTGGCTGCCCCCACTGTGACTCCCCGCCCCTGGCCTTGTGCACGTGTCCAGCGGGTGTGGGATGGAACTCTGTCGGACCGTAGACGGGGAGACGCCTCGCCTGCGGGGCCCCCTCCTCTGCCTACCCTGCCGCCCAAACTGCCCAGCACACCGCATTCTCTGAATGAACCCAAGAGTAGGATGAGGACCAACGCAAGCCTAAGAAGTCCCTCAGCATCCGCCGCACAGTGTCCTTCCTGACTTAAGAAATCAGGACACGCTGGGTTAGGATGAAAGTCTGACGTCAACAGGATTGTACTTAGAACGCGCGCAGCGTTCATTTGCCCAGCACCCATTAACAGAGCTTCTAGCGTGTACCAGGCACTGGCTAAATACTGCCTTCCGCAGCAATGAAGCAGGGTCCCCGCTTCCAGAGAATGAACGCGTTTTTGCATGTCTGGAGTCACCCACTGAAATACTTTTTTGTATAAGGGCAACATTTAAATATCTAGTCTTTACAGTTTGTTCCTAACAAAGTTACATCAGAATTTCCCAACAACTTTACCAACGCAATGTACATGTGCCTTGTTAATATTTATATAAACAACAAAGTGGTCACTCGCACTGCCTACAGGCGGAACTCCTCAGGCCACAAGGACACACGGAGGAACGTGGCATTCAAATGAACGCTACATGAATGAGGCCCACACGACTACTTCTTGAACAGACAAGACAGGTCCCACGTACCGAGGGATTTGATTTTAGATGGTAAAATACGCAGAAAGCCTCTGCGGGGGAGAGATGTGCAGTGTCTGTCGTTCTACACCACTCGTTCCAGAGTTTAGCACAGCCGACTTCTTCCCAGGCTCCTGAATTCATGACAAATGATGACAAAAATGCTGTAAAAACAATGCACGTTAAGTTAGTGTTCAGTTCTGCAAGCTGCATTTTCTATTCAATAAAAAATAAGGTCATTCAAGTTACCGTAGAATTCTAAAGCTGAAGGAGCCATTCCAGGCCACTGACCTCACACCACCATTTTGCAGAAAAGGAAACTGAGGCCGTAAGGAGTAAAAGGCCACGCCAAGTACAGACAGTGTCAGAACCGGGAGGTGACAAGGTTTACCGACACGCTTTGCGATGCTCTCACAATGCGGTATTTACCTGGAAAAATGTAGGCCAGGAGACCTTTATATATAAATGACTCAGTACTTACTCAGCTTGCGCTGGTTTTGCAAGCACTGGGGCTACCTGACAGAACAAAGGGTCCTACTGGAGTTCCCAAACGCCCTCCTCCGAGCCGGAGAACCCCCTAAAATCACACAGCTTTGTGCACTTGCACAAACCTGTGCACGCTGTTCCAGCCAAATCCTGCACCGTTCTCACTGCAGCTTCTCAAACGGATTCATTCACATAAAGACTTTAGAACTTAAGTACTCAAAGACAGTCCGTTATTTTTAGAGTTACCGTTATATTCTTAAAGGAACATGTAAGAAATGTTCGAAAGCCGGTTAAGAACCTTTGCTACAGGGGGCCATGTACGCACACTACCTCTGGCCCTCCAAGTCTGACCAAAACAGGCCCTCGAACTTAAGGAATTCTGGACACCGAGCACAACAGAACCAATTCCTTGAGTTTATAAGTTCCCAAAGCCAAGAACGTTTCCTTTAAATCTTATTTTTTTAAGTTTATGAAAAAGTGCCACATGAGCAATTATAGATTTTACTCAAATACAAAGTTACTCTACTATAGCTTTTTCTTAAAAAAAAAAAAAAAAATTAAAATCATTTGTGATGAAAAGTAACTTGAGATTTTATTCTTTCAACAAAATGTCTAGTCTAGTGCATTTCCACTCACCTACAGCATTATTTCCAACCGCAATTATAAACTTGGAGCAAGGGTATTTTTCCAGCAGAGAGACTTCCAAGGATGTTTTTGTCTGTCTTCGAAGGAGCCGCACCTCCCTAATGCAAGACACAAAAGACAAAATTAATGTAATTTAAATACAAATGGTACCTTACTGTGATAAGAAGAATCCTTACTATAAACTTGTATTAAGTAAAATATAAACTTTGATTTCATCAAGAACATAATTATAGTCTTCAGGAAACAACAGAACCAGGTGAGAACTAATAGAGAAAACCACTCGATACAAAGTTCCCAGAGAATTCCACAACAGAGATCAGGCTGTCCACCTAACCCCCCTACCAATCAATCCTAGCATCCCCAAAAGTGGGATGACCCAAAGGGACACAGCAAGCAGTAAGGAACACCAACCAGCACCTTTGAGGCATTCTTGCCAGTGAAGTATTGAACCTGAATGGGACCATGCCTCCAGAAGGAACTTCCCTTTACAGGAAATGCAAGTGATGGAAACACGTTAAAGGACCCCAAGAGGAAGCAATGGGACAAATCCAGAGTGTGGGTCCTCCCGCAGGGCAGCCAGGCTCTCAGCAAGGGAGGAAAAGGAGGCGCACTGCTCTACATGAAAGAAAGCTGAAAAGACAAAACATCTACATGTAATGTGCGGGCCTTGGTAGGGTTCTGATTTATACAAACGCACTGTCAAATGTCCTTCCTATCTGAGGCAACTAGCCAGATGTGATCATGGACTGGCTATTAAACAGTATCAACAATTATTAATATTGTTAGGGGTGACAGTATCATGTGGAGGAAATGTCCGTAGCATTTGCGATGCATTCTGAAAAAGGTTCAGGAAGGAGAAAGCCCATGGTTCTGGAACTCACGGGTGATGGGAGATAATGGTGCAAAATCTTCATTTCGTTATTTTCTCTAATTTTTATGTGTTTGGAAATAATACTAAAAAAAAAAAAAAAAAACACCTGCCACTGACACACAATGCTAACTGAAGTGTGGGGCGGAGAATCAAAGTTCTAAGAGTTGTCTTATGTTTCATGAACCAAATACACAACGAACTTGGGGCACGAAGATATACAGCACTGCAGCCCTGGAAAAAGTTAAAGGCGGCAGAAACCACCTAAATCAACGCTAACGGAAGTCTTGCAGACCGCCCCTTTAAAGAACACGTGAGTCCAACCAGTCCACCGAAACTGCAGCAGGCCAACACGAGCCCACCTCCACCCAACACCCCAGGAGCTGGTTTGGCCAGACCCACCGAGGACTTCCCGAGCCCCAGGGCAGAGCGGGCCGCGAATCAGCGGCCGCGGGCAGCGTCCCGCGAACCTACCCCGCTCCCGCGACAGCCGGAGCCCGGTACCGCGGCCGCAGTCCCTACTGCCCCGCCAGCTCCCCGCGCCCAAAACCTCACCTCTTTCGTGCCAACTGCCGCCGGACCTCCCTATCTTCGGGCGTCTCCGTTTTCCCCTCTTCTTCTTCTTCCTCGTCCTCCGTCCCGGCTCGGCACGGAGCCTTAACCACCTCACCGAAGAACGTAGCCGCCATGGTCCCTCTCCCACCCACCCCTCTAACAGCAGTGCCACGGACCGCGCATGCGCTCCCCGCTCCCCGCCCCGCCTGGCAAACCAACCCTACGCGAGCGACCTAGAGTATCGCCACGCCCCTGAGCCCTGCCCCCGCCCGCTGCCACGCCCCCTACGCTGCCTCCGCGCACGCGCCCCACCCCCTGCCAACACCCACCGCGCACGCGCCGCGGGACCCAAGGGTCACGCAAAATCGGGGCGTTTTCTCCCTGCTGAGGATCCTCGCGGGGAGACCGAAAGATCGGATGACTGCGGGCCGGAGAGGCGGAGTCGAGAGGCGGACGCGGGGCTGCGCCTCCTGTCCCGACAGGTAACGGACCGGGAAAGGGAAGGGGTCGGCCGCCCGCTCTCCCGTCTGTAATGCTCCGAAAAGAGGCGGACCCCTGTACCTTTCCCTCCCTCGCTCCGTTTCCGTTTTCCTGCTCCGTTAGGAGAGAGACTGGTTGAGTTGTAGTTTATTAAATAATCACCCTGCTCCAAACCGCGATCGCTCCCAGGTAGGTGTCGACCCGGGCCCGGCGCGTCCATGGGACAGGGGGCAGTGGGAGGATGGCAGGGCAGGAAGAAACACAGTGCTTCGTGGTGTTATAAAAATGAGGCCTTTACTCTGGCAGTAGGAATTCACATTTCAAAACATGATGGTCGTCAGGCTGATCGAAAAGACTGTATGAGACTGCAAAAATATTAGCTTTTTTAAAACTTGGCTATTTCTAATACAAAGTTTACTTCCGCTTTAAATAGCCTTTCACTAGTAAGCAAAGTAAGTGTTCAATGGGTTCTCTTTAAAATTTGCTGGAAGTTCACAGAGCACTATTCCAAACAGGAAGGAAAAAAGTACAACTGTACCACATCGTTCAAATACAAATGAAAATATCCGGAATTGCAATGGAAAATTAGAAAAATTACCTAAATTTAGTTGTGCTGAAATTAGATGGCATTGCTTACATTTTGGAACTCTGTCAATGAATAATCACAAAGTATTAATTTGGGGTTTTGCAAAGCCTCTTGAGATAATAAAAAAAAAAAAAATTCCCAGAAAGTTGCTAGAAACATCTCGTTTTAAGATGTGGAGAAACAATGATCAACAAAGCCATTTACATAAAACTGATATTTAGCAATTTTACACATTACTGCAAAATTTAAGACTGGTCTTAGAAGCAAAATTTGAACCCTTAAGTATAAACATTAAGACCCAAATTGCTATCCGGTAAGAGCTTAGGAAACTTTAGATACAGTTAGAGAGCTAGAATATACACGATTACCAACGTGATGTTTTAAAATTGCGCTATGATTCCTGGGTTAATTGGCTTTATAGAATGACTGAATTGCAGAATGAAAAACTTTGGGTATCACTTTGTCTTAGTCCTTTTCCTGAATAAAATAATGACATTTTTTTACCATTAAGATCCTCAATTTGATTTCACAATTATATTATGAAGAAGTCATTTCTGGAAAGCTGATTATGATTATAGAGTAATAATACATTTGGCCATGATTAAGATTCTGCACACATTTTAGCAAGAGCGTTTTACAAGAATGTTAAGTTTTAAACAAAAGCTTATTTCATACAGTTACAATAAGTTTAGGCCAAGCACTTAAAAAAAGGCAAATATATGTTCAAATTAAATACTAAACCAGAGGAGGAGTTCCATTATGAAAGAAGGCTGATGATACAGTCTCAAGTACTGACAGAATTTAACCCCACAGAGTAAATTATAAATTCAAAAATGGAATTCTTTCATGACACTGAAATTGTCAAAAAAAATTCTGCATAAAATAATCTTAACTGAGCCCTGGCTGGTGTGCCTCAGTGGACTGAGTGCTGGCCTGTGAACTGAATGGTCACAGGTAAGATTCCCCGTCAGGGCACATGCCTGGGTTGCAGGCCAGGTCCCCATTTGGGGGCGTGGGAGAGCAAAATGATGTTTCCCTCTATTACTCTCTAAGAATAAATAAGATCTTTTAAAAAAAATCTTAACTGAGATGCAAATATTTTCATTTGTGGTATTTGTTGATGATATACCCAATAAATATAAATGTAGGACTGGAAATAGATTTAATTACATTAGAGATCAAAAATCAAACCCCATGCACCTAAAAATATCATTTATTAGGAATTCTCCCCTTTCTCAACTGCACTAGTAACAAGATACTAGTATCAGTATTTCACATGAAAATATACTACGAATAGAGCAAAGAACATGAACTGTAGGGTAGAAGTATTCTGGCTTATGCTAAGAAAAAGAAAACAAAAAAAGCCTTTTTTTAAGCAGACATGCAACCACAAACAAATTTCTCAAATAATCTAGACACTTGGCCAATCTGTATAACCGTAAAATACGCATTGTGTTAGTCTTTTAATGAAAAAGGAATAGAAACCCTTAGGTTTCTGTGTTTTACTTTTTTCAGATTTAAACATGCAAATCATATATTAATATTCATAGATGTTTAAATAGGAAAACAACAATTCAGCTTTCCAATATTATGTTCTATATTAAGACTTGACAGTGCGTTCATTTAATCTGGTGACTTTAATTTCAACAACTACCTATTAACAAATTAAACATCATTTCAAAGAAATTCTTTATAGTAACAAAACCAGATTTTCTAATCCTAGTGAAGGCCACCATGAAATAGCCCCGACACACAGCCATTCAAGTTTGTCGTGATGAGATTCTAATAAACTCTCTAAGTTTTCATAAAGTTCTAGCTTTTAAGCTGCTGTAGAGAAACATAAGAGGACATCACTGAATCATCTAAAAATGACTGTTTCGATGTTAATCTATACTTTATTTTCTAACTGATTAAAACTAAGACCGGCCTCATCATGAGACAAATTTTGGCATCTCTGTAAATGCTGCTGCCTGAAAGTAAAAATGAAGACACAAAGTTGTGGTAGTCACATTCATGGCTTTCTTAGAAAAATATATATTCCCTGAATAGTCATACCAAGTGGTCATCATTCAATATGAATTCCAGTATTACGAACAAAATAAGACATTAATGGATTTTCTGTTTCCAGCACTACTTCAGAACTCAATTATTAAAATCCGCATCATTGAGTCCTCATGTCCTAAAGTTGTTTTGATGTTAGGGTTGTGCATTGTCTGGACTACAACTTGCTAAGTTATTTCACTCAAAAGTCAAATAGGCTCAATGGCACTTCTTGAAATGGCCTACCTTTTATTTAATAATGACACCATCCATAGTCGTGGTGGTCTAAGTTTTTATTCTCTAATGCAAAACCCTTAAAATTAGCAGGTTGAGATTTTGAGTTTCTTACATTCCTTTAGGTTTTTCCTACGGACCCTCTATACTTCCCATTAGGGTAGGCCCTCCATCTCCAAGGGTTCCACATGCACGATTGGGGGAAATCACGTTGTTGCTGATATGTACTGTGTAGTTAGGCCAACTGTAGTTGCTTTGTACTGAATATACGTTTTTGTCATTAGTCCTTAAACAATACAGTGTGACAACTATTTACATAGCGTTTGCACTGTATTAGGTACTATAAGTAATGTAGAGATGATTTAAAATATTTGGGAGGATATGCGTAGTTATATGCAAATACTTCCCCATTTTACAGAAGGAACTTGAGCATCTGCGGATTTTGGGGGGTCCTGGAAATAACCCCACCCCTGGGATACAGAGGGATGACTCTATTTTCTTCCTCTAAGGAGTCAAGAAATTTCTCCAAGGTCCTTCCTTTCTGAAGAGGAATAATCTTAGGAGAGGCCATTAGTCTTTTCTTTGCACCTCTGCAACTCCCAGCTTCACAAATCTATTCCTCCTCAGAATTCTTTGTAGTTTGCATCTGTACAAAGGCTCACTGGGAGGAAGCCTTCCTAGGACCCACTTTCTGGATTATGGCTTTCAGAAAATTCCTCAAAAGGTGCCAACAAGGGATTAACTTTAGAGCTAAGAGCAAAATGCAACTGCCAGTTTACTTGTGGCCCCAGATGGTTTTCAATTCCATTTCTACATTTTCATAGACACTAACTACTGTGCTTTGCTTTCCAGGATCTGATCTAAAACAAAAGCATTCTGCTATTAATATCTTCTAGCTCTTTTTCACTTTCAGAATTTATACTTGTATCATCCTCTTTATAAACATTCAGTAACTTTTTCTTAGCCGCAGCAGAAGCATTTCGATGGGGCAGTTTTCTGCTACTCTTCCTAATCCAGACATTTTCTGGTCCTGAAACCGTTTCCTTTAGATTACTCATTATCTTTATTTTATTTGCAGCAACAGTAGCACATCTGCGGGGAACTCTCTCGGGCACCATTTTTGCTTTCAGAGTGTCACTAGGCATCTGCACTGCATCCTTCTGATTATGCAAACATGTTCTCATTTGTGTATTGGGTTTTCTGTCTCTAGGAACAGATTCTGAAAAATGAGTGAAAGTTCATGTAAATGCAAAAATCTTGTAAAACAAGATTTTACTACTTACATTCCACAACAATACATTCCTAAACAATGAACTGTAAAACCAGTCACACTGCTAAATAAAATACATAAGTGATCATCAATATGTTTTTGACATTGATATAACCTTTCATTATCTACAAAAGGAAGTCTATTCAAGAAGCTAAGTTCCCTTCACCTAGCATACTTTGTAATCTCTAAGGATAACAGGCACTAAAAACAGTAGCAGACTTGTAAGAATGGTGTTAAGTATCATAAAGCATTATAAAGCCGTTAACCAGAAATCTGAATTTTAAAATAGGACCACTTACAGGTTTCACGGTTTTGGTATCATTCCCAGTGCTCTGTGTTGAACTACTTTAACATACTCAATAGTTCTCTAATTTTCCTCGAACCTGAGCGAGGAGGAAAGGCCATCACGGCATGACGACACAGGAGCAGCTGTATTCCAAGATCCTTGTTACGGTTTTAACTGGAATATGGACCAGTACTTCCTTTGGTTCCCCCTCCCCCACACAAAAAATAAATTGGTTAACTAGCAGATAGAAAGAAACTGTATATTGAAGTGTAGTTTTAATCGCAGATTCATTTTTTCCAAATATTTGCGCATTTTACATAACTGGAATCGTTAAACCCTAGTGTCATTATTCAGATAGTTTGAGCTAGGGATGTGCCAGGCACACAGAGGATCCAGGTAAAGATTCAAGAACAAACTAATCCACACATGTAAGCACAGCTGCTATAAAGAGCTGAGCAGTGCAGAGTGCTGTAAGAACATGTTCTACAAACTGAACCTCCAGTGAGGGGCAAGGAAGGATGTGCCTTTGAGGAAGTATCCTTGCAGCCAGGAGGCTAGAAAGGGAAAAGATCCACCAGACGCAAGGCAGAACAGCGCGCGTTCAGAAAGCAGCTCCTCCAGGCCGACTGAGGCAACTTTCGAGGGCAGCTTGAGATCTCGCACCCTGGAGCTGTGCTGCGGAGCCCCCGGATGTTTAGCAATTTAGGTGGACCCAAAGCCAGATTTTCAAATTTCAAAACGATGAAATAGCACTCTTCCGGGGCGGAAGTATTTCTTGATGAAAATGCCTCTGAACGTAGCCCCTGAGTGTTAGGCCTTATCTCTGGGCAGTCCAGTCTTGAAGTTATTAAGAATGAAACTATCAAAAACCGTCTTAAAAGTAGACAGTCTGGCTGGGGATGAGTTTGTAGGTCCCTGCCTGGTTTCCACAGATTCAGCAGTCCATGAACACAGGTCAAGAAACAATCATGCCTGACATCTTGGAGAACTGATGCTCACGATAGCCTTTTCACTACAAAGGACTAGAAAATAAGGCTTTGGGGTTTGTTAGCTGTCAAGCAGTATTCTCTCTCAGCGCAAGTACCAACTACCAGCCTTATTAGTTTTCTCTCTCGGGAATGAAGATGTCTGCCCTTCCATGACTGAGAACAAACAAGTACAGGTGAAAGTGTCTTCTCTGAATGGACAGCTTAACAACAGTGAGAACTCTGAGAAACGTCTTCTGCCCTTAAAAGGAAAGTCCTTCACATTTTACCTTAAGTCTATGAAACTTGTTTCAAAGATGTGCCTGTGCTTTCTCCAAGACCCCTAAGAGTTCTCCCCAAATAGGTTGGGAACTACTTTATTAAAAGAAACCTCCTACAAACGTATTTAGTCCCTCTTGCCAGTTGTTTTATATGCCTTTCCAATGAAATTCTATCTCTAAAGATGTCACGTTTTGTTAAATACAAATCACCAGGCAGTGCAAAAACGGTGCTTGAGCAGACGAAGCTGATCAGGGCAGCACCCCCCCCCCCCCCCCCCCCGCAGCACTCTCCCCGCCTCCTTGGGGCTCTGTGAAGTCATCTGTGCCTGTGAGGCTGAGGGAGTGAAATGGGAAGTGGCTCAAAATGCAGTATTTCTACCACTTCGAAGAGTTTCTTTCAGGAATTTTTACATTGTGAACATTAGTCTCTGCAAACCAACCCTCTGACCAAAGCAGTCTTGAGCACCTACCTGATCAGTGTTAGGCAAACGCTAGAACATACAGGGGTGGGCAAAATTAGGCTTAAAAATTAGGCAAAATTAGTTGTGAATCCACAGAAGTTTGTTCTTGTATTAATCACTGCATTATTCATTTGCATTACAATTGTAAACCTTTTGGCCCACCTGTGCATTAGCATGCTACAACAGGTAAAATAAAAATATATAGCAAAATTAAGGTGGAATTTGAACTTAGACTTAAGAATAATTAGCATTCAACTAAATGCAGCCATTGGCACATTGAAACATCATTAAAACAGGCACCTGGTTCATTCCCAACAATATTCCCCATTGACAGGCACATATAAAGTCCTATTACAACTAAAAAGTTTTGTGGGGCAAAATGACTTAAATTGCAGTGATTAATTCCTTTGTGACAGAGTGATACAAGTACCCTATACTAACAATTTAGGAACCCAGTAAACTACCTATAAGACGTTTTAGTGAGTGCTTATTTGTAATCCAAAATAAGGGGAAAGTTAAGATTATACAGAAGAAACTACAAGTAGCTTTTAAAAATACTTTAAGGAAATTTGAACTTCAAGTAACTGTCCAGAGTGGGGAAGAATATGGGAATAAGTTATATTGCATATAGCAACTTAAACTTGATAAAGCTGTATCTCTGAAGTCTTAGAACACACAATGTGAGGAAGACATGAGTAACATGTGGAACTGAAAATACATACATGTAAGTCAGTGTATGAATTTTATTACTGAGAACTTGGTAAATTATGAAGTACTTTATTTTCCTTGGAAAACTCATTTTTAGAAATATATACAGGATAATTCAGTTAGAGAGGTCCAATTTATATGTTAGTGTACAAGCTTCAAAATTTTGGAGGATGCTACTCCCACAATTCATCTGTGAGAGCGTCGTTTAATGCTAACAGTACAATTCAAAGTCCTTCTGCCTCAGATGGTCTTGGGTCAGTCGGGTGTGGTGGAACATCACTGAGTGCTTGAGGCGTTGTTGCTCTCCTACAAAGAAATCCCTGTCTGGCTGTGGCAAAAACCTCACGAGTAGAATAAACTTACATCTGTAGTAGCGCTTGACCAGGTTACCTAACTGACCACTTTAAATCGTAACTGTTATCACTGTGTATTCCAAGAGGACCCACAGTGGACAGAAATGGGTATGGGACAGTACAGCTTTGACTGAAAGCAATCATCTCCAGGTTCTATATTTTAAGGATTCATATTCCAATTACACTTCGTATTGTCGTCCTAAATCCAAACTACGCATCACTGCTGCAGAAGCATAAAGAAATTTTAATCTGATCGGCATTGTAATTGGAATATTAAAAACAAATCTGAGATGGAAAGAGAGTGCCTGGACCAGAACTGCGAACACCACACTGGCCTATCTCAGTACTTCTCAAGTACTGACGTCATGGATGGGTCTGGCTGGTGGATCCATCAACTCCATGTAGAGGGAAAACCTCTCAGTGGCGATCCTAACCTCTCTCAAGCCTTTCTCAGAACTGGTTTGAGATGCCCCTTATTTTCCTTCACTGTTAACCAAAACTCAGGAAGCAAACAGCATGTCACTGATACTCATCCCTGCCCTGAAGTTTCCAAAAGGATCCCGCAAACTGGAAGGTCTCTTTAGAGAATGTCGAGTAAATGTTTTCTGTAAGTCTGTGGGTTTAACACTTTACTTTCTTTCCTAGGGGAGCTGCTAGCGAGAAGCCAGCTCCTACTGCATGGCAGTGTCAGGTGAAGAGACTATCAGAAATACCTATATAATCTAGAGCCGTGCTCCACTGGTTTGGTCACCTTTCTGGTGGAACGGATGGATTTATGAAATCCTCAATACAGCTAGTGAAGGCACCACAGAGCCCTGTTTTATTTTGCACCTACAGCTAATCTACAACTTTCTCTCGTCTCTAGAAAAGTTAACCGGTAACATTCTTATGATTCTCACAAGATTGGCAATGGCTGTTCCCACTTTTTTCTAAAAATCTGTTGAAATCTCTACGGAGTATGAAAGGGATCTGACACTAATCTGCTTAACGAACTTTTAAGAGGTTATCTCAGAGCATTGTAAACTAGTATCGGAGGTAAATACTGAATTTCCCGTCGACTTTCGTACTTCCCTAATGCAAAGCAGCAGGCACACGGACAGTCCCAGTGACAGCGGGTTCCAGCACACCTCACCTCATGCCTCCCTTCAGCACCCCCGCACCCCCAACTTGTAGCCCACCGTTCTGCCTGCCCCGGAAGTCACAGATGGGTGGAGGGGGAAGGGAGCTGCAGAAGACAGGAGGTAAAGATGGGTTGTGCAGACAAATGACCCCATACTGCAGACCTTACTGAATCAGTCAGCGAGGAGGCTTGAAGTAGTTTAAAAAAAAAAAAGCCTTATTAAATTTATTATCGTAATGGACTAAAAAACTGGTTCCTGGATGAAAATGCTGCAACTCAGATGTGCTGATCAGTTAGAGATCTTGGGTGGGAGAGGAAAAGGAAAAGATCTGGCTGTTTCCCAACCAGTAAACCGGTGAGAATTGTACAGTCCAGGAACTAAATATGGATCGAGACTTACAAAATTAATTTTAATATATTAAAAAGTAAGAATCCTTTAACACTAACCACTGAAAAGGGTACTAATTCCCAAATGCCTTCCTTGTGGAACCAACAGGAAGTAGGGCTAGCTGCTGTGGGTAGCTGGCCCCCTCCTTTCAGGCATCTGTCAGAATGCCCCTTTCTCTGTAGCGGTCCAAATCCCCATTGAAGTTTTTAATAAATGATAACACTTACCTTAAAATTAACTTCACACCGAAAGTATGACCAGAAAATACATTGTAACACTGATAATTATTCTGAGTGAAACTTTTAGTCTCGACTCGGTAGGGTGTCAAACCCACAGCCCAGGATGGCTATGAATGCCACCTAACACAAAATTGTGAATTTACTTAGAACTTTTTCTTGCTCATCAGTTTTCATTAGTGTTTGTACATTTAATGTGTGGCCCAAGACAACTCTTCCTCCAGCGTGGCCCAGAGATGCCAGAAGGTTGGACACCCCTATAGGACATGCTGCCAAATAGAGGAGCCAACCTCCCCCCATTAAATCCGTAAGAGCAATCCTTGAAGAAACAGCAAGAAAGAGTCTATATATTTTTCTACTGTATTAACAATATATTAGGAACAAGCTTTGGCAGGTTGAGTTACTGGTAAAAATCCCCCTGAACGTTGAGAATTCCCATGTATCCTTAGGCAACATCTATAATTTAAGAAAATAGCTATAAAAATACTCCTTAAATGTGAGAAGACATAACACGGGTCTCATCATTATACTATGGATACTTCATTCCTTTCCATTAATTCACAGTTGAGCTACAAGTAGGATTAGCATTTACTAATCTATATTTTGGACTGTATTTTTCCACAACACTCCGTTTTCTCCCTAGCTTTGACAAATTTATTTGGTCATTCTGTTCCCAAATACTAGATAAGAGACAGTCTTTAAACTGCGAAGCTGCAAATTTCTTAGGCTCTCTGCTTTATTATTCCCTGATAGCCACAGCAGAGTGAGGTATACTTAAGTAATTAACAGACAAAAATTTCTTCTACATTGAAGACACTTTGTTGTACCCCATCATACTAGAATTGAGCTATAATTTCCATACAATATAAGAAAACTACAGTGCTGTATTTGGTGACAGGTACAAGATACCTGCCAAAGTAGATATGCTGACTTATCAATGAAAAAATGGGGCTGGTATTTCAGCTACAATAAAGGATAAGACAAAAGCCCTTACCTGGCCATTTACAAGTCACTCGAAAAAGCAATGCAATTTAGTAGAAAAGAAAACCAAAAATATATGTTAGGCACCTTTAACAATGTTCTTGCATTTTGATATACAAAACCTTCACTTTGTCCAGGTGGCACAATCAAGTCCAGTTTGTACTGACAGAAGACATTAAATCCTTTCATCTTAGTTTTTAATACTATACAATGAAGATAATAAATTTCGTGTTCTAATTATTCTAAAGTAAAAAAAAAAAAAGGCTAGAAGAGGGACAGGAAATACAGTATGGACCCACTGTTACTTATGTCATCAACCAATGGAGTGAGTGGGAAGAGCTTAGTGAGTGTGTTACTGTTTTTGGACAGGCGTACCCTCGGACGGTATCTTTATTGGTTTACGTCTCCTTTTCCCATTTGCACTTCTAGGTTTTAAAGTGCATTTTCCTAAAACAGAGGTCTTTCCTCACGCTTCGTTATTAAAAACTATTTCCCTTTTCAGCTACAACTCTCTACTATTTAAAAGAAACTTTTTTTTTTAACTTAGAAGCTGTAACTGCTTTATTCTTTTCTATGGATTACTAAATTGAGAAAGGATTTAATCAGAGATTTTACCCTAAAATAAAAAAGGGAGAATGACCCCCCTAGGAATCTAGGGATAAACTTTCCTTTTATTCAGAAATTACTATATACTGTCAGTATACCCTTTTTAAGTAAGTAGGATATGGGAAAAAATGCTTTTGAAACCTCACCTACTTTCTAAATGAAAACGTTTTTCTTAATATGCTTGGTAAAATTAGTCTCTCAAAGAAATCAAAAATCAAATCTAAGTACCTCAAACCTTTTTGTTTAAACTATAATAAAATCATAGAACTTTGGACAGACACAACAACAGTAGTCTTTTTTTATCATATACCATTAAGTTATCTCAAGTGCAATGGAAAGCTACAGCACTTCTGGATCAGTTCACATTCAATTTGTATAACCTTTTATCGTTTTCATAAGAAAAATACAAACTGATCCCAAACACAGTAAAGTACATCTGTGCATTAAATCCTTGTGCATTTTCGCATAAAGACAAGTAGAAAAAAAGTCAAGCCTTCTAGTGCTCGATGTAAACATTTTGAACCATTATTTATTAATTTTCCTTAAAGGTATTTAGGAGTGTGTGTCACATATTCAAAGTTAAACTTAGGAATAGCACCATGACCAAAAAACACCGTAAAAATTATTCTCTCTTATAATCCCTTAGTTTTACTTCAGAACGTGAGAAGCTACCATTGTCAATCATGCCTTCAAAGTCACCAGGGCAATTCTTTTTTTTTTTTTTTTTTAAAGATGAAACCAGAATACTTCTTCTGTAAACAAGGGTCTAACCATTTTGGACAAAATGAAAAATTAGTAATTAGTTGACTAGCCAATTATTGACTAAATCATTAATTCAGTCTAAGAGATAAGAATAGTTCTATTGGTGAAAGCTAAATGGTCAAAGTATCATTTTACCAAAAGAACGTGTGTTTATGAATGTGTTCCATATTTGTTTTTGGATTTTTGGTACCTTTTTGCAAATGATGGTAAACATGGAGTTAAAACCCTGAGAAGAGATGTTAAACTTAAAGAAGAGTTTAAATAAATAAATGGATATGACATCTATCACCACTTCTTAAAATTTGGGAAGGAAAGAGCATTCCATTAATTTTTTCAGGGCAAAAATCAAGGACAATCACCCTGCATCAAACTTTCTACTATAAATTTAATACAAGCTTTGAGAAGAAGCGCATCGTAGTTCTAAAGTGGTGATAGCTCTCTAAACAACCAAAGGAGAGGCAGGTATGCCCCCCATCTCAGCTGGTAATGTTGGAAATACCCTTCCCCTTACATTAGTAAGGGAAAACATTTCCTACCATGTGGAACAGAATAGGTAACAACAAAGTAACAGCACTTAAGAACATTTTCTAACACTAATACCAGAGTCTGGTGCTTTTCCATATCTGCCACCTTAAGGATACACAGGAGAAAAAAAGGTTAATTTTGTCTGAAACCAAATAGTTAGGGCCGATAAACAGTAAAGGTGGAAGTACTGTAACATACCCCTTCACTACAAAATATGTAAACCATTTGAATCAAGTCCATCTCCAGGCACAAACAAGCTAGGAATGGCTACCTACACTGTTTGGAGTAGCACAACCTATCAAGAAAGAAATTATTTGGCTCGAAAAAAATAAGTGTACTATGGTATTTGATGATGTGATAAAAGTTTAACTTTAAATGGATTCCAAAATTATTTTCCCACAAAACATGACTTCCTTAGATTGTAACTAGAGGTCACTAATAAAGATACACTTAGTTGCCCAGCAAAGAATGCTTGAGATTGCACAAGGCAGCAAAGCTAAAACAAAGAGATGGAGAGTAACATTGAACTGGTTTCCTGTACAGATGGGATCTGTAATTGCACACTTCACTCAACCCTACAACTTCAATAAAAATGGGGGAAACTACATATAATTTAAATACTTTTAGTCCTGTACACTCTATTAAAGAACAAACTTTCCCTAAATCTAAGGCACACAAACTCCTCTAATTCACAGAGTAAGACTACGGAAGACCAATAGTTTGGTTAAATCCCTTACATGGAGACCAGGAGATCTTGGAAAGAAAATTACATGGCATTTTGTTAGTGCACAATTTAAAAGAAAATGCTAGGATGAAGGTCTGGTCTTAGAGGTTTGAAATATACAATCAACACATTAAAAATAGTTTACCAGCACTTTATAAATTCAAGTTAATAAAATAAAAATGATATTTTCCTTTAAAATAAAGACACTCAACCGTATGTGGAAAGAAAACTGAAAACCATTTCAATGAAAATGACCCAATCTGGGATAATGCATTCTACTCAAGTAGCCTGGGAAAGAAAAAAGTGGTAGGTACTTTCCCTACTACTAATCATGGTCAACACCCCCATGATTGTAATGTCGGTATGCACGTAATATTCATGAAAAATCCGTAAACATAGGTCATGTGAAATTGTTCTACTACAATGGGACATGGGTTAGAAACTACCACCTCTTGACGAATTCAGAAAACATCTGCATGGCACTTGCTACCATGAAAGTAATGCTCATTGGTTATGATAACCAGGATGTCTAGTGTTTAACATATCTCAAACTCCTGCTATATGTATGCAGTCACATACTGTTAAAGTAGATCTGCCCCCAAAATGAAGCATATTTTGGCACCTGTGCTGAATGCTGCTACAAAGGCAAGCAAGTGCAAATAAAAATAACAGTCATGATTTAGTCACATTCATAACTTTTCATAGAAAAATATAAATATATTCCCTGAATTTTAGGACAAAAAAATAATTTCAACAGCCAGGTTTCACCATAAACTCCAGTCCATTTTCTCTTTAAATGAACTGGTCTTCCCTCAAGGTCATAAGGTGCAATCATCAAAATCTAACACATTTTCTAAGTTTCTATCATCATCCCCATCATGGTATCTCACGGTCCTTCTACCCTGATTTCTCGTTTTTATTTTTGAACGTCGAAGAACTCTCTTAGATTTTGCATAGTCCAAATCCTCCCAGTCATTATCATCCACACTTAACCTAGGGCGCTTGCTCTGTCTTTGTCGCCTCACAGTTTTAGATACATTAGCTGTAAAAGTTTTACCTTTTCTAACTACTTTTGCTTTTCCTTTCATTTTCCTCTTTTTGGTTTTTGTCTCATCGGCACAGTCAACGTCCGATTCAGTTACAGACCCCAACTCCGAATCAGATCTGGGACTAGGGTCAGGTCCACACTCTGAATTCCTTGTTGTTTCTGAAGTTTTCAGGGTCCCCAATTCAGGATGTAGTCTCTTTCTTTTTATTTCCGTCTTAGCTGCTTCCTGCGAGTCCTGAATCACTTCTGTCTTACTGAAAGGAGCCTTCCCATAGGTCCTGAGTCTTCTGCCATTCCACCTGCGCAGCCCATAGTTAAGTTCCTCTTCAAAGTTAGTCTCTGCAGTATCTTTCTGCTCCAAAGCTGACTCAGATGGAACTTTTCTACCCATCTCACCCCCTGGAATATGGCTTTTTGAATCTTCCTCTGAAGACCCAATCAATGAATTCTTTGTTCTAGAAGGTGCAGCTTTTGTTTTGTGATTATTGGTATGCCTCATAGGCCTGTTCCTATGTTCTGAATTTGACATACCTTCAGAACCTGAGTCTCCATTTAAAGACTGATGAATGCTCTTTGTACTACCTTCTGAGTCGGCTTCAGGCGACTCTCCCTCACAGGCATTCTGGTCGTTTGGCACTTCACAGTTCACATCTATCTCGGAATCGCTCACCATCTTCTTGGCTGTGGCACATGAAAAACGGAGGGGCTTTCTCCTAGTACACATACTTTTGCTTCTAGTACACATACTTTCTAAACTGACATCTTCCACATCACTCATAAGTTTAATCTTACTGGCAGCGGTGGTTGCACATCTTCGAGGAATCCTTAGGAGACCTGTTTTGGCTTCAGAGGATTTCTTAATCACCTTTGAATTGCTCTCTGAGTCACTGGAACAGACCCTTTTCCTGGAAACTTTTCTTCTTTGTCCAGGGTCTTGTGATGCAGAATCTAAAAATTAAGAGTATTCCTTTAATCTTTAATAGAACATTTAAACAACTTCAGTCCAGAATTCTTCATTCTTATTAACTTGGAAGGAGGATGACAGTGAGCATGGTGGAAAGAAGTAACTTGTTAGCCTCAGCACCATTCACAGGTACATGTTCTCATCAGTAAAATCCTATGCCTTTCCAGCTACTTCAGTGAAACACCTGACGCTGAAACATTTCACATGAATACAGACTAAACGCCCTTTACCATTACCCTAACATATGCACACAAACCACTTACTCTCAGCCTTTCTGAAACTTCTTAACTTCACAAGTTCCTATCACACCGACAACTTTTCACCCCAGTGTGAGCTGCCCCTGCTCTTCAATACTTTTCATCAATCCCCATTTATTACTGGGAGTGCAATCTCAATTCAACAACTTAGGTCACTCTCCATGCTTCAGAGTTATCAGTAAAACTGACAATAATAGTAATAGTTCCTATCTCATAAAAGATATGAATGCTAAACTGATTAATGAACAAAGCATTTAGAAAAACATCATGACACACAGAACATCTCAGTAACTGTTCTGTTAGCTGCAATTATCATTATTACTTACCACATTCAACCAATCCTACCCTTTTCTTTTCCCTTCTCAAACTACCAACAGGTCATAAATGTGATTGCCTCTGCTTTTCTTAAACCCTTATATTAGCCAATACAATATCCCCATCACCAATACAAGAAGTGAAATCTTTACAGAAATAGTTAAGGCCAAGATTGCCTGTTACATGAATTAAACTAAATGTACTCAACAAACAGTTATGTGAGCACACAGCAACGTATGCTATGAGAAAAGGACAATAAAAGTAAATCAATGAAATGTTTCCAATTACCTTTCATAAAACTCTTTGGTTTTTCTTTTGTTTTGTCATCATCTGAATCCAAATCGGTTTCAGATACGTGATCTGAGAAACAGTGGGACCCGGCAAGAGGTTCACGCTTCCGATTTCCTGACGTCAGGTTTGCTGCCATTTTGTGACATCTCCCATCTTCTTCAGATTCAGAGTCCTCTGAATCACTGAAGATCTTTGCTTTTTTAAGGAAAGCAGCTTTCTTGCGACCTGTGTTGTATTTCCTACCGTCATATTTTCTTGGTTCAGAATCTGCTTCCTCCTCTTCCCCTGAGATGCTTCTTGCCTTAAGTTTCTGCCCAGAAGTTGATGGGCCAGTAGTTCTATTATGTCCATTATCTGAACCATGACTTTTAGAGTCTTCCTCAGAGGACTCTATTTTAAGAAATTTTGTTTTAGAAGTTGTTGGAGCGTATGACTTGTAACCATTAGCATGCCAGTTTTTCCGGACCGCTTGCAAGTCACTTTCTGACTCTGAATCTCCATTTTCAGATTCCCTGACACTGTTCTGGGCAGCATGCGAGCTGGACACTGGTGACGGTTGGTTTTTTTCTTTTAGCTCCTCTTCTTCGGTTTCTGACTTCAAGCTCTGATCATCCTCAGAATTATATAGTAACTTTTTTCTAGCTACAGCAGAAGCATTGCGGTGAGGCAGCTTACGGCCAGAACAGACACTTTCAGAGCTAGAATTTTCCTCTACATCACTCATTAGCTTTATCTTATTGGCAGCCACAGCAGCACACTTCCGTAGCACTTTCCGGTTATTTCCAGCTCGAGCTTTTAGATTTTCACCAGTCTCCACTGAATTGTTATCAGAGTCACTTAAATAGACCCTCTTTCTAGTGGCTTTTCTGCCACATCCATTTTCTAAAGAAAGTGGACCTAGAAATAAAGTAACAATAAGATTAGAAAGGTCTTCCTTATTTCAACATTTTTAAAATGACTTTATTATTTTAGTACTGATAATTCCTTATATTTTGCTGCCAAAACCATATTTTTCTTTCTAAATCTAAAAGGCCTGAAGGTGGGAAAAGAATAGACAATCTAGAAATAAACCCACACACACATGGTCAATAAATTTACTACAACAGAGCCAAGAATATACAATGGGGAAGGACAGGCTCTTCAATAAATGGTGTAGGACTATTGAGAATGGCCATCATAAACAAAGCAACAAACAACTCCTGGCAAGGTTGTGGAGAAAAGGAAACCCTAGTGCACTGCTGGTGGGAATGCAGACTGGGGCAGCCACTGTAGGAAACAGTACGGAACTTCCTCAAAAGAACTAAAAATGGAACTGCCTTTTGACCCAGCAACTCCACTGCTAGGATTATACATCCTAAGAACCCTGAAACACCAATCCAAAGAACCTATGCACCCCAATATTCATAGCAGCACAATTTACAACAGCCAAGTGTTGGAAGCAACCGAAGTGCCCATCAGTAAATGAATAGATCAAAAAATGATGGTACATTTACACAATGGAAGTCTATGCAGCGGAAAGAAGGAGTTCCTACCCTTCTCAACAGCATGGATGGAACTGAAGAGCATTATGCTAATGAAATAAGTCAGGTGATGAAAGACAAATACCATATGATCTCACCTTTAACAAGAACCTAATCAACAAAATGAACAAGAAAGCAAAATATAACCAGACACTGACATCGAGGACAGGCTGACAGTGAGTGACCAGAGGGGGACAGGGGAAGGGATTATAGGGGGGAAGGGCAAAGGATTTGCAGGAACAATTATAAAGGACACACGGACAATAACAAGGCAGGGTAGAAACAGGAGGGAGGTGGGGAGGGGTGGAGGGGAGGCAGAAAACTGTACTTGAACAACAATTTTAAAAATGTTTATAAATAAATAAATGGTGTGGGAAAAACAGGACAACCACATGTAAAAGAAGCAAACTAGACTACCATCTTACACCACCACACACAAAAATTAACTCAAAATAGATTTAAGACCCGAATGTAAACCTGAAACTATAAAACTAGAGAAATCAGACAGTAAACTTGACGTTGGCCTTGTTGATGATTCTTTGAATCTCTGGAGACCCATTTTGGCTTTGGCCAACAAAGGCAACAGAAGCAAAAACAAGTGGAATTAAATCATCAAACTAAAAGCTTCTGCAGAGCAAAGGAAATCATGAACTTCTACAACTCAAGAAAAAAAAAAACATCCAATTCAAAACAGGCAAAGAACCTGAATAGACATTTTCCAAAAAAGACATACAGATAGCCAGCGTGCTCATGAAAAGATGCTCAACATCACTCATCATCAGTGAGATATCAGAGTGGCTAGTATCAAAAAAATAAGAAATAACAAGTGTTTGCAAGGTGTGAAGAAAAGGGAACCCTTGCCTACTATCGGTGGGAATGTCAATCAGTGCAGCTGCTATGGAAAACAGCATAGAGGGGTCCTCAAAAAATTAAAACTACAACTACCATATGACCCACCTATTCCATTTTTGGGAATTTATCCAAAGAAAACAAAAACAATTCCAGAAGTTCTATGAACCTGCATGTTCACTGCAGCATTATTTGCAACAGTCAAGATATGGAAACAGGCAGTGTCCATCAATAGATGAATGAATAAAGACGATGTGATATACAGATACAATGGAATACTGTTCAGCCATAAGAAGAATGGATTCCTACCATTTGCAGCAACACACAGGGACCTTAAGGGCATTATGCTAAGTGAAATGAGTTAGAGAAAAACAAATACCATATGATCTCACTTGTATGTGGAATCTAAAAAACAAACAGAACCAAGCTCATAGATACAACAATGAAATGGGTGAAGAGGGTCAAAAGGTCCAAACTTCGAGTAAAATAAATCACGGGATTTAATGTACAGCATGGTGACTATAGTTAATATTGTATTGCATGTTTAATAATCTTAAAAGTCCTCATCTCAAGAGAAAATTGAAAAAGGAACTTATGTAACTATACATTGTGATGTATGGGAGCTAGACTTGTGGTCATTTCACAGTGTATACAAATATCAAATCATTATGTTGCACACCTGAAACTAAATATAATGTTAAGTGTCAGTTACACCTCAATTTTTTTAAAAGCCTAAAGAACACTTAATCATATGTAAATGCATTAAATCAATAAGCCACTTAATGTTTAGCTTTTGAATTCTCTTGCTATACATTCCTCCAAAGCACCACTGAGAGTCTCTTACCAGTGTTTCTTTGGGCAGCTCTGGTTCTGGTCACTCTAAGATTGCTACTTCTGGCCAGCCTCCCACGTAAGGAGGGTTCACGAGCTCTTGAACTCTCTTTGCTTTCCTCGGAACTACTTGAAGCTGAAGATGATGAAGAGGTACCTAAGGAATCTTCCATTTCACTTTCTAAGAAAAATACAGCATCAACAGTTTGTTACATATATTTTATCTTTACACACATAAGCAGTTATTTCACAACAGAAGACTTGGAGCAGATTCTTAAAATACTTAAAAGTATATTCTTAAAAGTTATTTGAAAAAACAGCTGATAAAATTTTGGTATCAAAAGGTAAATAATTATCATACCAAATCAAATCTGTTTTCTTATTTCTGAAAGTAACATATTACTCCTGGTTTCAGAAAATTCAATTTATATATTTAATAAACAAACTTGTATTTAAACATTTAATTAGCCTTGCTATCCACTTCCTTCTGTTATGAAACAGGCTTTTCCAATAGAAAAGACCTATCATTTCAAATCCAACATTTCAAATCTAGGAGTTCTTTCTACTAGCCCTTCCTAACAGTATAATTGTACCTTTCAGCTCAAGAATGGTCATTTTTACATGCTTTTAAAAAAATGGAAAAAGATAAATAATTTAAATAGTACAGGTCGTTTCCCCCTTCTATTCCCAATAGACAAGTGTGTGCCCCAGTGGGAGCACAAGACAGGAAACTCCAATTTCCTGTTCCTTCATCCAGACTTCCTTCTTACATGCCTATCACAGAATGAAAACTTCATCAAAATGCGGGCCTGCGAACCGAAGAATCGCGGTTCGATTCCCAGTTCAGGGCACATGCCTTGGTTGCCAGGCCAGTTCCCGGCAGGGGACATACAAGAGGCAACCGCACATTGATGTATCTCTCCCTCTCTCCTTCCCTTCCTCTCTAAAGATAAATAAATAAAATCTAAAAAAAAAAAAAAAAAAAAAAAAAAAAAAAAAAAAAAACTTCATCAAAATGAATGGGGACACTGTTAAAAGACAAAGTTTACACCATCACACGACCCATCACTACGTTAGAGAAGAAAGTGAATGCGTCAGAAAAATGCTGGTCACCAAACTGTGTTTCTTCCTTTGAAACTGCTCTGCCGTTTGTCTGCCTTGACTGCTCCTACTCTATTCCACCACCTCCTACATTGACTGTTTCCAGATTCTTCCTCTTCGCTACATATCACTTCCAAAATGATCCATCTTCTCAAACCAGAATTCTTCATGTGACCCCCTTACTTAAGAGACACAATTAAGGGACTCTTCTGCAAGGCTTGCCAGTCTCTTAAACATGGCTACATTCTACCTACTTTATCCTATTATTATAACTATTATTGTATTATCATCACAATTCACTAAAATCACTCAGAGCAACAACGAAGCACATAAACACCACAGCCTTACCCACACAATGCCAGCAAAGGGTTAGCATCAGCTAGTTATACTACCGAATAACAATAACGTAACTTAGAATTTACTAGGTCATCAGCTGTAATTACCATGCCTCTTTTTATTTAAACGTCAAAATTTTTTAACTTAAATGCCAAAGTTTGCATACAATGTGTGATATCGCATTATTTAAAATGTGGAGGATTCAAATTTGCATAAAATGTGGCAGTACCATTTGCAAAGAACAATACTTATCAAACATAATCTAATTGTTTCATGTTCGTTACTTTTATCTCCCACTGAATTTTAAGTTCCTTGAGTTGAGAAGGCCATGTCACATTCCTTCCTTCCTACAAACCCACAGTCAAAAGCAGTGTTAAACATCTGAGCATTCGGCAGTTGAATAACATAATGTTCCACTTCTCACCAGATAAGGCAGAACCATTTGTTAGAGTGACAGTTCTATTTCTTCTTATTCTTTCTGATGATCCTGTTGAATCTGAAGAGTCTCCAGAAGTAACACCTGAAGAGACACTAGCACTCGTCTTGCGGCTCGCAGAATAAGCTGCCTGACTTGAGGTAGACGGGGTGGGAGAACCCACCAACTCAGTAACTACTCTTGTCTGAGACTTTAAACGCTTCTGCTTGATATTTCTGGTCAGAGAGATGAACAAAGGAAACAATATTTAACAAAATGCCTAAATAAAAGTGTATTATTACTTTAATCAAAAAATAATTTTAGATCAAAACATTCATTAATAACAACTCATTCTGGCATGAATTACAATTAATATTCTAAATTTGATATTTTATTACAAACTGAAGTAATGAGCAAATGATCCAAGTAACAGAATTAGAGGAAATCATACTGAATATCTCAAGTTCTTTGGATTAAATACTTAAGTGAGCCAGTATTTATGTAATATAGGCATTTTTCACATTATGAATCTGAATCTCAGTATGACCCAACTTTCTCTCTAGTCTCCTATTTATGTTTCTAAACACACCATAAAATTAAGAGGAATCAACAAAACCTGAACAGAAAGAACAGAAAGGCCAAACGGAGGGTGGGGATGGTAGGAGAAAGTCAAGGCGGGGAGATAAATGATGATGGAAGGATACTTGACTTGGGGTGGTGAACACACAATACACATCTGCTGTATTACAGAATTGTACCCCTTAAGCCTATAATTTTATTAACCAATGTCACCCTAATAAATTCAACTAAAAAAAATGAACAAAGAAGCTTTTTTTCCCTAAGACCAAATTGCTTACATCTACGTGCCAGTTCACCATGTTTGGCCCCTGAGCCATGGGGAAAACAGAAGTGTAAAACAAGTTAACTGTTGCATTTACATTACAGATCTGGGTAAGGGCTTTTCTGGAGTATCTAAAGCATTTCAGCTAAAAGATAACCACAATTTTTTTCAGTAATAACTGTGCTGAGGCTGGTGTGTGTCAGTGGGCTGAGTGTCAGCCTGTGAACCGAAAGGTTGCTGGTTCAATTCCCAGTTAGTGCACATGCCGGGGTTGTGGGCTAGATCCCCAGTTGGGGATGTGCTAGAGACGACCGACTGATGTATCTCTTGCACACCGATGTTTCTCTCCCTCTCTTTCCCTCTCTTTAAAAATAAAAATAAATAAAATCTTTTAAAAAATAACAATAGCATCATAATCAAGAAAATTCAAGCTTGTTATGCAAAATTTTAACTTCCAATAATATCAACTAGAGGATAGACCACTAAACAACAGAAAGAAATCATTACATGCTTCTATTTATCATAAACTTAATTTTTAACAGTAGACAAGCTGATAATACCTCAAGAGTGAAAGCTTTCCCTTTTTATCCTGTGTTCTTCTCAACTGTGAAAACTCATGATTCAAAGAGAAAGTAGAGTTTTGAAAAATAAAATAAAACTCATAACAATAGACATACCCAAACTCAAGGCCATTTTATAAAATGACCTATAGTTTTTAAAAATGTCAATCAAGAAGGCAAAGGTTGAAAAAAAAAATTCCAAACTAAAAAAGACTAAATGAGACAGAGCAACTAAAAGCCAATGCATAACCTAGATTAGGAGAAAAAAACTGCCCTAAGAACATTATTGAGTTAACTATTGAACTGTAAGCAAGGTGTAATTAAAACCTGTTCTTAGCAAATCCACACCAAGTATTTAGGGGTAAACAAGCATGATGTCGGAAATACTCTTTTGAATGATTTAAAAGGAAAAAAGTTAACGAAATGTAAAGAATATACAGTTTTCTGAACTCTTCAACTTTTCCGTAGTTCTGAAATTATTTCAAAATAAAAAGTTAGAAAAAAGATGTAGGGAAGGACTCATACTACTGTGTACTATATGTACTTGAATTACAGGTTGCAAAGAGGCTGAACAGGTCCTTTACCAAATGTTTATGTTTTCAATGAGGCTCTGTTATTCTAAATATGGGGGGGAGGTAGAATATGTCAGCAACTCATCTCACCAAAAAAGCAAAAATATGACTGGTAAAATAATCCAAAACCACCATTTCAGAACTCGGGAAAACAAAGGCATAGAAATTAAAAAGTGTTTACTGAAGAAAAACGTCTGAATCTAAGTAAAAACAGTGGCATCCTTGGCATTCAGACTTGGGGCTGCTCCCAGTCACACCGGTGGAGGGAGCCGGCCCTTATGGGCGCTCCACAAAGAAGCTGCATTCGCCAGAGAACTAAAGGCACCGCACTGCTGGCAGTTCAGTAAGGCTAATGAATGGCTGCCTGAGGCTGTGTCATGGCTGGAGCAGGAAACAATTCAACCAGATTTAAAGGAGAGATTTAGCAAAGGACACAGTCCCAGGGGTCTTTACAACATCTGCCTGGGGCCCTGTCTGGTGTGGCTCTGGTGGATTGAGGGCTGGCCTGTGACCCAGGGGGGTCACCAGTTCGATTCCCGCTCAGGGGACATGCTTGGGTTGTGGGCCAGGTCAGGTCTCCCATTCAGGGCATGCGAGAGACAACCACACATTAATGTTTCCCTTTACCGTCCCCCCTTCCCCTCTCTCTCCTTAAAAAAAAATCTTCCTAGGGATGTAGAAGGTTCCACACATATTCAAGAAAGACTGGAGAAAATCCAGTTATTATTCATCCTTGGCTGACCTTGAGACTCTTGGGTCTGGTAAACTATAAGCAAAAAGTGAAGTTTGCCCTACATCACACACAGACCCCTTTCAGAAAAGCGGTAAGCGTTACCTAAAGTGGTTAAGCACAAATTCTGATCAATAAGCTATGTTGAGCAAGAGAAGACATCTAGAAAAATAGGCTCAAAATTCCTTTTTAACTTTTTAAAAAGAAGCAGAGACTTTAGTGACTTAATATTGCAAGAAGACAAACTGCTGAAACAGGTCAAGTCACTGAACAAAACCAACAGCAGCTTCTATCACTAAGGGAGAAGGATCAGAATCCAGAGTTTCTACAAACAGCAACAACAAAACCTGGGACAGATGTGATTTCCAGAATTGCCAGATTACATAATTAAATGCCCAGTTTGGGCCCTGGCCAGGTAGCTCAGTTACCTAGAGCATGATCCTGATAACACCAAGGTTACGGGTTTGATCCCTGATCGAGACACATACAAGAAGCAACAAATGGGTGCATAAATAAGTGGAACAACAAATTGATGTTTCTCTCTCTGCCCTCCCTCCTTCCTCTGTCTCTGAAAATCAATCAATAAAAATAAATATGCTCAGTTTTCAACAAAAAAAATTACAGGACATATGAAGAAACAGGAGTGTTTGTCCATATACAGGAAAAAGACACCATCAACTGTCTCTGAAGGACCCAGATGAAAAACAAACAGCGACAAGCCTTGAAAATTCTGAGCAGACAAACCCAGTTTAGACATACAAATAAAGCTTAATTTGGCTTATTTTGCACAACTAACCTGACCTACATCACTTCTTACTTATGCCTCTGGAAATCATAACCAAACTTGCACTGTTTCCCAAAGCTATCATTGGGTAGATACTGAAAATCTGAATATTATAATCAGTCACCATGAAGAAAAAAGAGTCACAGTTCTCTCTATAAACTGCTTCTTAACAATATATTGAGTCTCATTCCATGATTTCATTTGAGTGCTCTTGTTTTACAGTCTTTTTGGTTTTTGCACAATAAACTTACTAATTATTATTTCATTAAATTCACTGGTTTTACTTCAGCTGTTTCTGAACTTTTTAACCAGATATTTAAGTCAACAATTATAAATATATGAAAATGAAATAAATTCATGTTTACAGAATTAAAGGAAAATATGATGAAAGAGAACATCAATAAAGAGGATGAATTACAGAAAATAAACCAAATGGAAATTCTGGATTTGAAAATTACAACTGAAAAAAAATATGCCAACATGGGCCCAAGGGCAGATTTGAGCTGGTACAAGAAACAGTGAATGTAAAGTTGGGTCAGTCAATAAAGATTATCCAGTCTGAAAAACATGAAAAATACGGGGGGGGGGGGGGGGGGGGTGTGAAGTGAGCATCAGAGTTATACATACACCAACATATGTAAAACTGCAACACCAGAAAGAGAAGAAAAAGGGAAAAAAAAAAAAATGGAAGAAATACAGCTGAAACCACCCAAATTTGGTGAAAAGTATTACGCATCCACAAAGCTGGACAAATTCCAAGATGAATAAACTCAAGGAAATCCACACCTAAGTGCATTATATTTAGTTGCCAGATCAATTTAAATGCTTATAAATTTACATAATTACAAATCAATGCACCAGTTTATATATACACATGGAATGCTTTCCAGCCAAAAAAGGACTACTCTGAATATACTATACAATGATTGAGAATTTTTATCATAATAAAATTAAAGACGGTATCACAACCTGAAATTTTACAATACTGCATACAAAGCTGGTAAATCACCTGATACTTTTGTTAGCCTGATTGACACGGTTACAATTTTGCTGTCTCCTGAACCTCTGGCTTCTTCGAAGTTTTTCATTGAATTTTTGACCAAGTTTAAAGTCAGAGGATATTTTCTTCATTTTTTCTTCAAATAAAGCAGATAGTCTCAAAGTCATACTGTAAATCTGTAAGAATATGAAAGCAAAACTATAACCACAAAATATCTTTAAAAATACTTTTCTAAATAAGATTGTGATCATTGAGGCTACTTGCAATCTATTGTATTATATTACTGTCACAGACAACAGCTATTACTGAATTTATTTCCCATCCCTTCCCTTCAATGACATCTGCAAGAGTCTGCAAGAAAGAGAAAGTATTTTGGCTTTTCCCATTTTCACGTCTACACGAACAAACCTAATACAGCCTCCTTTTCTGAAAGTTCGATGGGAAGTTGGTTTTCAGGGTGCTATTCAGGCAGCAAAAGAGTAGTGTCTCCTTGAAGCAAGGAACTTTTACATCAGTGTCTACTTAAAATTGGACTCCCTTTGATGCAGATCAAAATATGAATTACAGGTAGAATTACTTGCATCCAGTATAAGGATGAAAATATGCCCTAAAACTTTTATAATTAAATAACATCAAATCTTTAAAAGAACAGTAATGTGATGTTAAGTGCTACTGTAAGTAACATCTGGTACAGCTATGTATTTATAGGAAGTACTCTTTATTCATCCGCAACCATTCCTGAAAATAAGTACCAAAGTCTAATGTTCAAAAGGTAATTATCTATCACTCTGATGCACAGGAGAGGTGAGTGGAGAGACTCTAACTCTAGAGAACCTTTAAAAAAAGGTACGTGAGATAACTCAATTTCTTATATGCATCATATGTATACCATATAAATATAAAATATGTGAAATTTGTAATCCCTGCTAATATTTTTGATATAATCTTTAACAATTATTTCCAATATTTTGTGCATACACTAAATTTATTCTTTTCATTCAAACCTGAAGTCTAACGTAAGTCACCAATTTTAACAAGAGTGATTTTTTTTCTCATTCTGTTTGAAACCTCTGATTATCTTATCACCATTTTCATGTCTTCTCATTAGCCTTTATGTAAAATTCAGTAATACATTTAAATTGAAAACAAGCATTAACAAAAATTGATGCTAAAATTGTCATGAAGAAGGCCATGTATGAAAAACCCAGTTAGCATCATACACAATGGTGAAAGACTGAAAATCCTTCCCCAAGGATTGAAATTGGTCAGGAATAAAACAAAGATGCCTGTTTTCACTACTGCTATTCAACACCATACTTTAAATTCTAGCCAGAGCAGTTAGACAATAAAAAAGAAATAAAAATCATTCAAACTGGAATGGTACAAGTAAAACTATCTCTATTCACAGATGACATGATTCTATATATAATAACACTCAAAGAATCCACATAAAGTTATCAGTGCTAATAAATGAACTCAGCAAAATTATAGGGTACAACAATACACCAGAATCAGTTGTGCTTCTATACACCAACAATGAACAATCAAAAGAAGAAATTCAGAAAGCAAGTCCATTTCACATACCATCTAAAACAATAAACTGGGAATTAGTTTAACCAAGGAAGTGTCAAGACTTGTCACGAAAAATTACAAGACACTGCTGGAAGACATTAGACCTAAATAAATTAAAAGACATCCCTGTTAAGAAAGAGGAAGATGTAATATTGTCAAGATGTCACTACTGTGCAAAGCAATATACACATTCAATGCAATCTCTATCAAAAATGCGAAGGACTTTTTCAGAATGGCAAAAAGCCATTCTTCAAATTCACAATAAATTACAAGGGACCCTGAGTAGCCAAATCTTGAAAAAGAAGAAGTGTGAGGACTGACGCTTCCTGATTTCAAAACTTACTACAAAGCTACAGTAAATAAAACATTGTGGTACTGACATAGAGACAGACAGGCAGACATACATACAAACGCAGAACAGAACTGAGTTCAGATGGTGCGAAGTTTATTCAATGAGAAGAGAATAGTCTCTTCAATAGATGGTGCTGGGACAAATATATTTCCACCTTACACCATACATAAACATTAACTCAGTATGGATCAACGACTTAAATGTAAGAGCCAGACCACAAAACTCTTAGAAGAACACATCGGGGTGAATCTTTACAACACTGGATTTGACAATGGAGTCTTAGAAATAAAAACAAAAGCACAAAACACCAAATTTAAAAAAAGATTAAATGGACATCATCTAAATGAGAAACTTTTATACATCAAAGGACATTATGAACAAGTTAAAAGACAAACTACAGAATGAGAGAAAATATCTGGAAAACGTTTATGTGACAAGGGTTTAAGATCCAGAATATAGTAACAAATTCCTACAGCTCAACAAAAAGACCAAAAAAAAAAATCCAATTAGAAAATGGACAAAGCACCTGGCTGGTGTGGCTCAGTGGATTGACTGCTGGCCTGTGAACCAAAGGGTTCGCTGGCTCAATTCCCAGTCAAGGCACATGTCTGGGTTGCAAGCCAGGGCCCCAGTGGGGAGCACATGAGAGGCAACCACACACTGATGTTTCTCTCTTTCTCTCTCCCTTCCCCTCTCTCCAAAATAAATAAATTAATAAATAAAATCTTAAATAAAAAAGAAAATGGGCGCAGCACTTAAATAGATATTTCTCCAAAGAAAATACACAAGCAGCTAATAAGCACAAGAAAAGATGTCAACATTAGTGTATTACTATATTTTCTGTGGTTTTTTAAAGATTTTATAGGGAGAGGGGAAGAGAGGGACAAACAGAGGGAGAGAAACATTGATGCACAGGAGAAACATCAATTGGTTGCCTCTCACATGCCCCCCAGCCAGGGACCTGGCCTGCAACCCAGGCATGTGACCTGACTGGGAATCAAACCAGTGAACTTTTGGTTTGCAACCAGTTGGAAACTTGATTCTGGAGAGACTGCCCCTTACATAGCTAGCTAACTCCTAGAGCTAGCACAGAATTCTCTTTAAAAGCATGCCTTTGATATACAAAACAATCCAGATCCGCCACCCCACCACCACCATCCGCCAACTTCTTTATCAAATTCTCACATACCAAGCCAATATTCCAGTCCTCCCATCCTAAATCACACCAGAGCCAGGAACCAGACATCTAGAGACCACCCCTGTAACCCAAAGCTACAGGGAATATTCAAGATAGCCAACCCTAAAAACTCTACTTTTGCCCTGCCTTGCCTTCCTTCGAAAACCTCAATACTGTAAGCTCTGTGCTATAATCTTCCCTTTCCTCTCCTCTGCCTACTGACCAATGCTGGTCCATCCCAACGGGGCCCTACGTGTTGAGTCATGCCTCCTTGTTTTTGGAATCTGTCAGTATAAACTTACCCCTTCATGGCGGTCATTTCATCTGCATGTCCTGCCATACCTGATTAAAATATATCCCAGGTACCATTTGTAATAAGTCACAAGAGTAATGCAGATCAAAACCACAATGAGAGGCTTGGCTGATGTGGCTCAGTGGATTGAGCACTAGCCTGCAAACCAAAAAGTCACTGGTTCAATTCCCAGTCAGGGCACATGCCTGGGTTGAGGGTCAGGTCCGAGGCTGGGGGCCTGTGAGAGCCGACCCACTCGATGTTTCTCACATCGATGTTTCTTTCTTTCCCTCTCTGTCTCCCTCCCGTCCCCTTTCTCTAAAAAAAAAATAATAATAAAATCTTTAAAAAACTCATTTGAATAACAATTTTTTTTTTAAGGAAAAAAAACAACACACACAATTTGAGATAGTATATCACATTCACTAGGATGGCTACAACTAAAAAGATGACCACTGTTGGCCAGGATGTGGAGAAACTGGAATCCTCACACATGGCTGGTGGGAATGTAAAATGATACAGCCGTGATAGAACACAGTCTGGTGGTTCCTTAGAAAGCTAAACATTCAGTGACCCTATGAATCAGCAATTCCACACTTCGGTATATCCCCAAGGACACTGAGGGCAAGGACTCTTACAGATACCCGTATTGCAATATTCTTTGGAACATTAATCACAATAGCCAAAAAGTAAAAATAGCTCCAGTGTCTGTAAGAGATAAATAGATAAACAAAATGTCATATACCCACCCAACCCATACAATGGACAATTACAGTCAAAAAAAGAAATAGTTATGATACATGCTACAACATGGATGAACCTTTAAGACATTATGAAGAAGTGAAATAAGCTAGACGCAAAGGGACAAACTGTATTATTCAACTTATACAAAATATCTAGAACAGGCAAATTCTTAGAAATAGAAAGTAGATCAGAGGCTACCAAAGGCTAAGGGAAGGGAAGAGTGTGGAGTTATTGCTTAACGGTTACTGAGATTGTTAGGCATGGTGAAAGAGTTTTGGAAACAGATAGCAATGGTGGTTAAACAATATTGTGAATGTAATTAATGCCACTAAATTATACACTTAAAATGGTTATAATTATACATTTTATGTTACATAGATTGAACAATTTGATAATATACTAAAAACCATTAAATTCTACACTGTAAATGATGAATTGTATAGTATAAATCCTCAAACGTGTTTAAAACAAAAAAAGATATGAAGGAAATTTATTTTCTTTCTAGAAAGGAACACTCTCACAAATGGTGAATACTGACAATGACACAAGCCTGAAAAATTTAGACTTGAATGTTAAACTGATCCGATAAGCAGTTTGGGTACTGAATGCAATAAGAGTTCTCAAATTGAGACAAGAATCGATAATGCAGGGGAAGGTCTGATAGTAAGCATTGAGAGGCAAGTGAAATGAAGACAAAATGATCATTTAATGACAGTCACTGATGACAGAGAAAGTATCAAGCAAGCGCTTTACTTTAAAATCCTCTCAAATTAATGCTGTCTTTAAAATTACCCAGCACCTTGGCCACATCTGCGTTGTTTGTAAAACCTCCCTGACAGTGTACGTGCTCTTTTGGGTATATGTTATGCTTCAACAAGTTCTCAAAACTTATCAATGTATAAACTTTTTAAACAAAGATTTAGGAATGTACTCCAAACTTGTATTCTTAAATAATCAGATAGCTCACGTGCTGCTTCTTGGGATCCAAAATACTAGTTTACATCAGTAATCCCACTCGCACCTTCGGACTTTCCTTTTCTTCCTTTTAATATTCTTCCAGCTCTATCAGGAAGTTTTCAACCCACTTTTCAAGATTTCCCTATATATGAAAATATAGATTTTTCCCATTCTACATTTCAAATCTAAATTTGTTCATTTTTCAGTAAGGCCTTCACCCACCAATCCTCATTTGTTTATAAAACTTTAGGAGAGATAAACATTAATTGTTGTGAGGTAGTAACAGCAGATACTTGTCAGTGGTAGAAACTCTACTTTCAATAGCAGTCCTGCTCTACTCACTTATTTTTAATGTTCCAACCTCTACCAGCCACCAGAAAAATCATCCACACAGATCATCCTCTTTTTTCTTATAAACCAGCTTTAAATTACCTTCGATCTTTTATTTGGTGTATATGCTTTTGCGTTGCTAAATATCAACCGGATATCTTTGCAAAATTCCAAAGGGCTGTCATAATTTTCCGCTTCTAAAGTTTCCCTTACTGTTCCAAAATCCATTGGAGTATCTATAATATCTCTGTAGTCCTAGGTTTTAAAAACAATAATTAGTTCAAAGATTTCATTCCTGATTTTAGAAATGTAAATGCATCAGATCTATAAGATATTCCTAATTGTAGAAGAGAACACAAATAGAAGCTTAAGAATCATTAATTTTTTTAAAAAGACCCACACACAGAGACAAGGTAAGAAATGTACCAAAAAGTTATACTTGGTAGTAGGACATGGACTGGTTATTTTCTTCCCCCCATTCCCCAAACTGTAAGAGGAAGTTTATTTAGAAAGTTACAAAGGTAGTAGAAGTGAGCCAGCTGGGCTGTGTAGGCTCAGGAAACAAATTACAGAGGCAAAAGAAGGGCTCTTGGAGTTTAGCAGAAGAAAGGCAAAGGCAGCATGCCTGGGGGTCCAGCTGGGGGGCAGGGAGAGGTGTGAGCATGTCCCCCAGAGGATCATTTTCCGTTCCCCTATTACTGGAGTGGAGAAACTTTTTTTTTAAAATCCTCACTTAAGGATATATTTATTGATTTTAGAGAAGGTGGGTGCACAGCAGGGAGGGAGAGAGAAAGAGAGACAGAGACAGACAGACATATCAACGTAAGAGAAAAACACTGACTGACTGCCTGCCTCCCATATGCGCCCCAACTGGGGATCAAACCCACAACCTAGGTACGTGCCCTGACCAGGAATCAAACCCACAACCTTTTCGTGCATGGGATGATGCTCCAACTAACTGAGCAACCCAGCCAGAGCAACATAGGCACTTTTTATCTAATCATCTCCCTGGAGCTGGGCCTCCTTAGATAATGGGCACCATGTACAGGCCTTCCATCATCCTGTAACTGACTCAGTGGTAAGAGAAAAAGTCAGCATGACACCTAGACATCTTATTCTTCAGAAGTTTAATTTAAATACCTCCACCCCCATCTCCTCTACACAAAATAAGAAAAGCCCCAAACAGTCGAACAATGGCAACTTACTGGATATTCAACCAAATCCACAGGTTGTCTAAATGGTTCAGAATCTTCACATTGAAAAATTAAGTTCACTAGTTCCTTACACTGTTTCTTCCAGTTGCTTTCAACATAGTTGCTTGCTTTACTACTCCTTCTTTTTTTCCAATCATGGACCTAAAAATATATTCACAATATTAAAAGTATTTTCAGTGTTGGAAAGTGACACTATAATATGATATTTGTTTTTCTATCTACTTGGAAAAAATCTACTTTTCTGTAAAAATCCAGTAATGTCACATATATTACTCTAGAAACATTTTTCATTCCGGCACTTCTCTCTCATGTTTAGAAAATGTTATCACAGATTTTGAAGTACCACATTGGATACTGTGGTAGGCAGAATAATGATACAGAGCTGTCCACATCCTAATCTCAAGAACCTAATCCCGAAGTGACTACCGGGATATCGTTTTACGTGGTAGAAAGCAATCTGCATCTGTGACTACAGATATGATCTTGAGATGGGGAGACTGTCCTGGATTATCAGGGCGGGCACAGTATAAGCACCAGAGTCCTTACAAGAGGGAGGCAGAGGGTCAGAGGAGGAGACTGGAAGAGGTTAGCCTGAAGGTGGAAGAAAGGGGCCATGAGCCTCCAGAAGCTGAAAGATGCGAGGAAACAACTTCTACCCTAGAACTTCCAGAAAAGAACACAGCCATGCTGACACCTTGATTTTAGCCCAGTGAAACCCATGTCAAACTTCTAATTTACAGAACTGTAACCTACTGTTTTTGTTGTTTAAGCCACTAGATTTGTAATTTGCTGGAGCAGTCATAGCAAACAAATTCTAAACGAGTACTAATCACTTGGGGGAACTGTATGAAGATGAAAAGTCAGCTGACAATACTTCAGGTCTACCTTTTCAATGTTATCTGGGGCGAGCATATTATGAAAACTGTTATAAAAAGCTTAAGTATAAGCAACATTTAGATAAAATTTAAAACATTAACAGTTTTCAGCATTTTCAGATTAATAACCTTAACTTTTAATTAACATATTACATTAGAACTTCAAGAGTTCTGCTGGTCATACCACGATTCTAACTACATAATATCCAAAACACTTCCATACATTCCCCAACTAATCCTCATTTTTTAAAACAGTTTCAGTCACAGCCCTGGCTGGTGTAGCTCAGTGGATGGAGCGCGGGCCTGTGAACCAAAGGATCGCAGTTCGATTCCCAGTCAGGGCACATGCCTGGGTTGCAGGACAGTTCCCAACATGGGGACGCACGAGAGGCAACCATACATTTATATTTCTCTCCCTCTCTCCTTCCATTCCCCTCTAAAGATAAATAAATAAAATCTTAAAAAAAACAAAACAAAACTATTTTTTTTTAAAAGTTTCAGTCACCAAATGCTAGTTAATTTTTCCCTTCAAAGGTCTCATCGTTTTCCCTTCCTCTGCATTCCAAGCAAACACTATCCTTGACGAGGTTCCCATCCTTTACTCCTAGATTCTTGCAAGACTCCTGATTCACATCCTTCACTACCTTTTTAAAAGATTTTATTTATTTTTAGAGAGAACAAAGAGAGGGGAAAAGAAAAGGAGACATCAATGGGCCAGAGAAAACATCCACTGGTTGCCTCTCTCATACAGGCCTCCAATCAGGGACATGGCTCACAGCCCAGGCATGTGCCTTGACCTGGAATCAAACCAGCAACCTTTCAGTTTGCAGAACAATACCAACCCCACTAAGCCACACCAGTCAGGATACTACCTATCTTCTTATCCCTCAAAATCTATTTATCTATTTTGGCTATGCAGTTGATTCTCTACTTTAAATAAAAACCTTGGTTGTTAATAGTACCATAATCTGCTCCCAAAATTACAGTCAGACACAACCACTTTGCTCATTCCAACATTCAACCTCGATACCAGTCAGGCCAGTGACCTTAGTAGTCCAATGACATGCCACGTTTCCCTCCTTTTTTAGCTCAGATGATAACATCCCCTACTTTTTGACTGTTAGAACTCCATCTCATTCTGAGAACATACTTCAAATCCCAACTCTTCCACTAAACCTTAACTATCCAGCCTTCAGTGATTGCTCCCCTTTCTCTTACAAAATATTCCCTATCTCTATCCCCTAACTTTCCCAAGACAACATCTAAAATATGAGGTTGATTTTAAATAAAGAATAAGTAAACTACAAATGTCAACCAGGCAGATTAACTTACTCTCCTTCCAGAAGATGTTTTAGGAAGATCATTATTAGCCTAGGAACAAAAATCAGAGCACTTTAAGTGTTAATATTCTCATTAGAAAAGTAACAATATTAAAAGTATATGAAAGACAAGGTTATAACTTGTTAAAATCTCCAAAGACAGACTGTATCATATGATCTTTGTGGCATGCAGACTCCAACAAACCAAACATCCTTAATAACCTTTTACATTCCCTAACAACATGCACTAATTCCAAAATATAGCTATAAAATGCAGCTTTTAATTTACACTTTATATCTATTCATACAGAGTCCCCTACAATGCCTATAATTCATACTTGCCACATTTTCTTATTCCCTAAATCTGTACCCACTTTTATTCCAATATAAATCAGTACGAAAATCGGTGCACTACAATAAAAGTTTGTGTAGAAATTATACTCTATCGTTTTTTAAGAATATCTGCCCTGCCACCAAATCCCACAGCCTGATTCTGTAAGTATCAACATCACTGATATTCATTCACCTTATTGACACTTCGAGACCATCCTGAGCAAAGAACTTTAGGGTACTTTGAGCATGGTAAAGTTCATTAATTTTTAATTACAAATAGATTCAATTCTCAGATACTGGTTTTACAAAACATATTTCCAAGGTACTTCTTTTTTTTTTAAATTTTTAATTGTTGATCTTGTACAGTTTTCTGTCTTTTACTCCCATCCCAGCCCACCACCCCAACCCTCCCCACCTCCCTCCCATTTCCACCCCGCCTAGTTTTTGTCCATGTGTCCTTTATACCTGTTCCTCTATCCAAGGTACTTCTTTAACACACCTTTCTTAAACTAAATTTGGAAGGAGAACAAATTCCACACCTTAAGTTACTCACTTAGACATATTTTGTTTGATATATTGATATTATTGGCTAAAACAAATCCCATCGCTGACCATCCAGATAATCAAAACACATACAACATTTATCAAGTGCCCCATTTTCATAGTTCATTAGAATACAGCAAGAACTGATATAGGAAATCAACATTTTCTACTTCACTATTTTCAAGTTACCATTTGAAATTAACAAAAATCATTGTAACATTGACAAACTTCATACCAAAGATTTGGCATTTTGCTCATCATTTTCAGAAGTGATAGAAAGTTCTGAGATATCTGTACAGTCTTGATTCCTAAAAAAAAATAATAATAATAATTCTTTCTGTTAACGGTACACAGATGTCATTATTGTCGCCAAAGAATCAAACAAACTACTGGTTAGATATAAACGGTTGCCCAACTGTGCATACTTAATTTCAAGCAGAGAAAGATCAGGTTTTTATTCCATCCTCTATGGAAACAACTGACCAACTAAGAATATGAAAAGTAAGAGGGTTTCCCCTCTCCCCAGTTAAGTATGTATGCAAATTTAGCTGGTAATCCAGAAATAACAGGTGATGACTACACAGATGAGTTTTTCTAAGTATCATTAATAGTAACAGTCATGGAGTTTGAGTACCAGAAAAATGGCTGACTTAAGATAAAAGAGGATAGAAGAAAAAAAGAAAAAGAAAATAAAGCAAATTACACCTTAACCTCAAATGTAAACACAGAAAGAAGCCTAGGGTAGGAATAAGCATAAAGAAGATGAAAACAGGTATGTGATCCTCCTGAAGAAAGAAAGAAGTAAGTTCTGGGAAAGTCCATGTGTTCCTGGAAAGTGGGACAGACTACAATCAGTTACTCCCCAATTTACTGCTACCTACTGAAAATGATGGCACAGTTTATAAACTGTGTTCTCTAATATATTCTTTCCCAGAATTTTTAGAGCTATGGGGAAAAGACATGTAAGTTCATATAGCAGAAATCACTAATTTTAAAAGATAACAGGTTGAAAATTTGTCCAAACCACACAAAACATATTCACTAGAACAGATTGGGCTAGACCCTGGATTTCAAATTCCAGGTCAATTTTCACCATACTATTCCAAACCTGATTTCCTGATGCACGAAAGTACGTGGTACATTCATGCATGTACAAACACTCTTATAGGACACAATCCAAAAATTAAAATTCAGTCTAATATGAGAAAACATTAGACAAACTAAGTACCCGCAACAAGTTGTCTAAAACTTGTAAAAAATGAAGAGGTCATGAAGGAAAGACTGGGAAAACGGGTTAAAGAAAATTAAGAAAACAAAATAGTAAATAAGATGGAGATTCTGGATAGGAGCCTGAAACAGAAAAAGGACACTGATATAAAAACTAATAAACCCAAATAAGTGCTACAGCTTCGTTAATAGTATTGTACCAAGGATAATTCCGTTGCATTTTATCAGGACACCATAAATATGTGGGAAAAAAATGTTAAACAAGGTAAATAAGTGAAGGATGTATATATGATAACTGTCTAGTGTAAAATTACTTCAAAATTTTAAAAAGTACAAAAATTATTTTCTTATTCCTTTACAGAAATTACAATCATAATAAGTATGTAAAGAAATGGCATTTAAAGTAACATATTAAAAGGATATAAAATTCAGAGAGCAAAAACTAAGCACTGGAGAGCTTAAATTAAGCACTGGATAGCAAGAACACAAAATGCAAAGTTGTTCACTTTTCCACACGCCTACATATGAAGTCACTTACTTGATAAATTTTAAAAGTTGGTCAGTTATCTTCTTAGCTGATCGTGCAATTACACTCTCAGGTTCGTTAAATGTCCTGGCATTATGTTCTATATATCTGACTTCCCAAATCAACGCAGATAGCCTCCTTCAAATCAAAAGGGCAATTTAGGGTTTACACAACAAAAAGAAACCTAGTAAAAAAATCCAGCATGTTAAGCCAGCATGATAATATTACTTAAATAATAACTGCAAAGTAACAATGAATAACCTTCTCATGCTGTCAACTTGATCGTAGTCATAAGCAATTATAGTGGATGCTGAACTACAGAGAATACATTCAAGGCCAAAAATCTTAACAGACCACTTATTCACATCCAGAAAACCAACAGAGCAACCCTCCCTTTTCACACTGCCTATGGGTACATTCGAAACTGCTGAGACTCAGTGAAGAAAATGTGTTCGACACCATCAATCCTGGGAGTCAACCTCACTGTAAATTTGCAAAGGGGTTTCTGATCAAATGCACATTTCCATGTTTGAGATAAATTATGCCAACAATGTAAACTCAAAAAGTCAATTTTTATAACAATTTTTCGAAGTAGTTGCATTGTAAAAAATAAGATACTATCAACTGCTTTTAAAAAAACACTGAGAATGTAAAATTTTAGAGTTATCAATGGTCTAGAAGCCAGACACAAAAAGTACATGACTCTAGGGAATTAATTTTTCAAAGGCCAAAGGCCAATTATTAACGAAATTAAATTTTACTTTTAAATGGTACAGCTAAATAGGAATGTTAAACATACAAATAAAAATATAATTTCTAACTACTTAACATAATTTGTAAGAAGAACAGACTACTAAAGACTGAAGAATGAAATCTGAAAATTTTTCTTATCCAGGTTCTACCCACAAGCACCTAACACAATGTCTTACCAGCAGGGATCCCCAACCCCTGGGCCGAGGACCACTACGGGTCAAGAGCCAGGCCACTGACCAGTTGTCTCCTTCCCACCCCTTCCACACAGCAGGCAGGTGGGCTAGTGAGAGCAGCAAAACAAGCTCACGTAAGCAAACCCTCCTCCTGCAACCCACCCCCCAGACACACCCCCACAGCAGGTGAGCGTGAGTAAGCGAAGCTCACCTGAGCTCCAAGCTCCACCTCCTGTGTGTCCCTCACAACCCCCCGGCTCATGAAACCAGTCCCTGGTACCAAAAAGGTCGGGTACCACTGTCTTACAGGAGCAAGAAATTATAATTAAAAAAAAAAAAAAAAAAACAGAAAATGATGTTAGTCCCTCCCCAGTCTACCGCTGTCACAATCAACTACCATTACCTCTATTTACTCTAGTTGGTACAACCAAGTATCTTTTCAAGTTATTTTTAAAGTAGGTTTCTACTAACCTGTAAAATCGATTAACAAGTCTCATTCGAATTGTGTACAGATCAGTTGGGTAAGCCACTACAGTACAGTACTTCGGGTATGTACACAGATCAACTGGACCTGCAAAAGCTGCCGCTATATCTGTCAGGGCAGACAGAAGAGTTTTTATCAATAAATCCATGACCTGTAAGTGGTATTTCTCTACAAATCATTCATAAAATATGCGACAGCTACATTTAACACTGCAGGCCTAACTGAAAGGTAACAAACAGAAATTATAGTAATAAACACCACCACAATTATGATTCTTTATACTTATGTGGAAAAGAGTACTTGAGCATGAAACTTTTCATACTAAAGATACTCACCAAGATTCAAAAGTTGATCTATACCACTAATAATTCGTTCACATTCTTCATCTCTCGATTTATGACCCCATTCACCATCTTGTGGTTTGTAGAGCAATTTCTCTAGCTCATCTGAAGTGACAGAAATACTAGCTCCTAATTCTTCAGGTGGATCAACTAAGAATTCCATTAAAAAAGAACAAAAAGAATAAAACAAAGCGTAAACCAAATATACACTATACATTCCACTGTCAAAGGTCATATATAAGACACTAATTACAAAGGACAAAGTAGTTACTTAACAGCAGAGAAACCTGGCAGACACCACCACAATCAAATGGTTAAAGCTAACATTCCCACCAACAGAACAAACTGGTATCACCTGCCCCCGACATACGGCACTGAAAACACAACATCACTTCTCTGACACTCTCGCCCAAAATGCAAACCCTGCATTTAATCATGACAAAGCATCAAACAAACCCAAACTAAGAGAAATTCTACAAAATAACTGGCCAGGACTTTTCAGAAAGTGTCATGGTCATGAAAAATAGTGGAAAGACCCAGGGGTCCCAGACCGACAGAGATTAAGAAGGCATGGCAATGAAATCCAGCATGTGAAAGGACATTAGGGTAACAGTCCCAATTTGAAGGTCTATAGATTAGAATTGTATCAATGATAATTTCTTGATTTTGATAGCTGCACTATAGTTATCTAAGTGTTAACATTTGAGAAAACTGGATATTCATAAATTTTATGTGCTATTTTTGTATAATTCTGTAAGTCTAAAATTATTTCAAAATGAAATATTTTAAAGGTGTAATAAAAATTGATAATAAAAGAGTGCACATTTTAAAAAGGAAGAGGCACTGTTAATATTCAGAAGACATTTTCTTGAAAATCATAAATAAAAGGAGAAAGATGTTAACAGGACTAGAAGATACACTTACCTATGTAACAATCTGATAAATAAAACCGTAATTAGTTGTTATTTTAATATATATTTCCAAGAGTATTAATGCAAGTGAGTTTCTCTTCCTATGTTTATTTTTCTGCCTGCTAATGTGTTTTGACAATTCTTCTAAAGACTTACTAACCCCATTAACATGAAAAATCTCTTCATATAAGTGCTTTCACTGATTTGTAGTATCCTTTACAAAAGAGCAACTGTAATCAGTAGTAAAGGCACTAGTTGGAGCAGACAGCTTGGGTTAGAATCCCAGCTCCTACCCCTTTTTCTAGATGTGTGTGTGACCTTAAACAAGTTACTGCCAACTCCCTGAGCCTTAGCTCCTTCATCTGCAAACTAAGTAACAGAGCACCAACCCCAGAGTAGGGATGAACTGATACACACAGTTCTTTGAGTAAGACCTCAAAAGATGTTCGTTTTTACTTACCTTTGATATGCTTTCTACATTACAAAAATATCATCTCCTACTATTTGTAAGATACTAAGCTCAAATGAAAATCTAACAAAGGGAGGTCACTGGTGACTCTAAAGAGCACAATTGTTAGAAAAACATTTTTTGAAAAGAAGTTATCATTTCCATAAAAATTTTTATTTCCAAAGTAAACCAAGACCATGATTGATGGAGATCTATCACAGAGTAAACACAAAGGCCTTGGCTGAAATAGAAACAGGTAAAACTTGCAAAGCAACGATTTCATGCATGGAAAAAAAAAGGTGGGGGTAGAAGGACAAAAGTTTCTGTACGTTTTTACACTGTATAAACACTAATATAAAAGAAAGCTTGAGAGTGAAGAAATGGAGATAACAGGCACAGAGCACTCCCTCCAAAAAAATTTACAAGAGGAAAATAATTCAGTAGATAAAATGTTCAAGGATGTCAAACAAAAGGCATTTTAAGGTACAAGAGACAAATGCAAACTCAAAAGGAGAAAAAAGGAGGAAACTAAAATTGTTGCTGGGAATAAATGAAGGGTAAGTGTCAGGACCAACAGAAGTTAAAAGCAGCGGGACAGCAAGCACTGAAGGAAGAGGCTGGACGTAGCAGACACACCTCTCTCTCACAGGAAAGGGACGGACAATCCACAGTAAGACAGACAGGCTGAAGTAGAGCAAAAGACAGAGGGAAGGAAGCCAAGTGAGAGCTCTCCTTTGAAGGAAGAACAAGGATAACGGAGTAAGGATGAGGAAAAGGAAATGCAGCCCATATGAGTTTTGAGCAGGTTTACATGAGAAATGACAGCGGTCTACTAAGATACAGCCAGCATCAAGCTGGAAGCTCCGGTTAAAAAAAAGAAACCAGATACACATAATTCTGTTGACTTCTTTTAGTAAAGCTCGCAGTTACTGTAGTAATTTAAAAACATTTCTCAAAGAATACAATTTCTTCTATGTACTTTAGTGAGATAAAAAAATGAAAAATAGCAAGATAAAATACTTTAATTACTTAGCAATTACATACCATTATCGGGAATTGGTTCCATATCCCACGGGCTAAGCTTTTCAATTTCAGTGTTGTCCCACCTGTTAAAACCAATAGAAAAGTCTGCTTAGCCTTTCATAAAGACAACCTGTGGATAATACCTAGGATCCACTACAAGAGGAAACAGAAAGAGAGAAAATGTGAAAATTAACCTGACTGAAGCAGTAAAAGTTTAAATATTAACAGTAAAATTTTTTTAGAAAGATAGAAGTGTAAAATGTATGGCGGGTTCAGGGATAAAACCAGAAACCTTCTGTAGCCCACACTAGGGTAAGTGAAGAAAACGTCACACATATTGTGAAGCCCTCGAATGTGACACTTCGGCATGCGGACTTTATTCCACAGCCAATGGAAAGGCAGCAAAGATTTTTTTGTACAAAGGAAATGATGTACTATATGTTCCTGGACAATGATCCTGCAATGTCAGATGGAGAAGTATCAAGAAGCTACAGAAAAGGCCTCAGAGAAGGAAGCAGACATTGCACCCTTAGGGGTACTAGTGTACAAGAAATGACAGGGACATGTTAAAGAGACACTGTAAAGGTGAGACTAATGTGACTTAATGACAGATTAAATCATGGCAATTTTTTAACCTGAAATGTGTTAGTTGTTCATACAACAACCTGCCACAATGAACAAATGTTTGTAGAGGATTCGTTTCCATCTGCATACAGACCTAACAATATAACACTGGAAATGACTATCAGGGTACTGTGGCTGATAGGGCTCTTGACTTAGCACCGTTCCAAACCACCAGGCATCGTCAATGATAGAACGGAATCTGTCACCTAGAAAAGATATGACCCAGTCTGAGACACCAGTTTGAAACAGTAATATTTTTAATTTATAAAACATCATATGATGATTTCAGTAAAGAGAAAGTAATCAAAGCATTTTCCTATTATCAAAATTAGCCTTTCCTCCCCACTTTCCAGCAATCTTTAGTGATAAAACAGATGTAAAAAAGATATAATGTTATTATATTCAGCAATTCACTGAAGGTATATAACCATACAACATAATTGGCTAAAATGGTTTATGACTACGTTCCATTGTTTAGTGAATCCAAATGCCCACTCCAAAATAAGTTCTATTACATTTTACAATAAAGAAAAAAAATTTAACAAAAATCTTTTATAACGATGTATACTATCACTAAATACTTGTGTAATAACTACATTAAATACATACTTATAAAATATAACATTTCCTGCCCTGGCTGGTGTGGCTCAGTGGATTGAGTGCCAGCCGTGAATTGAAAAGGTCACCGGTTCAATTCCCAGTCAGGGCACATGCCTGGGTTGTGGGCCAGGTCCCCAGCTGGAGGCATAGGAGAGGCAACCGAACAATGTATGTCTTGGCACATCAATGTTTCCCTCCCTCTTCCCTCTCTTTTCCCCCTCCCTTTCCCTCTCTCTAAAAATAAATAAATGGAATGTTTAAAAAAATAAAACATTTCCTGAAAAATAAAACAAATTATAAAACTATGATTAGATTTAATCCATGATTATTTTAAAGCTGTTCCTGCATAAGTATCTTCACATAAAAGTGTTCTAATTCTTAAGATCTCATAATAAAAAGCAGGCGTACATCTATCTTCAATAATACATATTTACTGTTTTAAAACATTAAACATCCACATATCCTATAATCTCAGCATAATATAAAAGCAGACAAGTAGGTCCTACTAAAGCCTCTGTACAAACCAACTGTGGAACAAATACTTCAATGACTTCAAGGATTTTAGGTTACACACATTTCTAAATGTATCCTACAATTATAACACTTCTAGAAAAATAAACTGCATTTGACTTTTGTATTACATATATTACAAAAGAAACACAGACTGCTTTAAGAACCCTATCTCTCCTTCCCATCAATCCTACCATTTTCAAAACAAATGAGAAAAAAAGTCAATCATCCAGCAATAATTCTTTAGATACTGCCATTTAAAAAAGTAAAATAAAATGCTTTAGTAGATTAACAATTCCTTCTTCAATGCAAGTTTTGCAGAAACAATACCAATCAAAATTAAAGCTACATTTCACCCCTAAGAGAATATTTATATAATAAAATACACAGTCTTGATTAAAGACAGTATGCTTATAGTGAATCCTTAAAAACAACAATATTACAACTATCAGTGTTACATGTTTTAATATTCTTAATATATTTTCAAATTCATGTAAATATGACTTCTACATATATTTTACATCATTCCTTCCACCTACCTCTCTACCGTTAATAAAATTCCACTTCTGAAAGTATTTCATTAATATTCTAAAACTTCAACTTTAAAAATAAATCTTAATAAAGGTTTTTTCTAACTTTTAAATGTAAGGCACATACTACAAATCTGATATAATACCATAGTTTTTGTCCAGTCCTATAATGTAAATAACCTAATGTAACATGAATATCAATTACACATTTATTATAAGAAATATTGTACTTCCGGCCAAGATGGAGGCATAGGCGGACACACTGTGCCTCCTCTCACAACCAAAATTAAGGACAACAAATATTTAGAAACAAGAAAACAACCAGAACTTATAGAAAACCGAACTGTATGGAAGTCCAACAACCATTCATCCAGACCAGTAAGAGGGGCGGAGTCGCGGCAGGAGAAAGTGGAGGTGCGGCCCCAGGAACGCAAGCAGCAGCAGCTGGCAGTTCCCAGGTGCACAGGCGGCGGCTGGCGGTCCCCGGGCCCACAGGCAGCAGCTGGCGGACCCCGGGCACAGGGGGGCAGCTGTGCAGACCCAGTGAGGCCGCACAAGGCGGCTGGCTGACTGACCAGGTGGTCTCACATTCGAGCGCGCAGACGGTCCAGGCGGAGGGGAAGTGGCGGAGGGGACTGAATCCAGGAGAGAGCGGAGCAGGCGCCATTGCTCCCTCTCAGGCCCCGCCCCCATATACAGCGTCACAACCCAGCGACTGGGCTGCCCCGCACTGGGGAGCGCCAGAGGCTCCACTCTTCACTACGTAACAGCACGCGCGCGTGCGCAGATAATCCAGGTGAAGGGGAAGCAGCGGAAAGGGCCGGAGTCCGGGAGAGAGCGGAGCAGGCGCCATTGCTCCTTCTCAGACCCCGCCCCCACCTATGGCGGTCACAACCCAGCAACTGGGCTGCCCGCCCTGAGGAACACCTAAGGCTCCACTCCCTCACTACGTAATAGCCGCGACCAGACTAAAACCAAAACAACAACAAAAAAACCCACCAAAAATGGCTCAAACCGGAAAACAAATAAAAGCCCCAGAGCCAATTCCTCTAAGCAGTGAAGAGAGAGCCAACCTGTCAGATGCACAGTTCAAAGCACTGGTCATCAAAATGCTCACAGAATTGGTTGATTTTGCTCACAAACTAGATGAAAAAATGCAGGCTACAATCCGTGAAATGAAGGAAGATGCATGGGGAACTGATAGAGATGGAAGGAAAACTGGGACTCAAATCAATGGAGTGGACCAGAAGGAAGAAACTAACAACCAAACAGAAAACGAGGAAGAAACAAGAATTCAAAAAAATGAGGAGAGGCTTAGGAACCTCCGGGACATCTTTAAACGTCCCAACATCCGAATTATAGGGGTCCCAGAAGGGGAAGAAGAACAGCAACGAGTGGAAAACTTATTTGAACAAATAATAAAGGAGAACTTCCCCAATCTGGCAAAGGAAATAGACTTCCAGGAAGTCCAGGAAGCTCAGAGAGTCCCAAAGAAGTTGGACCCAAGGAGGAACACACCAAGGTACATCGTAATTACATTAGCCAAGATTCAAATGAAGCAGAGAATTCTAGAAGCAGCAAGGGATGAGGGGACAGTCACCTACAAAGGACTTCCCATCAGACTGTCAGCTGATTTCTCAAAAGAGACCTTACAGGCGAGAAGGGGCTGGAAAGAAATATTTGAAATCTTGAGAAGCAGGGACCTACATCCAAAATTGCTCTATCCAGCAAAGCTGTCATTTAGAATGGAAGGGAAGATAAAGTGCTTCTCAGATAAGGTCAAGTTCAAGGAGTTCATCATCACCAAGCCCTTATTCTATGAAATGTTAAAGGGACTTATCTAAGAAAAAGAAGATAAAACTATGACAGTGAAAAGACAACAAACTCATAGCTATCAAGAACCACACCTAAAACAATAGCAAACTAAGCGAACAGCTAGAACAGGAACAGAACCACAGAAATGGAGATCATATGGAGGGTTAGCAACAGGGGCGTGGGAGGAGGAGAGAGGGGGAAAAGGTACAGAGAATGAGTAGCATAGATGATGGGAAAAAAATAGACAGGGGGAGGGCAAGAATAGTATGGGAAATGTAGAAGCTAGAAAACTTATGACCCATGGACATGAACTAAAGGGGGGAATGTGGGTGGGAGAAGGTGGGTAGGGTGGAGGGGAATGATGGGGGAGAAATGGGACAACTGTAATAGCATAATCAATAAAATATATTTAAAAAAAAAGAAATATTATCACAACAAATCCAATGGCTTCATTTTGAGATGCCTATGAATATGGTAATAAAAGAACCAGTCTTTTTTTTTTTTCCTCAATATTTTATTCATTTTTTTTAGAGAGAGAAGGGAGGAAGAAAGAGGAGGAGAGAAACATTGATTGGTTGTCCCTCATACACACCCCAACCCAGGACTCAAACTTGCAATCCAGACATGTGCCCCAACCAGGAATCGAACCAGTGACCTTTGGTTTGCAGGTGACACTCAACCAAGCCACACCAGTAAGGGTTATAGAGAGCCAGTCTTGGAAAACAAAAATTTACTTTATACTATTTTTCTTCTCTATTTACCTAATACTAGAAGATTTACTCAGTTTAGAAAAAAATATTTCTTTAGTTAAGACTAATATTTTAAAGGGAGCTATAAAAATTACTTTTCTTATGGTAAAAATTGGTTTTTCTATTTCATTAATTATTTTCTTGGTTATTCATGTTGACCATTCTATAATTTAGTTGTAATTCCAATTTGGTCCTGGGAGGTGATGAATAGAACTTCACCTACTCTGCTACCATTCTGAATTTCCATCAAGAATTTTCAAATAAACCTATTTGGCTATTCACAAGTAGGGTAAAGTTTCGATAAGTTCTCAACACAGTATAAACAGAAACAGGCAAATTCCTCTAATAGCACAGCTCAAACTTCAGAACAGGTAAGATTTTATGGGAAAGCAAAAATGAATTAATTACTGAACAGCAGTACAGAAGATCTAGTACAATAATTTCTCAGCCATAAAAATAAAACAAAAATCACTATATTGTAAGAGGCAACTAGGAATCTGTATCCAGAGTCTAGCTATAGAAAATTAAGTTTAAAAACATTTTTGAATGGACATGTTAGCAGAGCAAAATAAGAGCTTAGACTTACATGTCATAAGGAGTTGAAAAAATATTAACAGATAAGAAACTTTAAGTTCTTTTGGACGTGGCTATATGACTTGTTAACATTCACATATTCTAGCTGTCTCTTTTTGTGTGTAAATGGCTAGATGCTTTTCTTCAAAAACAATTCCTTTACCTCTAGTCCCAAAATAATCTTTATTATTTGTTCTCATACTACTGGTAAAAATAGTTTACTAAGAACAGCAACACTCTGACAATCTTTTGTTTGAATAGAGATGGCTCAAGGAATTTATCTGAACTGTACCTGTTTATAGTACCTGTAGAAAAAGGCAGCAGAAACTAGGAAAATTAATGAGGTCCTAACAGCATTTATGAATGTGTATACCAAAAGACAAGGTCTGGGTAAAACTTAATATTTCTAATAAGAGATATTATCAAAACTGATAATTGTAGAATTAAGTTATCCTAAGTGACTAACATTAGTATGAGCTCCTCGAGAAAACAGTATGTACTGAGAATATTTTATGTGCACCTGTGAAACAGGCATTACAACTGCTAACTGATATTACCTGGCCTAATCAGTCATCAATTATGACCTGAAGAGGTTAATGACCTACAACACAAATTAATTATGGCCATCATGAAAACCACATTCAAGTTAGTGCCCACGCTGAAGTGATTTATTTTTTCTGTCCACCTACATACATCATGATTATAAAGCGTGTTACATAAATTTTTTTTAATATTTTATTTATTTATTTTTATTATTTATTTATTTATTTATCTTTAGAGGGGAAGGGAAGGAGAGAGGGAGAGAAACATCAATGTGCGGTTGCCTCTTGTATGTCCCCTGCCGGGAACTGGCCTGCAACCCAGGCATGTGCCCTGACTGGGAATCGAACCGCGATCCTTTGGTTCGCAGGCCCGCGCTCAATCCACTGAGCTACACCAGCCAGGGCTAAATTTTTTATTTTTTAAAGAAATGGTTTCCTCAAGTCAGCCTTTTTAAGTCTGAGCTGGTATGACAACAAAGGTAAAATATTCTGGTATGCCAGACATTATCTGTGTAAAATTTGCATTATTTTTCAACTTTCTGATTATTTTACATCATAGGGTAATTCTGTGAATTGACCAGTGTCACCTTAAATGTAATCACAGATAATGCAGTATGGGGAAGTCTGAAAGGAAACCAAAGGTCTAGACTACAGTCAATGAGTAAGAAATATCCCCTCATAATATCACATACCATAAGAAGAAATGCTGTTTAGCTAAAAAGTCTACTAAGAAGTAGTGAGTACCAAGCCCTAAGCAAAATATACTTATCAGTCCCTTGTATTTCTTTCCAGAATTTACATGTCTGCATCCACCAGTCAAAGAAGAGATTAACATCTAAGGATACATAAACTCAGTGAAACAGACTTACTAGACTGCCAATTCCTTTGTCTTGCTTCATCGTAAAACTGACGCAACACAAGAAAATCAATAACATCGGGCATATCATGATATCTAAACAAAAATAAAAGATTATTAAATTCCTTGTATAGCAGGTTATACTCTAGAGCAACACTGTCCAAATGAAATACAATGGGAACTGCATATATAATTTTTATAAATAGAAACCAGTGAGCTTAATCTCAATAGTGTATCATACTTAATTCAATATATCCTCATATTGTTTCACCATGTAATGAATACAAAATAATGGTATGTTACATTTTTTTCTCCACACCAAGTTTTCAAAATTCAGTGTGTATAATTACATCACACTCAATTCTAATCAGCCACATTTCCAGTGCTCAAGAGTCACGTGTGGCTAATGGCTGCCATCTGCACAGCACAGGTTTGGAAAATTATTAATTCTAACATTTTCTCAAAAACAAAAGCAGAAGTCTCTTCATCTTCAGGCCAGAACTCTCCACACATTTAACTGGCATGGAAAGCCGCATAAAGAAGGCCACTGCCAGGGCCTGACTGCAGCTGCTGCAGCATCTTCAGTTCCACCTCTAGTGGGGTCCCGTCTATCAGAACTTAAACCCTTATCGTCGGCTGTCTGCAGTACTCTGCTAGTTACCCTGCAGCTAAATAAAAACAGCATGCTACCCAGCAAGAGAGGAAACCTGAATTTAAATAACTCCATAAAAATAACACATACCTAATAGAGAAAGATTTGTCCATAAGTTTCCCAGTTGCAGGATCTATAAATGCCAGTTTGAGGCAACAGAGTGTAGGGGGCCCAACCTCATAGCGTATTCCAACAATTTTGACCAATTCTTGATCCTTCAACAGATTTTTTAAAAGAATAAATCAATTTCTCAAGACTCCAGTTCTCTACATATTGGAAAATTTAGCTAACTCACAATTTAGACTTCCAAACTAGCAGATAAGTTTAGGTAACTATTAATTACAATCATTTTTGCTAAAGTTTACCTTTGCATCTTTTTGAAGACAGACATTTAACACAGTTTCTAATGTAAGAAATACATTCACTTTGGAAAATACAATAATCCTCCTTCATCCACCGTTTCGCTTTCTGCTGTTTCAGTTACTTGTGGTCAACCACAGTCCAAAAATATTAAATAAAAAATTCCAGAGATAAGCAATTCATATGTTTTAAATTGTGCCCGTACTGATAGCATGATAAAGTTTCATGCAACTCTTCCCTCGCCCCACTTGGGACATGAATCATCCCTTTGTACAGCGTATCCACACCATATAAACCACCCACCCATTAGTTACTTAGGGGCCTTCTCAGTTACCAGATTGACAACTGTTTCAGTACAGGGGAGCTAAAGTTTTTGTATATTATGAATGAGGTTGAACCTTTTTTCCAATTTGTATTTCTTTTTTTGAAAACTTGCACTGCTTTCTAAAATCTAGCCTAGGTATGCACATTTTAAGATTAGTGATACATACTGCAAAGCTGCCTTCCTAAGAAACTCAAACACACTTAGAATTTTACATGTTAATCAGCAATATGAAGACTGCCCACTGATAAACATTAGTCTTCCTACTGGATCTTAAAGCTTAGAGTAATAGCAGGAATGTTTTTAAATAGGAAATTAATGCAAAGATAGTAATGAAATATGCCTCCAGGTTTTTTAAATGATTTATAAGTAATTCAATTATATACGTGCTAAATGTTTAATAATACCATCATCTTACCCTAAGATCCATTTTTCTCCATGGCTCTTTGTTACAGTTCAGTTCATAAATGTTATTTCTTCTGACAGCCTCAATATAAGCTTCATGACCCTGTCGAAAATATATTACCTACAAAACAAACGAAACATAACAAATAAAAATAAAAACACAAGAGTAACATTAATTTCATATTCCATATTCAAGTTCCTAAGTGTTGTTATTACTCTCACCTCATCACCCATTTGCGGAACAAAAGGAGACCTTCGAAGTGTGGTGTCAGTTATCCAAACTGGAGGATGAAATTCATACAAGTGTTCCATATTTGCAAGCTCTGACGGAGACATTCTCCGCAAATTCTGCCAAGAGGAAGAGAACAGAGTTTAGTAGAATAAAAAGGAGCAGCATGTACTCTTTAATTGGAAAATAAAAGAAATGCCACCCTTCAGAACGACTCTTTACTGCAAGTCACCTGACAACTCGTTTTTGAACACCGTACACGTCTGGTGTCCGAACACACACAGGGACATACCACTGGTCCGCACTGTAAACCTGCCCTGCACTTCCTTGCATCTCCCGAATTTAACAGATTCTTGTAACACTTGACATGCTATATGCAAAGGAACTAATTTCCACCCTAAGTCCTCTTCAATACACAGCCCGCTCTGCCTGAGACACCACTCCGAATTTCACCACAGGCTAATCATCACAGGCAATCTCCTCTTGATTTGAGGTTTTAATACTGGTGATTCTCAAATATGGCCCAAGTTCACTGATACTCGTCCCCTCCAAAGTCTCCTCTGCTTGAATATGGGCTCGACTTGCTTCTAACACAAAGAGTAAAGCAGAAATGACAATGTGTGATGTTAAGATTAGGTAATAAAAAGCATATGAATATACCCCCTGCTTATGCTTTTGGATCACTAGCTCTGGGGAACACAGCTACCACGTTTTGAAGACACCCAAGCTGCCCTATGGAGAGGCTCATGCAGGGGAGAACTGAGGCCACGAGCCAACTGCCACATGAATGAGCTTCAAAGATGATCCTCTAGCCCCAATCAAGCCTTCAGACAACTTCAACCCCAACCAAATGATTATGCAACCTCATGAGCCCAACCTCATGAGCCCTAGCTAATCAGCTCCCAAATTCCTTTCCAATCAAAACATGAAGTACACATTTGCTATTTTATGCAGCTAGGTTTCAGGGTGATATGTTACAAACAAATAGATACCTAACACATAAAGACATGGCATTATTAAATAATGAGAGCTACTTGCACAACAGGAGCACATGCACTGTACACATAAGGAATAGGGAGATGACAATTAGAAGTATGAAGGTAGAACACAGCAAATGAAAATGGGAAACATGGCAGTAACAGACAAAACAACAACAAAAAGCCTTAAAATGCCCAGAAGTATATTTTTGGTGTTGAAATTAATAGGAAAAATGTGTTAGGGTAGGATCCTGAGCAAAACAGAACTTTCCCTTTCAGTTTCAGATTTAGAAAGGCTTAAGCCCCAAATCCAACTCAGAGCAGATTAGAAAGAGAAGTTTAATAACAAAGTAGCTTTTCCAAAAATAAGTTTGCTTTTACATTTAACTCCTGATGACATAACACTGTCAACAGAAAAAAAGAGCTCCAGCCCTGGCTGGTGTAGCTCAGTGGATTGAGCGCGGGCCTGCGAACCGAAGGATCGCGGTTCGATTCCCAGTCAGGGCACATGCCTGGGTTGCCAGGCCAGTTCCCGTCAGGGGACATACAAGAGGCAACCGCACATTGATGTTTCTCTCCCTCTCTCCTTCCCTTCCCCTCTAAAGATAAATAAATAAAATCTAAAAAAAAAAAAGAAAAAAGAAAAAAAGAGCTCCAATTTCAAAAAGATTTCTAATTTTAAATATGGAGAAACACCTCTATAAAACTGTATATGCATGTTATTTCTAAAGATATACTTTTCTTACCTCTTTTTTGGGCTTATTTTCTTTCTTTCTCTTTTGTCTCCTTTTAGGAGGAGATAAATTCTCAGTAGACACTTCATCCTCTGAACTACTACAAAATCGGGTAATACGCCGACGAGATGAAGTTCTTAAAGGAGGCTGCAAATTGATGCCTGCATCAGCTGTCCAATCAGAATATTGAGATGAAGAGTCACTAAAAAAAGGAAAACATTTTAAGTTGTAGGGAACCAGAATCTAAGCCTTGAGAGATTATGAGGAGGAGAAAAAAGACCTCCAAGAAGCTTCAACTTGAACAATCTGCCCTCTCCATCAACAAATACTGAAACGATCAAAGATCATGAGAAAGAAACCTTCACTGACACTGGGAATTAGGAAAGAATGTAAGCCTGAGGGACTTCTGTAAATTATAACATAAATAAGATCTCACGGAAGACAACATCTAGAGCCAACCAACAAACAATTCCCTTTTAAAAAATAAAGTGTAGTGATGAAAACAATAGTGGTCACACAGAACTGTAAGTAGCACTCCACTAAGATAAAGGAGGCTCAGGAATAGACCAGAAATTTTAATTGGATTAACAAACCATTAGTGAATATACTGAGAAGCCCAAGGAAAACACAGCCCCACCAGAAAGTGCTAAGAGGTCAGTTTCTTGCCAAGAAAGGGACTTTCCCAGCTATGACAGAAGATCCAAGAAAGGGACCACTCCTAGCCTACCCTGAGCAAAAGCAGTCAAATGGGAAATAAGACACAGAATACTAGCCATAGATCCACTACCAGCTTCAGCAAACATATACAGGCCTCTATTGTGACCACCACTGGCCAACCACTTACCTCACAGGCTCGATAACACACTCACACAAACACATTTCCAAAAGCTTTTTATTATAAAAAGAGGTGTTTGAGAAGATTTAAGAGCATCTACTTTGTAACATCCAAGAAAAGTTGAACTGAAAAACAATGAATGTAGAAACAGAAAGGAAAAAGATGGCTGCCAGGGGCAGGTGGTAAGACAGAGAACTGCTGTTTAATGGGCACACAGCTTCAGTGGTGCAAGACAAAGAGAGTTCTGGAGACTGGGTGCCCAATACTGCAAACAGACTTAACACTACTGACCTGCACGGTTAAAAATGGTTCGGATAGTAAATTTTATGCTAGGTAAATTTTGTCACAATATGAAAAAGTTTTTAAGAGTAGACAAGTGTTCTAAAAATGACTTCAGCTCTTACTCATAATGGGATAAAATTAGACAGGAAAGCAAGCAGGAAATATAGTACGGTGATGTGGACCAGACAAGTATCAGTGGAAACAGAAGCGACATTATGAGAGTCATATTTAGAAGGAAATTGTCTAGACTTGGTGATGGATACATTGTAAAGAGAAAATTATGTCCAGGTATATGGCTTAAGCATCTGTCAAAACAAAGTTGACCTTTACCAAGATAAAAAATATGTAAAAGACAGAAAACTGTACAATATCAACAATTAAAAAAATACTGATTTAAAAAAAGTTAAAAAAAAAAAAAGATAAAAAATAGATGTTCTCGCTTCTGTAGCATATATGCTCAAATTGGAACGACAGAGATTGGCATGGCCCCTGACCAAGGATGACATGCAAATTCGTGAAATGTTCCATATTTTAGTGGGGGGGACAGGGTAGAGCAATGGAGAAAAAGATGAGACAACTGTAACTGAGCAACAATAAATTTTAAAAAATTGAAAAAGAGAGATCACTCAATCATGAAAAAAATAGATGTTAACATCTTGGTCCAATGAAATCTGGTTATCAAAAGTAAACAAAACACAAAAAGTAACTAGTAATGAATGCAATAATGGTTTTACCACACATACTCTGGATACTAGTCTTTATAAATGCAGCCAAAGACTAAATCAATGTTTTGAGTAAACATATTTTACACTCCTGGGTCAAGTGTTTACAGTCAAATAAAAATACACAAAATATTATCTATAAAAACAGTTGTTAATGCAGTTTTCTTCTCCTTTTAAATGTATTAAAAACTCAATGCAAACTGTTCCACAGTTGCAAACCCTTGCGTCTTGAACGCCATTCAAATACAGTTCCAACCAAGGCTATGACTAAAATGCTTAAAAGATCAAAACAATCAGAAACAGATACCTTGAACTTTCACTATCACTTTCACTTCTTCTATCACTTTTCCATTCTTCTTCTTCTGAAGAACAAGAACCTTCACTTTGATCACAGGAGGTCTCCTAATTGGTTGGGGGGAAGGAGAGAATAAAATAAAAATCGTGATCTCTAAGTGAAGTTAATAAAAAGTTGTGTATATATTCTCAGTGTTTTGGACTTAAGGCACTGTAATAGGTATGTCCTGGTATCTCACCATTGTTTCAATTCCCTAATGTGTAGGATGTCGAGCACCTTTCTATATGCTTATTTGTCACCTTATATCTTCTTTGAGGGGGTGTCTGTTATATCTTTTGCAAATTTTTAAATGGAGTTTTCCTACTCATAAGTTTTAAGAAGCTGTGGTATACTTTGAATACAAGTCCTTTATCAGATATGAGTTGTACAGATATTTCATCCCATTCCGCAGCTTGTCTTTTCATTCTCCTAACAGTGTCTTTCCCAGGGCAACAGATTTTAATCTCAATGAAGGGCAACTTGTCAAGTTTTTCTTTCACAGATCATGCTTTTGGTATTTTATTATCTAAGAAGTCAGCAATGTACCCAAAGGTACCGAGATTTTATCATGTTATCTTCTAGAAATTTTATAATTTTATGATTTAATTAAGTTTATGATCCATGTTTAGTTGATTCTTATGCAAGTTCTGTGTCTAGATTCACTTTTTTTGCATGTGGATGTGGATATCCAGTTGTCCCAGCACCATTTGCAGAAAAGAATATACTCTGTCCACTGAGCTATCTTTGATCCTTTGTCGAAGACTAGTTGACTGTATTTGTATTGGTCTGTTGCTAGGTTCCCTATTCTGTTCCACTGGTCTATTTGTATATTCTTCACCAATACCACACTATCTTAAAAACAGTAAATTTACAGCAAATCTTAATGTCAAGTAGTATCAGTCCTCCAACTTTCTTATTCTTCGGTATTTTATATTAGCTATTCTAGGTCTTTTTCCTCTCCTTATAAATTTAAGAATCACTGTCAATATCTACCAAATTATCTTCTGCTAGAATTTTGATTGGGATGGTTGAATCTATAGATGAACTTAGAACTGTTTTATTAACTGAAGTATAATTGACATACATTACATTAATTTTAGGTATACAACACAATGATTTGATATTTGTATATACTGCAAAATGTTTACCACAATAAGTCTGATTAACATCCACAATACGGATTTCTCTTCTTGTAATGAGAACTTTTAAGATTTACTCTCTTAGCAACTTTCATATATGTAATACAATATTAACGATAGTCACTGCAGTGTACATTATATCCCCATGACTTATTTATTTTATGACTGGACATTCGTTCCTTTTGACTCCTTTCACCCATTTCACCCACTCTCACTCACTGCTGACGGGAATGCAAAATAGTACAGACACTTTGGAGGACAGTCTGGCAGTTTCATACAAATCTAAACATAGGCTTAGCACAGGTGGCAAACACAAGGCCCACAGGCCAAATCCAGCCCCTCCACCTTGTTATATCCAGCCTGGCACCTTGTTTTACCCAGCAGCAGCACCAAGCTCCTTGCCCCTAGTTAAGGAGTAGTTACATTTATACAGTCCTAAAATTACATTCGGCCCTTTGAAGGCAACTGTGAGGCTGATGTGGCCCCCAGTGAAAATGAGTTTGACACCCCTGGTTACAGTATATGATCCAATAATCATGCTTTTTGGTATTTCCCAAATATACTGAAAAATTATGTCCACACAATAACATGCACACAGATTTTTTAAAAATTAATTTTAGAAAGAGAAAGAAAGAAAAGGAAGAAGGAGGGAGAGGGCAGAGAAATAGGGGGAGGGGAGACAGAAAGAAAGAAACATCCATTTGTTGTTCCACCCATACATGCATTCATTGGTTGATTCTTGCACATGCCCTGACCAGGGACTGAACCTACAACCCCTGGCATATTGCAATGATACTCCAACCAACTGAGCTACCCAGCCAGGGCCGCACATGGATGTTTACAGCAATTTTATTCGTAACTGTCAAAACTTGGAAGCAACCAGTATGTCCAACAATAGGTAAATGGATAAATAAATTGTGGTAAATCCAGACAAGAGTTTTAACATAAAAAAGAAATGAGCTATGGAGTCATGAAAAGACATAGAGGAAACAAACTCTTATTATTAAAAAGTAGCTAACTTGAAAAGGCTACATATTGTATAATCCAACTACATGACATTCTGGAAAAGTCAAAATTATGGAAACAGTTAAAAGATCATTCAAAAGAACCTATGCATCCCAACGTTCATAGCAGCGCTATTTACAATAGCCAAGTGCTGGAAGCAACCAAGGTGCCCATCAGTAAATGGGTGGATCAAAAAACTGTGGTACATTTACACAATGGAATACTACGCAGCAGCAAGAAAGAGGGAGCACCTACCCTTCGCAACAGCATGTATGGAACTGGAGAGCATTATGCTAAGTGATATAAGCCAGGCAGTGAAAGACAAGTACCATGTGATCGCACCTATAAGTGGAACCTAATCAACAAAACAAACAAGCAAGCAAAATATAACCAGAGACATTGAAATAAAGACAGTAACCAGAGGGGAGGTGGGAAGAAGGGGAAGGGTTGTCAAGGAACATGTATAAAGGACCCATAAACAAAGCCAAAGAGGGGCAGGATTGAGGGTGGGAGACCAGGGCAAGTGGGGCAGGGGGAAGTGGTGGTGGGAAAATGGAGACAACTGTACTCGTACAACAATTAAAAAAGATCAAAAAAAGGTTTTTTTAAAAAGGGCATAATGAAACGTGAAACAATAAATAATAAATTTAAGATGAAAAATAAATAAATCAATAAAAGATCAGTGGTTGCAAGTGGCTCGGGGGAGGATGGTATGACTGAGAATACAGCACAGGGGGGTTTCAGGGCAGTGAAACTTTTCTGTATAATACTGTTCTGATAGATACATAACATTATACATTTGTCAAAACCCACAGAACTGCACAACAGACTGCTCCCTAAAGTAAACTATGCAATTTAGTTCATGACCACACAGAAACTGGTTTGGTTCATCAGCTGCAGCACAGATACCACAGTAATTCAAGTCCATGTGCGGGGAACAAGGGAGCATATGAGAACTTGATGCACTTACTGCGCAATTTTTCTGTAAATCCTATTAACTGCTCTAAAACATGAAATATCTTTTGCAGTCAATAAAATGATGAAATTGTCTCAGTACCTAAAACAAGACCATTTAATGGGAAGGTTGGGGGTAAGGGATTGAGCAAAAGAGAAAAAAGAGGAAGAACTCAGGGACATGGACAACTGTGGTGATGGCAGTGGCGGGAGAGCAGGCTGGGCAGAGGTGGAAGAGGGTATGAAGGAGTAAAGGGTGATAGAAAAAGATCTAATAAATCATTTAAATGAACAGTTTCAATGATAACAGCAGGTAACACTATTGGATATTAGGCACTGTTTTAAGCACTTTACATAAATCGATTCTCACAACATCTCTGAGGACATACTATTACCAATTACTTTCACAGACATGGCAGTGGTACAGAAAGGGTAAACAAGTTATCAAAGTGGAAGAATTTGGGTTTAAACTAGAACCTGGTATGTTCTCTATTATCCTAATGCTTTATAAAGTAGTAAAATAAGTTATTCATCCATATGGAACATTTCATTCCTCAAAATATTACTTAATTACAAAATATTAACATTCTATTACTAATTTTTAAATACACTTTACCAAAAATATTGGTTTCCCAAGAAAATCAAAATGATGATCAGTGACTAACATACGATTACTGAAAGTCAAGGAAAGAGGTTGGATACAACAGTAAAAGCAACTAAGGGGAAAATAAACTGAACTCCATCAAATGTCAAACTTCTGTGCCTCAAAAGAAACCATCAAAGAAGTGAAAAGACAACCTGCTGAATGAGAGAAAATACTTGCAAGTCATGTACCCAATAAAGGACTTGTATCCAGAATATCAAAAGAACATTTACAGCAATTAAAAATAGCCAAACTAAAAAAAGAGCAACAGATTTGCACAGAAATTTTTCCGAAGATATACAAATGGAAAATAAGCACATGAATACACACTCAACATCATCAGTCATTAGGGAAACACAAATCAAAACCTCAGTGAAATACCACTTCACACTCACTAGATAGCTAAAATCAGGACAGACAATAACAAGTGTTAGCAAAGATGTAGAGAAACTGGAACCCTCATACAATACTGACGAATATAAAATATGCAGCCATTTAGGAAAAGAGTCTCGAAATTCCTCAATAGGTTTAAATACAGGGTTACCAGATGACTCCTAGATAAATACTAAAATGAACTGAAAACTTATGTTCAAACAAAAACCCACGCATGAATGTTTATAAGGAGCATTGTTCATTAATAGCCAGAAGTGGAAACAAAACAAATGTCCCTCAGCAGATGAGTGAATAAAGAAAATGTGGTATGTTCACATACTGGACAATGAAAAAGAATCAAGTATTCATACATGCTACACATGAATCAACCCTGAAAATATTACAGTAAGGGAAAAATCCAGTCACAAAATCATATATTATTCTATTTACATCCAATGTCCAGAATAGGCAAATCCATAGAGACAGAAAGTAGATTAGTGGTTGCCAGGGGCTGGGGGGTGATGGGAATGAGGAGTATAGGGTTTCTTTTTAGAGGTGATAAAAGTATTCTGAAATTAAATAGTGGTGATAATGGCACTGTTGTGTTAATATACAAAAACCACTGCATGGCACACTAGTGTAGTGAGTATCTCAACAAAGCTGTACGTACTTTTCGTTTAAATTCAAAATGTGAAATTTCATCTTAATCTCTACAGAATAGTGTATTTTCAGCCCTGGCTGGTGTGGCTTAGTGGACTGAGCACCAGCCTGCACACCAAAGGATTGCTGGTTTGATTCTCAGTCAGGGGACATGCCTGGGTTAGAGGTCAGGTCCCCAGTATGGGGTGCGGGAGAAGCATACAAACATTGATGTTTCTCCCTCTCTCTCTCTTTCTCCCTCCCTTCCCCTCTCTCTAAAAATAAATAAATTCTATGCAGCAGAAAGAAAGAACGAGCTCATACCCTTTGCAACAGCATGGATGAAACTTGAGAGCATCATGCTAAGCGAAATAAGCCAGGCAGTGAAAGACAAATACCATATGATCTCACCTTTAACAGGAAGCTAATCAACAAAACAAACAAATAAGCATAATATAACCAAAGACATGGAAATTGAGAACAGGCTGAAAGTCAGAGGGGAGAGGGGAGGGAATTTCAGGGGAAAAGGGGAAAGATTTACAGGAACAAGTATAAAAGACACATGGACAAAAACTAGGGGGGCGTGGAATTGGGAGGGAGGTGGGGAGGGCTGGGGTGGTGGGTTGGGGTGAGAATAAAAGACAGAAAACTGTACAAGATCAACAAAATAAAAATTAAAAATAAATAAAAATAAAAAATAAAAATAAATTAATTCTTAAAAATGAAAAAAGAATAGTATATTTTCACATAATTTCAAGGTAGAGTCAAAGCAATAGAAATTATTTAAGATTATTTTATATGTTTTAAAGTTAAAACTCACATGTCTTATAGAGCTTGAAGACTCATTTCCGGAAGATAACTCAATTGATCCAACATTTCTTCTTCCATAAATTGGATATTTACGCCTACATGTCCTCTGCCTAGACTGTGACATCAAAACCACCGAATCAGACTGCAACATGAAGAAACAGGCAGATGAAAATCAACACCAAAATAAGTACAATCTTCAACAAAAACGGCATTCAAATTTCAAAAAAAAATTTAAGGCAAAAAAATAAAAAATAATAATAGTTGAAAAAATAAGATATTCTTTAATAGATTTTATTTTTGCCATATGCTGTTAAATCAACCTTGGTAGTTTTACTTTTAAGATACTTGGAAGACATAGCTAAATTAGGCATATTAGATTACTATTTTCCAAATAAAACTGTCAGTTAATTGTTTCACCATGAATGAAATAATAACCCAAGAAGTTCATCACTTTAGAAATATATATTTTAGAAGTGAAAATACATATTATAAGACATAACCAACCTTGAGAAATATATTATTCTGTGTATATACAGGTATAGAGAAATATCTAAAATTATCCTCAAATATTAACCTTAGTTATTTCCAGGTTTTAATTTTTTGGATGATTTGTTGTCAGTACTTTTAAATTTTGCTTGAATTTTGAAAATACCATACGTTTTCTTTTTATTGTTGTTCAAATACAGTTGTCTTCATTTTCCCCCATCACTCCCACCCATGAAAAATATATTTTTATCAAAACAAAATAATTAAACTTTAAAATTCAGCCAAATAAAACAATATATTTTAAAGGGGGGAGGGGCAACCTATATTCCTCAAACCCCAGTCATAAGTGACATCACTCAGTAAGAGTATATTAGTGTCTTTTGTTTGATAATCAGTACTGTGTACTAACATTTCAATATATCACTGGCTGATTCCAAAATCAATTATGTTTTCATTAATTTGTCAGTACTAATTTTTGTTAAAGCAAAAACTCATGAGTTTCATAACTGGTAATATATAAAAACAGCTGGATCAAAAAGAAAAAGAACTCATGGACTTGGACAACAATGTGGTGATTTGAGGAGTGAAGGGGTTTGGTGGAGGTAGAAGAGGACATAAGAAGGATAAATGGTTAGAGGGAAAAATACAATAAAAAATAAACTATTAAAAAACTAAAATGAAATACACAAACCCTAAGAAAAACCTACTACTCAAAAGAACAAGCAATCTGTCAAAATACACATTTTTTAAAAAAATCAGTCTGAAGGCATTATATACCTAACAAGGCTATGAACAATTAGACAATAATCCCAAACACTGAAGCCCATCCTTGTGATGAATTCTGAGAAAATCCTGCAAATACGCAACTGTTTTTTACCAGTTTGGTAGCACTAATCTTACATATGTTTTGTGTATCTTCCATGAACTCAATGTTAATGCTGTTCACATGATGTTCAAGAAACTCTAAATAGAAAAGTAAATGCTAAGGAATAAGATTTTCTTGAGTTTCAAGGATTACCAACCATTGTAATATCTAAAAATGTTTATAAATGCATGATTTGGATAAACTTCAGAAACAGACAAAGCTAACCAACACAGTTTAGAAGTAAAATAACTGGTTACCTATGGGAGAAAGGAGAGTGTAGTGATTGGGAATGAACACAAAATGCTTTCAAAGGGCTAGTAATGTTCTAGTTCTTTAACTGAGTGGTCATTAGGCAATAATTTTCTAGAATCCGTTAGCACTATTAGGTATTAGGCTACATTCCTAACTGTTCAAATTATTACTCTTTCCTCACAGCTGTACAACCTTATGTCTACCATCTTAAATCCCAAACAGAAACCTTTAAACAAGATACGTTATTCTACTTCAGATAAAAATTACTAATATTCTCACTGAAAAGAAAACTATAAATTCCAGTTTTATTTCTAATTTACTCATTCCTAAGAAAAACAGAATTTAGGTTACCTTTTGTGAGAGCTGAAGAGTCTTCTTTTTTCTCCCAATTACATAAAGATTTCTTTCCTCTTCACCTTTCTCTATTCGGAAGTCTTCCAACTTCCTACAAAGTTAGTTATCCAGTTATATTAGTTACTAAACTGATGGATCAGTAAAGGATATCAACAGGAAAAAGTAATCACTATGATTCTAGAAATCATAAGCCTATGTACTTTTTAAATTAATATAGGAAATACCTAAAGTTATAGCATAACTTAAGTCAAGTTTTATTTTATGTTAAAAATTTAACATGAATAAAAATAAAATCTCAGTAGTAGCTAGGAAGGCCTATTTTTCATATTTTACACAGAAATGGTTATTTGTATTTTGATTGGCTCTAATAGGACCAACTCTAACAGGATCTCTCAAATTAGCTACTCAAAATGTCCCAAATTTTCCAAGATTATAATGCCTTTCTTCTCTAACGAACAGGTAGGAGAATCCTCCTCCAACCTACTCAAAATGAATGTTTTATAATTTGTAGAAAACCAGAATAGCAATGTTAGTACTTCTTCTAATCACCTATATTTTACTTACATGATATAAAAGAAACATTACAATGTTACTGTGACCAATCTCAAAGCAAGGGACCTTCCACCATGAGGAAGGTACTGATTATTATTTTCCTTCTCCATGGTTAAGAGAATGAATGAATGTCCTCATTCTCCAATCTGAACATTACTGAAAACACACAGCTTTGGGTTTTTTTGTTCACTGTTTTAAAACCTCACCAGAAGAAGACTCAAAACTGACATCTTGGCCATGCTCCAAGATATAACTGGACACTCAAATGAGTACAAGCACAAATGCTGTAAGGGCAAAAACTGATTTCTAAGGAAATCGCCTTTTTCTCAAGCTTCATCTGCAGCCCATGCTCAAATTTCAGTGAAACATTATTCTATCCACAGGGAAATTCTAAATTAGACTCAATCTTTCACGAGTTGTCAATTTCACCACTTTTATGTGTATTTAAGAAATTGTATGAGGTTCCTCACTTGCAGCCAAATGAAACTCCTACCCCATGTTTTGACAAAACACTATATACCATTCGTTCTCAATCAATAATAAAACAAAGGAACAATCTAGGCTTCAAAAGTATCACCTGTCAGTACAATTACAAGCCTAATGAATTGCCAGTATCACTCAGCTATGGAAAGTGATATTATAGAAGATTTTAGAATGAACAGAATTTCTACCATTATTGAATAAAGACAAACGATATGCCTGAACAATAGCCCCAAACAGAATTTCTCTACTAGGAAGCAACACAGTGTGCTCATCTTTCTGCACAAAAGGGCCATCTATCTTTTCACTTTTATCTATTACCTAAATTTTTCAGTATGGATACAAACTGCTTTTATAGGCAGAAAACGAAGTTTTTAGTTTCTCTTGATCCTTATCAAATGACACTCTAGTATCACGTGAAATTTGCCATCGCTCTCCACTGCAAGGACTGTTGTCGAGGACACTTACCACTGTTCCATCACTCAGCATCTCCTTCATAAACTCTCAATGTATATGCTAGAATACAGCAGTAGAAGGAGCAATGCTCTTCTTTGAAAAAATTATTTTGTGGCAGACAGCTGACTCTCAAAATCCATTCTCCCTTTCTTCCTTAGAAACAATCTCAATTTTTATCTAGGCTCTTTGTTGCCCTAAATGGAAACTATTACCTAGCCTCTTCTGCAGCTTAGTATGGCCATATGACAACATTCTGGTCAATGAGTTGTAAGCAGAAATGTCACGTGGGGTCATTAAGGCTGCTTAATAAAGGAATTTGCCTTCTGTCTCTCCTCTTCCTCCTTCTGGTCTAAATCTCAGCATCTATCACAAATACTACCTTGGACTTTCAGTTGACCTTAGGATTAAAAGTCACACTCTAAGATGGAGATCAGAAACAAAGGAACGTGAGTCCCTAATAAACTAGAACCATGATTCCAGCCTTAAACTACTTCCAGTCTTCCTTTATGTTAAGAGAACAGATGCCTGTTCAAAGTTTTAGGGACTAACTCTTCAGGTCTTTCACTCCTGATACCTGTTTACTTCCCATGGTTCTGACAACAAAAAGTATCCTGAAATGACACTTCCCATTCTAACAACCATACAGCTCAGGCACAATTGTAAGGCTCAATTATAGCATTCTACATAAACGATGATGATTTGCTGTATTTCTCATCCCAATTTCAGATTTTGCTTTTCACTATTTTATTATGTACTTCCAATACCTCAAATTCACTGTACAAGTTATAAGTTATTATGCAATATTATTCTACCAATCACTGAAACTCTTGCTAATAAACACATGAAGGAAACACTTTTTCAAAATTATCTTCCAAGTACTAATTATTATGAGACACAAAAATGACAAAATACTGAAAGATTTTAGATATTAATGAAAAATAGTACTTGCTGCCTCTATTGCAACAACTCAGTAACAGAAAGACCCTACTGCCTGGGCTATAATTATGACACATTATTCCCCACTAAAAGAAAATGGGGCTGTTTTAATAAGAGAAAAGACTAATTCCAGGCCTAGGTCAAGAAATTCAGAAGAACGAATCTATGACATCTTGCCGTGCCTAACAGCAAAGACAGAATGGAAGGCTACTACAATCATTTCAGAAGGACTCAGTAACCAATTTGAAGAGACCCAGGTGAGATAAAGAAAAATTTAAATATCAGTTAAGGAGTATCAGAATAAACTAAATCCCAGCAGTATGATTTATACAGTGAAAACCACAAACACACACAAACTAGGTCATTACTGAAAGATAACAGAGAATAAATCTTTATTTTTGAAGGTAAATAGAGTAAGTAATCAAGCATCTATCCTGTCTCCTATATACAAACTATACTACTGAATTATCAAATATTAGACTTGGGAAATCTTCTTTTTTAGAAATATCCAAACTAATAAATGAAGACTTCATAGAATTGAAATATCACTATTTTTTATAATCCCTAATGAAATAATGAGGCTAAGCAGTGAGCACCAATGCCTCCTAGAATCACGAAAAATAGAGATTTTAAGAGCCTTCTGACAAAATTACTATTGTACAAATGAAGTCTTACAAAAGAACTAACAACATTTATGACATGAGCCAATCTGAAACTGAAACACTAAGATACAGTTTTGTTGAAAATTGTTTATAAAATATAATAATGGCACTACAGTTATATTTTAGGACAATCCCTTATCATTTAAAATATATACTCAACATACTTCAGACAAAATGATGTAGATGAAATGAGACTGGTTATAAAAAAATTTACCAAAGTAAAGAGTTAGAGAACAAGTTTGACATTTTCTTGCCACAATTAAAAGACTCCAACCTATTACTAAAATATATTTATATGATTATTTGTACTCCTAATGGATTAAGGTATGTAAATAATCATATAGATATATTTTCACAGATTAAAAACAATATAAATAGATATCCTAGAACAAACCTAAATATGCCTAGTGGTACCTCTGGTACAACCACTCTTCGTTTCCAGGCCTGCAGGTCACGCTCTGTAGCAATCTGACTGCGGGGAGCATTCTGGTGCATCTGACGAACACCTTCAACTTGTCCACTACGACGCAGGCCAATATTTGGAGGGGACTGGATATCTAAGCTTAGTCTTCTAAAACCTAAAAAAAAAATTATCAAGAAATGATTCTAAAATGAAAGTTCAATCTATATGCATTCAACATGTAGTAAGCATACACATTCCTTCTGAAACACAAACCAAAAATAAAAGTCTACAGAATAAAGTCTGAAAAAAAAATCTTCACGTGACTGAGATCAAAATGTAGACTGGAGAACAAACATTAACTACTAACCTCAATTTCCATTTTTACCAGACTTTCTGAAATTTTTTAATGTACAGGCATTTTCTATTACATTATATTTGCATTCCTGAAAACCTTGCCTCCTTCAAAAGTGCACATTAAAAACACATCTTTTTGGGAAAATTAGCATTGAAGATAGACTCCTCAAACTGCGGTGGCTTTATAACAAGCGCTCTAACATCAACTGCAACCTCAAGAGATAATCCAAGCCACTCAGGCAGGCAGCAACCAGAGCGGGTATTAAAAACTCACAAAACTGGCAAGTGGGGAAATGCTGGCAGCACTCGAATTGAAGGGCAACGCAGACAACAGTGAGCTCTGAGCCTCTGCAGAGCTGATCAGGTGAGCGCTGGAAGCAAGGCAACCCCCCAGGAAGTGCAAGTCATAGAATATGGAGACCTGTCTGAGGGAGGAGGGAGTCCTAGACAAGTGTTTGTTTTCTTAAAACACAGGGAAAAGGGCTCCTGCTACAAATACAATAGAGAAATAGGGGGCTATATCCCTTCCCGCTGAAGGCTATAACATTCTACTCAAGCTATGCCAGCTCTCCTGGCCTAGGGTAAAATCCACGTGAGTTAAATAACTTCTGCATTCTTCTATGCACAGCATTCTGTTTACCCATCAAATGAACCACTCTGCATCAGATTGGTTAAAATGGCATTAAACATCTATATTCAGATGTACTGATGCTTAAGAGAAAATTTTTGAATGGAGAACTAAAAACAAAATCTAGAACTTTACATCAGGATGGAGGCATAGGTAAACATGGCTTGCCACCTCAAATAACCACATCAAAATTTTAACTAAACTATAGAACAACCATCGTTCAGAACCATCAGAAGGCCTTGGTCCTATGCCAGGTGTGCATCTAAAATTGAGAAACAGATTCCCCCAAAGCCAATCCCTCCAAAACCCCAATGATCCAAACCCCACAAAGACAGTAAGTTAAAGTGTAAATTGGTCCTGGCGGAACCTGCATATTTCAATGCCACCTTCCACCAAGTGTGCAGTTACTACTACCTGTCTTTGGGATAGCCTGATTTTTTACATCATTTTGTTCTTATCAATAAAGGCAACCTGTCAGATATTTAATTCAATGTTTTACAAGACTTCTAAAATGGGTAAGATCATAGATTAAATATTTTACTGAAAAAAGGGCCTAGTGGTCGGTGATAAACCTGGGTAACTTACAGAATCATTTAAACCATTCTGGAATGAAAAGCCCTCATCATTCCCACTGATAATTTCCTAACAGGAATGAACTCAAAATCCAAAATAATAAATAATAATATATAATAATACAGATACATGACAATATAGGATTAGGCTACCCAAAGAACATCAGACAATAAGAAATATATGCTATAAAATAACTTATAAGGGAAAAAAAAGAAAATATGGCCAAAAAAATACTCAACTTCATTAGTGAATTTTTTTTAATTTCAAATTATGATTGCATTACCATTTGACACCCATTTGAATGGCAAAAATCAAGAAACACACCAAATATGGAAGAAATTAATCAACAGCACCCTTTATATATATTGTACAACCACTGTGGACAACAGTTTGGTATAATGTATACCAAACAATTTCACTCTACGATTAATATTTAAAAGAAAATCTTTCAAATGTAAACAAGACCCATACAGGACTATTAATATCATTTATCTTCATGATTAGCAAAATGTCGAAACTATTCAAAAGCCCAAGAATGAATAAATAAAATTAGATATAGTCATACAAAGAGTAATACACAATTGTCAAACTAAACCTGATGCGACAGTGGAGCAATCTTAAAATATAGTATCATATGAAAAAAGTAAGTCTCAAATGAGCATATACAACCTAATAATCTTTTTATAAAGTTTGAAAACAAATGCTTTCTAATAATGCATATACGAACATATTTTTAATGTATTCTAAAAATGCAAAGAAAGGACCAAATGAGATTTGGAATAATTGCTATCTTGGGAGAGGGAAACTGAAGAGGACCAAATAAATAGGTGTAGGTTATCAACATGATTTAAAACAAATAAAAGAGAGCCTTGCGTAAACAACTGGTAAGAGTAGGTCATAAACAAAGGATTGACAGACCCAATTCTGAGCAGCTAGGATCCAAAACAATTAAAGACATTAAAAAAGTAAAATTTAAAGCAAAAGTCACTGAATTTAAAGTGAGGTTTTAGCCCTGGCTGGTATAGCTCAGTGGCTTGAGTGCGGGCCTGCGAACCAAAGGATCACGGTTCGATTCCCAGTCAGGGCACATGCCTGGGTTGCAGGCCGGGTCTCCAGTGGGGAGGTGTGAGAGGCAACCACACATTGATGTTTCTCTCCCTCTCCCTCTTTCCTACCCTTCCCCGCTAAAGATAAATTAAAAAAAAAAAAATCTTAAAAAAAAAAAATAAAGTGAGGTTTTAAAGAGAATCAAGAGAACTTCTAGACTTAATAGCCACTGCAAATAAAAATCTAAAGACCACTTACGTGGCAGATCAGATATAAGAGATCAAGAGTGACGGGGCAGAGACAGATGTGAAGAAACTGTCCAGAGGACAGCACTGAATAACAGAGACACGGGAAAGAGAGTAAACTTGGCAAATATATTTGAAAGTTCCCTTCTACAAACAAAAGCATATCTTTACTACCTATAAATTAATTTGTTCAAAGTAGCTTTCTTTGAAATGAATTATTTTGCCATTACAAAATAAAAATTAAAAGAGTCTACATAAAAGAAAAAGCAAATTCACCAACAGACAAGTAGAAAGACTGGCCAAAAAAGAAGGTATTAAAATTCACAGTCGAGTGGCCATGCAGGTATGGTATGACTGATATTATCTTTGTGACACTATTGGGATTTTACGGCACTTGAGACATTTATCAAAGCTTTTTAATCTTCCCCATTTATCTTTCCAAGAGTGACTTCATTTACATAACAATTACTAGCCTCCTCCAGATTATTTCCACTACTAAAGTAATTACTACTATATTCCAATATCAAGTACTTGGCCCTGAAAATTTACTTCAAGCCTTGTGATTCACAAAACACAACCAGTGCTCTACCCAATTCGGTTTTCCTTAATTTCTCACCTAAGGACATTTTTTTACTGCTTTCAGAGAGAGAGGAAGGGAGAGAAACATCGATGAGAGAAGCACTGATCGGTTGCAGCCCAGACATGAATGGGGATTGGCACCGTGACGGGGATTGGCCCAGAGATGGGGACTGGCCCCTGGACTGGGAATCGTTTGCATCCAGGGGTTGCACATGCCTGCGCCCAAACCAGGGACTGAACTCACAACCTAGGTATGTGCCCTGACCGGGATACAAACCCAAAACCTCTCCGTTATGAGATGATGTTCCCACCAACTGAGCCACACCGGCCAGGGCCCAATTAAATTCAGATTTTAAAAAATTTTTAAGTGTTTAAAGCAAGGAAAACCTAAAATTATAGTTTTCCTTTATAAAACCTTTCATAGTACTTGAAAATCAAATGTTCATTTGTCAGCATATCAACTCTACATCTAATAAAGCTATCCAAACTAATACTTAAATTATAAAAACACTGCTTAGTTTTTCTTTTCATATAACATGTAACTGACAATGACTTCATTTACTCTTCAATTTCAATCCAGCCATATTAAGGCGAAACATATCGCACATATTTATTACCTCTTCGTGGTGTTTCTTCCCCATTTGGAAGTCCATTTGGACTAGTATCCTGACCAGCTCCCATTCTTTGATCTTGCTGCTGCTGTAACTGTCTTATCATTCCATCAAGAACACTGGATTCTGGGCTTCCTTCACCGCTATCATTAGTTTGTAGGCTTATAATTTGTTCAATTACCTCTCCATCACCTGCAAATTCAATGAATGAAGATAAAATCATAATCCATGTATAAACAGGAAAAAAAACTTACAGTACGCTAAAATTAAAATTACGTTAGCAATTGTCAGAGTTCCTGTTTCAGAAAAAAAAAAGATACCCTATACATTAATAACTAAGTCAGACAAAAGACCTTTCCTTTAGAAAATAATAAATGCCACAGAAACCTCAGTAGAGCCTTTGAAACCCCTGCAAGTGAGCACATGGAAATACATTTCAGTGAAAATTGTATTTTGCTAGTTCACACTAACCCACACCCCTCATTTATACAAAATATGCCTCATTAAAATTAAAATCTTATTGCCAAAGGTCCCTCTCACTAGAACCACAGCAACAATGCGTGATTCATGAGGGAGAAAAAACAGTGGCTTTCTTCTCTACTGTTTTAAAAAAAACATTTAAGGGGGAGTATACCTCTTTGACCTGCAGCAAACTATGTAACTCTGGCTCTCCTCCCGCTCCAAGCACCCTGAGAGCGCAGGTGCCTTTGAGGGAGGCAGCTATCCATGCCTCTCCCACTAAGCTGAAGTTTCTCCCCCACCCTCTAAGATATGCTTTCAGCATAGCCAGTACCCATAACTCTTACTTCAAGTACAAAATCAGATTTTTTTAAAGTGTCCTCTCTTCTTTATTTTTCAAATAATACATTTTCAGAGATATTTGATAGGTTCAGAATAAGTGTTAATGAATAAAAGTGTTCAGTAGTTGTGAGGCAGAAGACGGCATAGGAAGAACTCTGAGACTGCAATACTGCTACTGGCCAGCATCTACCATCCTGGTTGCCAAGAAATGCCTTTTACCAATTAGGTAGATTAAATAGTCAACCAAGGCAGGGAAGGAGACATGTCTCACATGCTAACTCAGGAGTCCAGAGCCTAGTCCAATAATATTGCCAGGTGTTCCAACATCACAAGAAACACCGTATTAGCAAGAAAGAAAGGAAGTCCTTGAAATTCTATGTAACATTTCCACTATCTGTGAAAGAAACCTTGAAACTGTGCTTTCATCCCAAGGCCTGGAATGCAGGAGAGGGTCCACGGTGCCCAAAGAAAGAGCCCATAAAACAACTTTGGTTAACTGCCCACCTCTGGTCACTATCTATTTTACGAGGGAGTCCCTGATGCTCACAGAAAGAGCCCATAAATAACTTTGGAAAGTGCCCCAATTTTAATTAACTGCCTCCTGTCACGTATTTGTTTTTCAGCAAGATGAACAAATGGAGTCTGGAGCAAGGTAAGGACTCGGGCTAACAGAACCCCACACATACCTGAGTTTGGGTAGTCACGTCCCCCCAGGAAAGCTGGCACCGCATTTACCCGTAAATCAATATGTAACTTTTTTCCTCCTGTCCCACCAACTATGTAAGTCCTCAGAACAAAGGACTCTCTCTCGGGGCTTGGGGCACTCTTGGCTCCCTTGCCACTGGGCCTGTGGCCAACCGGCCTCGGGCTGCCTGGGGGCTTGCCATCCTGGTCTGTAGCTGCTCTTACTTTTGCCCCGCTGCTTTGCCCTGAAACTTTTGCCTTTCACCCCCTACTCTACCCAGTCCTGTTCTCTTCCGTGGAAACGGGCCACTAATAAACTGATTACATGCTAACAGATTTGCTGATCTGTAATTCTTTACATGCGTCAGCAAGAAGAACCAGGTCTCTCCCGTCAACAGTTGTGGATCTGGAAATTCATCAAAACATTAACATTTTCGTGCAAAAAATTCCTTACATAGCCCTCCCACCAAACAATGCATCTTCTTTGAACATAATATATAACACTGACCAGCCCCTCACCAACTTTTAAGCAAAGCCCTAACTGAAATTAGTAGTGAATTAAGCAAAAGGAACATAAAGATTTAATTCACTTTCATGTAACAGACCCAGAAACTGAAAAATGCCATTTGCTGTATCAACAACAAAAATACTTCCATCCTACTAAGTTAATTCCCTTATAGCTCACTGATAACACTTCCATTTTACTATGGAAATCAATGAGGAACTTACAAGAGCTGAATGTCATTAACTGTCAGTAGATTAACTTAATATCACTAAATAATCTAAGATTAATCTTAATATCACTAAAAAATTTTTTTAAGATTTTATTTATTTATTTTTAGAGAGAGGGGAAGGGAAGGAGAAAGAGAGGGAGAGAACCATCAATGTGTAGTTGCCTCTCACATACCCCAACTGGCGACTTGGCCTGCAACCCAGGCATGTGCCCTGACTGGGAACTGAACCAGCAACTCCTTGGTTCAAAGGCCCATGCTCAATCCACTGAGCTACACCAGCCAGGCTAAAAATTTTTGATTACTCTCAAAAAATGAGCTAAGAAGATAAGAAGTGAAACCCCAATCTAAAAACAATAAAGAGATTTTAATTAGAAGTGGGTGGATGGGAGAGGGGAGAAGTGGGCATATCATAAAAATCCTATGAACACAACATGGAACCAAAGGGAAAACAGTAGAAAAGAACTCCAATCCTCTACCCTTCTCCCCCAAAACCCTAAGTTTATATACCTTTTCTTTCACAGCACAAAACATTTAAATGTAACTTGGCAAATATCATCTGAATGATAACTGTTTCTATTGGGCATAATGCAGTCACTATTCAAATATTAAAGGAGGATTCGACCCACGAAGGCGTAAATGCTACAGGAACTGCCCTTCCACTATAAACTACTATTAACAATGGCTTAAAAATAAAGGAAACAAGGGCTTTCAGACACTGGAAATCAGGCAGCACAGGGCTGTGATCCCAAGACAAGACAAACAAATGGAGTCCAGCCTTTTGATGTTCCAGGTAAAAGCCTAGAAGCGGTTTCCAGGCTGCAAAACAAAGCGAGGGTACCAAAATGGGCTCCAAACATCTGAGCTGAGGAGACAGTGATCACAGTTTGGGACCGCGGCGGGGGGGGGGGGGGGGGGGGTGGACACGGGACTGAACTATGCAGTGCTGAATACCACAGAATGAATACACAGAAAGCTCAGAGATTTACCGCAAGGGCCAATCAATTCTTTGATTAGCTAATGATATGTGATATGTCCTCATTTGGTAAAAACTCCACCATGCTAGGGAAAAACAGGAAAAAGTGTTATGTCAAAACAAACAAAATACAGAGCTCTCACAGGGCTGGGAATAGGTCATGTTTCCCCACCAGCCAGGACAGACTTCAGAGCACACAGCCGGACAGCTTTCTGCACACTTCTAATTTTAAAACTCGGAGTATTTTAAAGTGTGTGTTCAAGGCAGTGAAGAATACAGGGACTGCTAGTAGTCTGGTGTCATGTCCTTGATCTGTGTGTGTGCTAAGGTGCCAAAAGTTTACCCACCATTGCTTCTGTACCATCAGTGCAAATGTCTACACTGTAAAAAAGGCAAATAATATTTCTCTATCATTATAAAGATGGTTGTGACCTCAAAGACCCCATGAAAGGTCACAAATAAAACTATGGGTCTCCACACCACACACTGACAATTCCTGGCCTACAGGAACCATTAAAAATAAACAAGACAGAGCACTCTGTACCTTCCCACCACAGACTGTGTTTCCCTGGCTGAAGCTGAAACACCAAAGAGGTTTACCAGAGCAGAACGAGCAGACCAGCGCAGGCCAGCACAGAGCATACCTGCACAGGGCGGAGCAGAGCAAAGCAGACAGGCACAGAGCGGACCAGTGAGGAGTACATCAGATCTGTGTAGTCAGAGAGAGCCTGGCCCCAGAGCCGCCTGGCCCCAGAGCCACCTGGCCCCATGGCCTCCTCACAGCCACAGCCATGCTGTATTCACAGCTGAGCTGTAGCACAACTGAGCTATTTTGCATGGAATAAAGTATCCTTAAGTAATAAATACATAAACAAACAAATAGTAAACAAACAGGTACTGCTAATAAAACACTGTTGGAGATGGTATGAAACACACAAAGTCAAATAAAGCAAAAAAGAGAAGAAAAGGAGTACTGAAAGGATAAAGAGGAAACAAACGGCAACATGGCAGAGAAGGAAGCCAGACGTAAAAACTACACATTGTACGATTCCATTTGTACAAAATTCCTTAAGAAACCAAAGTTAAAGTGACAAAATGGAAAAAACACTAGAGGAGGGCCAGGAGAGGAGACAAGACTGACTTCAAACAGGACCAAGAGAACTTTTGGGGGCAATGAAAATGTTCCGCACCTTCATTTGCAGTGGTTGTTACACAACTTTTTATCGTTTGTCAAAATGCGTATGAACAGTACACTTAAAAATGATGAATTTTGTTGGATGCAAAGTATACTCCATAAAACTAATAAAAAATAACATTTGAAACAACAAACATTCAGTGATTTACATTAAGCTTAAACCTAATATTAGTCCTGGCTGGTATGACTCAGTGGACTGAGCGCCAGCCTATGAACTCAAAGGTCGCCAGTTCGGTTCCCAGTCAGAACACATGCCTAGGGTTGCAGGCCAGGTCCCTTGCCTTGTAAGAGGCAACCAGTATCTCTCACACACTGATGTTTCTCCACCTTTCTCCCTCCCTTTCCTTCTCTCTAAAAGTAAACAAATAAAATCTTTAAAAAAAAAAAAAAAAAAAAACCCTAATATATAAACTGGTGATTTAGTTTCAGTAAATCAATCTTCATCTGAACAAAATATAAGCATATTCTTCATTTTATTGTGCTTCACTTTATAGCATTTCACAGATACTGTGTTTTTCTTTTTTAACAAACTAAAGGTTTGTGGCAACCCAGCATTGCACAAGTCTATCAGCACTGTTCTTCCAACAGCATTTGCTCACTTTGTGTCCCTGTGTCACATTTTGGTAGTTCTTGCAATATTTCAGACTCATTGTTATTGTTGTATTTGTTAGGGTGATCTGTGATCAGGGATCTTTCATGTTGCTATTGTGACTGTTTTGGGGCACAAGGAACCACACCCATGTAAGATGGTGAATTTAATGGATAAATGTTGCGTGTATTCTGACCATTCCACTGACCAGCTGTACCCCACAATCCTCCCTATTCCCTGAGACACAACAATATTGAAATTAGGCCAGTTAATAACTCTACAATGGCCTCTAAGTGTTCAAATGATAGGAAGAGACACCCATCTCTCACTTTCACTCAAAAGCTAGAAATGTTGAGCTTAGTGAGGGAAGCATGCTGAAAGCCAAGATACGCCAAAAGCTAGGGAGGCCTCTTGCACCAAACGGTTGCCCAAGCTGTGAATGCAAAGGAAATATCCATGAAGGAAATAAAAAGCGCTACTCCTGTGAACACATGAGTAAGAAAGAGAAACAGCCTTACTGCTGGTATGGAGAAAGCTGTAGCGGACGAGACAGAAGACGGACCCAGCCACACCATCCCCCTACACCAAAGCCTACTCCAGGGGCAGGCCCTGCCTCTCCTCGCGTCTACGATGGCTGCGAGAGTGAGCAAGCTGCAGAAGCAAAGTCTGAAGCTGGGTGAGCTTGGCTCATGAGGTTTGAGGGTAGCAGTCTCCATGAAACCAAGTTCAAGGTGAAGCACCGAGTGCTTGTGGAGAAGCTGCGGCAAGTTACCCAGAAGATAATTAATGTAGATGAAACGACCTCATGTTGGACGAAGATGCCATCTATGTATGACCTTCACAGCTCAAGAGAAGTCAATGTCTGGCTTCAAAGGACAGGCCTTGAGTCTCTTGTTAGGCCTTATGCAGCTGTGACTTTAAACTGAAGCCAACACTTGCTTACCATTCTGAAAATCCCAGGGCCCTTAAGAACTATGCTGAATCTATTCTGCCTATACTTTGTAAATGGAACAATGCCTAGATGCCAGCACATCTGTTTACAACATGGTTTACTGAATATTTTAAGTCCACTGCTGAGCCCTACTACTCAGAAAAAAAAAAAAGATTCCTTTCAAAATCTTACTGCTTGCTGACAGCACACCTGATCACCCAAGAGCCCTGATGGGGCTGCGCAATGAGATTCACGTTGTTTCCATGCCTGCTGACTCAACATCCATTCTGTAGGCCATGGCTCAAGGAGTACTTTCAATTTTCAAGTTTACTATTTAACATTTTTCATATAGCTGCTATAGAGTGACTCTTCTGATGGATCCGGGCAAAGTAAATTGAAAACCTTCTAGAAAGGATTCACCATTCCAGATACCATTAAGAACATTCGGGATTCGTGCTCACTTCAGCAGCACGTATACTAAAATTGGAACAATACGGAGAAAATGAGCGTGGCTCCTGCGCAAGGACAACATGTGAATTCGTGAAGCATTCCGTATTTAAAAAAAAAAGAGAGAGAGAAGAACATTTGTTATTCATGGGAAGAGGTCAAAATAACATTAACAGGAGTTTGGGAGACTTCTGTGGAGGAATTAACTGCAGATATGGTAAAAATACTAAGAGAACTAGAATTACATATGGAGCCTGAAGGTGTAACTGAATTGATGCAATCTCATGATCAAACATTAACAGATGAGTTGTTACTTCTCATGGAAAAGCAAAGCAAGTGGTTTCTTGAGATGGAATTTCCTGGTGAAGGTACTGTGAAGATTGTTGAAATGACAACAAAGGATTTTTATAATATTACATAAACTTAGTTGACAAGGCAGCAGCAGGGTTTGGGAGGACTGACTCCCAAATGAAGGAAGTTCCACTGTGGATAAAATGCTATAAAACAGCATCACATGCTACAGAAAAGGTGTATGTGAAAGAAAGAGTCAATCAGCCCTGGCTGGTCGGCTCAGTGGAATGAGTGCCAACCTGCAAACCAAAAGGTTGTGGGTTCAATTCCCAGTCAGAGCACATGCCTGGGTAATGAGCCAATGTTTCTTTCCCTCTCTTCCTCCCTCTGTGAAGGAAAGAAAGGAAGGGGAAGGGAGGGGAAGGGAGGGGAAGGGAGGGGAAGGGGAGGGGAAAGTCAGGGCAGGGTAGGGCGGGGAAGGGCAGGGCAGGGGGAAAAAGGTCGATCAATGTGGCAAACTTCATTGTTGTCTTATTTTAAGAAATTCCATAGCCACTCCAAACTTCAGTAACAACTACCCTGATCAGTCATGAGCCATCAACATCATGGCAAGATCCTGCACCATCAAAGAATACAGCTTGCTGAAGACTCAGATGATGGTGAGCACTTTCTAGCAAAAGTTTTCTTTAATTAAGGAATGTGCATTTTTCAGACATGATGCTATTGCACGCTTAACTGACCACAGTACGCTGTAAGCGTAAGTTTTTTTTTTTTTAATCCTCACCCAAGGATATCTTTATTGATTTGGGGATAGGGTGGGGGGAGACAGACAGACATTGATGTGAGAAACATCCATCAGCTGCCTCCCATATGCACCACAACTGGGTATTGAACCCACAACCTAGGAATGTGCCCTGACCAGGAATCAAACCCATAACACCCTTTGGTGCACAGAACAATGCTCCAGCCAATTAAGCCACTTGGCCAGGGCTATAAACATAACATTTATATGCAATGGGAAATAAAAAATTTCATGTGACTTGCTTCGTTGCATTATTCACTTTATTGCAGTGGCCTAGAACCGAACCTGCAGTATCTCCAAGGTATGCCTGTAGAAGCATTTTTTCCTTTGCTTAATAATATATCAGGAGAACCACTGTACCACTACAACAGATACAAAAACTCTGCAGCTGGCTAGGCCAGGCAAAGTACAAGATGGGACTGGAATACCTTATGCCAGAAAGCAAACAAGTACTCCAGGGGACTTGAGAAGACACAAAACTCAGCCAGAACAGGCTCCAGTACTAAAATCTAATAATCTAAGGATAATATGGACAACAAAGTAACAACAGTGCTGGACTATAACTCACTATATTACCACCTATAAGTCCAAACTAAAACTTAATGAGCTACATAAATAAAAGGAAGGGTAGTATAAGGCCAACTAAAAAAAAGTACGTCTGATGATGATAAGAATTAGAAAACAATCATTTTTCAACCTTCAAGTAACAACTGACTGAGGCAAAATCATCAGTAGATCCTAAAACACAAGTCTAATAATGAACAGACTATCTATATAGTGTGTCCCCACAAATTACTTATTTACAAAGAGAAAAGTAACTTTTTTAAAGTAGCAAAACCTGGCAGACCCCACCCTGAGTGTCCAAAAACATCACCACTGGACAGATCACAACCATGAGCATCCTGACTAGGAAGGCTACAACACTGCAGGTTGCATTCTGTCAAATGTTGACTATAGTTTACGATTATGTAAGAGAATATCTTTGTTCTTAGGAAATACAGACTGAAGTACTTAGGAGTAAATAAACATGAGGTTCCGAACTTGAGCCTCAAGTGAATCAAAACAATACATATCTAGAGATAAATGATAAAACAATTATTACAAACTAGTAACTGGTGAATGTGAAAGTATAGCAGTTCTTTGTATTTTTCTTTACATTTTTCAAATAAAGTTGCTTTGTTTTGTTTAAAAAAAAAAAAAAAAAAAAGACTTTGTACTTACTTGTTGCCACATAGCCTAGCTGTGGGACCAAATGCTCATCTGCAGAATTTTCTCGGCCTGGTACTAATCTCTGGTACTTAGTGGGATGAGGATTTCCATCTACATCCACTAAGAACGGTGGAGGCATAAGGTGAGGCGCCTGCTGAGTTTGCTCATCTAAGACATAATTATTAGAATCTCTAATCAGTGGTCGATAGTCAGTATGGAAGAACATCTGATCAGGAATCTAGAAAAGGCAAGTTAAAACAAAAACAAAAAAAAAAAAGGGAAGGAAGTTTACATGTTGATACTTAATACCATGAGGTTTATACATGTTAGAAGAAAAATATTAAGCAGTTCATTATAATTAGAAAAAACAAGAAAAGCAAATTAATACATCTAACCTATTTTCACAATACCCTTCATAACTACTTATTTTACATGCTGTAAAAAATATTTAACTTTTCTGTCGGTGGCCGCTGCTGAGTAAACATCGTTGAAGTTCCCTGTCCTGCGGTCGACGCGTCTATGTCAGTCTCCCAAAGAGCTGGAACAGCCACGACTGCTCTTTACCGGAGGTTAGAGCTTCGAACAACAGAGGAGAGTCTGAGGAGCCATCTGAGCAATGAAGAACGCTCACAGACTGTGTGGTGACGAGAGTCCCTGGGTTTGTCACCCATGCCGCTGCGTGCCATCGCGGAGAAGGTCAATGCAGCCATGAACGCAAGGCCACACAAGGTGGATGGAAGAGTTGTGGAACCAAAGAGGGCTCTCTCAAGAGAAGATTCTTAAAGACCAGGTGCCCACTTAACGTTGAAAAAGATTTCTGTCAGTGGTATTAAAGAAGACGCTGAAGAACATCACCTAAGAGATTATTCTGAACAGTATGGGAAAACTGAAGTGACTGAAATCACGACTGCCTGAGGCAGTGGCGAAAAGAGAGGCTTCGCTTTTGTAACCTTTGATGACCATGACTCTGTAGACAAGAGTGTCGTTCAGAAATACCATACTGTAAATGGCCACAACTATGACGTAAGGAAAGCCCTATCTAAGCAAGAGACGACTAGTGCTTCAGCCAGCCAGAGGCCGAAGTGGTTCTGGCAATTCGGAGGTGGTTGTGGAGGTGATTTTGGTGGGAGCCTTGGTGGGAGCCATGGTGGCAGTGGGGATGGCTATAATGGATGTGGTGACAATGGAAGCAATTTTGGAGGTGGAGGAATCTACAATGATTTTGGTGATTACAACAATCAATCTTCAAATTTTGGACCCACGAAAGGAGGAAACTTTGGAGACAGAAGCTCTGGCCCCTACGGTGGTGCAGGCCAATACTTTGCCAAACCACAAAACCAAGGTGGCTATGGCAGTGGCAGAAGGTTTTAATTACTGCCAGGAAACAAAGCTTAGCAGGAGAGGAGAGCCAGAGAAGTGACTGGGAAACTACAGGTTACAACAGATTTGTGAACTCAGCCAAGCACAGTGATGGCACAGTTCTGTTCTGTGGAAAGTGTAAAGCATTCCAACAAAGGGTTCTTAATGTAGTGGGGTGTTTTTTTCTTTTTGCACCCATGCTGTTGATTGCTAAATGTAATAGTCTGATCATGATGCTGAATAAATGTCTTTTTAAAAAAAAATTTTAAAATGACCTTTTCATATGGCTTGCTGCATCCAAACCCAAATATCAGAAGGTGCCCATGAGAATCTGTACAGGCAAAATGCTGTCCATCTTGTGAAAACTTACAGTCAAATACAGCTCCATGCCCTTGTCCTTCAATCTAGGAAACACAGAGGTAAAAAGTCTCATTCATGAGTTAAATAAAAGTCTGGCACATGCTAACCATAAAAAAAAGAATAAAGTTATGACCCAGTTTATGCAAGTGCTTTTGCTGTATCAACTGTTTTCACTGTTGCTGCCCTGCTACAATATAACGATCCAGGTAAATAAATTTAAAAACAGATTTTTCATTAAGCATGTCAATTTATATTCTCAGTAAAGAAAATTCACTTTTAGGTACCACTACCCCTGAAGAAATTTTGAAAGATCTAAAAATCAGTTCTCAAAATAATTAAAGTATCATAAACCAATCCAAAATGAGGGCTTTTTTCCAGACAAATGAATGACAAGCACCTTCAGAAACTTTTATTTTAATACATAACAAAAGGCTATTGACTGATAGCCTACCAGGTAAATAATTAAAAATTAATAAAGCACAGTATTTATAACTAAAAATCAATACTTTTCTAGAGTTTAAACTTTCTACTAAGATGAGTGATCACCATGTAAAATTTATATTGCTGCATAGTCTCAAGTTGTGTATAATCACTATAATTCTGCCAATTTAAACGCAAAGATATTCACCAACACACACAAAGCTAAATGGATAACTCCTGAAAATCTTTCCCTCAGTTACACAGAGAATATCACGTGTGTGTATATATGGTTGTCAGGTATTTATTAGGCTTTAAATACCCTGATTTTTAGAAATATAAACTGCCAAAACATGCAGAGCTGTTTTTGGCTAAACTTTTTAATCCAGATAATTGAAACAAATGCAAGCATGCATGAAGATATCACAGACTTCACTTACCATATTAAAATAATGTTTCACCTTGGTACCTTTTGTAACATCCCATATAAATATGCTGCCATCATGTCCTGCAGATAACATGATTCTGGAATCAAAGGGATGTGTCTCCAAAACAAACACTTCATCAGCATGTCCCTTCATTCAACAAAGTCATATAGTTAAGAAAGGTTTGCAGTTTATAGGTTTCTAATTAAAAACCCATATTTGCATAGTGTGTAAGGGCTTTTAAAAATGTATTTAAAAAAATGTATTTGACAGTAATTTTTACCAGTGTATATACAAACTTCTATTTACTTGATAATATAAATGAAAGAAACATGGTTAGCCCTGGCTGGTGTGGCTCAGTGGATTGAGTGCCAGCCTGCGAACCAAAGGGTCACTGGTTTAATTCCCAGTCAAGGCATATGCCTGGATTGTGGGCCAGGTCCCCAGTAGGTGGTGTGCAAGAGGCAACCACACATTGATGTTTCTCTCCCTCTCTCCCCCTCCTTTCCTCGCTCTCTAAAAATAAATAAAATCTTTAAAAAAAATGTTTAATATAATAATTTCATAGCTTTAAAAATAAAATTATAGCTCAAAAAAAATTTTGGTCTGTTATATTGAATAAGACCTACCAGTAAGTTATGAAGCAGCTGTCCAGTATATGAATTCCATACTTTGAGGACATGATCATTCACAGCTGTGACAACAATGCTATCATTCTGATTCCAAGCTATCATTGTTACTTTGGGTTTCATGAACCTTTCTTCTTCAGAAGTTAAGTCCCTAAAAAAAAAAAAAAAAACACACACACACAACGTGTAAACATAATTGGACGGTAGGCTATACAATGTAAATAATCCCTCATCTACACAAAAATAACTAAAGTAATCCAGTTCATGTGCTTACTTTACCCACTCTATAGAAGGTTGGTCATATCTAACCCACAACAGATAATCTACATAAACAGATTAGGGCAAAACGCAGAGGGTAGGGGATGATTCAGAAGCAGTTCAGAGACCAAATTAAGGCAGATTTCAGGATACTACTTACTGCTCCTCGTAAAAGCATAGCTTTTTCTCTCTACCTCTTTTCTCCTATACCCAAGCCCTAACAGTAATACTTTCAACTGCTTCTCTCTCCAGAAAGAACAAGAAATTGTAGAAAGACAGAAAGAAATGTATCTTCATATCCCCAATGTCTAGGAAAGTGCCTGACACAGACACACAATTTGCTGAACTGTGAACCTGGACTCATCTCTTTATACCTCCCTACAGACTGTTCCTATGTGTCCCATGGTAAGAACAGTCTTGGATACATACATCTGCAATGCTTTGCAGCCTTTATAAGAGTGAGATGTAAAGTTTCTCTGTAAGATATAGTCAGCAGTAAACAGTGGGAGGGTGAGGAAAAGTCTAAGGGCTTCTGAAATCATCTAACGTTCTGAGAACTACAAACATGTACTAACATTTTCATTAAAGAAAACAGCTACAAAAATATGGAATAAGTGTTATGTAATAGCTCCCTATGTAAACACAATGGAACACAGACAAGAGAATAATTCTAACTAGACAGGTCAGGGGGAAAGTATAACATAAAAGAGGGGCAATATAAGGGAGACTTAGACTCCACTCCCCCTTTTAAACTAAAAGGTATCCCCTGTTAATAACCTGGAATTTACTAACAGACCCATTACAGTTCATCAAGTTGAACAGGCAAGATTAGAACACTAAACTAGTATTATATATCCATCAATTCTTACATACAGAAAACTCTGTTTTTTGAAGATTTGTAAGAAGTAAAACTTTAAATGGAAAAGAAGATTCCCACCATGAAAAGAATTATAGGAAAAATTCTCTCCATGAAAAGACTATGGGAGCAAGAAAACTAAGCAGTTTTCAGTATCATTTTTAAAATTTTTATTCCAGTGTTTACACTGATGTTCCTCTTTTCCTAATAAAACAATCATTCATAAGTGAATATGGTTCCAAATTATCTTCACTCCCATTCCCCTTCGTAATTTCAGTTAACAGTATTCACTTTCACACTAAGACTCTTTTGAGTATACAGGCGTAACATTTTTAAATAATGGTAAAGATCTATTTGTGAACAAGGATTGTCAGATTTCTAATATATATTCCTTTCATCCTCTACCATAGATCATCCCACAAAAATATTAAGATCAAATTTATTTTGAAACCACATTTAGTGGTTTGAGCCACAGCAGAGATTATAAGTTAATTTCTCTTACAATTATTGAAAATAGAACAGACATGAGAATTTCCAAAAGATAAAATGTGTAACATTTCTCAGAAAAACTGGTATGAAAAAGTATAAAGTTAAGCCTTGGAAATAAGCTCTAAACTAAAATGTAAAACTTTAGACTTCTATTACAATGTAACTAAAGTAATAATATTTACACTGGGCAAAAGAATATTGATATGCCTATGCTGGACCAGGCAGTATGCTAGCATCTTTCATCCTATCACTAAAAATTTCCAACAACACTTAAAGGTGGGTTATTTCATTTTCTAGATGATGACCCAGACTAACAGTCAATGATGTTTTCAAAATTATTTAGGTATAAACAATCTAAGTAGTATCTGAGCGAAAGTCTGATTCGAAAACATGTGCTCTTTCCACCACCTGTACTGCCTCCCAGTACATAAAAACAAAAAAAGGCAATGTATTTCAAATTGGTAATATTTACCTTAGAAAGTACTAAACTTACCGATAAGATGCTAAAAAGAAGTGTGAAACTTTGGAGTGTTGGGGGAGGGGGATAGAAGGACAAACTTGCCTCCAAAGCCATTTTACAAGCCAAAATTTTCACATGCAAAAAAAATTTCTCCCATTGGACCACAACTTTCTCCCCTTAACAATAAATTATGTATCCTTTATTCATCAGATTTAGCTAGAGCCAATTTTTAAAATATTCCAAAAATCCTATCTACAGAAAAGTAAAATTCCCACATTTGACATGGCTGAGTTATTTTTATATATTTTTTAAAGTGTAGGTGGTTTTAAATACAACACCTAAGAGGAAGTCAATGCTTTGAAAAAAAGCAGAACAAATATATTCTTTCCTATGTAAACCTTAAGAATAAATTCTTTTCACTAGATGAGATTTAAGTGCCTATCAGACACACAGGAGGTAGCCATTTACTTCATTTTTTTAATAGTACTTCATATTTTTTTAAGATTTATTTATTTTTAGAGAGAGGGGAAGGAAGGGAGAAGGAAAGTGAGAGAAACATCAATGTGTGAGATTTCTATTGGTTACCTCTCAAGACACCCCAACTGGGGACCTGGCCCACAACCCAGGCATGTGCCCTGACTGGGAATCAAACTGGCGACCTTTTGGTTAACAAGACAGCACTCAATCCACTGTGACCCACCAGCTAGGGCTAATAGTTTCTTTTTTTATTGTTTTTTTTTTTTTTTCCAATTACCACTCATCCTCCTGTATACCCTCTTCCAACTCTACCCACTACCATCCTCCTGCTATCATAGCTCTTCATAACAGGGGGTGGGGCTCCAGACCCCTGACAACCAACCAACCAATCAGGAAAAACCAAAAACTTATGATGTACCATACTTAAAACAAACCATCTCGACTTACCCTGAGATTCTGGTAGCCATATCCAATAAAATGCTTCTCCATTCTAACTGCTCAAATCTCCAAATCCGTGCTGTTCCATCTCTGCTACCACTTAAAAACCTTAAAATATTAAAAAAAGATGTATACTCACATACATGCCACCAACTGCTACAGTTAAAATCACAAGCGAAAAAAATAAATTTTAATGTAGCTGTCCTGACTGCAGGTAAATCTACAGGTGTTAAGTGAAAAGTCAGAGCATTAGGGTATATCTAAATGGAAACAATCTGGTTTGTTATAATTTGCCTGGCTCTGTGAAATAAAGCATACTTCAAACTCAATCAATAACTTGTCAAACAGATTGGTTTTAACAAGACAATAGCACCTGGAGAGGTGGAAAATAGGAAGAATTAAAGACGTGGGAAAATTACTATAGTAAGAGTAAAAGCTCCATTCTAAGCACCTGAACTCTAAACTCAAATTAATTCATGCTGGCCACCGCATAAAAATAATCTTAACAGTGTTAGAAACTGCAGATTAGAAAAGGCAACTGAGAAACATTGGGAATCACAAAAAAAAGATTTAAGTGATAATTCCATTTCAGGATACAGCACAGTAGTTGATGAGTAGTTAATAAAGACTTAACTATTCAAACATAAGAAGTTTCACATAATTTTTCTGTAAATCAAAAATTTAGCTGATTTAAGCTAAAGGAGACCAACATTTGGTCACAGGAGACAGCAGAAACCACAATTCTAAAATCTTGTATTTCATGTGTTTCCCACTGCCCCAGGCACTTTTCATTCAATTAATATACTACTTCCTAACAAACACCTGCAGTATACAAAGCAACATATTAGCCGTACTGATAGGGAGCACAGTTATGTATGCCTAAAAACATGTACAAATATAAACACACTTACCGATCACCATTGTTACAAAATTGGATACTGTCAACTTTATCCTAAATCAGGAAGAAAAAAAACACAAAAGTCATCATTTACATATTTTGTAAACAAAGAAACAAAACAGTGTTAGAGCTAGAAGCACATTTGGTTTAGAGCAAGAAATTTGCACTTGTGCTGCTTAGTCTTGTTATTCAAACATAAATTACACATTTAAGTGCAAAGGATCTATTAATCTATCAGGACTCTTACCTCAAAGACATGCAATAAAATATTTATATAAAAATTGATACATTTGTAAAGCGACCAAAATATAAACGTTTAAACATCTGAAAACAAGGCTAATTATGCATGTTTTATGATTATTTATACCCAAAAAGGTGTTTTTCTTTTAAAGTGATTCAAATCTATGTTTATCAAATAACCTCACAAAACTGCATTAAGGAGAAAACATGACCTGACCACTAACCAACATTCCAGAACACCAAGTTATATATCTTACCACACATTAATAAAATAGCATTCTGATTTCACGAGCTTGGTTAAGATAAACTGGCCCACCTGAACCTAACCTACCCAAATCAACTGTCATAATCAAGATTTTGAACTTAAAGCTGAAATAACCATTGGAAAATAATAGCACTAACAAGGTGCTACCTGAGTTGTCAATATCCTTCACCTTTAAATGCAGTTCCTCCTACAATTAAGTTAAAATTAGAATCCATATCAATTTCTGTTAGCAGTATTTTACTATATAACAACAGGAATATTATTTAAATTAACCTACAGAATTCTAAAACGTGAATACTTACAGTGTGGCTTTCAAGTTCTGCAATTTTTTCAGGTGCTTCAAAACCCAAAAAATACATTCTGATTACATGATCAGTACTGCCAGTGGCCAAAAACATACCACCTGAAATAAAATGTTAAGGGTTAAAAATCCACTTTATAACAAATATCTGCACAAACTAAATTTCTGTATTAAAGCTAGATAGAGCTCTTATTACAAAACTTTATCTCAACAGATCCATTTTCCAATTCGCTACATAAAGACATGTTAAAATTAATATAATGTAGTATGATATCAGGTTTATAGTAATATATCTGCTCTTTGTCCCTGTTCATGGCACAGAACTCCTAAAACCTTTGGAATTTCCTAACTGTAAGAGCAATAAAGGTGTCTTGATATTCATAGCAAACCCATTTCAACCACACCAGTTTATAGTAACAAGATGACTTTAAGAAAGCATTCTGCAGGGAGTGAGGGGGCAGGGGGAGGGTGCTGACTGCCAGGAGAATCAACCATGTGAATAGAGGACTGGAACTTTTAGTCCAGCTTCTGGGGAAGGTGAAAGAAGTTACTGTATGTTTGGACCATAAGACGCACCCAGGTTTTGGAGAAAAATAGGGGAAAAAATTTTGAAGCAAAAAATGTGGTAAAATACTTAATAACATAAATAACATAATATTTCACCAATGGAAATGTAAACAGAACTCAACAGCAGTATTAACAACTATTATTCCTCCCAAATGGAGTGAGGAGGTGCATCTTATAGCCCGAAAAAATATGGTAATCAATCCCCATGACCAGTGATTCACTCAATCATGCCTATGTAAGCAAGCCTCCATAAAAACCCAGAAAGACGGATTTCAGAGAACTTCAAAGGAGTCTGTGGAAACCTCCAATCTAATAGTCAGTAGGTCAGAAGCACAGGTGACAACCTGGTCTGAAGCTTGAGGTGGTGGGGAGAATCATGTAGAAATGAGCACTTAACCTGTGGCATCTCTCACTATTCTCTAGGTAAATAGTCTCTGAACTGGGTTCAACTGTAGGACACCCAAAGAATTATTTGGTGGTGCTGGGGGAAAAAAATCTGATGGGGCTTTAATTTTTAAAAGTTCATTCAAGCCCTGGCTGGTGTAGCTCAGTGGATTGAGCGCGGGCCTGCGAACCAGAGAATCGCGGTTCGATTCCCAGTCAGGGCACATGCCTGGGTTGCAGGCCAGTTCCCAGCAGGGCACGCATGAGAGGCAACCGTACATTGATATTTCTCTCCCTCTCCCTCTCTCCCACCCTTCCCCTCCAAAGATAAATAAATAAATCTTAAAAAAAAAATTAAAAAAAAATAAAAGTTCATTCAACCTGGAAACATTCACTGCTGCCCTCTGCTTTATGAGTTGTGACAATGGCCCTAAGTGCTGCTGCTCTAAAAATGTTGGGCAGAAGGGGCTCTGCTTTCTAGATAACTTCACATACCTAAACCTAGCTATGGAATATGAAGTTCACTTGTTGAAGTTTTCAGACTTTTACAGGGAAAAAAATCCTTGACCTCTCTTAAGCAGAAAGGTTAACACATGAATTAACTGTGCAAGAAAAGAACACGGGTAATAATTTCACCAAGATGTGTGGAAAACAAATCTAAACTACAAAAAAATATACAGGTTAGCTTGCTAAAAGAAAACCACAATCTTGGTATAGCATAACATCTGAGGCACGTGCACAGGAATTGCTGGTGTGGACACTCTGAGCCTTCTGCTGGCCAGCTATCTCTCCTACCACTGATTACTGATCAAAATCAAAAAAAGGCAGAATAAAGGAGTGAAAGAGAAAAAAAAGGCCAATAAAATGAGCACCACAGATTAAACCTAATGAAATGAACATAAGTCACTTACTATCTGTCCGATAAAGGCTTTTATCAATAATGTGGTCATTCAGTAAATACTAAAAGAAAAGAAGTACTTACCAACACTAAAAGAAGAACAAAGCATTTGAACTCCAGGTCTAGGCTTTTCAGTGAATTTCAAGGGACGTGGACTTTAAAAGATGATGTTTTAAAATACATTAGTTTTACAATTAACATGATTTAAGTATTGATTTTAAGCTAGCATATTTAAATATTATGTTATTTCTATAGTGCTTCATAGTACACCAAATATTTCCACCTATGCTATTATAACTGGATGGATTTTTAGAGCACTGTCTAATTTCCATCTTCATACCAATCCTACTACACAGAAAGAGCAGGCCTACTAATTCCCACTTGCAACTGAGGTGACCACAGCTCAGAGTCTCTCAGTGAACTCATCACCAAGGCTACAGAGCAGGGTGTAAAACCACCAAGTTATAGTACGGTCCAACGACGAAAATGCAAACCACATGTGTAACTTTAAATTTTTTAGTAGCCACATTAAAAGGAGATTAAATTAGTTTTATTTCATTTAACCCCAAATAGCTGAAATATCGTAATATTAGTAACATTTTAGTGAGAACTTTAATTTTTTTAACCTATTGATCTGAGAGAGAGAGGGAGGGAGGGAGGAAGGGAGGGAGGGAGGGAGGGGACGGGAACCATCGACTTGTTGTTCCACTTATTTATGCATTCAACAGTTGATTCTTGTATGTGCCCTGACCCAGGATCAAACCTACAAACTTGGCATAACGGGACAACATTCTCACCAACTGAGCCGCTCCACCAAGGCCTTTAATGAGAACTTTGGATTCTTTCTTTCTAATTAAATCTTTGAAATCTTTTCCAGTATACTGGACATTTATAATACATCTCGATTTGAATGTTTCCATCAAATATTCACTTCTCATAGCTAAAAACTAAATTCATATTCTCAAGTGGTTTGAAATATACCTAAGAGTTTTGTAATACCTGAATCCAGTTAACAGTTTAAATTTAAACTAATCCAGTTCCTCAATTACACTAGTCACATCTAAAGTGCTTGACAGTCACATGTGGCTACGGGATACTGTACTGGACAACAAAGTCCTAAATCCAGGTCTTCTGATTTTTAAATGATCCTGTCTAAACTTCTATGTATCTAATTATACATTTCTAATATTTTTCAAATGTTTCAAATACATACTATCTCTTTTTTCTTTTTTTCCCCCCACAAAAACATGTGGACTAAGATAGAATAGCTATGGTCCTTTTACATACCCAACTATCTAAATAGAAAACTGTAAACAGTAAGTAGTCAGTATGGCACATATGCTATATATCAGACGCATCAAGCTCATTTTCACCAGGGGCCACATGAGCCTCGTGGTTGCCTTCAAAGGGCCGAATGTCATTTTAGGACTGTATAAAAGTAACTACTCCTTAACTAGGGGCAAGGAGCTCGGCACCGCTGCCAGGTAGAAACAAGGTGCCGGTGGATAAAACAAGGTGGAGGGCCGGAAACGGCCCGTGGGCCTTGTGTTTGCCACCTATGCTGTATATAATAAAAATTAAGTTCAGCCCTGACCGGTGTGGCTCAGTCGGTTGAGTGTCAGCCCATGTAGTGAAGGGTCACCAGTTTGAGTTCTGCTCAGGATACCATCCCTGGTTTGTGGGTTTGGTCCCCAGTCAGGGCACATGCAAAAGGCAACCGATAAATGTTTCTCTCCCTCTATCTCCCTCCCCTCTCCTCTCTCTAAAAACAAATAAATAAAATCTTTTTTTAAAAATTAAGTTTAAAAGCAAAAAGGTAACCACTATCTACAATTTCTCTTTACAACCAGACTTCAAAAAAGAAAACTTATTACATGATTAAAGTCACTTACCTGAATTTCAGAGATTCTAAATCCCACTGCCAAAAACAAACTGTCCCATCAGCACCAGTAGAGACCATGTACCTTTGAGAGCCTTTGGCCATTGGGCTAAACTAAAGAACAATAAGATATACAACTCAATTTCCTGAGCTTCTACTAACGTTGTAGTTTAAATAGTTTTTCAAAGTTAACTTCCACTGACAATCTAAAATATAATACATCCTAAAATAAAGGTGACACTACTGTAGTGAAAGCATAACCTATAAATAAAAAATAAAGTCTATATCTAAATTAACTTATAAACATTAATATGATCTCAATAAAAATTATTTTCAAAACTAATTAACAATAAGAGTCAGAAAAACTTTTAGAAAGAGTAAAGATCTAGTCCTATCAACATGAAAGTGTATCAGCAAGCCTCAAAAATCAAAACTATGAGGCACAGCTGGCACACTAACAAAACCACCAACAAGAAAAATATTACTCCAAAACCCAACTCAAATCCACTGGGGAAACCATGAACAACTGCATAAATGGTAAAGGGACAACTGTGCAGCAACCTGGGGGGAAAGCTGGATCTACCCTCCAGATTGCACCCCGGAATAAATTCCAAGTGAATCACAATTTAAAACATTTTTTTTAAACCATACAAGTATTAGAAGAAACTACAAGAATTATACCGTAACTTCAGAATAGGGCTAACATTTGTATTTAATAAATGTTAATGCCCAATCGTGCTACACAAATAAGCTAGAGAAAATTCAATCTCGTCAAGAGACACCTAAGGCTTAAAAGATAAAGAGGAAAATATACAACATCAAGAAACACACACTAGGCAAAGAAATAATATGAACAAAAGTACAAACGTGATAGAGAATTTTGTATTTGATTGCAATGGGAAGACCTACATGACGAAAATGGGTAGAGAATCTGAGCCGAATAACAGCAATTAAGAGGTAACTGTAGTTATCAAATAAAACTGAGGTCAACTAAAAGATTTTTATGATGGCAATGAATAAATAGTGATTGAAAAGAAACAGGTAAGATAAAGAACCAAGAATTGATCCAATCAATCCAACTAATCTAAGAACCTTAACTGTTCCTTCTTCCCTCAGAATAGGGGGAAAACCTCAAAGAAGCAAAAAACCTTGCTGATTCATGAGACATTCATGACAAGGAGCTTAGGAAAGGAAAACCATTAGCAGAAAAGAAAGAGGAAGAACTGGTTTTGGTGGTTTTTTTAGAAGATTCACATAGTTATCCTTATATCTCAGAGTATAGTTTATAATTTTATTTACTTTGAGAGAGAGGAGGAGGGAGGGAGAGAGAGAGAGAGAAAACCATCAACGCATGAGAGACCACTGATTGGCTACTTCTCGCATGCCCCCAACTGGGGACCTGGCAGGCAACCCAGGCATGTACCCTGACTGGTAACTGAACCAGTGACCTTTCGGTTTGCAGGCTGGCACTCAAACCAATGAGCCACACCAGCTAGGGCTATAATCTGTTTTATGACTTTTTCCCCCAAGTTCACATACTTTTTTAAGGGAGGTAGGATTTAACCTACGACTTTTTCAAAGAAGCTTCTTCCAAGCAATGTCTCTTCAAGTATACAAATGAAGGGTAGCAATGTCGAAAGTGACTATTTAAACCTAAATTCTAGAACATGGACTACAAGTGAGTTTAAATATATTTTAGCAAATTTAACTAGCTTACCAAAATCCACAAGTTTTAAAGTAGAAAAACCATTAACTATTCTCATCAGTTTGTAATTGATTCATTCAGTATCCATTAAGCCTTCATATAAAACTCTAACCACATTACATATTTACTAAATCATCCTTCTAAGAATCATGGAACTATGATTAATTATATTCTCTTGATTACTAAGTTTAAAATACAGCATATAATTACTAAGCATCTTACCATTTCTCATTTCCAAAGAGGAGATTTAAAGAAAAAGGAGCTAACACACAAAGTGACCACACACGCCAGTTTACCTGTAAAGATGTAATTGACCCTGTGTGTCCTTGGAGCACAGCCACTGGGGCACAGGTTCTCAAGCACCACACTCTGATGATTTTATCACAGCTCCCTGCAGCAATCATCGTATTCTCATAGTTTACTGCCATATCTGAAATTTCTGCAGAATGACCTCTTAATGTGGATAATAGGCGACCATTGTGTGTTGACCAAATCTTCACCAAACAATCATCTGAACCCTAAGAAAAAATACACCCCAAATAAATGTCAATAGAGAAGTCCTTCACCATTTAAAAAATACCATTTACATGTCACTCAAGTATCTGTAACTCCTCTTTCCAACTGTAGAGTACTGTGTGATTGACTCATGCTGAGAACACCTATAACAATTTTTAAAATCAAACGATGTCTACATAAAGATACTGTTTTCATTTCTGTGGATCAGACCATTTTATAAATACTATCTTCTCAAAATTCTCTGCCAAAAAGTAAGTCCAACTACAAGTTCACGGCTCACCTATTTTAATAACAATGGTTAAATGTCAATTTAGTTCACACGAAGCTAAATAATGTGATGAGTGTTAGGACAGATCTACATTTCACAGGCTGAGATAAAAGAGTAGTTGTTCCCAAACACAACTAAAAATAATGGGACTAGCACCCTAATTTTAAATAACCAAACAACAGTCTAAAATTTATAGTACCAGCAATTTGCAAACAGTATCTCCTCTGAATCTCACAAATGAGAAATAAAATTCAAATTTTTTTTTAAAGAGAGAAACATGGATTTGTTGTTCCACTTATATATGCATTCATTAGTCGTTTCGTAAATGTGCTCTGACCCAGGATCAAACTCACATCCTTGGCAGATCAGATCGTGGTCTAACCAACTGAGCTACCCAACTAGGGCCTGCCTAAAATTTGAACTTTTCGCCCATCCTAATTTTCCCCTACAACATTAAAGATGTAAATCAAATTCCAAAGTCACAATTATTTTTATAATAATTATGAAATATCTGTGTTTGAATAATCAATTTCCCTAGATCAGTGAGCACTCAATATGACTATGAATCACCTAGAAAGATTTAGAGATTTGTGGGAGGGGTTTTGGTTTGGTTTTCATTAATACACAGAGTGGAAATTGACCTAATTCAGTAGATCTACAATGGGCTGAAGAAGTATTACGTATGTATATTTTTAAGCATCTTTGATGATCATTCCCATGAACCACTGCTCTAAATCAAGTCTCACAACCACTATAATACAAGGCTTATCTACATCTGAATCACTTGAGACACTAAATAAAAATGCAAATTTATAGGCCCCACACCACACCTAATGAGTCAAAATTCCTGAGAATGGGAAACACGGAATCTATGTGTTTTAAAAGACTTCTTAAAAGATTCTGATGAACACCAAAGTGCTCCAGATGATAACAAATTGAGTTGAAAACGTTAACTCACTGTAAAGATTCTATGTCCTGTCCTATCAAATGCTACACAGTAAACAGCAGATAGATGTCCAAGAATCCTTCTGTGCATTTTTATATGCTGGTACATAGTTCCTGGAAATGCTGTGCTAAAAGTGGAACACCCTGTGAGTTCTTTGCCTCGATGTATCTCCACTAGGAAATAAAAACAACAAAAATGGTTAAGGGGGTGCCAGTACGTAAAAAGCTAAGAAAATCTCCAAAACAAAAACCTATGTTCAAGAAATCCTAAGGACACAAGTTTCTTCTCAGTTCTGGTCTATTATAATCACTGGTATAGGCTTTTTTTTTTTTTTAATAATAAAATTGTTTTTCATTCATTTTTATTACTTTTAATTTTTTAGGAAAACAAATTTGAAAATTGATCCTTGTTACTCCTGAGACAATGCTACTACCAGTACTTCCTTAAAAATTTTTAACAGAGCAGTTACAAAGCTGGTCAAGAAATTAAAAGAATGGTTTCAGGCTTCTAAAAGGCCAGCCGCACTTACCAAGATTTGGTGGGGAACCGTAATTCACTGGCATTTCAGGAGGTCTTCCTCTATGAAGAGCAGCAAAGGCAGAGCCCTTCCAAACTGTGTGCCTGCAGTCTTTAAAATGAATTTTAGATACACATAAAATCTTGAAAGTTAACCCCAAGAAAGATTTTATAGAATACTTACGTATATTTTAATAAACTGTTTATTCAAAATGTTACCAACTAATATACTTTAACAGAAAAGCCCTAGAAGTTTATTAGACTATTTCTGAAGGAAAAAAATTTTAAGACATCTCAGATACAACAACAACAACTAACATCGTATAGCACTTTACAATTTACAAAGTGCTTTCCACATACATTATCTCATGGAATCCTCACAACAACCCTGTGAGGTAGGTATTAATCGCCAATTTACAAGTGAGGTAACTGAGGCTCAAAGGTTCCAGGACCTTTAAAGAGATCCACTGCAAATGATCAGTCAAGATAGACCACAAAACCAGATCTTTTGACTCCAAGTCCCATTCAATGCCAAATAAATTTTTATTTTTCAAAGTGGAATTATACCATACAATATTAATGATAAAGTCTTAATCACAACTGATCCAACTTCCCAAAAACAAAAAATTTTGTAAGGAAAATTTCAATTTCTTTGATTTATATGAAGATCCTTGATTTAATTAACTATTAAAATGTCATTAGGTTTTAAAATTATTATGACTTTAATCTCCTTCGGAAATACTGACAAAATTAAATGGCTTTCCTCTTGTTTAAGGGTCATAGCTGATCTTTACACAAGAGCACGTATGTAGGATATACGAGTCTGAACACTAATTCTAAAAGTCCCATCCCTCTTTGACCTATCAGCAAATATACTAAAATATATATATATATGTATGTCTTCCCCTCTATAGGGAGGAATAGCAGAACACAGATTCTTCTGTGCTAGAAATGAGCTTCTTCACAACTGAAAGGGGACGGGAAGGAAGACATCCTACTAAACTTCTACTGAGCCTCGGGTGCCCCAAACTAACAGGCATGTTAACGTTTTACATGAATGGAATCATTACCACTATAATGATCAAAGAGCAGTTACCAGGCATCCTCCCCTGGCACTAGTACAAAACGAACAGCAAAATATGGTCCCTACCCTAGGACAGCTTGCTGAAGTCTCTTCTAAGGTCTGCCAGTTCTAAAGCAGTGCTCATTACAAAACAACATTGAGCTTGACACAAGTAAAGAAAACAGGCTACCCAGGCAACTACTATATAACAACCTAAAACAGAATAATTACAAAGTAAATAGGAACACAGAAAAGGAAGAATGTGAACAGTTTCCTAATTCAAGCCACAGTGTGGCATGGCCATAGAGCACAAAGAAACAACTAATGCTGACAAACCGGTCTGGCATGGAACCAAGAGGGAGGATGGTTCTTTCTCAGTCAAACTTTATACTGGTGGTACATCTAAGAGGCAGTATCATATCAGCAACAGATCTTAAAAATAATCACGGGGGATGAACGTGACGTATGCTCAGGATTAAAAGAGCCAACATTCTTGCCCATTAGCAGTTAAGCCATGTTGTATACATAGATCATATCACATACATATACTTAGTCTAAATGATTTATACCAAGCTAACAGAAAAAGAACAGCAATTCCAACAGTTTGCTACCACATAACTTAGCAAAAAAATTAAGTTGGTGAAAAGAGAACCATGCAATTATACATTTTGGGTGCTTATTTTCAAACTGCTACCAAATTTAGAAAATCACTTCCCCTTTGAAACAAAGGGCTTTCAAAGATCTAAATATTAAATGAAATACTTCTAGCATTTAAAGAGTTTATTAGACACATACAATTACATTCAATGAATTTATAAGTGAGCTACAAAATGGAAAATTAAGAACTCACATTGATAAAACCTCAAATACATCTCAGAATAAATTCAAACTTTTTAGCTTAACATCTATACCTTCATCATTTTTTTAAATGCAGAAGGACCCATTAAACACTTATGTAATAAAATTCAATGTCTATGCTAAATGCAGAGAATTTTATAGTCCACAGTACGGTGTATAGTTACATATCACCTTTCTTCCACAATGCTCACATTACTTCACAATTATAATAATTATTAAGCTAGTAATACAAAGCAGAACACTTCTTCAAATTAAGGTACCTTTTGCTGTACGTAGCAAAGACTGCCTTCCTGCACCAAGTAAAGAAGTGACTCTTGAAATACTGGGTGGAATTTCTTTATCCAACATGGGACCGATGCGCTGGCAGATTTGCAACAGATGATCAGGAGCCACATGTTTATTGGACAAGACCTGATTGGAAAGCAAGTTTTAAAAACAATATTTTATAATAGTATCAAAAATATTAAATACTTAGAGATTGTCTGACAAAACATGTGAAAAACATGTGCAATGAAATCTGTAAAACACTGCTAAAGAAAAATTAAAGAAGATTTAAATAAATGGTAAATTAATGTATAGATTCAAAGCCATCCCCAAATCCCAGCATGTTTTTGTAGAAATTGATAATTTCAATCTAAAATTAATATGCAAATGTAATAGCCTAGAAAAGCCAAAGCAGCTTTTAAAAAAACAAAGTTGAGAGCTAACAATACCTGATTTCATGACTTGTTATATAAGGACAACTGGTTTTTTGACAAAGATTCAAAGGAAAAAAGATAATCTTCTCAACAAGTGGTGCTGAAATAATTGGACATCCATTTGCCAGAAACATTACTTTGATCCATGTATCACTCCATAAACAAAAATTATCTACAGACAGGTCACTGATTTAAATATATAATCTAAAACCATAAAACATTAACAAAAGAAAAACTGGAGAAAATCTTTATGACCTCAGATTAGGTAAATATTTCTAATACAACACTAAAAGCACAATTCACAAAAAAATTAATAAACTGGACTTTATCAAAACTACTTTTGTTTTTTTAAAGGGCACTGTTTAAAAAAAAAAAAAAAGATGAGCCAAAGACTAAAATATTTGCAAAGTACTTATATGATAAGTGCTTGAAAAAAATCAATAATTAAAAAAAAAAAAACAAAAAAAACCTGCCCTGGCTGGTGTAGCTCAGTGGACTGAGTGCGGGCTATGAACCAAAGGGTCATCAGTTCGATTCCCAGTCAGGGTACATGCCTGGGTTGCAGGCCAGGTCCCCAGTGGGGGCCATATGAGAGGCAACCACACATTGATGTTTCTCTCTCTCTTTCTCCCTCCCTTCCCCTCTCTCTAAAAGTAAATAAATAAAATATTTTTTAAAAAAAACTTATTTTTTAAAATGGGCAAAATATTTGAACACACACTTCACCAAAAACAGACAGATAACAACTAAACACATGAAAAGATTCTGGGGACTTCCGGCCAAGATGGAGGCGTAGGCAGACACACTGTGCCTCCTCTCACAACCAAAATTAAAGACAACAAATATTTAGAAACGAGAAAACAACCAGAACTTATAGAAAATTGAACTGTACGGAAGTCCAACAACCATTCATCCAGACCGGTAAGAGGGGCGGGGTTGCGGTAGCAACAAGTGGAAGTGCAGACCCAGGAACGAAAGCAGCAACGGCTGGCAGTTCCCAGGTGCACAGGCGGCGGGCGGTCCCCGGGCCCACAGGCAGCAGCTGGCGGACCCTGGGCACAGGGGGGCAACTGTGCAGAACCAGTGAGGCCGCACAAGGTGGTTGGCTGACCAGGTGGTCCCACATTCGTGAGCGCAGATAATCCAGGTGAAGGGGAAGCAGCGGATGGGACCACAGTCCAGGAGAGAGCGGAACAGGCGCCATTCTTCCCTCTCGGACCCCAACCCCACCTATACCATCACAACCCAGCAACTGGGCTGCCTGCCCTGAGGAACACCTAAGGCTCCACCCCTCACTACGTAATAGTCGTGACCAGACTAAAACCAAAACAAAACAAAACAAAAAACCCCACCAAAAATGGCTCAAACCGGAGAAAAAAATGAAAACCCGAGAGTCAATTCCTCTAAGCCGTGAAGAGATAGCCAACCTATCAGATGCACAGTTCAAAGCACTGGTCATCAAAATGCTCACAGAATTGGTTGATTTGCTAACAAATTAGATGGAAAAATGCAGGCTACAATACGTGAAATGAAGGAAGACGCATGGGGAACCGACAGAGATGGAAGGAAAACGGACTCAAATCAATGGAGTGGACCAGAAGGAAGAAACTAACAACCAAACAGAAAACGAGGAAGAAACAAGAATTCAAACAAATGAGGAGGGGCTTAGGAACCTCCGGGACATCGTTAAACATCCCAACATCCGAATTATAGGGGTCCCAGAAGGGGAAGAAGAGGAGCAACAAGTAGAAAACTTATTTGAACAAATAATAAAGGAGAACTTCCCCAATCTGGCAAAGGAAATAGACTACCAGGACGTCCAGAAAGCTCAGAGAGTCCCAAAGAAGTTGGGCCCAAGGAGGAACACACCAAGGTACATCGTAATTACATTAGCCAAGATTCAAATGAAGCAGAGAATTCTAGAAGCAGCAAGAGATAAGGGGACAGTCACCTACAAAGGAGTTCCCATCAGACTGTCAGCCAATTTCTCAAAAGAGACCTTCCAGGCAAGAAGGGGCTGGAAAGAAATATTTGAAATCTTGAAAAGCAGGGACCTACATCCAAAATTGCTCTATCCAGCAAAGCTGTCATTTAGAATGGAAGGACAGATAAAGTGCTTCTCAGATAAGGTCAAGTTCAAGGAGTTCATCATCACCAAGCTCTTATTATATGAAATGTTAAAGGGACTTATCTAAGAAAAAGAAGATCAAAAATATGACAGTGAAAAGACAGCAAACTCACAGCTATTAAGAACCACACCTAAAACAAAAGCAAACAGCTAGAACAGGAACAGAACCACAGAAATGGAGATCATATGGAGGGTTAGCAACAGGGGAGTGGGAGGAGGAGGGGGGGGGGAAGGTACAGAGGATAAGTAGCATAGACGGTGGGTAGAAAATAGAGAGGGGGAGGGCAAGAATAGTGTGGGAAATGTAGAAGCTAAAGAACTTATGACCCATGGACATGAACTAAAGGGGGGAATGTGGGTGGGAGAGGGTGTGCAGGGTGGGGGGAATGATGGGGCAGAAATGGGACAACTGTAATAGCATAATCAATAAAATATAATTAAAAAAAAGAGTACACGCTGCCCTGGCTGGTGTGGCTCAGTGGACTGAGCACCAGCCTGGGAACTGAAAGGTCACATGTTCAATTCCCGTCAGGGCATGTGCCTGGGTTGCAGGCCAGGTCCCCAGTTGGGGGCATGTGAAAGGCAATCAATGTATCTTACACACATTGCTGTTTCTCTCCCTCCTTCTCCATCCCTTGCCCTCTCTCTAAAAATAAATTTAAAAAACATTTGAAAGAAAGAGTCAGAACATGTATGAAGGACACATGGATAAACCAAAGGGGAGTAGGATCAAGGTAGGAAGTGGGAATGGCTGGGATGGGGGGAAGTGGTGGTAGGAAAATGGAGACAACTGTACTTGAACAGCAATTTTAAATAATGATAAATAAGAGTATATACTATATGATTTCATTAATATTCAAGTCCACAAAATGCAAATTAATATATAGTTACAGCAAGCAGATTAGAAATTGCTAAGGGAAGGGGGAGAAGCAGGAGGAATTACAAAGGGGAAGAGAAAACTTTTGGATGTGATAGGTATGTTTACCATCTTCACTGTGGTGATAGGTTCACAAATGTACCACACCCAAATTTATCAACTTGAAACTCTTTGTAAATATGTGAGGTTTTTTAAATAATTTTTACTTACTGAATTTTAGAGAGGAAGGAGGAGAGAGAGACAAACATTGATTTGTTGTTCCACTTATTTATGTATTCACTGGTTGCTTCTTGTATGTGCCCTCACTGAGGCTTCAACCTGCAACCCTGGTGTATTGAGACAATATTCTAACCAACTGAGCTACCTGGCCAGGGAAATATGTGCAGGTTATTGCATGTCAATTACACCTCAAAAAAACAAAAAGAATGTGTAAGTTTAACTCATGAACATGGCTGATGTTATCCGACATGAATGTATTTGGCGTATCTTTTGGTTTTCTCAGTTGTGACATTAACAGCAACTGAGAACGAAACATCAGCGTACAGGACTGCCCCCACATTCAAGACACATGGTACCCCTGGCTCCCTTCCACTAACACCGACAGTACTCTCGTGCTCCTGACGCCAACAACGCCCCATTTTCAAACACCCAGAGAAACACTGCTCCAAAGAAAATTTAAACATAGTTCTAAATCTTACTTTTGGTTTTCAATTATGAATTTAAATGTAAAATAAATCTGGACTCAATATCAAGTTTTTGTTCATAAACCCTGGTGCAGAAAATAAAATATTTTCAATTTTTCAACCTTACATTTCCTGACAGATATTCCAAGGCATAACTCAAGAGAGATATCAAAGCTCAAAGAGACCTCAAAAAGTGTTTATTACTAATTAGCCCTCTGTGATTCAAAGTGTCAGTATGTAAAAGTCCAAAAACTATTGTAGATGATTAACTCATCACAGGATGGGAAAGAAAGATAGGAGGAACAAAAAGGTAATCCCAATAGAAACCAAGGAAATTATAGATCTAATAACTTGTCAGTAATTCTAATCTAAAAATTGCACTGATCTGCCTAAACAATATATCTAAAAGGGTTAAATATTTAAGATAAATTGACATTGGGCAATGACAACATGACTTCTATAAGGGGGAAAATCACTATCTCTAACCTAATAGTTTGCTTTGAGATTTCCACTATTCAGATAGTTACAGAACTTATACAACTGACTTTAAGTTTTCAGGTTACACAATCAAGCCTACCTGAGAATGGAGGTTTGCTTTTGAAGATCAGATATAAAAGGTATGGATAAAAAGAATTTCCCTAGACAGAAGAAGTATGGATAGAACATTTTAAACAAGGTGCTTCCTAGTGCTAGACATGATCTTTCTCTCTTACATGATCTAGAAGGAGAACTTCACAAACACGCACGTTATGCCACAAAACTAATCATTAAAACAGGAGGCTTCCACATAGTTTGAGCAACGTCCAAATACATTAATCCCATGCAGCAGCTGTAATTTCCCTAAAGAGAATTACAGATTCCTTGCAAATTTCTAAGGATTTTAGAAAACCATCAAAGATGTGGGCTGAGAGGGGGAGAATTATCCTATTTTTGTACAATAAAATGCATCTGGAAAATAATTTTTGTTTCTAGTCCCAAAAAAGGCAACAAAAATAATAGATAATGGTTCTGGATTATTAAAATTAATAGTATAACGACCAAATCAATAGAGTGATCTTCCTTCGATAGTTTCTAGTACTAGACAAGAATGTGAGAACTGTCTCTACTCACCAACTCCGGTGAGTAAGCCACAGTTATACAAGGTCCCAGGAGTCAGGGCGGAACTAAGTCCCTACAACAGTCAAATCTCTCTACCATCTTGTTTTTCTGTAGCCATAGGCCAGGGGTGAAAACTCATTGTCACCGGGGGCCGCATCAGCCTCTCAGTTGTCTTCGAAGGGCCAAAACAATTTTAGGACTGTACAAATGTAACTACTCCTTAACTGTTAAGGAGTTGAAATTACATTAGGCCCTTTGAAGGAAACCTTGAGGCTGATGTGGCTCCAGTGAAAATGAGTCTGACACCACTGCCGTATGCAGTCGCACAAACTTCATCAGCCACAATCCTAGGATCACTTCATTACTGTAACTACCACCAAGTACTGCTGTGAGCATGAGCCTCTTCAAGTCCAGGAGTTACCGAAAGAGGTAGCAGGGTCTAGATAGCCTGATTAATTGTAAAGTTATGGGAGTAAGTAACTTTTTCTGTAAAGTTTGGGATGCTGCAATCTAAATGGGATCTAAAATAAATATTTAATATATTTCATATGTGCCTATCTGACCTTTAACTCTTCCTAAAATTATTTTAAACTACATCTACAACCCTCACAATGGTGACTATGTAAGTAAACTATAATATCATATCACGATTCCTCTACAATAAAAAGTACAGTATAGCCCTAACAAGGTGGCTCAGTTAGTTGGACCGTAGACCCAAACACCAAGAGGTTGCAGGATAGATTCCAGGTCAGGGCACGTACCTAGGTCTAGGCATATACGGGAGGAAACTAATCAATCAATCTCTCTCTCTCTCTCTCTCTCTCTCTTCCCCCCCACCCCGCACCTGCCCCCATTCCTCTCTCTCTCAAATCAATACACATATCCTCAGATGAGGATTAAAAAAAGAAAATAAAGACAGTATAGCCCTGGCCAGGTAGCTTACTCAGTTAGAGCGTCATCCTGATACACCAAGGTTTCAGGTTCAATCCCAGGTCAGGGCACATACAAGAATCAACCAATGAACACATAAATAAGTGGAACAACCAACTGATGTTTCTCTCTCCCCCTCACTCTCCCCTGCCGCCGTCTCTCTCTCTCTCAAAAATAAATAAAACTTTTTAATTGTCAAAAAAAGTACAACAATGAAAAGTGACAGAGCACTGTATTTTACACAATATACAAATGGTGTGTCTTCCTTGCTTAAATAATTCCCCTCAGTCCTGGCCAGGTAGCTCAGTTGGTTGAGCCAAGTTTGGGTTCAATCTCTGGTCAGAGCACATACAAGAGTCAACCAATAAATGTATAAATGAGTGAAGCAGATTAATGTTTCTCTCTCTCTTCCACCCCCTTCCTCTAAGATCAATTTATAAAATAATAATTCCCCTCAGCTTCTGATGAGCTTTATTTTTTCGGCCTCTTTTCTGTGCTTCATATTCTATGCTTTATAAAGTGAAAGTCTGGTAGTCAATGGCAGGATAAATATTCCTATAGAAGTAAGAGGAGAAAGAGCTTCACTCAGTTTATACAAAAGGACCTAGGCAGAGAACTGTCATAGTGTTAGTGTGAAGATCCTTTACTCAAAAGCATTTACTTATTTTAATTCAGAAACATTAACCAGAGGTTTCTGGTCAAGATGGCAACATAGGCAGATATGGTTCACCTCTTCGCGCAACCACATCAAAATTACAACTAAAATATAGAATAACCATCACTCAAAAACATCAGAAATCAAGTTGAATGGAATTCTGACAACTACAGAATTAAAGAAACCACATCCATCAAGACTGCACCCATCAAGGGTACAGATGCAGAACCAGCTGGTCTCCTATCCACATATGGTGGATAAAAATTTGAGGGATATCTCGAAAGTGAGGAGTCACCGCCCCACACCAGGACCCCAAGCTCAGGATTCCAGGGTCAGGATGGTAAGTCCTCACAACTTCTGGCTACAAAAACCAGCAAGGATTGAGTTGGTGGAAGAAACTGCTAGAGGCCCAATCAGTTCCTCTTTAAAAATCCACACATGGACTCACCTACTCACACTCACTCCCTCTTAGCTCCAGCACCAGGGTGACAACTTGAAGGGCACTAGTGGCATACTGGGAGAAGCTGAAGTGTCTGGCACTGGGGTGAGCAAAGGCCATTGTCCCTTATCTGATCCCTCCCCAAATGGAGTCATGGAGCCAGCAGGCTGGTGCCACATCTGACACTCCACCAACCTGGCTAACACTGTTTGACCCATCTTGGAGCTGACTTCATGCTATTTCATAATAGAGCTGTTTGCACTGAATAGTTTCCTTACTTGGCACATCCCCAAACTGAGGGATTCCTCTTGGTGTTGAATTGGCACCAGTGAGGGACCAGGGTTGACATTCCTAACTTCCATGGCCCTACATACTACAATCAGCTTCTGTCCAGTGAGTGGCAGCACCGGGTCTGCACTTAGAGACACTGAGGCCTCCCTAACCACCACTGGTCCACTGCTAGAGTGGAAGGCAGTGTGCACAGAGACAACGGGTGAAAGACACCCCACCACACATCTTAAGGACAACTCACAGTCTGAGTGTCACCTTGGAAAGTGACTTTTAAGAGTATCAAAACATAATTCGAGTTTTATTGGTGGGGTCCCCCCTGTGGAAACAACTGGGTAGCTCCCAGCCGCTGGTAAAACATCAGACCACTGCCTGGCAGTTCAGACACCCCCCACCAGAGACTGGGCCCACCAGTACCAGGTGGCCCCCTCCCAGTGACAGGACCATGGTGTGGGGAAGCACGGGGTGGGGGCAGAATATGTGGGAGAAGGGCCAGTCTCCTGACTCCACAGGCCCAGCCACCCTGTGAACTTCCACACTGACATACCACTTTTTAGTTACGCCCCATAGAAAAGCCACTATCAACATCATCAAACATTTACATATAAATATAGGCAAATATAATGACTTTTTAAAATCCTCACTCAAGGATATGTTTATTGATTTTAGAGAGAAAGAAGGGAGAGAAAGAAGGGGGAATAGAGAGAGAGATAAGATAAACATCGATGTGGGAGAGAAACACAGACTGCCTCCTGTGAGCTCCCTGACCAAGGATCAAACTCTCAACCTTTTCTTTAGAAAAAAATTTTTTTTATTTTTTTAAGAGGAGAAGAGAGGTAGAAATCAATGTGCGGTTGCCTCTCACATGCACCCCACCTGGGAACTCGACCCACAACCCAGGCATGTGCCCTGACAGGGAATCGAACTACAGACCTTTCTGTTCACAGGCCAGCACTCAATCCCCTGCACCATGCCAGTCAGGGCTAAACTCATGACTTTTTGGTGTACAAACAATGCTCCATTCAACAAAGCCACCCAGCCAGGGCCAGTAAAGACTTTAAGCTGAGGTTCCTACCACAGGTCTTTTTCAAGCAAAGTCTCTCAATTTGAAGCCACCTTCAAATATACTAATGATATCATAACAGATACTAGAAAAAAAGTGGGTAGGAGACTCCTCACCCACAAGAGATGTGGTTAACAGTCCTAGCCCTACACCCAACTAGTTAGGAAATCTTGGACAAAGTACTTCCCTATCTTTTTTCCCCCTTTTGAGAGTACATTAAAGCTAGGGACAGTGAAACAAGGAAGAGCTTGGGACAGAAGCAGCAACAGAAGAGAGACTAGGCAGGCCTGCTTTGGCTCACTGAGAAACAAGAGTCACAGTGACAAAGTGAGCTAAATCGGGCTGCTATTGGCTCACTGAAAAGTTAGAGGAAAAAAAGAGAAACCCAGGGGCCTTAGAGACAGGTTCAGGGACTTGGCCCGTGAAAATCTACCGCTGCCCACTACCCCCCTTGCTTTGAGTCTCATAAGATCCCTTACAGTTTAGGAGATGCACACAGCTCTGGGGGAAGAAGAAGGGAAAGGGAATGGAGCAGGCATGCTCCTGGGAGGGAGGGCATTCCAGACAAGGTACTAAGACCCCAAATTCTTACACAAAAACAACTATAGGTAAGACTGTGTGCTTATGAGTACAAGATACACATAAAAAGTTGATAGCCACCTGTGGGCTGACATGACTGTTTAGAATGCTGAGGAGTCTCGGTCAGTGAGTGTGCACCCACTCCAATTCTTTCTCACAGGCCTTCACCAACTGCACAGGGCCAAGAACCGGAAGCTGAGCAGCTGGGGGAGAGCCCCTCCACAAGTGCACTGCAGAGGCCTCCTAAGGCTAAGGATAGGGCAACAGGGTGGAGAGCCAAGGGCAGGACTGAAGACCAAAGAGTACTCTTCCACAACCCAAAAAAGTTACCAGTGGCAAATAAACTACAGCAAGAACTTACAAAGTTTAGAAAGCTGGAAACTTGGCTATAAAGTAAAGAAAGCTATCTCAGGAATCTCCCCCGTGCCCAAAACCCAACTGTATTGAAAGGGAAGCCAGTGATGAACTGAATGCCACTAAAGCTGCAAAAAGCCCAGAGACATTCAGAGACAAATTAGACTGACTCCACCCCACGCCCTTTATTAGCTTGAGAGACAAAACGAGAACGTCCTTTACTCGTGCTAAGTATGTATATTACTTCGGCCTCTACTCTATTTAACACAAAAAGGCCCAGAATACTTCAAAAAATGATGAGATACATAACCAAGCAAATTATGTGACCCATGGTCAAGAGAGAGAGTTGTCACCAGAAGCAGATTCAGGGATGGCCCAGGTGCTGAAAACTGCTCAGCCATTATTTCTTCAAAAGAATTATTTTGCACCAGTCTTCTATTCTTTCCATTTGCAACTTAACACATTAAACTATCTGATCTCCTGCAGATTTAAGAAGCTCAGAGAACCCCAAGCAAAGTAAGTGCAAAGAAATCTACCTGGGCAGCTTTTAACATGGCCTCCAATGATCCCCACCTCCTAGTACAGTACTGAGAAACCCCCTCCTCCCAGCCAGTAAGTTACTCCTAACCAACAGAATGCACTGTTACACTGAGGTGATACCACTTCCATGACTAGATTACAAAACACTGACTTCTGTCTTGCTAGCAGACTATTATGGACTTATCAGCTTTCATCTCTTGATGACACAACTGTCATGCTAGAGAGACCAATGTAGCAAGGAAATCAAGGCAGCCAACAGCCAGCCAGAAACTGAGGCTCTGAGTCCAACAACCCCCCCAGGAACTAAATCCAACCAAAAACTACAGGAGCTTGTAAGGAGAGCCTTTCCCATTCAAGTTTTCAGCTGAAAATCCAGCTCTGGCCAACTCTGTGACTGCAGTCTTGAGAGAGGCTACAGAAGGAGAGTCGGCTCAGTTATGCCCAGACATTTAACTCACAGAAACTGTAAGATAATAAATCTATGTTTAGAGTCACTACGTTTTGGGAGTAATTTGTTATGCAGCCATAGATAATGACTAGAGTTCATCATAATAAAGCTGCTGAAAATCCAAGACAAAATGAAAATCTTAAAAAGCAGCTGAGGAAAAAACATCTTCAAAGGAACAATAGTAAGACTTCTGGCTTTTCCATAATATGCTGAAAGAAAAAAGTACAGCAAATCAACTAGAATTTCACAGTCAACAAAAATAGCTTTTAAAAATAAAGACAAAAAAGAAAAATTAAAAATAAAAAAATAAAGACAAAACATTTTTAAATCAAAAACAGAAAAACTGTACAACCATTATAATACCAAAATAAGTTGTTCAGAGTAAAGAAAAATAATCAGACAAGACACGTGGGAAAAAAAGGAATTTAAAGTAATAGAAAAGGACTCCCGGCCAAGATGGAGGCATGGGCGGACACACTGTGCCTCCTCTCACAGCCAAAATTGAGGACAGCGGATGTTTGGAAGTAGGAAAACAACCAGAACTTATAGAGGGTTGAACTGTACGGAGGTCCAACAACCATTCATCCAGACCAGTAGGAGGGGCAGAGTCGCAGCAGGAGAGGGTGGAGGTGCGGACCCGGGAGCTCAGGCGGCGGCGGCGGCTGGCGGTTCCCAGGTGCACGGGCGGTGGCTGGCGGTCCTCGGGCCCACAGACGGCAGCTGGCGGACCCCAGGCGCAGGGGGGCAGCTGTGCAGGCCCAGTGGGGCCGCATGGGGCGGCTGGCTGGCCAGGTGGTCCCGCGTTTGCGCACTCCGAGGGTCCGGGCAGAGGGGAAGTGGCGGAAGGGACTGAATCCAGGAGAGAGTGGAGCAGGCGCCATTGTTCCCTCTCAGACCCCGCCCCCACATACAGCGTCACAACCCAGCGACTGGGCTGCCCCGCCCTGAGGAACACCTAAGGCTCCACCCCTCACTACGTAATAGTCGCGACCAGACTAAAACCAAAACAAAACAAAACAAAAAACCCCACCAAAAATGGCTCAAACCGGAGAAAAAATGAAAACCCCAGAGTCAATTCCTCTAAGTCCTGAAGAGATAGCCAACCTATCAGATGCACAGTTCAAAGCACTGGTCATCAAAATGCTCACAGAATTGGTTGATTTGCTAACAAATTAGATGGAAAAATGCAGGCTACAATACGTGAAATGAAGGAAGACGCATGGGGAACCGACAGAGATGGAAGGAAAACTGAGACTCAAATCAACGGAGTGGACCAGAAGGAAGAAACTAACAACCAAACAGAAAACGAGGAAGAAACGAGAATTCAAAAAAATGAGGAGGGGCTTAGGAACCTCCGGGACATCGTTAAACGTCCCAACATCCGAATTATAGGGGTCCCAGAAGGGGAAGAAGAGCAACAAGTAGAAAATTTATTTGAACAAATAATAAAGGAGAACTTCCCCATTATGGCAAAAGAAATAGACTACCAGGACGTCCAGGAAGCTCAGAGAGTCCCAAAGAAGTTGGGCCCAAGGAGGAACACATCAAGGCACATCGTAATTACATTAGCCAAGATTCAAATGAAGCAGAGAATTCTAGAAGCAGCAAGGGATAAGGGGACAGTCACCTACAAAGGAGTTCCCATCAGACTGTCAGCTGATTTCTCAAAAGAGACCTTCCAGGCAAGAAGGGGCTGGAAAGAAATATTTGAAATCTTGAAAAGCAGGAACCTACATCCAAAATTGCTCTATCCAGCAAAGCTGTCATTTGGAATGCAAGGACAGATAAAGCGCTTCTCAGGTAAGGTCAAGTTCAAGGAGTTCATCATCACCAAGCTCTTATTATATGAAATGTTAAAGGGACTTATCTAAGAAAAAGAAGATAAAAAATATGACAGTGAGAAGACAGCAAGCTCACAGCTATTAAGAACCACACCTAAAACAGAAGCAAACTAAGCAAACAGCTAGAACAGGAACAGAACCACAGAAATGGAGATCATATGGAGGGTTAGCAACAGGGGCGTGGGAGGAGGAGAGGGGGGGAAAGGTACAGAGAATGAGTAGCATAGATAGTGGGTAGAAAATAGACAGGGGGAGGGCAAGAATAGTATGGGAAATGTAGAAGCTAAAGAACTTATGACACAAGGACATGAACTAAAGGGGGGAATGTGGGTGGGAGAGGGTGTGCAGGGTGGGGGGAATGATGGGGGAGAAATGGGACAACTGTAATAGCATAATCAATAAAATATATTTAAAAAATAAATAAATAAATAAATAATAAAGTAATAGAAAAGGTATACGGATGGATAAGCAAATGAATATTGATTGTAAAGCAATAGCAGTAACATCTAAAAAAATTTCTAACATAGGTTAAAGTAAAATATGGTAATAGCCCAACGGGCAGAGATGTGACAACTAACAGATTTAACTTAAGTAGTAGAATGCCTAAAGTAAATGGTAATATTGTAACTGCAAGGGTAACCACTAAATAAAAGGATATAAACTAAAAAGGAATAAATAGAACAATATTTGCTTAACCCAAAATAAAGTGAAAGAGGAAGAATAAAGAAGATATGGGACATATATAAAACAGATACCTGGCAGACAACACAATTGTTTAATTACATTACATGCAAATGGTTGAGACACTCCAACAAAAAAACTGAGTAAAACTATATGCTCTTTACAGGAGACATGCTTTAATGAGAACACAGGTTAAAAGTAAAAGGACGGAAAAAGATATACTATGCCATTACTAACCCTAACCAAAAGAAAGCTGAGGTGGCTATAGTAATGTGAGGCCTAATATAAATATAATAGAACACTAATGTAAACTATGGACTGTGGGTGATTGTGTGTCAATATAGATTCATCAACCATAACAAATATACCGCTTTGGTGGGGAATATAGATCATGAAGAAAACTATGCATTTATGGGACTAGTATTTACCATTTATATGGCAAATACTCTATCTATATCTTTCACTCAATTTTGCCATAAATGTAAAACTGCTCTAAAAAAATAAAGTCTATTTAAAAAAGGTGGCAGCCCTGGCCAGTGTGGCTTGGACAGTTGTCCTGTAAAATGAAAGACTGCGAGTTCAATTCCCAGCCAGGGCACATACCAAGGTTGCGTGTCTGGTCCCCAGTCAGAGGTCGTGTGAGACAACCAGTTGGCTCCCCCTCTCTCCCTCTTTCCATCCCCCGACCACTCTGAAATCAGTAAGGTGTCCCCGTGTGTGAGGAGGGGGGCACAATTCAATAGGAAGGTAACAATTCTAAACTTGTATGTACCTAATAACAGCTCCAAAATAAAAAACTGAAATCAGGAAAAAAAAAACAAAGACAACTCCACAACCATAGCTGGAGAAAATGTTTCTCAAAAATCGATGGACTAGCCCTGGCTAGTGTAGCTAAGAGGACTGAGCTCAGGCTGCGAACCAAAGGGTCACCAGTTTGATTCCCATTCAAGGCATAACCCTGGATTGTGGGCCAGGTCCCCAGTAAGGGCCATGTGAGAGATAACTATACCTTGATGTTCCTCTCCCTCTTCCTCCTTTCTTTCCCCTCTAAAAATAAATAAATAAAATCTTAAAAAAAAAAACAAAACAACCAACAGAACAAAATGACAAAAATCTTCAAGGATTTAAAAAATGTGAAGGAAAGAAAAAGAACACATGATTTTGTTCCTTAGATACAAAAAGCTGTTATGTGCAAGTGAACCTATAAAAACAAAATAATTAGTAACTATTCTCTTTTAAAGTATCACGGGTGCCCTGGCCAGGTAGCTCAGCTGGTTAGAGCATAATTCTGATATGCCAAGGCATGTCTGGGTTGTGGGCCAGGTCCCCAGTGGGGAGCACATGAGAGGCAATCACACAGTATCTCTCCCTCTCGTTCTCCCTCCCTTCCCGTCTCTAAAAATAAAATAAAAATAAAATATTAAAAATATATACTGACTCACAAAAAGTAATACCACTACCATTATTCAGCGCTGAGCCATTGAGGTTGCCATTAGTTCCCTCCCTCACATTGTGATTGGTCATCCATTAACAGGTATACCAAGTATCATTAATTCAAGTATTATACCTCATAATATAAATTAAGTGAAGAAGTTCACACAATTATGGCTTATCATTCTATCAGCATTGTTACTAATACTACTATTACCATGTGCCAGGCACGCTAAAGCCATTTTTTCCCAATGTTCAAAACAACCCTTTGATACAATTATTTTTTAATTTAAATAAATTTTTATTTTTCATATACAGTTGAAACGTATTATTTTCAGATGTACACCTTAGTGATTAGACAACATTTAACTAAGTGATCATCTAAATAAATCTGGTACCCATCCAACACCACATAATTATTAGAATTTGATACAATTATTATTACCCTTGTTATACAAACCAAGAAACAGAGATTAAATAATTTTCCTAAGATTGGAATATCTAATAAACGACACGACAACGTGACAATGTCAGGTGTACAGCCCAGCTATTTGGCACCAAAACTTAAGATTCTAATTTCCACACCACTATACTACAGACTGTGACTTGTCATCATACTGCCACAATCATGTGTTCCCAAGTTATCAATGAAATGCCTACAGAATGATACATCTCTATGGCAAACAACAAAGAAAATAGAGGATCCATACAGGATGGAAAGAGATTAGCTGCGCTCAGGCTGCAGGGCCTTCAGAATTTCACAATAAAAATAAAATAGTAATGAGATTAGTTGCAATGCAGGTAGAAAATATGACGCTGTTTTTATTTTACTTTAAATTAGTAAATAGACTTGCTATAAAAAAGGTTTACCTGAAACTCAAAATCTGGCATCCCAGATGCAAGAAGCAACCAATCGATGTATCTCTCACACATCAATGTTTCTCTTTCTGCCTCCCTTCCCCTCTCTAAAAATAAATAAAATCTTAAAAAAAAAAAATGATGTGTCTTGGTGTGGTCCTCTTTGGATCCAATTTGTTTAGGACTCTGTGCTTCCTGACTTGTATGTCTATTTTCTTCGCCAAATTAGGGAAGTTTCCTTTCATTATTTTTCAGGTAAGTTTTCAATTTCTCGCTCTTCCTCTTCTCCTTCTGGCATCCCTATGATTCAACTGTTGGCATATTTGGTGATGTCCCAGAGTCATCTTACGCTATCCTAGTTTTTTTTTAATTTTTTCTTCTTTATGTTCTGATTGAATGTTTATTTCTTCCTTATGTTCCAAATCATTGATTTGAATCCCAGCTTCCTTCCCTTTATTGTTGGTTCCTGTAGATTTTTACTTCACTTAGTGCAGGGGTGTCAAACTCATTTTCGCCCAGGGCCACATCAGACTCTTGGTTGCCTTCAAAGGGTCAGATGTAATTTTAGAACTGTATAAAGTAACTGCTTCTTAACAGTTAAGCGAAAGGTCAGCGCTGCTCGGGGTAGAAACAAGTTGCCAGGCTGGATTTGGCCTGGGGACCTTGTGTTTGCCACATGAGACTTAGTATAACATTCATTTCTTCCTTTATGTTGTTGCTGTACTCAGTTCTTGGAGCACCCTGATTACCAGTGTTTTTAATTCTGCATCTGATAGGTTGGAGATTTCTGTTGTGTTTATTAGTTCTTTTTCTGGGGTTTTGTTGTTCTTTCACTTGGGCCATATTTTGTCTCCTCAATTTGACAGCCTCCCTGTTTGTTTCTGCATATCAGAACTGCTCTGACTCTGTCTTAGCACACCTGTTAAGTACTACGTGGCAGAGCCTTAGTTAACTCCTAGAGTAAGACAACCCCCTTTACTGCTTTGTGGCTCTGGGTGAGGGAGGGCTCAGAGAAGGGACAATGCCACTGCCTGGCTTCTAGAGGCTTGTCCAGCACTTGCCCCATTTCCAGTCACTTTACCCACTTCCCGTAAGTGACTGGCACCATTCCAGCTATTGCCCTGGTGGTAAATGACAGAGTGGGTACGTTTGCATAAAAGTTCTAAGTCTGTGCAGGCCCTTCATACAGCCTCTCCTGAGAAACCACCAGTTTCTTCCACTGCTCCAACCCCTACTGGTTTTTACAGCCAGAAGTTATAGGACTTTATCTTCCCAGCAGTATGTCCCTGGGTGTTTGGTCTGGCCTGGGCCTCAGATCACTTGCTCCCAATGTGTCCATCATTTCCCAAGTATCCCTCCCGATTTCTATCCACCACAAATGAATACGGGACCGCCCATTCTGCCACTGCCATTGCTGCTTCTCTGTGCCACACCATGTCTCCTTGCCTTTCCACTCTTCCTACCCGTCTGGATGAATGTGGCTTCTTTAAATCCCTGGTTGTCAGACTTCCATACAGTTCGATCAGTTTGATTTTCTGGCAGTTCTGGGTGTTATTTGTTTTGAGGTTAGCTGTAATTCTTCTTGTGGTTGCCGTGAGGAGGCGAACCATGTCTACCTATGCTTCTGTCTTGATCAGAAGTTGAAAAAAAAAAGCTTTGATAGATCTGTGGAAGTTATATTTTTTCTGATATATTAAAAAGTTTCCTAACTTTCCTAATATTTGAGTAAAAAAAAATAAATTTAAAATATTATATTTACATGTTAAATCCTTAAAAACATATTTAGATTTATCTAAGTTTGTCATCTTGAGATGACTGATAATTATATACTTGTAAATACAGTGGAAAATGCTAAGAGACTTTAACAAAGGATGTAAGTGATGTTAAATATTTTAAGATTAAATTCACATTACAAGGTAAACAAAAAACCAAAAAATACTTGTTCCTACACATATTACTATATTTATAATTTGAAACTGAATTTAAATGATTTCTTACAATTGTAATAAACCAAACGCTAATTTCAATACAAGTAACTTAAATTATAACTCTTTTCCTTTTACAAAATATTTGCTCATAAAATATTTAAAACTAATAAATGACAATATATCCCCTAGTAATAGGACTACAAAATAAGGATCCTCTGATTTTTGTTTTCTGGTTAAGGAAGAGACTGGCCTACAAAAATGTGTCATGTGCCCTTGGCTGGCGTAGCTCAATGGATTAAGCACAGGCTGCAAACCAAGGGTCACAGGTTTGGTTCCCAGTCAGGGCACATGCCTGGGTTGTGGGCCAGGTCCCCAGTAAGGGGCGCATGAGAGGCAACCACACACTGATTATTTCTCTCCCTCTCTTTCTCCCTCCCTTCCCTGTCTAAATAAATAAAATCTTTTTAAAAAGTGGAAAAACAAATTTATATCTTTTTTTAAAAAAGATATAATCAGTGCAACACATAGACCTTGTTTAAAGCCCAATTCAAACTAAATATAAAAAGACATCCAAACAATAGAAAAATCTGAACATAAACTACACACACACACACACACACACACACACACACACACACAGAGTATCAAGAAACCATGGATTATTTTATACATGATACTGGTACAATGGTGGCATAAGAAATTGTCCTTAATCTTTTAGAGATGTACTCTCTAAAATTTAGGGATGAAATGTAATGTCTGAGATTTACTTTAAAATACTTCAGCCATGGCTGGTGTGGCTCAGTGTATTAAGTGCCAGCCTGTGAACCAAAAGGTCGCCAGTTCAATTCCCAGTCAGGGCACATGCCTGGGTTGCAGGCCAGGTCTCCAGGTGGGGGCATGTAAGAGGCAACTGATTCATGTTTCACACACTGATGTTTCCTTCTCTCCCTTTCCTCACTCCCTCCCCCTCTCTCTACAAATAAACAAATAAAATCTTAAAAAAAAAAATACTTCAGCAAACAATGTCTGAAATTGGCTTAAAAACAGTACAGCCTGAGGGAAGCAAGTAACAGATACAACACTGTTTGAGAATCACTAAGACTGGTGGATAATTCAGTATTCTATTTTTCTACGTTTGAAGGTCTGATAGTTTATAAGAAATATGTACCTCACGGAACCCAAAGCAAATATAGCAAATTAATAACGAATCTGTTTATGGTAACCTTTCTTTGGAGAGCTAAAAGGTACTCATGTACCCTTCACAAAACAATTACACTCCTCTAGACAAGAAGCTCTTCCTGTTCCACATAGTGCTGGGACAGGGGAGAGGAAGTAGAGGAGGAAGAGAATACCCCACCAGACAGACCAAATCAGGCAATGAGCAATGACATGTCATAGCCACATCACAGGAATATGTCACAGATTTTGAACAATTTTTAAGCAGAGTGCTAAGTAGGATTTTAAGCAATTCTAACAGCAAAAGCCAAAATATATGTCTATTTCCAGTAGGTATAACGTTACACTTGCTTTAAAATGTAAACAATGTCCTCTTCAGTAGCATGACTTTACTGTCATGTCAACATTTCTCTGCCTCATCAAATACTCTATTCTCTCTCACCAAGACAACAATCAGTCCTTTCAACGTTTCCTCGCAAAATATCAAACTCAATGAAAGCAAAAATTCTGCCACCATGCAGTATTTTCAGAACTCACTTTCTGGAAAATATTATTTGCTTTTAAAAGTTTGCAACAGGCCTGGCTGGTGCGGCTCAGTGGACTGAGTGCCGCCCTGCAAACCCAAGGGTCGCTGGATGATTTCCAGTCAGGGCATGTGCCTGGGCTGAACCCAGGTCCCCAGTAGGGGGTGTGTGAGAGGCAACCGACAGATTTATCTCTCATACATTGATATTTCTCTCCCTTTCTCCTTCCCTTCTCCTCTAAAAGTAAATAAATACCCCTGGCTGGTGTAGCTCAGTGGATTGAGCACAGGCTGCAAACCAAAAGGTCACTGGTTCAATTCCCAGTCAGGGTGCATGCCTGGGTGGCGAACCAGGGCCACATGAGAGGCAACCACACATTGATGTTTCTCTCCCCCCTTTCTCCCCTCCCTTCCCCTCTCTCTAAAAATAAATAAAACCTTTAAAAAAAACTTTTTTAAATAAAAGTAAATAAATTTTTTGCAACGGAAAAATCTCTGACAAATATTAAAACCAGCAATTGACATAGAATCCCTGTTAATCTGATTTTTAAGTGTTAATACTTAACTGTTTATATACAGATGACAAATCCCCCTGGTTTTGTCCTTTTCATTGATTCAAAAATAGTAATCAGCCCTGGCCCGGTAGCACAGTTGGTTAGAGCCTAGTCCCAATACACCAAGACTGTGCCTTCAATACCCCATCAGGGCACATAAAAGAATCAACCAATGGCCATGGCTGGTGTGGCTCAGTGGATTGAGTGCCAACCTGTAAACCAAGGAGTCACCAGTTCCATTCCCAGTCAGGGCACAGGCCTGGGTTGTGGGCCAAGGTGCCCAGTAGGGAGCACGCAAGACGCAATCACACGCTGATGTTTCTCTCCCTTTCTCCCTCCCTTCCCCTCTAAAAATAAAATATAATCTTTTTTAAAAAAAATCAACCAACGAATGCTAAGTGAAACAACAAATCCATGTCTGTCTTTCCAATCAGTAAGTTAAAAAGAGGGCAGTAGAGGGGAGGAGAGGCCCTGGCTGTTGTGGCTAGTATACTGAACTCCGGCCTGGGAACGGAAAAGTCACAGATTCCATTCCCAGTCAGGGCATATGCTTGGGTTGTGGGCTGGGTCCCCTGTTGGGGGCCTGCAAGAGGCAACCGCACACAGGATGTTCCTCTCCTTCCATCCTCCTCCCTTCTCCCCTCCCCTTACTTTATCAATAAGTAATTATTTACTTATTAAGTAAATAATTAAAAGTGTTTTTTAAAAAGTGGTACTCACATCCTACAACTTCTGCTTCAGTATTGGGTGGGCCAAAAAGTGCATTTTTTTGCATACGATGGCTCTAGTAGTGCTTGTACTGTGACAACTGTCATATTGACATGCATTTTAAAAAACATCAAAATTGGTTAATTTTTTTGCAGCCATTTTAATATTGATGAAAAAAATACACAGTATTTTGGCATATTACACTTTATTATTTTAAGAAGAGTAAAAGCACTACATTTTGAAATGCAAAAAAATAGAATTGTGCAGGGTATGGAGAAGGTGCTGTGATGGACCGAATACGTTCAGAAGTGGTTTGCAAAGCTTCTTGGTTCTATTGACATTTTGGCCAAATAATTCTTTGCTGTTAAGCTGTCTTACGCATTGGAAGATGTTCAGCACCCCTGGCCTCTCCCCACTAGAAGCCAACAGCGTGAGATAGCTGACATACACAAAATATCCAAATCCACAAGGCTATTGGTGAAAATGTGTAACATGTCTTTCACATTACAAAACAAATCACGGACTTTTTGGCCAACCCAATATAATTGGGGTAAAAGATCATTCAAAAGCTCTTTATTCAGTTGTCCTGTTCATATTAAATGCTTAACGTGGTAACTAAAAAACCCTATGTCTTCCTACACAAAAAAATTGACAAAAATAGAAACTGCATAGTTAGAACCTATATTACATCCAGCAAGTGACTGTAAAAATTCATCAAAATAAGTACTTTAAGGCCTTCAACAAGTGTGCAGTTTAGAGCAAAAACTAATGAAGGCCTAGCATATTCTCGAAGCAGCCATATTTTTATTTTTATTACGCTGATGAGGTAAAAGGAAAGAAAGTGCCAAAGAGGAACATTTCTCCACCCCTCAGGCACCAAAGGTTATTCCTCGGGAACAAGTGGTCTGAAGACCTGGGCGTGGCCCGAGGAGGATGACCAATCAGAGCTAGAGCTACCAGTCGGGTTAGGAGGCCCCGCCCCCGCGCACGCGCGCCCGTGCCTCTCCCCACCAGCAGCGCACCTGGAGGCGCAGCGCACCTGGGGCCCACCCGGCCGCAAACCGCCGCGCCCGGTCGCCCCCACCGCCGCCCCCGGGGCCGTTTCCTACCAAAACAAACACAGCCACCCCCAAAGCAAAACAACCCGACCGCGGGAAGTCTCAGGGCCCCGGAGACGCCCGGGCCCCCCTCCCGGCCGCCTCAGAGCGCAGCTCGGTCACTTCGCCCCACGAGCGGGAGCCCCGAAAAGGGGGCGGGAGGCGGGTGCTCGGAAACCCGGGACGCAAATGTCAAAGTCTCACCAACTCCTCGTAGCTCCTGCTGTGCTCGTTGCCCTCCCAATCCAACCTCTTCGGCAGCAGCTGCGAAGACATGAAATGCACACGAGTGACCACCGCGCGGGTCCGGGGCGGGGGTGGGGGGAGGCGGGCTGGGGGCCGCGACGCCCGGGCTGCAGGCGGCGGGGCCGGGCGAGCGAGCTCGGACGAGGCCGGGAGAGGGGACGGAGGGCACGGGGCGGGGGCGACGCGATGCACAGACCTGATACTGCTCCAGCTCCTGCACCAGCACCTGCAGCCGACGAGACGCGCAGTTAGAGGGGCAGGGGCCGCACCCCGGTCCACCCCGCGCCCTCCTCCCGGACCCCAGGCGATGGCGAGGCCGGGCCACGGCCGCCGCCGTCCGCAGGGCCCGCACTCACCTGGGCGGCTCTCCGACACGGGCCGGCCGACAGGTACCGGGCGATTAGGAAGTACAGCTCTGAGGGCAGAGAGGGAGTCGGGTCAGGAGCTGGCGCGCCGTGGGAAGGGGACCGGGGCGGGGGCGTCGCGGGGAGGGCTTGGGCGGCGCGTCTTACCCGACTCGATGAGGGGCACCGGCCGTCGGGCTGGCGAGGACTCCGCCATGGCCAGGCGTGGGGTGAAGGGCGGGAGCGAGCGAGCGAGCGAAGCGTGTAGGCCGCGCCGAGGCCTGACCGGGCCAGCGTCCCTCTACCTCAGGCGCGCCACCGCCGCCGCCGCCGCCTCCACCGCCATGTCGTGCGCGCCGCCAGGCCTGATGCTTCCGCAGAAGTAGTCCCTCCGCGGAAGGAAAAGTAGTCCACCGAAGGGGCAGCCCCACGCCACTGGACAACGCGTGATCCGGCCGGGCCAGGAGAAGCGAGCCTCGCCTCCCTGTCCTCTGTCTCAGGGGGTGCCTGGAAGGAGAATCTGGGGGGCAAAGGCCCGGCTCAGGCCGACGCGAGTGGGGGAGGGGTGGCGCGTGTCGGATCCCTGCGCGCTGTGAGGCGCCGGCGCGGCGGCCCAGCTGCGCGGCGGGGCGGGCGCAAGGGGCGGAGGTCGGGCCGCCTGCTGGGCGGGGGCCCAGCTGGGGGCCGCGGTGGGGGGTGGGGACAGGTCCTGGCGCCCTCGGCAAGACCTGAGGCCTTGGGACTCGCCGCGAGCCAGCCAGCCGGGGTCGCCCTCTTCGGGCTTTCGGAAGGGACATTTCACGACTGGTCATCTGGGTCCAGGGTATTCGCCCCTTGACCCCCCACGAAGATTGCTCACTTCGAAGACGCGACACCTTGAAAACTTGAGAATCCCGCCCACCTCAAAGGAGAGAATGGCCCGAGAAGCTTGCCCAGGGAGGGGAGGAGGAAGGCGGGGAAGCTGCAGGTTGGGAGAGGGAGTGTGGGCAGGGGTCCGCGGACTTCGACCCTCTCTCGTTGGGAGGACACCGCGAACGTTTGCGGAGAGTCCACGTTGCCACATGCAGTCGTAGAAGTTAGAATAAATAAGACTGAGCCGAAGTCCTTGGAAAACCCAGCAGGCTAGTGGAGAGAAAGGGTTAAGAAAATGCAGCACAGCCAAAGGATGTAAACCCGGCCAGGCCGGGAAAGCCGCCTAGAGCGTTGCCTCCACGGATAAGAAAGGGATGGAAGGAAGCGGACAGCACTCCGTTCCAAGGGAGAGAAGCAGGAAACTCGGGGGAACTATATGTAATTAGGATATTCTTAGAAGGCAGGATTTGAGGCTGGAGCAGTGGACAAAGGCCAAAAACGTTCCTTTAATTGCCATGCTATTCCTGCCTTCACGGGGTACACATTGTCCTTCTGATCCCCACCCGGTGTGTATAGAAAGGGATTCCAGGCATATGAACAAAAGGTCACGCGATGAATAATTTCAAGTTTAAGGAACTCAACTTTAGTGTGATAACCTGGGGTGACTTTGGAGGTGTGGATGGGACCCAATCGGTCAGAAGTTGAAACTGGAAGCAAGTGAAAGGTTCTAAGGTAGTTTTAGTTCCAGGATAGATCTAAGAGGGTTAAAACCAAGAGGCAGGAAAAGCACTGAGTAAGACCCCTGAAATAGGAAAGGTGTAGGTGCATCCGGGCAAGAGCTATAAGGATGAAGAGGAACAGACAGGATCAGAACTGAGTATGGGTTCAGTCCACGAGATGAGGTTGGGTGCAGTGAGAAGAGTCACAAAAACATCTGTTTGGGCCTTAGTAGGTCAAGGTTGTGTCACCAGCTGAGGTAGGGTATACAGGCTGGAGCTAAATCATTCAGATGGATAACTGCTTTGGAACAACTTGCTTATTTGAAGTTGCCAGCATATATTCCTGTGAGACAGTCTGATCTGCTACTATAAGATCACCACCAAAGTTAGCAAATGAGAAAGACCAAAAAAAGGGGGGGGGAGAGAATTGAAACCCTCAAAGATTGACCAAGGAGTTGCATATTTCATTATGTAACAATATAATAAAAGTAAGAGAGAGCGCCCCCAAAACATGTTATAAAAATGCATATCCCCAGCACTGGTCATTATCCAAAACTGTAGTTCTGGTGTGGGCAGCATGGTAACCACAAGAGATCAAGAATGATGACAGGAGGGTTTTGGTTTTTTGCAAGAATTCTAGTGGTTCCAACATACTCCACGACAAATACTGTTACTAGATTTGAAATAGAGACAGATTTCTGACAAGATAGAATGTCTTCCTCATTCAAGTCTCAAGTTACAGAGACCCAGATTTGACCCCTCTGCTGCCAATGAAGAGGAGGAAAGAGGGGTGGTGGAGACCTTCCAGGAGCGGTCTCCAAACAAGGCGAGAAGAATCATGTATGTGTCCCTCACACCTTTGAATCCAAGCCATTCCAAATGAACACAGTAAGTTTGCTTTTGGGTCAATGGAAGTACCTTGAATTTCACCACAGGAAAGCTATATGGAGAGCTAAGCTATTGAAAAGTTGTTTGGGGAGCAAAGGTTGGAAGATCTTAATGGCTGGTGACATCAGCTGTATGCTGTCACCCATCTCTGCTATAAGGGAATGATGCTATTTTAGCAACCCCTCTCCTGGATAAACATCACCTATCTTCACACAGCTCGTAGTCGGATTCCATTAACATGCTCCAGGGCTGAGAAAGCTGGGCCCAGAGAGGACAGTACTACCTTAGACTGAACACAAGCACTGCAAAATTCTTTCCCCCTTCACCCCTTTTCACAAAGGAGGAAATTGGGGCCTGAAACGGAGAGGACTGAGCGGAAGATCACACAGCTGGTACGTGAGAGAGCCGAATCTGAAACTCCATGCCCTAATTACTGTCCTGGCCGCATCACTGGCAACTTGGAGTTCAGATTGTTATTCTCATTTTTTTAATTTTAAGGATGAGGAAACCGAGGCTCTGAAAGTTTAAGAAGTTGCCTAAGAGTGAAAAATCTTTTTTAAAAAAAAGTGAAAAAGTAGCATTCACTGGGTCGCTCCAAGTCAGCACTTAGGAGGCACAAATGCATTGTGAAATCATACCTGGAAAATGGTGAGGAAACCAGTCTGTTTCCAATAATTCACATAGGAGAGTGGTCAAAAATAAGGACTAGAGAGTAGATTAGGGTCAATTTTGAAAGAGTTTGAAAAGTTAATATCAGCAATGAGGAGCACATAAAACGTTACGCCTAATTCAAATTCTAATATTGGTATGCTGATGCAAATGTACATGAACCGAATTTAGGTTCATCCAGCAGGTGTTGTTCACCCATGCGCAGTATATCAGCATAGTTCGGAGGGACATAAAGAAAGTAGATGACAGCCCTGGCTGGTGTGGCTCCATGGATTGAGCACCGACCTGCAAACCAAAGGGTCACTGGTTCGATTCCCAGTCAGGGCACATGCCTGGGTTGCAGGCCAGGTCCCCAGTGGGGGGTACACGAGAAGCAACTGCACATTGATGTTTCTCTCCTTCTCTTTCTCCCTCCCTTCCCCTCTCTCTAAAAATAAACAATTTTTTTAAAAAGTAGATGACACTGAACCTCTTGATCTACATGGGCAGCTGAAGTCAAGGGCATGCTATACCTGCTTCATTTCATTTATTCAACAAACATACTGAAAGCCTTCTCTGTGGCAGGAGCTATGGTGCACACGCTGACTTCGGTCAGATAAATCCCCTAGGGAAAGACAAGTTGACATCTCGATAGATTTCCAGAGGACTTCAAAAGAAAAAAAATATGAATCTGACTTCCTAAGCCCTCAGTCACTTGCAGAACTTGCATCGGATTCCTGAGGCCCCTCCTCCACCCCCTGGCTTTCCCTCAGGACCTTTTCTCCCCTTTAACCTAACCAGCTGTCCCCTGAAGGCTACTTGTCCCCGCCTCCCTCAGCAAATTGTTTCCACTTTTATCTCTTCCTCTGGAGCTTTGGTTCTCCCGTGTCACTCACTGTCTTCTGTCCCTGCGTGCTCGCGCAGGGCAGGCGTTGGCCCACGTCTGTCCCCAGGTCTCACCAGTCGTCCCTTTGCAACGCTTCCCCACCACACTGGAGAAGACGCCGTGGGGTGGACAAGACGCTGGGAACGTGGGGGCTGGAGTCGGAATGCGTCTGCGCCTGAACGCCAGTTACTGGTTGAGCAGTCTCTCTCACTGCGGCTCAGTGTTTGTTGTCGGTTCTTACCCATCGTCGTTTCAATGGGGGTCACCTAGTGAGTGTGTCTGCATCCTGGACACTGCGCTCAACCTCGTTCCATCCTCACGAGAGAGCTCGAACACCCGCTCCCGGGAGAGAACGCCCGCCTGCCCGTGAAGCGCCTAGCGCCGTGCCTCGCTCTCAGCAGGACGCGGCTGCATAACAATGATTCTTTTTCTCTGAGTTCCCCGGTTATCAAAGAGCCTCTTCGAAGGTCTCCTAGACTCCCTACCTAACTGATCCTATGCCTTTAAGTTTCCTTAAATACAATTTAACACATTCTCTCTTCAACCCTTTCTAGCTCCCTATCACCTAATCCCCAAATCCTGACTTTGTGTTTAAAGCTGCACCCCTGCTGCGTCCCCAGCCTGAGGGCACCAGGCTGTGGACTCTCGTGCCCCAGCAGGAGAGGGATGGGTGGGAGGGCGGTGAGGGTAGGCTTCTATTTTCCCAGCTCCTTTTCTGCCGAGCCGCAGGCCGGCAGGGACTGCTGACCCCGTCTCCGCTGCAGGCCGCAGTCCACGCGGGCAGCCCTCTCTCCGTACAGACCCGCTCTGGGTTTCAACTCCCCCCCTTCCACGGCCACGGCCCCTGCCCACTCGGACTCCTCTTCGGAGGCAGACGGGAGCCGTCCCTTGCTGATGGAACTCGGCCCGCAGCCTTGCCAATGCTAGCGGGCATCGCTAACTCCGCTCAGGGATCCCCAAGGATCGCGCCTTCCGTTTTCTGCCGGAACTCGGCGGGACTGAAGCGCTCCGAGAGGCGCCCACGTTCGCACTCTGTCCAGAACATCGCTCTCCAGGTCTCCCTCCCTCTGCTCTCCTCTCTCTGCCTGGTCTCCGAAGCGTGTCCTCTCGCTTGAAAGGACCCACCCAGATCCCTACACGGCTTCCTTCCCAAACTCCTTCCTGAGTCACCGGGGCCCTTGGCCCCTTTTCAAAAATCTTAGAATCGCCTCTCTTTTAATCACACATGCAATCCATCAGTGAGCTCTAATGAGCTTACCTTCACAATACAGGGTCGGGGAGAACTAACGCCTGCCTGAGTGTGGTTGGTAATAATATGGGTGTAATAATTTATAGTTTTAATTTGAACATGTCACCTCAAATGTTATATGGTGTGCCTGAACGTGAGATTGTTATGTTATAGAATTGCATACTTATGATTTTGTAATAAAAGAAGGGCGTTATTTGTGCCGGACCCTGCATAGCTAGAGTGGAAGCACTTCTCACCTGGATGAGCACCCAGCCTCCTAAGTGTCTTCCTGCTTGTCTTCATCCGGCTGACACCTGTCCTCAGCGGGCAGCTGAGGGGTCCTGAAGGTGTCCTGTTCAAACCTGAGTCAGACCTGTCCTCCTCTCTGAACTCTCTCACAGCTCCCATCTGACCAGAGGAGAAGCCCAGGTCCTACGAGGCCCTGACGAGCTGGCCTCTTCAGTACTTCTCCGACCTCCTATCCCACTATTCTCCCCCTCCTCTTCTGCTCTTCCAGCCACACTGGCTGCCTTCATGGTCCCTGGGGGAACAAGGCATGACGCTGCCTCAGGGCCTTTGTACTTGCTGTTCCTTCTGCCAGGAACACTCTTCCCCTGGAACACGGTCTGGCTCAGTCCCTCAGCCCCTTCGAGTCTTGGCTCAAACGTTGCATTGTCCGTGAGACCTTCCCTGACTGCCCAGAATACCCTAAGTGAAAATAAAGCTCGCCCTCACCTCGTGCCCTCATTTCCCTTTTCCCCTTCCCGCTTCCTTTTCCTCCACAGCACCTCTGACCTTCTAACCTGCAGGAAAAGTTGCCTGTCCTGTGTGTTTCTTGCCTGCCTCCTCCCACTCTGAAGGCAGCAGAGATTTCTACCTGTTGTGCCCTCTGATACGTCTCTAGAGCTACAACAAAGCCTGACAATGGTAGATGCACAATAAATATTTGCTGGATGTTTAATGAAAAATTTCTCAACAAGATGGGCCCTCAAATATGAGGTGGTTATGCTCTCAGCATTCACTCATAAATCTTTTGGTTGGTGTGGTTTATTCTGAGGACAGCCCACAAAACCTGATCGCCCCAACGTGCCCAGAGACAGGGGCCCTTGCGGGTTCCAGGGCTGCCGTGAAGACAAGGCCAGCAGAGATGGAACTTGGAGGGCCGGGAGGGCCGTGCCCCTCTCCACAACCTTCCCCTACAGACGCCCCATGGGAGAAGGGTCTCCTGGCTTCTCGAAGGAGGAAGAAAGTTGAGTCTGGAGAGAGGTAGAGCGGGAAGAGAGTATGTTCAGGAGCAGGAACGGAGGCTGCTTTGGGGACAGAACATCCCGTCACGTCTTTCCCATGTGGCCTCTACTTTTGCCACACAGCGCCCCATGCACAGACGCCTGGCACCCCCAGCCAAGCACAGCCTTCTGGGGGCCGCTCAGGGCCTTGCTGATGGCAGAGATAGGAGACAAAGAAAACTGCCCTCACCTGCTCACAAGACCTGCTCACAAGACAAGACCTGCTCACAGGGAGAGCCTCTGGGGCTTCTGGGAGGGTGGGGCAACCCCAGCAGGCCCAAGGGAAGTCTGCAAGAAGTCTGCAACGGGTGGAGAGAAATTGTGAAGGGGTGATGGAAGGGACTGCTTAATTTTATTTATTTATTTAGAGAGAGGGGAAAGGAAGGAAAAAGAGAGGGAGAGAAACATCAGTGTGTGGCTGCCTGTCATGGCCCTCAACCCAGGCATGTGCTCTGACTGAGAATCCAACTTGCAACCTTTTGGTTTGCAGACCAACACTCAATTCACTGAGCTACACCAGCCAGGACCCGTTGCAACTGTTTATGCAATGGCTACATGTAAGCTGGGTGCCTACAGCAAGATCTTCTCATTTTGCATCATATCTGACACCCTGTTTGCCACCCAGAGGGGCCTTTCTGGTCCCTCTTTTTCACTTATGGACAAAGCTGACCCAGACCCTCAGTCTAATACCATATAATCTTAATTTTCAATAGTAAAGCCTCGGAAGGTTTAAGACATGAATATTGGTGATGAGATCAGGTTAAGATGAATTTCTGGCTTGAGAATGCAAATGCGAAACACCCCAGTATTTTCCTGAATGCATCCTGTACATTTTAACACACCATCGGTGTGCCCTTTGCCACACTATTTTGACCCAAAGGACCTATCTCATAACCTAAAACAAAATAGACATTACAATTGCATCATTTTAAAAATCAACCAAGTCATCGGATCCCTCAGCCTCATTCCAGTACTGAACTTCACCCCATCCTTCATTCCTGGGGCACAGCTGGGGGGAAGCGTGGAATAACAGGGAGGGCTGGACTGCAGAGAGTGGGCTCCACAGTACCTGCTAAAGCTGATTGTATGCAAACCCCAGACCCCAGCATTGCCACTGCTCAGGTCATACACAACAGAAATGCACACTTGTGCTCATCAAAAGATGTGCGTGACTATGTTCATAGCAGAACCACTTACAGCAGTCTCACACCGGGAATAACCACGTGCCCATCAACTGCAGAATGGATGGATAAATTGGAGTCCATTCAGAGGGCTGAGGAGCCACACAAAAGTGGGAGTGAACTGCACCCTAAATGACTGTCACACACATACGGATTGAGCAAAAGAAGGCAGACACAATAGATGACGTTCTGTGCCGTTCAGTTTGAAACCAGCAAAACTAGCCTGTGGCATTAGAAGTTAGGATAGCCAGTACCCTTGGGGTAGGAAGAGTGAGCGGAGGACATCTCTGGTGCTCTGGGTATGTTCTTTCTTCATTTGGGATTTATTAGTCATTTGGTGAAACACTCATTGAGCCCTACATGATTTAGGCACTTTCCTAACTTTACGTTATAGTACTTTGAAAAAAAGTTTACATTAAGAGAAAAGAGACAAAAGGAAAAATTCCATGGTTCCCACGGTAGTCAGAATAATGGCTCCCCCAAAATGTCCACATCCTAACCCCCCTGAATTTGTAAATATATTCTGTTATATGGCAAAAAGGACTTTGTATGTAACTTAGTTAAGGGTCTCAGGATAGGGAGACTGTCCTGGATTATCCAGGTGGACCCGATGTAATCACAAGGGTCCTTATCAGAAGAAAGGAAGTCAGAATCCAAGAGGAGGAACGAGGAGGAAAGCAGGGTTTGGAGATGCATTTCGAAGCTTCAGGAAGGAGCCTCCAGCCAAGCAATGAGGGCTGGGCGAAGCTGGAAAGGGGAAGTAAACAGACCCTCCCCTGGAGCCTCCAGGAGGAACCAGCTCTGCCGACACCCCGACCGTGACCCATTTGAAACCCAGTTTTCACTTCTGACCTCCACAATTATACACTAATACGTTTGTGTGAAGCCGGTAAGTGTGTTACAGCAGCAAGAGGTGCCAGAAGCAACTTTTAGGGTCCTAATAATCTACTCCAGTAATAATAATTTGCTAATTACATGAAACTATTTCATGCATTGTTCAAAAAGTTCAGACTCTGGAAAAGATACCTCTCTTTTCCTTCTTAGCTTAGACAATTCTCAAAAGAATGTTCAGATGTGACTCTGAGCTATTTAAAAAGGAATAATCAAAGTTATTTCCATCTGGCCACCAAAATAAATTTTTCTTTTAAGTTCTGGCTTCCGTCAATAATTGATTGGGGTTTGACCTGAGAAAGCAGATCATGCGGTCTATGCCAAGGATTCGACCTGCAGTTGTGGAAGCTGGTTACACAATCTCTGTAAGGCTTGCTGTCTTCCTTTCTGACGCTGGAGCCTGAAGCCACAGAACAGGAAGTGGGAAAGAGAAGGTGGGGCACTCTAGGACAGACTGGAATCCACAATGACAGATGAGAGCCATGGGGGTGTCTCTCCGCCAGCCTCCAACTTTGAGGATGTGGGTATCTTGTGAGAGAAGGTGACACCCTTTGTCAGAGAGCTAAGTCACACCTGGACAATCCGGGGCGGGGTGCAGGTGTAAGAGGAGCTCCGGAGGGGCTCCTGGACGCCCTGCACCGACCTGCTGAGTGTGAAAGTGCTCTGACTCCCAAGGTGCTGCGACATGGCTTTTGTAACCCACTCTACGTGAAACATACAGAGGGGAGAATGCTGGGAAATGCAGCTCAGCTCACCAAGGTGGCCCATCTCACAGTCACCAGGTGGATGTACCCTGATTAGCTGGCATCCCTTGCAGGGAGGGGGTGGAATCCCTTCACTTCTGAAAAAGGTTAAGTAATAATAAATACACATGGATTTCCATAATAGTTAAATGAAGCAATATATGTTCTGGGCACCCTGCCTAGACTAAGACGTTCACATTTTTGCTGAATTAGTTCATTGATCCTACTACTAACTTAGATGCTCAAAGAATGTGCTGTTGGTTTAACTGTTCACTCATAAAGATAATTCGCTCTTTGAAATGGTAAAAGACATCTATTACTCGCAGACGCATAAAGTATTTTATACCAAATGCTTCTGCGGTCAGATGACAGGAACTTGACTCTGGTCTCCACTTGGTACCAGATCCTGTGGGCAAATCAGGTGAATATGATAAGGACATTGTTAGTAAAAACGGAGGGTGATCGTTCTGACCTCACAGAGCTGTCTGATTAACTTAGAAAATGTGGGTACCTGCTTAAAATAGCACCTGGCACATAGTAAGTGCACAATAAACATTTGCTCACCACCATCACTGTCATTATTAATATGTACAGACCTAAATGCTAACCTCTGCGGTGGGATGTTGGTGGTTTTTTGTTTTCTTCTTTTGTGCTTTTCTACGTCTTCAGTATCATCTGTAATAAATGTACACTTTATTTTTTAAACACTCCCCTCACCAATAAAAGTCTTTGCTCACAAGTCCTTCTGACTCCATTCTCATAGTTCCCATTCTGCCTTCTGTTCCTCTCTATATAAATAACTTTAGAATTAGAGCCTTTCTGTGTCTGCAACACCAAGCATGCACCTCAACCTCTCTATAGTTTTCTCTTTTTTAAAGATTTTATTTATTTACTTTTAGACAGAAGGGAAGGGAGGGAGAGAGGGAGAGAAACACCAATGTGTGGTTGCCTCTCACCTGCCCCCTCACTGGGGACCCAGCAGCAACCCAGGCATGTGCCCTAGACTAGGAATTGAACCTGCGACCCTTCGGTTCATGGACCAGTGTTCAGTCCACTGAGCCACACCAGCTAGGGCTCTCTCTATAGTTTTCTATCATTATCCCATATTTTTGGCTACCTCTTGCTCCTCCATTCCAGAAGAGGGACAACTTCTGTCCTAACTCCTGTTAGGTAAACAGTAAATGCATCTTCTGAATAGTTGTACTGTAACATTCAAATATGATTAGCAGAGGGAGAACATTTTCTTCTAGCCAGGAGGTAAGGTATCGCCTGCCAAAATCAACTCTACCTTTTCAACGTCTGATTCAAGAGGCAAATATTTCTCCATGGCAACCCCGTAGCTAAATTTAGATGCCTCAGCAAAAGTATCCACATTTTAAAAATATTTATTTCAAGATTCCAAATAAATGCAATGCCAAGTTTAGCAATGTCTAAGCACAAGCCTAATAATGTTTCATTAACCAAGTGATTGTCTTCTTTTTCTGTTGTTTTGCTTCCCCACCCCCTCAAATTTTTATCTTGAACATTCTCAAGCCTATAGAAAAATTGAAAGAATAGTATGAAGAAATCTTCTATATCCTTCATGTTCATCAATTGTTTACTTTTTATATTTCAATCCTCACCTGAGGAGATGCTTATTGGCTTTAAAGCGAGGAGGGGGGGAGAAACATCCATGTGAGAAGCATCCATCAGCCACCTCCCTTATGTGCCCTCACTAGGGACCAAGCCAGTAACCTCAGCTACGTGCCCTGACCTGGAATCCAACCCATGACCTTTTGGTTTATGGGATGATGCTCCAATTGAGTTACCCCAGCTAGGGCAAATTGTTTACTTTTTGCCACATTTGTTTATTTATTTTGCTGAACCATTTGAAATGAAACCACACCCATCATGACATTTCACCTCAAATAATTCAGTATGTACCTACTAAAAACACTGTTTCATGGGATTATAATGCCAGGACCACATCCCCCCAAATAAACAATAATCTTTAAAGGTTAGATGACTGAATAAACAAAATGTGATACATACATACAACAGAATATCGCCCTTAAAAAGGAAGGACATTCCTGACATAGGCTACACCAGGGGGAAATCTTGAGGACATTACGCTAAGTGAAGTAAGCTGGGCACAGAACAGATCGTGCAACCAACCCCACTGGGATGAGGCCCGGAGAGTGGTCAGAATCTCAGAGACCGAAAGTGGAGTGGCAGTTGCTGGGAGTCGGGGGATGGGAAATGATTGTTTGATGGGTACAGAGTTTGTTTCCTGAGATGAAAAGAGCTATGGCAACAGATTTCGTTGGTGGTCACACAACATTAAGACCACTGAGCTGTGCACTTGACTCTGATCCAGACCCATTTGGAGGCCCAGAAGTTCTGGAAAGCAGTGAGGTCCAGCGCCAGACAGGAGACCACTTTATTCATAGCAGCTCAGTTACATTTGTTGAATTTAATCTTCAGTTCACTTTGCCTTCAAAAATTCAATGAAATAAGAAGTGACGCAAAAGTGAGAAATCATGCTACAGCAGTTAAGACCATTTTGAAATATACTTCTTGGGAAAACCCAAATCAGCCCTGCCTGGTAAAAATTATAATCTTGCACATTGTGATATGCAGCACATCCTGATGCAGACAAGTCCAGGCATAAAAGACTATCAGCTCTTCCTCTCTCTGAACCATGCATAACAGATGAGTGTCTTTATAATTTTACATACGTAACTTGAATTTATCATTGGCTTTCATGTTGTTTTTCAGCTAGAATTTTCTATGAGTAACATAAAGTGCTTTCAGAGATAGCATTTAACATGAACATCATTTACAGTTATGAATTAAACCTAAGACACACCAGTCATCTTTCCAGTGAAGAATGTAAGGGAACACTGGACCTAAATGTCATATTCTGGCCAGATACCACAAGCACATCTTCTCAAGTGCAATTCTCAACTTAAAGTTAGTTAAATTAAATGTATTTTCTAATGCTTTACTTAGTAACATACACAGGGTGGGGCAAAAGTAGATTTACAGTTGTTCATATGGAAAATAACACAATAATTAATAAGTAATACAAGAATAAATTCTATTTTGCATACTCACAACTCTAAGATTACTTTCGCCCTATCCTGTGTTGTTGTAAAGGTGTGTGGGGGGGGCGGGCAGCAGGGAACCCTCCAGGAATCCAGTTATATTAGCTCTGAAACCACTGAGGAATCTCAGCAGACATTATTGGGCAATGTGCCAGGAAATGCATTAGCTCCTTAGACCCCCTGGGAAAGGAATTACGACTTCAGTTGGGCCCTATTACCCATCTTTCCGCCTCCCATGGTGGGTTCCCGTTCATCTGCAGCCAAGAAGGTGCCGTGACTGCCCCTAACTCTGCGGTGGCACCATGCTGAGAGTAACTTTTTTGCATCTCTGTACTGTGGCTTCCCTTGTCCCTAATGCCTTTCTATCATTTAATGACATCGCTTTACATTTCCATGCCCTCCAAAAACTTCAAAATACCCATTTACTTTGTTTTAATCAACGTTGAATCAACATCTGGAAAGTCGTATGTTGATTCTAAAGATGAAACTAGCCACACTGGGATTAAAAGTAGTGACAGCTTCTTGTTAAATTGAATCTGCATCGAATCCTGATAAAATGTATAAAATTTTAAAGATAAAAAATTTTTACTGTAAGTATTTGCTTTTTGTGCATTTTGTTCATTTTTAATTTTCTCTACATATAATTTGAAAAATATTCATCTTTCTTTGCTTCAAAATAATCTGGATGGGCCAGGTGGACAATGGTTTGATGGCTGCTGGGAGTGATTGGTACGTGGGGCTCAGTATATCGTACGTACTGCCTTTGACTGTGGGTAAAATCATCCCTAATTCAAAAGCCATCACACACCTAACTGTAACGGCCAAATTATGGCATAGCCACACAATGAACTATTATACAAGTATTAAAACATTTTACAAATAAAGAAAAACCCAAATATATATATGAAGGAAATTTGCTGTCTTAAATATGACTTTCAGCTTCTGGGATTAAACGATTTTATTTTTTCAGTTTTTTTAAAAAATGAAATCTTACATATCACTCCTATTAACATAAACCAGCTTGTTACCGAACTGCTTCCCATAATCTGAGACTCTTCCTCACCTATTCAAAGCCTAATGTTTTGAAACATTCAACTGTCTTGCAAGTAAGTATTTTTACTGCAAACTCATGGAACAATTGCTAATTCTGATAGGCAGATATATCTTTAGGACCTGTCGAATTAATAGAAATTAATGTTTGTTTCACCATGCTTGTTTTACAGGGGAAAATGTTTACATCTGGCAAATTAAGTTCTCAAAATAAACTACTACGCAACACCTACACATGCTATAGAATTATATTAACAAAGTCTGAGAAAGACTACAAAATAGGATGATAGCAATTTGTTAATTCACATAAGCATAGAAAAGGATCGGACAAAAATGCACTTCAGTTGTCTAGTGACTGAACTAAGGATGTTCTTAGCTTTTCTGCATTACCTGGTTTTTCCTAAGGATCTGCTTCTGTATACTTAAATTACACATACACAGTTATCTCCCCTGCACCCGCCCTGTCCCCCTAATCCCCGTCCCCACCGCCACAAATACTTCTCCACACACTTCTGAACAGACTGCTGCCACCAACCTGACCTCTCCCCTTGGCCCTCCACAATTCATCTCGGTACCAGGCACGATATTCTGTGCCCTAAGTGCTGATTCTCATTCAACTTCTGACGAGCCAGAAGGTGGGGGTCATGTTAACTGGTTTTTCTAAATTAAAGATTGATTTGTTTACATTACTACTCAAAGTTATCTTCTATCACCTCTTCAGATGTCTGAATTGAAGTCAAGTCCCCCGTTCTCACCACTCGGTTTTGTTCAACTAGCTGTTGAAAGGGCAAGAGATTTTCGTTTGTGAATACTGGTCCCAGACAGACCTCAAAGTGGATCGTGTTTTTTAAAAAATCAGTTGTTTCTCTTTGACAACAAAGATACAGTTGAGGGTTCATTTTATCACAAAAGGGCAATGCTGAAGGCAAGTAGGACTTGGAAGTACTTCCATTCCAATTTTCTAAAGACGATTTCTTCTAGGTATCAATCTGTAAGGGAAAAAAAAAAACCCCAACCCCTGTTGTACTATTTTTTAAGAAAAATTAATAGCGATAAATTCAGAACTTGGAAAATTTTTCTTACTGTACAATTTATCACCATTCCTAGGGGTGAGGAATGTTGGGGAATATTATAAATGAACACTGCTTGATGGGCTAAAATTCTTTAGTTTTTAAATCTCTTTAACTGGTACAAATAGGAGCTAGAGAAATTCTAGCACAAAGTTCCTTGTGCCACTTTCTGGCGCAAAGTTACGTTGTGTTTGTGGGTGTTCAGTTGTAATTTGTGCCGTCTTTGCAGAGCCATGATCCCCTAGGACTCATTTTTAAAGCATTCTTGCCTCCCACTCATCAGTTCACAGGCAAAAACAACCTACTGAGAAATCTATACATTGTTCCAGGGTCCCTGCTTGAGTGGTAACCTTGGCAAGGTACTTTCTCTAGCCCCACTGTTTCTGGAGTTGCCAAATCAGCGCAGGTGTTCAGTATCAACCGCTTCTAAAGACTATTTAGATGGCAAAACGCAAAGTCCAATATATGGGAAAGCAAATTTCAAAAACATGCAAATACAAACCACACTAGATCTAATTCTAGTTCAGTCAGTACCTACAAACTTCTGTGAACAGGAAATTACTTATTTTGCTTTGGAGGACATCTGATTGTTTCACCGTTACAAAACCAACTCAATCACACACACATCTTCGATGTACAATGTAGATGTTCAAGTATCACACAAAAATTAGCCCTGGCTCACGTGGTTCAGTGGGTTGAGGGCCAGCGTGCAAACCGAAAGGTCACAGGTTCAATTCCCAGTCAGGACACACACTTGGGTTGTGGGCCAGGTCCCTGGTTGAGGGTGTGCTAGAGGCAACCAACTGATGTTTGTCTTTCTTGCTCCCTCCCTTCTCCTCTAAGAAAAAAATAAAATCTTTTAAAAAAACCACCACTCTTTCAGACTTTAAGAAAACTTTGGAAGTATATGGAAACTGTTTTTAAGTAAAATTTAAGCCATTTTTCATAAGTGAGATTTTATTGGTTGTTCTGAAGATAAGTACACAGACATTTCGATTTGTACACAATTCTTAACATACGTACCAAAAATGTAAAGTCATGTAGTTATGATTTTCTGAAGTTATTCCAGTGACTTTCCAGCTTAAAATTTGGGGACTAATTTCCTTAATAGAGTATCGAGTACCAATATCTGCAAATGTTGATACGCTGTCACATCAAAGCCCGACTAATTCACAATTTAATATATATACTACATAATCGAATTTTCAGTCTTTCACAGCACATTAACGAAGTTACTAGGAAAACTGGACTACCACAACAAGATGTTACAGAGTGCACAAAAGTTCTGATGGGGGGGAGCCAAGGTCAAGGAGTGGTTTTCTTTAGGAAACACTTCTACCAAAAACATGAGAATAGAAGTAATTTAAAATGTTCGAGACATAGTAAATGCGCAACTGACTCCAAGTTCCCATTTAGTATGCTTTGTATTATAGGATATAAAAACTACCCCCATCTATGGAATGTTTAGCCGGCACCCAAGACAATCAAAGCCTCCCATATTCAATATCCCACTATTTTCTGGTTGTACCCAAAAATAAACAACCAGCAAATGATTTCACCTCTTAAAAAAAATCATTTACACTTAAAAAAATGGGATGAGGTGGAATTCCCTCCTTCTTAAAAATGTTTCTAGAGCTACTAAAAAACTTGCATTTACAAAATAGTTGATAAAAATATTCCTCTGGATTGTACAAGAAGGGAGACAGGGACCACTGATAAGACATGATACATGATATTAATCAGACTTGGCTTCTTTTTCTCCTGCGTCATCGGAGGCTGGACTCTGCAAATCAAAACAAAACAAAACAAAACAAAACAGCTTAAATATTTGGTTTGTGCGCTATTGCTTTGATCTTTGAGAACTTTAACATTTCACACAGCTTAAATTTTACTTATATATATACCTCTAAAACCACAGGTGTTAAAAGCAGTCAATCCTCATTATTTGTAGGTTCTGCCTTTGTAAATTCACCTACTCGTTAAAATTTATTTGTAATCCCAAAATTGGTATTCACAGCACTTCCATGGTTGTGCACAGACACAGACCACCAATAACCGGAATCGTCTGACCCGCACATTCCCAGCTGAGTCCTTGTTTCAGGCCTGATACTGTAAACAAGCATCTTTTTCACGCTCTATTTAGTGCCACACAGTTCATATTTTGTGTGTTTTGCCAATGCTGTGATGTGTCTTATGGAGAAAATACATGCGGGATAGCTCCATTTAGGCATGAATCACACTGGGCTGTTTTTTTTTTTTTTTTTGGCCCCAAGTTCAATGCTAACGTATTGGCAACATATATTAAACAGAAACATACAGAAAATAAGGTTATATACTGATCACTTGATGAAATGTTGTGATAGGTGTTGCAGGAATCTAACCCTGTATTTTCCCTATTTGCAACTGTTCAGTATTCACAGCAACCTTATAAAATATAACCACCATGAATAACAAGAATCAACTGTCATTTGATAATGTATTAGTTAGTAATGTCTTTTTATATCACATAGTATTTGATGTGTGGTTACAGCTAGGAATTAAAAGTAAATTGTGATTGCAAATTTCATAATTTAGAAGTAGACAATTACATTAAAATTTACCCTATAAATAGCAAAGTTGAAAACCCTTTTTTCCTCATAGCTTAAAAAAATTCAGATTAAGAAAGTGAACTTAATTATCATGTATACTAGTATTTGCTTATTTTAGTTACTTTTTATTTGCTTGGTCTCAGTTATTACTTAGTCCTCAACAACTGGCCCCTTCTAGGAAAAATAAACCACATGTATTAGAAACAAAAATGGTAAAAATGTGCCAAATGAAGGGAACAGATTTTTTAAAGTTTAAAGCAATATCCAGAAAATAAAAACAAGATGGAAACAGTTCTGTAGACAGCAGTTTGAAAACCAGAAGAGACTTAAACAAACTCCTGAGGACACATGAAAGAGAAATGAGTGCCATACCAATGAGTAGATTAAATCCTTTTTACATTAATGAAGCCCATGTACATCATAGATGATCCACCTGTTATTGGTGAAATTATGAATATATTAGAATTTCTCGTTCACTCACTTAAAAAGAAACCATTTACACATATATGTATTTTCAAGTATCATCTAATTCATAAAAAGAATCTGTACACTCAGGGTTACTGCACAAAACTTTCAGTACTATAAAAACGAAAGACTATCTTATCAGCTACATGAAAGCATACAATTTACTATCCACCGTTTAGAGTTAAAAGCCAACAACACAAACACGCCAACCTCCTCGTTTTTAGTTTCTCCGTTTTCCGCAGGTAGATCTTCCTTAGGTTCCTGGTTCGCCACTTCAGCCTGCTTTCCCTTCGCTCCCCTTTTCCCTTTCGTTTGCACCTTTTTGTCTGCAGACTTGTCCTATGGTAGAGTAACAATATATTTTAAGCACTAACTTTACACTATCCATGTTTTCTTGCTATAGTTTCCACAAAAAGTGCAATGTTAACGCTGTCACACACGCTGCCATCCTGAGCTGCATGGCACATTTTTTAAACGAGCTACCTCAAGGGCCAACCCCAGCAACCAGGACAACCAAGTCTAAGGAGAACTGTAACAGACTCTTACGATGACTCAGTCATCCTAAAGCCCGAATACAACTTTCCCCACATCTTCTCCAACACCCACTACTCTCTGAATTTCCACATGGCAGAACAGATGAGGTCAAGAACAGTTGGAGGAATCTCCTTCCCCGGTAACTCCGGAACTAAACAACAGTCTACGGTCAAATGTCCACTGTCCTGACAAGACATTTAGCTTCACAGTAAGCCCATTCACCTGAAAAAAGCACCATGTTGTAGGGTCAGGTTGACTATCGTATAATGAGTAGCTAAAAGGATCAATTTTGAGTTTATCATTATCATTTAGGTGTTTGAAGAATCTGAAAGCACACATATTAATTAGTATGAAAATAAAATAGGTTCAAAATTTAAACTACTTTTAAAGCAATGTAAAACAGTATTTCTGGATACCGGCCATCCATGGGGAGGAAGCTTAACAAATATTTTCATGTTTCCTGAAAATAAAGTTAGGTCAGTAGTAAGTTGTACAAAGACTCCTATCAACACTGACCACTTGAGTTAAATGACCACAAAGACAGGCAGTCAGGTCTCACTAACACCAGCGCCGAGAGGAGGTGAAAATCCGGGCAATGGATTCTGCACCAGCTGCGGCATTCCATACATAAAGACAGTATGACTTCTACTAATTCTGTATCTCGAGGACAAATACTAAATTATGTAAACAAACACATTTGCAGTAACACTTCTACAGATGTTGCTGCCATGAAATGTCACGAACACTCCTGTACTTAACAACTATTCTTTTTGCAATCTTTGGATTTCTCATTAATTTCACAACCATTAGGCATTTTATGCCTAATGACATAAAAATGTAAAACCTTAAAATTGGAAATACAATTTGTAGTAATGGCTTGGATTAAAATAATACCACCTTTAAAATTATCCAAGTCAGGAGCACACGCAGTGGGATACATATGCTTCGAAAACACCACATGTAACCTGTAGTATGGCAATCAATACTGCAAAAGCTCTGCTTTCTGTTTAGCACTTTAAACAGACCAATTATGAAAACGAATGGGTCAATTATAAAAACAAAGGTGTATTATATGAACTAAAGAGGGAGAAAGCCAACACCCGCCCCACCCTTTTCTTTTGGAAAAACTCAACTTGACAGATTTGCTCCGTAGGGAACACCAACATTAAGATTTACCTGTTCACTCCCTGGGAGAAAGAAAAATGTTTGTGTATTAAATTTTATGTCCTAAACCAGAGTCGCCAACTTTGAACTGTTTTCGTTAAAATAACATTAGGACAGATCAAAACATAGACAAAAACAGGCACAGTATTTCAGCCAGTCTGTTAAAAAAGCAAATAAAAGATAATGGGGAATAACACTACACTGTTCCTGTCGACACTTTCCAGAAAGATCCGCTATTTTGTTTTTCAGCTGTCATCTGGCCCGTATACAGAGATTTTCTGCATTATCTTCTGGTGTGGGAAATTCTCAGTTGACATACTATGTTTATACCTTCCTTGAACCCCTCCCCCTTGAGTTAAAATTTTTACACTCAGTTCTGTACACTGTTTAAATAAAGTAACGAGGCGGGGGGGGGAAGCTTTTGTACAGTGCTAAGCTTCTACCTATGCTTTCAGGGAAGGGATGACAACAATTGAGGATATTTTTTTGTGGAAGAGGCTGCAAATACCAAACTTTCACTTAAGTTCCGAGTGAACAGAAATTAATCACACCATGAGTTCCCCCTGAAGAACATGGAGAACTTAGCAGAGAGTGGTTTCACTGCTGTAACCAAAAACAAAGCTACCAATGATTTACATATATTCTGCCTTTCCGACTTAAGCTTTCAAACATATATATCCCTGGGAACTTCTTTCCAAAGACCTACAACGTGAAAAATGCAATCATAAATCTATTCCAGATCAACCACCACCACGATTAAATTGCTAGGACAAAACAGAAATGATTTAGTCAACCTCTTCATGTAACTGCAAATAAATTACATTTAAAATAATTACCTTCTGAGGGAACACAGCTCTTACCTACCCACACACCTGAGATACAACCCTCCACTTTGGTTTGTGAACTTTACAAACAAAAACGTTAAGAGTCCCTTTCTCCTGGCCTCATTCCCAGCTCCACTGTTACTGTCTAAAGAAACACAAGCATGCAACCACAAACACACACCATGGCGTACACAGCACAAAGAATGGGTTTCCTTTGTAAGCCCAAATCAACATTTAATATTTTTAGTCGTCTTGTCTCCTAACCTCTGCAGCAGCGTTCATGTCACATTGTATTTCCATAAGCCAGGGCAGTTATGTCTGTGTTTTACCCAGACCTCACCCCTCCTCCAAATGTTTACTTAAGTTATTAAACTATACTATTAAGTAGAAAAGGTGAAATTCCGACATTTCCGGAGAATGACATCTATTCATCATTTTGAGTCATTCCAAATGCAGATGTTGGTCGCTGGCCACAGCGTTGTATGAAGGGCAGGTCCCGCGCTGAGCAGTTAACACTGCAGCAAGACACCGCGGGCCCAAGGTAAGCTCGTAACCTACCTTTCCTGCCGCCTTTTTTGGCTTGGTTTCCACTTTTGCAGGAGCAGGTTTCTGAAAAGCAAAGTTAGCACTGAGTTTCTTCACTGGGTACGATCCCACCGGAAAGAAACGGGTCTAGGGCTCACTTTACTTACAGCTGACAACCTCGCCGATCTCCTCTTGGGCTTTAGGAGAGAAAAGTAAAATGAGCGAGAAACGAAGAATGCAACTCAAGCGAACCCCTCCCCCCAAGGCCGCGGGGCAGGGCGCTTACCTCCTCCTTCGCCGCCCCCTCGGCGGAGCTGACCTGTGGAAGGAAGCACGCCACGAGTGGGAACTACCCGCAAACAAAAGTGCCCCAGCGCCCCGCGCGCCCACCCGCCAGAACAATGCCCGGCCGCGTGACGTCAAGGGCTTCCCGCCGCTGCGTTCGAATCTCCCACCCGGATCTTCGGGCCACCGAACGCTGCAAACCACTGCTCACAAGGCAGCGGGGCGCCCGCCCGCCTGTCGCAGGTCCCGGGGCGCCCCCTGGGCCCAGCACCACCGTGGACGCGCCGGGCCTGGGCCTCGCGGAGCGCCACAGCAGGCCTGGGCAGCAGAGGGGGCGTGTGCGGGCCACGGTCCCCGCTCACCTTCCTCTTGGGCATCGTGGCGGTGGGGCGGGCGCGTGCCGGGTGCCTGAGAGCCGGGGCGCGCAGGGAACCTTCGCAAACCTGGACTGCCTGGCGGATACTGCTTCTCCCGCTGCCCAAACTGCTCGGACCCAGGATGGGGGCGGTGGGAGAACTGGATGAAACCGGATTGGGAGCCCGCCTCCTCCTCCCCCCGCACCCCGCGGCTGCTTGCTCCCCCTCCTCGCCGGGCGGGCCGCCCCCCTCCCCTTCCCATTGGCTGCAAGGCCCACTTCGCAGCGGTCTGCACCCTGAATAGGTGAGGCAGGCCGTCACTCGACCACTCTGTCCCGCCCCCGCTCGCGAGGCCCCCACTCCCGCCTGCCATCTCGCGGCCCCAGACCCAGGCGAGTGGGGCGGGGCCTCAGTGGCCGCTCCTGCCTCACGGTAGTTTGAAGTCGAGCCGCAAAGTGCGGTCTGCCTGCCGATTGGTGAATGCTTACCATGTGATCTCTGAGGGAAACCCACCCCCCCACACCTGGGAGAATGCCAGGTCTGCATGCCCCAAAGGTCGAGTACATTCGTGCAGGGTAAATTACGATGAAACGGTAAAAGTCTCGTAGAAGGGGAAGGGAGACACAATGGATTCGAGTACGAGGTCATTTCTCCCACCTCAGTCAAGAGGAAAGGAAATTTAGGGTCTCTAGCTTCTCAGGCCTATGGGAAGTGGGTCGTAGTGCGCAGGCGCTGAAAGGCAGGTCGTGGGAAGGGAAGTGGGAGCGGGTAACTCGAGAGACGCCACTGCGCAGGTGCGGGTCTTTGCGACGTCTCCAGAGTGGAGGTTGGCTTTGCGCGATGTTCCCTTGCTAGGTTGTTCGGGGTCTGCTCTTTTCTGGATTGTTGCTTCTTGATCATCTATTCCTTCAGAGGCCGGACGTGCACGTGGGTTGACTCAGGAGCCTTGTGGGTTCCTGGCCCCCACTGTTTCAGGACGTATCCAGTGGCAAACCCTCAGGCCAGCCAGTCTCTCTTGCGCCGTAGTGAAGTGGGCAGCATCGCCACCCAGCTCCTGCCCATTTTTAACCAGCTGCTCACATAAGCACCTTTTTAAATTGGAGAAAGGGCTTCAGATTGGGGGTCGGAGCTGGGGACCTCGGAACCAGTGAGACTGCAGGTCATCCGGTTTCCTTAATGAACAAATTACGTTTAAAAAACTGAATTGAGTTGGGTCATTATAGAACTGTCGGAAAACTGTCAGCTGGAATTCTTGGGAGAGAAAGAAACGTTAGACTTCTTTGAATCCAAAAGATTGGAAATAGACCAAATGCCGATCATTTGAGAGGTTCGGATAAATTATATATGACATCTTCACCGAGTGGAATACTGAGCTACTGGGGGAAAAAAAATGAGGCTCCTCTTTACCAACGAAGTGAATTTTGAAAACCATTAGTCAGGCTGTGTAACTAACTCCTGATCGATAATTCTAGGGCCTTCCCTTATCATTCAAGAAAGCCTGAAATCCTTAGAGTGGCTTATTAAGCCCTCTGCGACCGGGCCCACTTCAACGATCGTCACCGCGGCTCACCGTTTCACCTTCCGAACTGCAAACACCCCTTTCTTCAGGGCCTTGTCCCCTGCTGTTTCCTCAGACCGCTTCCACTCTCTTCCTCAAACTCCTTTGGATCTTTGCACAAATGTCACCCTCTCGGTGAGGCCTATCCTGACCTTTCAAGTTAAAATCGCAGCTCTCTATCTCCGTTCGCAGCCTTATTTTCTTCGTAACATCTATTGAATATACAGTTATATTGAAGATAAAGTTATACATTCATTGTACATCTCAGGAAGAATACATAACAGAGTGGCCCCCATGCTTGCTCTGGAGAGAACAATCGAGGGCAACAGGGTAGTATGAAAATTTATCCTTTTCTCTCTTCTTTTCTCCCATGCTTGCATTAAAAAAAAATAACATCAGAGGGCACCTGGCACAAATATGTGCTGAGTTCCTGCTGTGTGCCATGCCTTAGGATAGGCCCTCGGGTAGAGAGACTGCAGACAGGATAATACCCGAAGGACTCAGGGTGGTAGTTTAGTGGGGAGAGAAATCACAGGAATTGGCCAGGTAAGGGAAAGGGGAAGCCACAGGCAGGGGACAGCGCATTCCCAAACCTGCAGACTTAGATCCTAACAGCGCTCCTGGACCTTCGGAGCGGTGGAGATGGAGATAAATGGAGAGTAGACGGTGAAGATTTCAGGGGAGAGGCAGAAAACAGGAGAGCCACAACCTGCAGGTGTTTAGCCCTATGCGAGGCTTAGGGGTTGGGCCGTGATCCAAGGAGACCCTGCGAGGTCTTACTCAAGGGAACCAAAGTGCTGCTATCTGAACTTACTTCATGAAGGTCTTTCGCCCTTGAGGACTGAAGATGCGCTAGGCTAGTGGTGATAGATTCGTGGCCTACTTATTTGCTTTGCCCCAGATTTCTTTTTTTAAGTTGCTCAAACAAGCACATGGAACAACGGGAACTCAGTAACAAAACCGGCAGTACCTTTTAAATCTAAACACTCTATGACTCAGTAATTTCATTCCTAGAAGTATACCCAACAAAAGTGCTTACATCTGTTCACCAGAAGACATAAAGTAATATGTTCATAGCTGAACTATTTCTATAGGCCCAACTGGGAGCAACCTAAATGTCCATCAACAGGAGAATGGATGAATAAGTGGGAGGCTATCAGCAATGAGAAAGAGCCATCTGCCACTACAGACAACGATGTGTGTGCATTTCACAAGCGCAGTGTAGAGAGGAAGATGCCAGAGTCCCAAAGATACAAACTGTGATTCCATTTATATAATACGCAAAGGGAGGCAAAACCAATCTAGTCTGTTAGAACTCAGACTAGTTGGGGTGGGTGAGGAGCTAGTTAGTGACTGGAGTAGAGGACTCTAGGGAGCTGGTCATGTTTCATTTCTTGATCTTGTTGCAGTACTCTGTCTACTGTGTGAATATTAATTGACCAGTATACGTATATACACATTTTTGGATATATGAGTATATCATCAATAAAGTTCAAAGGTTTTTTTAACCAACATGTCAGAATCAGAGGATTTCACATACAAATTCGACTCTTCAACTTCTGGCCTCTTTGTGTGTGCATGCACTTGACCCTGTCACTCTTCTTAGAAGGCATCCCTTCTCCAGTTTGCTGCGGTTTCAGTCCTGCTGATTTTTCTCACCTGTGTTTCCTAACAGGCCTCTGAAGGCGTTTCTGTTTGTGATGCCCATGTGTAAGCGCTGTGCCATACTGTGTCTCACAAAGCCCTCTTGTCTGTGTCATGTGGATGGAAGGTAAAGGAGGCTAGGTGTGCAACAAGTTTGTGAGCAAAGGTATGAGGGGTGGTGATGGTCAGCACTCTTGAATGCCTACTGGTCACCACTGTGTTGGAAATTGAAGCTGCTGCACAAGGATGAGATGTCAGGCATGCAGGTGAGAGAAAAAATACAGGTCCGGTGCAGGAGCTGTCCTGCTCACTCTGATGAATGAGTTGGCCAGCAACACTAGGGCACAAAGAAAGAGCTCAAAGGTGACCAATAGACGTGGAACTCACCATGCTGCATGTGTTTCTAGTCTGCCTGCAAATTTTCTGGGTATATGACCATGGAAGTAATTGTTGTTAGGTAAGATCATTGAAAGTATTATTACAAGCTTTCCCTTCCAACAGTTCATAGTCCTGGTTGTTATTTTAGAAAGAACATTAAGCCTAGGCTGGTGTGGCTTGGTGGATTGAGCATCGGCCTTTGAACAGAAAGATGTCCAGTTCAATTCCCCATCAGGGCACCTTGCCTGAGTTGTGGACCATGTCACTGGTTGGGGGTGTGCAAAAGGCAACCAATCGATGTTTCTCTCCTCTTTCTCTGTCCCTTCCCCTCCCTCTAAAAATAAAATCTTAAAAACAGAAAGAACATTAAGCCAGCTAGAAACTGATCATATTATTCTTTCCTGCTCATGAGTGGAGCCTGGCTTTCCAAAATGGAAGGGAAATGTCTTAGTCTGTTAGGGCCGCCATAATAAAAATACTGTAGATTGATGTATAAACCACAGACATATACTTCTCACAGTTCCATGGGCTGGGAAGTCTAAGCTCAAGGCACCGGGAGATTTGGAGTCTGGTGAGAGTCCACTTCCTAGTTTATAGAAAGCTATCTTTTTGCTGTGTCCTCATGTGGAAGGAGGGGGAAGGCAGGTCTCTTTTATGAGGATAATCTCATTCATGAGGGTTCCACCCCATGACCTAGTCACCCAAAGGCCCACTTCCAAATACCATATCAAGAGGTTTCAACTTTTGAATTTTGGGGGAACACAGACATTCTGTCTAGAGTAGAAATACTCCCTGCATCTCTTCCACATCACTCAGCTTCTGTGGCCTGGGAGGAGAACCGTCTTCTCAAGCGGGCAGCCATCTCATAAGATTTTAGACTTTAGCAAAAATATTCTACTCCAATGTTAAGGGGTACTTGTTCTCTCCAAAATGACATTGTCACAGAACAGAACAGGGGCAGGGTGCGAATGATATACTATTACCGAATGGACCCACCCTTGTGCTCTGGGGGTCCCCCACCCCGTACTAGGTTCACCTTGCCCACCGCCAGGGAAAGACGTCTCTCAATGCCAGAGATTGGTGAAAAGGAAAGGGATTATTTATTTAAAGAGTTATACAAACTTAAGAGTAATGACGTAATGTCTTCATTGAGACCCCAAAGTCCTTTAGAATACCCACAAATGCACAATCCTTCCTTCCCCCTCTGCCCAATCTGGGGTACCGTATCTCAGAAAAAGATATAGAAGTCCATGGGTCTTCTCTTCCCAAGCCGCGTGGTCCCCAAAAGACGCGTGGTCCCCAAAAGACGCGTGGTCCCAAAAAGACGCCACATGGCTGCCGCGCCTGGGTTTAAATCCCAGCGCCGATCTTCCTCTGCCGCACCATTTCCGACTCCTCCCACAATTGGCCACAGCTGCCACCATTCCAGTATTTTTCCAGCTTTGCTGGGCTGCCATAGTAAGTCTGGGCAGGTGTGGCCCTGTGGTGTGAAGCCAATCATCTCCAAGCTCTTATGCAGACTCTGTAACCGGGGGAGTTGCCTCCCAGTTACATCTTGGGTGGAAGTCACTCCCATCCCCCTGGCTCAGAGCATGGCCACAGCTGTTTAACATGTTTATGAAACCAGTTAAAGGTTATAGACATGTTAAATGACCATTCTAGCGGTTATCTGCAAAACTATTGCTGTGCAAAACAGCTCTCAATGGCCCTGTTCCATATGTCCCATCCCCCAGCTCAGACTGGTGGGGGTGAGGACATCCTATATATATGTATTTTTCTAATATTTCCTGGACACCCTGAGTTCTGGACCCCATTACAAATTCCTATTTGCCCCCCCCCCCCCCCCGCCACCACGCTTGGCTGCACCCTGTTACAACATGAAAGAGTTGTGTTTCTTTGGCTTGTGTGAACTCTGAAAGCAGAGCAATGGCATAGATGAGTTCAGCTGACATGGTTTGAGGGATGGCCCATTCATAAAGAGACAGGAGGAAGCTCCTGTCTCAACTTTGGTTAGATGTTGCCTCACAACTGTGGTTTGGAGTGTTGGCCAGAATAACAAAGGCAGGGAAAAAAATTAGAGTTTTTTTTACATTTTTCAAATTAAAAAGAAAGATTTCTTTCTGAATCCTTTCTCAAAAAGCATTGTAATTGTAATTTATGTAGAATTCACTTTAGTGTTTTTTTCTTTAAGGACAACATAGGGAAAAAGGGAGTAGAATGTAACATTTTATTATAGTTAAAACAGATTTTCCTTTCTGTTCAGAGACACCAGGTATAGCTTACTTAGAAAAACAGCCCTGGCTGGTGTGGCTCAGTAGATCGAGTGCCATCCTGCGAACCAAAGGGTCACCAGTTTCATTCCCAGTCAGGGCACATGCCTGGGTTGCGGGCCAGGTCCCTAGTAGGGGGTGTGTGCAAGAGGCAACCACACATTAGTGTTTCCTTCCCTTTTCCCCTCCCTTCCCCTCTTTCTAAAAAATAAATAAATAAAGTCTTTAAGACAAAAAGAAAAACAGATAAGCCTTACGTATTTTTTCTTCTTATTGAGCCTAAGTATAATCCAGTTTCATTTTGTGACTTATGGTCTTAATTGTCACATGGTTTTGCATTGCCTTCCTAGTGCTAGTATTGATCATATTTCACGTTGTAAAATGCCCTTTGCCCCTTTTAGTGGTGCCAGCCTATGCAATCAGCTCAGTCTAACACTGTCTGTGAAATACCATGAATTTAGGCTTGATCTAAAAACAATTTTCCCATCATCAAAATGCACCTGTCCTGTTGGGTGACCAGTAAAATTCTTCTTGCCATCAATAGGCCTAAGAGAAGTGAGTGACCTCAGACTTGTATACTAGTCTGTTTTACTTGTGTTGTCTACCCTCATTATTTTGGTGAACTTGTAAAACTTCCTGTATAATGCTAGCAAGTTCATGGTGTACGGGAGGCGGTGGGATCAGAAGACTGCATTTGTGCCCTTTTCTTTTGGAAGTTTCCAACACAGATCCATTAATCTATCTAGTTCATTTTTCCATGGATGTGAAATGAAAAGAATGAAGTATATGAAATCATTCATTAACTGTCACATTCATTAACTGTTCAAATCATTCATTAACTGTCACATTCATTAACAATTCTTGGCCCTCCACCTTAGCTCAGGCCCCCCAGTGTTTAATAGCATCTCATACCACATTTTTGAAAAAAAAGTTTTAAATGGTGCATGTACCGTCATTATTTCATGTATAATACTCTTTTATTTTACATTATTTACTAACAATTGATTGAGACCCCATAAACCCATCATCTGAGCTTGGACCTAAGAAACAGATGCTTACCTAGATAAACATATATGTCTGTTTTAAGTACTTTTTAAAAATATATATTTTATTGATTATGCCATTACAGTTGTCCCATTTTCCCCCCTTTATTCCCCTCCACCCTGCACACCCCCTCCCACCCACTTTAGTTCACGTCCATGGGTCATAAGTTCTTCAGCTTCTACATTTCCCACACTATTCTTGCCCTCCCCCTGTCTATTTTCTACCCACCATCTATGCTACTTATTCTCTGTACCTTTTCCCCCTCTCTCCTCCTCCCACTCCCCTGTTGCTAACCCTCCATGTGATCTCCATTTCTGTGGTTCTGTTCCTGTTCCAGTTGTTTGCTTAGTTTGTTTGTTTGTTTGTTTAGGTTCCATTGTTAATAGTTGTGTTTGTTGTCAGTTTACTGTTCACAGTTTTGATTTTATTTTTCTTAGATAAATCCCTTTAACATTTCATATAGTGAGGGCTGTCTGAAGATGAACTCCTGTAACTTGACCTTATCTGGGAAGCACTTTATCTGCCCTTCCATTCTAAATGATAGCTTTGCTGGATAGTAATCTTGGATGTAGGTCCTTGCCTTTCATGACTTGGAATACTTCTTTCCAGCCCCTTCTTGCCTGTAAGGTCTCTTTTGAGAAATCAGCTGATAGCCTAATGGGAACTCCTTTGTAGGTAACTGTCTCCTTTTCTCTTCCTGCTTTTAAGATTCTCTCCTTATCTTTAATCTTGAGTAATGTAATTATGATGTGCCTTGGTGTCTTCTTCCTTGGGTCCAGCTTCTTTGGGACTCTCTGAGCTTCTTGGCCTTCCAGGAAGCTTCTTGGACTTTCCTTTGCCAAATTGGGAAATTCTCATTCATTATTTGTTCAAATAAGTGTTCAGTTTCTTGCTCTTCCTCTTCTCCCTCTGGCACCCCTATGATTCATATGCTGGAATGTTTAAAGTTGTCCCGGAGGTTCCTAAGCCTCTCCTCATTTTTTGAATTCTTGTTTCTTCATTCTGTTCTGGTTGAATGCTTATTTCTTCCTTCTGGTCTAAACCATTGGTTTGAGTCCTGGTTTCCTTCCCTTCATTGTCGGTTCCCTGTACATTTTCCTTTATTTTGCTCTTCATAGCCTTCACTTTTTTGTGACCATACTCATGCAATTCTGTGAGCATCCTGATTACCAGTGTTTTGAACTGTGCATCTTTGTCACATAGTTGTATTTTTTCTGGAGCTTTGATCTGTTCTTTCATTTGGGCCATATTTTTTTGTCTCGGTGCACCTGTTTTGTAGTGAGGGCAGAGCCTTAGGTTGTCCACCAGGGTGGGACAACCCAGGTCGCTGTGTTATGGTGCTGTATGCGGGATAGGGGCCCAAGAGAAGACAGTGTGACCTGCTAAGCTCTCTGCTGGCTTTCAGTCACCTCCTCTGCTACCCACAAACAAATTGGGCCTTTCTGGTGTTGATTCCCTGGTGAGTGGGTTTGAGTACGTTCCAGGACCCTGTGGGTCTCTCCAACAAACTCTCCCGTGAGGCTGGGAGTTTCTCCCACCTCCGAAACCCCACGGGTGTTTTCAGTGAGAAGTTTTGAGGCTTTGAGGTTTTGAGGTTTACTTCCCCGTGCTGGAATTCTGGGTTGCATGGTCTGTCTTGTTCCCCAGTTGTTCCTCCCAGTTTATCTGCATGTGAATGTGGGACCGCCCACTCTGCTGGCTGCTGCCTTGCCCACCCTGGTCCTCCAGCCGCTGCCTTGCCACGAGCTCCTCCTATCCGTCTGGATGAATGTTTCTTCTTTAAGTCCTTGGTTGTTGGAATTCCATACAGCTCAATTTTGGGGGGAGTTCTGATTGTTTTTTGTTTTAAAATTTGTTGTCTTTTTTTTTGGTTGTGTGAGGAGGCACAGTGTGTCTACTACACCTCCATCTTGACTGGAAGTCCTTAAGTACTTTAAAAAAAAGATTTTATCTGAGAGGGGAAGGGAGGGAGAAAGAGATGGAAAGAAACATCAATGTGTGAGAGATACATTGATCGGTTGCCTCTCACTCGCCCCCAACTGGGGACCTCTTGTACCCAACTGGGGACCTCAGCCATAACTCAAGCATGTGCCCTGACTAGAAATACATCCAGTGACCTTCTGATTCGCAGGCTGTCACTCAATCCACTGAGTCATACCAGCCAGATCTCAAAGAACATTTTTAAGAGAATGAAAAGACAAGCCACAGACTGGGAAGAAATGTTTGCAAAGCATATACCAGATAAAGGACTTGTATCCAGAATGAACTCAAAACTCTGTCCAGTTCTAAGAGGGTAACTCAGTAAAAAGAGGGCAAAAGATTTGAACAGATACTTCAACAAGGAAGACATAAGAAGAATGACAAGCACATGAAGACCTGCTCAATATCAATAGTCATTAGGGTGATATAGATATAGCATCAAAGTCTAATGAGATATCACTGCTCACCTGTTAGGACGACAAAAACGTAAGAGACTTACGTTGGATAGGATATGGAGGAACTGGATTCAAACCCTGTTAGAATGTAAAATGGTAAACCACTTTGGAAAATAGGCCAACAGTTTCTTTAAAAGTTTTTATTTTATTTTTAGGGGAAGTGTATCTTCAAAATGATCAGTGTGATAAAAGACAAAGACTACGGAAATGTTCCAGATTAAAGGAGGCCAACGAGACGTGTCAATGAAATGCCATACCTGACCCTAGACTGGATCTTGTGCTGGAGGGAAAAATGCCACAAAGGATATTATTCAGTCAACTGTCAACACTGGAGCAGGAACGTCGGCTGGATAGACGTGTCAGTCACCATTAGCTTTGCTGAGGTGGACAAATTACTGTGATTCTGTAGGAGGATATTCCCAGTGATACCCTGAACGAGGGGGCGGAGACACGACGGAGGGAACCGGCTGCAGTGTTAAAGCAGACGAATCTAAACAGAGGGTGTTGGATGTTCTTCACACCATTTTTATTTGTTGCAACTTCTCTGTATGTTTGAAATTATTTTTTAAAAAAGCAGGTGAAAGGTCAATTTCTGGCCCTAACCTCTGTGACTTGGTCGGTTGGGCATCATCCCTCAAAGTGAAAGGTCGCCAGTTCTTTTCTGAGTCAGGGCACACGCCTGGGCTGCAGGTTTGTTCCGTGGTCAGGAACCCATGATGCTTCTCTCACACACTGATGTTTCTCTCTCTCTCCCTCCCTTCCCCTTTCTCTAGAAATAAATAAAATAAAATCTTAGAGGTAAATTTCTGGACACAGTACAGAGCTTCTAAAAAATTGAGGTTTATTTTTATTTTCTAAAATATTTTATTTATTTATTTTTAGAGAGGGGAAGGGGGAGAGAGAGAGAGAGGGAGAGAAACATCAGTGTGTGGTTGCCTCCTGCTCTCCCCTTCGTCCCCCACACCTTGCCTACAGGGGACCTGGCCAGCAACCCAGGCCTGTGCCCTGACTGGGAACCAAATTGGCCGCCCTTTGACTCACAGGCCAGCGCTCAATCCACTGAGCCACACCCACCAGGCCAAAATTTGAGGTTTAAATGAAGTCAATTGTATTCATAACAATAAGATTAATTTTGAAACTACTGAATTTTGCATATCCAGAAGGCTTAGCAAAACAGAAACTAGAATAAAAACACTTTAAAGGCTATTTAGTTCTAGCAATTTTTTAAATAAAAAATTGAGGTGAAATTTACATAACATTTTAAGGGTACAATCCAGGGGCACTTAGTATATTCACAATGTTGTTTGACAACTATCCAGCAAAATTAATAGCGCTGCCTTTAAGTACAATTTAACATTTGAATTTAAAATTTTTGCATATTTTTTTTCCTTTTTTTTTTTTTAGATTTTATTTATTTATCTTTAGAGGGGAAGGGAAGGAGAGAGGGAGAGAAACATCAATGTGCGGTTGCCTCTTGTATGTCCCCTGCCGGGAACTGGCCTGGCAACCCAGGCATGTGCCCTGACTGGGAATCGAACCGCGATCCTTCGGTTCGCAGACCCGCGCTCAATAAAATTTTTGCATATTTTTAACAAGTTAAAAAACACAGCAAAATAGTTCCAATGACGTTATATTTTTCTTTCTGATTAGCTCCTCACATGTACACACACACAGTGCACATATGTGCGCACACTAAAGGGATGCTTGAATACTCAGCTACGCTAGAACGTGATTTTCCAAGAGACCCTCATACTTCATTCCAAGTTAGCTGTCCTGGATCCTCAAACAGGCTGCCAACATGTAGGACAAATCCAGGGCTGTGATGGCTCATGAGTGATACGAAGGCTATAACATTTGTGCATTCCAGGTAGCTGCCTGATTTCCCACTCACCAAAACAAACACTGCGGATTGTACTTCATTCACTCGGAGAGATGGTTAGTCTGCTCTTTGGCTCAATGCTCCTCCTCCTCTTTTTCATTTGGTAAGATCAAGTGGGCAAAGCAAAGGATAGGAAAATTCAGTTCCCACTAACTTGTTTCTTCTCCTTTTTCACCCTGATTTCACAGTTTGGGGAATAGTTGGGGCCACCTTGTTTCACCTTGCATTTCAGTGCTGCCTCTGGGTGTGCCTGTCTTGAAAAGAATCCACTTTGTGTTGGCTGCCCTCAGTAACGGACCATACGTCTCTCGGTTCTCTCTCTCTCTTACATCCTCACCAGAGGCCATATTTTCATTGTTTTAAGAGAGAGGGAGGGAGAGAAACATCAGTTGGTTGCTTCCCTTACCCATCCAGATCAGGAATCATATGCCTGGACCTGGGGTTGAGCCCACGACCTAGGTATGTGCCCTGACTGGGACTCAAACCCTCAGTCCTTTGGTTACAGGATGATGCTCCAACTGCCTGAGCTGTGCCGGCCAGGGCAGCTCTCTCAGTTCTGAGCACATCTCTGGTTACTAGATCTAGACTGAGTCCTACTGAGATATCTTGGCTTTCATATTTTCTTTCCACATGTTAGTAGAAAAATTCAGCCCTCCATTGTGAGTGCTTTTTGAGACTGCCCAATAAAGCAATAGGAGAGAGCTGTGTTATTCAAATTGGGTTGCACCTGAGGGCTGGATCACTGCTGCACAGTCGGGGACTTTTCTCTGGTGTGTTTTGTTTTTGTTTGATTTTGGGGGTGGGGTCAAATCCTTGCCTCACCAGGAATTGGTGGTACTCCTCCTGGGGGTATGCAGTAGTGGGGTGGGGTGTGCGGTGGAGGTGGGGAACAGCTGAAACTCCTGTTTAGCCTGAAAGGCAGAAATGAGGAGCTGCCATCACTTTCCATGAGGTTGTTTCTCCCTGTAAATTCTAAATCTCCAGTGAGCAGAGGAGTCAGTAGCCAGGCTGCAGCTGCGGATGGTCTTGCCCCAGCTAGGCTGGGGCGGAGGGCTGTGGAGGAGAGGCAGGCTCCAAGCCTGTCTTTTGCTGTGGTCAGTTCAGCATCATCTACCAGCCAATATGTTTTCATGGAAAGAATTGACCGCTATTAAGGAGCTCCGCTTCACATGTTTTCTTGAAACAAATGTGTAGAACCACAGTTCTGTGATTCATTTCAATTAGGTTTTAGTTCTCCGACTCCAACCACGGCAGAAGAGGCAGCTAGACATCTTTTACATGCTACATATAATGTGAATTGGGATTCTTTTGCTGTAATACCGTATCTCCAGCTAAATGTAGGTTGACTGGTTTATTCCAGGCTCATTGTAAACAGTGCTTTTTCATTAATATTTATTTTTCAGGTGTGCGGTTTTGGAAATCGTTAGAATTTTTATAGTGTTTAATTTTGACATGTAAAACTACATTTTACATATAATTATTTACAAAACACTTATTTTTACAGATATCTGCTACTACAATCATGGTAGTTTTCTATCTCTAGAAAGGTTTACTTTATTTTTAATCCTTGCCAGAGGACACTTTTTCATTGCTTTTACAGGCACAGAAGATGGGAGAGAAACATCTGTGTGAGAGGGAAGTATCGGTTGGTTGCCTTCCTTACACACCTGGACTGGGGAACCAACTCACAACCCAGGCATGTGTCCTGATGTGGTATCATGAACCCACAATCTGTTACTGAAGGACACTCAAATCAACTGAGTCACACCGGCCGGAGCTGGAAAGGTTTACTTTATTTATTTTTTAAAAAAGTGTTTTTTGAAGATTTTATTTATTTTTAGAGAGGGGAAGGGAGGGAGAGAAACATCAATGCGTGTTGCCTCTTGTGGGCCCCTTCTGGGGTCCTGGCCCGCAACCCAGGCATGTGCCCTGATTGGGAATCCAACTGGTGACCCTCTGGTTCGCAGGCTGGCGCTCCTTCCACGGAGCCCCACCAGCCGGGGCAAAATGTAAAGATCCACCAAGACTTAGTTTAAATAAAATAAAAGTGAGTCAACTTAACTAAAGTAGTAATTACATAATAACACGTGCGATTTGCAGATACACACAAACTAGGAACAGTAGTGGCCAAAACACCAGAGTTTGGAAGACAGGTCCCACGGGAGTAGCACGAGCGGGTGCAAGAAGGCTACGGAAGCCCGGAAGGCGAAAGAGGAAGCGTTGGCCGGGAGCGAATGGAAAAGACCGCCCACTTCCTTGTTAGCACGGCGGCTAGGCCTCACTGCGCAGGCGTGGGCGCTGGGGCCGGCGCGGTCCCCGTGGAACTTCTGTAGCTGAGCCCAAGCGTCTGGGAGAGTCAGGGATGAGTGCTGCGGAGGCAGACCGCTGGGCGTGGCTGCTGGTACTCAGCTTTGTGTTTGGGTGCAATGTCCTCAGGATCCTCCTCCCGTCCTTCTCCTCCTTCGTAAGTGGCCTGGCAGGGGTCTCAAACGGGCTGCGTGAGGGCCGCACTGGGCCCTTAGCAGTGTCTTAGTTGGGACCTTCTCTGTTTTAAGAAATACATGCATACATGCATACATGCATTGATGAATTAAAATAAAAGATAAGAAAGGATTATCTGGTAACACTTGGCCGCTTTCTTACGTGACTGGGAGTTCATCCTTCCCTGCTGCAATGCGCACTTATTTCTGTTATTTCTTGGTCTCTGGAGGCATCCCACAGCCGATAGGGGGACAGTGCCTGGAGCAGCTCGGCATCCAGAGTTTGCTGGAGGCCTCGGCCTTTCTCGCGGGTAGTACCAGCTGTGACAGGTCCCGGGGAGACGGATCTCAGGGTGCAGAGCCCTCATTCTGGGGGATGGGGCGGGGTAGCTAACAATAACGACCGAGAATCTCAGTATTATGTAGTGCTTTATTCAAGAGGGCAGTGGGCGCTGGGGAGCGTTGTTTCAGGGGGCAAGGCGAGAGTACATTGCCTCGTGTCCAGCTGTCACGCTGCTGTGAGAGGTGGATGTCATCCCATCTTCCTTTACCTCCCAGAGGAGTCTGATTCAGAAAGCCATGCAGCTAGTGGCTGTTGGAATGGAAGTTTGATCCTTGGTTTGTGATTTTTTGTAGTTCTGCTCCTCTGCCTACTGGAGCATGAACAGGGGTTCCCTGGCAAATTTGATTGGGAAGGTAGGTGTATGTGTGTGTTGGGGGGGTGGTGGTGGTGAGAAACACAGGGAGCTGTTCCCAGGGGAAAAGCACCCTCTGCATGCCCACGATGTAAATGAGAGGCTGTCTGACTCGGATGGAGACCTCAAAGATTGGGGTGCCCGAATTGCAGCATTATTCTGGGCAACTCAGTTCTTCCTGCTTTTCTCTCCTGATACAAATTGCTGATGGTGGGGGGCATTTAAAACTAGGCAGGATTTCTACTTCTTTATGTTTTATTCTACCAGTGTTCACTGAGTGCCTTTTTGTGTAAAGCTCTATTCTAGGGCCTTACTACACCTATTGTTCTGAGGCACAGAGACTTCTCTCTTAGGCCTGCATCTACCCCTTCAGAATCTTCCCTGGTGCTGCCTCGTCTTTAAGATGATGTCCCAAGTCCTTAGTGTTAGGGTGGTCGGTGATGCAGGCTGTGAAAGAATTCACAAAGAGAAGAAAGTGTAGAGGGTAAAGTTTTTATTTACTTTCCAAGAAAGGAGAGGGGCCTGGTGTGGAGAGACACACCAGCACAGGGATGGGGGCTTCGAGCTTTTATTGGAGTATAATTGGATTAAAAAAGGGCAGCGTTTGCTATTGTGTGGCCCTTGGCTATTGGGGACCTTGTAACACGAGGCTGCAATTTTTTCCAATGTGATCTTCTGCCTGTGGCTGTAGGTGAGTCACATTACTTTCCAGTGATTTCCAGCCCTGGGGACAGAAGCTCAGAAGAGTAAAATGGCAGTCATGTTTAACAAAGTCACTGGCCTGCTCAGCAAATGGCGCTGAGTTTATCCTTTCATTTAGAATTGCATAAAAGCCCATTGACGAGCCCGCTCCTTCCCATCTTCTTTTTAAAAATTTTTATGTGTACATAAAATTGACCATTTTAACTCTTTTTAAGTGCACAGATTAGTGGCATTAAGTACATTCATACCATTGGGCAGCCATCACCATCATCCATCTCCAGAAAGTTTCCGTCTTCCTAAACTGAACCTCTGCATTCACTGAACACTAACTCCCCGTCCTTCCTCTTCCTGGCAGCCACCATTCCACTCGCTGGCTCTATGAATTTGCCTACTGTACCTCGTACGAGTGGAATCATAGCGTTGGTCCTTTTGTCAGTGGCTTATTTCACTTCGCATGATGTCCTTGGGGTTCATCCTGGTTGTGGCATGTGTTCAGACTGCATTCCTTCTTTAGGGCTGAATATTCGGTCCTCTGTATGTACGTACTACATTTTCGTTTATCTGTTCATCTTTCGATGGGCATTTGGGTTGTTTCTACCTTTTGGCTCTTATGACTAATGCTGCTAGACTCTAGCAGGCGTGTCCAACCTTTGGCATCCCTGGGCCACATTGGAAGAAGAAGAGTTGTCTTGGGCCACACATTAAATATATTGTGACATGTAATTACAAAAAAATCCCAGTGTTTTAAGTAAGTGTACCATTTTACTGTTGGGCTGCATTTACAGCCATCCTGGGCTGCATGCGGCTCATGGGCCAGAGGTTTGACATCCCTGTTAGACCATTGGTATACAAATATCTGTGCAAGTATGTTTTCGCTTTTTTTTTTTTTTGGCAAATACCCGGAAGTGGAATTGCTGGATCATAGGGTAATTTCACATTTAATTTTTTTGAGAAACTGCCATACTATTCTTCACAGCAGCTGTATCATTGACTTCTTACCAGATTTGTTTTGCACAAGAGTCACAATTTCTCCACATTCTCCAACACTTGTCACTTTAGGTTGTTGCTTTTATAATAGCCATCCTAATAGATGCAAAGTGGTATATCATTGTGGTTTTGATTTGCATTTTTCCTAATGATTAGTGATGTGGAACATCATATCATGTTCCTCTTAGCCACTTGTATCTGTTCTTCAGAGAAATATCTATTCAAATTCGTTGCCCATTTTTAAATTGGGCACCAGGAGCTGGCCCCCAGGGGAAGGGCACCTTCTGTAGGCCCACAGCAGCTCCGAGGGGCCGTTCCCCCCCCCCCCCCGAAATTGGGAGTTCTTTATATGTACTGGCTACTAACTCCTTATTCAATATATGACTTGCAGTCTTGTCTTCCATTTCGTTTGTTTCCTGTCCATCTTTCTTGCAGTATCACCTCCATTTTCCTATGTACCCCATCCCATATCACTTCATGTTGGAGCCACCTGCAACTAATCTCAACGCTCAGAGGCTGTGTTTTATATCCCCCTATGAGTTGTTTGTAATTTCTCACTAGCTGAAAGCGAAGTTGGAGTCTGTCTTTGGATTGTGCCAGGAGCTAGAAATAAGATCTGTCATCATCTCAGTCTCCTTCACCAAGCCTACACCAAACACAGTCACAAGAGGTTATTGCTACAGTCTAGACATGGGGGCGCTTGTGCCCTGTGAGGGTGGCTGTTCATGATGAAAGAGGACTGGGTTTGAACTTGGACCGGTGTCACATCCTGTGTTTCTTCTTACGGGCTGTAGATGCTTTCTAACCTCAAACCAGTTAGCTTTCTTAAACCTGCTCCCCCCTTGGTTGTAGCACTCCTTGTCAGGCTTGTTAGCCAGGGTCAAATGATCTTAGGCACAGTACAGCCCCATTGTTGGTGTTCAAAACAGGGAAGAGTAACAACCATCTGTTGCGCCTGGTCACAGGGTTTGTGCTGACTGTTGGTGAAAAGCTGTGAGGAACGCCCTGGTTCCTTGGAGGTAAGATGCTGCTCCTTCACTACCGATAGAGGTGGTGCCACCGCAGGCCCTGGGCTGCGGGCCCAAGTAGCAAAGCTTCCCTACGAGAAAAAGGGTTGATTGGGGAGGAGCCACCCCCCTGTACTTCAGACTGTGACCTTCTCGCAGTGTTTCTGATGTTGTTTGTCCAGCCGGAAGCAAGAGAGGGCTGCACCTCCCCCCCCCCCCACACACACACACAACCAGCTGGGCAGCCTGCTAGTCCTGGGCCTGAGGTCCTTGAGAATACTAGAGTCAGGAATCCTCCGCCCAGCTGAATCTCGAAATTTCCCGGGAGAGGATTTCAGCCGAATACCGCAGTGCGGTGTGTGCTTGGATGTGGACACCGCAGTCCCTGGTGTTGACTTGGAATTTTCCTGACAGGTCTTTCTTCTTTGCCCTCAGGCTGGTCTCGGGACACACGAATCACACAGCCTTGATCATTTAGTAGGAGATCCAGGACTTTTTTTAGTTAAAGGAGGACTGGGTGGGTGGGGGAAGATAAGGACTTTCTCTCTGGACACGCGCTCTGCGTGCGATATAGGAGGCACACTGCGCAGGCGCCACAGGACTGGCGTGGCAGAGGGCTGGGAGGGGCTCCATGAGCAGCGCGCACTGCGCAGGCGCCCCAGAACTGCCACGGTGGAGGGTGGGGTGGGGGTTTCAGAGAGCCGTACATACTGCGCAGGCGCGTCAGTCCTGGCGGTGCAGAAAGTCACTCCTGTTATCGTCGTTGTGTTCAGTTTATTCGATCAATCCCTTATAATTACTCACCCACCACTACCCCCTCTCCAGGCTGGATGCCCTCCTGCCTCCTCACTTTGGCTGTGATACCGTGTTTGGCTGGGTACCCTCCTCCTACCACGCATGCGCCCCTCACTCAGCTCAGGGCCTGACTCCATGACAGGCAGCACTTTCTTGGAGATCCCCATATCACTACGCTTGGCTCGGACCGCCCTCCTGCCCCCTCCCTCCTTGCCAGGGTGTCCCAGTGCGGGAATGTCCTCCTCACTGTGCTTGGGCTCTGCATCCTCATCACTGGCACTCTACTCCCTTCCTGCTTTGCCTGCTTAATTTAGGACTAATTCATCAGAAAGGGAAGAAGAAGCATGGCCTGTATACTCGAATGACAGCTCTGGGGTCATTCAGCTCTGGAAATAGTTTTTATTTTATAATTACAATTTTACAGTTATAGTGAAAGATACATACATTTGTACCATAGCAACCCACTGGCATGTCTGCAAAAGAAAAAATGTGATGCGAATAGCGATTCAAATGGGAGCGAGTGTTCGTGGTTTTAGGGAGCAGGAGCAGGACAAGGCAGCAGAGGCTGGCTATCTAGGGAAAGGGCAGCTTGTCTAGTCGGGAGAGGCAGCAGGTGGTAGGATGGTGCAGGAGGAGAGGGAGACTGTTATCCCAAGCGGGAAGGCTCTGATCCCAGCTGTCCCCTCCACCAGATGTCCAGGGTGCTGCAGAAGGATGCAGAGCAGGAATCTCAGATGAGAGCAGAGATCCAGGACATGAAACAAGAGCTCTCCACTGTCAACATGATGGACGAGTTCGCCAGATACGCCAGGCTGGAAAGGAAGATCAACAAGATGACAGATAAGCTCAAAACTCATGGTACTGTTCTCAGGTGTGATGTGGAAAGCTTCATAAGAGCTGATTCATAGAGAAGTCTCTGTATAAAGATTCGTAGAATATATGCACTGATTCCTGGATGTTCTAAATGTGGATATAAACTTCTAAGTTGTTTAGAAGAAGCCCAACAATAATTGTTACTTTTTCTTTACTTGCCGGTGAACCTTTGCTTTCCAAATGCGGAAACATCCAGGATACCCTTAGCGTTTCTTTAGAGCCAGCGTGTTAGGTTGTCATTTTCATATTCAACACTTTTCTGAGAGAAGCCTAGAAAAAATTGCCAAGTGGCCTCTCTGGAGCTTTCTTGTTCCACTCTCTCGAAGTGCCCAGCAGTGTCCTTATCTGAGAGTAGACCCAGGCAAGGGCTCAGGTCTTGCTCATTTTTACGTTTGCCACCGTCCCTAACAGTCTGCGAAGATGGTTTTCACAGGGCAGGCTGTGTGCTGAGCATGTGCACAGTGAGGGGGCTGTCTCCATGGCTAGTAAAACACACAGAGGGGCCTGCCCAGGCCCGAGGCAGACTACACTCCCCGAATGGGTTCCTGTACAGTGTAGACCCGGGAATCAGGGAAGAGCATTTAGTCCTGTGCGTTGTAAAAAGAACCCCTGATTCAGGTGAATAGCTTTAAGGCTGACTTAAGACATTCTATATTATATTTACATGTGTAATTAGAAACTGTTTTGCGAGGAAATAACATTTCTGTAGACTTGAATATTTTCTTCCCTTTTCAGGACTGAGGTAATCGTTCCATCCTGTTTTTCCTTTCAGTAAAATCACGGACAGCTCAGTTGGCCAAGATAAAGTGGGTCATGAGTGTTGCGTTCTACATACTGCAAGTAAGTGTCCTCTTGTGTCACCGGGATCATTCAAGTTGGTCACGGGCTTTGTTCCAGAGCCATTCGGCCCCTGGGGTCCAGGCCTGGGAACTCAGGTTTTGCCGCCTTCCGCTGCTGAGCTGTGCTGCCAGCACGTCAGTCTGAGCGCTGCGTGGATTTGTGAGTTAGACTAAAGAAATCCTTTCTCCTGACCAGAACCGTTAGATACGGCGGGGTGTAGGGAGTCCTGAATGCATTGGCCCTGAGGCCCGGTCACTTTGAGAGGAGAGGGGTTTCTCAGCGACTGGAACGGAGTCTGAGGCCCGCTTTCAGGCCTGCTCACTTGAGTGGGTATTCAGGGCCACGAAGGGGGCGGAAGACAGCCGAGGGAACGCTGCTAGGGAACGGGCGGGGGCGGGGCTCACAGTGCTTCTCCACCCACTGCAAGCACTGACGGAGGGCCCCCGTGCACACTCCCGTGTGGGTGGGGTCTTCGATTCGTCAGGTCACATTGGTCACCGATGAGGTGTGTTCATCACGGTCTGGCTACTTAAAGGAGATGTTCAATGAGAAAAGAACACCTGCGTGATGGGAGACCTTGGTTAATTTATCAGCTAATTTAATAATGTGTACGGTGGACCCTCGAACAACATGGGTTTGAACTACATGGGCCCACTTATATGTGGATTTTTTTTTTAATATTTTTTTTCTTTTAGATTTTATTTATTTATCTTTAGAGGGGAAGGGAAGGAGAGAGGGAGAGAAACATCAATGTGTGGTTGCCTCTTGTATGTCCCCTGCCGGGAACTGGCCTGGCAACCCAGGCATGTGCCCTGACTGGGAATCGAACCGCGATCCTTCAGTTCGCAGGCCCGCGCTCAATCCACTAAGCTACACCAGCCAGGGCTATATGTGGATTTTTTAAAAATAAATATATTGGAAAATTTTTTGGAGATTTCAGACAGTTTGACCAAAAAAGCCCTGACTGGTATGGCTCAGTTGGGCATTGTCCTGTAAACCAAAAGGTCGCTGGTTTGAGTCCCAGTCAGGGCACATGCCTGGGTTGCAGGCCGGGTCCTGATTGGAGCACATAGGTGAGGCAACCAATCAATGTTATTCTCTCACATCAATGTTTCCTTCCTTCTCTTTCTCCCTCCCTTCCTCTCTCTCTAAAAATAAATAAATAAAATCTTTAAAAAAACCATCACAGATGAACCATGTAGCCTAGAAATACCAAAAATGTTCAGAAAAAGGTATGTCATGAATGCACACAATGTACGTACATAGTTTCTCTTACGATTTTCTTAATAGCGTTTCTTCAGCTCGCTTCACTGTAAGAACACAATATATGATACATATCACATATGTATTATCTATGTTATTGGTAAGGCTTCCAGGCAACAGTAGGCTGTTAGTGCTTACGTTTTGGGCGAGTCCAAAGTTACACTGGAAGTTTTGACTGTGGGGCTGGTGCCCCTACGCCCTGTGTTGTTCCAGGGCCCACTGTATGTGTGATCTGTAGCCGTTGGCCGCCAAGACTGGATTGGCAGGGCTTGAGGTCATCGACTGGAGAGTCTCCTTAGTTCGTTTCCAGGTTTGCTCATCCTTCCGTGGTGACTGGTCGCATGGCTGGCAGGTCATGCGCGCCCACCAGCAGTGTCTTTGCAGGCCGCGCTGATGGTCTCCCTCATTTGGAAGTATTACTCTGTTCCTGTGGCTGTGGTGCCGAGTAAATGGATCACTCCGCTAGACCGCCTGGTAGCGTTTCCCACCAGAGTAGCAGGTAAGAGTTTTTTGGGAGACACAGTGGAGGAATATGGAGAGACATTTGGGGAGGTGTGCGGTAGAAGACTAAGTCAGCCCGACATCATCCACATCATCCATTTCACCAGGGGGCAGTGCTTTGGTCTCAGCCTCGCAAGGCGTGCGGCGAGGAAGCGAACTAAGAGGGGTCACTTGTCTGGTGTCGCCGGAATGTTAGGTGGCAGAGGCAGAGTCAGCCCAGGTCTGCTGCTGGCGCCTAAGCCCAACGCCGGCAGTCCGGTGGCCCGTGTAGTCAAGCCCCACGATGATTCCCAGATTCTGTGGTCTCTGCTCAGTCCCTGTGCGTGGCGAGAGCATTTGTGGCTCTCGGCCTTTAGTTTTGAAAGATAATTTCTTTTGGATGTTAAAAGTAGTACGTGTCATTGTAGAGTGACTACAAATATAAGAGTAATAAAAAAAGGATTTTTAAAAATTTTTATACAAGTGTGGGCAAAAGTAAGCTTACAGTCGTGAGTGTGTGAAGCACAATTTATTCTTGTATCATTACTTATTTTGTATCGTATATTTCCCATATGAACAACTGTACACCTTTTTGCCCACCCCTGTGTAGTTATGGTTGTCCAATTTTTTTGGCCCTTTTTACTTTATATTGGAAGCCTTTCCCATATCAATACACTTCTGTTTATTAAGAAATTCTGAACAGTTGTTCCGTGTTGGGACGTGTCAGAATTTACTGATTTCCCTGTGAAAGGGTATTTAGATCCTGGTTTTTTCTCCCGGGAATAGCGCTGCTGCACGGGTCCTTGTCAGTCAGTCTTTGGCTGTGATTTGTGATAATGCCGGAGGTGAGTTCCTGCAGTGAAAGGAACGACTGTTTCAAAGATTCCCAATTTGGCCACGCCTTCTCCCCGCCTCCCACCCCCCTTTGCTCACCATTCAACCTTGACTTGAGGGCAGTGCCGCCCTTCCAGGCAGCCAGCAGGCCACTGGCCACTGTCGCAGCCTACCTTCCTGTCTCTCGCTTGCGAGTGGGACAGGAACAGGGTGGGTAAACAGGCTCCATTTATAAAGCTTTTTTGAGAAAGGAAAATGAAATAGTCCCACGGAGGGGTCTTAGTCTGCTAATACCATAAGTAATAAAGCACATTTCTCGGGCAGGGAGGAGGTTTCAAACCAATGCTGGTTGTTCTGTCTAATTCCTGCGTAGTAAAGAAGGCAGCCCCCTGAATTCACAGGAAGTGTGATGAATTTGAACCCACAGAATACAAACTTGGTCTTGGCCCAGCACTGCCCAGAGATGATGGAATTACTCTTCCTCCCTCGGAGTCGAGGGCAGCGGAGGCAGGGAGTGCGGGCAGAACGTCTTGGGGTGCTTTCTCATGTTGGATTTCTTCATCTTTAGGTGGCGTTGGGATTACCTGTTGGATTTTAGTCTGTAACAAAGTCGTGGCTATTGTGCTTCACCCTTTCAGCTGAGAAGGAAGACGAATGCAGCTCTGATACTTTTAAAAATGGACTTTCGGTTAAAAATCTGGCTTAACTGTTTTATAGTTTTGCTTTTTTTTTTTTTTTAAAGAAACAAAAACACACAGGTTAGTTCTTCTGTTGAACGTGCTTGTTCTTGGAATTTATGTGAGGTTCTTACAAGAATGCCGATGTGCACACGTGTCGCTGAGCCAGCTTAGCGGCAGATCCGTGATAAGACGTATGTGGGATTACAGGCAGCCACATGTTGTCCCTCATGATTTGCAGTCTTCGCATGTTTTAAAGGTCCCATTGCCAATCGGAAAGTCAAACTTTTCTAATAACTTAAGTACTTTAAAGACTTCGTATTATTTTTTAACCCGGGTTAGAAAGCAACTTATTTAATGTCACTGGCAGGATTTGAAAATGTGTTTTTAATGTCATACAGCGCTGTGAAAGAATGACACTAACTGATAACGCCTGTCCTTTCCCTCTGGTTGAAGTGTCCCTGGCTGAGTGAGCCTTTGGAGAGCGTTAGGTACTTATTTGACACTGTTAATTTTTCATTTCCAGGTTTTATAATTGTATTCATGAAACCACGATGCATTGTTTTGTGCTTGATTTGTGTGTTTTGTATTTAAAGCATTTCAAATGAAGTGTATTTTATAAGCATTTAATATTTATATTCCATAGAATGGAACAAAGTTAAAAAACAAAGTTAGGAAGCCTGATGAATTAATTCGTGGATACATGTTTGGCCCATAAAGTATAATTCTGCTGCTAAATACTTTTTAAAACACTTTTTTTTCTAATTAAAATCTGTGCAAGTGCCTGTGTGACTTCCTTCTTTACAGCCACTATTTGCTATGACCCATCCGTAACTGACAAGTAGCAGAGGGCTTTAACTGTTAATGAAGTGGGCCACGGCGCCATAAAGCTAAATTCCATCCCTGGTTTTTTAACTCTTGTTTGTTCTGTTACAGTGGTCCCAGTCTCTCCCCCTCTGCCCCCCTCTGCCCTCCTCTGCCCAGCCCAACCCTGACTCCCACAGTCTATGCCCACACCGTTCCCTAGTTTTGAAAAGATCGTATTTGTACTCATGTGTCCCTACTGATCGAGCAAGGGGCTCTTTCTGATTCCTGCCGAGTGTGCCGTGGAAAGACACTGTGCTGTGTTACTTCAGTTTGTCATCGCGGAGTGGGTTTCTGGTCGCCCTGATCACTCAGACGGCGTGGTAGCCAGTCGACGTGGCTCTAAGAAAGAGAAAGGAGGCAGAACAGGGAACATGTGTGTTTCTAGCAGACAGCCTCATGGGGACTCAGCCACCACACGGGGTGCATCCTGGCCACAAGGGATGCGAGGCCATCCTGGGAGGCAGATGGTGGTCGCACGAGGAAGTCGCAGGGTCCCGCGCCCATTTGCAGTGAGCTGCAGGCCTCCGGGGTGGGCTGTGCAGTGGCCCTCGGGCGGCCAGGTGCGCCTTCCCAGGGAAGGCCGTGCGACACTAACCGGATGAAGTCTCCCTGACAAGACCCTCATTTGTCTCTAAGGATATAGTCTTTCAGTTAATACTGCAGCCTTGACAGAGCTCACTGAGGCTGGAGGACAAGACTCACAGTTCACAGCTGTTAACGCTTTCTATGTACACTAGTAGTTAACGAACAGTATTGTAAATAGGGGAAATTTAAATGTCTGTTGTATTTCACCTCATTGTGGCTTTTCAGAAACTATTTGTTTTTAAATAAATAAATGCGGTACTGAATTCAGAAGGGACAGACAGGGATGAAATGAAAAGCATACCTTTTTCTGACCCCTTTACTGATACCCAAGTTCCCAGTTTTCCACTGTTACCAGTTTCTGATGATTCTCCCGATGGTATTCCATACAGTTATGGATATTGATATGCGTGCTTTTAAAATAAAATTGTTTTTGAATTATAAAATAGTGCCTAAAAAAATAACTGTTTCCTGCCTTTAAAAAAAAAATCCTACTTGGAATGTATAGGAAAGGAGCGAGGAAGCAAGGTCTCCCCTGATTCCACAGACGTGGGATTACTGGTGTTAACATTTGTATGTTTATGTTTATTTATGGAGAGGTACAGGCTTGTGTTTCTGTTAAAAATACTGGGCCTAGTTTATAGGTTATGAAGAGAGACCTCTGTTTGATTTAAAATATCTAAAGCTCTCTTCGTGCCAACTGTGTTTGCTTTCTATGGAATGTATACAGTAAATCAAGCAGGGAAATCCTTTAAGATACACATCCGCAGTCATTTGCTGTATGGGGTTAATCTAACGCTTTAGTTGCCGGCACAGCTGGGTGAAGTGCTAGTCAAACTAGTTCTCTCTCTCCTGACCTGGCCCGGCTCTTGGGCTCCCGTGATTTTTCTCACTCATTCGCAGCTCTACGTGAGGACAATGTGTGTGAGCGCCGACCTTCCCCCCAATCTCTTTATGTTGTAGTGGACCTTTGAGATTGTTTATAAAGCTGCCTCTGACCATCTTAGATGGTAATGATTTCCTTTTTCTTCTCTTAGCCTGAGCATTGTAAGTGTTACCTACGTGGCTGATATGTCAGCTGATTTGTGTTTGCTGTTGTGTGATTTTGTTTCTACTGTTAGATACTTTTTATGTGATAAAGGGTTTTCTTTCCAGCAATGCTGCAAGTGCCTTTAGGGCCAGAGACTGTTCCTTACGCTTTTTTAAATACCCCTCCTAGCATGTCTTAAGCCAATACTCGGTAATATTTAATTTTTAAAAAAATCACATAATGGTTTTCCACTAGGGCCATGTATGCCTTTTGCATACACTGTATTTTCTTTGTAGTTGTGGTGTTACCATTTAACAGTTACTAGGAGAATTGTCTAGGGTGCTATTTTCCTACAAGTCCTTCAGTGATGCTACCAGATTCAAAGCTGTGTGGGTGGGGAGTTTGCACAGCACGCAGGTCCCAGAGCAGGTGGCTCGTCCTTTCCCTGGGCTCACCGTTCTGGTTTTTGCGGGTCAGCTTTGCTGCCATATGTTTGGAATGTCGTCTGCACCAATCTTTCGACAGTGACTGTTCCTTGCCAGTGACTTCAGTCTCAATGGAATGACTGTTATGTGGCTTTTGCCAATATTTCTGTTGTTACTTGTGCTTTGGGTGTTATCTAACAATCCATTGCCAAAGCCAAGGTCAGAAAGATTTATGCCTATGTTTTGTAAGAGTTTCATAGTCTTCGTTTTTACATTTAGATCTCTGATCCACTTTGAGTCAATTCTTGTATACAGAGTGAGGGAGGGGTTCAACTTTCTTCTTCCGTATGTGGATATCCAGGTATTTAAGCACTGTTGAAGAACCTATTCCCCATCAAGTGGTCTTGGCAACCTTGCCAAAAATCAGTTGACTAGACACGTGGGTTTATTTCTGGACTCTCAGTTCTGCTTTGTCCATCCACATGTCCATCCTTACATCAGTACCACGTGGTTTGATTGCCGTTGCTTTGTAGCAACTTTCGAAATTGGGAAATGTGAATCCTTCAACAGCGTTCTCCTATTTAAAGATCGTTTAGGCTAGGCCTTGCAATTCAATCGGCTTGTCAGTTTCTACGAAGAAGTTAGCTGGGATTCTGGTAGGGGTTGTACTGAATCTGCCCATCAGTTTGCAAGTGTTGTCGTCTTAACAGTATTGAGTCTTCCAATCCACGAACATGGGTGTCTTTGCATTTGTTTAGATCTTGTTTAATTTCTTAGTTTTTAGATGATTACTTTTGCAATTCTTTTGTTACATTTATTCATAAGCATTTTATTCTTTATTTTTGGATCAGGTTTAAGATCTAAATTATTTATTTTTTGAATATACGATGGTAAAAACTGGGCTTTTTCATTTTGGAAGATTTTTTTTTTAGCTAGTGATTTCAATTTCTTTAATGGTAGTGGGGATACTCAGTTTTATATTTCTTCCTGAGTCACATCAGGCATATTAGTGTAGGGGTTTATCCATTCCTTCTCAACTTCCAAATATATTGGGATAAAATTTTGGTAAATGCTCCAGATGTGACAGAAAACATAAAACTTGAAGCTGTTTGTGGTCTTTTGTATGTGTCTCCTAGGTCAGAGTTAGCAGTTGCCGTATTCAGATAAGCTGTCCGTTACTGAGAAAGGCGTGCGAAGACTCACACCATGACTTCGACTTGTAGTTCTGTCAATTTTTGCTTCATTTATATTTTTATGTGTTCCACTCTTTCTGTTTTCTTTTTCCTCCTTGCTTGCTGTTTTAGGAAACCCTCCTGTTCTTTCCTTCTGCGTGTCTCCCTCACTACTCACGCTACTCCCTCACTGCTCACACTACTCCCACACTCGTACTTCTGACGCGTCTGGTCACCAGCCGTGTGAGGGTTTTCGCCCATAGGAAGCAGTTCTCTGTGACACGAGCCGGGTGTCCAGCATTGTAACTCTGTTCTGACACTGTCTACCTGGAGAGAGCGTCAGATCGCACAGGGAGGGGCTCAGTCCCACGAGGCTGCCCTGCTTCAGGTGCCAGTTGCAATTCAGGTTGTCACCTGTGCTTCTGACTGACCAGCTGTGGATCAGAGGTCCCCAAGAGCCCTCCTCAGGTTCGGTTAATTGGCTAGAGCAAATTACAGGACTCAAGTTTACTTACCGTTTACCAGTTTATTATACAAGAATGTGATTCAGGACCCAGGTGAACATGCAGATGGAGGAGATGGGGGGAGAGGCGTGTGGGAGCACCACTATCCCACCATCTCCTTGGGCTCACCACCCCGGGAGCTCCCTGAGCCCCGTACCCCTGGGATTTTGTGGAGGCTTTATCACGAAGGCATGATCCATCTTCAGCCCCGGGCTCGGCCCCTCTCCCTTCCCACGGTATGGGGGTGGGGCCAAAGATTCCCACTTCTCCTCAAGGCTGGTTCTTTCTGGTGACCAGCCCCATCCCGAAGCCATCCAGGTATCCACGGAGAGCTGCCTCATCGCAACAGAAGACACTCCTGTCACCCCAGGAAGTCCCAGGGCTTCAGGAGCCTGGGTCAGGACCTGGGGGCAGAGAGCAATGTCTATTTTTTATTATCTTGCAGTTGCCTTTTTTTTTTTCACATCCCTCTCCACCTTACATTTTGAAGTTGATTGATTCTTTTTTTAGTGCTTACACTAGAAAATCTACCAGTGCTTAGTACTTGACTCTCCTCTGCAGCAGTGTAAGACTCATAACCCGTTAACCTCAGTGCTTCCCTTGTCACATATTTATGTGACATATATACACATATGTGTGTGTATCAATGATACTTCAGCTGTATCTGAACTTTTTGTAACCCCACAGGAGATGGATGCACAAGTCAATAACATTTGGTTACATCCTTGGTTGGGTTTATTCCTAGGTATTTTATTCTTTTCGAAGCAATTGTGAATGAGATTGTTTTCTTAATTTTCCTTTCTGTTGGTTCATTATTGGCATATAAAAATGCAACTGATTTCTGAATATTAATTTTGTATCCTGCTACTTTGCTGAATTCATTTATCATATCTAGTAGACACTTGTTTAGAATTACACATTTACCGCTCTCTCCAACGAGACCCTTATTTCAAATCACTTTCCCTCTGCTTGAAGTTCATCTGTGGCGCTAGGGGTTCACAAGCTGCTCCTTGCAAAAGCAGGCAGCAGGCTGGACTCAGCCCACCGGCTGTGGGTTGTTGATTAGCCCATTTGTTTTCATATTGTCTTTGTCTCTTTTCATGTCACAGTGGTGGAGTAGTTGTGACAGAGGGTTTATCTCCTGAGAAGCCCAAAATAATTAGTATCTGGTCCTTTACAGAAAAAGTTTGCTGATCTTTGCTTTCGAATTTCCTTTAGTGAAGCGCTAATGCTGGCCGTCTCTGTTTTTGGTTCTCTGAAAGTGTGTCTGTTTCTTCCTTATTTTTGATCGCTTTTGAGGGGATGCATTCTAGGATAACAGCCCCAGCATGCTGAAAGTGCTATTCCACTGGTTTCTGCCTTCCATGGTCGCTGCTGAGAAGTGCGGCTGTTGCTTTGATGAGAGGCTGCCTTTGGCTATGTGATTGCTTTGAAGATTTTTTCTCTTTGTTTCTGGGGCTTTGCAGTTTCATCATGATCTAGCTGGGTGTGAATTTCTCTTTATTTCAATGTCTGTTTATTTTCCTGGGCATTTATTGCACTTTCTAAACCATTGGATTGAAATCTGTTGCCAGTTCTGGAAAGTCTTCGGCCTTATCTAGACCCTTAGCCCTGTTCCATCCTGTCTTCCCTGGTCTTGGGAAATGGAGGAGAGTCTGTTAAACCTTTTGCTCTGTTTGCGCCTGCTAACCTCCCTCCCCTGTTCTCCTCTCTGTCCCTCTGCGCTTTGACACCCATCAGTTCTTCAGGTCTGTCTTTTACTCTCTTCATTCTGGTCTCATCAACTCCTAAGCCTGTTTGTCAATCTAAACTATTATGTCTTTGAGTTCTTTGTCACATATGTTGAGTTCTTGTACTTTTTATTCACATTTGTTGGGAACCGCCCTGCCTGGTTTCAGAAGCTGTAACCACCCCCCATGGCTAAGGCTGAGTGAGCGACCTTGAGACCATAAGCCACTAAGGAGACAAAGCTTATCTCCCTGGCAGGGACCTGCCTCTGCTCCTTTTACTTTACCCTGCTCGGCTCTGAGCAGATGACTGGTTAACCAATGACAGGTAAGATTCCTCAAGGAAGGGTCGACCTAAGACAGGCATGGTCACGATGCAGCCCTCAGGGAAGGACTTGAGGGACTATAGAAGAAGGGGGTGATAGACCCTTGCCCCTCAGCTTTGACATAGCCTGAGTCCTCCTTCTGTCTGCAAGAAGTCTCCTAATCTCTGGGCTGCCTTACTTCCCCTGCCTGATTTAAGCCTGAAACCATGCCCGAGGGTGGTGCGGCCCTGTGCTGGAACAGGCAGTTCCCCAGGGCGATCAGGCCTAAGAAAGAATGCATAAAATCCTGTGAAACCTGCTTTGCTAAGAATGTCCTCAGTTTTCTGATAAGGGTCTGAGCAGGAAATGAGTTTGTTTCCCAAAGTTTTGTAGCTCTTTAGCTAACTGACCTTGACTCAGAATAGGCCCTCGCAGTTCTTTGTATGTTATCTATTTGATCCTCACTGCCTGACAATGACTGACGAGCCTTACCTCTATTTCTGTGCAAAATGACCCAATAAAAGCCCACTGAGGAACAGGCTCCTGGCCCTTCTCCTTTGAGAGATCGGCTACCTTTCCTCCCCAAGCAGATCAGGTCTTGGTAGACTTATTCTCCTCCAGGGCGGACGGGGGGTGGGGGAGGGCTCTGCAGGCAGAGACCCCCCTCCCTATTTTCAAAAACTACTTTTATTTCTTTAAACATTTATTTTCTGGGTATAATAAATAATTTATTTTCTGGGTGCAACAGGCGAAGTCTTTGCCGATCTGGTCCTGATACGTTGTTCCTCTCGGTTCTCTTACCACCTTGTTTTCATGTGTTTGGTGATTTTTTTGGACTCTTAAGTTTTTTTTTAAACTCCGTGGCAACGTCTCAGTTATAGGAAAGAAAGGTGTAGTTTTGTATTTGAGATGCTGTCATTAGCTAATATGCAATGGATTTTAAAAATTAGATTAGCAATAAAACAAAACCTTAATTACCCAAAGCCAGCGTATGTACTGGAATCACAGAGACGCCCACACCAAACCACAAGGTCAAAGGCGCAAAAGAACCAAACTGGCAGACCGGAATGTAGTAGAACATCGATCTTGTTTAAATAATTATTTTTATTTTTCCTTCCGTAGGTGAAGATGACTTGATAGAGTTCACCACAGTCACTTTCGAGTCTCCGAAAGCACTGCTGGCGGGGGGCTGACCGGGGGGCGGCTGAGGCATCTTTGTGCTCTTCCAAGCCTCCTCGGGCCCTTCGGTGGCAGCGCCGGCCCTGTCGTTTTTCAAGACGCAGCCCGACCCGAAGAGCTCCGCCATTAGACTGCTTTTCTTGTCCCTGAAAGAGGCACCTGCTGCTCTCGTTCGGGAAGTCTTCCCGAACGAGGGCTCGTACGCGCTCGCGGAGTGCTCTGGCTTCAGGCCGTCCGCGCACCCGCGCCGCTTGGCTATGCTGGGGTTGCATCTCTTGGGACCTGGGGTTGGCCCCCCGGAAGCAGGGAGCCCGTGGTGCAAGTTTTCAGTAGCTACGGTGAATGAATAACGCTTTCTCTGTCTGAGGAGTATTTTCGTATTTGGAGCAGCATTTTTATTCGGGACCTCGTCCATGTCACTTACTTGTGGACTCTTTTTAACCCCTTCTTTTGCTGCTTCGTCTCCCTGCTGGCCTCCCCGTTCAAGGTGGATGACTTGAATTCTTTCTGGTGGTAGTTCTTGTTCTTTCTCTAAAGTGATTTTCTTCTCTCGATCTGCTTTTCTCTCTCTCTGTCTTCCAGTATTCTCCAGAGCTGCTTCTACTTTCAAATGTTCCTCTTCCTTTGATAAATCTGTAGCAGAAAAATAATCAATTTGGGGACCTTTAAAATGAATGGACTTTTATTTCAAGATGGCAGGCATGTTTGCCACACTTCTGTAGACCTCCTGACAAGGACAGTAAAATGATAAAAAAGGCAAGAAAATAAATGCATACAGCACTGGAATATAAGCAAGGTGCTATTAACAGGCGCGGAATGTTGCATTCTCCTAGAACATACCATGTGATTGAGAAGTATGAGACCAAAAGAAAAGTGATATTCATACAGGAAAATTTGAAGGCTGGACTTTCAGGGGTCAATTCTATAGTTCATTACTAGAGAAGTTTCTCTGAATGTGCAGAGTACCCGAAACCACGAGGAAGAGGCGCAGTGTTCTCTCCTGAGTGTGAAGCCGGCTTTTGGAGTTGCTTTTGCAACTACCAATAGCCGTTGATGATCGTTCTTCTCTTCCTTTGCAAGAGTGAGAGGGAGAGAATGCGGTCTGAGTGGTTTTGAAAAAGAACAAGAAAAATCCGCCTATAAGGGACTACTGGAAGTTCCAACACCACTAGCTGGATGTGGTGCCAGTTAAGGCAATGAGGGTATTTTTCACCCACCCAGCTGGCGAGCAATTACCCGAGCTGGCGAGAATACAGGGAAATTGGAGCTTCCATTCCCCATCGGTGGGGGTGTAAGTTGGCATAGCTTATTTAAATAACAGTTTGGCAGCATCTGCCACAATTTTGTATGAATATAGTCTTAACCACAACAGCGGCACTTCCAGGACCAAACCTTACAAAAGTACACAACGTGTAGCACAAGGATGTTACCGAGCGTGGTTAATAACAGCAACCCGTCCTGGAAGCCTGGCGGGTCCTGGTTAAGTAAATGATGGCACGTGCAGCCTGTGGAATTCCGGGCATTTGCGATAAAGAATGAGGTGGGTGAACAGGCCCCGACAGGAAACGGTTTCTCGGGGTGGTGGTAAGTGAAACAGCTGCATGAGGAAGGGCGGTCCTTTCCCGGCCCTCGCCTCTTACGGGCACAGACACGCCCGAGTCCCGATGCACAAGCCCACAGAGACCATTGTCTGATTACAAATCGGAATGGCCAGTCGTTTGTGGGGACAGTGCTGGACATCAGAGAGCTGGCAAACTTTCCATGTGAACACATTCTGAAACAAAAGCATTTATGCTCCAGGCAAATAAAAAAGGAATTCTAGTAAGAGAAGAAATACGTTCCAAGGATTAGTGGTGAGCAAAGAAGCCAGCAAGATCTACAGTTAATTCTAACGATTGTTAACGTCATGCCCTGTGACCCTTAAATGTTAAAGTTTGGAGACTGGGGGAATGCTCGTTTCCCACCTCCACTGCTTGCAAGCCACCCGCACACCTCGTCCCTCGTCTGAGCCGTGGCACCGGGCTGCAGCCGGCCTTGAGGAGGCGGACCGGTCCCTCTGATGAAATGCAATCCCAGGGTGACAGCTTCGCGCCAGAGACAGAGGGCCACCAGTCCAGAGGCAAGGAGGCTTAAGCATTAAGGGCTGGTGTCACCAAGACCCCTGGTGCTCTCTATCCCTGTGGCAGCGAATGCCTGGTGAGCAGCTCCTTGGCCCGTCTTGGCCACGGCCTGATGGAGGTGTTGCCCTATCATGTGCCGCCACGTGGGTGGGCTGAGGGCTCACTTCGCCCCACAGAAGTGGTCCGCCCTGACCTATGCCCAGAGCTGCAGGGGCGCGCTGGGGCTCACAGGACAGGAAATCCCGAGCAGCCCCGCCAGATGCCGTGTGCCGAGGGGCCCTCTGCACCCAGGACGAGGCAGGACCCCACCCTGCCTGGGCCCTGGTGCCCTCGGGGGAGATGAGCCACGGTCTGTGTCCAGCTATCCCCTCCGGGAAGTCTTCGGTTAGTCTCCACTCGTGGCAATGTCGCCCTTCACTCAGCTGGGTTTGGTTTGCCTCTCAGTGTGCCAAACCTGAACTCGTGGAAGGATCGCGTGAGGGCAGGGAACGAAGAACTGGCTGGGGAGCGTGGTGGTTTCTGGTGGGCGGGGAGGGGACACAAATGCTCGATTTCTTAGGGTAGTAGCTACACGGTGTTAATTTTATAATAGTTCTTCGAACAGTACGTCTTTTATGTGTACCTTTATACACAGGAACTCACAGCTTAGAAAAATCAGTAAGAATAAGTATGAATTAAAAGCTGCTAAAGTACCTTCGTATCTTCTCTTGGCATCTTCTTGGCTTGGTAGTTTGCTGCTGTAGCGAGGGGTTACGCGGACCGTTTCCGGCGGCCTCTCCTTGTGACCAGCGTTTCCTGTTGTCTTCCTGCCCTGCGATCAGAAGAGCAGCAACATCTCGTCTTTGGGGTGTAGATACGTTGAAATGGTATTTCGTGCAATGACTACAGATACTTTTTGTGCAGAACAAGTGACCGTAGCCTGTTTTTGTAAAGGTTTGTTTAGTTAGATGCTACAAGATTTCAAATGGGCCGTACCTTAGTCATCCAAGCTGGAGGGTCCTCCGATTTTTGGGTTTCCTGATGTCTCACACTTGTTGAAGCCCCCGTCCTGTCTGCTTGTACTGATTTTGTTGAATAAACTGCAGAACAGGTACATCATGCAGAAGAAACATGTCTGACATTTGGAAGTAATCTTGATTTTTAGTATAAAATTACTGACACTGTGCAACGTAATAGAACAAAGTACACTAGATATCTTGTAAAACTTTTCAGCGGAAGTTAACCATTTGCCGCTGTTGTGTTTCCCCCGCCACCCCCCTTGTTTTGTCTTGTTTTGGGCCACAGAGCTTACAGGAGTGCCGTGGCCAACCCTGCTGCGTCCGAGAGCCCCGGCGGTCCCCACCTGCAGATGGGGTTCAGGGGTTCAGGGCTCAGATGCGCACGGCTGTGGGCATGAGCCCCCCGACCCCATGTCGGAGCCGCCCGGGCCAGCACTCAGGTGGCCCAGGCTGAGGTGCTTGACCTCGAAATCTAGGCCGCATTTCCCTGAGGAATCATCTGCTTAAACGGCCCCCTGGCTGCATCGGTCACCGTCTCTGCTGGCTGTTATTACTGCGGATTATAAACCAGAGGCAAACGAAGGCAGGCAAGGGAACCTGAGGCCGTTGCCTTTCCAAGTGGCGCGGTGACTTCCACTGACCCAGGGCGGGTGTCCCTGCTGCGCCCTCTTGTGGGGCAGGGAGGAAGTACACCTTGTCCCGAGGGGGAAGTGCTACTCGGGAATAACGAGGTGCGGGCGAAGGACAGCAGCAGCCACACGGGTGGCCTGACAAACGTGGTGCTGGACAAAAGGAGCTGGACACGGAGGAGTAGCCACTGGTGACTCTCTCTAAGAAGCTGTACAACAGGCAAACCGCGCTGCCTCAGGCCAGGGATGCGGGCGACTGAGCACGAAGTGGGCGCGAGGGTGCTGCTCCGGGACGTGGCCGTGACCCTGTCCTGACTGCGGTGGTGGTTGTGTGGGAACAGATACGCATTTGTCCAAACGCGTTGCCTGGCACCGTTAAAGTGGGGCATTGTAGCGAGGCAAACTCTACCTAAACACAGTCGGTTTTCACACCCACACCCTGGCTAACAGATACTCTTAGAGAGTTCAGTATTTAGCATCCCCTTGGCTTCGAGCTGAAAGCTCCCTCATTCGACCTGCAGGAAGAACGCACAGGACTGAGCAGAAGGTGGGAGGGGGAACGGGCCTTTTTCTGTTCTTTTCTAGCTGTTTCAACCTCAGCAGTTTCTTGATTCTTCTAAAATCACAAAATGTGTTTTAATGCCTAATGAAATGAGTTTTTAAATATCCATTATTTTGGTGACATCAATTAGGAAAATCTGACTAGATTCTTAAGAATAGATTTTTGAGGAAAGATAAGTAAAACATACCTTTTGGATAATCTTCTCTATCGTGTGAATTTTTCAGTATCCGATTAGCGTAGATGTTTTTAATTTCAAGCTCTCTGTCCCTCTCCTAAAGAGAACCACGATACCGATTTTTCTGTAAACATTTGCTTTTATCAACCTTGATTTCTTCTAGAAAGCAATTTAAGTGAGTTCAGTATTCTCTGAGTAAGATCTGTAATTCTAGCAGAAATAGAAATAGGCCATACCACTGTACTTCATTCCTGACATCAGAAAGCACTTTTTCAGAGTCACAAACTGTTGTGATTGGGACAGTAGTTTTGAAAAGTTTCCAAGCCGGCTTCTTTCACTTCGTCCCATCCCCTGATGTTTATTATTCTTTCCCACAATGCCATAGAGTGGCCACTAGCTATGTTGTGATTTGAGCCAATCCATCAAAACACAAAAAAGAATGAAATCTTACCCTTTGTGATGGACCTGGAGGGTATTATGCTCAGTGAAATAAGTCAGTCAGAGACAAATACCACATAATTTCGCTTATTTGTGAAACCTACTGAACAAAATCAATGAACAAACAAAATAGACGCAGACTAGTCGGCCCAGAGGGTGGGCTGGTGGTGCACAGCGGAGGGGCTGGGGGCTGGGTGACAAAAGTGAGGGGACTGAGAAGTACAAACCGGCAGTTACAGGACAGTCGTGGGGACGCGGCGTGCAGCCCAGGACACAGAGTCAGAAATATTCTAACAACTGCAGGTGGCGCCCGGGGTGGGGGGTGCTGGAAATATCTGGAATGGGGACACCTTAGAAAGCGTATGATCGTCCAGCCACTAGGCTGTACACCTGAAACCTGTACAAACTAATATCGAACGTCAACTGCAATTGAAAAATAAACTTAAAAAATAAACTAATTAAAATAAAACCAGATGAGCAACTCCGCCCTCCATCCTGCTACCCACACCCCGCACAGCCGTGGCCGGCGCAGACAGCTGTCCGTGGTCACGGCGTGCGCCACCAGGCAGGCCTGCGTCTGCACGGCACGGTCACAGACACCGCCACTCTGCTTCCAATCCCAATATTCTCTTCAAAGTCTCCGCAAAAGGAAAGGGTGAAATCCTAGCTTGTTGAGGAAAAACCAGATTTGATTAAATACCAAGCACGCCTCCTTACACATACAACACAAGGTGAGCCTGTCAGACACGAGACCACTGAGTTTTAGTTAGAACCCGTCGACAGGAGGCGGGCCTGTGAGTTCGGGGTGTCCCCCACATCTGGTCAGAGAGGAGAGCCTGGGTGGGAAGGGCCCAGCGGTGGGGAGTAGGGAGAGACAGAAGAGACCTCGATGTTTGAAGGGCAAGTTTTGATTATCTGGAAGATTCCGTCAGAGGGCCAGTATGTCCTCCAGCCCCAGAGAGCAGGAAGAGGTGGGGCAAGAGCTGCTGACTGACAGGGGCAGGATGGCTGCTGAGGCCTAGAGGAGGCGGCTGGAAGGACAGTCCTTCATGCTTGGAGCAAAGGGTTAAGTGGTGGGTCACAGCCCTGGCTGGTGTGGCTCAGTGGATTGAGCCCCGGCCTGTGAACCAGAGGGTGGCCAGTTTGATTCCCGGTCAGGGCCCATGCCTGGGTTGCCGGCAGACCCCTGGTTGGGGTTGCATGAGAGGCAACCACACATTGATGTTTCTTTCCCTTTCTCCCTCCCTTCCTCTCTGTCTAAAAGTGAATAAATGAAATTTTTTTAAAAATTAGCTAGTGGTGGGTCACAGAGCTGGGCCTGGGTCCAGAACCAAAGACTGCAGGTTCAGAACACAATCCACAATACTTGCGGGTGAGTTCAGTTGGTTAATCAGGAGAAACAACAGGAAGAAAACCCGTATCTAGAAACACCCAGGGAATGCCTGTGGATTCTTTGTAGGGAAGGACACACTCAGAGTTCAAGGGGAAGCTGAGTCACGGTGTACAGCAGCCACATCGAGGCCAGCACAGAGGGCTTCTGGGAATTGGAGCGGGAGCGAGGTCTGAATAGACACCACCTCTCTGGCAGGGGTAAGCCTGTGGCCTGGGCGTCAGCTGGGGTGCAGGGCCTCGCTCAGAGCCGTGGAAGGCTGACATCCGTGCCCTCACGGTGGCCCAGAGCTTAGACGTGGAGTGTGACCTAGACTTCGGGCCGGGCGACTTTCCACCATCCACTCCCATAACTCCTTTCGTCTTGTAAAATGGAAACTCTGTCCCTGCTGTTTGCCCCTCCCCGAGCCCCGGGAAGCCACCACTGTGCTCTGTGTGACTTGGACTACACACTCCAGGTACCGATGTAAGAGTCACACGGTGTTTGTCCTTTTGCGACTGACTGACTCTGCTCACCATGCTGTCCTCACGGTTGGTCCCTGCTGCGGCCTGTGTCAGAGGCTGCTCCCCTTAAGGCCGACTGAACCCATGTTTCAGGTATAAAGCATGGCCCTTACCCGTTCCCCTAGGCAGAGGCAGTAAGCAAAACTCACTGTCCTAAGTCGCTTGGAATGGTGTTTCTCTGCTCGTATATCAGCACTGGAAAACACAGTGGGCTTATTTTTTTCATTATCATTTGGATTTTTCGGGAACGCCTTTCCATTTTTTTTGCATTTCATTTTGCTTCATAATATGCAACATATTTACAAGGTTCCGAAGTCATGTTTACCAAAAAGATAGTCAAGAAATCTAGGTTCTATATCCGTCTCTTCCACTGTAGTTGTTACCCTCCTTCCATTGTTACCCTGCTGTTGTTTTTCTTTTAAAAATATAAGCTAATATGTGGATATATTTATATTGCCTTCTTTTTCCTTTTTTTAGTAAAGAAGAATCTAGGGTTTAACATACCCTTTTCATTTGTTTTTAAGTATTTTTAAGATTTGAAAGTGTTCAAACTTTCTAGCTCCCAGTAGGAAAACATTACCTGAAAGAATACTGTAGCGCAAACCGCTGTCAAATGTTGCGGCTGCGTGTAGGGTACGGGGGACGGGGGGACTTTCTTCAGCGCGCCCTGCCCTTATTCACAAGAAGGTCAGAGGTGGCCTGGTTTGTGTTATTGTGACATCCGCTGGGTGATCCAAGTTGCTTTTCCTTCGTCAGGGGCTTTATCTGCCAGAAGGGTATGACGCTGACAATTTACTGAGGAGCTTCAGAACCTTTGGGTTGCTCTGATATTTTGACCTGTTTGCCAGGTTCTGAGCCACGCCCTGGAATGCCGCCATGACTTTTGGATCTTGCGTGACGGCCAGAACCTCTGGATGGCCGAGAACTTCACCGGGCCCCGGCACTGCTGCTGTCCCAGGCACTCCTCCAGGAGAGCCACCTGGGAAAGAGCTGCACTGCTCTCCTGACTGTCGTCTGGCTTCTTCCTCCCTCTGGGCTCTCTCGAGTTCTTCCAGAGCCTTCTTAACCCTTTCCATTCTTTCTCTGATCTCTCACTCTTCACGGTTCTGCTCACATTTGCTCCGATGTTCTGCGACTTTCTGGGCCCTTGGGTGAACTTCTTTCAGCATTGCGCTAGCATCTTCATCATAATCCAATTTACACGCAAGGGCAAGATCATCGGCTGCTCCTTCCCAATGGCCCAGAAGTCTGTGTGCTTCCCCTCGCCCTTTCTGAGGCTGAGCTGAACCAGGGTTTATTCCAGTCGCTCTGCCACAGCCTCAGATGGCTGCATTGGGCTTCTGTACCTTGATGAAGAAGACACTGGCTCTCCTGCCATATAGAATGGCCAGGTGAGGATTCAGCTCGACGGCACCTGTGAACAAGCCAATGGCTTTCTGTAGCTCACCATCGTTTAGGGCATTGATGGCACAGCCACTTTTTAATTGTTTGCCTGATCCCTCATCTTGGTTCTCTCTACATTTTCGCCTTCCATTTCTTGCGGGCGTCAGTGTCTGCTTCCATCGCATCCTCATTGTCAATTGCTAGATCACTTTCCTCACTTGCTGGTTTGTCTGTCTTTATGTCTTCCTCCACCTTCTACTCTTTTTTCTTCCTTCTTTCCTTCTGACTTGATTTTATGAGTAGCAGGTGGTATTTTACCTCCCACACCCTCCTCTACCCACTCCCTAAAGAAGCGCATTTCCTTGGGATGCAGAGTGCCTGGATCGGGAAGGCCCGAGGCTCGAAGCTTGCTCAGTTTGCAGGGGTCCATGGCCGGGAAGTGGTGGGAGACCGCAGGTGCAGCTTAGGTTGCTAACTCGGCACGGGTTGTGTTGCCTCCTTTTCTTAAATAATAGCATACTACATACTTTCCTCTGCCTTCCTTTCTTCACTTATCAATCTCTCCTGGAGATTAGTCCTTACTACTACATGGATTCCTCATTTCTTTTTATACATGCACAGAAACTCATTGTGTGTAGGTTTATTTACTCTTTTAAAATAAATTTGGATCCTACTGTATATAGGATTTTGTATCTTTCTTTCCACTAAGCATTTCATTGAGTATTTCTCCTGTTAAATTGTTTTATTTTTTTTTATTTTAATTGGTGTTCAAGAACAGTTTTCTGCCTTTTACCCCCATCCCAGCCCACCCCCCAGCCCTCCCCACCTCCCTCCCATTTCCGCCCCCCTTGTGTTAAATTATTTTTTAATGACTACATACTATTTATGTGCGTGCATATGGTGACATATGAAAGCACAAAATTTATGTTAAAATTCCCTGATTGTGTCTCCTATGCATGTGTGTGTGTGTGTGTGTGTGTGTACATTCGCCTCAACCAGTGGATTTTTTTTTTTTTATTAAGATTTTATTTATTTATTTTTAGAGAGGGGAAGGGAGGGAGAAAGAGAGGGAGAGAAACATCAATGTGTGGCTGCCTCTCACGTGGCCCCCACTAGGGGCCTGGCCTGCAACCCAGGCATGTGCCCTGACTGGGAATCGAACCTGTGACCCTTTGGTTCGCAGCCCGCGCTCAATCCACTGAGCTACACCAGCCAGGGCTTGGATCTTAAAGCTTTTTCTGTTAGCTTTCTAAGCTGGTTGCTATGGTCATGTACAGGGAACTGTTCCATGTGGCATGGTGAACATAGCCCAGTCCTATCGGAAAACCGACAGGCGTGAGTCGGCACACAGGAAACCAAATCTACAGATCGGCTTTTCCGTGGGAAACCAGGCCTGCATTGTACCTAGGCTGCTCTGTTTTTGCTAAAACTCCCTCATTCTGGATTGAGGCAGCAAATGTTTACTGCGTATCTTTAAAGTAGCTTCCTAAAGTCTGTGCTAAAACCTCCCAAGTGTGGAATGTAACCAGTTCAACCACCTCTCCCCTTGCATCTGCAAACATCCTTTCCTTTGACATTCTTTCCTCTGTTATCTGTGGGGGACAGTGAAGGCTGGCGTCATAGCCGAGGTTGAGTGCTTGACAAAGCGGCACTGCTTGCATCTGCTAGGCAGATCAAGCCAGCAGCTGCTGACAGCTGGAACCCAGAACCCTCAGTGGTTGAACAGGAGATAGATAACCGCAAGCTTCAGCTGAGTGCGCTGTGACTTTTGCAGAAGACACGTGTATCAGTTAGATGGCCCGGGAACGGAACGGTCTGTGCCTGCAGCGTCTCCCTAAGTTTGCAAGCCGTCCTTGAGCTCTGCCTAACCACCCCCTATCAAATGGGCGCAGAAACCATGTCCAGGGCTCTTTCTTTGTCTCTCCATCGGAGGACAATGTCCCACCTGGTCCCCACTTTTCCTTAAACTATCTGTGTTGTGTTTTTCTTTATCTCCCATTGACCCCGCTCAGGGACCCCCACTCTGCGCTGGTCACAGCAGTCTTCTGTAAAAGGTAGTCACCTAAAGCAAACCTGTGCATAGTAAATGAGGACCGTCCTCGACGTGATGTACCCAGAAAAGCAATAAAGGCCTGTCCAGGCGGGGGGTCAGGGCCCGCTCTCTCACTTAGAGAATGGCTGTGCCGTCCCTTTTTCTCCACGGGACTCTGCAGTCCATGTGAATTTGTTCATCGCAGCCACAACACATGAACCCCTCGGGCCGGAGTCTGCGTCAGTCATGAGCAATTTTGGGCACAGTCCACTCTCTGAAGTTCCCTGAGACTCCACAGAAGGAAGAATCCACTCTTCCCTTGCTCGACAAAGGGGAGGCCGGCAGCCAGCTCTCCCCCCTCACCCCCTTCTCCTGCTTGAGTGCTCTCGAGGCTCCTGGGAAAAGGCCCTAACAAAGTTCTCGCCTCAAAGAATCAAGCTTAGATTTACTTAGACGAAGCTTGAGAAAGCCATGTTTATATTTCTTAAGTGTCCTATCTGGCTTTTCCAACTTGTTGGACGTTGTAGAACTCTGGGAGGCAGACATAGCAAAAGTCTGCAAAAATATTTTTAATCCTCATTTTTAAAGCACTTTAAAAGACAGTTTTTCAAATTACTCTATTTTAGTGTTATAAGTTAATTTTTAAATTTAAAAACTTACTCTGGGTTCCATCAAAATATTAAGAAAATGCAATGATATTAGGTCATGTGATGAAATAAAAATATTACAAAGTGCTGTCAGTGAATGGAAGAGAGCGTTACTTTTGCGAATGAAGCGCATGTTTACCAGGCTGCTAATGCATCTTAATAATTTCCGGTCCTCCGTCTGTTCACGCGGCTGTAGGGAAAACCGTTGAGAAACATATTCCCCAAGTTAAATAATGTAAAGGTATAATAGGCATGAATAGCTCCGACAGTTTGGGAAGCAGAACTTCACAGATTTTGTTACATTGTGCTTGAAAAGAAGTACCTTCAGTCTTTGTTGAAGGTGCCTGACCTCCTTCTGCAGAGCCTCCTTGGCTGCCTGGGCGGCTAAGGTCTTCTGGTTCTCGACGGCCAGCTGCCGACTGAAGGCTTTCGTCTTCAACCTCAGTTGCTTCTCTAAGCTCTGAAAACAGTATATATTTCAGCTCTTCTGTAACCAGTGCCCTTCTGTTAAAAGCTTCCACTTTAATGGAACTAATTACATTTATGAGAAGTGCAAATTTTTAATACAATTTTCATGATGACTTGTATAGGGGACATAGAGTAGAAAAAAGTATAACCACAAAAAGCCAAAATCCCAGATCATGACTTTAGAGAATAAACATCATGTTTTGAACCTAATGTTTTTATGTTCCGGAATTGGATAGAACAGTTCTTGAACATGTTCTGAAAATCAATACACATAGTCAATGTCACCTGTTAAGCCGAGGCGGTCCTGTTGACAGGAAGGACTCTGCTACCTTGCTTGGCACGGTGTACAGTGAGTCCTCGCCTGACAGGGTCAATAAACTCTTGGAAACTGTGACTTTAATGGACCATGTATAATGAAACCAGTTGATATAAATTAGAGTTACCTTCCTATGGCATAGTTCTGGTCATAAAAACATCACCAACCCTCTAAACAAAGACCAAAAACATCCTAATATTAAACACTGACACAAATGTGAGCTGAACATCCATTTAAGAAAGATGAATAAAAACAAGATACTCCTTTTCCCACCCTCTGATTCCAGTTTGGGGCCATGCGCGGCCAATAGCTCAGGGTGCCAGCTGGGACCCACCCTGGACGGGATACCGTTTCAGGGCAGAGCACACTCACACCCACACCCACTCACGCTGGGACACGGGAGACGCACCGGTTCCCCTCAAGAGCACATCTCTGGGGTGCAGGAGGGAACTGGAGGCAGCCCAGGCAGCTGTCGGGGGAAATGCAAACTCCTCAGAGACCGTGGGCCCCGCCAGGAGCCCGTGATTTTTTTCTCATCAATGCTGTAATGAAACAGCGTTGAACAAAACATTATGTGAGGACCTGCTGCATTCTTTAAAAGTCTCCCAAGCCTCTCTTTCTGAAGGGCTGGGCAGCACCGGTGCAGACCGCCGTGGACTGTGGTTCTGGTAACTGGGACGGAAGCTGTCACACACACAGACCGGGGACAGCCGGGTCGGCACGAGCGCCACCCACGCTCAGGGCTGGCCACTGCAGGCCCGCCTCCCCGGAGGGGGAACTGTGTCGCCGGGAACTGACGGTTTGGACCTGGACAGAGGCACGGCCAAAGGCCTTTTCTTTCTTTCTCTTCCATTTTTTTTCCATAAAGTGCCACTTCTCTCATTATAATATTAGTTCCTTCTCATTAATTAGAGGAAAGTGGGAAATATGGTAAGCAAAAACAATGAAATAATCACTAAAAACCCCGCTCCTTAAAATATTAACCTTAAAAAAAAATACATGTTTTGGCCCACATTCTGCAACCCCCCATAAAATGCCCTCCAACCCAGTGGAATTCCCCACACAGCCAAGTGCTTCTGATAAGAAAACACTCAGTTTCTTGGATTCTCTTTGTTTCGTTTATAGATATAAAAATGCGGAGATGAGCTACAAGTACATTTACTTCTGCATGACAGATGCGTGCTAACATGGACGCAATATTACCGGAAAGGCCTCGTAAAAGAATTGTGATGTCCTACTCGCGTGAGGGAAAACAAAGTTGCTCATTGTTTTCTGTTGCTCACATGTCCATTTCAGGTGAGAAGATTCTCTTTGACAATAGAGGAGGATTTTACCAAAGGAGAGGTAACTGAGGTTTAAAAAGTGAGTGAAATGAACTGATATTTTCTAATTATTTCAAGATCATACAAAATACTGGTTTCTTACCATTGCATGTTAAAAGAATTAAACAGTAAATTAATTCCACTTATATGTTTATGTCTAAAGAGACCAAAACCTATCTGATGGAAAATAAGCAGAATTCTCATTATAATCCAGGTGTTCTGACAAATTATCCCTCAAATGGAATCCTCAAGCTTTGGACAACCGTGTGTTGCCAAGGAAAATCAATCCATTCGTTTCTTCACTTATTTTAATTCCTTTTCCCTCTCTGTTCCCAGGAGTATTATGTGGGGAAAAATTCCATTTCTGAAATACCAAAAATGCCTGCGTGCCGGTGACTGGACAAACTGACGAGGGAGGACGTGAGGGCGGGGAGTGACGGGATGTGCCCTGAGGTTTTTAGGGAGCAGCCTCTCAATAAAGAGTTTGAAGAAGAGGGTTGGCTTCCCAGGCAGGCTGCACACAGCCCAGCCCACCCCAGCACAGCACAAGACAACACAGCACAGCCCAGCACAGCACAGCACAAGACAGCACAAGACAGCACAAGACAGCACAGCACAGCACAGCACAATACAATACAACACAGCACAGCCCAGCCCAGCCCAGCCCAGCACAAGACAGCACAACACAGCCCAGCACAGCCCAGCACAAGACAGCACAACACAGCCCAGCACAGCTCAGCACAGCACAACACAGCACAACACAAGACAACACAGCACAAGACCCAGCCCAGCACAGCCCAGCCCTTTGGGTGGTGAAAGATCTCTGCTCAGGAGAGAACCGCCCTGTCCAGACAAAGAGCCCCAGGCTTGCTCGCTGGAACAGAAGGGCACTTCCAGATCTGAGCTCTTTCCGCCTTTCCCTCAAGCCGACCTCACACACCAGGCTTCCTGCCCCCTAGTGGACAACAGCCCCGCCGTGGAGGCCGCAGGGCCAGGCACGCCGCCAGGCTTCTTTACGCCGGCCGGCGCGCAAATGCGCACGCCTGCCCCTCAGAATTAATTCTGGAACCTTAGCGTGTCTAGGCCTCTGCAATACAGACCTGTAGTTTTTGGTCATTTTCCTCCATTTTCGTTGTAAGAATAGCCAATCTTTGAGTGAGTTCTTCCCTCTCTGCAAGACTTTTGTCTTCGGAAAGTGCCTGGAGCGCCTGCAAGGCGTCTCTGGTCTTCAGCAACTCGCTGTCGGTGTCTCTAAGTTTCCTGGATACAGTTCTTTCCTTTTCTTTGGCTTTCCTAAGTAGCTGCCTTAAATTTTTAACTTCATTCTGATGCTTAACCATAATCTGAGGTACATTATTCTGTGAAGTCTCATATTTTCCTATAGCTTTCAAGTGCCTAAACTGAAGTTGTTTCAAAAACTGGTTTTCTACAACTGTGGCTTCCAGCTTACGGTGTAGATCGGTTAATTCGTTTTTTAGCTCTTTAATTCTGTGGAGCCTTGCGGAGAGTATGCGATGAGTCACAGCCTCCCTTCTCTGGGCAATCGTATTGATTTTAGAATTTAAAAACGATGTATTCCAGTTGTGCTTTTTTTCAACTGAGATTTCCTTTTGGCCTGTTAAGCAGATAATTCAGTTTGTTACTAGTAATATCTCCATCTCTATAGCTATGCAGATATGCAAATATAAATGTACGATACCCACCCTCTCCTGCACAGATATACATACTCACGAAAGCTCAAAGGGAGAGAACTAACGTCCGATGACTAACCATGTTTAGGCTAGGTAGTGTATATATAATATCCCACTGAATACATTAGGTTGGCAGTGGTCTATTTTGTAGCTAGACATTTTAAGTCTGCTGTCCAGGGCTTCGTAACTACAAAGTGACACAGTGGACCTAAAACCAGGTTTTCTTTGACTCTGGAACCTGTACTTATTTCTTTTATAAAGCCAAACTAAATTCATGATAAGAGGTAATATTTATTAAATGCTTATCCTATATGTCAGCGATTGAACTAAATGCTTTGTATAGATGATCTGATGTAAACCTTCTAACAACGTTACGAGGTAATGAGAGTGTAACATTGGAGCCCAGTGTTATGTATGAAGATCTCATATATTCAAAAGGACCCTTTAAAAGCCATCACACTGTATGAGTATATATATATATGCAGACATTCCATTTCTCAACAAATCCAACAAAGACCATTTTCCTCCATTACTTTGGCACTAAATGAAGTGGTTGGAGGCTTGTGTTCAGGGGTATATTTTAAACGAAATGTTTCTAAACAATATTATAGCAAGCTTATAAGTACAAAGTTTCTATAATTGAATTTGAGAAATGTCAAATGTATGTGTAACATCACTGTATTGTTATCCCATTTAATTATTTATTTTTTAAAATATCAATTTGCTGTTCCATTTATTTATGCACTTACTGGATGATTCTTGTATGTGCCCTGACCAGGGTTTGAACCTGCAACCCTGGCGTATCTGGATGATGCTCTAAACAACTGAGCTGCCGGGCCAGGGCCTGTTATACCATTTGAAAGATGAACAAACTGATGCTTAGCAATGTCACTTGTGAAAGGGCACAAGGCTAGTAAGTGGGACAGAACCCAGGTCTGTGTGCCTACGCCACTGCCCCATGTGGATGTGCCTTTGTATGATATGTATGTATGTATGTATGTATGTATACGTGTGCCTCTGTGCATGGAAACATACGTGACTAGGCATGTGTACAGGCGGTGGTAACTCATTGTTAATTCGTTCTGGAACTCATGACAGGCGCTGAAACCGATGAGTATGAACTGTTTGCGAGCCACCTACCACGAGACTGACCCACGGACCTGTTCCATTGTGAGGGAGGGGTGCTGAGTGGCGAGCAGGCACCGAGTGCAGAAACTTTTTTTCTCGTCAAATTCAGACCACGGTTTGACGAGTTCTGAAGCCAACAAGTGCCGAGGCATGACTGAATTAGTGTATCTATTGTCTGAGAGAGAGAGATTGAAACTGAACTGTAGAATCTAAAATACCTGGTCCTCATCCTGGAGAGAGGAGGGAGCGTCATGCCCAAGGTCACTGGAGTCCTTGGGGGCTTGGCCAAGCGTGGACACATCCTCTGAGACCTGGCCTAGTGTGTCTGGTGCGGGACAGCGGCTCTGCCTGGGATGGACGCAGTGAGCCAGGAGGAGCGGAGGGTGCTGCTGGGGGTAAAGCGCTTGAATCTGGGCTGTTTTAGACCACAGGGATGTGGCCGCCATCACAGTATCTGCATCACGTCAAGAACGGACGAGCTGCCTTTCCAAAGGTGCCTCCAGTGGTATTTATCTTCCCACTGGTAACGATTTAGGAGGGGCTATGGTTGGATATTTGAGTAGTTTGGGGTCAGCTTTTGAGGACAATGAGAACTGGAAGGGAGAGCAGTATGGACTCTGTGACACACACCGGAAGGCCGGGGACCATGTGTCACGGTCACCTATCTAAGGTCCCTCTTGCATAGCCTGGGCACTGGCTAGTGGAGCCCTGGACCCAGGCCCTGTGGGTCAGGCTGGATTAAAACAGGGCTGGGTGGCGACTCCCATGTTTCACACTGTGTGCAGCTGACTGAACTTGATCTCCAACTTGCAATGTCTTCCAGCTCTTGGGTGATGTGACCCTGGACAGTTGCCGGAGACTCGAAGGGTGAGGGGTGGGGAGTCACGTGGGCGGTGAGGCTTGTGTCCCCGTCTCATGTGTGTTCAAGCGACTGGAGGGTGGGCAGTTAGAGTGCGTGGGCCCCTGGGGACTAACCCCCACAGCCGTGGGTGGGGATGTGCACGGAGCACACGGGGGCTTTGAAGAGAGGAGCTGTCAGCCCTTTAAAGGTCTCATAGGCTTGGACAAGGAACTCGTACGGGAAGGAAGTGAAGGACCAGAGGCCCTCCCCCAGATGTTCTTGTCTGCACGGCTGGGTGGGTCTGAGGGGACGCGCCAGTTCGCTTCAGAGAGGTAACAGCACATCCATCTTATCTGTACCACGCACACTTACAGAACTACAAAGCTTACAGAAAGTTAAACTGTAATTTACTATCTCATTATCCTAATCTATACATAATGAGGGTAAGACTTATAATTTCTCTCTCATTTACACAGTTAAGGCAGATTTAGCTCAATGATAAAAATACTTAATTTTTTTACTCTTTACCCAAGGACATTTTTTTTTCCATGGGGGGTGGGGGAAGAGAGAGAGAGGCGATGTGAGGGAGAAACATCGATTGGTTGCTTTCTCCTATGCACCCAGATGGGGGATTGAACTCACAACGTGGGTATGTGCCCTGGCCGGGAATTGAACCTGTGACCTTTTGTTCTACAGGATGATGCTCCAACCAACTGAGCCACCCAGACCAGGGCAGGATACTTAATTTTTAAACCACTGAACTAAAACACTCAGTTTAAGTTACTTCCTCAAAGATGTGTCCATTTGCGTCCATGGTGAACCAAAAAGGCACTTCTCGCATCACGAACACGGCGCTGTGCTCTTCTGGACAGTTCTAAGGACGTGCCTGCCGTCTCCCTTCACCGGCTCCAGCTTGCCCCCTCCTAGGGTCACCCTCGCCCCCAACCCCTCCCGTTCAAGGCGCTGCTGTCCTCCTGGCCCATGCCGTTTCCTTCCCCTGGCCTCCCTGGCCTCATCTGGTCCCTCTCCTGGTCTTTCCCTCTCTGGTTTCAGTGTCTCGTTCCCTTCCCGAGGCCTTCTGCGCCCTCAGTCTGCTCTGCTCCTCGCCGGGAGCCGTGTTCCCACCCACTGCTGTTCCCTCTCTTCCAGGTAACACCGTCCTTCCCCGTAACTGACATGCGCTCTTCCACTCAGGACCAGCGTAAGGGGAGGGGCCGGGAGAGGGCCTTTGCCCTTTCGGCTCTCCACAGTTCCCCGCGTCAGTCGGTCGGGGAGGGTCTCTTCGCCGCCCCCTTCCGCCTACAGCTGACCGCAGACAGCAGGGCAAACGGCGTCCCCACACCCAGCGTGGTAAAAGGACCTCCTTCCAGTGTGCCAATTATTTTGGAGTGACTATCACACACTTTGGCACACATTTGTACTGACAAAGCACATTAAAGAAGGACGTACAGGGGTGAGCAAAAGTAGGTTTACAGCTTTGAGTGAGTTTATTCTTGTATCATTATTTATTACTTATTGTGTTATTTTCCACACAAACTGTGAAACCTACTTTTGCTTGCCTCACTCTGTGTAATTGAAAGAGTGCTGAAAATACATTTTCTACAAAAGAAGGAAGTAACCAGCTTTTGAAAATTAAACTGTAGAACTATATTGCTTGCTATTTATCTTTTTCATTTCAGAGAGAGGGGGAGGGAGGGAGAAAGAGATGGAGAGAAATACTGATGTGTGAGAGACACATCAGTTGCTTCTCACATGCCCCCAACCAGGGACCTGGCCCATAACCCAGGCGTGTACTCTGACTGGGAATTGAACCTGTGACCTTTCCGTTTGCAGGCTGGTGCTCAACCCACTGAACCACACCAGCCAGGGCTGATGTTACTATTCTTTAGCAAATTCCAGGTCTCCATTGGTGGCTCCTAATCCAGTGTTCCCAGCCCCCAAGGGTCAGACACCTACTTTCAACACACGAGAAAGCTAAACAGACACTGAACACCCACTTAAGAAGGGGCTGCGCTGGCTAAAAGATTAAGCCTCTTTGCTTTGGGTTAGAATTATATTAGTTACTTGTTGCTTAAATTTCTTTGACTAACACATGCAAAACATGAGCTGTAAGAGAACAAAAGAATGAAAGGATAAACCAAGGCAATAATTTATCATTCTGTGACAAAGCTTAAGTGTTTTAAGTTCATAATGCACCCTCAGGAGCATATAATTTGAGTGAAAGATGCACCTAGCCCTGGCTGGTGTAGCTCAGTGGATTGAGCTCAGGCCTGTGAACAAAAGGGTCACCGGTTCTATTCCCAGTCAGGGCACATGCCTGGGTTGTGGGCCAGGTCCCCAGTAGGGGGCACGTGAGGGGCAACCACACATTGATGTTTCTCTCCTTCTCTTACTCCTTCCCTTTCCCTCTCTCTGAATAGATAAAATCTTAAAAAAAAAAAGGATGCATCCAATATTTAAAATAATTTCAGAGTATTTGTGTACCAAAGAGTCCCCTTCAGAATTCTGACACTTTGGGTGGCTGAGTTAATTTAGCTTGCTCCCGATTTATGAACAGGTATCTTGCATAAAACACATAACACACAATAAATACCTTGTGGAACAAATAAATGAGAAATCGATTTTTAGAAGTTAAATTTTAAGGTGCTTGGAACTCAAAATGGAGTTCATTCGCCATAGAAAGTTTCACAAATGCTAACTGCTTTCTCTCTGTTCCACAAAGCGCAGACTCAGTATAACAAGCACTAGGGATCCCCAATCCCTGGTCGTAAACCCAGGAACGGGCCACACCTTCCCGAATTTGGGAGTTTTATTTTTCAAGGTGCATGTCTGGTATTTTCCATGGTGCTTCCTTCCCAGTATGGTCAGGGACAGCAGACTTGAATCCAAGCACAATTTTTGAAATAAATACGACTATTCACACTAAGTGAAATAAGTAAAGGCCAGTCTCATGTCCACTGAAATCAGGTTTCTGTTGCCAAATCGGTTTTGGTGCCAAAGATTGGAGGAACGTTTGGTGTTCAGAGCTTCGTGTGGAAGCCGACCGCCGTGAGTGTTCCGCTGAGACTGGTGACCTCTCCCAAATGCATCCCCAGCCCTTGGCCTCGCCTTCTAGAGAAGGGGCTCCTAACCTTTTCAGAATCTGCTGAAAGCTGTGGGCCCTTCTCCCTCGAAGAGTTCACAAACGCGAACAGACAGAAACAATGCTAGCGCTTCACAGGGTTCACAGGCATGGGTCTTAGATTCGGAATCCCTGCTCTCTGGCTAGGAAGAGGGGGTACTGAAGGTGCCAGATGACCCAGAAGTGGCACAGAGGGTCCTAGTCCGGCTGGCGGTGACAGTTGGATGTGCCCCCCACTCCCCAGGCTCTGTTTTCCAGAGCCGTTGGTGACTGACGGCCATTCTCACGGTCACAGTGGGAAAGAGTCTGGCTGTTTGTGGCATAAGGAATAGGTGTGAGCCCAGGACTGCCTAACCTGGGGCGAGTCATCACAGCCGGGCCGGGAGGCAGGAGTGAGGAGACCGGGGCTGTCACAAGGCTGGTACTAATTTGGACGGTTAGGAGCTGACGGTAATGGTACTTCTAAAATCCACCAGGAAATGACATTATCAATAACCTTTGGAGCCATTCCTGTTTCCAAAGATTATCTTTGCCAGGACGCCTCACCGGACTTGGAGACCATCTTCTTGGGCTGTCGAGGCAGGAATTTATAGTTCATTGGTAATTCAAACTGTGATTCTTCAGCTGAGAAGAAAGGCAAGAAGCCAGTGAAATCCAGGTATAGTGGTGCTCTGTAACAGGGCCACCTGTTAACTAGAAACGGAACCAACCTCACTAGTAGGCCCCAGTAGTAAGCCGTGCAAGAGGGCGTCACATTTCACACCTAACTTTCTGTTATTTTGTGATTATTCTTACTTCCTCTATTTCCTAACTCCTTCTAGTACGCTTCACTTAGAAAGCACATTTACAATAGGGAGAGATCATGAAACGGTATGGGCCCCTTCAGATACTGGTGCATTAAATAACGTCCTGGTAACCACACCTTTGGTCTCGATCGGGACATTCAGCTTCTTACCGTTAGGTTGGGAGACTTTGGAAATGCAGTTTTTCTTCTCCTCCTTTTCCCCCTTTACCGCGGGCTTCTCTGAGTAATTTCTATGAACGGCTGTTTCTGAACATTCGGAGAGGAAGTCTTCCGAATAGTCGTCGTAAGAACTCAAACTCCTGAAGGAGCACGGGGAACCGCTGCGCCCGGCGCTCCCGGAGGAGGGGACGCGGGTCCCTGGGCTAGCGGCCGTGCTGGGGCTGCCCCCGGGCTCTGCTGAAGGCCTGCTGTTCTCGGAGGCCACGCTGGGGAAATGCTCATCCGCGTGGGCTTCTGCGGTAGCGGCCAAAGGCATGGCAGACCTGGCAGGAGGAAAGTGTCTTTAGATGGATGGCTACTGATGGTGCTGAAACAAACCTATGCTCTATGGCATGTAACTATCACGAATCCCTAGGAATGTGAAACGACACCTTATTTTGAAGCACTTTCTGGAAATATTTCAGTCTGGTTGTTACAGCTTATATGTTTCTACGTAAAATATAGGATGCCTAAGCCTGGACTTTGGTGAAATTATATCCACAGGTAATATAAGATAAAGTTCATATCGGGCAAAGACTCGGACAACAGTTTGTGAGTTAGTGAATTATACTCTCATTCTCTTGGCCTGGCTGTTGGCTTTTTTTTTTGCCTTGGTCAGAGCTGAAGAAAGTGACAGTACTCGCTGAGTCTGGGTGGCCGGGGTGGAGTGTGGTGGTGCGTGCAACCCCCAGAGGTGTTTGTCCAGGTGCGCATGCTTGCACTCACTGAGGGTGAGGTCGCACACCTTTGAGACCTTTGAGGTTAAGCGCGGAGATGAGGGTTAATCCACTTGATCCATGATTGTACGGATTCGTATGCTTTAGTGCCGCAGCCCGCTGCGGCAAGGGTGGTCGTGAGGCTGGGCGAGGGACTGAATATAGGAGAGGACCAAATGCTCTGCTGGCATAAGGCAAGTTTATTGCGCGGTCTTCAGGCTTAAGTACAATCATGAGTGCATAGCAAACAAAGGAGAAGCCTTCTGGCACGTAGCTCATTTCCTTGACCTATAAAGATTATCCACTCCCTCAAGGTCGGGAAGTTCTCAGGCTAACATTGCTACCGGGTACATGATGCGCAGGCCAAAGATATGAGAACAGTCAGAGCCCAAGATAGCCCCAAGGCCGGAAACCAGGCCCAGTCACCACACCTGCGGTGCAGGACCCTATCCTCGACCCCTCCCAGGCCTCTTGGTCTCCAACACTTTAGTTCAGGAAATTCGCATTCCTTTCTATGTTTCACTTAGACCACGATAACATGAATATGATCTCCCTGATTATGTTCGACACGATGACAGAAGCAGCAGTTCAGAAAAACATGCTAATTTGCATAAGAAAATCATCCAGGGGTGGGAACTCTTTTGAAGAAAATGCACCAAGTGAAAAATTTCCATGTGTTTAGCAAATAATGAACCATATTTTCAATGATATAAAGAACAAACTTTTATAAATAATGGATTTGGAAAAATCAAACGGAGTTTGTCTTGTTATTATACAGGGTCTGGCAGAAGGAAGGCCTGATTGAGTGTGGTTGGTAGGGTAATAACGTGGGTGTAATAACTTAGTTTTAATTTGAACATTTCACCTAAAATGTCACATGCTGTGCTTGAGTGTGATACTGTTATATCACAGAATTACGTGCTTATGATTTTGTGATAGAAAAGGGGTGTTATTTGTGCTGGACCCTGTACGTTTAACTCTTCAATGTGAAAAGTAAAAATATCACTTGGGAACTAAACAATAGTGCAGTGGACTTCAAAGAAATACGTTTAAAAGATAAAAACAGAAATGAAATGTGATGGTGTGATCCTAATATCTAGTCAGGGGCACACGGTGCCGCAAGTAACCAAAGGCCAGGACCGGAAACTAGCTGAAGACCCGCACGGAGTCACACTTCTTTGGGGCAGGGGGGTTTAATTCAAACCAAGTACAAGTGAAGTAATCTAAACACGGTAGTTCTTCATTTACGGGCCAGGAATGTCTTAGCGAGAACAGGAAATCAGGCCTAGAAGGGCGACAAAGGACGCCCTGAATAACAGGAACTTCGGTGGGACACCAGGCGGCGCTGCACCTCGGCACCAGGCTCGGGGACGCGCTCTCTTCATCCCGCCTCCCGCCCCAGCAGTCTGGAACAGAGCAAACCGCCTCCCGGGGCCTCTGAAAGGAATCTTTTCCCCTTTAATAGTCTCAACTCTTCTGTTTTTATCAAGAAAGCAAAAGAGAAATTAGCTATCATCAGGTCCTTGCCAACAAGAATCTAATACCACTCACTCTACTCAGATGCTTTTCCCCCCTAAACGTTTCTTCCTCTTTCTGCATTTGCTTGACTTTCTAGCTTTCTCCTCTTCTGGTTATTCAAACACATCGGGCAGCTCATAATCTCCCTACAACAGGAATCTAGCCCAGATCTTTGTCTTGGTAAGGTTAGCATTATACTTAATATTTAACTAGTGCTTTGACTTCCTACAGCTGCGTTCGCATCGTGTAATCCCAGCCACACGCAGGGAACAGGCTCAGACAGGACACGATTGTCCATGAACATGATTGTCCACGTTTTCCAGCTTCAAGGTCAGGGCTGTTTTTATTGAGCGTCACGATGGCAAACTACACCCGGGTGGTGCCATCACGCAGTCCTGATTAGGAACTGACCCGTCCAGACGTTCTGTCTTGTAGCTGTGGGCAGAAGCACCGGCAAAGGCCCTTATTTCCGAAGCTTTGTGTCTGGACTAAGAGACCCCGATGGACCACAGGTGTTCTGCTGCACCCCTCAGAGTCTCGCCTGTCCTTGTCTCTGGGAGCCCCTGTCCCCACCTCTTCTCACCCATGACCTTAGCCCCTAACTTCCTCCCATGTTTCTAGACAAAACCAGATCACCTGAACAAGGGTTGCTAATCTGCAGAATAATTTGTTTTTCGACCAGTCATTCCTGATACAAGTTAAACTGTGGCTGACCTCCCCTCCTCCCCCACCTCAGGACACTCCTTTGAGAGACCGCCTAGTGCCAGCCTTGTGGGATAAAGGCCTCAGTCAAGAGTGCTTTTCATGTTGCAGTCGCAAATTGTCCCACTGCCACAATGTCGGGAGTGTGCCAGAGTAGGTGGCGGACGATGTGAAGGCTGACAGACTTGGGTTTGAGTCTGGGTCCGTCACTTGGTTAGGTGACCTTGGCCATTTGTAAAATGAATGAGAAGCCGACTTCACAGGGTTATCACCGGGGGCAGTGAGACTGGAAAATACCCCTCCCGGTACTGGCCACACAGTAAGCAATCAACAAACAGCAGTACCCCTCCTCGGGAGAGCCATTCTGGGACAGCCTGCACCAGGGTGCCCTCAGCAGCCCAGGGACCCTTATGCCTGCTTGGGACGGACACGACCAAGAGCCAGCCCGTTTGGCCATCGACTGTCTCACCTCGAACGACTCCTTCAGCAATCTCGTGAGACTGAAAGCTACCTGAAGGTAGACCCCGTGGCTGGTCCGGTCGTCACGCCAGGCCTGGCGTGCTGCTGCCACACGGCCACTACTTGTGAATGCGTGGATGATGACCATACCCCCACCCCCCGCGTGCCAGGCACAGAGGCAGGAGCTCACACACGTTAGCTTCTTAGCCATCATGACAGGGCTGGAAAACAGGTGTCACAAACCCTGTGTTACAGATGAGCAGGCCGAGGCTCAGAAAGGTTGAGTGGCTTGTTCAAGGCCACACGGAGTGCGGGGGCTGAGCTCTGGATCCGGGTCTGTCTGCCTTTAAAGTTCCCACTGCTCCACGCTGCTCGACCCAAAGTGGACACAATGCGACCCAGCTCATTCATCACTGCAGCCTGAAAGGGTCAGAGTCTACGCAAACTCGCGGTGAGCCTTGCGGATGTACACGCGGTTTGGCTTGCATGATTTCACCTCCGTTCTAGAGTTCAGAATCTTCGACTATACTGAACATAACCACGTGCTACTTACTATTTTAGATTAATCAGTGTCACTCACTCTGGATCTGAGGTGATAGGGACAGTGAAGCCGGTGGACCCCGTCAGGTTAGGGGGAGGGAGCGGCGCCCTCTTCCACGCCTACACTGGAATGCTGAGGCCCCGGCCTGGCTGCACCGCGCCTACGTTTCTGAAGATTCCCTCTGAGTCTCAGGTGCACCAAGGGCTGGGACGGCTCTGGCTGTCCTGTGTCACACCGTGCAGAGTGCCACCCTGGTCTCCAGTTTAACGAGCATTGATACAACACGCAAAATTCCAGTTTTCTCCTGGGCCTGACAAAAACTGATGGATGAGGAGTCCCAGGCCGAGAACGACACTTTCAAGTTGATTGGATTGTTTTAGGGTGTCTTTGTATTAACATAAATCGGCTGCACCTCCCCGTGGCTGTCAGTAAAAACATGCGGCTTCCTGATTACGCAGAGCATTAATGAAAAATCCAGGTCTTAGCCCAACTGCCTCCCGTTATTCTCAATTAACTGGTAAATTAAAAGCTTAGGCAAAGAATGTGTACTTAGTGTCTGCTGGGCACTGGGGTTATGAAGAAAGCCGACTTCTGCCTTCAGGGATTTGAAAATAAGCAAAGTTGGCAGTCACGTAATGGATGCCCGTGGTTAGCGCGCCGGTTTTTGATAGACGAGATTTACGGCGGTGCACAGGTCAGATTCGGCAGCGTGGGCATTCCGAACCATCAGTGTGTACAGTGTGACGCTGCCTGTTTTGATTGCGCTTGGAGCATGATTTCGGCATGTCGCTATCGCTGTCGGGTTTATGGTAGTTTCTTTACTGCTATGGCTCAGAAACACGCCCACGATTAAAATCACTGCTCTAAATGGAGAAATGTGATCCAGCTGACGGTGTTTTTCTGGAGCACACCACGGTGAAGCGACAACTCCCTGTGATGGTAATAGACCTGTATATCATGTTCATTGAATTGCAGAATTACAAATGAGAACATTCAAGGTTGAAAAACACACCTGGACCACTCAGTTCTGCTTTCGCAACAAGGTGGACGGGAAATGAACACCTGCCAAAATGTTTAAAATAAAGGAATGAGTACCTGCCGTTCTCTGTCAACCTTTCCAAAGATGCAGGAAGATCGGCTGTGTGTTCTGGGCGGAGGGCTCTTCACAATACAGCATTTATGAGGTTTCCAGGATAGTACTTTTTGACATGCTTTGGTCTCTTTTTAAGCAAAGAATATATTGCAAAAAACCTAGAGTGATATTATAGAAAGAAAGTGTTAAGACCTCACAAATAATTATGGAAACCTGGAGTAAGATACGGGTGAAGAGAAGTGGACATTTAATAAATGAGGAGGAGCAACAGGCTGGACATCTGTCTGGGGCTCAGAACAAAAGCGAATCCTTATTTCATTCCTACAGCAAGATAAATATAAGAGAATTAAAAATGTAAATGTTAAAAAACAAACCTGAAAAGAAAACATAGAGTGTGGTAAGAAAGAAAGCCCAGAAACCACAAAAGAAACAGTTAGTAAAAACAGCTGTGTAAAGATTTAAAATTTTTGTGTGATGAAAAAAATCAAGTAACAAGGCGCCTCAGCGACTGGGTGGAGTATTTGCAGCATGAACGAAAGGTGCTAAAGCGGGCAAAGGGTGCGGACGCGTTCCAGGACAAGCACATCACAGAACACAGGCAACCGGGCATAGGTGAGATGTTCAAACTGGCTCCACGTTAATTCAATGGAAATCAAACAGAGTCCAGTTTCACCCATCAGAATGGCGAAGATTGAAGGAGTGGAGGAAACGCTGTCATGGTAACTACGATTGACAGCAATGCTGACCCCGCAGAGTTGTTCAAAACCTCAAAGAACAAAGTGCATCCCCGTAGGTGCGGATGTGCGAACATCTCCAAGACACGCACGTTTTCTAGTCGACATCGATGTGTAGCTCTCAGCATCTGCCGTAGTGAAAGGCGTTCGCATCCCAGTTTTTAACAGTTGAGACTTGCTTGGCCGTAAAAAGGAATGAAATCTTACCATTTGCGGCAGCATGAATGGACCTAGAGGGTAGTATGCGCAGTGAAATAAGACAGACGGAGAAAGACAAATACCCTATGATTTCATTTATATGCAGAATCTAAAGAATACAATAAATGAACAAACAGAACGGAAACAGACTCGCAGAGACAGAGAACAGACTGAGGGCTGCCAGAGGGTTTGGGAAAGTGGGCGAAAAAGGTGAAGGGATTGAGAAGCGCCAATTGGCAGTTACACAATAGTCATGGAGATGGGAAGTACAGCATAGGAAATTAGTGACTATATAGTCAATAATATTGTAGTCACTATGGACGGTGCCAGGCAGGTACTTGAAATATCGGGGTGATCACTTTATAAAGTACATGTCTAACCACTACGCTGTATACCCCAAAACAATACAAATAATAGCGAAAGTCAACTGTAATGGAAACATAAAATTTAAAAAAAGGAAAAGATTTAAGACTTGCGTTTGCGCTGTGGGGGGCTGAGTCATTCCCACCCCCCTCGATGTGCGGATGCTCATTCCCAGACTCTGTGAACCCCCAGGCCCTGTGCAGAGCCCGTTACTTCACAGAGCAAAAGGGACGTTGCGGAGTGGCCGATGGCTGGGTCTCTGGGTGACACTGCCCTGAATTGTCCTGGATTATCCAGCTGGGCCTGGTGCAATCGCAGACCCCTTTGTTTGGCAGAGGGACACTGGAGGAGTTGGAAGGTGGCACCGTGATGAGGGACGCAGGCTGGAGAAAGATGCTTCACTGTGGCTGTGAAGAGGGAGGAAGAGGCCCGAGGCCAAACACGGGCTTTTCGGCAAATTAGAGAAGGCAATGGGGTTTCCCCTGGAGCCTTCAGGAGGAGCCTAATTTTTAGCTCCACGAGACTCATTTCAGACTTCTGACCTCCATCCAGAACAGTAAGAGAATAACTTTGTGTTGCCTTAAGCCAGAGTCTGGGGTAATTTTTTTTAAAAAATAGCAGCAATAAGAAACTAATACAGGCTACTTTGAAGAACACCAGGAATCAGAATGAGACTACAAGCAGGCTGTGAGACTGTACATGGAACTCACTCTTACAAATTTGAGGAAGTCAAAGAAGAGGGGGAGTTCCGAGGTTTGGGGAAAATGACTCCGTGCTTCCAGAAACCCTCACCTGGACCACGTCCAGGAAGAACACGGCCGGCAGGACTACAGGGCAGGGTCTCTCGCAGCACTCGGGATGGAGGCCTAGGAAGGCTGGCGGCTGTGCAGAGGTGTGGTGGACGCCCCCCAGCAGGTTGTGAAAGCAGGGTGCGGGGGTGGGGGGAAGGCTTGGGGAAGGTGAGGGGGTGACGAAGGTGACAGGGAGCTGGCGAGGTCAGGATATTAATTACACAGAGCAGATAAGTTAATGGGGGAAATAAGTAAAGAGACTCCTGGAGGCCAAGGTTCTTCGTGCCTGCAAAGGCTTTGCTTACATATAAACGGGGAAGGCTGGACAGAACCCCGGGTGTTGGATTAAAACAGGACATGCTGGGTTACTATGGATACGTACGTAGATCCAGGAATACGGATCTGCGCGTGTGCACGTGCAGGTACCTCTGACTGCACGTGTGTGTGTGTGTCCTGCCTCTGCTCTCTGAGGAGGCCTGGAAGCCACGACACCCCAGGAACAACGAGCACAGTGAGTGCCACTCCCCAGTAAGGGGAGTCGGGGCTCCTGGCAGAAGTGGATGATTCAGGCCGGGGGCAGGTGAAGTTCAAGGTAAGGCTGCGGTGTGGGAAAGGACGTAGAAGCCAACCTGAAGCAGTCTGCACTGGTCACATCCAGGACATTTGACCATCAGAATAGATGAGGGGGATATGGGGGAAGAACCTATTAAATCCAAAGGAACCCGCAAGCCCATACTGATAGAAACAAGTAAGTGAGAAAGTTCTTCCGTATGGTAGAAGGGCAACTAACACATGTGCGGGGAACGGTAGAAACGGATGATGGCCATTTGGCAGCTGCCAGGGAGGTCGCCGAAATAGGCAGGAGCTGTCAACAGATGCTCAGGGGCAGTGAAGGGAAGTTTGATAAGGAACAGGATTTGGCACAGACACGAAGGGGAGGATGGCGACCTTGTGGAGAAACCTGGCGGACACCACCTTGACCAGGTCATCGGGTTCACCCCCAGGGGTGGGACAGGTGGACCTCCTGCGTCCCTGTGACCAAGAAGGGCGCAGGGTCATTTCTTGGTCTTCCTGTCAGGAGCTCGGCCTGAGTCAGGTCCTGAGGACACACCAAGTTGGCCCAGGATGAGGTCAAGGTCCCACATTCTGAGGTCCCACAGAATGGAAGGCAGGATGTTAAATGACTAGAAAAACTCTTCCCTGAGCTTATAAAAACAGTGTTACATCGGTAAGATGATCGCATATCGCAGGGTATTCAGGACACCATTTCAAACATGCATCCACTTTTGAGATTATGTGTTTCCAGATTTTTGCTTCAAACACTTGGTCACCCTAATACTGGAGAAAAGTTTAGGAATTAACACTGATTAAGAAGACAGAGAGCATGCTGCACAAGAAAAAAAATGCTTCTCTGGAAAGGCATCTGAACTATATATAGTGCCAGCTCCTCCAGGGCAATGAGCTGTTTGTCTTTGGTTGTTTAATGTACATTATTAGCTGAATGGACTTCAAAAGTCCAGTCTAGCATGAAAATCCTTAAATTAAATGTATCTATCTATCAGAAACCTCAAGCTTTGAGAACATGGAAATGTACCATAACTTTAAATATAGAAGTTAGGTAGGTTTTGGTCACTTAACAATTTTACATATTTTGTTTATTTTTGATAAAAAGGTTGAATTTTTCACCAGGCTGATCAGGCCAAAGTCGTGACTTCAGGATTAGAAACTGTACCTCTGCTGCCACCAAGTGGTGGGAAAGGAATACACGTTTCCGAACTTGGGCATTTTAGCTCCCACTCCACGGCCGCATTTCTTGTTCCGTTTGAGTGCTGACCTAATTATTTTCACTAGAAATTTCATTCTTTTCATTTTAACAAAACTGTATTAAAATAGCACCCATTTGATATGACTTACATGTTACCCGTTCATTTCATTCATTCTTTCAACACCTATTTGGGGGCTCACCATCCGCCAGAATCTGTGTGAGTTGTGGTGATTAACAAACACCAACAGAAATGTTCTTATTTTATGTCGAGATTATGTGTCGGTAATAAAACAGTCACAGCAGTGACTGTTCTAAGTGTTTCCAAGGAAAGAGGCACCACTCTGTGAGGACACAGATGACAAAGGAATCGGACAGAGACAGTGACCTGGGAAGTCCCAGGTAGAAGGGAAGTCCCATTCCTCCGTAGAAGCACCCATCTGAGCCGTGAAGGGTCAGTGGGGACTAAGTAGGCTGAGGAGGAATGGCGGGGAGGGAGGAGGAACGCCGCAGACTTGGAGAGAAGACAGCGCCAAGGACTGGTGGGTAGACGAGGCCCTCGGGGCTGGGCACGGTGAGAAGCACCAGCGGCTCCACATGGACCTGGGGGGTAGGTGGGCGTGAGCAGCTGCGCGGCCCCAGGAGGGCACCCTCATGGTCTGAATCATTAATCCAAGAGCAATAGGAAGCTAACAGTAGGCAAAAGACGGAGACTGGGGGAGGGGTGGCATGACAGCGCCGCCTCCCGGAGAGGCGACCCTGGCTGGTGTGCAGAGCGGGCGGCAGGCAGCCAGGGCCGAGGGCTGCGGAAGGCTGGATGGAGGGAGGCGGGAACTGGGAATGACGAGCCCGGGGCGGCGATGCAGAGATGCGAAAGATGCCCAGGAGAGTCGCCAGGGCTTGGTGATCCGCCAGGTGCTGGGGCGACCCAACAGTCAGGGAGGAATCCCCGTTTCCCACGGGAGAGGTCCCAGTGGGCAGGGTGGTGGGAGCTTGTTGGCTCTCGTGTGTGTTGGGTTGGAGGTGTCCGAGAGGTCTCCACCGGCGACACGGTGGAGCTGGCATGGGCACAGCGGTCTAGCTCAGAAAAGAAGGCCCAGCTGGAGGGACAGAGTTGGGGGTCAAGGGCGTAGAGATGGTGGGCACGGATTTGTGGCTAGTGTCAGGATGTAGGGGACATGGGGGGACAGCATAATGTGTAGAGACACTGAGCTTGGAGGAACTGCACTATTAAGGACCCCAGGAGAGGGGAGTGAGCCTGAGTGGTGGCCGGAGGAGCAGGGGCTAAGGGCTGGGGAGGGCTGGCGGGCAGGCAGCAAGGAAGACCGGGTGTCAGAAGTGAGGTGGCAGCAGCGGTGTCAGATTTCAACGCTGCTGAGAACTCGCTGGGTGAGGCCTGCGGTGTCTGGTGAGTGTTTTTTGTTTCATGATAGAGTTGAGGGCGGAAGGCAGCCTCCAGCGGGCTGAGGAATGAGAGACAGGAATGGATGGATGTATTGAAGAGGGGAGTTCTTTAAGAAAGTTTGCCTTTCAAAGTGGATGAAAGATTGGGCAATGACTGGGCAGTGAAGGAGAATCAAAGGAGTTTTTTCCCTCTTTTTTTTTTTTTTTTTGTGATGGGGGATTTGAGCATGTTTAAAACCATGGGAAAGAGCCAGCTGAGATGGACCAGGTGACCGTACAGGTGAGAGAACGAATAAGAGAGCATGACCGACAGAGTGACAGAGTAGGGCCGACACACAGAGAACATGACATCAGAATCACAAGGCAGGGCGGCCTAGGCCAGGAAGGAAGATGAGCACCAGGTCGGTAAGGCTGCGGCTGCGGAAGCTGGAGAATGAGGAGACTCCCACTGGGCTGCATTAGGTTCCCCCATGAAGGGACAGCATGAGGGGCAGGTGGCAGGTCCAGTGTGAGTGAGCGTGGGGAGGTGACAATCTGCTGTGCCCCATAACCTGCAAGTTGCTGCAGTCCTACCATGTCCCTTCGGTCAGCTGGGGTTTCACTCCATGGAAAAAGAGGAAAAATGGGGGTGGGGGTGGGGGTTTGAGACTGGCAAGGGTACAGGTGTGTGGGGGCCGTTAGCTCCCCACGGGCAGGGCCCTGTCGCAGCTATCAGGGCATCACTCTGTGACCGGCAGACTAGAGTAACGGTGCCCAGGTACTTACTATCGAAACCATCAGCACTGAGGCGAGCATTTGTCTCCATTTCAATTGGCCCCTTTCGGTGCTTCTCTAAAAAAACCAAAGAAGAAAGGGTAGGGAGCAAAGAGCCCAATTTCCTATGTGACTTTTTTTCCCAGTGGGAAGAAGTCCACGGACTATTTTATCCTTCCGAACAGCTAGTTTTAAAGTTCTGGCCCTAGTTCCATCCAGCGACACTCATTGTCTTATACCCAGGAAAGCCAAGGGACATCTTTTAATTTTTCGCCTGTTATCAGGCAGGCGCTTATGTAGCTTTGTCTACCTGGTCTTTAAAGTTGCTGTTCTCAAAATATGTGCAAAGAACTGTGTTTTCATCTATGAAATTCCTGTGCAGTTTTTCCTAAACTCACTCACTTGAAGTAACAGAGAAAGAGGAAATGGCCTAAGACTGCCTGCATTCAAGGTTGGTGGGGGGAAGTGGCAGGGAGACCAATTAGGAGGCGACTGAAACAATCAGGCACCGGATGATGGTGCCCAGAGCAGGGTGGTGACAGCGGGGGTTGGTAGAAATGGGAGGACCGCACATCTATTCTGGGTACATTCTGAAGGACCTGCGGACAGACTGAACGTGGGGGGGAAGAAAAACAGTAGTCGAGGCGGACCAAGGCCTGGGCGAAGGGGAGAATAGTTTCCAGCACCTGGAGTGGGCAAAGGTGTGGCAGGAGCAGGTTTGGGGGAGTGTCAGGAGCTCTTCGGGACCTGCCCCGTGTTGAGGATGCCTTGGCCAACTAAGTAAAGGTGTGGACAGGTGTGAGAACACGTATCTGAGGTTTGAGGAGGCGCAGGGCTGGAGATGTACTTTTAGGGCTCATTGGCATTTAGATGGGTTTTGAGTCCGTGAAACTGCATGAATTCATTTCGTTGAGTTAGTGTGGATGGGAAAAATGTTGAAGTCCATGTTCAGCAGTGAGACGGGGCCTAAAACAAAGTAACTGTTGGCACAAGCGCTCCAAGGCTGAGCGGGTGAGGGGCAAACACAGCAGACACTTGAAAGGGTTCAGGGCTGGGGCTGGGGAAATGTCCGCAGTAAGGTGAGAAGGGAAAAAACCCAAAATCGAAAAGGCAAAAGCAAGTTGGTAGGTGCAGCACTGAAGAGATCAGATTCGGATATCATAGAAAAATATCGGTGAAAGCCTACGAGTCAGGGGGCGGGGGTGGGTGGAGGTGGTGAAATTGCCCCCTAGGGCCGGGTGACCGCAGGCTGCCCGAGAGCCTGGCCCCTTCCCCAGGCCGTACCCGGGCCGGCTCAGGGCAGCCCCAGCCCGAAAGCCCCCGGCGGCCAGTCCGCGGGACTGGCGGGACCTCAGACGGAGCGGCGTGGTCTCGCGAATATGTGGCGTGGGTGCATCACTCTGTGGGCGTGGGAGCGCCTCTAGGCCCAGCTGTGCAGGAGGGGCCGGCCGGACCACCAGGACCACCTGGACCACCTGGGCCACCTGGACCACCTGGCTACGTTACCAACTCGAGCGCGGGCGCAGCACGGAGGCCGAGCCGAGCCGGGGCCAGACGACACCGGAAGGCCGGGAAACTTTGGCAAGAGGTTTTGGTTCGGGCTCGGCTGGAACCGGGGCAGCAGGGGGCGCCAGCGGGGCCGTTACCTGCTCCGCTTGGTTCCCGAGGCAGCAGCAACCCGCTGGCCTCCGGGCTCAGATTCGTCCCCTTGGAAACCAGCCCGCGGGGTCTCCTGGGACGGGCACCAGGGGAGGAGCCGGGCGGGGCGGGGCGGGGCGGGGCCGTGAGGTTCGTGCGCTTGCGCACTCCGGGCAGTGTCGCCGCGGCCGGCGGCGGGGTTTGGTGGCCCAGGGGGCGTGTCAGGCCCTGCATTTCTCCGGAAGGACGAAGTGGGATGAGTTGTGCAAACGTCTGTAAGGAAGCCGCCTGCCGCCCTTCTTGGTGGCCCTGCGTGAAGTGTTCTCGTGGGCGCGAAGATCCCGCTGCTACGTCCCGCGCTCGGGCGCTCTTGCCCGGGCATCCGGTGTTTTGAATCCGAGTCCGGGAGCGAGTCTAGTTACCTGCCTGGGAGGGGCGGGGGCCGAGAGCAGGGCGCTCCCGTAGGCTGCTAGGCACACAGGTGTGGGCGCCAGGTTCCCCGGGAACGGGGTGGACCCAGACTGGCAAGTGTAGTCGCCTGGTCTTTGCCTATTAACTTCTCTCTATAAAGTTGGATTTCTTTGGGGAAAGAACATCTGATCACAAAGCAATGCACATTTGGTGTAGAGAATTTAGAATAAACGGGAAAGTGTCAAGAAAAAGTAAAAATCATCTCTGGCTGGTGTGACTCAGTGGACTGGGCGCCGGCCTGCAAACCAGGGGCCACAGGTTTGATTCCCAGTCGGGACCCATTACTGGGTTGCGACTGGCTCTCCCAGTTGGAGGCGAGCGAGAGGCAACCAATCAATGTATCTCTTGCACATTGATGTTTCCCTTTCTTTCTCTTCCCCTCCCTCTGTGTAAAAAGTGAACAAATAAAATCTTAAAAAGAAAGTAAAAACCATCTAGATGATGGAATGGGCATTAACGAACATTTACATTATTTCTTCTCTTCCTCATTCCTACGCCCATCTTATCGCTGCCTTGTATGCTCACTGGTGAATCTCGAGGTCACCCCTGTTTCCTCAGGGTACATTCCTACAGGAGAAGCTGAAGGGTTAAAGGGTATGCGCACGTTGAAGCTTTCTGGAGGTGATAAAAGTTTGCCTCACAGGCAAATGTCTTCAGTCATTAACCCACATTGGGGATAATCTTACTTCTTTTTAAAGTCCCCTTTTTATTGTTGAAAATGGACATCTTTGCTTTTATTCACTTCTTTGATCACTAGGAAGGGTAAATATTTTTTACCATGTGGCTAGTGGCCATTTGTACTTATTTTATGATTTGCCTGTTCTGCCCTTTTGCCCATTTTTGCACTTGGTGTTTATTCATCTTTGTAAAAATGATTTGTTAGAATTTTTGATGTCCGTGAAACTCAGTTCTGTGATATATGTTGCAAATCTTCTCCCCAGTCAATTACCTTGTAGTTGTGTTCACAGTGCATTTTGATATTTGTGGAAAGTCAGCTTTATCGCACTTTCCCTCTATGGTTGCACTGGTTTTTCTGTAATAGGGGCAGTGCACATACCCAAGCAGACTGTTTCATTCCAGCGTTGTCGGGTGGGTGGGGCAAGGCTTTCCCTTCCCGTAATCACCCCTTCCTCCAGTTTCTGTTTCTGCCTCTGAAAGGAGTGCGTCCTTCTCATGTGGAAGGGAGAGAGGTCCTTGGGGTACAGAGTTGAAGAAGTGCCTTTTGGTTCTTACAGTGGTTCCCTCCATCATGCTACAAACCAAACACACGCATGTGTTTCTCTGCATCCATTTCTTAAGGTGGCTGTGACAAAATGCCACAGATCTGGCTAGCTAAAACCACAGGTGTTTATTCTCCCACAGTTCTGGGGGTGAGAGGTCAGAAGTCGAGGTCTGTGCTCCCTCTGAAGGCTCCTGGGGAGAGTCTTCCCGCCTCTTTGGCTCTGGTTGGCTGCTGGTGTCCTTGGCTGTGGCGGCGCCACTTCTGTCTCGGCCTCTGTGTTCACGTGGTGTTTTTCTCCACGTCTCTCAGGTGTCCTTATCCTCTTACAAGGACATCAGTTCCTGGAGTTAGGGTTCACCTGACACCCGGGATGATTTCACCTCGAGATACTCAACTAATTTCATCTGCAAAGACCCTGTTTGCAAATAAGGTCACAGTCTGAGATTTTGGGTGAATGTGAATTTTGGGGGGGATGCTATTCAACTCACTGCAGTTACTATGGAGGTCACCACTGTTATTCTACATAATGAAAACATGCCTTTATTTGTTGTTTTAGATTATGCATAAAGTTCGGTAAATCAAAACATAGTATCTGGTTTCCTTTTTTTCATGAGATCGTCCAAGGAGCTCTGCAAAGCTGGCAAGCCCAAACCTCAAACTTTTATCATTGAAATGAGGTCAGATCCTCCTTTTACAATGTGTCCAGATGTACACTTTAAATATCTTAGAGTTTTTGTCAATTATACCTCAGTAAAGCCGGAAAAAAGAAAATTTTGTTAAAATGGGTTCAAATAGAAAAATATTGTTATTTGACTAAAACATCAAGGACTAGTGAGGTGAAATGATTAGCCTCGTGCATCCCCACTGGATTAAACAGCTTATTTCTGAAGTGCATTTTCTAAGTCAGAGATTCACTGAGCTTTATTTCAGGATTCATTTGGAATGTTTGGTATTTCTATTAATTATCCTGAAGCTCATTGGTACCCCTGTGATAAATTAAAGAGTCTCTCAGCTAGAGTTTTCACGTTTCTAATTTGTACGTTTTCGTGGCATTAGTAAAAGGATAAACGTCTAAAAGTAATTCATAGTGAAAAAAGGGAGCGCTAGGAATTCGAGGGTAGCCTGTCAGGACTTTTTCTGGTGTGGTTTGCAGATAAATGGATTTAGTTCAAGGCTTGGATACGCCATTCACTGTTCCCATCATCTCCAGTTCCAAGTCCTCATCCGGGAGTAGACATGGTAAGAGAGCCCAGTTTTAGGGTGTTTGTGCAGATGAAAGAGCGGTTTATGCAAAGCACTTAGAGCAGTTCTGGCGTGGGGCAAACACCCACAAATTGTTAGCTATTACCTCAAACAGGAACTTTATTTCTCCCAGGGTGTGCGGATGGAAGTGTGTCCTTACTGAAGGCAGCTTTGCTTTACGTGATCGTGGGTGTACATACCCTTGGGCACGTGCAAATCCAGCTATAGTTCCTGTTACTAATTTACAAAGTCAAGAAGTGCGCATAGCTTCTTGCTTTTTTAATAACATGTGGAAAAAAGAACACGCTCACGTGGTAATTTTAAGAGCCAGATTTGAAGAATATATGACAAAAAATTGTACATCCTCACTGTAGAAATTTTGAAAATACAGAAAAGATGAAAGTGACAGTGAACTATGATCTCGGTGGGCTTTAAAATAAAATTGACGATGCTGGCGGCTTCCACCTGGGGCACCGTTCTTCATCTCCACCCACGGCCTACTTTGGGGAGTGGCCGACTTGGCACGTTGAGGCTGTGGGTTACACTCTGGTGGAATTGTCTCAACCGCTGGTCCTGATGTAAATGAATTTGAGCTATGGTCCAGGGACAGGGCCTCCTGTCTCATCACAGGCACCTGCCTGGGTGACAGGGCAGCAGGCCTCCAGGCCTCTGGGACATGGGCGAAGGGGCCATGCGTGAGCCTGGCATCCGTCCCTGTTCCAGGATACCAGGCCTCCACCTCCGCCTTGAGGAGCAGGGGACTTCAAAAATAAGAGACTCAAGTATCCAAGAGGACTGGATGTCCCCTGAGGGGCCTTTGCCCCTAATGCCGTTGATCTTGATGTTGCAACCCATCAGAAGAGTTGGCGGCTAGCATTTGGGCTTCTTACTAGATTTTGAATTCCTCCAAGTTTGAACATAATTCAAATTATACAAATAAGATGGATAGAGCCTGTGACAAACATCAGTTAACACCCCTCCTCCCCGCCCCAGCATAGTGAGACGATTTGCTTGCTGAAGACCTTGCACTGATGGGCCAGCCACGGTCTCCCTGCCTCGTCTGGGGTGTCCGTGAAACCGTCCCCATCTATGACCTGTCAGTTTCTGTTCTTTAAACAGAAACAGGTGGTCAATGAGAAAGTGGAAATAGGCCACTCATAGAGGAGTCTTTTGTATGACAGTTCGCTGATTTTCTTTTTGGGCCGCCCGGAAACTATAAAGGAAGGAAGAGCTCTTCGTTTATTTAAAGGCCTTGGTGACTCTTCGGACCCTGCCCGTTGTTTGCCAGAAGCCCTGTAAACACAGCCTCTTCTGAGGTTCAGTCCGTGTGTCCTGGGCCTTTCCAGCCCCCTAGAGCGCCTCCCCCCTTCTCCTCCCCTCCGACCCGCGCCCCGCCTGCCTCCACCCCAAGGCATCCTTGCGCGGGGCTCTGATTGGTGCGCGGTGCAGCCTCGCCTTTTAGGGACTGTTGTCCGGCATTTGAAGTGGGAAGGGAAAGGGTCCAGGGACTGCTTTTATCAACCAATCAAAAATTTTCCTGACAGGTCCCCAAATATTCCCGGGCCAATGGAAAGGACAGTCCAAGATGCCTGGCCTGCTCCCAGGAGAGGCAGATCTTAAGTTGCAGCGGGAGGGGCCGGAGCTCGGAGGAGCGCTGGGCCCCGCCAGCCCCGCCCGGCGCACGCTGGGCCGTGTCGCTGTCAGGATTTGTCTGGCGCCGCGTTCCTTCACAGGGGTGTGTTGGGGGGAGTCCTCTGCCCGACTATCAAAATGGTTATCAAAGTGTTTGTTGCCACATCTTCTGGGTCCATAGCGGTAGGTGTCTGATGGAATTTGTGGGCTTTCGTCCTAGACTATTTTCCGAGTCGCGCAGACTCGGAAAGGAGCGGGGATGGCCCAGCGCTGGCTGTTAAGTGTCTTTTTGAGGAGTGTGTAAGTAAACGGTGGCTCCGCAGCGAGCCTGCGTGCCCTCGCTTTCTGCGTTTGTTTTCACCGCGTTGAGGAAGTGTGTAAGCTGGGTGTGAAAGGAGACACGAGGAAGGGGGCGTGTTTGATCCTAGATTTCTTAACGAATGATTTGTGTCCTGTTGTGTGGCATATATTATGGGGTCAAGGGCTTTTTTTTTGGGAGGGGGTGGAGTGTTTTTGCCATACATTCTGCAGGAATCAGATAACAGTTGCAAAGAACGGAGAGTCGTTTAGCAGTGTTTGGAGCTAGAGGGCTAAAACGACTCCTGAGTGTAACTCCTTGTGTACGCAGTGTAACCGTACCAAAAGTGGAATACTATTATTTGAGGAACATGATGTCACAGTGACAAGAACCAACATCCCTAAGGCCACAGTTTTAAATTCTCCAGGAATCCAAACAGACCGAAAATAGGCACGGCCCGCGGACCCCATAGCAGTGCTTTCCCTGGGACCGGGCTCGGAATCAGCCGGCCTCCTGTCCAATTGCCCAGCCTGCCTTCTGGGCTCCGGAGACCTGCCTTCAGAGACGGGGGTAGTGGAGGGATGATTCAGGCTTTGGTACTGACATTTGGACCGCATTTTAGCAGGAGTTTGGGAGGCTGTGGAGAGAAAACAGTGTAATTAGTCCTGAGAGCTGGAGACCAGAGAGGGGGCTGTTTCCTTTTATATCCAGGTCCTGGACGGGCTCGGGTGACAGCTAGGGTTTCAGCGGTCACTGAGTCAGGGATGAGAGTCTAGGTGAGCTGCGGGTGGGAACAGGCCCAGCGGCAGCTACTGAAGGCCCCGCCCCTAGTTCCCGCGGATTCAGGAGAGGGAAAGGAGAACGCGAGGGAAAGGAGCCTGCCTGTCCGTGCTGAGCCCCGCTGCTTAGCAATGGCTAGTGATTTCTTGATCATCTTTTAACAGAAAAAGTGGAGGAAAAATTCCAAATGTAAAACTCTGCGAAATATTTCGTGGTTGTTGATGACCTCAGAAACTTTGAGCTGACCTGCAATGAGTGCACATTTTGGGGTTATTTAGATAAAAATAACTTGTGAGGAAAATGGGTTTAGTGGATTTTAAATACGCTGTTGATGTTCATTGCTGGAAACTTTACCGCTCACCTGCCGATCTTCTGCGTATTCTGCAGACCAGGTCAGACCATGCATCCTTCTGGAGTCAGTGCATAAATTGGTGGGTTTCCTAGAGTTGGAGCTTGATTTAGTTAGCCTCGGAGCATCGGGAGGGGCACCGGCTGCTCCAGGACCTTGGAAAACCCACGTTAACTCTAGTTCCCTAAGCAAGTAGTCTGGTGACACTTGGAACCGTGCGACCTTGGAAAAGTTGTTTCACCTTGCTGAGCCTCAATTTCCTTATCTGTAAATGAGGGTGCCAATAATACTCGTCTGACGGGGTGCCAGGGGGACTTAGGGTAGGTGTCACATGCCAGGGTGCCTGGCATGGTGTCAGGGGCTTAATCAGTGATTAATAAGTAGTATAATTATTAATGTCATAATTATTAGCTCTGGTTAGTTAATATTATTAGTATAGCTATTAGTTATTATAATTATTAGTTAGTAATAATCCATATTATTGTGGTTGTTATAATTATTCATTAACATTAGTAGGTCTGAGTCTATGATGATTATTTTTCATAAGCATCGTCCCAAGCCACATAAATGGAAGAATTTCGTTCCTGTCCTAAAGAAAGAATGGATCATTCTTGTGGTGTCGGTTCGGATGATTTTTCCTGGGTGGGGGTGTTTTACCCAGAAGCTTCTCTGTAGGAGAACCTCAGGGCAGATGCCGTGACTCAGGCTGTGTGGGGGGTGTTGGTCTGTAAAAGCTTTACTCCTTACGTCTTTAGCCTGTGTACTTCAAAAATGAATTCTCGCCTTTGACCTAGTCAACAGGGGCAGCGAGGCATTTGTTGGATCAGTGAAGTATGTGTAAGAGGAAGAAACAGATTGCAATCTCTTTATGAGGGATTACAGCTGTGCCCGGATGTTATAGCTCCTCTTTAACAGCTGAGGTTACAGTGAGGTTTTTTTCACCGTGCGGTTTGGGTGAAGGAGACCCTGGCAGTGAGAGAAGGCCTGTGCTCCTTGTGTGACCCTCCTCTCTTCCTGAAGGCCATTGTCACAGTGGGCTGGGGGACAGAGGGAGAGAGGATAGGCCTCACCGTTTCCAATATGCACAGCTCTGGAACGGCAGTCTTTGGGACAGACCCTCACGGGGCTCCTGGGTCCCTCAGTCCTTTCTCTAACCTTGAATGAGTGTGAACACAGTGGGAAAACACGGCCCTTGAATTTGATGGATGTGGGTACAAGCCTTGGAAACTGTTTTCATTCCCTGGTGCCTCAACTTTGTTATTTTGAAATGGTGATCAGAGTTCAGAGCCAGCATTGTGGTCGAGCAAGTCGGGTCAGCAAGGTGACAGAGCAGGTTCTCACCTTGGGGTGCGACATGCTTTTCCACGGGGACATGGGGACATGCATCCCCTTCGGGGGGTTCTCAGCAGGACCTGTGAGGAGGGCGCGCTCTGTCTGTCCTGCGGAGGAGGTGGGTGGCCAGCACAGCGCCTGCTGGGACAGTACCCATGTGAGCCAGCACGGAAACGCAGGTCACCTCTCACTCAAGTGCACTGTGCTTTTCACTACAGTACGGTGACCTCGGTTGGAAAGGCTCCTAACTGTATGAGACAATAAACAGGCGAGTGTCCCAAAGATCACTCTGACACATTAGTGGGCCCGACAGCAGCCGGGCGACTTCAGGACAGAGCACAACACTTTTGCCTGAGTAAATGTGGCAGGATAGGAAGCTCTCTGAGCCAGCGCTGTGGTCCCAAAGTCTTCAAACGACACAGACCCCCAAGGACCCCCAGATCCTCAAGAGGGGCTGTACTTTCCTGGGGCCACCGTTGGCCATGGTGCCATGGAGGGGGAAAGGGGCGAGAAGGAGAGGCAGCAGGGTGTCAGGCGAGAACTTCTGGGGTTCTGTGCCTGCTCCTCCCCCTGAAGCCAAGAAAAGGAGACGCCCTCTGATGCCTCGTTCCTGGAGGCTGGCTCAGGAGGGCACGTGGAGAAGAGCTGCACTTTGACTGAGGGTCCGGGGGTGGGGGGGCTTCTTGAACAGAGATCCATCAAGAGGGAGGGCTGCAGGGGAGAGTCTCCCCCACTCAAGGCGGGCATCAGGGTGTGGGCAAAGGCAGCCAGGCCAGCCACGTGAGCTCACACGCTCCCTACTCTGCTGTCCCCTCCCCTGACCTCATCCTAAGACCCTTCTCCAGCCCTGGCAGGACTCAAGGTCAAGGGCTCCAGCAGCCAGATGCCTATGCCTTTGGCCCCATCTCAATTATTGGTGTTTGGGAGGTACAGAGGGGTATGTTTAACTTGTCTTCCCTTTCTTTTGGTGGGGCTGAGAATAACATTTTATACAATACGACCCCCCCAACAATCCTTGAGTTCCTGAAGACACAATTGCTTGTCTTGTGAGAAATAAGAGTAAACAGGTCTTCCCTTCCGTCTTCCCCATCTCTCTCGGAAGAAACATGGGAGGACTTTGGAGGTTTCCCATCTATTCAGAAATCACGGGATGAAATGAAATCCCTTTGTCATCTCACTGCAAGTCCTGAGGGATGATTGACAGAGATGAAAATAATGCTGGAGAGGTGGCAGCGGACCCGAGCCAGGCTGCTTTGACTCCTGAGGGGTATTTGAGAAGGAAGGCAGACAGGGGTTTGGACAGAATAAGGGATGTTGTCTTCTGAATATTTAATTAAAGGTACACCTGCCTGAAAGGAAGACACCTCTACTGTTCAAAACACCAACATTATCTCTGAAAATATCTAAAGGAATAAGTCATGTACAAAGTGGCGCAAGTAATTTTGGACAGGTCGGAAAGTATGTAGAGAAAACATGATTCATTAAGATAATAATTTTGCCCAACAAACTGTCATCAGGTCTGTGGGATGTTGTGATGTTCAGGAAGTGAGCCGTGGGGCTGTGGGGTCTGGAGCCCGGTTTCCAGAGGAGGGGTGGAGCGTCTGGGCCCGCTCCCGGCGCAGCCGTGGGGGGCGGCACGGGGCTGGAGGGGCAGGCAGGTCCTCCTGCGGTGCCACAGACGCGACACTCAGGAACGTGCCGGTGTGCTGGCGCCGCAAGCTCACGAAAAACCCCATCATTCCACATCATTCCGTATGACTTTTACTTTTACTTTTTGCCCACACTTGCCCCAAACTGAAACACATATCTTGGTGCAACTCTTACTGATTTTAAGTGTTGTATTGTGGCTAACAACCACCTTTAATTTATTAATCAGGGAGGATGTTTGTCTTTGCAATATCCTTATTATGTTGATGATGGTACAAATGTTAATTAAAAGGTAGATGTGTGATTACCGTTAATATATATGTGTATATGTAATTTATATACAATTTACTTTATGGTAAAAATCAATATTCGTTTGTGTTATATTCATAATTAACATGGCATATACAATCTAATCACCACCCCAAACAAATTTGGGCCTACGCATCCAGGGCTTGAGCAGCTACATGTACCTTGCTTTTCCTTTAATTAAGAAAGAAACACTCAACACTGAGGTCATTGATCAAATCATTCACTTTGGCAAAAATGAATAAAATAATTTTTGTTGGCATACTAACCTCTATGAAAGAAATCAGGTTTAAAACCATTTTTAATGTCTCGATTTCATTATTAGACAATATTCAGAGGACTTAAAAATTAAGCTATTGGATATTTCATGTCAAAAATACTTAAAATTTTAATCTTAGTTTTAAAAAAAGACCATATTTTGCCTCTTTGTTATCTTTATCTTGTTATATATCTAATTTGTGCCAATGAGTTCTCTATATTTTTCTTTTACCTAAATAAACAGCCTATGAACCTTTCCGATGAACAGCTTGGCACATGTCTGGTGCAGATCAGACAGCCAATCAGCAAGTGTTGGCTGATCGTTCAGTTGATCATCCTGGAGCAGAGATGTCAAACTCATTGTCACCGGGGGCCACATCAGCCTCGTGGTTGCCTTCAAAGGGCCGAATGTAACTTCAGGACTGTACAAATGTAACTACTCCTTAACAGTTAAGCTAGAGCTTGGCGCTGCCGCCGGGTAGAAATAAGGTGCCGGGCCTTGTGTTTGCCGCCTGTGCTCTGGAAGTTTCTCCCAGACGTTGTTAAAATGTGCAGTCCAGAGTCTGCTGTAACCTGTTTACCAGTGCTTATAAAAGAGGGCATCACTCATTTCTGGGAGAGAGTTCTTTGACCGAAGAGAGAAAATTGTTGTAATTCTTTTTGGAAAGGGCTTCTGAGCTTTAAAGATGGCCACCTTTAGAAGAAGTGGCAGTTGGTGGAACAGTCACTCACGTGGACCCTGGGTTGAGAAAAGGTGTGGCCTTCAGAGCTGGATGTGAGCAGGATGGGAGAAATCTCTGGGAGAACCTGTTTCACCGCGTTACTCTTGTGGGTGCCGGGAGAAACGTCCACCAGCTTTCCCTAGCTTTTTCTCTGTCCTTCCACTGCCAGTGACCTCCATGTAGGTTTTTCAGTTTCCCGTGTTACCGAACTCCTTTCGTTCAATGCGACCCGTGTTCCTGTTTTCCTAACTGCGACTGAGTGCATTCGTGTGGGTATATTTGGTATCTGAGTTTCATGGTAAATCGTTATTTTTCTCTTTTCTTCTTGGTCTTCTCCCGATCATCATTTTTCTTCTTAACCAATTTTTATTTATTTCGGCATTAAAGCTTAGCAGAGAAAAGGACTTTGAAGATCTCACACAAAAACTGTGATGAGAGCGTGTCTCTTTTTACTGGGTTAGTTATACCATGATGAGTTTCAAACATTGATAAGTTTAAAACTTTAGAATTTAAGTAATCACTCTGCTTATCCTTAGAATGAAGAAGCGTGATTTTATCGTTTTTTTTTTTTGCTTAAATACTTTGCAAAATTATTTCTATTGTATATATATAGTATAGTTGGATAAAGGATTTAATTTATGTAAATATAAGCAAAATCATTAAAAAACCCAGTCTAAAAGTTTTCTTTCTCTTCTTTGGACCAGATTAGGAAAAAACAGCAAGAAGTAGTGGGCTTTTTGGAGGCTAATAAAATCGACTTTAAGGAGTTAGACATAGCTGGGGATGAAGACAATAGGCGCTGGATGAGAGAGAATGTTCCTGGAGAGAAAAAACCTCAAAACGGGATTCCTCTGCCCCCCCAGATCTTCAATGAAGAACAGTATTGTGGGGTGAGTTTTCGTTTCTTGGAAAATTCTCCTTGCATGTATGTTTCTCAGAAATTGGTTAAAGCAGATGACTTTTGAAGCTGTTCACATTTTTCAGGTCATGACCTATTTCTACCATCCAATATGTGGATGGTGGGTCCATTGTGAATAAGCTATTTTCTGAGATTTACAACATGATGGAAACAATGAAACGATTCTTCAGAAGTTCTTGGGATTACTTTAGGTTCCTTATTTTTATCCGAAGCATTGAGGACACTTGTTCAAACACAATATGCCTTTAGTTGGAAGGAATTCTAATCAACCCGGCAGCGGACACAGGTGCACCCCAGAGACGCAGGATAATTTTCACATATTTCAAGAATGATTTGCAGAAGTCCAGTCTTACTATGGATGCAAGACAAATGTGTGTAAATGTGTCTAAGTGGTTTAAAACCAGTCCTGGACATTCCGATCGAAACGGCAGTTTTATTGGGTGCATTTAATGGTTCATTTCACCGTAAAACCACTTTTTCTTCAGAGTTTACAGATTCTATTCAGTAAATCAAATTGTTGAAAAGGAGGAACGTAAAAACTCAAAGGACTTCAGAACCTGAGAATTGGGAGTTATCTCAGGGGTCGTCTAAGCCTCCTCGGTCACTTTTCAGATGCTGCAGAGTAAGTGGCCTGTGTGTGGTTTTAGGTTTCTCCACACATGGAAGGGTAGGGTCAGCAGTAACACAGCTGAGTTGGTGTGAGTGGTGTCTGGCTCAGGCCAGGCCGCCCAGGCTCCTGTTCTGCGCGAGCCCTTCTGTGACACTGTTGAAGCTGCGTCACAGCCCCGATGACAAAGACTGGCTGTAATAAAGTAGTCTGGGGGAAGCTCTTTTGTATTTTACTGATAAAAAAAAATGGAACTCTTCTGAGTAGTTGACAACTACACTACTGCAGAGTTGGTTTAAGGCCGGATCCCGGGTGTAGAGCTGACCCCTGGGTGGGGCCTGAGCTGGGGGTGGAGCTTCCCTGAGCTTCAGCCTTCAATCGACTACTTGGTTTTAGATCACAATCTCCTCCGTTTTGCCCAAATAACCTCTGCTGCAAGCCCTCCATGATTTTGTGGCTCCTGGTTTCGGAAGGGCCTGAGTTGAGTCTGCACCCTCAGAAGCTACTAGAACAACAGCAGAGAAAGCCTGTGTTGTTTTAGTCTCCGCTGATCAGCCCCAAATCCCTAGGGCTGAACGGTAAAAAAACCAGCTAAAGCTGTGAACCCCTTGGAGAAGCCTTTTACTGTGCCCACCTATCTGAGTGTTAGTTAAAGCAGAGTGTTGTTAGCAATTCCTGAGCATGAACAGTGTGCACATGTGTGTGAGCGAATTCTCACTGAGTTGCAGGAGGCGTATTGAAAGTGTGTAAAAACAAATGTAAAGTTCACAGATTTCTTACCTTTGGGGATTAGCCATCTTTGGCAGAGCAAATCGGCATCGCCAATTTAAATTAATGACTAATAAGAAAGAGATCAAGGCAGGTGAGTATCCTGGCGCACAAGTGTGCAGCGGGTTTAACTGTTCTTTTTCTTTGTTGCAGGATTTTGACTCTTTCTTCTCTGCAAAAGAAGAGAATATTATTTATTCGTTCCTGGGTTTGGCTCCCCCGCCAGGCTCGAAGGTAGGCTTGAACACCCCCCTGGGGCCCAGTGTAGGCTGTAATACAGGAGACAGAAATCAGCATCCAAGACTGTTTGACAAATGATGATATTTAAATTAACATGATTTTAATACACTCCTTATTCCGATGAACTCTTATGCATAGAGATAATGCAAAGTGTTTACTAAGACATGTTCCAGAACTATGCTTTTCATATTTTTCCTTCACTATACTTTATTATGCAAAAAATAAAATAAATGAAAGCTTTACAGTACCTTTAAAAAAGAAATATCCAAAAACTATGGGGAGGTGGAGATGGGAGGGAGGTGGGGAGGGCTGGGGCGGCGGGTTCGGGTGAGAATAAAAGACAGAAAACTGTACAAGATCAACAATTAAAATAAAAATTAAAAAATAAAAAAGAAATATCCTTGCATTCAATAGTCTAAAGTACGCTAATTAAAAGTGTAAAAAGATGAGTTTCCAGGTTGTGTTTATGAAATTTTGTTACAAAGTCTCATATATCCTATATTAGTTAATTTTATAATGATATATCACCTACTTTAATTCTTTCTATTTAAAATAAATTAAGCTCTGCTTTTTTAGCCTGATAAAGAGGGAAAAAGTAAGATCTAGACTCAAGAACAAGGTATGTTTCATTAGTTTTTTCTTCCCCCCTTCTGGTGTGGTTTCATCTTTGTGTATAATTATGCCTATTAAATAAAGAATTGTGCTAATAAAGTTAATGTCGCGAATTCGTCGAGTTATGATCACCCGGCCTCCCTCGTTGCCACGACCCTGCATCCCTCACCTCTGCCAACAGCCCCGTACAGGACTCTCCGCAGACACAAGACAAGGACACGTTTGTTTGATTCATTTCTTTCTTTTTTTTTAATACATTTTTTTAAGATTTTTATTTATTTATCTTTAGAGGGGAAGGGTAGGAGAGAGGGAGAGAAATATCACTGTATGGTTGCCTCTTGTGTGTCCCATGCTGGGACCTGGCCTGCAACCCAGGCATGTGCCCTGACTGGGAATCGAACCGCGATCCTCTGGTTCGCAGGCCCGCGCTCAATCCACTGAGCTACACCAGCCAGGTGATTCATTTATTTCTTAATGCACTTGTTTGCTTGTGTATGTCCAGCTTCATTTCTAATGCGATATGAGGTGACTGAGCCCAAATGAATTCTCACTATAGGAGAAACGACCCAAATCGACCTTGTAGAGGTGGGCTTGTCTCAGAAGCTTGTGTCTTTCATATGTCAGCAGTCTCCGGGTAATGACATTGAGGTGTCCTAGTGCTTAGGCTAACACCTGCAGGCCTGGCACGAACGCCTTCCCCAGAGAGTAACACGTAGACTGCACAGTTAGTTAAGGGAATGTAAGAGGCACAGACCTTCCTTTTTAATGGAATACCTTGCTGGCTTTGGCCAACTTAAATGTGGCCTATTACATACACTTTATTAAGAATTTAAAACAAGTACTAAAGAGTATTCCATGCAATTTCATCTTTTTTTTTTTTTTTTTGGTGTTGGAGTTTGGTATAGGAGCATGTTAACTGGGTCACTTTAGTTGAGTTACTGCATTTCCGAGGTGGTGCCTTCCTATTAAGGCCCATTCCTTGGTGGGGCCACTCAGGACACCTGTGTCTTGGTGGGTGGAGGGAAGAGTGTTTCGGGGAAAGAGAGGAGCAAGTGGAAAGGCCCTGAGGCAGGAGGGAGCTTGGAGCGATCCAGGGCCTGCCACGGGGCCCACGTGCTAGGGCTGGGGGGGGCGGGCCCGGGAGTCGGCAGCAGCAGGCAGGCAGCGCCCTGGACCCTGTCTTAGGGGCAGTGGAGACACTGTAAGTGTTTTGAGCAGAGGGGCAAAGGAACCTTACTTCCTTCTTTCAAACTCATGTTGGCTACTATGGGATGAATGGACTGAAGAGGTGCAAGCTACGGTAGTCATTCAGATGAGATGTTGTGGCTCGGACTAGGGTGGCCGGGATAGAACTCCACAGAAGTGGATGGTTTCAGGACCTGTTTTGGAGGAGGAATTGATGAGACTTGCTGATGGGCCTCTGCTAAGACCTTCGGTGTTGTCAGCTTTGCTCGGGTTTGTAGGTGTTTATGTGTGCACATGGGAAAGTCCTTCAACTATCCTTTGGGAAGACAGGCACTTGATTTATGGAGATGATATTATTTGTCACAGTGTCTTTTCGTAGTAAACAACATTGTGGAGAAGTCAGTAAGGAAATTGATCTCGCTAAGGCTAAAAATAGACACTCTTGACAATTGTGTAGAAATGTACCCTTATAAAATGATGGTGAGTACCATAAGGAGCATTATTGCTTTCAGAAAAATTTTCTCGTCTTAGGCAGGCTGTGCCAGACCGAGTGCCAGGCTAGTGTTCCCGGGAGGGCTTTCTGAGCATGCTTCGTCTCCATAAAGTCCACCTTCATTCTTTACAAGCATCTGGCCACCTCTGATTAAATGAGCATCATTCTTAATCCCACGCTCCAGTGGAGGCCTTGGTTGTGTAACTGGTTTCCAATTTGCCCTAGTAATAGGGAATACAGATTCTCACTGAGCCAAGGCAAATAACTATATTGCCATAAAGATGAAAAGGATTCAGTAAGATTTTTTAAAGTCTGGAGGGGTCAGGCAGAGAGAACATCATTTACAAACATTTCCTTTCAACTTACAAATGTAGAGTCTACTACACTGTTATGATTTATAAGATGAGTAAGAGGAGAGACAGAGGGCTTCCTTATGTATCCAGAATATAGAACATGAAGGTAACGTCAACAATATTGCAAAGAAAAGCGACCATCCTCCCTCACCGATTCATTTAGTCCTGTGTATGTAATTCTTGTTCCACTGGATCTGGGGTTAGGAGTCTCATGGACCCATCTGCCCCCTGACCACAGTTCTGGAAGTCCTGACTTAGGATCGCAAAAGCTTGCAGGGAAGCATCAAAGTAAAACAAGCTAAGAAAAATATCCCTGGATGACCAAAGACCTGAGATGACTGTGATTAGTTCATTACTGATCACTTTCAGATGTGAAAGGCTTGATGAGAATTTAACAAGAATAAGGTACCCGACAAGAAAATGTGGTGGTTTCCGTGGTGCGCAAACAAAATAAAAAGTTAATCCAAGAAAGTTTTAGATAAAATGTCTACAAACATAATCACAAAGGCTATTTTCGAAGAAGATAGCAAACATTATACCTTATTGGTAAACATGGATGAATACAGGACAAGTATCGCTATAACATAATTATCTAGACACCTTCTAAACTGCAAATATATCAAGCATATGTGTCACGCAATATACCATGAACGCTAAGCATATTTGCACCGTATGTGGTAGGGATAGATCAACACTATCAGGTAACGAGATGCAGTAGGTCTGGAGTAGGTCCCGACACCTATGAATTAATAAGACTATACGTGCAGGTGACGGGCCTCCCCAGCTGAAAACTACTGTCCTAAAACATGCTGCACTTACTGAACTCATTTTGCCATCACTCCACATTGCTTTCCACGAGGGCCCCTAATCATACCAGAAAATGAACATCGAAACCTTTGATTACATGTCATTTTCCGCTAGATTGAAATGAAAGAAGTAAAGTCATGAACATTTACAGCAAGTAACTGAAGTTATGGTGGATAACATGTTCCATCATTGTCAAATGCCAGGCCATGGAGCATCAGGGTCCGTGTCTTTTATGCATCGTTTTAGGGGAATATTGCTAGGGTACCATGGAAACTACCCAGTCGTATCTGCAGAGCGATCCCCCCTAACCGGTGGGGGTAAGTGCGGTCCTGACCATGTCAGAGCGTGACGTTCACCGAACGCCGTTGGGGCTGACTGTTCGGTGTCAGCACTTGCGTGTCCCAGTGAGTGCTGTCCTTGTGGGAGGCCCCTCAGGAAGTTCTGACATCACAGCAGCGATACCGACATTGCTCCAAAGAGGTTTCAGGCCCTGGCTGGTGTGACTCAGTGGATTGAGTGCTGGCCTGCCAACCAAAGCATTGCTGGTTCGATTCCCAGTCAGGGCACAGGCCTGGGTTGCGGGCCAGGTCCCCAGTAGGGGGCATGCGAGAGGCAACCACACATTGATGGTTCTTTCCCTCTCTTTCTCCCTCCCTTCCTCTCTGTCTAAAAGTAAATAAATAAAATTTTTAAAAAAGAGAGAGAGAGATTTCAGATCTTGTTACAGACCTGGAGGCATCTTCTAGCAAAAGATGGATTTTGAGGATGCATCCAAGTCTCATGACTAACACACCGATAGTATGTCTAGATAATACAATTTTTGGCCCCAAATGACATGGATTAAAAGTTTTGGTCCTCATTTTCTGAAATGATCAGTGGGCTCCCCTTGAAAGCACTTTTGAGTGGTGGCAAAACTTTTTAAGTAAGGGCCACCTGTCCCAGTCACGTGATGGAGGAAGAACAGACAATTCACATGCCTGCAAATGAAGGAGCCTGAAGGGAAGAAGCAGAGGGAGACTTGGAGAGACACGGGTGAGATCCATAAAAGACATGAATTTGGGGTGGAAACATGTTCTGGAATTTCCTCATTTACAACCGCGAGATGAACAACAAAGAACACGGACACCATCGAGGCCCACACTCTTGTTCAAGAAGATCGGCAGTGGAAACACCTTGAATATGAACCAAAACACAGAGAAATAGGAATCACGAGGGAAAGTGAAGAGTCAAGAATCGGGTGTCCAACACAGGAGACCTGATGTGTGACTCCCAGGAGTTCCAGAAAGAATGAATAATTAGATCCGGGAGGGCCTTCCGGTTGGAGATGATGCTGATTCCTCCCCCTGCAGCCCCTTGTCTCGTGACCGTGCAGGAGAACCGGAGAGGGTGCTGCCTGAGGACCAGAAACTAGAGAAGAAACCCTGAAAGATGGAAAGTTGGTTTGAAGAAGGAGACCAAGGTCCCGGTACTGGCCAAAGGCGGGCGTGGCTCTCAGGGCCCTCCACACCTCGCCGGAGGGGTGTTCCAGCTGCAGGGGCTGGCTCTGGCCACTGGTTTGGAGCAGCCTGGCAGGGGGAGGCCTCTCCCTCACCTCCATGCTGCCCGGCAGTGGGCAGTGCGCAGCAGCGGTGCCTGCCACCTGGGTGGAGCGGCGAGCGTGAGCTGGGCAGGCAGGCCCCGGGGAGCTGCTCTTCCCCAGGGGGACCAGGGGGAAGGGTAAGATGCCAGCAGCCAGCCTCCCCCGTGGGTGTACATCCCCTGGGTAGCTGTTAAAGCTATAAAATGGAAGGGCTGCCTCCAGATCCATGAAGTCTTAAACTCCGGGGCGGGGCCGGAGAGCTCCCTGGTGAATTCAGAATGCTACTGATGTTGAGAACCACTCTCACTGTTATTATTGTAATAATAGTGAACTCAAGAATTTTAAACTCTCTTGGAAGAATCCAGGAGTGTGGAAGGATGTCTGTGAGCATATATATTATGAGGGTATTGTGTATGGATGGGAGACTTGTCATCTCTCCTTTGGGCCTTCTGATTACACACATGCTAAGCGTTTTGTTGTTATTCCATACTTATCTGAAGCTTTCTTCATTTAAAAACTATCTTGTTTCTCTCTGGTCCTCAAATTAGATGCTTTCCATCGGATAGATGCACCGTACTTTGCTTTTCTATTCATTCTTTGATCGCCTTTGGATTGTTCTGCCTCTTGGCTGTTGGGAACAATAGGAGCTCGGGTGTGCAAATCCTCCTCCTCCTTTAAGTGTCAACTCTTTCTAGAATCTTCTTGTGTTGGTCCATTCTCCTCTTGTTTTGCCTTTTTAAAAATGTTTTTTTTTTTAAATTTTCATTTAAAAATGTTTTGTCCCGAATTCAGAGTCACTGTGTGTTGGAGGACTGGGTCCCAGAGGGGACTGTGTGGTTGTTCTGCAGTTGGCGTTGTCACTGAGGTTGGGTTGTGACAAGGATTGAGCCACCTGTCATTCATACGGGCACAATAAAACAGTCATTCCAATAGAAACAGAAAGAAAAGGACGAGACTACAACAGGCCTATGGAAACAAAAAGGAAGCTGGAGTAGAATTAATAAGGTCAGATAAAGAGGAATTCAAAGCCAAAGGCATTAACTAGGGAAAAGGGGCATTATGTAATAGGGAATGGTATCAGGGGCTATTTTAAACACGTACACAAATACAGTGAACAAACTTAATTTAGTAGATATGTTCAGGGTATACGTACACACACACAAGAATAATAATAGATAGAATTAATAGAATGCATTTTCCTCTTTTACTTGTTAAACAGTTTCCAAAGCTGTCATACACTTGGTCACAGAAAACCTTCACAAATTTCAAAAAGGGATGTTTTAGCAGACTGTATGCTTATCCCATATGTAGACTTACAATCTGAAAGGGAAACATCATAAAGATTTGAGAAACAAATATACACCATTTAAAACAACTCCATATTCAAGTGACAATAAAACTGATGCTATAAACCATCAAATAAGAAACAAAAGATTGTTTCATCCCTAATCCCAATATATAGCTGCGTTAATCAAAAGAGCATAAAGCAGGAGGTGTAGACCCGGCCCTTACTCTGACTTGTAATTGACATTTTCTGCCTTTATTTTCTTGTCTCTGTGGTGTAAGTGGTGGTGACTGACACCCTCCTGACCGTGTTGTGCAGATAACATGAGGGATAAAGACAAAAAACTTGAATAGTTAAATGATGCTAAAATGCAAGCTATTACCCTCAAAAATACTCTGAAACATTTTTAATTTACATGACGCAGGAGACAAAGCCGGCTGAGGAGGAGTCTTCGCTTCCCAACGGCGAGGTTGTGGGAGAGGCCCCGGGCACCGCGGAGGTAAGAGTGGGTGTGTCGAACCACCTTTCTGCAGACAGGTCTCCTCAGAATGTCACCTTGTCCTAACCTTTCTATATGTATGTCTGTCCATCCACCTTATCTATCATCTGTCATTCTGTGTTATCATCCATCCATCCACCCACCCACTCACCCACCCATTGATCTTTCCTTTTTCCTTTCCTTCCATCCATCCATCCATCCATCCATCCATCCATCCACTAGCTATCTGTCTATCTATCTATCAATCACCTATCCAATCTTCTTACATCTCCAAAATTATAAAGCCTGCCTCCCACAGGAACAACAGAAAACAAACCTTGCCTACATAGCAAATCCTTTGGCATTCTCTTCATGAGCCTTAAATGGGCAAGTTGAAACTCCTCACTTGACAATTATTGCTCTACGGTGCTCGTGAATCAGACCTGTTGAATTCCACCAAGAGCTCCAATCCGCAGTTTCGATGGGTGGTGAGCCCATACTTCTAGTACAGCAATTGTCACCCGGTGTGCGGCGGCATGCTGGGGGACTCGAGGGTTTTTAAAACAGGCAGTACCTGACTGTTTGGTCAGGGACACTGACCTCTTTTCCCTTAGATTGTCACATAAAAAAATGACAACAGCCAATGCAACAATAGCCATCTGGTGTGAATAAATCAAAATTGTACCTAATTTTTAAAATCAGATTGGCAAGAAGTACAATATATTTTTTTGGTGTGCCACCGAATTTTATTAATTAGTTTATGTGTGCCAGGAGATGACAAAGGTTGAAGATCGAGTCTCCAGTCGCTAAGTGACCTAAGGAACAGGAGGTTGCGGTTGCTTTGTTTATACGGTGCGCATCCTGGCAAGGATGCCATGGCACTTGTAGCCTGGCATTTCCTTCGAAGCTTATCTCAGATGAGTGACACAGTGGGTTTCCTTTATGACCAGGGAACAGAGACAGCTGAAGAAAGTGGTGAAAATGGGGCACAAAAAGAGGACAAGGAGGATGAGGACCACCTCGCCGAATCCCAAGAGAAGAATGTGAGTGCTGGCTTTTCTCGCTGTGATTTCATGGGGCTCAGTTCTGTTCACCAGACATTTGCGGCTCTCCTCCCGGCTGCCAGGAATCCTCCTGGGCACAGCCTGAGGATGAGAGGAGGGAGCCAGGAGTTTAGCCAGGGAGGAAGCGGGTCGTTTTCATCTAACGTGTTAACTGCTGGGCTGGAGGTGAGTGCGGGGCTAAAAGGAAGCCAGAGGAAGGACCTGAACCCGACCCTGGAGGGGCCGTCTAGACAGGACTTGAATAGCTTGTCATCGCGCTGTTAGGGTTCAGCTGAATTTTTGTTCTTTCGAGAACAAGGGAGCTCACTCCTTGGTCACAAGTAGGGACAGGCTCCCAGCACACACCCACCAGGAGCACTGCCTGTTGGGCACACGCAGCGCAGGCTGCTTTGTGGGAAGCCAGTAGGAGCTGAGGATAGAAAGGGGGCCCCTGGGGAGGGGAACCGATATCAGTTAAAATCCAACCAGGGAGTCGTAGCTCTCAGTAGATCCGGGGCCTGTTCCAGTTGAGGGGGGTTCCAGTTCAGGAGCCACAGGACCGAGGGTGGGGGAGCATGAGGACGGGGAGAAGACTGGTTCTAGAAGCGCCAAGCTAGATAATGGGGGACCAGATGGACCGCTTAATCCCAGAATTCTAAGAATGTGGCTGGGAAGGCAGGTAAGGGGGGACCCAGGTGCAGAGGGAGCCTGAACAGGTGGGGTTGTGGGCACTGGGCTGAGCCTCCCCTCGGGTGGGCGTCTGCGTCGGTGCAATTGTAGCCAAGGCTGTTTACTGAACACTGATGGTCTGCTCCTTTACCCAGTTATCGATTCCTAAGCGGTGTGGGTGGGGGGACCCCTGTTCCCAGCACATGGGCTGCGACTCAGAAGGGGCGCTGAGACTGGCAACCGTGCTGGGAAAGGGGGGATTTGGGGCGTGGGCATCAGTCCGCCTTTGTCTTAAGGAATTTAAATCCGGGAGGGTCTAGGGCAGTAAACCCCTCGTATTTGAAGATTGCGGTTTCAAAAGATGCATAATTTAAGGCCCTTTGAAGTTATTTATTTTTTTTATTTTGAAGAAAGATGAAATCTTTTTTTGACCTAGAAGTTAAATGGGGTTTCACGGCAGCGTGTATCATTCAGAAATAATAAAATTAAATGAAATATAGGGACAGTTTCATTCTCTTATCACTTAAAAATCTGTTTTTATAATCTGAACATGGCATAAATTGCCTTATGCATTTACAGTAGTATTGATTTATATGTCAAGATTCAGTTTGCTTCTTTTAAGACGGAGGAACAAAGATAAGAACGTTACACCCAACCCCGTTCTCCCCTGAGGCCAAGAGGCAGGCGGCATTGGTGCAGTCAGACCTGCCGCTCAGCCCCTGGGCCCTGGTAGTTCAGGGGCATGGTAAGCCGTCCAGTCTGCGGGTTCTCTGTGTTACTGTTTTTTGTTTTTGTTGTGAGCCCAAAGTGAATTACAGCCTTGTGACTTCTGATAGGAACTTAAAAAATCCTTTCTGTTACTTTGAATGGGCTGTGATGAGAAAAGCAACAAAGGAAAAGACAGTTTTTAAATTTTAGATGAAGATACTTTTAACATTGCGTTACCAAACTCACTTTTTAACCTTTTAATAACATTCCAAAAAAGACAGAGTCTGACTTTTTCTCATTTGAGAAGTGATACATGCTCTTTGACTGACTCTGATTCAGTTAAACGACAAAAACAACCCCCTAATCTGTCAATAAACAGATTAAAGTGACATCATAACGTGATTTGCTTTGGGATTGAATATAGAGGGGAATTCACTGAAATGCAAAAAGGAGACGAAAGCTGTCTGCTGTTTATTTTTATTTTTTTAATTTTTATTTTCATTGTTGATCTTGTACAGTTTTCTGTCTTTTATTCTCACCCGAACCCGCCACCCCAGCCCTCCCCACCTCCCTCCCATTTCCACCCCCCCATAGTTTTTGTCCATGTGTCCTTTATACTTGTTCCTGTAAATCCTTCCCCTTTTCCCCTGAAATTCCCTCCCCTCTCCCCTCTGGTGACTTTCAGCATGTTCCCAATGTCCATGTCTTTGGTTATATTATGCTTGTTTGTTTGTTTTGTTGATTAGCTTCCTGTTGAAGGTGAGATCATATGGTATTTATCTTTCACTGCCTGGCTTACTTCGCTTAGCATGATGCTCTCAAGTTCCATCCATGCTGTTGCATCGCATATGAGCTCCTTCTTTCTTTCTGCTGCATAGAATTCCATTGTATAAATGTACCACAGTTTTTTGATCCATTCATTTACTGATGGGCATCTAGGTTGCTTCCAACACTTGGCTATTGTAAATTGCCCTGGCTGGTGTAGCTCAGTGGATTGAGCACGGGCCTGCGAACCAGAGGATCGCGGTTTGATTCCCAGTCAGGGCACATGCCTGGGTTGCGGGCCAGTTCCCGGCAGGGGACACACGAGAGGCAACCGTACATTGATATTTCTCTCCCTCTCCTTCTCTCCTACCCTTCCCCTCTAAAAGATAAATAAATAAAAAAATCTTAAAAAAAAAATTGGCTCATGTTAAAAAAAAAAAAAAGAATGTCTGCTGTTTAGAAGCTGCATTCTAGGCTCACAGAGCCTGCCGCCTGTTCTGGGCCTGGGGTCTGCCCGCAGACGAGAGGCCGGACGGCCGTCTGGCTGTCCGTCATCACACCTTTCCCCGCAGGGCTCCCAGGCTTCGACAGGCGTGGCTGTAATAAACAGAAAGGCCAGTTAGGTCTCAGTGTTTCAGCTTTTTAACGCTGATTTTCAAAGTACTAGACACACCCTGGTAGGTTCTTCTGGACATTACAACCCAGAGAAAGCCAAGTCTTTTAGATAACAACTCTGGCTTTGTTGAACCCTCTCTAGAGGAGATTTCACAGATGCTTATGTTTCTTTCTCCTCCTGGCCCGTGGTGCTTAGATGGCCGTGCTCCCCAGCTGCCCACCACGCCCAGCACTCTGTGAGCAACAGGAAGGATGAGGCTCACTGGGCCTGGATCTGGTGCCTGAGTCCTGTGTGCGAGGAGTGGCGGCTTCCACTGTTTCTCTTGATGTTGTTACATCAGCTGGGCCTCCCCATCATGGCGGTCAGGAAGTGCAGCCTGTGGGAAGTGTTTCGGGGACCCTCTGCTCCCCAGGGTCTCAGGGTCATCCTGCGTCTTGGGCGGTGACTGGAAGGGGAGAGGGCTCTGCTGCTTTGTCCCTGGTGGTGCACCTTTCTGGCTGCCTGTCCTAGCTGTTGAGCGCTGGTCCCATGCAGAGAGCCCAGGGCCACCCGAGTGCCCCAGGGGGTCCCTGGCTCTGCTTCTGTGTGCAGGCAGGACCTGGGTGCCACCACTCCTGGAAAGCCACCTCCCCTGTGTCCTTTGTCTTCCCTGCGGCTGCTTCCATCTCCCCACTCTAAGCCCTGAGCTCCAAGCTCTTTTTTTCAGGAACCACGTAGCTCCATCACCTCGATTAGCCCAGGGTTTTGGACAGCAAGGCCTATAACTTCTTCCCTGTGGGCTGAGAACCAGGACAAATGTGTGGCTATCTTCTGGGAGCATGGGAGGGACAGCAGCAACTCGACTCCGGCCCCGCAGTTTTGTGTAGTAGGGAGAAAACAAGAATCTGTAGCCTGGTATTCAGCCGCACTGTTTATGAAAAGGAATACAAATGCATTTTAACCTTTTATTCTAAAGTAATTATGGACTCACAGGGACATAGCACAGGCCTGTGTGCCCTGCCCCGGCATTCCCCAAGGGCGACCTTGTCTGGTAGGTGGCTGCAATGTGACATCAGAATTAGGAATGCGTCATTGCGGCATCTCTGATAAGTAGACTACAGACCTTGTTCAGCGTGCACCACTTTTTAAACCTGTCACTTGTGTGTTAAGAGCCATTTCCAAGTGCACGATGGTGCCACCTCCCCTGGGAGCTGGCACCGTCAGGCTGAGCGACGCACCCGCCGAGTCAGTGTCCGAGGCACGGGCTCGTCCATCTCATCTCATCTCAGCCGCTGCGCATGCCACTCCGTGCATGTGTGCACACTCAAATGATGCCCTTTTGATGGGCAGAAGTATTCACCTAAGAATGCTATACTGATGGAAAAGACCAGAAATGGAGACAGAAACCTTTAATGACGTGGACCTCCCCTGCCTTCCTGTCCAAGTCCCCGGGGTTCTTAAACGCAAGGGGCCAGGGTGTGTGCCACCGCCTGCTGACAGGTTGGGGCAGCGTGTGGGAGGCAGGACAGGTAAGCTGCAGAGACCCTTGACGGATGCTGAAGATGTGGTCTGTAGCTGCAGACGTGCTGTGGGGGGAGGGCGCTCCCTGAGGACCCAGGGAGGGATGAGGCTAAGGAGCAGCAGCGGGGCTTGTGGGTGGTACCTGAGGAGGGAAGGAGGAAAGTGACAGGTCTCCTCAGCTCTGGGGCACTCAGTCTCAGAGGGACTGTAGACTGGGCCACCATGAGGACATTACGCAGCCCTGGAGATACTGAGGCTGGTTCATGTTTGGGTTTGGTTTTCGTTGATTTTAAGTCGTGTTCTCTGCCAGCTCCAGTCCTCTCCAAAGTGTTTTAAGACCTTGGCCCGATTATGGTTTGTAAGTCACCCCACTTGGCTTCCTCCAAAACGGGTCGGGAGGAAAGTGGCTTCCGCGGGAGGCGGACATTGGTGGAGGTCCTTGGGCAGCTCCCACGTCTGGCTCCCGTGGTGCCTGCCGATGGGGAGAACTCAGGCCTTGTCGCCGCTCTGAGCCAGCTGCCCTGCTCAGGTGACTGCTGGCCAGCTCTCGGCTTCCTTCCACCCCTGCCACCTGTCCTAACCGGCCCAGCCTGGCCCTCACCACAGCTGACACCTGTCCTTATTGCTGGCCTCGCACTACCTTGGCAGCCTGCTTCCCTGGCCAAGTGCCCACTTCTGAGGCTCCCCCGGCTGGCTTTCTTAGAAGAGCAACACGATGAAAGAATTTAAAGTTGTAGCTTTGTTAAGGGAATGGTTATACCCTGCCCTAAGATTTTGCAAGAGATTGACCATGCAATTACAATTATTTTAATTTTTATTTATTTATTTTTAAGATTTTATTTATTTATTTATAGAGAGAGGGGAAGGGAGGGAGAAAGAGAGGGAGAGAAACATCAACGTGTGGTTGCCTCTCACAGGCTCCCTACTGGGGACCTGACCAGCAACCCAGGCAGGTGCCCTGACTGGGAATTGAACCGACGGCACTTTGGTTCGTAGCCCGTGCTCAATCCACTGAGCTATACTAGCCAGGTTGATTATAATTATTTTAAATAAACCCCTTTTTGCCACTATAATTATCTGCCGAGCATAATACCTTTTAAAAAGCCCTTTTTGTCAACATCATTATCTGCCAACCATAAAAGTCAATCCAGGCACTGTATGTTGGTAAGGATCTGCCTAATTCTGATGTTTTGCAATTCTGTGAGCTAAGTAAGGATGGACGTAAGTGTTGGGTCCATCTATCCCACCTCCTCCTGAGAGGGATTTGAGACAGCAGCAGCTACCGAAGTGCACTCATCCAACGCCTTGTTGACAGATGGGGTGCTGCCCCCTGCCAGGCGCAGTTCCAGGGACTGGGCGCGGGCCGTGACACACCGTCCCTGCCTCCGGACCGTGGGCGCTGACGCTGACGGAGCTGGTGGCGGTCCCATCGAAGGTCCTTCAGAGCTTGCTTGACCTGGGCATTTCTGTAAACTCTCTGAGCAATTGCTTTCTCTGTTTAATGTCTCTTTCAAGAAATTAAGGTCGGTTCAGGTGTTGATGAAGACTCCATGGTCCCCGTCCTGTGATAATGGCTGCTAGCCAGCCTGTGAGACCCCCGGCTGCCCCCCGGGCTAGCTCTAAGGATGGCCCAGTTGTAATAGTGTATCTCTTCTTAATTCACTCGTTTCAGCGGAGTACTGTCAGTACGAAGAATTGGATTTTGAAAAAATGTAAGACTCACAGAGTTGGTAATTGTGTGTTGCATATTGTGAATTTTCATTTGATATGATGCGGATAAGAAGACAATCAATGTTCTTTGAGATTGAAAGAGTTCATAGCTGCTTTACCCAGGTAACACTCAGACTGAGCTCGCCCCTTGGTTGCAAGACAGTGGCTGGGTCCTGCAGATCCCAGATGAGTGGGATTTGCACACCTGAAACTCATGTAATTTTGTTAACTAGTATCACCCCAATCCATCCAATAAGAAGGAAAAATACCCCAAATGAGTGAGATACAGGTCATGTCTCAGGGAGTCCTCAGACTAGTCAGGGAGACAGATAAGAAATGACGATTATGGGAGCAATGCGGGGGACCCCTAACTCAGCCTTCTGGGCCCGGAACGTCTTCCTTGAAAATGTCATTTTAAGCAGCATCCTGGAAGGTGTGGCTGACATGAGAACATGGCATGTTTGCCGTGTGGCTGAGACAAAGAGGGTGACGGTCAAGCCTAAATGGGTGATGGGGAGCCCGATGGTGGTGGCCTTCCAGCCATTCTGAGGATGATGGGTGTATCTGGAAAAGAGTTGGGAGTTTCGTTGTTCTTTGTTGTCATGGCAAGGTCTGTTGTCTTTTAGAACAGTATGTCTGGCTTCTACGTGGAGAACAGGTTGAAGAAAGGGAAGACTGGAGGTGAAGTAACACAGGAGAGGAGGGCCGAGGCATGGGCAGATTTAGACAATATTAAAGGGGTTAAGTCATGCCCTGGCTGCAGTGGCTCAGAGGATTCAGCGTCAGCCTGTGAACCAAAAGGTTGCTGGTTCAATTCCTGGTCAGGGCACATGCCTGGGTTGCAGGCCAGACCCTCCAGTAGGGGGCGCTTGAGAGGCAACCACACATTGATGTTTCTCTCCCTCTCTTTCTCCCTCCCTTTCTCTCTCTCTAAAAACGAATTAAAAAACCAAAGAGGTTAAGTCAGCACATCACTGAGAACCAACCTCCGGATTTTGCAACGAGTACAGGACTCTCTTCCTGGACATTCTTTTAGCAGTGAAACTTGCACGCCGTCGGTGGTATTTAATGCAAGGACAGTCCTGTGTGGGGCTGACTCAGTCTTGACCAGCTGGATCAGCGCTTTCAGGTTCTGCATTTTCCATGCCTATCTTCAGAAACCTGAGGGTATTGTTCTGGAACTGGCCAAGAACATAAGGCTGGGCTGCGGGTTGTGACAGCGTGGTGGGTCCTCTGTGACTTGCATTCCATGGTTTTGCCTGTTTTGTGACCGATCTTGAGAGGCAGCAGGTGCAGAACGGAGGGCTCTGATTTAGGAACCAGGAGCCTTGAAGTGAGTTCCAGCTGTGCTGCTTGCTTGCTCTGCGACCACTGGCAAATTATTTAGATCTGTCCTTCCCTGTCCAAAGATGGAAGTGGGTGAGAGGATGGCTATGGCTGTGGTTGCTTTTGCCGCTTCAGTCCGAGATGCCGTGAGCGCACTGCTGAGCAGTGAGGCTGAGGAATTTTTAGGGACCGCTTCCCTTACTGAAAGCAACCGTGGTACTCGGCCCCCGGGAGGTGGATCGGAGGGCCGTTTTGGGAGCAGATGGGAAGACTCGCTCTGTCTCACATTTTTAGCAGGTATGCCTTGGTTCTACTCCTTTGATCTGAGGGGGAAAAAAAAAGGAATTCCATAGAGAATGTAGTCAGTAATACTGTGATAGCTATTTGTGGTGCCCAGTGGGTACTAGACTTACCAGGAATCACTTTGTAAATTACATGTAAATGTCTAATCACTGCGCTGTACGCCTGACGCTAATAAAAAATACCATCGACTGTCAACTGTAATTGAAAGAGGAAAATAAATATCACTGCCACCCCTCCCCTCACTTTGTGAAAAAATAGAAAGAGAGAAATTCCAGGGGGCTGACAGAGTGGGGGCCTGTCTGAGCCTGTGATGGCCTCAGCCCCCCTCACCTTGCAAGTGTCTCTCTTTAACTGCAAATCAGTGTGTGAGCAGTAGTACCTGGTTCAGAAACGGTATCATTTTGTCTGATGGAGGAAGAGTGTTTGATCTACTTTTATTAATTGGTTCAAAGCTGTCGTGAAGGCACACTTACAAGGACACAAAGGCAGAAAAGACATAGTTTCGTTCCCGTTTTCTAATTACTTATATATATGGTAATCTATGGAAATTTACTAGGCAGCTCTATAGATCTGCAATATGTGTTGGACATAAAGATAGAATTGAACATATAATTAAGCAGTATTAATAATTAGTTCTATTTTCTCAGGTGTATGAGTGACAGAAAGGTGTCTTAATCTCCTAGTATTCCAAGGGCTTGAAATAAGCAGGTATCGCTTAGTTCTCATACCTTTGCTATTTGTATGTTTTATACATAAATTATTCTCTTCCATTTTGACGAGCATGTATTTTATTATAGTTTGCTTAATATTTAGATTCAACTTCAAACTCATGCCAATTTATATTGTTCCTTAATTTTGGTTTATGGACCTAAGGAGGAAGAGGGGGAGACAGCAACGGAGGAGGCGCAGGAGCAGACTTAATAGCTGCACTTATAAAAACGATTGGCTTTTGCAGTGAGAGAACTGCAGCTTCAGCCACGTTCTCTTTGTTCCTCAAGATACAAAGAGTCTGATGCAGCCCACGCTCCCAGAAAACCCTCCTTTCCCTGCTGAGAAGGGAAATATAATAAGTTGGAGATAAATGTATCTATCCAAGGGAGGTGGCTGGAGAAGGAGGGTTGGAGATAAATGTATCCAAGGGGAGGTGGCTGGAGAACCAGGGCTTGGCGCTAGTCCTTTTTCTGAGCCTCTGGTAGTGAAGGTGTCGCCAGTGAAGCCAGGCCCGGTTGGGCCAGGTCATTAGGTGGAGATTTCTTCTCCACCCCCACACCCCCCACCTGACTTTGAACAGTGCAGTTCATGCAGCTTGCACGGTGCCCCATGCTGCTGCTACGACTGCCTCCTGTTCACCTCGCTGTCCTTCCTTGCGGTTATGGGGGTGGCTGATGCACCTGACATCAGACAGATGAGCTGGACAGTGGTTTGTGAGTCACGGGCGGAGGATACTGTGCAGTGCAGGGCCACGTAGGGGTTGCACTCGGATTGGCGTGAACAATCAGGGGGTCGGAGCAGGGCTCTGTCGTATGGGGAGGATGGGGTGTCCCTGGTTCTCATGCAGGATGTGCTTGGCCTGTTGGTATATTTCGGGGGAGGTGCAGATACCATGCCTGGTCCCTGGGATGGGGAGGGTTGATTGGCTAGGAGACCTCACCTGCCAGAGCAAGTGGGAGGGGACCCATAGTTAGGCCACTTCCGGTCTTCCCGATTTTACCAGATGTCAGGGCGGCAGCAGAGGTGGGCACCTTAGACACTGTGAACTTCAAACATGCAGCTCATCATTAAGTGTCTGACAGCTGTGTGACCTCGGGAAACCATATGGTCCCAGAATTTCTGGCAGGCATCTATTCAGGGAGAACATTATTGATTTGGGGAGAATTTTTTAACCTGCCTCCCCAACTAAGGTTATAGGACAGTGGTTCTCACACATGGGCAGGCATTAGAATCACCTGGTGATTTCGAACCTCAAGAAGCCTGCCTCCCTCAGCTGGTGACTAAGACCCTCCCAGGCTGGCAGGCCTTCTGGGTGACTGAGAGAGCTGAGCTCCGGAGGCTTCCACGTAGGGAGAAGGGATGAGAGATCACGTAGACAGATAGGAGTCTCCAGTTCCTTGTTTGGGTTACAGGCTTCCTCCTTTGGCCAAGGACAAAAAAGAATTAAAATTAGCCCTGGCTGGTGTGGCTCAGTGGATCGAGTGCCGGCCTGTGAACCAAAAAGTCGCTGGTTCAATTCCTGGTCAGGGCACATGCCTGGGTTGCAGGCCAGGTCCCCAGTAGGGGGTGCTCGAGAGGCAACCACACATTGATGTTTCTCCCTATCCCTTTCTGTAAAAGTAAATAAATAAAAATCTTAAAAAAAGAATTAAAATTAGAAACATAAACATATACATTCAATAAAATAGTGCATTTAAGAAGAAAATGTCTTAAACGAATGAAAGTAGAATAAGAACTAAAATATAAGACGATCAGGATAAAAGGTTAAGAGTTAAAAATAAGAAAGTATTAGAAATTAAGAGTATTGAGGGTATAAGACTTAAAAGTACAATTAAAACATTAAAAGAAAAATTAGAAAACAGTGTTGAAGTTATTAAGTATAAAATTTAAAGGGATAAAGTTTATCCTCTGTAACATGTAATTCAGACTGTTAGTGGGCCAACTGGCATGTTCATTGTAGTCTGTGGTGTGTGTTGTGTGTGTTGTGTGTGGTGTGTGTGCGTTGTGTGTGGTGTGTTTGTGTTGGGTGCGGTGTGTGGGAGTGTGTGCGTTGTGTGTGGTGTGTGTGTGTTGGGTGGGGTGTGTGGGGGTGTGTGTGTTGTGTGTGGTGTGTTTGTGTTGGGTGCGGTGTGTGGGGGTGTGTGCGTTGTGTGTGGTGTGTGTGCGTTGGGTGCGGTGTGTGGGGGTGTGTGCGTTGTGTGTGGTGTGTTTGTGTTGGGTGGGATGTGTGTGCGTTGTGTGTGGTGTGTTTGTGTTGGGTGTGGTGTGTGGGGGTGTGTGCGTTGTGTGTGGTGTGTGTGCGTTGGGTGCGGTGTGTGGGGGTGTGTGCGTTGTGTGTGGTGTGTTTGTGTTGGGTGCGGTGTGTGGGGGTGTGTGCGTTGTGTGTGGTGTGTTTGCGTTGGGTGGGGTGTGTGGGAGGCCCTCAGCTCTCATTTGGGACTTTACACTGCGTGCCTCACTGTGTCTGTTGACTCTCACTCTTCCCAGTAATAAAGCGATTGTTGTTACAAACAGACAGAGGAAGTAACCGAGGAGGGGGCGGAAGGCGAAGCAGAGGAAGAGGAAGCTGAAAAGGGCGAAGAACCTGGAGAAGAAGAAGGAGGAGAGGAGGAAGATTCTTAGGCCTTCCCACGCCTTATTTCTCCAACTGTTTCAGGTAGTCACCTAGTTCCGGGCTTGGACACTTGTTTATTACCGCATGACCTCTCTGCTGCATTCAGTGGTCCTGGAAGTGCCTTCTAGTTCAAGTCTGTCTGTCTGTCCGTCTGCCTTCCCGAGGCTTGGGGCTGCCGTTTTCCGGAGCCACGTGGCTGGTCGGCTGCGTCAGACCCGTGGCTTGGGCCCGGGGGCCCGGCAGCCTGTGCATTCGGGGAAGGAGTGTGCCTCTGAGGCAGAGCCCACCGTGTGCTCATTTTCTCCTCTTTCTCCACGTGGCCTCTGTTACGTGAAGGCACAGGCAGCGTTCTCTGGTCAGCCTTCTAGTACACAGACCCCTCTGCCCATCCGTATACCTCCATACCCACTGGGGCATGACAGTCGATGTCCATGGTGGTGGCGATAAATTGTAACTTCAAGAAGCCACAGAGCTGGCTGCCACTCATGAAAGACAGACACCGCTGCTCGATGTGTGGTGGTAAGAGCGTGGTCGGATGTACTCGCTGACGAAGCACTAGCCACAACATGCACGCAGAAACAGCGTGGAACCTCGTGGGGTCGCTTAGGGAAGTTGGGGAAGCGCGTTTGCCGCCTTGTAGTTTTGAACTTCTACTGAGGATGAAAAATAATTGTGCCATCCTGAAGTTTGGCAAGTGCCGCCTAACTGCATTCATAAGGTAATGATGGTATCTGACGGTAGTCGATAGAAGAACGTGGGGGAAATGCTCAAGTAGCACGGGCCGTACAGATAAAGAGTGAATGGGGGAAAACACCTAAAGATCACCAAGTGCTATAAAAATATCTGATTCTACAGGTCATGTAGCAAATACTTACGTAAATGTATTGTAATTATTTAACCCCAAATTTGAGGCAGGAGTTTGCTCTGGTGCTATAAGAATTCTTCTTAAAATTTAAATTAAAATGAAGGATTTGAAAAAGTCTCCTCCCCGTCCATGTCATGCCTCCCCTGACACATACATAAGACAGGTTTGGGGGCTGCCGGAGTCAGCGGCACCGGGGAGGCAGGAGGAAGTGCGGGAGTAAGCCCCGTCCACCCTGCAGGTCTTCATAAGGTCTGCGGTGAAGCTCAGGGCCCGTGTAGTGCAGGGTGGGTGGAGGGATCACTTGGAGAAGAAAGACATCCCCAGCGCTTTGTAAAGTGTCGCTCACGAGAAACGCTGCTCTCTGAACCCAAAGCCCAGTTTGAACAGCACGGACCTCCTCTCATAACATACTTAACGCCTAGACATGAAAAGCTAATACACAATCTTGGAGCTTAATACATCTTAGAGCTGGTGAGAGTAGCTGTCACAGTTTGGTATGGGGCCGTGAACGGGTCACCACTCATTTATTTAAACTGCACGGCAGGGTGGCCCACCTTTGGGTGTCTTCCCAGGCAAGATTTCCTTCCTGTGCTGGGCACATATATTTCTACTTTCAGACCTAATGCTATCGTTTTGGGCATGATCCCTTTTATTTTACTTACTTATTTATTTTCCATCGTCACTGTGGAGAAGTCTGATGTCAGTCTTACTGGTGTCCCTAATCCCATTTCTGAGGAACAGGTTGGGAACCATATTTGGAAAAAAGAACAGCAGCAAGGTTAGCTTTCAGAGGTTTATCTGAAGAATGGTTGGAAAGGAAAGTAAGCTGGTATTTATCCTGATACCAAAAAAAAAAAAAAAAAAAATCCCCACAGTAAAAGGCCCATATGTGTTGTGTAAATTCATTTCTATTCACTCTGATTGTGAAGTTCTCTAGGAGTCATGCAATTCTAACGAGGCAATCATAAAACCGTATTGAATGTGGACTGGCGCAGCCGCGAGAACCCTTCTGCGGCTTTGCAGGCTGATTAAAAAAAAAAAAAAAAAGGTGATGGCAGCTGTGGCCAGTGCCTTGTGCCAGTTTCGCTGGTGGCTTCTGGTTCGGAATCCCATCCACAGAAGCCTGTCGTGGGGTCAGGATGCCTGACGGGAAGGAGCGAATCAGACAGCTCCCTGCACGCCCTGCTGACCCCTGGGGAGATGCAGCATCCCTCTGTGAAATGCAGCCTGGCCATGCAATCCGAGGTCCGGCCGACCGTTCAGCTTCCAAAGACAAGCCCGTCTCGTCTCGTAGCTCACGTCGGTGGTGTTTAGGGAGGGCGTGGCAGTGAATGGAACCAGGAGCACATTCTCATTTCCTGTGTTTGACACTGAGGTTCAGGCGATGCCCCCGGAGACATACCAGGGAGCAGGGGACTGAAATCGCGTGCTCCTGGAGGGACTCTCCCGGGACGAGGCTGTCAGCTGAGCTTCTCCGCTCATTCTCCGTGCAAACACAGTGGGGACGCCCCCAACACCGAAGACATGGCCTTCCTTATGGTGTTTGCCATGCGCTGAAACAGAGAAAGGGGTAAACCCCGTCTGGTTTCCCGTGAGAAACACTTCATTTCCTTTTGTGCGCTTGGAACAAACGAGGAGTAGTGGCTTATGGAATAAAAGGCCATACTGCCCTTTCTTGCATGATAAACAGTGAGGATTGTGCTGAACATTCTTTTTCTCCCTTTAACAGCCGTCTCCCTAACACTCTGCCTTTCTTTCAGAAAGCCCAAGTCATGAAGCAACATTTCAACGGTCTCCCCACAAACCAGACTCAACGCACGCCTTGGCCTGAGGCGAGCCTACCTCTCAGTCCACCCGGGGCTCACGGAGGACGCGCACGGGCTGGGTTCGGGGTCTGTGGGCCTTTCTACTTGTTCCATCACCGTGAAATTCAGCGTCAGGGCAACACACGCATGCCTTCACGGGCCTCACCGTTTTGGCCTTTGCCTAATTTTTTTTTCTCTCTTTTGCTCTGCATGAATAGACCTTCTGGCTAATATCCTGGAAAAAAAAAAAAAGATTTCCAAATCTAGAACTTCTCTTTGTGCTAGGACAAGTATTTCTTTGTATGTGCCTTATGCTACTTGCCTCAGAATTAGCTTTCAAAATAAAATGCTTTCCAGAGAACAAGCACACAAATAAAGACTAGTAGCAAAGATCTGATCCCAAGAGCACCCGATTTTTTTGGTTTTAGCCTCTTCTTGAATGTGTCTGCCCCCATCTGTCCGTCGCCACGCCCAAATCCTCAGCAGAACTTTTCGGTCTGCTCGGTTGGGGGTGTTTTGCTTCACTGATTACTGGGTCCGTGTGTTCAAACACCGCTGATTGTCTTGTGACGTCCTGCTCCCTACTGGACACACCGCTGCGTGCACTGTCTTTGAAGCCTCGTCCAAATGTAACACTGTCATCTGCATGTGTGGGGATAATAGCAAGGATAAAAACATTTACAACCCAGTGTCCTTGGCATGTTTCCACGCTGAAGGAAGTGGCTGCTGCTTTTTCTCGACGGATTGGCAGCCGTGCCTGTGATGTGCCGAGCCTGGGCCTGTAATTTTGCCTCCTGATGCCACAGTATCTGTCCCCCAAGGTCCAGCCCCAGTGACTCATCCACCAGGAGGTTGGACAGTGCTTTGCTGCTCACCAGCTGCACCTTGGTTTATTACAGATATTTTTCTTTCTCAGAAGGTTGTGTTGACATCCCTCCCCTTTTAAGTGACTAAGCTATTTATTCCTTGTATTTTTCTTGCTGCAAACGTTGCTTCTGTGCTGTTGGAATAGCTCATTTCCTTGCTTTTTAAGGATGATTATCTGATTCAAGGATGATTATGGCAATTCAGCTGGGCGTGACCATCGACTTTTCCTCCTCCCGAGTCTGCTGGCGGTTTTGCAGCTAAGCCTGTTTGCGTTATTTAAGAATGTGTTCTAGGGTGGCAGAAGGTGTGTGGATCTTAGGGATTCTGGAAAACAGCTCCTTTCTGGCCACCCTAATAACAAAAACAGGCCTTTTGAAGAGAATTAAGATGACTTCGTTCCAAATCGTTGATGTAGATGACTTCAAAAACATTTCTCCTTTTGCTAAAAATGTGAGAGGCTACAGTGAAATGGAAGTTCATGTAATTAGTAAATTGATTTCTGTTTGTACTTCACTGCCCTAAATTACGTCTCATCTAAGAGTGCGTATTTATAACACCTCCATGCACAAATAGGCCTTATACTTTCTCTAGGCTGATGTTTAATTCTTCTGTGATAAGGTTGGATGAGGAGAAATTTATTGATCCAGGAGCCAATTTTCCTCCTGTTTCTCCCATTTGTAAATGAAAATAAGTATTTGTGCTAATAACAAGCAAAGATAACAAAGCAGACCATTTATTTAAATTGCATTACTTTTTTGTTATGTTGTCTTTCTGTAGTCATAAAAGTAATATTCTGGGATAGTATTATTTATTCACATTACATTTTCTTATTTTTATTATTGTTCAAGTACAGGTGTCTCCCAATTCTGCCCCACCATGCTCCCCCACCCCACCCACCCCCACCTCCCACCCTCCATCCTTCGCCCCATTTGGCTTTGTCCATGGGTCCTTTATACAGGTTCCTTGACAACCCCTCCCCTTCTTTTCTCCGTTATTTCCCTCGTCCCTCCCCTCTAGTTACTGTCATTTGTCTTTATTTCAATGCCTCAGGTTATACTTTGCTTGCTTGTTTGTTTTGTTGATTAGGTTCTGCTTATAGGTGAGATCATATGGTTTTTGTCTTTCACCACCTGGCTTATTTCATTTAGCATAATGCCTCCAGTTCCATCCATGCTGTCACAAAGGGTGGGAGCGCCTTCTTTCTTTCTGCTGTGTAGTATTCCATCGTGTAAATGGACCAGTTTTTTGATCCACTCATTTACTGATGGGCACTTAGATTGCTCCCAGCACCTGGCTATTGTAAATTGTGCTGCTATGAACATTGGGGTGCATAGGTTCTTTTGAATTGTTGTTTCAGGATTCTTAGGGTATAGTCCCAGCAGTGGAATTGCCAAGTCAAAAGGCAGTTTCATTTTTAGTTTTTTGAGGAAATTCCACACTATTTTCCACAGTGGCTGCTCCAGTCTGCAATCCCACCAACAACGTACTGGGGTTCGCTTTTCTCCACAACCTCACCAGCGCCTATTGTTTGTAACATTACATTTTCTTTAAAGGATTATAGAAATGCAGACATTACTTGGATAACAATACCATATAAATAGAATAAATTCTCTTGCAGTCTTGGCTTAACCTTCAATGGCTAGTGGGCCCAGTGGCAGAGGGAGGAAAATCCTCAAATACAGACTGCAATATCAAAATATAATTACAAAAATCCATATGCTTTATCAATACAGGAAGTTTCTGGAAACCAAACAGCATTATGAATATGTACAAAAGAGTAAAGCAAAACCCAGTGAACAGGCAAAATCATTCTGCACAAAAGAGATGAGACCAGAAAATTGAATAATTATATGATTTATATATAATTATATGATGATTTGATGCTAACAGAAGTTCAAAGCGTTTGGTTTATTTGCCTATGGGAGTTCTAAAGATTCAAAGTAACAGTTCCTTTGTGTTTATAATTAGAGAAGCAAATACCCCAAAATTTGAAGGCATTTTTTCTAACCACTAAACAGGAAGTGCTCCCTTCTCTCTACTTTATCTCCCTCTTGTCTCCTTGTGTTTCTGTGAGTTGAAATCATTTGGTACAAGAACCCAAGATACACAATATGAATGCTTTGTGGCTGTCATGGAGTTCTGAGTTCTCCAGATGAAAGGTATTGGCTGAGAAGGCTCTTGAGGGATATTTGAAACTGTCTTCTTTCAAAGGCAGTGTAGCTGCTACACCTGTGCGTGCAAGGTTAACTGACATGGCCCCAGTGGTTGTAATAATAGAGACTGACCATTAGGTGGGGACAAAACACAAGCTTCTTGATAAAGGGTCCGCCCTCGGAGTCCTGGGCAGTGTGTCCGACTCAGGGCACTGTTGAAGTCAGAAGGTGGGCTCGTCGGGGTCTTTGTTAGCCAGAGGAAGAACTAACGAACAGAAAAACTCCACACCACTGGGTCAATTAATTAGTGTACTGTTTGTAAGGATTTTATCCAAGATAATTTATTTTGGGCAAAATATTATTTATGCCTTCTTTGAAGCCGTTAAAACCGACAATTGATTGCTTGAATTTCGCAGCTTTGCATCACACACAGAAGGAGTCAAATGGAGTCAGCGATCGATCACCTGCTGACAATTCTGATAAGGATACAGGATCTCCCTTTAGCCTATCAACGAACGGTTCCAGCTCCTCAGAGAAGTATAAACAGAACCAAGTGAGCCAAGGGCTGATCGTCCTCCTCTGTTTCAAGCCTTTTTAGTCATCAGATAACACATTTCCAAATATCTGGAAATAGATTCATGACCCTCACCAAAGCATTCATTTTATGACTAAGATACTCAGCTTAAAAACAAATTATTTCTGCCCTGGCTGGTGTAGCTCAGTGGACTGAGCCCAGGCCTGCGAACCAAAGGGTTGAGGGTTCGATTCTTGGTCAGGGCACACGCCTGGGTTGTGGGCCTGGTCCCCAGTAGAGCAGTGCATGAGAGGTAACCACACACTGATGTTTCTCTCCTCTTTCTCCTTCCTTTCCCCTCTCTCTAAAAATAAAGAAATAAAATCTTGAAAAAAAAAAAAGAACCCACTTAAAAAATGATTTCTTTTGGAAAGATTTTCTCCTAAGTGGAGAAATGAGTTGCCAGACCTTCAAAACATAGCAGTAGGGCAGGCTGTTTTCTAGACCTAGACATCTGGACATCGTTCGAAGACACCGCAGTGCCCCCGGGGGTGAGGACCTGCAGTGTGAAGGGCTCCGCCAGGCAGGGCCCCCTGGAGGGGCTGCGGGGGCGGGGGCGGGGAACAACTGGGGGGAACTTGGCCCAGTCCAGGGGAAGGGTCCCGTCAGCGCCGGAGCCTGGCGCCTTCTCTCACCTGCTCACATACATCCAACTCAGTTGAGGATTAAAATTAGACGGCTGGTATTGTGTTTCGCAGCATTTTAATTTGCTAACATTTATCGGGAGTCTGCTGTGCGTCAGGCTCTGTATCTAGGGCTTCACATAATCCCTACAGTAACCTGATGAGGGGGAGCCACCCTCATTTACAGATAAGGAAACTGAGGCAGGGGCGAGTTCAGTATGTGTGTAAGGTCACACAGCCTGGAGGTGGCCAGGCTGGGACTCAGACCTACCCGAGTTCCACTCTGAAGCCCAGACCGGCCTTCCCAGCAAACCCTCCCTCTCTGTCCTTGACCATGGCCTCGCCCCTGGACAGGGGCTGGCGGGGTGGTAGGCAGCGTGCGGCCTGTGCTCAGAGCGCACCCTGCTTGGGCCTCCTCCGGTCCACAAATTCTGTCCTTAGACTTGATGCCGTGGTCCTGGTGAACCGTCATGGGGGGCAGTCCCGTTTCCCTTTCTCCCAAGTTCTCGGGGTGCCTGCTGTGGCTGCCACCAGTCACGGAGGGAATGGGTCCCTCTCCCCCGCCATGACGATTTACTAAAGCAACTCACAGGACTCAGAGAAGCACACAGCTCATGATTAGGATCTGCCACAGGAACAGCCACAGGAACGTGTACACAGAGCGAGGGCCAGTCCGGTCCCACGGGGGCACCTCTGTCTCTGTGGAGTAGGGGTGCCCTGCCCTCACACCCATGGCATGTTCTGCAACCAGAAAACTCGCCCAAACTCATCTTTCTGAGGTCTTTATCGAGGTCTCATTTTGTAGGCAGGATTGATTCGATCACGGGCCACTGGTGCTTGAAGTCCATCTCCAGCTCCTCTCCCTTCCCTGGAGCTGGGGGTGGGGATGAGGCTGGAAGTTCTCACCCAACCACGTGACTGGCTTTTCTGGCAACCAGCTCCCATCGGAAGCTCTCTGGGTGCCCCTGCTCCTCACGAGCCATCTCATGGTCCGAAGGGGCTCCTCACAAATAACAAAAGATGGCCCCATCACTCAGGACAGTCCCAGCTTTCTGAGAGCTCTGGGCCAGGAGCCGGAGGCTGAGACCGGATGTCCTTCTTGTGCCACCACACCCATCGTGAGCGTCGAGTTTGTTGGGTTCTGACGAAGGTGTCTGTTCATGCACCAATACCCCAATGCGATCCAGAACGTTTCCATCACTCCGCAAAGTTCCCCTGTGCTCCTCAGCGGCTAATCTGCCCCCTCCCCTCGGCCCCAGGCAACCTCCACTCGGCTTTCTGACACTACTCTTATTTCCTCTTTTCTGTCTGGCTTCTCTTCCTTCTCAAGATGTTTTGGATATTCATGCATGTTGAGATCAGTAGCTTCTTTCCTTTGCTGAGTAGGGGATTGCCCGAGTTTGTTTATTCATGCAACCGTTGGTGGGCGTTGGAGTCATTTCCAGTTGGGGGCTATTTTGAATAAAGACCACGAACACTTGCGGACAAGTCTTTTTGCAGACAAACGTATTTATTTCTGTTGAGTAAACACCAAGGTTGTAGGGTTTGGAGGACAGAGTGCAGACGCCATCGTCCTGTGACCCAGAGCACAGCGCCTTGAACCTCTGTGTTAAATGAATTTCTTGGTCAGGAAAGGGAACGAAAGTCACTGTTTGCTGTGTGCCGGACACTCTGAAAGATTTTTCATATATTGTCTTCTTGAGTCCTTCCAACGCCCTTAAGTCCTCAGTGTTGCTTTTACAGAATTGTATTTCTGGCTGAGGAAACAGAGGCTCAGAGAGGCTAAGGAGCCGGCCCGGGAGCCCAAAGCGGGTGGGTTGCGTGACGAGGAGGCCACGGTTATCTGCAAGCACTGTCTCTGGCTGCCTGCCCAAACGGCAAGGCGGTTCCGTTTGTGTGACATGCTTAGGTTCTCCAGACAGACTCTGCGGCGTCCACGGAGCCTTTCTGGCCACTGGACTAGCTCAGAGCCCCCTGCAGCGAAGGCTGAAGGTGGGCCCAGCGCTCTGGGATACTGGCCGCGTTGTCGACTCATTTCCTGTTAAAAACAAGAGACGCACCAGCTGGATTTTAAAAATGTACCCCCGTGTTTCACGTTATCACCTTTTTGCTATGAAGCTAATTCTTCACTGTGGCCTTGTGGGAATTTAGAGGAACTATGCGGCTCTTGCTGGATGTTCTGCATCTTCGTAAACCGCACTCCACAAAGTCCGCAGGCGACTCTGGAGGCTTTTTGTTGAGCCGCAGGAATCTTTTGGAGACAAAGAGAGCCTGTGGGGATTCAGTGTTCCTCTCCTCCCAGGGGGCATGAAAAGCAGGCACGGGAGTGTTTGCGAGCAGAGCTCAGCGTGGCCTGTGGCACAGGAATGTGGTGAGTGGCCGCCGTGGGCTGGCTTGTGCTGGAAGGCCCCGCTTGGCCGCTGGGACTAACAAAACGTGGAAGTAACACTTTGGTGGCATGAGGTAAATGGCCTGCGGCCCCGGGTTCCCCCTGGACCACCCTTCTCTCCACTGCTCCACAATCCGGCTTCTAAAGGGTTAGCCCCTGTCTCTACACGGGGCCACTGAGCCCTGTTCCAATGTCTCAGCCCTGTCTGCTGCCACCGGTTGGTCCCCACGACACAAAATTGTTTGAATGTAACTCCCAGCAAAATTATTAAAAATAAAAAACCTTACGGTATCAGGCCAATCGTATTCTTAACCCACTTTTCAGTGTTAAAAACCCAACAATCCACTGCTCTTTCCCCTCACGTTTCAAACACATACTTTAAGTGCAAATGATCCTGGTAAAGTTTGTTTCCACGTTTTTTTGGCCATGCCAAAGCATAGGCAGACAGCACGGTCTGACTAACAGTTGTGAGCATGAATTTGGGGGTCAGACAGTGTCACTTTTGATTTTTGTTTTGCTACATCCTCGCATGGCAAGTTATGGCAAGTCACATGACTTCTCTACACCTCAGTTTTTGCATCTGTAAATCGGGTAAGATAACATCTACTTCCCAGTGTTGCTAGGGAACGAGTGGGTGCAGAGGCTCACCCCCAGGGCTCCCTACATGCTGGCCAGTATTTCGGTTGGGGTCCTTCTTGGGGTCCCTCAGTGCTGAGTGCTGCTCTGAGGCTGCAGCTGTTAATTCCCAACGGCTTCTTCTTCTGCTGACAAATGGTTATGGCTGGTGGGTGAGGTTCCAAAGGACAGTGGTCATTTTCATTTAAGAGTACTTCCTCTGTTCACATCTATTCTTGGTTAAAAGTTCATTTGACTTGTCTTGGGGAAGCCAAAGGAAGAAACTAGAAATATACCTAAGAAGTGGAAAGGCTTCTTATTTGTAAGTGATGATGATGGTAGATTTTTTTCAAAGATGTAATTGCAGATAGGTTTTTATTTTTTTTTAAGAAGAGTAATAATATAACAGAAGTCTCAGAATCCTCTTTCTTTTTACCAGTCTAATCTCAATGTCAGCTAAGCTTAGCTGTCCTTTGAGATTTACATAAATTTGGCTCAAAGTCCTGTTTCATTCACGGAAGGAAAACTGCTTGCCACTGGAAATTTTTCAAGGGAAAATATCACCTTGTTGGAATGTCTCAGCAAAAAGATGCAATCAAAGCAGCATGGTTTCTTAAGCGTGATTTTCTGGTGATTTTTATTCCCTGTCTCCCGGGTCCAGTTCTAAAGCCAAAACACGTTGCCAAAGGCAGCAGATGACCTTGTAAATTTCCCACACCTTGAAGTCCAGCCAATATCCAGTTTTACCGCCCCTTGGTGCTCGGTGCCACTCGGAGGAGCCGGCTTTATGAGGATGGTGGTGAAGGGGTCCCAGGTAAATCTGAGGAACGACCCAGCCTCTGAAGCCTCCTTCCTGGCCGCGAGTTGTAGACAAGTCTGGGGCAGAACGACTGTTCTGCAGAGACAAGCAGACAAAGCAGACAAGGGACACAGAGTTTCTCAAGCCACCTTCAGGAGGGGACTAGTTTTGTCCTCTACCTAACGCTCCTGCTGAAGTAGATGGTGGTTAGGGTGGGTTAATTCCTTTAGTCAGCCTACCAGGTGCGAGGCAGTATCGTCTTGTGATTTTAATTTGCATTTGTCTGATGATTAGTGCTGTGAGCATCCTTTCATGTTTATTGGCCATCTATGAGTTCTCTTCGGAGAAATGCCTGTTCAGGTCCTCTGCCCAGTTTTTAATTGGATTGTTCGTTTTTTCTTTTTGGAGTTGAGTTGTCTGAGTTCTTTATAAATGTTGGCAAACTGTAATAAAAAATTAAAATAAAAAAGAAAGCCTACATATAATATACAAGGGTAAATCCTACAATCAGTTTAAGCATCTTTTTAATATTTATTTATTTATTTATTTTTAGAGGGGAAGGGTAGGAGAGAGGGAGAAAGAGAGAAATATCAATGTGCGGTTGCCTCCTATGTGTCCCCTGCTGGGAACTGGCCTGCAACCCAGGCATGTGCCCTGACTGGGAATCGAACCGCGATCCCTTGGTTCACAGGCCCGCGCTCAATCCACTGAGCTACACCAGCCAGGGTCAGTTTAAGCATCTTTTTAAAACAAGTGAACCAGTGTGGTCGGAGGGAAGGCCAGATGGTAGAGACGGGAGCTGCTAGGGGCCTTTTCAGGGCCACGAATGCACACCCGCTGGAGTCGGGGTCTGGACCCAGGTCCTGGCACCCCTCGGGGCCACGACCCGCCTTCTCTGTGCTTGTTTGGAACGCGACCCCGAGAACACTGCAAATCCTCCCTGCTCTTCCTCCTGATTCTTCGCCCCTTTCTGCCCTTCTCTTCCCTCTGCATGTCCTCCTTCCTCTCATTTCTTCTTTCTCCTCCTTTTCCTTCCTCCCACTTCTCTCTGATATTCTTCCTTTTCTTTCTCCGTTTCCTCCTCCTCCTCCTCCACCTTCTTTCTTCTCAGTGTTACTACAGCCGCCACTTGCTGGATGTTACCTGGGTGCCAAGTGTTGTGTCAAGCACTTTACCTGCCGTATCTCATGAAGTCATACATTTGGTATTATCCTCCCCATTTTGCCACGAGGAGATGGACGCTTGGAAACCTCCTCAGGCTCCCCAAGTTCTCACAATAGCAAGGGGCTGGGATTTGACCCCAGGTCTGCCTGGCTTCAAAGCCGGTGCTCGTCACAGCTGTGGGCACTGCTCCTTAATACCCACCTATGTGTCTGTCTCAGTCTTAATCGTGCAGAAAAAAGCACACACCCTGCATTTTGTTGTGCGTAACGCACACCCATGTTTCGTGCACATTATTCACGGGATTCTTATACCCACTATTCTACCCATGGCATGTAATCCTTATGCTCATGTAGAATGCGCATCCTTATTTTTCCCTCAAAAATTTGGGCACAAAAGTGGGCAGTATACATGGCAAAATGTGGTAGTTTCCCTTCTTGGCATGGGTTCTGTTGCCCCCAAGCCTTAAATGCCTTGTGGGTTTTGTAAAACGCCCAAACAAATAACACCTGCCCTGGTATCGTTTCATGTGTGCGTAGGTTGGGTTGACCTCCCCTTCAGAATGACGGCCACGATCCTGGTGCCCACACAGAGCGGTCCTGCCTTTGATGACATGCTGGTCTCACTGCGGCTGGTGCGCAGGGCTGGCTTCCGGTGGCCTCTGTCTGAGGGACCCTCCCAGAACTACAAAAGGGATGCTGACGACCCCCCACCCAAGACCTCTGCTTGCTTACCTCCAGGGCCCAGTATGATACATCTGTGCCTCACCTTGGGTAATTCTGGTTTCTGGGAGAGAATTTATGCCTACACAGCACAAATCATGGTTTTCAGTTGGTCACAATTATTTTTTTAATTTTAATTTTTTAAATTTTTATTTTAATTGTTGTTCTTGTACAGTTTTCTGTCTTTTACTCCCACCCCAGCCCACCACCCCAGCCCTCCCCACCTCCCTTCCATTTCCACCCCCCTAGTTTTTGTCCATGTGTCCTTTATACTTGTTGCTCTAAACCCTTCCCCTTTTCCCCTGAAATTTTCTCCCCTCTCCCCTCTGGTGACTGTCAGCCTGTTCTCAATTTCAGTGTCTTTGGTTATATTATGCTTGTTTGTTTGTTTTAGGTTCCTACAATTATTTTTTTTGACTGGTAGTGCCTAAACCCTCATTTTCAATAGGCCAGGATGTCTGTGTCACCTGATTACACAAAAGCAGATGCAAAATAGTGTTAACGCTTCCTTGCCTGAAGTTGCAAAACTAAGTGTGTGCGCACAGCATATCATATAAATCCCTTTATTCTCTTTCCATCCTTTTGACTGAAACTTATTATCTGCCCTTCTTATATTCCCCTCTCTCGTGAGGGGCCTCACTTTCTAGCCCCCCGGGCCAAGCCCCCTCCGTCACCACGCCCACCTCTGGCACCAGGTACCGACAGGACATCTTCCCGAATCTCTCTGGAATTGCTCTCGTCTTCTGCAGAGCTCCCTTTTGCAAGTCCATTTCTTCGTAAGTCTGATGAGAGATTTTAATTGCTGTACCACCGTTTTCTCTTCTTCAGCCTGTGGTGTCAGCTCTGGGTCTGTTTGCTCCCGTAGTTCCTGGATCGAGGTCATAGTCTTATTAAAAATAGTCTCTTTCTGCTCATCGGCAATGGGCTTGAAGCGAGCGTGCAAAGTTTGCTGTGGAGACTTCATTGCTGATAATTCCCGTCAGAGTGCAACTGGATTTTTCTCGCCCGCTGAACCAGGACGATTAGCCTTGATTTCATATTGCAGCCTCTGTTGAATGTAACTCAGGTCAGAGTAGGCTTCTGGAACACCAGCTGCAGCTCATGGACTGCCTCCTCCTCCCCGTGGAAGAGCTGACATTCCTCAGGCCGTGGCTGCACTTAAGCTGCCGAGTTTTTACTTCCATGTGTCAGCAACGCGTGTTTGAAGAGGAGGGCTTTTTGTCCTTATTGAAGTGACTCGTCTCGGGATCTCCCGGTAGGAAGCTCCACCTGGGCCTGGCATAGACACGTGGTTAAAGACACATGTGTAAAGGCATTAAGTTCCATTTGCCAAGGCACGCGTGTGACTGTTGGTAGGGCCATGCCAACACTCCCGGGGCTCTCGAATACCAGAACTGAGATGCGTGGTTTTCCCCCTCCAAAGGACACGGTGGTTTTTAATCCAAGAATAAAACCAATAGAAACTGCACATAAAAACCGAGAACCTAGTCTGTTTTCTAGCAATATCTGTAACCTGCGAAGCCTCCCGGGGGACCTGGTAACCATGGCAACAGCACCGCCACAGCCAGCGGGCTCTCAGAGCTCTGCACGCTCAGGCTGGAGGCTACATCCTCTTAGAAAGCCGCTTCTGGGTTAAGTGGGCCCAGGGTCCTGACCGTGGCCTTGGCAAACCTTCAGCCTGAAGACCTGAAGGAGAAAATGGGAGTCTTTATTTCTTTTTTAAAAATCCTTATCCGAGGACATGCTTATTGATTTTTAGAGAGAGGGGGAAAGAGGGAGAGAGAGACGGGGAGAAAAGCATTCCTGTGAGTCGGCTGCCCCTGGACGGTGGAGCCCTGGCCCGGGACCGAACCCGCAACCTAGGTGTGTGTCCTGACTGGGAAACAGACTGGCGGCATTTCGGTTTACGGGACGATGCTCCAACCAACTGAGCCACGCTGGCCAGGGCACAAAACGTGCGTCTTAATCTTCGCTCCATCGATTCCTTTATAAGAGGATGAATGAAAAACGTTAGCAAACCCGATGGATGTGCCCACGGAATTGGGGCCCCTCTCCTAAAAGGTGCCTGTGCTTCATTCCGCATGTTCCCCCAGACGTGCATTTGATGCTCATCGTCCACCGAGCTGGGACGTGCTCTTTAAACATTCCTCATTCTGTGTACAAAGGGTGCAGTCACCGAAGCCGCCTCAAAGGTCTCAACAGGATGGCACAAGCCACCCTTCTGCAGAACTGGCTTCAACGAACGGAGCTCCAGCCACGGGAGTCCTAGCTTCCATCTTCGGCTCCCTGAGCTGGTCTCCCCGTCAGCTGCCTCCTCGGAAAGAAAGTGGGATTCAAAGTAGCGCCTTTGTCAAGACTGAGACCAGATGATGTGTGCCTTAAGTTTCTTTTAATCTATGAACTTAGTTTTTTCCTTGTGCTTTGTTGGAGGAAAAGGCCGAATTATCTTGCAGAATTTGCCACTGTCTGAAGTCGCCTATCTTCGTGTGTTGTCTTGAGATTTGGACCAGATGCTACAAAAGTTTAAATTTTTTTACACTTATTTGGTTTTGTGAATTCCGAATAATAAATTTTTATTCTAATTTTTTGTTTCAGTCAATATCGCTCCCTGTTAGCAGAGATATGATACATATACATATAAATTATGTATAATTATTATATATAAATAATATAAATATATAAATAATTATATATATATGTATACATAAATTACGCCCTGATTGGTGTGGCTCAGTGGGTAGCGCATAGTCCTGCAAACCAACAGGTCGCTGGTTCGATTCCCAGTGAGGGCACAGGCCTTGGTTTCGGGCCATGTCCCCAGCTAGGATGTGTGCAACAGGCAACAGATTAATGTTTCTCTTGCACACTGATGTTTCTCTCCTTCTCCTTCTCCCTCCCTCCCCTTCTACCTAAAAAAAAAAAAAGTGCAATCTTAAAAAGAAATATATATATAAACATGAGTTCTACTACATTCAGAGTTTACACATGTTGTTTGGATGTTATGCCTCAATAAACAATAGTAAAAAATGATTGCCACCCATAAGGCCTCTAGAATCTGCCCATATAAAATAAAATTTTCTAACCAATTAAAAAAAAAAGAAAGTAGCACCTTTTTCATGATGCAATTACCACAAGAATATTAGACACAAGATTTAGGGAGTTTATTGTCAACAAAGATAATCTGTATGTTATACAACTGAGGAGAAAATAGATTCCAAGTTAATAAAATGCCTGGGGTGGGAAGTATGGTGCCTGAAAAGAAGTGTAATCTTGAATCCTAAAGAGAGGAGCGCTTAGTTTGGAAATTCTGGTGGCGGTAAAAGCGCGCCTGAACTCCAGTTCACCGAGGTGCAGGACGATAGATAGCTCTGCGGGAAGCTGGAGCGGTGGAATCCTGGGCTGGGTGGCTGGATCTCAGTTTTCTTATTTTCCAGGTGCGAGATTTTGGGTGAACCACTTAACCTCTTTTTAGGCAGTTCCTGAGTTCTAAAAGGGAGCTAAAAATAACACCCGCCCTCTGCGTGCTGCGAGGAGCGAACGAGGTAGTCGGCGCGCTGTGCTTTGCACGCCGACAGAAGGGCCGACGCTGTTCGTGACGTCGGCGCTTGCTTCCTGGCTCGGTCGTGGCCGAGTCCATCCGATCACCTGTGTGTCTGCGGGAACCGTTACTGTTTAAAGGTTTGGCCTATGGATATTGGCATAAATACGGAATAGTAAAAGTACAGAATGTGGTGACAGAAGGGGACAAAGTTAGCCTAATTCTCGGCTTGCGATTGAAATTATCCAAGATGTTGGCTTCAACTTCTGGACTTGACAGATCACGGTAGGATCAGCTACGGGAAGGGGAAACCAACGTGCTTGGTACGCAGCGTCCTGCCTCGGGGACAGGAGGCGCTGGGGACGGGAAGGGTGTTCTTTTCCAACAGAGCAGAATGAGGAATGCACGTCTCATGGCGAACAGTGTTCCTCGGGCAGCTGTCAGCCTGGGGTCGAGACCTGGGGGAAGGGAGCAACGCTAGGGAAAGTCAAGAACAGGGCGTGGTCAAGCAGGGTCTGAGCCGTCTCCGCTCCGAAGCCTTGCCCTGCAGCTCTGAAACTCCGATGGCGGCGTATCCAAGGGGTCTTAAGTAAGCCCAGGGACAAAGAGAGCGGAAGGTCTGACTGTGTCTTCCAGCGGGCGGCGCGGGGTTTGGTTCCTGAAGCCACAAGCGTGGGACCTGCCAGGGGCTGCGGGTGAGGCCAGGATCCTGGGCTCCACGGTAGGCGGACAGGGCGGGGTGCGCCAGCCAGCTCTTCCGATGGCTGCGGGCCACCTCCCCTCACTCACCTCCCCTCACGTCTCCAGGACTTCGGCCCCTGGTTCGCCCCCACCGGCCCCACCGCTTCTCCAGCCTCGATGCCGCGTGGTTTCAACGCGTGCAGCTGAGTCATCTAACAAGGCAGTCCATCTCTTGGCCCTTGAATCCCTCTCTTCCAGTCACGATGTCCTGCTCCCCAAACCCCTCCCGCTCCTGTGGTTCGTAATACCCCTGACCTCTGCTGTCTAATATGGCAGCCACTAGTCAGTCACACGGTTCTAGTTACATTTAAATCGATGAAAACTAAGGATAAGTAAAACTTTGGTTCCCGAGCGGCACCGGCCACTTTCAAGTGCCTGTGGCCCTCGGCTGCCATATTGGCGGGGGGGCGTCATCTCGGACGGTCCCGTTGGAACTCTCCAGCATAGCTCATTGCTTTTAATTACAAACTCTTTTCTTACAAGATCTTAAGCATGTAATTCTATCAGGTAACAACATCACCCTCAAGCACACCATGTGACATTTCAGTTGAAATGTTCAAATTAAAACTGCAAATTATTACACTCATTTTATTACCCTACCAACCACCCTCAGGCAGGCCTTACTTCTGCCAGACCCTGTATTTACTTATTAAATTATATTTTATTGATTATGTTGTTACAGTTGTCCTGATTTTTCCCCTTTTGCCCCCCTCCACCCAGCACTCCCCACTCCATCCCACCATTGTTCACGTCCATGGGTCATGCGTGTAAGTTCTTTGGCTACTCCATTTCCCATGCTGTACTTTACATCCCCACGGCTATTCCGTGACTACCTATTTGTACTTCTTAACCCCCTCACCCTCACCATTCTCCCTTTCCTCCCTCCCATCTGGCAACCTCCTGGTAACTAACCTCTTTTCTCATGCTGCTGTTAAGATGCTCTCTTTATCTTTAATCTTTGGCTTTTTAATTGGGACATGTCTCGGAGTGGGCTGCTGTGCACCCATCACAATCGGGACTCTCTGTAGCACAGCTCGTGACTCCGTCCTCACCAGCCACTGCAGCTCCTCCGGGAGTCTCAGTCAGACACTCCCCACTCTCTGCCCACCTCCTCCGGGCTTTTTGGGTTGCCTCCGCCTACTGCCTGAACTCTGCCGATCCTTTGCCTCTTCAAGAACCTACATGTGATTTGCTGAGTGTCGCCTCTGCTCACTGTCGCTCCACCTGCCTCCCCGAGCCTTTCCTCTCTCCTCCCTTACTCTCGATTTCCTGCTCAAACATTCAAGTCAGTGACTCGCACATTCTCCTCTCCCCGGCTTCTCACGGTTGCCTGTGCTTGCTTGGTGGAACCATAACCTTGCTTATCTTCAATTTGTCATGCACGTCTTTGCATCCAACCAACGGAATGGAGCGGGAGAAAACCACACAACCACACTTAAGAGTCTTGCTCAGTTTCACGACCACAAACATCCGGTGCATCCAGTACTGTGCTTTCCTGGTCCGCTCCCTTCCTCCTTCTTCCCGACAACGGTTTCCCACCATCCCCTGCTCCATCCCTACTCTCTGCTAATGACCTTGCTTCCTTTTTCACCCCAAACTTTGGAGAGACAGAGCATCCCCACACCCCACCCCACCTCTATGGCTGCGTCCGCAGCCGTCCCTCCTGCTGAGGCAGAGAGGGGCCGTCCTGGCACAGACAGATTCTCCTGCTTGTGTCTAGGACCCATCCCCTGACATGTTTTAGCAATGCCGCTGCCCCTCTCCCGGGAATATTTATTCTGATTTAGTGAAGGCAGTGTCCTCTGGGCCTGCCTGCGTTCAGTGGGCTGCTGGGAGTTTTGGCTCAGCGGCACATAGATTCGAGGCTGCCCTCTTCTCAGAGCCCCTTGATCTTCCCTCCAGCACCTGCTGTGGAAGTTCTGACCCTTCCGATTCACTTACACCTTCTGGTTTCCAAAGGTCAACCCAGCAGTTTTCAAACAGTTCTTTGTTTCTTTTTTAAAAAGATTTTATTTATTTATCTAGTTTTAGAGAGGGGAAGGGAGGAAGAAAGACAGGGAAACATCAACGTGTGGTTGCCACTCATGCACCCCTACTGGGGTCCCGGCCCACCACGCAGGCATGTGCCCTGACTGGGAATCGAACTGGTGACCCTTTGGTTCACAGGCCAGAGCTCAATCCACTGAGCCACATCAGCCAGGGCCAAGTCAGTGTTTTTTAGGACAGTCTTAGGTTTCCAAAAAAACTGAGCAGAAAGTACAGTGTTCTGTGCTCCCTCCTCTTCCTCCCCCATAGTTTCTCCTATTAATATCTTGCGCAGGTGTGACACAGTTGTTACAACTGATGAGCTAATATGGATACATTATTTATGGACTAAAGAGCATAGCTTACATTAGTGTTCTTGTCTGGATCAGGTCGCTGACAGTCCACTCCACTTCCCCAGGTTTTGAGGGGTCAGCCAGAGGTTTGGGCACTTTATACATACCACCTGGGGCTCCCCTCTCTGACCCTTTTGTCTCTGGGACTCCCTTCTCATTTTTCAGGGCTGTGGTTTCCCTGAGCCCTGTCCTTTGGATTTTGTAGGCTGCCCGATGAGGTGCTGACTTCACCTTTAAAGCCACTTGCAGGTCATCTGAACCGGGGTCTCAGCCTCAGCTAATCCCTTCTTCTAGGTTTCAATCTCTCCCAGTGTCGACCTGTTTTCTGTGCTCTCTAGAGTCTTCTGGTCATTTTTGGGGGGTCCATTGTTCAGAGTTCATTTCTCTTGGATAGGCTGGACTTGCTGAGCCAATTAGTACAATTATGTTTAACTTCTGAGGAAGCTGCCAAAGTGATTTTTAAAGTGGCTGCGTTTTTTTTTTTTTTACATTTACATTTTGGGAAATGTTGGCCACCATTTCTTCAAATTGTTTTTCCGCTTCCTCTCCTCTCTTCATTCTTTCCGAGACTCTCATTACATGTAGTAGCCAGACAATCTCTCATAGGTCTCTCCGGCTCTGTTCATTTTCACTCGCCCTTTCTTCTCTCCGTGCTTCCCACGGAGGTGTCTCTGATCTGTCTTCAGGGTCACAGAGTCTTCCCTCTGCTCGCTCAGGTCTGTCACCGAGACCTTCTGGGGAGAGTTTCCTTTCACTCATTGGACTTTTCACCTCCAGAATTTGTCTTTTCTAAAATTTATAATTTTTATCTCCTCATTAAAAAATCTCTATTTGTTGATTTGTCATTGTCATCATTTCCTTTAAAAGGTGTCACATATGGTTTTCTTTAGTGTCTTTAGTATATTTACATTAATTGCTTTGACGTCTTTGTTAGCTGAATCCAGTATCTGGTGACACTCAGTTTATAGGCAGAAAATTTCCCCCTGGATTGTGGGTCACTGTTTTATTTGCATGTCTTACAATTTTTTTTTGTTGAAAATTTATCTTACATTGTATATTTCACCCACTTTGGATTCTTATTTTCCACCTAAGTGCTTTCAATAGTCTTTTTTTCCCGATTGTTCCTTTGTTTAGTGACTTATTTGGGCTGACTTTGAAATCTGCTCTTTTCCCTGTGGAATCCAGTTGCTGCTGAATATATGTAAACACTTTTTAAAGCCCAGTTTCCCAGGGTTCACCCCTCTGTTGGTGCGGCTTCGCAGTCAGCCAGTGGGGCTGTGCAAATATTGACCTATATTCACGATGGAATAGGTCTTCTCTGAGCACAAGGATTCATCCCTAAAAATCTCTGTGTTGCAATTTCAGGTCGAGAAGGAAAAAAAGGGTTAGTGGGGGCCCAAGTAGGAAATGGACCAATGAAAGCATACACTTAAAAATGTATGGGAATACAATGTGCATTCAGAACAGAGGTTTTATCCTAAGTACTCAGTTCACATCTTGACCCAGAACTCATACAAGACACAGCATATCACCAGAACCCCAGACTACCCCCTTCCAGTCACTGGTATGCTGCTAGGGTGACCACTGTCTTGACTTCTAACAGTGGAGATTAATTTTGTCTGTTTTGAATTTTGTGTCAATAGAATCTCACAGCTGGTCCTCTTTGCTGCCTGCATTTTCTCAACAGCGTATCTGCAAGGTTCATTTATATGTATTGCTTGTTGAAGATAGTTCATTCTTCTTGCTGTGTGGAGTTTCACTGCTTGACTCTCGTGGCCTGAAAAGTACCCAATACCTAAGCACTCCCAAGTTTTACAACAGCAAAATGTAAAAATTTTGGTCCTTGGACCTGAATGACGTGCATGTTTTGATAATGGGCAGAGAAGGAAAAAGAAAAACAACTGAATCAGACTGTGGCCCGAACATTGTGTAAACCTAACGACGACATGTATGCCCATTAGAGAGTCTACAAGTTGTCTGAAGCATTTACTCCATAATTTTGTAATTTTCTTTTCTCCTTTCTCTGCTGGCTCTCTGAATTCCTGGTCCGTTCGATATAGCATTTTGGGGGAAGGGTTTCTACGTATGCTCATTTTATTTTATAAGAATATAGCTAAGTAAAACTAACCCTACGACATCTGTTTCCAGGTTTAACCACTAATTCTACTTTAAAAACATTTCCTGTGTTGAAGAATGGGCGGTGTGGCTGCGGTAAGTCGAGTGCTAAGGAAGCCACGGAAGGAAGGAAGAGGCTCTTCGCATGCAAAGTGTCTCAAAGATCTAGTTGGGGATACAGGGAAGAACAAGGCTCTGGATTTGGGGGTAAGACCACAAGTGGAGGAAGCTGCCTCCTTTTCCTAGCATCCTGTCCAGTTTCTTCAAAGTCCCCCAGCGTCTGGCCACCTCAGGTGCATGTTTCACAGGGAGGGCTGGCAAAGGGGATGGCTTCTCTCTCCTCCTGGCTCCGCTTCTTCGCTCTCCGTGTATTTCATCCCGGAAATGCTACAGACTGGGAGGGGTGGAGGGATGCCCGGTGGGCTGGGACAGGAGGAGATGGGGAGAAAGAAGAAATCTACATATTAGTCTGAAATGAAGGAATGATGATTTTGGCTAAATGTAGACCTTTTTTGAAGTATGGTTTATATCTACTGTTTATAGATATGTCCTGAAAAGGCAAAATAAGTACAAACTTGAAAACCACTTGATGATCACATTTCTGTTAATTTTGGGAAAAAGGTGAGAGGGAGTCTCTCGGGGATAAGTGGAAACAAGTAGAAACTGGTGCTTGGGTGCATGGCCAGCCTGTTTGCCGGTGGCAGAGAGAATCCACCAATAATGAAGAAAGCCTTGGGGTGAGACTGCAGGAGGTTGAATTAGAAACTACTCCAGAGCCCCGCGCTTTATGGATTATAAAGTGACCGTCCTGTACTCTGGGCCAACCATCTCTGCTTGGGCAGCCCCGCCGCCCTGATGCGTGAGGATGAATGAGTTTCCTTCACACTCAGGTTTCTGCATATGCACAGTAGGTGACACATACATTTTGTGCATTGATTGAATGCACTTGGCAACTTTGTACAAATCTTAGCAGAACCTTTTTTTTTTTTTTTTTGCATTGGCGGAAGCAAGAGAAACGTAAACTACTGCTTGAGAAATGATATGGTTAGAAACAGACTTTTTCTTGGAGAAAAAGCAAAATTAATGATTTTTGTGACCTTGTAGGGATAATGCACAGAAGACAATGAGGCCTCTTTAAGCCTGAAATATCCACACAGGTTGCAAGCCTTGAATAAATCATGGCTGTTCAAGAGGGATGGAAATGGACTTTAAAATGGGGAGAGGCCAATCTAAACCATCATTGTAAATATCAATATGAAGCCAAACATTTAAAATGCTTTCCGTTATAATGTAGCGGATTCTTGTTAAACAGGTGCGGTTCCCAGCTTTCAAAGGGCATCACTGGAAACTCTCCCGGTGGCCAGACACAACAGAGAGACATTTCCCAGCCTCCTGTAATGGCCACTTAAGTAATTTAGGGATTGATATGATCAATAATTCATAATTATTTTAAAAATTGCAGTTATTTATGTCTTAAAATCTTGTTACCAGAGACAAAATACTTTGGGAGTACAAAAGAAAAACAGGTTCAGAAGATACTTGCAAAGTAAATTCTTAATCCAAGCCTGGGAAAGTTTGCAAGTTTAGAAGGTCCTAGAGGGAGGGCAGGGCTGGGCAGCAGCTTTGCTGCCTTTCACAGGTCTGCGCTGGTTGGGACAATGGGGTCCCTGACACAGGACCGGGGAGAAGCTTGTCCCTGAGCCCTGGCATCACAAAGTCTTAAACAAAACATCCCCTTTGCCTTCTACTTACAACTCTACTTCTGAAGGAGACCCCCAGGGATGGGATGGGCACCCCCAGTTTCCCTGGTTTCCTTCAAGGTTCCTCTTCAGGCCCCAAACCCCACTTCCCCTCCTCCTTCAACCCCAGAGCCACTATCCACCCCAACAAGCTTATGAAAATGGATGCCTGAGTGGGGTGGAAGTAACCCCAGCCCCACACCCCATTTCACTTGAGCTTCACTTAGACTCCAGCTACGCCTAAGTAAAATATTTAACTTCATAGAAAGGCTCCACCCCATCCAACTTACGGGTGCACTTTTCTACAATAGGCCACATGACTAAGATAGGGAGTCAAAGCAGCTCTACCTAATAAATAGGAACAAATGCTAAAATGAGGAGACAAAGAAACATGGCCCAAATGAAAGAGCGAAACTCCAGAAACAGAACTATACAAAATGGAGATAAGCACCCTATCAGATGCAGAGTTCAAGACCCTGGTTATTAGGATGCTCAAGGAACTCATTGGGTACTTCAACAGTACAAAAACAACCCAGGCAGAAATGAAGGTTACACTAAATGAAATAAAAATTTGCAGGGAACCAATAGTGGAGGGATGAAGCTGAGAATCAAATCAATGACTTGACATATAAGGAAGAAAAAAAAAAACATTCAATCAGAATAGCAAAAAGAAAAAAGAATACAAAACAGCAAGGATAGGCAAGGGGCCTCTGGGACAACTTTAAACGTACCAACATTTGAACCATAGGGGTCTCGGAAGGAGAAGAGAAAAAGCAATAAACTGAAAACTTATTTGAAAAAAACAATGGAAGAACAGTTCCTTAATTTGGTGAAGGAAATATACGAGTCCAGGAAGCATGGAGAGTCCCAAATGAGATGGACACAAAGAGGACCACACCAAGACACGTCATAATTAAAATGCCAAAGGTTAAAGGAAAAGAGAATCTTTTTAAAAAAAGATTTTATTTATTTATTTTTAGAGAGAGGGGAAGGGAGGGAGAAAGAGAGGGAGAGAAACATCAACGTGTGGTTGCTTCTCACGTGCCCCCTACTGGGGGCCTGGCCCGCAACCCAGGCATGTGTCCTGACTGGGACTCAAACCTGTGACCCTTTGATTCACAGGCCAGCACTCAGTTCATTGAGCCACACCAGCCAGTGCTAAAGGGAGACTCTTAAAAGCAGCAAGAGGAAAGCAGATAGTTAACTACAAAGAAGTTCCCATAAGACTGTCAGCTGATTTCTCAAAAGAAACTTTGCACACTAGAAGGGACTGGCAAGTATTCAAACTTATGAAGAGCCAGTACTTAACAACCTAGATGACTCTATCCTGCAAAGCTATCATTTAGAATGGAAGGGCAGACAAAGTGCTTCCCAGACAAAGTAAAGCTAATGGAGTTCATCTTCAACAAGCCATTATTATATAAAATGTTAAAGGGACTTATTTGAGAAAAGGAAGATCAAAACTGTGAATATTAAAATGGCAATAAATTCACAGCTATCACTAACTGAATTTAAAAAACAAACTAAGCAAACAAGCAGAACAGAAACACAATCATAGATGCGGAGACCATTTGGAGGGTTATCAGTTGGGAGGGGCAAGGAGGAGAGCAGGGGAAAAGGTGCAGGGATGGAGAAGTCCAAATTGGTAGGTACCGAATAGGCAGGGGGATGTTAAGAATAGTGTAGGAAATGGAGTAGCCAAAGACCTTACATGTATGGCCCACGGACATGAACTAAAGGGGGTGGAGTGCCAGGGGGAATGGGGTGCACTGGGTGGAGGGGGGCAAAAGGGGAAAAATTGGAACAACTGTAATAGCATAGTCAATAAAATACATGAAAAAATGCACAGCTAAAGAAAACAGTATTAAAATAAAAAGAGAACCAACTGTATGGGAAAACATATTTGCCAATGATACCTCAGACAAGGGATTAATCTCCAAAATATATAAAGAACTTACAAGACTCTACTCTAAGAAGACAAGCAACCCAATTAAAAAATGGGCAAAGGATTTGAACAGACACTTCTCCAAGGAGGACATACAGAGGATCCAGAGACACATGAAAAGATGCTCGATATCTCTAGCTATCAGAGAGATGCAAATTAAAACTACAATGAGATACCACTTGACACCAGTCAGAATGGCCTTCATAAACAAAGCAACAAACAGCAAGTGTTGGAGAGGTTGTGGAGAAAAGGGGACCCTAGTGCACTGTTGGTGGGATTGCAGATTGGTACAACCACTATGGAAAACAGTATGGAATTTTCTAAGAAAACTAAAAATGGACATACCTTTTGACCCAGTAATTCCACTGCTTGGATTATATCCTAAGAATCCTGAAACACCAATCCAAAAGAATCTATGCACCCCTATGTTCATAGCAGCACAATTTACAATAGCCAAGTGCTGGAAGCAACCTAGGTGCCCATCAGTTAATGAATGGATCAAAAAACTGTGGTACATTTACACAATGGAATTCTATGCAGCAGAAAGAAAGAAGGAGCTCCTACCCTTTGCGACAGCATGGAAGGAATTGGAGAGTATCATGCTAAGCGAAATAAGCCAGGCAATGAAAGACAAATACCATATGATCTCACCTTTAACAGGAAGCTAATCAACAAAACAAACAAACAAGTATAATATAAACAAAGACACTGAATTTGAGAACAGTCTGTCAGTGTCCAGAGTGGGAGGGGAGGGAATTTCAGGGGAAAAGGGGAACGGTTTAGAGCAACAAGTATAAAGGACTCATGGACAAAAACTATGGGGGGGTGGAAATGGGAGGAAGGTGGGGAGGGCTGGGGTGGTGGGCTGGGGCGGGGTAAAAGACAGAAAACTGTACAATATCAACAATTAAAAAATACTGATTAAAAAAAAAATACATGAAAAAATAGGAATACAAAAATAAATAAAATCTTTAAAAAAAGAATTAATAAAGAAATGGTGGCACATAGGATTAGGAGCAATGCTTGGGCCCATGCAAAGTCCCCCCCATAGCCTGCGATGCCCCTCCTGTGTCTAGAGTGTGGAAGGGGACAATGGCTTCAGTGACGGTGGATGATCTGCACAGCGGTTTAGCTGGTAGGTTCCATGCGTGACGTTGCAGGGGGGAGTGTGCCGCTAAGGACTGTGGGTGGCGTCACAGGTCTGGGCGGCCTGGGTGTGGAGCTCCTCTCGTCTGGTCCCTGGGCTTCTGGCCCACAGCAGGACTGAGTGGACGGGCTGAACAGACAGACACTCAGCCGCTCCGCTCCCTCCACAACTCTCATCCCACTAGAAGTGCTTTTCTCGGCCGTACTTTTCTTTCCTTTCCTGTTCGTCTGCCTTGGTGTCATTCAGGCTGTGTGTCCTGCTTCCTGGGAAAAGGCTGGTTTTTCACAGAGACCCACCAACTAGAAGCCTTCTTTCCACGAGACCTGGGCATAGCCTTTGGAGCCTCAGTTGTTCTCATCCGGTCCGTCTTTTGATATGACTTTCAGGGTGCCAGTGGGAGGTGGGGGTGTGTTATGGGTTGCACTGGGTCACTCCCAAATTCATACGTTGAAGTCCTGACCCCTATTGCTTCAGAAAGTTTTTGGAGATAGGGTTTTTACCACGTTAACATGAGGTCGTTATGGAGGTCCCTAACCAACATGACTGTTGTCCTGTAAACAGGGGAAATTCAGAGACCGACTTGCAGATGGGGAGAAAGCCACATGAACAGGAAGACAGCCGTCTAGAGGCCCAGGGGAGAGGGCGGGACAGAACTCCCCTCGCAGTCCTCGGAAGGAAGCACCTGTGCCAACCAGCACCCTGACTTCAGGCTTCCAGTCTCCAGAACTGTGAGGCGATACGTTCCTGTCGTTTCCGCCACCCAGTCCGGGGCGCTTGGTTATGACAGCCCTGGAACATTGAAACAGGGTGAGTGACAGATTCCGAGCTATTTAGGAAGCCTCAAGTATGATGGTGAGAAAGAGGGGTGCATACACATTTATGTCTATATATGTATACACAGACACGCACATTTGCATAATCTCATTTTATTTTGGTATGAGGAATGGGGAATCCATTTAAATAGGGGGAGATGCATGCTCCTCAGTCGGTTTATTGGGGTGGTGCTAAGCTGTCAACCTGTGTCTCCCACAAGGGTGGCCTCCATAGCAAGTCCGTGAGCAGCTGTTTCAGAGTTTCACCTTCGGCAGGTGCCCTGGGGACTGAATGGTGTATTTAGAAATGATTTTGTTAGTTTTGGTTCAGAACATCCTGTTTGCCAAACCTTACTGAATCCGATGCTTCTGATCTCTCTGTCATAAAAGCTCATTAGAGTTTCTGAATTCAAAACTGACCTCCCATCTTAGGGACGGCCCACCCAGAACTGTCCTCTGTGGTTTGTGTCAGAGCGGTGGCTGTGCCATCTGCAAGTCCTGGGACAGCCCTTCAGTGTTCGGGTTATTCTACAAGAGGCGTGCACTTTCTACGTGTTCAGTGCACGTGCGGGGAAAACTGTGCTTATTTCCTTTCACTCCCAAACATCTCTTTGCTATCCTGAGAGAAATATTGACCAGTTGCCTCTTGTGTGCCCCCAGCTGGGGACTGAATCTGCAACCCAGATGCATGCCCCGACCAGGAATCTAATTGGCGACCTTTCCATTTGCAGGACGACATCCAGCCAATGGAGCCACACCGGTCAGGGCCTGACTATAGATTCTTAAAAGCGATATTTACCCAACAAGAGTAGGAAGTTTGGGAAAACGAGACGATGGTCAGGACTCACACATGACCCTAGATGGGAAGGCGTCTGGAGGAGGGAGAAGGCTGCGTGGGAAGGTCCTAGCACTCAGCCTTGAGAAGCAGCGTGAAAAGGATGGAGGGCCAGGTGCTCCATTCAAATGGAAGAAAATTCTTCGGCAGGGATCTGCGAGAAAGGGGTCAGGAAGAGTGCACGACCTCCCCTGAGGAAGATGCTTTCAAGCCATAAAAGGAGAAAAGCCAACCGAGTCACTCAGTTTATGGTCTGTCTGCCAAGAGGTCTTCCCGTTGGAAAGAGCAGAACGATGCCTGAAGGGAAGTGGACGTCGGGGAGCTGAGAGGGAGTCAGAAAATCTAACACAGGTTTAAATGGCAAATGGATGCTCAGCTCTGGACAGGGCTCGTCCCAGAGTACTTCTCAGAGCTGCTGCCAGGTGCCGTTGAGGATGCATCGTCGTGGGAAGGGGACTGGGACTGGGAAGATGGAGACGCCCTGGTCTAGAAAACTGTCCCTGGTGGCTTTTGGAAGGGTGTTCGAAACAGATGGTTTCTGAACATTTACAAAAGCAGACAATGAACAGTGAGTGCCAGCTGAGGTTCTTGATGAAAAGAAAAAAACATAATCAGCCTCATTTTTGTCTTGTTTTTAATTAGGACTACTTTATGCATGTTTTCAACTCATGAAAACACGTGATGAAGATTTTCACAGAAATATTCTTCACTAAGGGGAGGAGGGGGATGAGAGGCTGGAGACCAGAAGGTGGGTCTGAACGGATGAATGGCTGTCTTCAGATAGAGCTGATTAAGGATGTGGTTTTGCGGTGAAGCACTGTAATCTTGGGCCACAGGTCTCTGTCCCAGGATGGATTTTTTTTGTTTCTTTAATTTATTAATATATTTTATTGATTATGCTATTACAGTTGTCCCATTTTTTCTTTCCTTAATTCTCTTCCACCCTGCACCCCCCTCCCATCATCATTCCTCCACCTTAGTTCATGTCCATGGGTTATACATGTAAATTCTTTGGCTTCTCCATTTCCCATACTATTCTGAACCTCCCCCTGTCTATTTTGTACCTACCATTTATGCTTCTTATTCCCTGTACCTTTTCCTCTATTCTTCCCCTTTCCCCTCCCACTGATAACCATCTATCTGATCTCCATTTCTGTGTTTCTGTTCCTGTTCTAGTTGTTTGCTTAGTTCATTTTTGTTTTTGTTTTTCTAGGATTGGTTGTTGATAGTTGTGAGTTTGTTGCCATTTTACTGTTTGTATTTTTGATCTTCTTCTTTTTCTTAGATAAGTCCCTTTAACATTTCATAGAATAAGGGCTTGGTGATGATGAACTCCTTTAACTTGACCTTATCTGAGAAGCACTTTATCTGCCCTTCCATTTTAAATGATAGCTTCTCTGGATAGAGTAATCTTGGATGTATGTCCTTGCCTTTCATGACTTGGAATACTTCTTTCCAGCCCCTTCTTGCCTATGAGGTCTCTTTTGAGAAATCAGCTGATAGTCTAATAGGAACTCCTTTGTAGGTAACTGTCTCCTTTTCTCTTGCTGCTTTTAAGATTCTTTCCTTATCTTTAATCTTGACTAATGTAATTATGATGTGCCTTAGTATGTGCTTCCTTGGGTCCAACTTCTTTGGGACTATCTGAGCTTCCTGGACTTCTGGAAGTCTATTTTCGTTGCCATATTGGGGAAGTTCTCCTTCATTATGTTTTCAGATAAGTGTTCAATTTCTTGCTCACCTATGATTCGGATGTTGGAACATGTAAAGTTGTCCTGGAGGTTCCTAAGCTTCTCCTCCTTTTTTTGAATTCTTGTTTCTCCATTCTGTTCTGGTTGAATGTTTCTTTCTACCTTCTGCTCCAAACCATTGATTTGAGTCCTGGTTTCCTTCCCTTCACTGTTGGTTCCCTGTATATTTTCCTTTATTTCACTTTTCATAGCCTTCACTTCTTCCTCTATTTTGTGTCTGTACTCAACCAATTCTGTGAGCATCCTGATTACCAGTGTTTTGAACTGTGCGTCTGATAGGTTGTCTATGTCTTCATCACTTAGTTGTATTTTTTCTGGAGATTTGATCTGTTCTTTCATTTGGGCCATATTTCTTAGTCTTGATTCACCTGTTATGTAGTATGGAGTGGAGCCTTAGGTATTCACCAGGGCAGGTCAGCCCACGTGGCTGCATTGTGGTGCTGTCTGTGGGGGAGGAGTCTGAGAGGGAACAATGCTGCTTGCTTGGCTCTGATGACTTTCAGTCACTTTCTCCTGTACCCACAAGAAAATTGGGCCCTTATGGTGCTGATTCCTTGGTGGGTGGGTTTGTGTACATTCCTATGGGTCTCTCCAATAAACTCTCCTATGAAGCTGGGAGTGTCTCCCACCACCTCAACTCCCACAGGTTTTTTCAGTCAGAGGTTTGAAGCTTTATTTCCCCATGCTGGAACCCTGGGTTGTGCAGTCTGTCTCGTTCCCCAGCTGTTCCTCCCAGTTTATCTGAATGTGGGACCCGCTGCTGCCTCTCCTGCTCTGGTCCTCCAGGCATTTCCTTGCCCTGAGTCCCCTCTGCCCGGCTGCCCGTCTCTGCCCCTCCTGCTGGTCTGGATGAATGTTTCTTCTTTAACTTCTTGGTTGTTGGACTTACATACAGTTGGATTTTCTGGTAGTTGTGGTTGTTTTTTGTTTTTAAATTTGTTGTTGTCCTTCTTTTGGTTGTGCGAGGAGCAAAGTGTATCTACCTATGCCTCCATCTTGACCGGAAGTTCCCCAGGATGGATTTTTTTGTTGCCAGTCAGGCAGATGAAAACTTGGTAGATTTACTAATGAGAATGCAGAGTCCCTGCACGCTGTCACTGTGTCTTATAGAAATTCACGCCTCACATGAGGCCCTAGCTAATGACTTGCACCTAGTGGGCCATCGGTAAGTATGTACTGAGTGAATAAATGAACAAACGGTGTATGTGAATTAAATTTGCAAATCACAAAATCCAAGTGGAAGTTCCCATGAGATACTCTGGATGACAACATTTTGTAAATGTTGGGACACTTGCCAAGAACCAACGTAAGATTTAAAACGGGTACACGTAAATTTCTGCATTCGGTTTTACCATCTCCCCCCACCAGCATCACCGCCCCCTGTGCTAGATGCCCATGCAAAAGACCTGGAGACTTAACTGACAGTGAGTTAAAAATGGGGCAAAACTTAGGGCTGGGGAAACGCTTAGGCCACGCTGACAGAGAGGCAGTGCCCGACTGGTCCCTTCATTGTCTGTGGTGCACAGATCACACCTAGAGTATTTCATCCATCGGTACGTGTGACGTATTTTCAGAAGGAATGTCCGGATTGGACCCGAAATGGACAATTGAAAACCATTCTCCCACAGAACCGGTTAAAAGGATGAGGAACATTTAACCAACGGAGAACAGAAACTGGGAGGTGAGCTGGTCGCTAGAACGGCACACCGGATTAGTGCTGTCCCACGAACCTACTGCGCACGTATGCACGGAGGGAACTGAACACACCGAGGACTCCCAGGGCTTCCCGCAGGTGGGTACGTTCTTGGGGAAAGGGCGCCGGCTCAGTAAGGTCACCCTCTGATCACCCTCCTCGTGCCAGTCAGAGGAAATTTAGGTTCAAGCAATCCCTCGTTTTCAACAATTAGCTTGGCATTGTTGTAAGGATGATTCAAATTCTAGGATTTAAGTAAGTAGTTTGGGTCTCTAAAGAGCTCTTTGGTATTGTTTTTGAATTTCATGTTTTTTAAATGGAATTTATTGGGGTGACGTCGGTTAATAAAATTATATAGAATGCTATAAAACATCATCTGTGTATTGTATTGTGTGTTCACCTCAAGTCAAGCCTCCTTCCTTCACTGTGTGTTGCCCCCTTGCCTTCCTCCACCTCCCCCACCCCCTTTTCTCTGGCGATCACCATGCCGCTGTCTGTGTCCAGAACTGAACATTAAATTTAAAAAGTGTAAAAAATGCTCAGGTTAGGATTTCCACCTCTGTCCCTGATGTGATCCACCTGCACTGAAAACCCTCCTGCTATGAAAAACAAACTCCGGAAATACTGGATGACATACAGCAAAGATCCTTTGAAAGCAAGGTTGAGCTCGCAAGAAACAGAAGCGATATTCAAAGAGGATAATGGCAGAGAATTTTCTAGTCTTATGGAAGGACACAAATCTTAGATTCAGGAAGCCCGATGAAACCTGCCTAAGTAGGATACGTAAAAATAAACAACAGCTAGATACATGGAGAGAAAATGGGAAACCACCGGAAACATAGCCCCTAAAGGTAACCAGGGAGCAAAGTCCTTGACGTACAAAGGAACAAATTAGACGTCACCAGACGCTCAACAACAGCAGGAATTCCGAGGGCAATACAGTAACCATGAAAATAATAGCGAACCTTACTTGGCATTATTATGTTCTGAGTGCTTGACATTTCTTGTCTCGTTCAATCTTCACAATGCCCTGAAAGGCAGGACCAGAGTTGTCCCCACGGCGCCCACTGGGCTGAGCGCAGAGGCTCTGGGTGATGGGCAAAGCCCGGGCTGCATTCCCGGGGTTCTGAGCACTCACAACCACCACACCTCACAGCTTCAAACAGCTCAGAGCAAACAGCCTTCAACTTAGAATTCTGTACCCAGCCAGGAGTCACGGAAGACTGGGGGCAAGAGAAGACACTCTCAGACACACGACAGGGAAAGAGCTACACCTCCAGTGAAAAGGACTGTAAAAATAAAAGGACGAACCATGTAAAATGAAAGTCACGATGACCAGTCAAGGGAAGGTGGATGCAGAATGATGGTGCTGAGGGGCACCAGATGGGGAGACTGCACCCCACTTGTGAGGTCTGCCGTGCACAGTGGGGCCAGAGAGGTGATGAACTTTGGACTTATGTCTTGTATGCCTCGTCTAATTTTAAGGACAACCCCCCAAAGAACAGAAGGAGGACACATAATTTCTGAAACACGGTCGACACTCGCATAGCTCAGGGCTTGGGGCACTGCCCCCTAAGCAGTCGAAAATTCATGTGAAGCTTTTGATGTCCCCCCCAAAAAACTTAACTACGCATAACCCATCTACTGTTGCCTGGGAGCCTTATTGATAACAGACACAGTCAATTAGTGGATATTTTGTATGTCGTTTGTATTACATACTGTATTCTTACAATTAGGTAAGAATTTAGCTTACAATTAGGTAAGCTAATGAAAATAAAATGTTATTGAGGAGAAGGAGATACAGTTCCAGTGCTAATTAAAAGAAATTTGTGTGCAAGTGGACCATGCAGTTTAAACCAGTCTTGTTCAAGGATCAACTGTACAGAAAAAAAAAGGAAATAAACTGTTTATCTAGTGATTACTTTGATTAAAACATTCAAAGCCATATTGATCCCCTTTTCTTAGGTTTTTGTTATTGGATATGAATTTAAATGGGACTCTCAGGCTGGGAAGAAGGACACCAACTAACCTACAGTGCGTGCCTACCGTGTGCTGGGTGTTTTGCTTACGCTGCCTGAGTTCATCTTCACAGTAAACCTATAAAAGAATGAGTACTGCCCCCAATTTACAGATACAGAAACCAAGGCTCAGAGGGGGCATGTAACCTGCTCACGATCACGCCGCTCTTACGAGGCAGGATGTAACTTCAAACATCACACTGACTGAGCTGGCCAGGGTATTTCCACTCCCCTGGGCTTTCCAAACTCCCAAGGAACAGAGGGAGCTTTGTGAGGGACTGGCCCACTCACGTGGGCCCCCAGTGTTCTGTCTATCCTGGATAAAGAGTTTACCATCTGTCCTCTGTTGTTCAGATATGTGGAGAGGCAAAGTCACTTACCACAAAGTCGTCGAAGGGGAAGGGTTTTCAGGAATAACTATAAAGGGCACATGGACAAAACCGAGGAGGGGTGGAAGCAGGACGTGGCTGGGGCGGGGGTAAATGCAGACTACTGTACTTGAACAACAATAAAATACTTTAAAAATAAAAAAATAAATAAAACTTATGAGGCTTTTTGCCAGGGTTTATCTTCTCAGGCAACAAATTTCATCGCGGGGGGCGGGGGGTGAGCCAGGACATCTTTTTTATAAGAAGGAAAAAAAAGCAAGGAGTCCTCTTACTACCTATGTGGGAGTACCTGAACTTGAGTTTTCACCCAAGACCCTTGGAGACTGCAGCCCCCCACGCCTGCGTAGCCCTTGCCCCCAGGAGGGTAGAGACTGACTCCGCCTTCCTGTGAAAAGAGCAAGTATTCCGCCCCTTCCATTTGAACGCTACATGTCATGGCTAATCTTAACGTGATGTTAGTTGCCATGAAGGGCTCACACGAGTCTTTACCTGTGCTTTCACACATGCCGCTCTGGGCCTCAGCCCATCCCACACTCATTCACACATTCGCTCACTCAGCCACGCTGTCTGAGGGTGGTCAGCAGCTTGCCCAAGGCTCTGAGCTTGTAGTCAGAAGGCCCTGGGCTTTAGATTCCTTTTATATGGCTCTCCCATTTTTAGTACATATTTCTATTTAATCTCCTTTCTCTACTTGATAAATTTTTATCTAAACTGATGCATGTTCAATGCTTCCTATACTTTATCAAAGGAGTGGTGTAATTCACTTTTCTGTCATTCTTTTCTTGCCCGGAGGCAACCTGCCTTGCTATGTTTCTGGCGGAGCACTGCTGTGGATTAAACCAGTCCAGGGACAGGGCAGGTGGGGTTCGCAACCACTGGGGAGTCCAGCCCCAAGGCCGAGGTCTGAGGCAAGCAGGTTGGACAAACGTACGGGAATCACAGCGGAACCTTTAGCCTGGGGAACTGAAGGGGTGATAAGATCCAAGTGCAAATGGGCTCAGAGTCCCAGTTTTGCCCCCTCAGTCCTGGTCGATGGCCATTGTCTCCATCTCCTTGCTGACTGAGCACTTGTCCGCGAAGTTTTGCAGGTGGGGAAGCCTGGGGTTTTACATGCCAGAAAGGAGGGGTTCGTGTGGTTAACGCGGAGCACCGGAAGTAGATAGGCTGGGACGAGCCCCTCAGCGTGCGCCCTGTTGGGCGAAGGAGGACCCATCATTCGCTGGCTAGGAAACCGCAGTCGGATTCGATCCTTCGTCGCTGAGTGATGCCGTCAGTGGGATTCACCCCTTACAATCCCTCCTCCTGGGCCTCCTGCCTCCTGAGACCCTGAGATGACCTTGGGCAGAAAAGGCACGTCATCCCACTTGGCGGTCCACGCTATCATCTCGGTTGCGGTTTGTCACAGAATTAGGATGGTCGAGAGAGGTCGAAATTGAGGTTTCACGACTAAAGAAGGGCGAACAAATCGTGTCTCTACATTTGTCCTGATTATTAATCGTATCGGAATGAAAGAAAACATTCTTCTTTAAGGCCTAATATATGTAAATTTATAAGGATACTATCGGTCATTACCTTGGAGTAGGAACATATTATAAACAGATCTCCAGTGCTTCATCTTAAAACATAAAAGGTGTTACAATTATCCTCAGTTGAGAAGGGCATTTACACGTAGAAACAAAACCTCTTTTAAAACAAATCAACTGGTAGATAGTTAAGACAGTAGATTTTGCATATGAACATGAGTATCATTCTTCTCAACCAGAACAGTATGAAATCACTGAGACACAGCTATAGTAACAAATTATTGCCATAAAATTAATCTGGGAAGACTTGCTTCTCTTTTAATTTGTTACATTTTTCTTATATTCTGGGTTTGATAAACACAGGAGCTCTCGTGGTAGTTTTGACTTAACTAAAATCTAGAGAATGCCACAAAAACTAGATTATTTTTGTTACCTTTTTTCCTTTCTTTTTTTATTTTAATATATTTTATTGATTATGCTATTGCAGTTGTCCCATTTCTCCCCCATCATTCCCCTCCACCCTACACACTGCCTCCCACCCACATTCCCCCCTTTAGTTCATGTCCATGTGTCATAAGTTCTTTAGCTTCTACATTTCCCACACTATTCTTGCCCTCCCCCTGTCTATTTTCTACCCACTATCTATGCTACTCATTCTCTGTACCTTTCCCCCTTCTCTCCTCCTCCCACTCCGCTGTTGCTAACCCTCCATATGATCTCCATTTCTGTGGTTCTGTTCCTGTTCTAGATGTTTGCTTAGTTTGCTTTTGTTTTAGGTGTGGTTCTTAATAGCTGTGAGTTTGCTGTCTTTTCACTGTCATATTTTTATCTTCTTTTTCTTAGATAAGTCCCTTTAACATTTCATATAATAAGGGCTTGGTGATGATGAACTCCTTCAACTTGACCTTATCTGAGAAGCGCTTTATCTGTCCATCCATTCTAAATGACAGCTTTGCTGGATAGAGCAATTTTGGATGTAGGTCCCTGCTTTTCAAGATTTCAAATATTTCTTTCCAGCCCCTTCTTGCCTGGAAGGTCTCTTTTGAGAAATCAGCTGACAGTCTGATGGGAACTCCCTTGTAGGTGACTGTCCCCTTATCCCTTGCTGCTTCTAGAATTCTCTCCTTCATTTTAATCTTGGCTAATGTAATTACGATGTGCCTTGATGTGTTCCTCCTTGGGTCCAACTTCTTTGGGACTCTCTGAGCTTCCTGAACATCCTGGTAGTCTATTTCCTTTGCCATATTGGGGAAGTTCTCCTTTATTATTTGTTCAAATAAGTTTTCCAGTTGTTGCTCTTCTTCTTCCCCTTCTGGGACCCCTATAATTCGGATGTTGGGACGTTTAACGATGTCCCGGAGGTTCCTAAGCCTCTCCTCCCTCATTTTTTTGAATTCTTGTTTCTTCCTCGTTTTGTTTGGTTGTTAGTTTCTTCCTTCTGGTCCACTCCATTGATTTGAGTCCCATTTTTCCTTCCATCTCTATCAGTTCCCCATGCATCTTCCTTCATTTCATGTATTGTAGCCTGCATTTTTTCATCTAGTTTGTGAGCAAAATCAACCAATTCTGTGAGCATCTTGATGACCAGTGCTTTGAACTGTGCATCTGATAGGTTGGCTATCTCTTCACTGCTTAGAGGAATTGGCTCTGGGGCTTTTATTTGTTTTCCGGTTTGAGCCATTTTTGGTGGGTTTTTTTTTTGTTTGTTTGTTTTTTGTTTTGGTTTTAGTCTGGTCCCAGCTATTACGTAGTGAGAGGTGGAGCCTTAGGTGTTCCTCAGGGCGGGGCAGCCCAGTTGCCGGGTTGTGACTCTGTATGTGGGGGTGGGGTCCGAGAAGGAACAATGGCGCCTGCTCGGCTCTCCTGGACTCCGGCCCTTTCCGCCTCTTCCCCTTCACCTGGATTATCTGCGCACGCGCGCGTGCTGTTACGTAGTGAGGAGTGGAGCCTCTGGCGCTCCCCAGTGTGGGGCAGCCGAGTCGCTGGGTTGTGACGCTATAGGTGGGGGCGGGGTCTGAGAGGGAACAATGGCACCTGCTCCGCTCTCTCCTGGATTCCAGTCCCTTCCGCCACTTCCCCTCTGCCTGGACCGTCTGCGAGTGGGAATGTGGGACCACCTGGTCAGCCAGCCGCCTTGTGTGGCCTCACTGGGTCCGCACAGTTGCCCCCCTGTGCCTGGGGACCGCCAGCCGCCGCCTGTGCACCTGGGAACTGCCAGCCGCTGCTGCTTGCGTTCCTGTGTCTGCACCTCCACTTTTTCCAGCCGCGACTCCGCCCCCTTACCGGTCCGGATGAATGGTTGTTGGACTTCCGTACAGTTCAATTTTCTATAAGTTCTGGTTGTTTTCTTGTTTCTAAATATTTGTTGTCCTTAATTTTGGTTGTGAGAGGAGGCGCAGTGTGTCCGCCTACGCCTCCATCTTGGCCGGAAGTCTATTTTTGTTACCTTTATTTTTGCCTCCTTTCAGGAGGCAAAGGAGCCAATATTTATGTTTGTCTAGTGGTGTCCAGGAACCCGAAAGATATTTTAGGTGTCAGAGAGATCTTAGCAGCTTCATGAGTCTAAATTTGGGGTCTGAATTTGGGAAAACAAAATTAAAATGACTTCTCAGAAAAGATGGGCCACAAAACAGAAAGTAGTTGTTGGCATCCTCACTAGTAAGAGTGAAAACACAGCATTTAAAATGAACATGGGGCACTGTCCACTATGGCTCAGTGGGTTGGGTGATGACCCCATAAACTGAAAGGTCGCTGGTTCGATTCTCAGTCAGGGCACATGCCTGGGTTGCAGGCCAGTCTGCAGTTGAGGGAGTGCGAGAGGCAACCGATCGACGTTTTTCTCACATATCTATGTTTCTCTCCCTCTCTTTCTATCTCTCTGAAAAATAAATAAAATCTTAATAAACAATAAAATGAACATGGGGGAAGCTGACACAATAATTGAGAGTGTTAATCCTTCCAAAGGAAGAATATCGCTTCAGCCCAAATGACGTAAGACACCCTGTTCTGATGCTGGCCAGCCTGCAGTCTACCACGCAGTGCACCGAAAATTCTGGAGGACCACTAACAGCAATTCCCTGATGCCTGTGAAAAGTGAAATCGCCGGCAGAGTCAGGAGAGGGGTCAAAGTGCAATGCAGCAACCCACACGGGGTGAGTTTTCTGGGTTTTTTCTTTTATCTTTTCATCTTTCTGCTTTGACCTGTGGGTTGTCCTAGTGCGGAGACTCTGCCCTGAGTGTGGGCAGCAAACATCTGAAGGGAAGCCCCATTTTTCTGTGTCTAGCGCTGTACCTGGCTCCCAGGGACTCCGCGTGGATCGCTGCTGAGCGAAGGACCCAAGGAGGAAACCTGGTTTGCAGCCACCACTTTAAGGTATATGATTTTTTTTTTTCCCCAGCTTGGGGGAGGTCCAGCCAAGATGGCAAAGCCAGGGAACCCCTGTAGTCAGGATTTCAACACTCGGTTTGGATTCAAGAGGGGCAGGAAAGCTGAAGCGGCAGCTAAGGGGGATCGCAGAGAATGCCTAATAAATTGAAAAGAAATGTTTTCAGGAGCTCTTTTTTAAAAGCATATTTTATTGCTTAGGTTATTAGAGTTGTCCCAATTCCTCCCCCACCCTTTCCCCCCTTGACCCAGGTCGTGCATATAAGTTCTTTAGCTACTCCATTTCCTATACTGTTCTTAACACCCCCCTGTCTATTCTGTACCTACCAATTTGTACTTCTTAATCCCTGCACCTTTTCCGGGCTAAGGGGTCTGGTGCGGGGCTGGGATCCCTCGCTCCTGAGGTGTCCCTTCCTACTTTTATCCGCCACCCATGGTCATGGAACTGCTTGTTCTGCGTCTCCACATCCCTGTCCCTCCTACCCGTCTGGATGCATGCCACTTCTTTAATGCCTTGGTTGTCAGACTTCCACACAGCTTGATTTTCTGACGATTCTGGGTGATAGTTTTTTTGTAGTTTAGTTGTACTTTTTGCTGTGGTTGTGAGAGGAGGTGAGTCGTGTTTACCTATGCCTCCATCATGACCGGAAGTCTCAAGAACTCTTGTGGCAGGTCAAGTGCAAAGGCTGAGAAAAATGGTCCTGTCCTTCCTTGTTCTATAGAAACCTACCAGAAAGGACCGGAATTGTAAACTATTGAATAAAAACTTGCTTTACCAATGGGGAACTTTGACCAACTTCGGAACAGCTATTATTATCACTAAAAACACAAAAGTGAACTTGACAGTATTCATTTAGAAAGCAGGCATTCAGCACAAACCATTTTCTTATGCTGTAAAATAAGGGTAATGATGTGTCTTTTTATGATTCCTTTATTTTTTCTTTTTATTTTTTTTAAAATTATTTTATTGTTGTTCAATTACAGTTGTCTGCATTTAACCCCCCCCACCCCCTCCCCATCCCCACCTCCCTCCCCTGCTTCCACCACTTTGGTTTTGTCCATGTGTCCTTTAGAGTTGTTCCTCCCCCTTGCCTCTGGTGACTGTCAGACTGTTCTTAATTTCATGTCTCTGGTTATGGTTTGCTTGCTTGTTTGTTTTGTTGATTAGGTTCCAGTTAAAGGTGAGATCATATGGTGTTTGTCCCTCACCGCCTGGCTTATTTCACTTAGCATAATGCTCTCCAGTTCCTTTTCTAAGATTAAAACCTTTGATGTGGAAAATACCTGTGATGGTCCCTATTTTGAGACCTGGGTGGATTACTGGAACCTCTCTTCCCCAGGCGGAAACCTGTACCCACTGCAAAGTTCTGCTCTTCCTTTATTTAAATAAATAAAACTATTTATTCAGTTTCCTCGGTTTTCTAGATTATTAATTTAACTCAGTGGTTCGCTTCATTCGTTTTTTTTTTTTTTTTTTTTTTGCTAACAGCACGACACAGCGCTTTTTTCCATGAGAGTGTTTTTTTACCCTTGATGATAATTTTCTCTGCAGGAATACACGAACATGTCCTGTTTACAGTTCTATGGGTAGAACTTGGTTCACAGAACCAACCCTGATGCTTTGGGCTGTGGCTTCCAATGGATGCATTGCTGAAATATCGACTGTATGGTGACCCTGTTCTTAAGCAGATGCAAGCTAATAGTTCATCTGCTCAAATGATTTCCAAAAACCCTTTCCTTGTGACCAGGGCTTGGTATAAGTGCCGGGATGAACACACACACTGTCCTCCAAATCTGGACCATGACCGGAGTCAAGAGATGAAGAGAGACAGGAGTTTTGTTGTCCCCCCGAGGTCCCCAACACTGGTATCCTCTCCCCTCCCTGCACCCCCAGCCCTGGGGCCCAGGCTGCTGTCCTTGGGAGAGCCAGACATGGCCTGCGTCACCGCCTCCCACTGAAATGCAATTGTCTGTGTCCCAGCACACAGCCCGAGCACCGCCCCTTCTGCAGGGAATGGTTTGGTTTCCTTTCTTTCTTATCTCCCCTCCCCTCTCCCTTCCCCTCCCCTCCTTCCTTTTAGACAGAGGGGAAGGGAGGGAGAAAGAGGGAGAGAAACATCAATGTGTGGTTGCCTCTCGTGTGCCCCCCACTGGGGACCTGGCCTGCAACCCAGGCCTGTGCCTTGACTGGGAATCCAACGGGCAACCCCTTTGGTTCACAGGCCGGTGGGTGCTCAGTCCACTGAGCCACACCAGCCAGGGCAGAACGCTCTAGTTTTCAACAAAGCTCTGCCACATTTTAGTGCGAATGACTGACACCTGGCTGTACGGATGTGGGTGAGAAACCAACAACGGAAAGAGTCGCCACCTCCTCCCTGTCCTTTTCAATCTACAGGGTGCAGAGGGTGGGATTCCGGGGGGTCACAGCAAGGTAGGCAGGGATTTCCTCAGTGTCCCCCCCATCTCCCCCTGGCACTGTCTCACACTGAGATGGTAACACTTGGCGAGGTTTCCTGGTCTAAGGTCCCCACCTGAAGTGACAGACACGTGAGCCAACAGCAGGCAGCCCCGGGGGTGCAGTATGGTGAGGGCTGCCGCAGGGGCAGAGACAAACAGCGCAGGAAGATGACAAAGCCACTGACTCCGCCCAGGGGAGAGGAGGTGGCATTTGATGTGGGTTCTGATGGGTGAATAGGAATATCTGGGGACCTGGGGGAGGGAAAAGGGGACAGGAGAGGAATACATAATGGCAGAGTGGTCTGCCACAACCTGCAGAGGGTTGTTGAGAGGGGCTGTGGACCCCTGGCCAGAGCTGAGGCCGGGAGAGCAGCCAGGACGATTTATAAGGGGCCCACGCACCCAACCAGGAGTGACCATGGTTTCCAGCAAGGGCCCCGTTTAATTAGGGCAGATGATTCCAGCACCGGGGCTCATGAGGAAGCCAATCCTGGGGTGCTTGCACAGTGCCAGCCAGAGATGCTGGGGCCTGGACTGGGGTTGGAGGCAGAGCTGGACTTTCGAGACCGGCTTAGGGAGAACATATCAGGTTCTGTGACAGAGAGAGAGGAGGGACCTCAGACTTCTGTCCTGGGTGTCACTGCAGATCCAGAAAGGTGACTGGAGGAGGTCCAGCTGGCTGGTGGGGAACCTGTGAGTCAGTGATGACAACTACTCTGCTCGGTCCCCCCTTCTCTGCACATCATCCCCGGCCCACCTACCTGATAGCCTTGTGAGCCGTGGCACTCGTTAGAGAACAGGCTGAGGGTGGAACTTCGCAGAGAGACAGAGCCAGGGTCCCAGCCGTGCCCACCACGTCCAGGCTCACGGAGACGTAGTGGGTGGAGCGTGGTGTGGCTGGGAGAAGGCTCAGAAATGAGCCCACACATTTCTGCTCACGGCAGGAGTCGGGGCCGGTGCTGGCGCTGCTTTCAGCCCATTGGCTAGAGCCTGGGTCTCAGCCAGACGAGTAGATTTGAGCTTCCTGTTTTCCACTTGCTTCTTCTTGGACAAGGCACATGAGAATCCTGGCCTTCCTTGGCTCCACGCGGATGGGGGTGGGGGTGGGGGTGGGGGGGTGGTGTGTGGTTGGTGCGGTAAGGCAGAAAGTGCTGAGAGAGGCATGTTCCTGTTCCGGGAGGGGAGGGACCCTACTTGAAAAACATTCCATAAACACGTGGCTTTTCTTAAAACATTCAAATTTGTTTCCAAACAAAGCAGTTATTTTGTGCCCAGTGGACTTGAGGGATGGTGTGGTCTGGCTCCGCATATATCAAAAATTCAAGTTCACTTTTCCAAGTGCCTCACCAAGCTTCCTCTCGTCCGTGTTCATGAACTTAGATGTCACATTGCCAAATGAGTATCAGAATTGTAGCAAAAGTTGCAGACGTAGCGCATCATTGTTTATTCCCCGGTTTTATTTTGCTCTAGTGGGGATCTTGGAACATTAGGCCTGCAACACGCTCTTTGAAAAACGGGTTGTGGTTGGAAAAGGCTGCATTCCGCACACCCCTCTGGAACCTTCACGATGCACGATGAAGGCCCTGAGAAGCCCCGCGCTAAAAAATGTACAGTGATGTACGACACGTTGACTATGGTTCGCCAACTCCTCTGCATATTCGAAAGTTGCTAAGAGAATAGATCTTAAAAGTTCTCATCACAAGGAAAAACTGTAACTCTGTAAGGTGATGGATGTTAACTGAACTTCGTGGTAAACATTTCACAATATATACATACGAGGTCTGTCCAGAAGGTGTACAGCTATATACTAGAGAAAAGAGACATTTATTGAAGAAAAACAAGGTACAAGAAACATTGTCCATGGGACAATGATGCCTCGGTCCTCTTCAAGGTAGGCACCTTGGGACCTTACACAGTTCTCCCAAAAGCCATGAGCTGCCCCGTTGTATTTTCCTGAATCTCACAGATGGTCGGAAATGTCTTTCCTTTCAAAGGTGACTTTAGTTTTGGGAAAAGCCAGAAGCTGCAGGGTGTCAAATCTGGGCTGTCGCGGGGAATGAGTCATCTGGGTGATTTGATGTTTTGCCCAAAGGCTGCACTAGATGCGATGCACGAGTGGGCGCGCTGTCGTGATGAAGCCGCCACTCACCAGCTCCCCAGAGCTGCAGCCTTCTGAATCATCCGAATAGTTTCCACGGAGGAATGTTCAAGCCTAATACAAAATTTGATGCAGGTTCGTTGCTCTACTCGCTCAGTCACTTTGAATGCGATGGTGACCACAGTACACCTGCTCACTCGACAGTGTCCAGCCCCCCCACCCCCACTGACGAGTACCGTGGAGTCTACTTGGCTCACACATGCGCATTCCAGGCCACTCGCCTTGGCTGCCAGGTTACATCGGTGTTGCGCAAACCGTTCTTGTTAGGCCAACCGTGGCTGGACTTTTTCTGGACAGACCTCAGTACATCAGCTCATCATGTCCATATGACATGCGACGAAGTCACATCATTATGTCACACGGCTGGACCCTTTAAACTCATACGATGTTATGTGACAATTACACCTCGGTAAAACTGGAAACAACTATACAGATAGGGTCTCCCTAAGCTCTTAGTACACGAGGTCCCGGACTCTGCTTTTTGTTTTTTTAAATCCATGTGTAACATCTTCGGACACAGCACACACAGACCAGGAGGACCTTTTAAAGTCCTGCTCTCCACTCCACGGAGGAGCCGAGGCCCTGCGGGGAGCGGCTGCAGGCTTTCCCAGGCCTCCGCAGGGCATCTGGCCCTCTGCCCCTTGGTCTTCCTTTTCCCATCCTACCTGGTCTCTAATTAATTCTTCTTGCTGCTCTTCACCCTATTCCTGGGGGCTTTGCCTCAGAGGAAAGTAGGGTAATTGGTTCTGTGTCTCTTCCTCAAAGAAACCGCTTCCAGCCTGGGGGGCTAATTACGACTTTCTGGTTTTCCCTTCTGAAACAAATCTCAGGCTAATTTCTACCAGTTCCTCATTTGCTTCAGGCTAAAGTGAGAAGCACTGTATCCTTAACTCTTTGCTCTCACTTTAGATTTTAGATTCATAACATTTCTAACAAAAAGGGTGGGAAGGAATTAGGTGGGCTAACCAAGTAATATACGTATATCAGTAGGTTATTTCTAGTTGGCAAGGAACTGCTTTACGTGGGCCAAACACTTGACCTCTCAGCGGCTCAGCGGCCTCATGTGTGAAAAGGGAACAGAGCCACCCCTCATAGAACTACAGTGAGAAACGAGTTCACGCCTGCAGAAGTGGTTAGAACAGTAATTGGCACTGAGCTTTAACAACAATAATAATTTTACTTCTAAAAAAAAGATACTTGAGTGAGCTTTCCTACAATGACTATGCTTAATTCTTTTTGCCAGGCTTTATTCAACAGAACCAATCTCGAAGATGGAGCCGACGCAACATGGTGGGCGTTATTTCTTCCCTCCCCACGCACTGCTAGGCCCTTTGGCTTTGTTTGGGGCGTCAGAAGCACTTCTGTGGGCACAAAAGACCACGGAATAGCAGAGCTTGGGGAGGCTCCGAGGGGGAATCAGAGCCTGGGTCCTGGTGCTTGGCCCCCCACTTGCTAGAGTGTACCCCTGGGTCATCCGCCAAGCCCCAGGAACCGGCAGGGACCTAGGGCCCCCTAAGCGCCAGGCAGAGTTCTTGGCGCCTTTGCACTTCTCACTGTCTTGGCTTCAGTCTCCGGCAATCGAAAGAACGCTGGGCATGTAGTCCTAAGGGGGCCGGGTGGCATCTCCAGGTGATGGGAGAAAAAGCGTGTTGAGGGTGCCGGAGGCTCCTTCCCACCCCCGCAACTGAACAGCTCTGACCTAGCTCATTTTGGGATCGTGGAGGCCCACTCCCCCTCCGTTTGGAGGAAGAGTTTCTAAAAGATGAAAAGATGAAAAGATGAACCACCACCGATGAGGCCCCACAACCAGTCAGAATCACCCGTCTCTTCCTCTGCACTCCCCGCCCATTTCGTAAAACTTCGGGTAACACTCACGTCCAGGTCCAACTCCTAACACGGTCAGTGACTGACCAGTGGGTCTCTCTTCTGCCATCGGGTGTCCCTGAAGGAGAAGGATAATGACTTTTATCTTTTTTGTCTTTGGTGCCCTCCTCAAAGGACAAGCACTGTATTAAGCTGATGCTCCAGAATTCATGCACTTGAATGAACGTCTTCTCTCACCAACGGCCCTGGGAGTCGAGCTTCTCTCCAGCGTGGAGCTGTTTACAGGGAGCAGGGAACTCGAAAAATCGCTGCAGGTGTAGAAAGACCTTTGAGTGCGAAGTTGTCAACACCTCAAGTCATTTAGCAACCAGGCAGAAAGCTTCTGCGATGAGAACGACGCGTCCCACCAAGAACGGGTTTCTTGTTGGGGTGGCAAGTGTTCTGAAGGCCGTGTCGAGACACGGGCGAGGTGCCGGACACTCCAGTGAAACGTGGAATCGGAATGGACAGTGCCTTAGAGTTCAGTCGCATAAAAAGGAAAGCGCTGGATGCCGCAGGCGTGTTCCCAGCCTTTGGTCGTGCCATCTGGGCCCTGGGGACAACTCCGTGACCACGCCCAGGGCGCGGCTGGGGAAGCTGAAGGTGCGGGCCACCCACGGGAGAGCCGGGAGGCTGCGGAAGCAGCTGTTGTTACTTCTCCGTCATCTCCCAGGCTAGGCACGTCTGGCCTTAAGATTTGAGATGAACGCCTATTTTTGTTTTATTTATTTAATTTTCACTTTTTCTCACACTAAATTCTTTATTTTATTTTACTGAACATTTTAAAATTGTTGTTCAACTACAGTTTTCTGCCTCCCCCCCCCCATCCCTCCCGACCACCCCGGCCTCCCCACCTCCCTCCCCCGTTTCCAACCCTCCCCCCATTATTGTCCATGTGTCTCCCTTATAATTGTTCCTGCAAACCCTTCACCCTTTCCCTCCATAATCCCCTCCCTTCTCCCTTCTGGTCACTGTCAGCCTGTTTTCAATGTCAGTGTCTTTGGTTACATTTTGCTTGCTTGTTCGTTTTGTTGATTAGGTTCCTGTTAAAGGTGAGATCATACCCTTTGCGACAGCATGGATGGAACTGGAAAGCATTACGCTAAGTGAAATGAGCCAGGCGGTGAACGGGACCCCACATGCACCGGAGATGTGGAGGGGGGGCCTACCCCGGGTGGAATGACAGAGCGTGGCAATGAAGATTCAGTGTCAACGGCAGAGTCAGTGGTCATTTTCTAAGAGTCCTTGGGTTTTTCATGTGCCCCAAATTGCACTATTCTGGAGTAACACTAAAATAAAACACTTATATGAAGACACAAAATACAAGACGTGCTGATGCAGGTTCCTACACTGTGAGCTACACGTTGGCTGTGTCCTGAGGCTCTATTTTTTAAATCCTCACCCTAGAATAGGCTTACTGATGAGAGAGAGAGAGAGAGACAAAGAAACATCGATCAGTTGCCTTCCATACACGCCCCAACCAGAGATCAACTCCAAAACCTAAGTATGTGCTCTGACTGGGGATTGAACCAGCAACCTTTCGGTGCATGGATGATGCTCCAACTGAGCCACCTGCCAGGGCTGCAGGCTCTCTTATATATATATATATATATATATATATATATATATATTTTTTTTTTTTACCATAGGTGACCGTGTCATCTGAACTCAGCCTTCCTGACTAATCTGACCCTCATTAAACCAGTGTGGGCTGCTGCCTTTTCTGGTCCCACTCAGAGTGGCAACCCCTTAATTGCTGGGGAAGATGTGGTCCCATCTACTTAGAAGGAGGAGGGGCCGCGCTTGTCCCAACCTGTTCGGTGTGACTGGCCACAGCCTCGCTTTGTTATAACCTCGAGGGCCATACCGGCTCCAGCCAATAGTTCCTCGGCCCCTGGAGGGGTTGGGGTTACAGTTATGCTCTGCAGCCCTCACCCAGTTGGGGGCAAAGCCAGCCTCTTTGTGGAGGGTGCTGTCAGCCCGGGTGGGGCAGACTTTTCTGGGCCATGTGGGCAGGGTGTCCCCCAGAGGGGTGATGGTGAGCCTCCGTGCGTCACTCCTCCGTCAGCCATAGACGCCGTAGCTCAGATGGCTCACCGGACTAGCTTTCGGCATCCCGAGGGATACAGCCTTGCCAGAGGTGCCCACGAGCAGATAGAACAATTGTAAATATTAGAAAAATCCAAGATAAGTAAGTAGCGCTGAAAAAGAGTAATTATTACAGGATTAGTTGCATGGTTAACGGAAATGAACAATCTTCGATAACACAGTCCTGATAGGGAGGGGGAAGAGTTTTTGTTCATTTTATTTCCTATTTATTTAAAAAATTAAGCAATTTTTAAATTTATTGATTTTAGAGAGAGAGGAAGGGAGTGAGGGGCAGGGAGAGAGGGGAAGAGGGAGGGAGGGAGAAAGGGAGGGAGGGAGGGAGAGAGAGAGAGAGAGAAATACCTTTACAATCATTGGTTGATTCTTTTATGTGCCCTGACTGGGGATTGAACCTGCAACCCTGGTGCACCGGGATAACACTCCAACCAACCGAGCTACCGGGCCTGGGTTTCGTTCAGTTTCAAGTGGCTGCTGAGGTGGCATTTCACTTCCTGTAGAAATTTACCTTTGGTCTACTTCAGCTCGCTTTTCATGAACCAGGTCATCGTTCTTTGTGATGGCAACTGCCACCTGTGCTCGTGGGCCTTGCTGGCTGGACCGAGTCCAAAGTTGAGGATCCCGACCCGAGAACATTATGCTCTGTGAGATAAGCCAGGCAGAGAAAGACAAGCACCACACGACGTCACTCGTATGTGGAGTCTAACGAACACACTGAGCTGACAAATAAAAGAGACAGACCCATAGATGGAGAGCAGATGACAGCGAAGCGGGGGGAGGGCTGGGGAGAAGGGACCCAGCAAAAAGCAGAAAGGACTCACGGACAAGGACAACAGTGTGGTGATTGTGGGAGCGGGGCGGGGGTTAAGGGGACTAAATGGTAATGGAAAAAACTAAAAAATTAAACCAATTTGAGGATCCTTGAATTCTCCTCGGACATCGGCAATTTCCCTCTCCACGGCTGTTCCCATCTGTCTCTGGTTGTCACCTTGATGTCCATCAAGGTGTCATTTTCTCTTAGTCTTTTTATCAGAGCCAGGATCCCAGTTCCAACTATAAAGTCGGACCCAATGTTCAGGCTTTTCAACAGCTTGCTTCCTTTCAGCATTCCTGCACCGGCCATTGGCACAGGGTCACTGTGGTGCGTGGCGGCCAGGCTGCACTTCTTCGCAGGAGCCTTCGTCTCCGAAGCCTTCGAGATGCCTTCAGGGTCGGACCTGGAACGTTCTCCATGTTGACAGTGGCTTCTTGGAGGCTGACGCTGTTGGCTTTCGTCGGCCGCAGCCCTACTTCCCCATTTGTGGGGTTCGGTGGTTGCTCAAATATCAGCTTGACCTTTCTGCCTCTGACCACATTTCTCACAGGCCCTTCGCCACCTTTCTTGGGGGACATTTCTTCATCAAACTTTGGATTATTGAGCCAATTGTGTTGTGGAGTTCAGTGTCAGAAGCCCTGGCCAAAGCTTCTTCCAGTTCTGGACTGAGGGTCACTTTTTCTTCTTTACGAGTTTCTAAGGGCTTTTCTTTGGCAAGAAAGATTCTCCCTTTCCTTTCTCCAGTGAAGGGCATGGGCTCCCCATCTTTCTGTTCCAAAACCCCCTCCTCCAGGTAGGCACATGAGGAGGGGCTCTTGGTCCAATGGGCCTGCTTCCTGTGTCTGATCTTTCCGTGGGAATCCAGTGGGACACTTGGGGGATCTAGACCATCAGGAACGTTTTCCAAGTGCTTCAGTCCCTCTTCTGAGAGTGTGCCAAGAAGCCTATCTCCACCGATGCTCTTGTATTTCTCCAGCTCTTTGAAAAAGGAGTGCTCTGGCTTCTCGTATGCCTTTCTCATGGACCATGAACATTTAAACTGGCCAGCCTCCTGAGACCTCAAAATACCATCCTTGCGCCCATCCCAGACCCAGTGGTATGAGCTGTCTGTCAGTCCATCAGCCCCAGGGTAGCCAGGCCCCTAGCAGGGGCGGCGCTGGGCTGGGTGAGGACCCAGATTCCGCACCTCTTAAGCTTTGGTACCCCATCTCCCTAAATCTCCGGGAATCTTCTTCACCCCATGCCACACATTAGCTCACTTCATCTTTACCCAAGAAGAGTCCCATGCTAACCTCAGGGAAACGGGGCTTGGCATTGTTTTGAAGCTATTGGAGCTACAAGAGATTAAGGAAAAGAAATCCGATTCATTTGGCCTGGGGTAGGGCCTGAGCATTGGGGATTTTCAGAAATTTCCAGGCGGTTTTACTGTGCAGCCAAGGATGACATCTGCCGAGTCAGATGATCAATGATATGTCCCCAACTCTTAAAAATACACATGCATATTTTTGTACAACAAGTATATGTATATTTTTCCTGCCAGGGAAAGCTGGGGTCCCGCTGGCACCATCCCATCTGTGTCATGACTTGCCATTCCCCCTAACTTCTCTGTGCCCTCATCTGTGAGATGGGAATTGGAATATTATCCACTTCATTCCCCTGTCCTAAGGGTTAAACTGTTGGGAACCGCCCTGCCTGGTTTCAGAAGCTGTAACCACCCCCCATGGCTAAGGCTGAGTGAGCTACCTTCAGACTATAAGCCACTAAGGAGACAAAGCTTATCTCCCTGGCAGGAGATAAGCTCCCCCTTTTACTTCATCCGTAACTGGCCCCCAATGCCTGATTGGTTAGCCAATGACGGGTAAGATTCCCCAAGCGGGGAACGACCTAAGTCAAGCATGATCATGGGGAGCCCCTAGGGAAGGATTTGGGGGGCCATAGAAAAAGGGGGTGATGGACCCTCACCCCTTGGCTTTGACATAGCCTGAGTTCTCATGCTGTCTTTGAGAAGTCTCTTGATCTCTTGGCTGCTGTACTTCCCCTGACTGCCTTAAGCCTGAAACAATGCCCTGTGCTGGAAAGGGTGGGTTCCCTAGGGCAATCAAGCCTAAGAAAGAATATGTAAAATCCTGTGAAACCTGCTTTGTTTAGAATGCTCTCAATACAATGATAAGGGTCCAAGCAGGAAGCGAGTTTGTTCCCCAGTTTTATGGCCCTTTAGCTATCTGACCCTGACTCAAAATAGGCCCCCCAGTTTTATGGCCCTTTAGCTGTCTGACCCTGACTCAAAATAGGCCCTCCGAGTTCTTTGTATGTGATCTATTATTTGCTCTTTACTGCCTGATAATGATTAATGAGCTTTACCTGTATTCTTGTGCAAAAGGAACCTAACAAAGACCCACTGAGGAAAAAAAGGCTCTTGGCCCTTCTCCTTTGAGAGAATGGCCACCTTTCCTCCCCAAGCAAATCATGTCTTGGTAGACTTACTCTCATCTGCAGCTCTGAGAGTGGAGCCTCTCACACGCACTTCATTCCCTTGTCCTAAGGGTTAAACTACCCGCCACAACGCCTTCCTAACCTGACCCTGACTAATCATTGCTCCCAAGGAAATCCTTTGCTATGAAAACACATCTCTTTTCTGGAAGGAGGGAGGCCTCGGCGGTTTGGGGATCACCAGACTGCGCCGCCTTCTGAGTACCCAGGAGTGTTTCAAAGTTAACTCTGAAACCGCCCGCTGCGAGGGCAGAAGGGGAGCTCCCAGCACCGGCCGAAAGGAATCTGAGCAAATCCCACCACAGGGAGCCTCTGGCGCTCAGAGAAAGATGCTCTTCCCTTTGGGGCCACGGAGGCGGAACTTGCAGACCGCTCCTGCTACCTCCCACGCCGCCCGCAGCTGTCGTCTTGCGGCCTCTCTGAGCCCGCGCAGGGCTGTGAAGGGGATTCGGGGGCTCCCGCCCCGCCCCCCAGCAGTTGGAGGGCACCGCGAGGCGTCGGGCACTGCGTGTCGCCCTCCAATGCCCGCCCCCCCAGCCCGCCGCCAGCCTCCTCACCTATCAGATTCAGTGTGCGCATCGCGCGCGCCGCTCCTCCCACGCCGAAGTGCCGTGCGGAGGTGCCGGCGGCGCTCCGCCTGACCCGGCTGCTCCAGGTCCCGCCGCTGCCCCGGCTCTGCAGGTCCCTCCGCGGCTCTGAGCTCGCCGCAGCTGCAGCTGCAGCCGGGCTGGACCGCTGAGCCGTGCGGGACGCATGGTGAGGGCCAGAGGTGCGGGGGCGCGCACCCGGGGGCCAAACGCTGTGCCGGCGCCGGGGCGCAGGGGCCTCTGGGGGTACGGACACGTGGGGACGCGGGGGACGCAGGAGGTAGGGGCGTGCACGCCAGCTACGGAGAGGGCACGGGGCAGCACTGGCTCGGGCGCGGGCACCAGAGGAAGCGCGGGCTCCGTCGCTCCGGGCGCTGAGCGGGTGCGGCGCGGAGGGCGCGAGGACACAGGGGTCGGAGGCGGCAGAGCGCTGGCAGGGGTGGCAGAGGGATGCAGGGCTCACTCCGGAGGTGCGGACGCGGAAACTCGGGCAGGCTCGGTGAGCCAGGGGCGGCGCTGGCTGGAGCGCTTTGGACCGCCGAGCACCCTGTACTGCGGGCTTGAGGTACTTTTATTTTTACATTAAGGAAAATAAAATGGTTACAGGCCAAATTTTATCAAACTTGGTCTACCAGTGTTCTTTTTTTTTTTTTTTTTTTCATTTACACTTTCTTTGGGTGAGAACATTCCAGTTGTACTCTCAGGAAATTTCAGTTATACAGCGTTGTCGAGTGTGGTCCCATGTCCCCCCAGACAGCCTCAGAACCTCTGCTTATTTTCCCAGCCCCAGGCCCCAGCTACGGCTTCTCTACTCCGTTTCTATGAGTTTGAGTTTTTAAAAAATCCTCACCCCGAGGACACTTTTTCATTGCTTATAGAGAGAGCACAGGAGAGAGAGAAATATCCATGTGACCCATTGGTGGCCTCCGGGTCCCACCGGGGCCTGGGATGGAATCTGCAAGCTAGGTATGTGCCCTGACCTGGAATTGAACCGAAACCTTTTGGTTACAGGACGAAGCTCCAACCAAGTGAGCCACATCGCCAGGGCTTTTTATTTTTTTTCTATTTTTAATTTTATTTTTTAAATTCCATGTAGAAGGATAGCATGGAGTACTTGGCTTTGTGTGGATGGCTCATTTCACTTAGCATGATGCCCTCTGGGTTCATCCGTATTCTCACCGTGGGCAAGGTTTCCTCCCTTTTTAAGGCTGAATAATATTCCACTGTAGATACACACAACATTTTCTTGATCTGTCCATGCATTCACAGCCACTTAGGTTGTTTCTGTACCTTGGCTGTTCTGAAAAAATGCTGCAGTGAACCGGAAGTGCAGGAATCCCTTTGAGACAATGTGTCATTTTCTTTGAATTATATACCCAGAAGTGGGGTTGCCAGATATACCTGAGGCAGTTCTATTTTTGACTTCTCGAGCCTCTCTGCTGTTCCCCACCGCGGCTGCGCAGACTCGGGTTCCCATCAGGAGAGCAGGAGGGCTCCCTTTCCTGCACATCCTCCCCAGCATTGGCTGTTTCCTGCCTTTGTGGCAGTAGACACCCTGATAGGGGTGCAGTGATGTTTCATGTTTTATCTGTGTTTCCCTGATGGCGAGCGCCGTTGAGCGTCTTTTCACGGACTTGTTGGTCATTCGCGTGTGTTCTCTGGGAAAATGTCCAGTCCTTGCCCCATTTTAATTGGGTTATTTGTGTAGCTTTTGCGATTGATGTCTTTCTTTATGAAGCGTTACCTTGTCATGGTGCCCAGGAGGCAGTGCTGTTCCTGTGGGGGCACAGTGACAACGTGAGATGAGGGAACGGGCATCTCACAGTCAAAATGGATAACCTGATCTGAAAAAGCCTGTCCCCTCTTCGGCTCCCTGCGGACTGCGGGAGTTGTGCCCAGGCTGACAGGCAGGGTGGTGCAGGGGCATCTGTGGAGACGAGAAGGAGTGGCGGGGGGGTTTCAGCCTTGTGGAGGGGACTGGAAGGGAGTCCCTTTGGGTCATTCCTACATAGAGTGAGGTACCTTCAGAGTTCATTACCATTTTTGACAATAACTGTATCACTCACATGTGCATGTGTGAGAGATCGAGTGTGTGTGTGTGTGTGTGTGTGTGTGTGTGTGAAATATACCCAGTCATTGTTGCCCCTGACTTTTTTAAAAGTCCTCTTTCTGTTTCACTTCTTTGGTTTAGGATTCCGACTTCCTGGGGATAAATATAGCTCCCAGTAACAGAAAACCCTTTCAACCCTGCAGCAGTCAGAGGTTGTAAAAGCTCCTTTACTCTCTTGACGTTAGCATGGCAGACTTTAAAAACATCACCTTTTGTAGGTAATGGCCATCACCTCCTATCCCTGCCTCTCTCTCAGTTACTGTCTCTGCCCTTGTTTCCTGAGACGGAGGGGGAGGATCTGAGGAAGATAGAGATCTGGGGAAGGGTCACATTCCAGGGAGCGCTGGGGGTGGGGCAGGGCCGCCGCCGCTGCCGAGGTCGGCGCTGCACAGACGGGATCCTGGACTCGAGGTGGTGGGGAACTGCGTGCTGATGCTGCCCCTCCTCGCAAGGAACGAAATGCTTCCGTGAAGCCATAGAGTCTTGTACCTGCCCATCTCTATGGCACTTCTTCTTAAACTGGTACGTGTAATACGCAGATTGTCGCAAAGGGAGAACACTCGATACCTTCCTTCTGGTGAAATAAGTCAGAGAAAGACAAATACTGGATGATCTCCCTTATATGTCGAATCTAACAAGACGATACAAAACTGAACTCACAGCTGCAGAGAACTGATTGGTGGTTGCCGTCGACGGGGGCAGGGGGTGGGCAAAACGGGTGCAGGGAGTCAAAAGGTGCCGACTTCCAGCTGTAGGATGAATAAGTGCTGGGGATGTGATATATGGCCTGGTAAAAACTACCCATCTGTCTTTCTTTTAAGGAATGGCTGCATTCTGTTAAGACCTGTTTTCTATCTCCTTTCATTTTTTCCTTTTTTACAATTAAAATTTTTTTTTCATTTACAGTTTACATTCAATATTATTTTGTATTGGTTTCTGTTGTACAGCCTAGTGGTTAGACAATTGTATACTTCTGGCTTCAAGTCAGTTCCTCTTATATAGGTTCTTTGTTAGGTAAGTTGGAAAATAATGAAGCTGGGGTAAGCGCAGCGAGGATCTCACTGTGAGGTCCGCTGACATTTAGCTCCTGGAAATGCAGCTCAGCGTGTGAAGCCACTTCACGAAGCTGTCACCTCAGCAAATTGACAAGGACAGTGTTTTGTTTGCAAAGCTTTCTCCAGACAGTGGGCCCCCTTTCTTTTGTAGGGTTTCTAAGTGGGGACTTGGAATAAACGAGGACCACCACTCACGTCTGATTTTATGGGACTCTGTATACCTGGCCAAGCTTCCTCCCGTGGGTGACAGTCTTCATCCTTTCATCAGGGGGCAGGGTGTGTAGCCCCCCTTCCGCAGTCAGGCACACAGGCCAGCTCAGCCCAATCCTGGGTGGGTTTCTGGCTCAGTACCTCCTTCCTGGGTGCGGAGTTGGCCCTGGGCTCTGAGCCAGGCATCGAGGTCCCCGATGTCTTAAGATTTTATTTTCTCAGATACCAGAAAAATTTATTTTCACATAGGTCAAGTCCATTACCGATTCAGGATACATTTTTTTTTAACTCTCACCTGAGGGCATGTCTTTCCATTGCTTTTTAGGGTGAGAGAGAGAAACATCGACGCAAGAGAGAAGTATTGATTGGCCGCCTCCCATGCGCACCTGGACTGGGGATCGAACCTGAAACCCAGGTATGTGCCTCGACTGTGAATGGAACCCTTCACCATTTCTGTTAGGGGTCAGTACTCCAACCAGCTGAGCCACACTGGCCAGGGCTGATCCAGGATACTTTTGAAGCCAGCTGTCCTTCAAATGTTGAGTATTCATTTCATGATATTTTGATCATATGACATGTTTATATCAGCATGTGCTTACACAAGCTCGGCAGTGAGCTATTAAGCACCTGCAATTAGATCCCTCAGCATTATTCCCTTCAGCTCTCACTTCACTGGCCAGAAAAAGTCATGTGACCGTGCCTGACTTCAAAAGTTTAGGGAAGTGCCACCCTCACACTTGCCAGGAAGACACACCGAACCAAAATGTCAAATACAATTATATAATAATCTGGACTGTGTGATCTGATACAGTATTGTTTGTAAATAAGGATAGCTTAGTTTTCTGTCTTCCAGTTCTTATGTCTCATTTTTGGGAGGTCTTATTGCATTGGCTAGGGCCTCTAGTATAATGTTTAATAAAAGCAGTGATAACAGACATATTTGTCTTGATCTTAATGGGAATTCTGTTAGTTTCACTATTAAGTATAATTATATTAGGTGTTTGATGAATACCCTTTGTTATTTAGAAAGTCCCCTTTATTATGAGTTAGTGCTAAATTTTAATCTTTTTTTATTGTATCTTCTGAGATAACTGTGTTTTTTTCCCTCCTTAAACTTATTGCTAGAGTATATTAATGAAAAGCTGATGTATTATTTAGGAATTTTCCATTTGTTCGAAAGGTATTGTTTATAATTTTCTTTTCTTTTACTAGCCCTGTCTGAAGTTGAGAATTTTTTCTGTTCTTTTAAAACAGTTTGTACAAAAGATGTTTTTTTTTTTTTTTTTGTCCCTCTAACATCCAGTAAAGTTTACCTCTATATCTTTTTGTATTATTGTGTTTTAGGGTGGGGCAGGGTAGAATTTTGATTAAAGGCATCATGTCTTTGTTCAGGTTCTAGTTCTTTAGTGAACTTTGTTATATGTGAATTTTTAAAAAGTAATTTCATCTAAGTTTTGGAATTTATTGACATAAAGTTGTTCCTAATCTGTCACAATTAAACTTTTTTTTCTCTGTGGTTATGCACCCTTTTAATTTTTTTTTTTTTAGATTTTTATTTATTTATCTTTAGAGGGGAAGGGTAGGAGGGAGGGAGAGGGAGAGAAATATCAATGTATGGTTGCCTCTTGTGTGTCCCATGCTGGGAACTGGCCTGCAACCCAGGCATGTGCCCTGACTGGGAATCGAACCGCGATCCTTTGCTTCGCAGGCCTGCGCTCAATCCACTGAGCTACACCAGCCAGGCACCCTTTTAATTTTTAAAATGGTTTATTTGTGCCACACTTTTGGTTGAATTATGCTAGAGTTTTATTAGTTTTTCTAATAAACAATTTTTGAGTATGTAGATGTCATTTTTGTTTTATTCTCTATTTTTTCTCTTTTTCTTCGCTACTTGCATCCTCATTTCTCTCCTTTCTGCCTTATAAGTGTTCACTTTATTGTCTTTTTTCTTTCTTCTTGAAGTATGTGCTTAATTTATTATAAATTACTCTTTTTTGATCCATAAATTTATTCCTAGGTAATTTTTAGTTTCATTCCCCATGTTTGATAACTTCATTAGTATTTGGGTCCTCCTTAATCCGTAATTATTTCATGTATATATCTAAAAGTTTCAAAACATACTTTTCTTCATTATGTTTTTATGTTGTTTTAGTTCCCATAAATGGCACATGTGCAATTAAAAACAGTGTTTATTCGCTATTTCTTTACATATTTATTACATGAAATGTATTAATTTTTATCAGATCACTGTTATTACTAGATTTTTTGGTTTGTGTCATACTTTCTGAGAGAAACGTGTAAAAATACACTTTGCCTTTGTGACACTGTCAGTTCTGCGTTCTGTGTTTTGAGGGCATGGGAAAGGCTTACAGGTTTATTATTGAGGCTCTGTCCTGCCATAGGGTGGGTTGCTGTGTCACACTGGCGGTCTTGGCTTTCATTCTCTTCTTTTTAGAAAGCATTTTTTTTTTTTAAGATTTTTTTTTCCTTTTAGATTTTATTTATTTATCTTTAGAGGGGAAGGGAAGGAGAGAGGGAGAGAAACATCAATGTGCAGTTGCCTCTTGTATGTCCCCTGACAGGAACTGGCCTGGCAACCCAGGCATGTGCCCTGACTGGGAATCGAACCGCGATCTTTCGGTTTGCAGGCCCGCGCTCAATCCACTGAGCTACACCAGCCAGGGCTCATTCTCTTCTTTTTAAAAACATTATTTAAAAATTAATTAACTAATTAATTGTATCTTCACCCAGGGACATGCTTATTGATATTTTAGAGAGAGGGAAAGGGAGGGAGAGGGAGGGGGGAGGGGGAGAAACATTGATGTGAGAGAGAAAACATCGATTGGTTGAATCTGAAACCTACGCATGTGCCCTGACTGGGAACTGAACCCTCAACCTTTCGGATTACGGACCGATGCTCCAGCTGGGCCACACCAGCCAGGGCTTGGATTCTCTGTTGTCTCACATAGCTGTACTAGCCATCTGCCCCCTTTCCCTTCCCTGTTATTTGCAGGTATCTTTCCCACCTGTCTTCGTCCCTTTCCTTTGGGTGTGTCACTTGAACCTGAATATAAATGGATTTCTTTTTTTGCCAACCTGACAAATTCTGTTCTTAAATAACCGAGTTTAACCCATTTATAAGACGTAAGACTTCTGAGGTATTTGGACTTAATTCTGTTACCTGCATTTTTATCAACATTTTTTTCTTTTTAGTTCTCTTAATTTTTTTTGTCTCCTGTTGAATTGATAGTTTTCTATGTTACCATTTTCTCCCTTTGCTGGTTTGCAAGCTGCAAACTTTATTTTCATTCTTTTAATGATTATCCTTAATGTTGAAGATGCATTTTAACCATATATAATTTAAAGTTTTTCATTATTTCTATCATTTTCTCTGTCATGACAAGGACCTTAGAACACTTGAATAATCAAACTGTCATTCTCTTCATTTTGTAACTGTTGCCTAGTGTTTGGATTTAGCTTTTAAACACTAAGTGTTGCTTATTTTGCGCTTGTTACTCCATCTGGTAAAGTGGTGGCCTTCTTGCAGGATGATGGAAACTGATCATGCTGAACGCCATGTGGGGGATTAAACTTTAGAGAAGAGTTGGGAGGTAAGAAGGGAATTTTTCTTTTTTCTTTTCCTTTTTTAAAACAATATATTTTATTGATTATACTATTATAGTTGTCCCATTTTTACCTCTCTCTGCTCCCCTCTGCCCTGTACTCCCCCTGTCCTGTTACCCACCTCCCATCATCATCATCCCCCCACTTTAGTTCATGTCCATGGGTTGTACATGTAAGTTCTTTGGCTTCCCCATTTCCTATACCATTCTTAGCCTCCCCCTGTCTATTTTCTATCTACCATTTATGCTTCATATTCCCTGTACCTTTTCCCTCATTCTCCCTCTTCCCCCTCCCTGCCAATGTGGTATCTATTTCTGTGAATATGTTCCTGTTCTAATTGTTTGCTTAGTTCATTTTTTTTTAAGGTTCGGTTGTTGATAGTTGTGAGTTTATTGTCATTTTACTGTTCATATTTTTGATCATCTTTTTTTCTTAGATAAGTCCCTTTAACATTTCATGTAATAAGGGCGTGGTGATGATGAACTCCTTTAACTTGACCTTATCTGGAAAGCATTTTATCTGCCCTTCCATTCTAAATGATAGCTTTGCTGGATAGAGCAATCTTGGGTGTAGGTCCTTGCCTTTCATGACTTGGAATACTTCTCTCCAGCCCCTTCTTGCCTGCAAGGTTTCTTTTGAGAAATCAGCTGATAGTCTCATGGGAACTCCTTTGTAGGTTACTGTCTCCTTTTCTCTTCCTGCTTTTAAGATTCTCTCCTTATCTTTTATTATGATGTGCCTTGGTGTGTGCTTCCTTGGGTCCAACTTCTTTGGGACTATCTGAGCTTCCTGGACTTCTGGAAGTCTATTTTCTTTGCCATATTGAGGAAGTTCTCCTTCATTATGTTTTCAGATAAGTGTTCAATTTCTTGCTCTTCCTCTTCTCCTTCTGGCACCCCTCTGATTCTGATGTTTAAAGTTTAAATGTTTAAAGTTGTCCCAGAGGTTCCTAAGCCTCTCTCATTTTTTCGAATTCTTGTTTCTTCATTCTGTTCTGGTGGAATGTTTATTTCTTCCTTCTCCTCTAAATTGTTATTTTGAGTCCTGGTTTCCTGCCCATCACTGGTGGTTCCCTGTGTATTTTCCTTTATTTCACTTTTCATAGCCTTCATTTTTTCCTCTATTTTGCGACTATAGTCAATCATTTCTGTGAGCACCCTGACTACCAGTGTTTTTAACTGTGCATCTGATAGGTTGGCTATCTCTTTGTTGCTTAGTTGTACTTTTTTTCTGGAGCTTTGATCTGTTCTTTCGTTTGGGCCATATTTCTTAGTCTCGGTGCACCTGTTACGTAGTAAGGGGTGGGGCCTTAGGTATTCGCCAGGGTAGGACAACCCACGTCACTGTGTTGTGACGCTGTGTGTGGAGGAGAGGTCCGAGAGGGAACAGTGCTGCTTGCTTGGCTCTCCACCTTTCAGTCACTTCCCCCGCTACCCGCAATCGAATTGGGCCCTTATGGTGCTGATTCCCAGTGGGTGGGTTTGTGTGTATTCTAGGACCTTGTGGGTCTCCCTAAGACTCTCCTGTGAAGCTGGGCATTTCTCCTGCTGCCTCAACCCCCACAGGTTTTTTCAGTCAGAGGTTTTGAGACTTTATTTCCCCGTACTGGAAACTTGGGTTTGAGCAGTCTGTCTCGCTCCCCAGTTGTTCCTCCTGGCGTACCCGCACACAGATGTGGGACCGCCCGGCCCTCCAGCCGCTGCCTTGCCTGGTGTCCTCTCTGCCCTGGCTGCCCATCTCTGCCCCTCTTACTGGTCTGGGTGAATGTTTCTTCTTTAACTCCTTGGTTGTCAGACTTCCATACAGTTCAATTTTCTGTCAGTCGTGGTTGTTTCTTGTTTTTAAATTTGTCCTTCTTTTGGTTGTGCGAGGAGGCAGTAGTATCTATGTATGCCTCCATCTTGGCCGGAAGTCACTTAGAAGGGAATTTTTGGTGTGATTGGTTCCTAGTCATTGAGATTCATAAAGCAAGGTGGCTCTTACTCTCCTGATGACTCAGCTGGAAACATACCCAGTCAGTCTTCACCTATTTCATTTCATTAGCCTGTGGGATGCATTTCTCTCAAAGTGTTGGAGAATCAGAGAAGTCTGGATAACCCTGCCCACCAGTCTTCTTTTTGAGATTCGCTGTGCCCATTAATTCTGTAAGTTTCCACAAAGTCCTGTCGTAAAGAAGCCTGTTTTATTTTGTGTCATCCGGTGGTTCCCCCCTTGCAATCCCGCCCCCTTCCCATACCCCACCCACTGCCCCGAGCATCCCTGGGGCTTCTTGGTGCCTAGTGGGGCGCAGTTTTGGAAAATTGGACTCTACTGCTGGCAAGCTCTCCACATTCCCTTTAGCTCTGATCTTGGCTTCCCTGCAACCCTAGATTCTTTCTTTCTTTGTTTTTAATAAGTAGTTTTATTGGAGTATAATATCCATATCATTTATTTTACCCATAAACTTTACAGTCAAATGAAACCCAAGTTCTTTTTTATTATTGTGGTGAAGTACTTAACACACTTAAATCGAATGGACCGTTTTAGCCACAATTCCATGGTGTTCGGTACATTCACAATGTTGTCAACTGTCCCTTCTCTAGTTGCAGGATATTTTCATCACTCCAAAAGGCATCCTTGTCCCCATGATCAGGCACTTCTCCCAACAGTCCTGCAGCCCCTGGCACCCACCGTCTACTTTCTGTCTCCGTGGACTTGACCGCGCTAGGTATCTCATGTAAGTGGAATCACACAGTACTTGTCTCTTCGTGTCTGGTGCATCCACTTCACTGAGCATAGTGCGTTCAAAGTTCACCTGTGTTGTAGTGTTCGTCAGAATTTTCTTCCTTTTTAAAGCTACATGACACTCCATATGTGTATACATTATCTGTATGTAAACACATTTGGTTCATCCATTCGTCCGGTGATGGGCACTTGGGTGGCTTCCAGCCTTTTGGCCACTGTGACTGACGCTGCTATGAACGCAGGTGCACAAATATTTGAGTCCCTGCTTTATTTCTCTTGGGTGTATGTTTTTTTTTTTTTTTTTGAGGAATTGCCATACATTTTCCACAGCACTGCACAATTTTACATTCCCACCAGCAATGCACAGGGTGAATTCCAATCTCTACATACTTGCCAACAGTTATTAATTTAAAAAAAATTTTATAATAGCCATCCTAGTAGGTGTGAAGTAGTATCTCACTGTGGTTTTGATGTGCATTTCCCTGGTGATTAGTGATGATGAGCATCTTTTCATGAATTTATTGGCCATCTGAAAATCTTCTGTGGAGAAATGTCTGTTCGTGTCCTTTGCCCATTTTTAAAAATCAGGTGGTTTGCTGTTTGTCATTGATGAACCCCCACTCGTTAACAGGTGAGGTACTCTTACTGTCACGGGCTTTCGTTCTGGGAGAGATGCTGACTGGCATTTATTTCTTTTCGGTTTTCTTGTTTCCATCATAGTCCTTCATTAGTCATCACTTATTAATCTCCTGGTTTGTCTTGTCCTCAGGCTTGACCGACCAGCCCTTCCCACATTCCATTTTTCCCCACCCCTTCCCAAGTTTCATTTTTTTTTAATGCAACAACTATTTACTGAGTACCTGCCTACTTGCCCCAAGTGGGACGCTAGGCTAGACCCCCAGGTTACATAAGCGAACACCAGTCCCTGGCTACGAAGGGCTCATAGTCCAGTTGGAGAGTCAGCTAGAAGAAAGGAAAACGCAAAGTCAGCCCTCCAGTAGATGTTACAGTGCACTGTGGGAGTGTGGGGCAGAGACGGATGAGCAGTTCCGGGGAGGCCGAGATGAGAGAAGCCCGCGCGGAAGTGCTGTCTGAGCAGCGTTCCCAGGGATGCATAGGAGCTCTCCAGCGGCCACCTGTCATGTTGCGGATCCTGGTCTCTTTAGCTGTTGGTTCTGTGTGTGGGAAGCTTCAAGCTGACTGCCCTGATTGCCTTCCTTGTCTTTCTAAAAGATGGCCATTGCTCTCTGATTTTAGCCCCAGTTCCTCCACTGAAGCTGCCTTTTGGAAATCTGAGAGCTTCGGGCTCCACAGTTTTCTGTAGGATTGACACTGGTGATGACCCCTCCCTTCTGTAGGCTCTTTTGAGCCCTGGGACACTTCTCTGTGACTCCGAGAGATGGGTGGGGGGGGTGGGGGTGGTGAGCAGTGGGGTTTAGGACTGTGGACCTATAGGGTGCTTTTGCCAGGCTGTGGATGCTGGCTTTGACCTTGAACTCACGCTAGGACCCAGGCAGGTGATTTCACTGCGTGTGCGGGGGGACTCTTCAAAACAGAGAACCTTAGCACCTCCTCGTAGGTATGGTGACGACGAGTGAGTACCCATGTAAAAAGTGCTTGGCACAGTAGCTGGGACACAGGAAGTGTGTTAGCCATTGTTGGGGCAGCAATGTGGTATTTCTCTTTCGTATCCACTTGGTCCCCTTTCCCCTCCGTTTGCCCCTCCCGGTTCCTGTTTTCTAAATTCTACTCTTCGTTCTTCATTGTTCTGCTCCTAGATGTTGTCTCACTGTTGCCACTTCAGGGTCCCCCTTTGTGCAGGCAGATTCTAACTAGGTGACCTCCGGACATTTTAGTAGGGGGTCCCCCCCACTCCCTTTGCGCACAACGGTGTCGCCGGGACTTATTTTTTGGAGGACAGTTGGACCCTTGTCAGTCACCCCCTGTCAGCCTGCTTTCCCGTGAGATTCTGCCATGTCAGTTCCACTCTAAGTCTGGAAGAATTTGACCTTTCAGCAATTTCTAAGAATTGTATTAGTTTGAAGATGAAATCACAAGTGTCACCCTGCACACTTGTGAGTGGACCTCATGGGGCCACGCCAAGGGATTGTGTCCTGAGCACGTGTCAGAAGGGGTTGCAGGGCCTTACGAATCAAGCAAACTAACGTCTCAGAAGTCTTAGGGATGATTTTGAACATGCCTGAGAGCTTACTCGTTCCTGGGTACCATGAAGTACTTATTTGGTTTCACAAAAACTTTAGGAGGGCATTCGCATTACTTTCTCATTTTAAAAGTTTTCCACTTGTCATTGATAGAGGAAACTGTCTTAAGAAGTTAAATAGGCCCAGAGTCTCATAACTAACAAGTGTCAGACGTAAGATCTGACCCGGTTCTCTTGGGTTCCAAACACAGAACTCCTAACCTCTTGATTGTCTTCTGTATGCCAAACGAGCTGTTCCCATGTCCATTTCTCGTTTTATTGTTTTCTTCCCGCTTTCTGTATTGGGTGTGTTAGAGCTTAGTGCATTTGAAAGAGAGAGAATGCCCGTATTTATCACTAATATTTTGTTTTAATGTTTGGATAAATATAATCTTGCTTCTAGTTTTATTATTCCTGCTCTTTTATATAATTTTTGCTTGTAAAATCTTTGAGAGCTTAGTTCTTTTCTTCCTTTCCTTTAATAGTGAAAATACTAAATTAAAAAATAATGAAAATACTTAAGGCTATGCATTTGCCCCTAAAAACTTTGAACACGTCATGAAAAGTTATATCTAGTGTTATCATCTGTTTTGTTTTATAAGTAATCTCTTATTGCACATTCACTTTCTACTTTGACCTCATAGTTAATATTCTTTACTTCTGAGTGGCTGGGATTTTTGATGATCTTGATCAAAATTAATGTTAATTCCTAGTTTTATTGCTTTATGACCAGGATGATGGCTTTTTGTTTTCCTCGTAAATCTGTGGACAGTTACATTGCTATTCAGAAGCACAGAGTTATAATAATGGAAATTCTGGTTTAAAATGAAAATGATGAGGGTTTGAAAATGGTGCTTAGAAGTCACTTATTTTAGTCTCACTTTGAGTTCTTGTTTCTTCAGCTTATATGTTTTGTTCTTTTTATTGCTAAAATATAATATATATCCTTAATAAAATTCTTAGGGTACATTGCCAGCTTTGCTTTTTTTTTTTTTTTTTAAATAGGAAAATGGTCCCAGCCTGTTCTGTAACAACTGGCAGTAAAAGTGAGAAAATGAAGAGGTGTTGTTAAGTGGATCAGTAGGACTCTTTAACAAACCCACCAATGTTGAACATTTTTAATGAGCTTTTAAGAAGTGTCATATTTTTCACTGTGAATCATTTCACCTTAAAATCTGTAGTTTTCCTGCCGAAGTTGCCTTTTGTGAAAGCTGTGTACCTTTAGGCAGATTTGGAATGGAGTAAGATAGTGAGCTCAGAGTAGATTTCACAGTGCACCCAAGTGTTGGAATTTTCTGAGCAGTGGTGTCTTGGTTCCGTTAATTCTCCTTGTGACCATTGTCACCACGCTCTCCGATGTCCCCGTGGCAGTGTCTCATGCAGTGATGACTTGGGCATTGGTGACCTCGGTCAGTGAAATTCCTCTCACACACATCTGTGGCTTGCTCCCTGGATTCGCGAGAGACAGTAAAAAGACACAGGAGGTGACTGTCCTCTGGCTAGGACCTGATGTTTGCATGCTAGCATTTTCTTTTTCTGTTTCAGGGAAGGTGGCCTCCGCAGATTCACTGGAAAGCTGTGGTTGCCTCGAGGTGGCCAGAGGAGAGGGCGCAGTCCCTGGGAGGTAAGACTGGCGGAAATGCCGAACCAAGGAAGGGACACCACCGGATGGAAATAGCTCCCCAGTTGTTTTCAGATCCTTGACGCAGCCGGTGGCCTGCTCTTTGAGAACTCTTTCTGCCTGTCGAGTTTTCTCTAGAAATAAAAATCTAGTGTGGGAGGATTTTCCTTGCGCGTGGGAAAAAGTTTCCCTTTCGGATGATTCGTGGTGAGAGGAGGAAGCAGGCGGTGACAGACTTGAATGCAGGGTGGCCGTGGGTGGGGTTCCATCGAACACAGCTGTCGTCTTCGTCACTTGGCAAAGCGCACCAAGGCCACATTGCAAGGTATTTGTTCAAGAACCACTCTGAGTGGTTTTACCTATTGGTTCACTTAGTAAGTGCATAAGTGTAGTTCTACCATAACAAGGCCCCACCCACCGAGTGGCTTTGAAAATGGAAATGTGTTCTCTCTCAGCTCCGGAAGCTGGATGTCCAGGATCAGGGTGAGGGCAGGGCTGGTGCTGAGGTTGAGAGAGTCTGCCCCGCCTCTTCCCCAGCTTCTTGTGGTTTGAGGTCAGTCTTTGGTTCCTTGGCTTGTGGAAGTGTCACCCCGATCTCTGCCTTTGTCGTCACATGGTGTTCTGTATGCAAGTGTCTGTGTCCAAATTTCTTCTTTTTATGACCTCACCTTAACTCATTACAACTGCAGCGATCCTGTTGCGAACAGAGGCCGCATTCTGAGGTCCTGGGGTGAGGACTTCAGCATATGGATTTAGGGGAACGCGATTTAACTCACCACAGTAAATGTTTATGTACTAGTAAATGTTTATGTACCCAGTAAATGTTTACTGAGCGTTCGCTAGGTGAAAAGCATGGTACGAGGCATTGACATTTAAACAAGTACTTCCAGTTCCGAGCCGTGTACCTCTAAGGAGGAGAGAGATGTATAAACAAACAACTGTAATCTCGTAGCATTGTGGTAGAGGTACATACAGGACGTTGTGGTGCCAGAAAGGGAAATGGTTAAGTCTGGTGGTCAGGGAAGCTTTGCGGAAGGGGCAGAGTTCAGGCTGGATCTGAAGGGGTCGAAAGGAGTTTCTGGTGGGCTGGACGAGCCGCCTGGAGGCCTGAAACACAAGGCGCACTCATGGAACCTTCCAGCAGCGGTGACAGGACTGCAGGGTGCTCTGGGGAGGAGACAGGTGGCCACTGGAAAGTTTGAATCGTTGGAGTGATGCTGTTGGACTTGTGCTTTTGAGAAGGTCTGTTGATTGACAGCAGGGGAGCTGGAGGGCCGGTGGGTAAGTCTGGAGTTTGTGAGCTGAAGCAGGGGCCATGGGCAGAAGTCTGGCGCTGATGTTGTGGACTGTGAGGCTCTTCGTCCTGAAATGAGGGGTGGAAGCGAAGCTGTCTCCGGAGTGTGGAGCTCGTGGTTGGGTTTGGAGTCAGTTAGAAAGTGCGCAGGACAATGTGGATTTGCGGGTTATTTTGTGCGCCGTCGTGGAAGTGCATAAGGGAGTGTCAGTGAGAAGAGAGGTCAGGGGCATGCCTGAATTTTTGGGGCGGGATGAGGAAAAAGAGCCGGCGGAAGAGAAGCAGAGTGAAAAGTCCAGGAGGCGGGAGGGGAAACAGATGAGCACACTGCAGGAAGAAAGCTTGGGCAGGAACACCCAGCAGCCCAGCAGGGCGCGGAAGGTCGAGCCTGCACACAGCCAGTGTGCCTGCGGGTCAGTGTCGACATTGTGTTCTTTCTTCTTCTCCCTTTTTTAAAGATTTTATTTATTGATTGAGAGTGGAGAAGGGAGGGAGAAAGAGAGGGAGAGAAGCCTCGATCGGTTGCCTCCCACGCACACCCTGTATGGGGACCCAACACGCAACCCAGGCAGGTGCCCTGACCGGGAATCAAGCCGGCGACCTTTCGCTTTGTGGGACGACATCCAGCCAACTGAGCCACACTGATCAGGGCTGACGTTTTGTCTTTCCAGATCTCATCCGGTGTGTATGTACGTATCGTCAGTTTGACACCCAAAAGGCAACTTGAATCTTTGCTAAAATTTTTCAACAACACCAAAGACAGTTTTCTTCTTCTAGATCCCCAACAAAAATTTACATCCTCTCTACACTCTGCAGCCGCCACCGTGCAAGCGCCCCTGTCCCCTTCCGCTTCTCTGTTGGATTTGTTCTGCTCTCCCAGGAACTCTGCCTTTTCCAGAAGTTCTCAGTTCTTCCTTCATCCATTACCCTAACTTCATGCAACAGGCGAGCTGGCAAGCGCAGGATTTGGGGTAGGTTGGCGGGGGCGAAGAGGCTGTGAGGATTCCTAGGTCAGTTTTTTTCCGACCCAGAGCGGGCGGTGGGTCACCTTTGGCAGAGTGATTTCAGAGAAACCGTGGGAGCGGCCAGGGCTGGACAGTGGGAGCGCAGGCTGTTTGTTCCAGAAGATTCATCTGGATGGGAGGGAAGGCAAGAGACTGGCCAGGCGTTTGGTGCTTTGAACATTTGTTTGGAATGAATTTTTGTTTTGCCGTCCTGCGTAAAGCAGGAGCCCACCTAGGCAGTGGCTGTCATCTTAAGAGGAAAATCGACACCATTTGCATTGCTCGTGGTCAATACGTGTTGTCATTACAGCTGACAGAGCCACCAGGCCAGAAGCCTGGGTCCCAGAATGTGGACATTTGCTACTTGAGCATTGTGACGGGGACAGAGTTGTGGATGTGGATACACTTTGGGGCTTCTTGATGCAGGGAGAGAGTGTCTTTTGTTTTATGGTCATAGACTCTACCCGGAGGATTCGTCTTAGATTATTTCCTCAACAAATATTTGTGTGTCTTCCGCGATTTCCTTCCCACAGTGCTGGGCCGTGTGGCTCCTGGGGCGCCTGGGGACGACAAAGCGAGGCAGATACAGTATTTTGTCCTTCCTGCGCTCATTTATTCTGGACCCAAAGATTCCTAACGGGCAGTGACTGTGGGACTCTTCGCAGAAGGCTGAGTGGCTTCGGTCGGGGAGCAGGGACTGGTTGCCATGGTTTATCTCGCGGGGGAAGAAGCTGAGGTAGACAGGCGCTCTGTCTCTTGCACAGGGGCTGCGAGGCCCGCCCTTTGACTGGCTGTCTTGCTCCTTGATGCCCCGGTAATAAGAGATTTGAAAGGTAGGTGTGACTCAGCATTCCTTGTCAGCGCTGGAGTGGGGCGCTGCTCAGTTCAGTACTTCGGGGGAAGTTCCGTTTAACCATTAGTGAATGGTTCTTGTCTGCAATAACATGCACCGTTCTTGCTTCTGCATCTAAGAAACGCCTGGGAGGTACACGATGATGGCTGTGGAAGTGTCCTGACGAGGCCTGCCACAGGCCAGGGAGCCAGGACAAGTAGAAGAGGGAAACCGAGGCAGATCATTAAACCAAGCCGTTTAGTCGCAAAATCCTGTCTTCCCTGGCCACAGACACAAGAATAAACGATTGGCACTCTCCTCCCCACGCAGAGGGGAAAGAGCTGATACCACCCTACTCAGGGAGACGGCAGAAAGCCAGTTTGCATGCTTTGCGCCAGCCCCGCCCAAGGACGGAGGAAGTCGGGGCAGTGAGTCTTCCTGCGGCGCATCAGCACGGAGCTGATGGACATCCTGTTGCGGCCCCCTCGAAGAGCTCCCCTAAACTCCCAGCCTTTTAAAAGCCCTCAAGACGAAGGACCTAGGGCAGGCTCCCTCTGGGGCTTGCCCACACCTCTCTTCCCCATTTCTTTCCCAGATGCGCACTTTCTCCCTGCGTTCTAAGGGTCCCCACGTGACTTGGGGAGCAGTGGGCAGCAGAAGCTCGTCCTGGCTGACCCCCTGAGCCTGCCCTCAAGGCCTTTGGTTCTCTGACTTCCCTGTGAGCGGACAGCAGCTCCGCCTTCGTTCACTCCCCTCGCCATGAACCTCTCGTCTCAGTGAGCCAGCCCCGCCTAATGTCAGTCCTGTTGCTTTTGCAACCCGAAGCCCTTCCTTGTCTCACTGTCCCGGCTGTAATAAACGTGCTTTGAAAACCACCCGGACTCCTGTTGTGAAACTGAAATCTTTGCTGCGTGAAGCCAAGAACCCACACTCTGCAGGCTGGCCGGAGGCAGACATGCTCCGGACCTGGTTGCTGTCCAGTACCGATCTGGGTAAGAACAGTCATAACCAGCACAGTATTTATACACAGATGGCTTTTTGAAGTTTGTTTCTGGAGTGTCCTGTAGACGTTGGCTTTCTTAAGAAAACTGTAAAGATTTGGATGCACTCCTAGTTGCTGATTCTCTTTGTGCACTGTTTCACTCTTCCTGGTTCGCATTTATAAGTGGACGTCTAACTTGAGCAGCCTTGAAGCTTCAGTGAAGTCTCTTGACAACTCTGTAGGTCAGTGTTTAAATTTTAAAAAGGGGGCCTTCACCCCCCACCCGCCCATCAGCCGGTTTCTTGGCCAGCTGTCTTGGCCTCCACGTTTTGTCCAGGAACTGCTTCAGGCTAGGCCAAGTGATCTTGACTCAGTGGGCAGAGGTCATGAGGTCTTGCTCTACTTCTGTGGGAGAACCAGCTCCGAGTGTCTTCTCTAGGCCTGTGTTCTCGGTAGAATCTGCCACTTTTCCTGAGGACAAGAGCAAGTCGTGACAGGCCAGAGGAAGCCATGTGGTCGCCACGTGGGAAAAACGGCAGAAAATTGACAGCTGAGAAAGCAGCGTGTCACCTTAAGGTGGAAATCACCCGTCTGCTGCAGGGGGCTCCACCGGGACGTGAGAATGCTCAGCCTTGCTCCCTGCGGTGCCGTTGAGGGCATAAAATAGCCCACAAGCCAAAGGACACGTTCTAGTGGAAGATCAATGATGACTATCGCAGTTACCCACGGCCGTCTGGGGAGTGGGCCTGCCTGTGTGGACCACGCACGGGGTGTGTGTGGACTCAGCTTTTTGCTCGTTTGTGGGTTTTGGGGGTCACCTTCCGTCAGGGTTGGGAGATTTCCGGGCAGAGGGTGTTTTCCCACGAGAAGCAGTGGGTTGAGCACAGTCTCCGTACCCTGGGGAGGGCAGGTATGTGAGTCAGGAGGGTCTGCAGGGGTTCAGCTGCTTCCGAGTCACTTCTCTCGTGTCGACAAACCCGTGCACTTGGAGTTTGTGCCGGGGCGGCTGTGCTTCGCGTGCGCATGCGCTGGTTTCTGAGCGGAGGTGACTGTCCGTCCTCCCACTAGGCCCGCGTCCTGGGACCGACAAGCAAGTGCTGGAATTCGCACTGTGTGTGTACAAGTAGTTTCCCACCTCTCTCCTCTGCACAGTTTTTTACTCCCCTCGCGCAAGACGACCTGTGTTTCTGAACGCTCTCAATAACAGCCCCACCTGGCCTCAAGGGCCTGCCAGCCCCCTCAGTGTGAACAGGGGGTGGAACTCTTGAGATTAGGATATTACTTCCTCATTCATGGAAATAAGCCAGGTTCTCTTTCTTGGAAATCATTGGAGTGGAGTGAAATGTGCGTAAAGCAAAAATCCCAGGTGCACTGAAAAATTTCATAGCGCAAGTCCGTTCCGGGGTGATGCTGTACAAAGCAGGCGTTTGTTCTCCTGTAGGAAATGCACCCGGTGGCACAGACACATGACTCAGCTTTGGGAGATGTGGCCATCTCCTGCGGTCCCTTCAGGACTTCCCTGTGGGTTTCTGTGCGCCAGACAGAGCGCATCGGCCGACACTACAGTGGGGGGAAACACAGAAAGTGCTCTGTCCTTCTGGAGTCACTCACCAGTGGGAAAGGTGAACAGCTGTCCACGGTTTGCCGGAAGACGTCATAAAGTCTGATCCCATTAATAAAATGCCTCACGAGGGGTGCCATGGGTAATAAGTACAGGGCATTGCCCTGGAGGGCTGAGCTAGGGCCGGCCGAGCAGCGGTGCGGTGGAGCAGAAGGGGAAGGAGGCGGGAGGGGCGTGTGCGCCGGGAGGAAACCGGGCCTCTTCCGTGAGCTGAGAGGGGACAAGTGTGGCCCCGGGGTGCAGTCGGGGGAGGTCAGCTGGCACAGGGAGGGCAGGATGCAGCTGATTTGTAAGGAGCTTGGTGGGTGGGTCCGTTGTCATCTTTTTTTTTTTTTTTTTTCTCCTTAAGTCCTCACCCAAGGATAAATTTATTGATTTTAGAAAGAGGGAGAGGGAGAGCCTGTTGTGCTGGCGGCCTGATTTCCAACTTCCAGCTTCCGCAACTGCACGAAGGCAGAGGTCGGGAGTTGTGTGGCACTTTGTTGGGGCCGCCCCGAGCTGCCTAAGAGGCCAGTCCCTGAAATGCCTTCCTAACGCTCCGCAGTGATCGATTCTGAGGCCGGCGGTCATTGGCATGCACTCCCGGACCCCATCTCCGCGGTCACATGGTTTGATGGGAGATGCTCTATGCAAAGTGAGTGGGGGCTTCTGCGTTGGATTGTGGGAAAGGGGGAAGGGCCCCATCGGACCCCAGACTCATCAGCTTCTAAAGCCTAGACAAGGCTCGTGGACCCCCTGCTGTCTTCAGAAAAGGTCCAGCTCCTCACGAGCTCTGCAAGGCTGTGCTCGGCCCACTGTGCCTGACCTCCAGCCCCGCCTCCGCGCTTTCCCTTTGCACGGTGCCCTGTTTCTGGAACCCACCAGGCCCCTCCGGGCTTGCTGCCTCTGCCCGTGGGCCTCCCGAGGGCAGCTGTCCTGGACGTCCCCATGTGGAACTCCCCCTCTCTCCTCTGTCTGCTGAAAAAAAAGCAGCTGGGCAGGGGAGAATGTGCCAAAACAGGTTTGGTTCAGAAAGGATTGCGATGGGGTGGGGGGGCGTGAGATCTCGTGGGGCTGGGCCACGCTCCAATGGCTGCCCTGGCAGCAGGGCTTCCCGGGGATCCTGGGATCCTGAGGACTCGACAGGGTTCTTGCCAAAGGCGGGCCAGGCCGGGCAGACGCCGAACCCGGAGGATGGGGAGTTTGATCAGATAGTGAGGGTGGGGGGTCCTGGCTCAGCCCACTCAGCAGGATTCTAAAACTGGGCGATGCACAGATGGACACGGAAGTCCAGAGGCTGAGGTCTTGTTGAGAAGGGGGTTCAGAGAGGTTCCTGGTCAGGCCCACTCACCTGCTAGCTGGTCATTCCTAGTTACTGCCCTGCTTGTCCTGGGGGCTGTGACCCCTCAAAAGTTCGTTTTTCTTATTGTTGAACCCTGGGCCCCTGGGCACTGCCTGCCACACTCAGGTGAGGTTTCCTTTTCTTTTAATTGAATTTATTGGGGTGACATTGGTTAATAAAATTGTATAGGTTTCAGGTGTAGAATTCTATCACACATCATTTGTCCATTGTATCACGTGGTCACCACCCCAAGTCAAGTCTCCTTCCATCCGTCACCACTTACTCCCCCTTTACCATCTACCCCCCGCCCCCCCGCTTCCCTCTGGCAGTCCCCGTACTATCGCCTGTGTCCGTGAGTCTTGTTTCTCCTTCTCTCTCTCTCTCTCTATTTTTGGCTTAATCCCCTCTCCGATGAGGTTTTCCGAGGCAGTGGCAGAGCCCGGGGTGAGGCCGTTGCGTTCTCCTGTGCAGGCCGTGTGTCCCACTGGAAGTTCTTCCGGCAGGGCGTGTTCCGTCCTTAGCTGCTGGGCAGCCTCAAAGGATGGGCGCGGAACGCTCCCAAGGCCGTGCTGGTGGGGCCACTGCCAGCGTGAAAGGTGAAGGGTGAATGTGATTTTCGTTCACCGTTCTTGGCTGAGCCGATGAGGTGATGTGAAGGGCAGAGAAAGAAACCATTCCTCGCTGGGTTGGGAGCCGGGAATTTTCTTCTCGCCAGGTGCCCTCTAGACACCTCTGCTTGCAACCCCCCGCCCCTGGCTGGGTGACGACCCACAGCGTCCAGGGCAGCTGGTGTGACCGGCCACAGCCGGGGGGCGCTCCCATTGGGCCCCCATGGAGCTGCCGTAGGGAGCCCCAGTAGAGGGTAAGACATTTCTTAAATGGGAGAGGCGTTGGAATAGAGTTGACAATTTGTTTTGTTAAGTAGGAAAATTAAAAAGACTGTCAGCACTATTACCATTTTTTTCATAAAATTAAAAAAAAAATCTTTTACCCAAAAGAATGGTAAAAGTGTTCCATGCACAGTGTCCCACTCTGCTCAACCCCCGTCCTGACCCCCAGGCCCAAGCTCAGCCCTGGCTCTGTCAAAAGGGCAGGTTAGATGGAAATAATGACGACAACCGCAGACCTCAGAGCGACAGGAAATGCGGGGGTGGCCTTGCCCAATGCCTCGCGTGTCCACAGTGCTGTTGCCTTCCTGCCCCTCGGGTTGCCGCCGTCATCGGTTTTGCAATGTGAGAGTCACGTGGGCCTGGAGAGGACCCCGGATGCCGGCCAGGAGCGATACCCTGGGGTCTGACGCCTGAGATGGGGAAAAAACTCCTCGTTATTTTTATGAACCTTTAACTGAAATTTGGGGCTTCTTCCATCCTGATTCCGGGCACTGGAGCAGTTTCCGGGGGCTGCAAAATACCACACACCGAGGGGCTTAGACAGCAGGTACTTACTGTCTCCCAGTTCTGGAGGCCGGAAGTCCAAAACCAAGGTGTGGGCAGGGCTGGTTCCTTCCGAGGCTGCGAGGGAGAGACTGTCTCATCCTCTCCCCAGCTTCTGATGGTTGCTGGCCATCTTTGGGTTCCTTGGCTTGTAGAAGCAACACCCCAGTCAGTGGCATTGTCACATGACATTCTTCCTCTGTGTGTGTGTGTGTGTGTGTGTGTGTGCGCGCGCGCGCACTTCTGCATCCAGATTTCCCCTTTTAATTAAGACACCGGTTGCAAATGGATTAGGACCCACCCTAATGACCTCACTGTAACTGGGTCAATTTCTGATCTCCAAATAAAGGGGCATTTGGAGGTCCTGGGGGTTAGGACTCCGGCATATGAATTTAGGGGGCAGACAGTTCAGCCCATAACAGGCACTGAACCCACGTAGCAGCAGAGTCTGTGCCTTTGTCTCCAAAAGAAGCCACTGATGTTTTCACATCGTAGTGCAGTTGTGGATGTTTCCCAACACAGACAGAGCTCTTGCTGCCTTCCACACGAACATAGTGATTCGACACGGAGCTAGCAGTCATCGGTAGAGACAGCAATGAAGAAGTGCACGCACGGTGGCACGGAACATCGCTCCGGCGTGCTTTAAAAACATTTCGATAAATGTATTTCAATGTAATTGATTTCCTTTGTAGTCCTAAGTATTTTGTTTTATGAACTGTGTTAAAAAGCTCCGTGGTAGATGAGGCCCGTCTGGAAAAAGTCCAGCCATTGTCAATATAAGGAGAATGGTTTGCATGACGTTGATGTAACCTGGCCGCCAAGGAGAGTGGACTGGAGTGCGCATGTGTGAACAATGTCGACTTCGCTGTACTGGTCAGCGGGGCGGTAGATGCTGTTGAGGGAGCATGTGCACTGAGTGGCCATCGCATTCGAAATGACTGACAGTGGAGCAAGGATTCTGTATCAAAAGGCCACTCGCTGTCCTTTCTGGTGGCCCCCAGGCTGTGTTCTCTCTCCAGGTGCCCTGGAGCTTCTGCAGGTGTGGCCTGGGATGTGAGCCAGCAGTCGGGGGTGAGGCTGTCAGAGCAACTTGCAGAGCCCCCTTCCTGCTGTTTGGGTTTGAGTCGTCCTGTGGACAATAGGACAATACACTCCACTTGTCTGTGACCGAGAACGTGAGGGCAGAATGCTGTAGCCAGGTAGGACTTGAAGGGGAGAACCGAGTTGACATTACTGAGTGCCACCCATACTGTTAAAGGGCACGCTCTGCCCTGGCCGGTGGGCTCATTTGGTTGGAGCATCGTCCGTGCACCCAAAGGTTGTGGGTTTGATCCCCGGTCAGGGTACAAGCCTACATTGCAGTTTCCATCTTTGGTCAGGTACGAGGCAACCTGTCGATGTTTCTCACATCCATGTTTCTCTCTCTCTCCCTTCCTTTCTCTCTACAATCAATAAACATCCTCTGGTGAGAACTAAAAAAAATGAAAGGGCACACTTTGGAAAGAAGTCACGACAGAAATAATTACAGCCCAGCATCCAGGACCTTCTAACCCTCCTGGGGAAGGAAGCGTTGTTACCCCAGTTGGAGATGAGGGCACAGGCCCGGCACATTTGTGGACCTTGTGCCAAATCACACCACCCCTGTGGCCAGGTCGCCCGTGACCAGGGTCTCCACTTGCCACACCCCCATGTCCCCATCCCAGCAGCCTGCCGGAAGTCCGCAGGGGGACTTCTCGTTTCTGCTCTGCAGCAGCTTCCGCTGATTCACAATGGAGAATGGAGCAGGTGCCGATTTGACAGCTCACAATGTTTCTTCATGTCACTTCTTTTCCTCCGGGCCCCTCTGTGCTCTCAGGTAGGGTGGCATTTCCAAGACGCAGGCATTGAGTTGCGAATTGGTGGGTTTCTTCTCCATGGTAAGTTCTTCAGGCATCAGCCACGCTTTGGTTGTAGAGAAGGCTGATAGTAACAGGAGAAACTGGACTGTGACCGACGTACATCTCTGTACAGCACTCCAGGTGCTGCTAACACTGTACCTTAGGCCAGAAAGGACGCTCGGATACTTGCGTGATGTCATTTTTGTCAAATTTGTCTCTGTTGTCCTCATTTTACAGATGACGAAAGTGAGACTGGGTGAGGCCGTGATATCTTTTCATGGTTATGAAGGTGGGGGGGGCACTTGAGCACCCAGGGGGGCTCAGTAGGTGGTGAGGAGCTGCTTGTGAGGCACAGGTGACTGAATGACGCTGTTCTTTTTTTTGTTGTTGTTGTTCTCCTATAGTGATTCCTGAGAAAGCGTGCCATCGTTCAGTAAGCTGACCAAGCCAGAACTTGAGAGCGCAGAACGGCCTGTGCTGGCAACACTGTGGAACGAATTTCCTCTTGGAATCTACCCTGTGGCTTAGCTTTCAAAACAGCTTTTCATCTAACCCAGGAGAACGTGAGTTACTTGCTTTCTTAACCTTCTGACGCTAACATGAATCATCCTGTTTTTGTTGAGAACAAACAGAGGTGGTTGGGCAAAAGACGACAGACTCGGGTGATTTGGTGAAGTAGAACAATAAAATGTAACTTCAATAAAACAACAAAATAACAAACCACCCGAATCCAAGGGTGGAATCCAAGGTAGTCGTACAAGCCAGGAAACTGGTCGTCTTCTTTCTGGGAGTGATAACATGGTGCTTGATTCCGTCAGAGAAGAATGCGGATGGCCCGCACATTCATATCTAGAGCGCTTGGTTTCCAGTCTTGTAGACGCTCCCACTAGACATCATTGCAGACTCAGAGAAGGGCAGAGCTGGAAGGAGCTAGCGAGACAGGTGGCTGCATGTCCTTCCAGAAAGGGATGGTGACGGCGTGGCTGGCCCCGGGGCCAGGACCAGCGTCTGCTCCCCGTGGTCCTGATCGCATAGCGTGGCGTGAACGACCCTGACAGTCATCCAGGCCTAACCGTTGAACCACGGCATCCGGTCTGTGTGCAGTGAGACCCCAGAGCTGCTGAAACACCAGCCACGAAACACGGGTCTCTTCCTCCGTCCCAGCCTCCCCTGCTCCCTTGCTTTTGAGGTGTAACCGCGCTCCTTCTGCTCCTTTCAGATGGCTTCTGTGAAGATGAGGTGGCTGTATATTTCCCTTGTGGTGCTGGGAGCCCTGTGTTTGTATTTCAGCATGTACGATCTGTCTCTCTTCAAAGAAGAGTTACTCGTTTTCAAGAAAGACAGCGGGAAGTTCCTCCAGCTCCCAGACACCGATTGCCAGCAGGACCCTCCCTTCCTTGTGCTGCTGGTGACATCATCCCCCGAGCAGCAGTTCGCGCGCCTGGTCATCCGCAACACGTGGGGCAAAGAAATGGTGGTGAGAGGACGGCGGATGAAAACGTTCTTCCTCCTGGGAACCAGTGCCAGGAGGAGCACGGCGGAAGCGGTGGCCCAGGAAAGCAGGCAGCATCGAGACGTCATCCAGAAGGACTTCGTGGACGTGTATGCCAACCTGACCCTGAAGACCATGATGGGAATAGAGTGGGTCCACCACTTCTGCCCCCAGGCGGCGTTCGTGATGAAAACGGACTCCGACATGTTTATCAACGTCTACTATCTGACCGAGCTGCTGCTGAAGAAAAACAGGACAACCAGGTTTTTCACCGGCTTCTTGAAAATGAACGAGTTTCCGATTCGGCAAAAGCACAGCAAGTGGTTTGTCAGCAAATACGAATACCCGTGGGACAGGTACCCGCCCTTTTGCTCCGGCACGGCCTACGTGTTTTCCAGCGATGTCGCGAGTCAGGTGTATAACGTTTCGGAGAGCGTCCCCTTCCTTAAGCTGGAGGACGTCTTCGTGGGGCTCTGCCTCAAAAAACTGGACATCAACCTGGAGGAGCTCCACTCCCAGCAGACCTTCTTCCCGAGCGGGTTGAGCTTTTCCACGTGCCGTTTCAGGAAGATCGTGGCCTGCCATTTTGTCGGGCCGCAGAAGATGCTGCTCTATTGGCGGGCTCTGGAAAGTTCCCTGGGGGAAGAGTGTCCAGCTGAGTGAGTGAGGGGAGCCCAGTGGCACATCTGGACATGCTTCTGACAATCCGCGGCGATGGTTTTTGAGAAATCTTGGGATGGCATTGCTGAAGATTGTCAGGGGACAGGAAGGGAGAAGAGGAAGGAGAGGGAGGGGAGGAAGGAGGGAGGGGAGGAAGGAGAGGGAGAGGAGGAAGGAGAGGGAGGGGAGGAAGAAGAGGGAGGGGAGGAAGGAGAGGGAGAGGAGGAAGGAGAGGGAGGGGAGGAAGAAGAGGGAGGGGAGGAAGAAGAGGGAGAGGAGGAAGGAGAGGGAGGGGAGGAAGGAGAGGGAGGGTGGTGTCACGTGGTGTTCCAAATCTAAACTAGATCGAAAGCTCAAATGAAACCACTGACCAGTTTCGACTGAGCGCCCCAAGCAGTAATAGGCTCCACCTCTCGAGCACCTCCACCATCGCACCAGGTGTTGGACGCACACCTGCGCTTTCTCCTTTCAGGGGCCAGCGTCCGTGCGAGGTGGGAGTGTTGTCCTTCCCATCTGACACAGGGGGAAACGGCAGCTTTGGGAGGTACGGGAACTTGTCCTCAGGCTCCCAGCCAACCAACGTCAGCTCGGGGAGGGAAATCGAGGGCTGTTAGGGCCCAGTGGGTGCCCCCCGCCCCCCCCCCCCCCCCCCGCCTGCTCAGCCCTCCCCTGGAGCGCAGCCTTGCTGCTGGTGCCGCTCAGTCCACGTCGGGAGTCCCTCCTCCTCAGCTCCCAGCGTTGTGCTCTTCTGTGCTAAGACTGGGGTGAACGCACGAGGGCCCAGCTGCCTTCTTTCCTGCCATGGATCTTGGGGGGTGGGCACTAACTGAGTCCCTGTCGGCAGGGTACTCGGCTCCTCCCAGAAGATAGCCTGCCGTGGCTGCAGCTCAGGCCCCGACAAACCAGTTTTTATACATTTTGCTCAGAAATCACCGCAAAGTACAAACCAGTTTTTATACATTTTGCTCAGAAATCACCGCAAAGCCTGGCCCTTGGTGCGGACTCGTTGGCACAGGACCGACCTCCCCAAGAGCACAGCATCTCCTCTGAGCCCCCTCCAGCCTCCTGGCTGTCTGCTCCAGGTGCTCTGGGCTGGGCGGTAGGTCTGTAAGTTCACACCAGAGCGCAGTGGGGCTCAAGGCTTGGTCGGTGAAGTATTCTGGGAGCTTTTCCGGGGATTCGGGTGGGTTTATGTGAAGACACTTTCAAGGTCCCGTTGGACACTGGTCGCCGCACTGAGCCCTGTTCAAGTGAGCGGTCTTCCTGTGTCTGCTGCTCGAGCCTGACCCAAGTTCTATGTTTGAGTTTCTCATGTGGCCAAGAAACATCTGAGTTTTGTGGTGTGGAGTTCAACCTTCCATGCCCTCCCAGACGATTGCGTGAGACTGTTGTGCAGGGTTGTGTGGAAACAAGGTACTTCTTTGCGAGGGCCTTGGCCCGTTCAGCCACCGTCACGTTACATGCGGGTCATCTTGCTGCTGACCATAGGGATAGATGGTTCTTAGTGTTTACTTTATCAGACTTGACTTTGCCAGCACTCGTAGCAAAGGCCTCACGTGGCTGCGTAACGTGTACGTGGTGGACTAAGCTCTGACCTGAACTCGGGAAGAGATATTCGCTGCAAACTGGCCACAGCCACGCCGAAGTGCAACGTGAGGTCTGGTGCCCTGTTTTGCACAGTGTTTGTTTGGATGGAGCTGCTGCTTTTTAGACATGTTTCCTTCCCCTGGCTGCTCTGAATGCGCTGGGTCATATCCAGAAGAGCCTCCCTTTCAGGTGGGAAAATCGGGCACCGTGCGTGTCTTCTGAAGCCCAGGTTTTGCCAGGGCCGCGTCCCTCAGTCCCGTAGGATGGGCCGCCGCTGGCCCCGTAGGTGACAGTGCTGGTTGGGCAGAAAGGCTGGGTCTGTGCTTAGGTGCCCACTTGTCTGGTGCGTGTGTCCGTGCGGCCCCGGCTAGTCAAGCCAGCGCCTCTGCGCCGACGGCTCGGGATCCGGCCTTCCCAGCATCAGCCGTGACACACGCATGTGCAGGTGCTACCTCCTTACGTGCTCACAACGGCGCTGCTGGGCGGGCCCTACCAGGGTCCCTGCTTTACTGATGCGGAAGCCGAGGCAGAGCGAGAGGGTGGCCAGTTGGCTGGAGGTTACGTAACTGAAAGAAGCAGACCTAGCACGTGACCCAAGCCCGTGGGGGCGCCGTGCGTCGGTGACACGCAGGCCGTGGCCCCAGGCCTTTGGTGTCGGGGGGGGGGCGAGGGGGGCTCCCTCCCTGCTCAGGCTGCCCCTCCCGGGGTTTTCTTAGTCTCCCGCCACTCCTCGCGCCCGCTCGCCGGCGTCCGAATGCCCGGACCCTGCCGTCCACTGGGCTCCCCAGGCTCCCGCCTCCCCACTTCCAGATTTATCTGATCTGCAGCTCGTCTCACCTCCCGCGGAGCAAGACTCCTGCCCGGCTTCATGCCCGCCCTCCCCGTCCGTTTCTGCCTCTGGGCCGGATCGCCCCAGCGGCGGGCCAACGGGCTGTCACTGCCCACCCGAGAGATCACAGCAACCTTCCCCGGACTCCCCCTCTCCCATTGCCGTTCCCTTTGCACTTCGCACCCTCAGGGGAGTTACGTGTGTTTGTCTTCTGAAGTCCCTCTCCTGTCCTTTCTGAAACCCTGTCTCATCAGACTTGGGTGACCCCCACTCCATCAGATGGCACTCATCAGCGTCATCGGTGACCCGTGTGGCTGGGTCCCCGGTCCGTTCTCAGTCCTCTTCCCCCCAGAACACACGCCTGGTCTTGCTGTTCCCAGCCCAGCTCTCCTCACTGGCTTCCGGGACGCCCGGCGCTCTGGTGCCGCCTCCTCCTTACCGGGCAGTCCTCTTCCGTCTCCTTTGCTTGTCGTGTCTTCGCTTTGACTCCCAGTGCAGGCGTGCTGGGGGCCCAGCCTCGGCCCCCCTTTCTTCCCCGGCTCTACTCTGTGCTCTGGCGGGCTCATCTGGCCTTGGGGTTTTCAGTGTTCATCATTGTTGATGACCCCGTTTGTCTTCAGCCCAGAACTCTCTCTTGCTCGCCATCTTGTACACGCACGGCGAACTTGACATTGCATAACGAGACCATCCAAAATGAACTTCTGACGGCCCTTCCCCCACTGGAGTGTGGCCTGGGATGGTTTAAGGAGCCACCCTACCCTGGCTTAGAGATGAGTGAGCCCTAGAATGGGTGATGCTGGGTCACACTGGTTGCTACATGGAGGTGTTTGCTTCTAAGATTTCTGAGGCTTCGCGCTTATCACTTACCAGAAGAGGGGCTGCCCGAGAATCACAGCGGGTTCTAGTCTTGCCTCCACCACTGATGTGCCAGGTGACCATCAACCAGTCTTTCCTGCTTTGATTGTCCCTGCAGACCTGGCTCATTGTCAACCTGATATTCAAGCCATCACGGCGGGTGATTTCTGTCACCCTCCTATACACGGAGGAGTGTCTGGCCTGAGTCAGGGTATGCAAGTATGTGCTCAAGGACTTCAGGGGCACAGCTGACAGGTTGTCAGACATAATCAACCTTAACCCTAAATGGAAAAATGACATCCGTTGCCAAATGTATTCTTGGTGTCACACTGTTTTGCATTATCTGTTGCACTACCTCCCTTCTTGGGTTTAAGACATTGGTGCCTCGGGCACACCGAGTTTCCGTGGCCGGCGTGGCATTCACCCAGCCTGGCCCAGACCTGGCCCAGAGGTCCCGCCCGCGCGCATGCTCCCGGGAAGTCGGTGCAGGGCCAGCGGTCTCCAGGCTGCGGTCCTTTAGTCTGCAGACAGAGAGGCGAGCCGAGGAAGTGATGACCCCGGTGGTTAACACCAGATCGGGGAGAATCGGCTTAGTTTATACCCGTCTAAACAAGAAAGCAGGGAAAATCCAGCACGACCAGGAATCACCGCCATTCCAGGAGACTTTGTGGTCGGATTTCGTTTTTCCTAAGAGACAGAGATAGAAGTAAATTTACATGTAACTGAATGATACTTGAAAATACTGTCTTCCTGTATTTTAGAGGGATCTGCTAGACTCTTTTGTCATACTTTGGGAGTAGGTGTATGATTTATTTATGATTTGTTAATAATGACGTATTTAATTCCAATTAAGTTACTTAAATAATGATGTACTTGCGTTGGTTAGTTCTTACGGATAAGCTAAATGGGCTCTTCCTGAAAATTCTACAATGTATGGACAGTCTTTTTTTGTAAAGTTTTACATGATGTTTTATATTTATTTTGTGATGGGGAAAATATTTTTAAAATTCGATTTGATTTTCTATGTTTAGCAAAATGTGTTGAACAACCTTGGCCTACTTTGTAAGAGATGGAGATTGCTTGTTTCCCTTGGATGTTTAAGCAAAGAAATGAGGTTCCTGCGCTTGGAGGGCCTTTGGTGGCGGCGGGGGCGGGGGAGCGACAGGGTTGAGGCCCGCCCCTTGGGGATTCCGCCCGGGCGTTGTCCAGCGGGCATCCCTCTCCATCTCCTTTCTCTCGGGAACGTCGTATTTGAGAAAAGCTCTTACTTGAGTTTAGGAAATCAAGCCTTGGGGATGGATGTGATTGCACCGTTTGAACAGTCACGGTAACTTATCTCTGAGGTACGGACTGGGTCCTGGATCTTTCGGTGACAATAAAATGGCTGAAACCGATGTGCTTTCTTTGACGTGAGCATGTGTTTGTCACAATTCTCGTGATTTGGCGGACCTGGAACCACCATTCATCCTTGCTCCTTGTGTGAACAAAACAAGCGTGGAGACAGGCTGGGGGTGCGGGGTGCAGGGCGTGTGTCGGGGGGCATGGATGCCTGGGGGTGGGCGGAGCAGGATGAATGCCCTGCGGCCAGGCCTTGACCTCCAGCGTGGGGGGCGGTCCACCGCCCCTTGAAGGCCCGCTCCGCCCCACCGGTCCTGTCCACTTCCCCCATAGACTCTCCTCCTACCAGTCTCTCCGCCCACTCCACCTGTAACTCCAGTCGAGAACATTCTAGAACATTCTCACAGCACACAAATAGGCTCTCACTTCCCAGTCAGAGGCAACTTTGTAGATGCTCCCTCCTTTGCCACTACCACTCTGATGCGAACTCCGGCCAGCAGGGTCCGTGTGTTGTGGCTGCGACAAACAAATTCACACGGATTGCAGAAGTCCCGTGGAGAAAAAGGGACGGCATGGCCACTCTCTAAGTGAGAGAGGGCCCTGACTCCCCCGCCTGGACAGGCTTTTATTGCCTTCTAGGTACATCACTTTGAGGATGGTCCTCATTTACTATGCACAGGTATGCTTTAGGTGATTACCTTTTACAGATAACAAAGGAAAGAATGTTGCTAATTCAAAGAAAAGGATGTTACAGATGCAAGCGGAAAAGTGGTTGAACTGGTTACATTCCACACTTGGGAGGTTTTAGCACAGACTTTAGGAAGTTACTTTAAAGATATGCAGTAAACATTTGCTGCCTCAATTCAGGGTGAGGAAGTTTTGATAAAAAGCAGGTCTCATAGCAGCCTAGGTACAACGCAGGCCTGATTCCCCTCGGGGAAGCAGATCCGTCGGCTCGGTTCCTGTGTGCCAACTTGCGGGGAGTCCCCCCTGGTCTTCCGAATCAGGTGTTGGGCTACATTCACCACTGCCTGGCGGATAGGTGCCCTATACCACCCTCCTTCTCCTCCCCCCCTATGCTAAAACTTGTCCAAAGAGCAGTCATCCTGCCAGCAGACATCCGCCAGCCCTGCTTTCTTCTCACCTCACACCTGTGTGGGGACCGTCCAGGCGGAGGCACCTGTGCTCCCCATCTGGCTGGTAAGTGGATCTTGCTGGAGGCCTCAGTGCCACCTGACACCCCTGAGCCCAGCCTCCTGCTCAGGTCCCCTCCCCTGGCTTCTGGGACACCACGTCTTGCTGTATTTCCTCTCCCCTCCCCTCCTGGTTTCCTTGGCTGGTTCCTCCCCTTCTGAACCCTGCCAGCCAGCATTCTGGAACACTCCAGGGCTGAGGGCTCAGACCTCCTCTTTTCCTCTATTGGCACTTGATTGAAGTCAAATGACAGGTTTCCACGCACACTCATCAGCTCAGCTGCTGCAACAAAATACTGCAGACAGGGAACTGAACAGAAATGTATCTGCGCACAGTTCTGGAACCTGGAAGTCCAAGATCAAGGTGGCCACGAGGTTGGTTCCTTGTAGACAGCTATCCTGTGCCTTCACAAGGTCATCCAGCTGCGCGAGTGTGTGTCTGCGTCCTAACCTCTTATAAGGACACCAGTAAGATTGGATTAGGGCCCACCAGATGGCCTCATTTGGTCTTAAAGGCCTTATCTGCAAACACAGTCACAGTCTGAGTACTTCGCATGCGCATTTTGCAGAGATGCAGTTTGGCTCATAGCAGGCCCCTCCTCTTCCCTGTCAGTCTCCCCTTGTTCCTTCACTCTATTTTCCTTTATGTCACTCATCTCCACCATTTATACATCTATTGTCTCTCCTCCAAATACTTGCATTTAAAGCAGTGCCTCTTACCCAGTGACCTATTTTTCTGAACAAATGAATACGCTTATGATTTGTGAGAACCGAGCCAGAATGTACTGGATTTTATGAGCTGGAGGGTGGGCCCGTGGTTCCAGTGGCCAGGACTTCCATCCTCCAGAGCTGTGAGAAGTAAGTTTCTGTTCGTCACACCACCCGGTCTGTTGTATTGGCTGTGCTGCCCGAGCTGACCAAGACAAGGCTGGACAACTCAGAGCCACACGAAGAGTGGCTTGACCAGACGTGGAGGCCAGAGTTCTCCCACCCAAGTTCCCCGGAGGCGGGGTGAATGTGACAACGGGTCACAGCCGTGGTGACTCACATTGCCTGGCAAAGGGATTGGACTTACGGTCTAATCAGTTGTGCTCGCGTTAATGAAAAGGGAGATCATCAGGGTGAGTCCAGTCGAATCCCACAAGCCTTTGAAGAGCAGGGAGTGCTTCTGGCTGGGGGAGGAAGGAGAAGTGAGCATGATTCCAGGATTAAAGACGCGACAAACTGTCACCGGCCTAGAAACGGAGGGAATGTGGGCGTCGTCAGCTGACGGGAAGCAGGGAAGTGGGACTTCAGTCCCATGGCTTCCAGCAACCAAATCTGCCAACAAACTGGATGACACCGGAAGTGGATTCTTTCCCAAAGCTTCCAGATAAGGGCCCAGCCGGCTGGTACCTTGTGACGGTCCGCGCGAGGTCCGTGGCAGCACATTCAGACTTCTCGCCTGCAGAACTGGGAGATAGAGTCCAGCAATTTGTTACATAGCAATAGGAAATCAATATTCGAGCCCATGACCACGATGAGGTCAGTGTGACTTGGACACTAAAACATGGCAGGCACAGTGAAAGAAAGGAAACTTGTAGACCAATCTCACCTATGAAAATCGATGTAGAGATCATGAATAACCCGCTGCTGAAATGAATGTCGCAGTACGTTAAAAAATACGAGAGTATTATCTAGTATTGGAAGATGTGTTGGTGCAATTTACACGAACAGGGAACATCAGGGTTCCGTTTGCCTCCTGGAACGGAGGGTTCTAATATGGTAGCGACTTTAACAAGATACCGTGTTGCGTCTCACGTAAAACCTGGGCAGATGGGCCACAGCTGGTATGGTGACCCACCGGTCAGAAGTGACCTGGACTCAGTCCTGCCTTGCCTCCCTCAGCACACGGCTTCTAGCCTGACATTCACACGGCTTCTCCAGCTCCTTCCTTCGTGATTCGTCCCAGCTAGCAAAAAGGTTGAAACGGTGAAATGAGGTGCACGGCCCCACATTCTCCCTCCACCCTACCCGCTCCCTGCACCTTGAAGGGCAAGCCATGGACATTCTGTACCTTCTTCAAATCACAGCTCATTAGCCAGGACTCAGTCATGTGGCCACATCTAGACGCCAGGGATAAAGGGGAAACTATTTGAGTGGCCACGTGTCTCCTGAAACTTTATCACCATGCAAAAAAAAAAAATAATAATAATAATAATGGGGGAAAACTAGCTCTCTGGCCCAAAGAAGACCCCCTGCCCAAAGATTCTGTCAATAAATACAGATGAAGCATTTATGTAATCAAATAAAACCTTTTGTATCAGGGTTCTGCAGAGAAACAGACTAATATTTATGTACACAAACACACAGAGATTTATTTCTAGTAATCGGCTTACGTTCTCGTGGGGGCTGCTGTTGACGTAAGAGGGGTCAAACCTGTGGAGAATTATTATGAGAGTTTATTTGGGTTTATTTGAGCCAACTGACGACATGCCAGGAAGCAAGATCTCAAAATGCTCTCAAGAGCGACAGTTTTGCAGTTCTCTTTACAAGTTTCAAATGAAGGGGGGAGCTAAGGAAGATTCGGGAACCTGGGAGGAAGTAAGGCGGGGAAATCCGGATCGATTCTGGGATAGTTGAAGGGATCGTGTGCCCTCTTGAGGGTGGTCACGCCTGAAGGCCTTGGACAATGAGGTTCACTCTGCGGTTGAAAGGTGTGTTAACCTAAGTGCCCAAGAACAGTGGGCGGGCCTTGCCGAAGGCAAAGATCAGCCTTTCACTGGGGAAGTTACAGGCCTGAGGCATGACTACCCACCTGGACCAGCCCAGCTAGGAGTTTGCGATCAGATCACCCTGGGAGGTTGCTTTTGGTCCCTGAGCTGGTGAGGTGTGTTTGCTTACACTGGTGAGTCTGAGGTCTGGCAGCCTGGAAACTCTTAGGCAGGAGCTGGCATTGTTTCAGTCCTTAGGGAGAGTTTCTCCTTCCCTGGGAAACCTCTCCTTTTGCTCTTACTGCTTTCAGCTGATTGGATGAGCACCCCCCCTCCCGCCCCCCTGCCACTGCCTTATGGAGAATACTCTGGTTTACTCAAAGTCCATTGATTGTAGGTGCTAAACACATGTATGAAATATCTCCAAGCCACACCTTGATTAGTGTCTGATTGGATAACTGGGGACTCTAGTCTAGTTACCATAATTTGCTGTGTATAATGCACATTCATGTTTTTGGCCCAAACTTTCAGGAACAAAAAACAAAACACTTCCGTTTTAATTTTTAAAAAAGATTTTATTTATTTATTTTTAGAAAGGGGGAGGGGAGGGAGAAAGAGAGGGAGAGAAACATCGATCAGTTGCCTCTTGTATGCCCCGAACTGAGGACCTGGCCCGAAACCCAGGCATGTGCGCTGACTGGGAATCGAACCAGCGACCTTTTGATTCATGGGTGGGCACTCAATCCACTGAGCCACACCAGCCAGGGCTTGTTTTAATTCTTTAATCCAATTATTTATTTATTTATATTTAAATACTTGCTTTTTGTATTATAAAGGAATTTTAGTATTTGTTTTTGAACATACTGTGACACAAGAAATTTTATGTGACAAATAACTACAAAACACAAGAACAGATAAAAGGTACAAGACATTTTATGTACTGGTAACAAATTAGTGCTACCCACGTATGCTGCGCATCCTTATTTTTCCCTAAAAAGTTTGGGCAAAAAGTGTGTGTTATCATGGCAAAATACGGTAAGTCGACACATCAAACTGACAGTCGTGTCCCTCACGCCAAAAACAGCACAAAACAGCAAGTTACGATTTGAAAGACATTTCCTCAGCCTGATAAAGGCAATTGTAGTGCATATTGGTTATCTTCTACATCTCTGTATTTATGAATATTTTTAGGCTGCTCAACATCTACATCTTCTTCCTACGTTTGGAAAATCGACCTTCCCGTGAGTCTCAGGGAGCGTCTGGTCCTGTCTCCCACTCTAGAAGTCCAAAAGGCGTATCCCATCCCGATCCCGCCCATCCCCAACCACTCTGCGATTCCATCCTAGGCAACCGTGTGCTTTTCCAGGGACCTTGATCAAGAATCGATTTTACAAAGAAGCAGGTGTTGTTTAGGGCTCTGTCTGCAGGCAGGTGCAGAAGCATCGGGACAGGACACTTACCAGGCTTGAAACATCCCCTGGGCCCTGGGTTCCCACATAGCCTCCTGGGTTCATGTCCGTTCTCTAAGCTTGCTTTTGCAGCCTTGGCATGGATCCTGTTAGAAACCTAAGGATCTCTTTGTTGTTGCCTTCATTGTGAAAAGTTTAGCTTGAGCCAGTTTCTGTTGTTTGTAACCATAAACCCTAATGGGTATCCACAGAAAGCTTACAGAAGCAAACTTGACAGTGAAATGTTAGAAGCACTACCTCTCAAAGCAATTTTCTGAATTGGAGGCAATATTACTCTCCCGGGGACATTTGGCAATGCCTGGAGAGATTTTTCATTGCCACAGCCTGCAAGGGTGGGTGCTTTGCTCTGACACCTAGCACCTAGTGGGTGGAGGCTAGAGATGCTGCCAAACCTCCCACATAATGTCAGTAACGCTGAGACTTAGAAATCCTGCTTTCAAGTGAAACACAAGACCAGGAGGCTTGTCGTCATTGTTTCTGTTCAGCAGTATACTGGGAGACCTGGAGAGCACAATAAAACAAGTAGAAGAGATGTAAGGACTGGAATGGGAAAAAATAGGATGCTTATTATTTGCAGAGGATATAACTAGATATTTGAAGGCAATGATAAGAAACATGAGCGTAAGTCAGTGCCGCGTGTCAGTGCCACGCCAACAGCCACCATGTAAAAAGTGATGCCTTCTCTGTTAATTTTGCAGCTTCTTAAGAGTCTGTGACAATTTCAAAATAAAAGTTTTAAAAAGAATTACTTAAAAATTTCTTTTTAAAAATATATTTTATTGATTATGCTATTACAGTTGTCCCATTTCTCCCCCATCATTCCCCTCCACCCTGCACACCCCCTCCCACCCACATTCCCCCGCTTTAGTTCATGTCCATGTGTCATAAGTTCTTTAACTTCTACATTTCCCACACTATTCTTGCCCTCCCCCTCTTTATTTTCTATCCACTGTCTATGCTACTTATTCTTTGTACCTTTTCCCCTCTCTCCTCCTTCTCCCACTCCCCTGTTGCTAACCCTCCATGTGATCTCCATTTTTGTGGTTCTGTTCCTGTTCTACTTGTTTGCTTTTGTTTTAGGTGTGGTTGTTAATAGCTGTGAGTTTCCTGCCTTTTCACTGTCCTATTTTTTATCTTCTTTTTCTTAGATAAATCCCTTTAACATTTCATATAATAAGGGCTTGGTGATGATGAACTCCTTGAACTTGACCTTATCTGAGAAGCACTTTATCTTCCCTTCCATTCTAAATGACAGCTTTGCTGAACAGAGCAATCTCGGATGTAGGTCCTTGCCTTTCAAGACTTCAAATACTTCTTTCCAGCCCCTTCTTGCCTGTAAGGTCTCTTTTGAGAAATCAGCTGACAGTCTGATGGGAAGTCCTTTGTAGGTGACTGTCCCTTTATCCCTTGCTGCTTCTAGAATTCATCTTGTTCGTTTTCATCTTGGCTAATGTAATTATGATGAGCCTTGGTGTGTTCCTCCTTGGGTCCAACTTCTTTGGGATTCTCTGAGCTTCCTGGACTTCCTGGTAGTCTATTTCCTTTGCCAGATTGGGGAAGTTCTCCTTTATTATTTGTTCAAATAAGCTTTCCACTTGTTGCTCTTCTTCTTCTCCTTGTGGTACCCCTATAATTTGGATGTTGGGATGTTTAAAGATGTCCCGGAGGTTCCTAAGCCTCTCCTCATGTTTTTGAATTCATGTTTCTTCCTTGTTTTCTGTTTGGTTGTTTCTTTCTTCCTTCTGGTCCACTCCATTGATCTGAGTCCCAGTTTTCCTCCCATCTCCATTGGTTCCCTGTGCATTTTCCTTCATTTCACTTATTATAGCCTTAATTTTTTCATCTAATTTGTGAGCAAAATCAACCAATTCTGTGAGCATCCTGATCACCAGGGCTTTGAACTGTGCATCTTATAGGTTGGCTGTCTCTTCTTCACTTAGAGGAATTGGCTCTGGGGATTTGATTTGTTCTCCAGTTTGAGCCATTTTTGTTTGTTTGTTTGTTTGTCTGGTCGTAGTTGTTACGTAGTGAGGGGTGGAACCTTAGGTATTCCACAGGGCGGGGCAGCCCAATCGCTGGGTAGTGATGTTATGTGTGGGGGCGGGGTCCAAGAGGGAACAATGGCGCCTGCTCCTCTCTCTCTTGGATTCCAGTCCCTTCTGCCACTTCCCCTTTGCCTGGATTATCTGTGCGTGAATGTGGGACCACCTGGTCAGCCAGCTGCCTTGCATGGCCTCACTGGGTCTGCACAGTTGCCACCCCATGCCTGGGTCTGCTAGCCGCTGCCTGTACGCCTGGGAACTGCCAGTCGCTGCTGCCTGTGTGCCCGGGTCCACCAACCTCCACTTTTTTCTATCGAGACTCTGCCCCTCTTACCGGTCTGGATGAATGGTTGTTGGACTTTCGTACAGTTCAGTTTTCTATCCGTTCTGGTTGTTTTCTCGTTTCTAAATATTTGTTGTCCTTAATTTTTGTTGTTCGAGGAGGCACAGTGTGTCCACCTATGCCTCCATCTTGGCCGGAAGTCTATTTAAAAATTTCTTTAGCAACAGAAACAACTATAAGCTATTTAATAATAATTTAACAATAATATTTAAGAACATCTTAACGTAAGAACAGTAAGAATTAAACATGAGGGGGAACCCTAAAAACCTGGAATTTGTTTATAGAAAAATGTGTATTTATTCTTACATGTTTAAACTTCAGTCACCTTCAAAGTACTCTCCATTTGATGCAATGCACCTATCAAGATGTTTTTTCCACTGCTCAAAACAGTGTTTGAACTCATCAGTGTTGATGCCTTTTGGTGCTTCTGCCATTTTTTGTTTCACCTCTTCCACATCAGCAAAACTTTTCCCTTGGAGGCATTTTTTCATCTGGGGAAACAAAACAAAAAAATTTTTCTGGGCAAGAATAGGGAGGGTGGGGCCTGAGGGTCTGCTGGGGGCCCCTGTCCTGGGAGCGAGATGTTGGGGGGCTCCACCCGCAGAGCCCCATCCCTCTGTCATGGATGAAAATAAAACTACCAAGACATGATCTGCTTGGGGAGGAAAGGTGGTGAAACTCTCAGAGGAGAATGACCCAGAGCCCCTTCCTCACTAGGCTTTTATTGGGCTCAACTACACAGGAATACAGGTTTAACATTTCAAAGAAATCTGAGGGCTTAATCTGAGTCAGTGTCTGTCAGGAAAGGGGGTTTCAAAACTTTGGGAGACATACTCATTTCCTCCTCGGACCCTTATCATTTACGGATTCTTTCTTATGACCGATCACCTGGGCAACCATTCTGGCCCACACGGGGCTGCACTGTTCACCATCATAGTTTCAGGCTTTAAGCTGATTAGGCTCAGGAAGTAGAAGACATCTCCCAGATGGAAATGGGGACTTGGGCTATGTTAGAATAGCCGGGGGGCGAGGGTCCATCACCCCCTCTTTGCTGTAGCCCCCCGAGTCCTTCCATGAGGGCCTCCCAAGTGGTTGCGTCTGGCTTAGGTTGCCCCTCCCATGAGGAGTCTTACCCGTCATTGACTGCCAACCAAGCAGTTGGGCCAGAGATGGATGAGGCAGAAGCGGCGCTCCTGCCAGGGAGATAAGCTTTGTCTCCTTAGTAGGTCACGTCCTTGTGACAGAACAGACCCAGATGAAGTGGGTCCCTTGGGCTCTTACACAGCCCACCATGGGGTGAGGGTTACAACTCCTGAAACCAGGCTGAATGGTCCGCAACAAGGGTCATGCTGTTTTTGGTCAAAAACTGCTGAACACCCAGTACAGTGTCAGCAGGTGCACTTGTAAATCACCCATTATGAAATGGGCAAATGCGTTGAAAGAGTTCTCAAAAAAAAAAAAAAAAATTCACTGAAGCTGAACGCAGCCTCTCACAACAACGCCAGCTGGTATACTGATACAGATGGGTTCCTAGAACACTCCCCTAGCAGGGAAAGCCTGTACTATAAGGGCCTGCCCTCCAGAAGATAATTCTGGGTCATTTTGGGACCCCCCTCAGAAAAGGAGAGACATGCTATGTTTGAAAACACCTAATGATATAAGATGTCACTTCTCCTAAAATTCTACATTCAATGTAGTTCCAGTAAAAATCCCAATAAAGATTTTTATAGAACTTGAAAAACTGGTCTTAAAAATAATATGGGAGGGTAAAGGGCCAAGTATGCCAAGGAAAATTTTGTAAAATAGAAGTGACCTCTGGAGAGAGAGGGGAGGATATGAGATACAAAGGGTGGGGGAGGAAAGACAGGCAAAGGCTGTTTAGTAAAAAGTCTAAAATAAACATGTAAACTGTGGGTAGCATGTACATGGGTGTTTGTTAATGTTTTTTTTTAAGAGAGAGGGGAAGGGAGGGAGAAAGAGGGTGAGAAACATCGATGTGCGAAAGAAACATTGATCTGTTGCCTCTTGCATGCACCCCACCTGGGACCAAACCCACAATCCAGGCATGTGCCCTGACCGGGAATTGAACCAGCGATCCTTCGCTTTGCAGAACAATGCCCCACCTGCTGGAGCACAAGGTCAGGGCATCTGTGTTAATTTTGAAAAAGCTATAAGCAAACCAAATCTTGCTCTGGCTTTTCTCTGCAGGCTGGGTTAGAGGCAGGTACAGCTGGAAGGAAGGGGACCCACAGCGTTCAATCTACACGAGAGGAAATGACCAAAGCCATGGGGAAAGTTGCATGGAGATATTCAGGGAGCAAGAGGCACAGAAGTGGCGATTAGTTAAACACGGGGAATGAGAGAACGAGGAGAATAGGATGATACCAAGGGTTTTGGGCTTGGCAGCTTGGTAGGCAGTAGTGCCATTTTCTGGACAGAAAACAGAAGGGGACTGAGGTGTGGGAGAAGCAATAGTGTAGGTTTGGACAGAGAATGGGGGGGCCACCCATGGGGGGATGTCTGGGGGGCAGCTGGCCATACAGATCTGGGAGCCCAGGAGGAACACCTGGGCTGGGGACTGAACCCTGGGAATCGAGATCATAATCGAAGTGGCAAGAATGAGTAGGAGGAGCCATCACAAGGTGAAATTTGGTTTGCCTAATTTATTGTCTTATTTTCAAAGCAAAACTGTAACATGGTGAGTTATATAGAAAGAAGCTAATTGGGTGGGGGGCGGGGTGAGGGAGACAAAACCAAACCTCAAAGCCAATCAGCTGAAAATAGCACTTTACCGTTACAAAATGAACCACTTTCACCCACAGGCTCATTTGACTTCAGAACAGCCCTTGACGGGGGCAGAACAAGTGTATTTTTTCCCCTTCGCAGTTGAAATGAAATGAAACTCAGCAGGATCATGACTTGCTGTACGTTTTTTTTGGTCAGTTGGCAGGACGCACTTAGTTTATTCCCCTGCCCAGGCGGCTTCTGAGAGCACCAGATGAAAGCTGCACTGTGCTCAGCGTGTGCTGTCATTAAGCCAAAGACGAGTGTAAATCCCCCCATTTCGACAAACACTAAGCATATGGGGGGTCAAGTTAAAGGTATCTTTTTATGCTCCGTTGCTGTGGGATTGAGCTCCCACATCAACCTACGGCCTCTGGCTGTGAGTTCCCAGCGGCCTTTGCATTTCCCCTTTAAGAGAGGCACAGAGTCACCAAATTCTGTGTAAGAGTCCTCTTTCTGGAACAACAGGAGATGGGTCTCCCCAGCTGCTAGGTTGAGGTCACGTGACCAGTTCTCACCAATAGGCTGTAGGCGGAAATGTCAGGGGTGGCCTCCGGGTTGAAACAGAGAGGAACAGGTGTGAGGTCTGCAGGCTTTTTCTTTGCCGTTGGTAGTGAGTGTCGAGGCCACTTGTTGAAGTGACGGCACTCCAGGTTAGCATGGACTTAGGTCTCGGTGAACCACGGAAGCATTGTTTGGTATCAGTAACAGAGGGCGCATTTGAGTGAGCTAATTATGAGACTGTGTGTGTTTCCTCCACAAAATCCTGGACAACCACACTGAGCAGGGGTCTGTGTTCAACTGAATATTTTTTTCTCCACAGCCTGACCCCCATGTATTTTACTTTCTTAATAGAGACCTATATTGCCATTATAAAATGGCTTAGCAGGCTAAAATGACGAGAACCTAAGCAATTTGTAGCTTTCGAAGAATTACAAAGATGGGGCAAAATGAAATAACTGGATCAGGAAGATAAGGAAGTGCGTTGGAGATTGATGTCATCAGCCATGTGACTGACAGTTGTACTTACAGGAAGCTGTGCTTGTCAGTGGGACTGACCATGTCCCCCTGCCCGCACCCCCACCCCCCACCCCAGGCCTGATCCCTTCTGCTGTTTCTTTGAGAATGTATGTTGATATTTCTAAATAATATGCTTAGATTTCTGTGGCTTGTTATGTCACTCAAGATATTGTCTATGGACCCCCCATTACCGCGGGTGAGAGTTTAGCCATCTCACACCTTCTAGCATGACTTTACCTCCCTCCTGTCCTCACTGTATCCCAATTTTTGCTTAAATATTCACTTGCTATTTATTATTTATTGCATGGCGTGACCTTGACTCTGCTGCGGCTGACATTGCCCCTGGTTTCCTGCTTGCTTTCCAAGCTTGAATCTCTGGCGTTCCTATTGCTTCTGTGAACTCCCTGGTTTCCTCCGTGGAAGTTCTTTTCTACTTCAGTCGAAGACAACGTCTCCTGCTTGCAACCCAGAACTCAAAGAGGTGCCTAGAAGGTATCCAATAAATATTTCTCAAGTTAACAAATAAACCAACGAATTAGTCACCATCCATTTTCTGTGTAATACTTCACAGTCACCTAGAACTCTCCCACATTCTGATTGTCGCACCTGGTTGCTGCCCCATTCGATGTTCCAACATTTAAGTTACAATATTTGGTGTAAGAGCTAGGGGATAAAATTAAAATATGAGCCTAAAAGGTAGAAGAACAATTTCTTCCCAAAGGAAATTAGATATGCAAATAGCTCCAAGAGAAAGAAGTCTGTAAATGGGAACTAAACCTTCAGCTATGAACTGACATTCAACAGACGCACCGTGGGTGGAAGCAGTTCACCGAAGGGCTCTCTCTGCAACGGACAGAACAGCATCTGCAAAGGCATAAACCGCCTCCCTCCAAAATGCTCAAACTTTTGTTTCAGTCATCTGACCTTGACCTTTGGTTTACAAATTTATCGTGAAGAATGTTTCTACTCACCCCACCTTTGCTGAAAGTAAAATCAACCATATCTTCTTTCACCCCCCCCCAAATAATCCTCTACTTAGATGAATACTAAAAAAGGGGAGAACGCATTAATACTAATTTACATCCAAATCATCTGAACCGTAGTTTTGTAGCAGATGTAGACAGAATGTCATTTAAAGGATGTTCAGAAGCCTTTCGCAAGCCCAGATGGAAAGCCTTCAGGACTTCCCACGTTTATCATTGCAAGCCATGTTTGAGACATGGTGGTTCGAAGCATGCTTCAGAGTTGTCCTAAGAATTCCCCTCTCTTATTACCGATTCCCGCTGAGAAGGGAAAGAACTCTACGTCGTGCGTTGCCTTTGGTTTGCGGAACGCAGCCCTGAAGCCGGGTTTGCCCCTTCTGAGAGCTGGAGGACCACGCCCCAGTCTATGGAGCCGTCGCAGGAAGCCAGACAGGAAAGGCTGTGGTGTGTTTGTGACCTCACCGGTCACAAAGCCGGTGATGAGTTGCCGACAGAGTCCCTTTTTGACTCTGTATCTGACCTCCGGGGGCCAGCGCTGACCTCGTTCCACCAACACATTCCAGCAACAAAAGGAGATAGATAGTAAATTCTTAAAAGTAGCTTTAAGAAGAAAGAAACACGAAACATTGGGGATGAGAAGCTTCATAACTTTAATGCTTTTGTTCTACACAGCCTACACGTTTCCCGTGTAATTTGTGATGCCTATACAACGTGGTACAGAAAATGACTCCACACTGCCATGGAGCGCTGGCCCGTGTGGCTCGGTGGGCTGGGCGTCGCCCAGCACAGTGAAACTTCCGACTCCTGTCCGGGCACATGCCTGGGTTGCTGGCCAGGCCCCCCAGAGCCCGTGTCGGGGGGTGTGGGAGAGGCACCCAATTCATGTTTCTCTCTCTCCCTCCCTTTCTCCCTCCTTTCCCCTCTAACTGAAAATAAGTACATGAAATCTTTTAAAAAATGGTTTTAAACATTGTAATGGAAAGCCATGTGACCCGAATGTGACCAAAGACGAGAACACAAAATGTGTACACCGAAGGGCTGGTGTAGACCAGTGCTTTCCTGACACAGATTGAAAGAAAAAAAGCTTTTCGTTCGCTCTCTGGCCTCCTCAAATGCTTCTGCATTTTTGGGGTCAGTAGAAACACAATGGCTTCTTCAGTGTGTCCTCTCCGTACAGCTGTGTCAGCGCCTGGTTCACTGGGGACACACAGGTATTCCTCCTCAGGAAAACGCCCCGGACTCGGCTCCTAGGTCCCAGGGGAGGGAAACGGAGCCCGCTGCCCTCGGGGCTCCTGGCTCCTGCCTGGAGGCCACCAGGCAGCGTGGCTGCCGAGGCTGGAACTTACCGTCGTCTGCTGAACGTGGCTTGCCCTGCCCACGAGGAGGGTGAGTTGGTGTCCCGGGCCTGGTCATCTGTCGCAGCCGTGGGAGCCTTTGACCTTCGCCCATCTGGGCGAGGAGTTCCCTGGGCTGGACCCAACCCGGGAGTGCAGAGACTCGTTTGCTACGTATGATCTATGACTGGCCTATCCGTATGCTGTGCTTACAATGATCTCTTTCCGTGACAGTTTTTCCTCTCCCACTGCAATGAACAACTATCCATTTTTCCTTTGCTTAGTTTGTATATGTAGCCATTACTAATTCTTCCCTCCTCATCCAGCTTCCTGTCAATTCTGTTCTGTGTGTAGCCAGAGGCAGCGGGTCCTTCTTCTGATGTAACTTTTAGTGGCGCCCTCAGCTCTTCACATCTGGGTCAGATCTGGCCGGTCGAGTCCCAGCCTCGCTGCACAGCTGGCGTCCTGGGGCCCTGGGGCCCGTTTCCTGGGATCAATGTCTTCTTCCTGCTTGGTTGACTCTCTTGTGTGGGTGGAGCACACCCTTTTGAGTTCAGAGATAAAGGTGTCTGAGTGCTTCATGATATGGTGGCTTTGATATCTTTCTCAGCTGGCCTGCACTGGTGTTGAGACCTTGCCCGGGCTTGGAAAAGGAGTTGAGGGTACTGTTCTTCCCAGTCTGTCTCGAAATGAGCATGCTGGCCATGGCGAGGGGTACCTGCCTTTGCCAAGGAGCACTGGGGGTTAGGGATGGCAAGGAGCTTCCTTTTTCACTGTGTAACTTTTTGTGCTCTTTGATGATCAAAGGTTAATTGCAGACACTGTTTTATAGAGACAATGTGGAATATACATGCAAAGGAATACTACGCAGCCATAAAAAGTGAAAAATGGCCATTGGCGACAGCATGGATAGATTTGGAGAGTATTGAGACCATCAGGCTAAGTGAAAGAAGTCAGACAGGAAAGGACAAGAACTCGCTAATGATTTCACTAATAGGTGAGACATAAAACAGAGAGCAACAAATGAACAAATAAAAGAAGCGTGCAAACTGAAAAACAAACTCACAGATACAGACAACAGAATGGTGGCTGCCAGAGGGGAAGGGAGATGGGGGGAGATTGAAAGGGAGAAGGGGGCCGGATCCATGGCGACAGAGGAGACTGGACTTGGGGGGGTGCGGACACACAGTAGGGTGCACAGATGTCGGGTTACAACGCTGTGCACTTGAAATTTATGTGATGTTCCTAACCCATGTGACTCCAATACAGTTAACAAAAATGAAAAAGAACTTGAGAAAAGACACGAAAAACACGAAGCATGGCTAATAGGAGGAACTTAAATCATCCCTCCATTGACCATGCATCACATTGTATTTAACATTGTTTGGGCCATATGAGCAATGTATTCACTGCGACACGGCGATTTTACGGGGCGGGGGGGCGTTTCTCTAGATTAGACCGTTGTGTAAACCCAAATGTAGTGACCGTAACTGCGTGGTGGAAAGGAATCTTGCAAGGTTATCTCAGAGCTTGTTAAAAAATGAATGAAGATTTGAAAACTTTAGGGAAAAGATGCACGTTTAACCCCAACTGCGGCCATCGAAGGTTGAACTGCGTTGCTTTCAAACAGTGTTCTCACACGCACGCTGCAATTCTCACCGCTCCCCGCCACCAGGCCCGGCACGGCCACGCAACACCGTCCCCACAACGACGGGGCCTGTCCGGGGCTTTCCCAGGCCTTCCACTGGTCACAGTGCGGGGAGCTGGCCTCTCAGTGGGCAACGCAAACCAAGAAAGATGGCACCGCAACACCTGCCTCCTACCACACAAACCTCAGAGTTAAGGGGAATGTGAAGAGGAAATGGTTAAACCCGTATATATATATTTTTTCTGAGAACCTTTTGATTAGATAAAGCGCTCAGCCTTGTCCTTAGGTAGGAGAGCACTTTTAATTACACACTCACTGTTAATCTTTCCTGCTCTCCCCAATAGTTGTGGGAAAATGGCCAAAGAGGAGTCTCTATACGCACAAAATGATTTAAAGGATGTTGAAAAGAGGTAAATTCTCATGATTCCTTTAATCTAGAGAGTGGTTCTCAGCCCAGCCTAGATATTGTAATCAGCTAAGAAACTGTAAAAATACTGATACTTGGCTCCCTCCTGAGAGATTCTGAATTAATTGGTCTGGCGACATCTGGGCTTTGGGGTTTTGAAGCTTTCTAGGCGATTCCAGGACACAGACGTGAGAATGGCTGCCTGAGGCGGACGCTGTCCTTTAGACACAAAAACATGGAAAAGGTTCTTGGTTGTCTCTGACAGTCGTCTGACTCACTCCTCAGACACTGTGATCTTCGGATAGTTTGTTATTTATTCGATCTAGGTTTTGCACTGACTCTTAAAATATTAAAGAATGCTGGTTGTTTTTATCTTCTTCTTACCTGAGTAATACATGTTAAATGATCACCAAACTTAACTACTGTTCAGTTTTTGGTGGACGCTCTTTGTCTTTTATTTACTTTTTCACTTTAAAAAAATGCAATATACACAAAACAGGAAATGTACGGACAGTTCAGTGACTAATTATCAGGTGAAGGCACGAAACCACACCGGGTCCACGGCCTGCTAGAAGCTCTTGGGTGCCCTTCTCTGAAGAAATAAGTTCTTTTGGTCATCGATTTCTTGCCTGTCTTGATAATTCTACTGCCTAGGTACACTTTGCAAACAATATGGTTGATTTTGTCTATTTTTAAAAAAATTTTTAAATTTTTTTATTTTTAATTTTTTTATTTTTAATCAGTATTTTTTAATTGTTGATATTGTACAGTTTTCTGTCTTTTACTCCACCCCAGCCCACCACCCCAGCCCTCCCCACCTTCCTCCCATTTCCACCCCCCATAGTTTTTGTCCATGAGTCCTTTATACTTGTTGCTCTAGTTTGTCTATTCTTTTTTTTTTTTTTTAGTTTGATAGCTGCAGTTTAATCATCTACCTTGCTGTAGTATATTCCATTGCGCGAAGGTCCCCAGCTGAGTGTCTGCCGTCGACGGGCGCTGGGTTGTGGCCTCTGCTGGTTAACAACAGTGCCCGTGACCGCTCTCGTTGTCTCCCGGATCCCGGTTTCTCCAGAGCACGCATTCCTCACATGGAATTGTGGGCCTTCTGGGACACATATTTTCAACTCGAATAGAAAAGGTAAGATCGATTTCCAGACCGGCTGTGCGAATTTCGGTCTACCAGCAGTCCGAGAGGCCTCCTCACTTCAAGTCTCCTTACTCTGCAGACCTCAGTCCTGCTGAGCTCTCTGAGTGCTTCTCAGAGTGCGCTCTGAGTGTGTGATGGCATTTCATCGAAATTTTCATGAGCACGTCCTCAGCCTGCGACGAGGCTAAGCATGTGCAGCACGCGCTTCTATGGCCCTGCGTTCTACCCCTGGGCTCATCTTCCGTTTTCTGTGGGTTGTGTCTGCTGTTCCTTTTCTTGCTCCTCGCAGTGGTGCCTAGCTCGTGGGTTTTTGGCTTTTCTTCCTCTTTACAACATGTAGTTAAGCCCATACATTTCCTCCTAACCCAGCTTGAGCTGCAGCCCTCCGGGTTTGATAGCCGGTGTACATTTTTCAGTGAAGAATATTGCTGAGTTTACACGTTTGTTTATTATCTAACACCGAAGAGTTTCAAGATGTATTCATTAGCTAATATTTATTATTCATGACATTCATTTCTAGCTGCTCGTTCTATCACTTACTAACAAGAGGAACGTTAAAATTCTCCCACCACAACTGTGGTTTTTGCTAAATATCGTTGGAGGCCAAGTTATTAGATATGCACCCACTACAACTGGTTATATCATCCTGATCTATTGAGTTTTGCATAATTTTAACCTAGTAAAGCATTTTCTCTTAGCGTCTTTAGTTGATTTGAATATGCTTATATTAGCTTTATTTTGCTTATTTTTTTCATGATTTATTTTCCCATCCTTTGATATTCAACCCTAGTGCATCCTTATATTTTAGGTGTATCTTTTGTGAATAGAGTTAGGTTTTTTTCCTAATCAGACAGGGTTTTTCTTTTTCTTTCTTTCTTTTTTTTTTTTTTTGCCTATTAACTGGAATATTTAGTTTGTTTATCTTTAATATAATTACATATATTTGGATTTCCATTCTATTTTGAGCTTTTTATTTTTGCACCTACTTTGTTTCTTTGGTCTCCTACCTTGATTTCTTATCGGTTTGATTATTTTTCCTCTCGTAGTTTAGAAATTATGACTTCTGAGCCTATTGTTTTAGTGATAACCCTAGAAACCATGATACGGATCCTTATTTGATCAAAATCTAGACTTAATCAATACTTTAAATCCCTGTTTGGATAGTACAAAACTTGACCATGTTAATTTTATATGTTCCTCTTCTGACGTAGGTTACTGTCATGGGCCTAAATTCATTTTAGCCCCATTAGTGGTTGCTATTTTATAGGCAATGTTCACCTGTATTTGCCCATTTCAGACCCTGAATCTGAGGTCATTTTTCTGCTGCCTTCAAAATTTTGCTAGATTTAGAATACAAAATAAACAGTTTTTTTTCTCATGGCACCTCGAAGCTTTCACTCCAGCCACCTCCTGTCTTCCTGCACGGCTGCTGAGAAGCAGCCACAGTCTGTTTTCTCTTCGCTTGAAGCGGGTTTTCTCTGCCAGCTGTTCTGCAGTTTCATCACAGGCATACGTTTGTTTTTGTCTGTCCTCTTCGGGGGTCGTCGGGCTTCACGAGTTTGTGGGGTGGTGTCTTGCCTTGGTTTTTGGATCATTATTAGCTAACATCTTTCAAAACATCGCTTGCTAGTTTCTCATTTTGTTCTCCGTCTTAAACAGCTACTGTCCTGTCTCCCACTGCCCTGCTTCTTAATGTGTTTTTCGTCGTTTTGTCTTTGTAGAGAGTTCTGAATAATTACTTCTAGTGTAGCTTCTAGATTACCAGTTCTCTCCTCTGATAGTTTGCTATGCTGTTACGCTCCATTAAGCTTCAATATGGTTTTTGTACCTTCAGTTTTCATAGTTTAATTTGGTTCTTCTTATATACTGTGCTATTCTTTTTGGCCACTGAGTGGTTGCCTTATTCGATAATCCAGGTTGATGTGACTTCACTCCTAATTGTGCAAATGAGAGCTTTGGCTGCACTTGAAGAATATTTACAGAAACACGGGTTGCATTCTACAAGGGTTCTATTATTTTTAGCCCTAAACATGATGTGTAATCTTTCCACGTGAATCCAACTTAAGTGGCTGAATAGCTAATAAGTTGACTTCAGTTGTTCGGTTTCCTCAAATTTTTTTTTTTTTTTTTAAAGAATTTATTTATTTATCTTTAGAGGGGAAGGGTAGGAGAGAGGGAGAGAAACATCAATGTACGGTTGCCTCTCGTGTGTCCCCTGCCGGGAACTGGCCTGCAACCCAGGCATGTGCCCTGACTGGGAATCGAACCGCGATCCTCTGGTTCGCAGGCCCGCGCTCAATCCACTGAGCTACACCAGCCAGGGCGGTTTCCTCAAATTTTAAAATAGTACCTACCTGCTCATGCGAAGACTTGGGTATGACTGTCTACAGCAGTTTTTACTTAGAGGAGCCCAAACTAGGAATGACCCAAACGTTTATCATCAGGGAAACGTTAAATCCATCCAGACATATTCGTACAGTGCAACCCTACTCAACAATAACGAAGGAACAAACTCCTGGTATGCACAGCATGGATCAATCTCGAAAACACAAGCTGAGCAAAGGAAGCCAGACGCAGACGCATCCACACTGTGTGATTGCGTTGGTGTGAGTCCCAGAAAAGACCGATCTCCCCTGCAGTGACCAAGAGTGGAGCAGTGGTGGCCTCGGGTGGCCAGAGGCCTACAGTACGGATGTCCCTGGGGGGCTACTGGTCAGCTCACCATGGTCTGCCCTCAGGCTCCCAAAGATTCATGTCCATTCCACATGCAAAAAAAAAAAAAAAAAAAATTGTTGAGCGTCGGCCATGGGACTCAGGCTCAGGGCTGGCTGACTTCCTTTGCTGTCCCTTTCATCCACACAAACTGTGACGGGGACTCCCTTCACCAATGAGAAATCTACGGCTGGGAAGTTAAAAAGCACCGTCAACATTTCCCGGTTAGTCAGCATCAGAGCTCAGACGCAAATGCAGGACCAGCTTGAAAGCCCTGTCTCGGAACCGGTACATCTGCCTCAGAGCAGCACACAGCCCAAACCCTCGGACAGCGGAGGGAGCGCAGCCGCTGCAGGGTGGCGCTGGCCGAGGACCAGGTAGGCATCGTGTGTCTTAGCCGATGGCAGCCCTGGCGGAGGACACTTGAGCCCCGGACTCTCCTCCTCATGTGAGACGCCAAGACCCACGGAAACTGAATGCCACCTGGGATGAGGGAGGAGGGAGTTCACCTCTGGTCGATGTAGTTTCCCCAGACATAACGGAGCTGACCCTCAATGATCAACGGATATCCCGCGAGGAGGTGGTCGGGGAGCGCTCGAGGTAGAAATTAAATCCAGACGTAAACAAGCATAAGGAACGTGACGTCTGCGGCTCACCTGAGTTTTGTGGATTGAGACACTGGCCCTTGGAGAGCTCCAGCCATGTGCCAGGCACCCTGCTGAATAACTTATACTGACTGCGCTGTTTAATAATAACCACTGGATGGGTTGTAGACGAGCTCAACTAGTAAATGGGGGAGTCAGGTGTGTTGGGACTTCTAAGGTGCATTGCCCTTCTTTATTTTGAATGACTGTGAAACAAAAAGTAGAGTCAGATCGACATCAGAATATTTTAGTTGATTCACCAGCAAATACGGTTGAGAGAATGTGATTTGGACCTGAGCCTGAACTTGAATCTTCAAGCTCATTCATCCATCGCCTCTCCAAAGTCTAGACTTTGGACTGTGCCACAGGGTAGGATCCCCAGGAGACGGCCCTGAGGCGGAGATTTCTGTGCAGGTGGTGTTTGGGGGTCGGGGGGGGGGGTTGTCACGAGCAACACCTGTGAAGGAGTGAGAACAGGACCTGGCAGATGTTAAACAGCTGTAAGGATCCAGCTGCATCCTTGGCTGACTTCCTGGAGAACTCTAAACATGGATGGCATTTCGGAGATGCCTTGAATTGAAAGTGAGGGAGCTGGGTTTTGGTGCCCTTGCATCCGTGGGTTGCTGGGGGCAGGATACCTCTAGGGACAACCCTTGGATGAGGTTGCTCCATTTGGTCGGGGACAAACTTGAAGAGGAACACAGCTGTGAGCCCTCACCAGGAAACACTCTGGCATCTGAGGGCATGAATGGCCTCAACCGAAGGTGGGTGGTAGCCAACACATCACGGGGGCCCCTCCATTCCTCCTGCTGCGCTGCTTGGACCAATTTGCACTAAATACTAAGCTCACCCTGCATGGAAGAAGCTCCTCTAGGATTTGCTTGATCTCCTTCCTGGAGAAATCTACAATAGGGAGGTTCTTAGGACAGACTGCGGTCCGGGCTGCAGGAGCCCTTGGAAAGGACTGCCACTCACCGCCCCCTCTACCATCCGGCCTCGATGCTCCTCACTCTCAGCTAGAACCTCCAGGCCTAGACCTCTGTGGTCTGGAGTGGTGGGTGTCCAGGACTCTAGGCCCCGAGGGTTTTGGTCCCTAGCCACCAGGCTTTCCTCCGTCCACGTTCTGCGCCTCTTCCGTTGCTGTCAGAGTCGCATGAGTGAGTGCCAGCAGATGCCCCAGTGGGCCGTGTGACTGCCCGAAGTGTTCTTCCTCTTTTTTTATGACTAAGGTCTGTTGCTCCTTCAGAATGGTGATGTCTTTCCTTGCCTGCTGGTCGTAGGGCAGCCAGACCTTAAAGTTTAGTGAGACTTGCTGTGCCTCTTAATGGGAGGAGTCTGCCTCTGGGAAGCAAGACCTGTCCTTGCAGTGCCCAGAATTGCCGTGATGGGAAGCACAGTCCCCACGTGGGTCACTGGGAGTGATGGCATGCAGGGTCGATATGACTTCTACCTTGAGTCCCATGGTTATACGTAATACTCGCTGGGGACAGAGCACCATGTCTTGGTTATTGATTTAGAGGGGATTCTGTGCTTTGGGGGGTAGTACCCGCCCTTGTAGGGTATCATCTCTAAGATGCACTTTTACCTGTGTCTTCAAAAGATTGTCCCTTCCTGCCATTGGGTCTGAAGCTTCAGGGTGGTCCTTTGCCCACTCTCAAACTTCCTTTACTTTAAAGTGGGTCTCTGGGTCCGATGAGATGCTATCGGTGGGTCTAATTCCCTGTGAGCCCTCAGTTTGTGACCCCCCGCCCCGAGGCCCTGTGGATAGGAAAGGCAGATTCTCTGTGGCATATGAGTTAATCCAGTCAAAGCGAGTCTCGCCCTTCCAGGGTGGCTGGTTGGCGTCTGGGCGATGGCGCCACACCGAGAGTTCAGGGCTGCGCTGTGTTGCTTGCAGGTCGATTCAGCAGCAGCAGGGGGTACATCAGCCTCGGGGAGTTGGCGCCTGTGTCGGGCGCACGACTAGCTTCCTTCCCGCCACCCTGGCGGCTCTGTCCACGTTCCCATCAAGCAAGCTCTGGGGTGGCCAGTGGTGGAAGAGGGCTGGCCTCGGTTGGTGGAGTCGTATCTCTTTGGCTGTTGGGTGTGTCTTCATGGTGGATGCTGACACAGACCACAGAGATCTTTGCACTTAATTCCTACTCCCACAGGACCATCCACGGACCTGCTTGGCCATAGCCTCCAAATCTGTCCGCGTTCAGGCCACTCAGCAGTGAGCTAAGCCGTTCACGACTCCCAGGAGTCCACAGATGCTCTATCTGCCGCCCCAAACAGATGACCAAGGCACTGTTTGGAGGTCTTCCCGTTGGCTGGAATTGCCTCCCCATGCCTTTTGGAGCCACCACCGGGCACTCAGGGGCCTGTAGTGCGGCAGTAGTCCAGCCTCAGGTAGTGCCACATAAGAAGGCGACTCACCTATGAACTCAGCCAGCTTAGCCTTCCCCCTCCTCTTCAGCAGGTAGGAAGGGGCAGTTCTCACCCGTGTGGCCGCAGGTGTGAACTGCAGGAGGAATGCTGGTGTCCCAGGTCCGTGGCCTGGGGGTCCAGGCCAGCCACTCACCGAGCATTCCAGCCCCGCCGGCGCCTTGTCTGTAGGCTCCTCTTCCGTTGTGAACATTACGTGCTGATTGCTTGCCCGACCTTCTGCGTGCACAGGTCCTGACAGCACCCAGGTCATGACGGGCAGTCACGGCTGTGTGGCCCTTTGGCGTCCATGGTCAGGGACTCAGTCTCTGTCAGGACCCAGTACCAGAAACGAGCAGCGAAAGCGAGTTACTTCTCTGCTGCAGGGGGCAGGATCTTGCTCGAGAATCCTAGGGCTCCACTTTGTGATTCGCCTGCGGGGCTTATGTCAAGCCTTCCCACCACGGAGCAGTGGAGGTCTGTCTAACCAGCCAGCACCGGCCAAGAGACAGGCACACTCGCCCGGACCTGCTGCAGTGCCCTTTCCTTCTCCAGCCCTCACTGGGAGGTGGCACCGTCCACGCCACGTGGTAGATGTGCTGAGCAGTGTTCCCAAGTTTGGAGCACGCTGCCCCCAGAGCCCAGAGCGGTCTTCCAGGCCGATGCTTCCTTGTTAGAGGCAGCAGGAGGCACAGATGCAGTAATTCATCCTTTACTTGGGAGGCGCCGTTCCGGCACATCCACTGGGGTATGACCACTGGGCCCTCGAGGGTTTATCGATGCCCTGGATTCCCACAGCATTTTCCTCCCACCTTCTGGAGCACACGTGTCTCGCAAAGACCTCCAACGTGCTTGCGGGCCAATGTGACGTTCTGAGCAAAGCCCAGATGGTCCAGGTCTTTTCAGATGATATCATGACAGAGGGCGGGCGAGTTAATAAAGCCCTGGGCAGAGCTATAAATAAATATTGTTACCCATCCTGTGTGCATATAAACTGCATCTAGTCCTCCTTCCTGATGAAGACAGAAAATAATGCATCCATCAAACCAAGAGCTGCTTACCGCATCCGTGCCAGTTGGCTCTGGAAGAGAAACCACGGCTGGCACGGCTGGCGTGCTGGGGGCTGCCGCACGGTTGATTTGCAATTCACCTCTGCGGATGAAATGGGGGAGGCGAGAGAACCTGCCACTCCCGCAGTGGCCCTTAAAGGCCTGTCATTTCTCCTGGGAAACACTGTTTTTTACTATCCTGTCCCTAATTCAATCTCATCAGTTTGGCTCGGCCGCCCCCGGCATTCGGCTTGTGCCCCGAGCTGTGAGGCTGTTTGCAGCTGGAGGACCTGAGCTGGTCCGACCACGCTGCTGCAGCTGAAGGAAGCCCAGCTCCCGGTGGGCACTCCGAACCTCCGAGGCTCTCGGCTCATGGGCTGAGCAGGTGGCTCTAGTGCAGCCTGCTGCCTGCTCACTTGGACTCCAGAGGTGGTGGAAACTTCCTGCTTAGCGGGGTGGAGGGTGAGGCAAGTTTTCTTAGAAGGGGCAGATTCAGACGGGGGAAGGTGTCAGACCGAAACTGTCCTTTCTGATGAAGAACTTTCTGTCTCAGTGATCTCTCTCTAGATTTCCATTTCTATAGTAATGACTGTGCTTTGAAGGTCCGTGCTAGGCAGCGTCGGAGTTGAATGCTGATATTCAAAGTGTGTCTTCTCCGTTTCTCAGCTGTCACCGGGAAGTGGCCATGGACGTCCCTGTGATGACGTCCCTGTGATGTCGGAGTTGAACTATGACCCCACGGTTATTTTGCACTAAACACACACATTCGGTTATCATGAGAAGCTGTCTTTTTTGTTACATTCCCAAAAGCAAACAAGACCCAGTGTTTGAAATGTTTCTTCTCTTTTGCTGATGGACATTCTTTGAGGTGATTTTTTTTTTTGGTGTGTCTTATTAATAGAACTGAAAAATAAATTATTTAATGTTTTCCTTGGTGCACTGGCCTGGAGAAGGATTTTTATTTTTGACCAGTTTGTTGCTTGGCGCATTATCCCCTGAGCACTGGGCCTTAAAAATCTCCCTTGAACGTACTTTTTTCCTCCACTAGAAGGGAAAAATCAAACCCTTTATTTTCATACCGAGGGTGGAATCGGAAAAAAAAAATGGAGCTGGTGAGAACTTTAGCTTTTTATTCTAGTTGCCCCTTGCCCCCCAAGAAGAGCATTTGATTCTGTCTTAAGATATCCAGTCCACAATTCCTGATGAAGACCTCTTTCGAAATGTAAATAAGTATGTGCTTTTGTTTCTAACTGGGCCACACCATTCCACCTTCCATACAGTTCAGCCTAAGCCGTGGGGGCCCACATATTTATCTCTTAATACATCACTAATCCATTCATTTGTTCTCCACCGAGCACTTATCTGTACCTCGTATTGTTCTAGATGTTAGAGATGCATTGTTAGCAAACAGGAAAACAGATCCCCGCTCTTGTAGAGAACGAGCCGTGTTCTGGCTGATTTTAGCCTGATCATGAAAGTAGGAAACCAATTTCATTTTATTCAAGAAGAAAACATGCCTGAAGAATAATTGTTCAGAGATTTTAGAATTAGTATGATTTGCAGTCTTTTTTGTGTTCCAGCTTTAGGGTGAGCATTCATAGAATGACCAACTCATTCAGCCTCAGTGAATAAAATGAAATGTGTGTGTCTGTGTGTGTGTGTTGTGGGTGGGGAGGGAACCGACTTAGTGATGTTATTAAAACAAAATTTGCTGTCTTTCTCATTTAGTTTATTGCCCTGCAGTGCCATCTGGTGGTTAAAAGGAAGGAAAGCAGTTCAGTTTACACTCAGATGTATGTAATTGAAACATTTCACCCCTGTACCTGTGATGAAAATGTAACGTGTTATCCAAACGTGGACAGTTGGAAATGTAAAAAAGAAGACCATTACTAATTTCCCAGGGGCAGCAGGCATAAAGTGAGGCCCTCAAGGGCAAACCTACACTAGATACAAGAGCAATAATTACACTGAGCATTTATTTACGAGGCACCAACACTTTTCATGTATTATTTCCTAAAATCAACATATAAAAAATAAATGTAATATTACGTTCATTTTACTGATAAAAACTGTGGCTTGAAGATTTTCCAGGTAAAATATGGGGAGTTCAGTTAATTTCAGCTAATCAACAATTTTTCGTGTGTGCAGTATATCTCAGAGAATCAACGCATACTTTTCCATGGAAGTATATCCCATGCAATACGTGAGACATATTCATACTGGGTGGCCTGCTGTGGTGGCTCCCCCCGCCCCATCCCTCAAACCTGGCGGCCCTCGCTTGGAGAGGTTAAGTAACTTGAGGTCACATGGAGAGGAAGGACGGAACCGGCACAACTCATGCCCAGAACCAAGCTCAGGCTCTTCACTGCAGCGCCGGGTCCAGTGGCCACGCTCCGCTCCTGACCAGGAAGCTCACGTTCATTTGTGGGGGAGGCAGGCGTGTGGACAGGGTCGTGTTTCAAAGTGCGGTCTGAAATTATTAACAGCACATTTGTTTTAAGCTCCTGAACGTCACAGAATTCTAGGGCAGAAAGTGCAGTTGGGCCATAGGAAGAACCGAACCCAGGTGCTGGGAGGTGCTGGAAGATTCGAGATTTTCACAGGGTTAGTAACAGAGAAGTGACAGCTGGGAACTCGGGGCCCTGCGCAGCGGGCGTAGAGCCTGGGGCCGCACTCTCGGAGCTCGGCGACGGGAGGAGAGTGGACTCCCACGCTCGCCTCCCAGCAGGGCGTCGCAGCAGAGGCCACACTCTGAGGCTCACCAGCGAGGGACCCACGTCTGCGGGCAGTCTAGCCATGGCTTTGAGCCACCACTTCTAGGACCAAGTTTGGTCGGTTGCCAGTGCCAGAAATCCAGTGTGCATTATTTTAACAGAAGGAACGATTTATTGTAAGGGCTCTACGGCGATTCCCAGATGTCACGGATGGAGTTTGGGCTTCAGGCACAGCCGGGCTCTGCACGCGCGTCCCTTCTGTTCCCGCCCCCCGCGTCTGCGGGCCTGCAGTGCACAAGGCCGCCAAGCCATTCGCAGTTTACATCTCCAGCCCTGGCCAAAGGCGGACTGTGTCCTCTGAGTCTTGTGTCCATAACTCCAGCGACCTGTTTGAGTCTGCACCCACCTGCAGGCCAGTCTGCTGTGGCCTGGCGAGCCAGGTGACCAGAAGGAACGGCCAGTCCACGCCGGTCCACAGTGGAGTGCTGGAGGGCAGCTCCCTGTGGGAGGGGGCGAGAGAGGGGCTGGGCCAAGCAAGCTCGGGGCCCTGCGGTCAGCCTTGCGCTTTTCACTGTGGAGTGTCAGCCGACAGAGGGAAGCCTCCTGTTCTCTGACTTAGGTGGCTTCCAACTCCACGCGTCTCCAGGGGTCCCCTGACTCTTGTAGGGGCCCATGGGTGGTGCTACTTCACCTGGCTGGTCCCAGAGAAGGCCACCGGGCCACCTTCGTTCTGAGCAGGATCTTTCCAGTGGTGCCACCTGGCCACTAGGTGGCGACAGACCTCAGAGGATGGGCTCAGTGACCTGGGGATGGGCTATCAGACCCTGAGTCTCTCAGAGGAGACATCCTGGAAGACTGGAACATCAGGCGTGGCCCCAGGGCAGGAATGTAGCAGACGCTGCAAGGCTGCAGGCCAGGGCTCCAGCGGGAGCAGCCCAGGGGTCCGACGTCCCACGAGGCAGGCGGCGTGGTTCCGAGGCCGGGGTCCAGCAGTGCACATGCGGGGGTCATCCTAGGGAAAGGGTCTCCAAAGAAACCTGCTTCCGGATAAATAATGACCGCATGGCATTTGTCCTCACTGAATATGAGAGGGAGGACCCAGGGTGGGTGGGGCCCACTGTCACCCAGGATGACAGTGCCGATAGTGTCCTCCAGACAGGGGGACCCCCGGGGCTGCTGGGGCTGCTGGGGGCACACGGAGGCCTCAGGAACGCCGGACCAGGACGTGCTGCTCACCTGGGGGTGGGGTGGGGATCCCAAACCGGGAGCTGGGAGGCGGGCACGAATCCACGCCTGGGCCCCGGGAGCTGCGGAGGCCACAGGGTCCCTGCCTCTCGGTGTGGCTCTGCATGCTCCTCTCTCTTGTCCCCCCTTGTCATGCTCCTCCGTCCTCCCGCGAGGACCCTCCCAGCTCCCAGGGTCCGTCTCCTCCTCAGGCGGCCCCCGGAGACTAACCCTGCCTTGGGTTTGAATTCTAAGTTCCCAGGGGGTGGGCTCTGACCATCCGTGTCGGTCAGGCGTCCCTGCTGCCAGCTGCTGCTGTGGGCGGAGGGACAGGCCCCCAAGTAGCAAAGTGGCTGCCAGGGCCCCTGTCGGTGGGCTGCGGGGCAGGTGTCACGAGAACGCGTTTGTGGACCAGGAGATGTCTCCAAACACACGTTCCAGAAGTTCGTGGCTCGAGCTTAGGCCCCCGTGAGAACGCCTGCTTCTGGCCTCCTGACTCCTTTCGAACGAGGTTTCCTTTACTCCGTTTCACAATGTGATCGGAAGTATTCTGATTAAAACACAGTGCAGTGCACTGGGAGGAACACGGGAGACTCTGGAGTCAGGGTCGGAGGCAAACCCCTGGCTTACCAGCGGAGGATAACGGGCAACATGATGAAACGCTCAGCCTTGGTTTCAGTCTCTGTGAAAGGGGCGTAAGAACACCCGCCTCTCACAGCTGCCGGGCCGGTTAACCAGCTGTAGAACTGGACCCCACACCGGGCCTTCCGCCGGTGACAGCCCCAAACCGGGACGAATCTCAGGGAGGCTCCTCGGAGTGTGGACACTCCATTAGCAAAAGTGTTTAATCCAGTAACTCGGTTTTCGTTCAGGTACATCGTGTACTATGTGAATGCCGTTCATTCTTTTATCGCCCCCTGCAGGTCATTGGGATCTGCCTTGTAAGAACTGCTTCGAGTCCTGTAAAAATTGTACCTTGGACAAGTAAACCCCATGTCTTATTTGCATTGCTAATTTGATTCAGAAGCGTTTCAAATAATTACAAATTTGATAGTATCATCAATTCCAAAGGAAAGAAATCTAAGTCCACGAGGTTTTAATTTGTGGTTTAAATAACCAATGCTTCAAAAAGGTGGTGTCCTTCCGCATGTGGCCCGCACTGGCCTCCGACAGCGTGGGGTCCGGCGCTAAGGAGGCAGCAGGACACACGAACAACGTCCTTCCCTCCTACTGCCGCAGGACGTGGACACGCCCGTGGGGAGCAGGGACACTCGGGCTCCGAGACCCTGGAAAGTGTCTCGAGGACCCAGAGGGAGCCAGAGTGACGTGGGGAAGTGGACAAGCAAACCAACAGTGAGCCGGCCGGAGCGGCTTAACGGGCTCCGCTGCTCTGACTCAGCTGGCGCGTTAGTGTTCGGAGGGGCGGAGAGTCTCTCCAGGGGCTGCGTGGGTGTTTCCGGAGAGCTGGGTGGAGCTTGGGGTTCTTGGAACGATTGCCTTGCTTTCTCGGACCACACCGCAGTGTGCGCATCATGGCAATCTTGGAACATACGAATAAGAACAAATGGAAACTTTTAAAGAGTCTAGTTGATTATAGACGTTAATCGTGTCTATGCAATGCCTTCTCAGCAGCGCCTGGATTAGTGTTTAATTGGATAACTGGGGACTGTAACCCATCTCAGATGGCACGTAGACCCCCCTCTACCTCCCTGTCATCTGATCTCTCTCTCTCTCTTTCTGTTTAAAATCTACCTAGCACCTATCTATCTATCATTGATCTATCTAAAATCTACCCAACTACCAGTTATGTATCTATCTGTGTATCTGTTTACCACCTATCTCTCCATCTACCTCTTCACCTGCCCATCATCTCTTGGGAACACTGTCTGACTGTGCGTTCTCTTGTGTAAACCCTGAGCACATTCCCAATTATTTCCTTAGAAAGGGGGATGCAATGAAGGAAGGACCATTTCAGAAAGTCTGAATTTTAAAAAGTCTGAATTGCATCACTCACAAGCCAGCAGGCCATCTCGGCGAAGGGAGGGCTGGCGGTGAGCACCTCCAGCTTTGCGGTCCCCAGCTCTCCGCCGCAACCGCTCAGCTCTGCTGCTGCGGCCGTGGGAGCTCCCGAGCAGGGCGGTGTCCCCGGAACGCTTCGTGCACGAGAACGGAGGACAGGCTGCGCACGTGCCAGCTGTGAAGTGCCTACTTGTGGAGGGAATGTGTTCAGAGGAGTCTGTGAGTGGACAAGGAGGCTGGTGAGAGAAGCTGCCAAGGGCAGGTGCAGAGGAGAGAGAGGGGAGGCGCCTCATCGGAGCTTCAGCCAGGGCAGGAGAGCCGCGAAGACCACCCTGCGGAAACCATGACAACCGCTGACCCCACGTGAGGCCAGCAGCGCCCTTCCCGGAAGGTGCGGTTCCCTCCTTCCAAGCCTGCGAACTTCCTTGGCCCCTTTGACACGAGGTGCTGCCAGGTGGTTGGACTGGGTGGTGAGATCGAGCAGAAACCTATTTGTGCCCAACTAAAGGGTGTCATGTGTGTGTTGTGTGTGAGTGTGTGTGTGTGTGTGTGTGTGGGTGGGTGTATGGGTGGGCAACTCTACGAGCCAGCACCGACTCCTCACCCTGCTGACCCTGCGCAGCTGTTTGAAGGTGAAGCTTCATCAAGCTGGTGGTGGAGTGAGCAAGGCAAGCAGAACTCTCCCACAACCCTTGTTACATGAGCGAGACAGAAGCTAGGGCTGGGGCAAGCCCTCGAGATTTCGGGATTGTTTGTTACTGGGACAGCGCCTAGCCCGTCCTGGCTGCCAAGCCTGACGGAACCACCCTTCACTAAAGCAGTTTCTCGTGCTACCATCGGTCTTTTGGACCTTCCCTCATTGTCTTCCCACCCAACATGTATTTCTCTTTCTCTCTCTTTCTTTTAACTGCCGGTCTGCTTTCCCCTTTTCGAACAGGAGCTGCCCCACAGCAGCGAGGCTGCGGCTGCACCCCCTGCTGCCGGAGCTCAGTCTGTGTCCGGGATGCGGGTGGTCAGCATCACCGGAAGCACCAGCAATGTGATCGAGTCCTTCTGAGCTCCTGGTGTTTAAACACAGTTTCTCACGGGTCCTCCCGAAGCCGTGTGTGGAGACAGGATTCTCAGCTTTTTTCCTTCATAGGTGAGCAAGTCTCATTTTACCGATGGGAAGTGTATTTGTTTGCTGTTGCTGTGTAACAAATGACCAGAAAGCAGCTTACAGGAGCATGCGTTTATTATGTCCTGGTTGCTGTGGTTGAAAGGAGTCTGGTCGCAGCTTGCTGGGTCCTCTGTTCAGGGTCCCTGCCACATGGCAATCAAAGTGTCTCTGAGGACTAGGGTCTCACCTGAGGGCTTGATGCGGGGAGGTTCTGCTTCCCAGCTCACGTGGTTGCCGGCAGGATTCGGTTCCTGTAGCTGAGTCGGCCTGGGCCTCAGTCCCTGGCCCCGAGGCCCTCTCCTGAGTGTTGCTGGCTGCGTCAAAGGTGTCTGCTTGCCAGGGGGCCTTAGCACCTTATGTCATTACAAGAGTGACGTCGCTTTTCCTGAAATCTGCTACATGCTACACATAAGTCCCACTTTCCATCGAAAGGAGGGCATTGCACAAAAGTGTGAATTCCACCAGGAGGCAGGAGATACTGAGAGTTCAGAGAGGGCAAGTCACTTACCTAAGGACACACAGCAAGTTTTTGGTTTCTTTTTCCTTCTCCTTGGGATCACCTTCCAATTAAACTCCTTGCTCACTAACCCTTTTTATTTTGGGGGGGTCTTCTTCTTTAAATAACTGGGCTAAGCAGACACTGTGCTGCATAAGGAGGGGACACTAGCATCTAAGTGGGACTCAGGCTTCTACAGGAACTCTTCTTTTGTGAAATGTTTTGTTGCGATGATACCGTTTACTGGCCACTGTTATGGGCTGGCACTTCGCCCACATCAGATTTAATCCAGTGCAACCCCACGTGGTCGATATTAGTATCCCTATTGTACAGAAGGGAAACTGAGTCAGTGAAGGTTAAGTAACTTGCACCATTTGTGATCCCAAATCCACGTTCTTCCTGATTCCCTAGGGCCAACACTTTGCCCAGTAAGTGTTGACTTACCCTAATGGTATCTAGCCTTTATCCAAATATGTTTGTATGCAGGTTTGGCTGCTATGGAGATCAATCGATCAATCTATCTATCTATCTCCTCTCTCTCTCACCTATGTATTCACCCACCTGTCATCTAAGGGGATGCTTAGCTGCATCTGCTTAAACAGGGGCTGGAGCAAAGTAGAGATTTCTCTCTACCAGAGCCTAGATGTGGGGTCCTCCTCTTTAGAGAAGCTTCTGGAGCTCAGATCCCTTCTCTCTCCCTCCTTGCTCTGCCACCTCTGGGTGCGGTTTGCGGTGGCTCATTCCCACCCCTCTCCAGCCAGCAGGAAGGGGGACAGGGAGAGAAAGGGACAGACTGGTCTTTAAGGGGAGGACCCCTTCGTGCTTCATGGGCCGCCGTGCAGACACACGGCCATGCTTAGCTTCAAGGGGGCCGGCTGGGAGATGCAGTCTGCACTGGTGCCCAGCGAAAGGGTAGGATTCTGTGGCCCTAGAATATGGGAGAATGGATATTGGGGTGCACCCGCCGCTATCCATGGAGCCCCCTTTGGGTGTGGCCCTGTGTGAAGCCTTGCTGGGAGTAGAAAGACAAACACGTTGCGGCCCCTGAATTCAGAAGAGGGAGACCCCAAAGGCAAAGCTTCATTCGCGGGCAGAACTAGCCAGTGTGGCCCATGGAGTGAGAGGGTCCAGTAGTGGGGCGTGGATGTGGCAGCATACTCGGCCAGCAGGTTCTGGCCAGAAGGAGACACAAGATACACACTTAAGGGGTGGGGGGGTGAAAGTAATAATACGCCAGTTCAGGACTTGAACTAGAGATCTCCGTGGTACGGTATGAAAAGCCCGAATAACCCACCGACTTTGACTTCAGTTTTGAAGCAGACACACCAGACGAATGCAGCGGAGTGGGGACATGAGAGATGGGGGCCAGCGAAAGTGGGTGGGACAGCAGCATCTTCAGGGGCCGGAGCGAAGCAGGCGGGAAAGGCAGGGAGTCAGCAGACACGGGGCCTAGCGTCTTAGGGCTGCGGAATGGAGACTCACACTCTGGGTGGCTTGGAACGTGCACTGGCCCCCAGCTCTGGAGGCCAGGAGTAGGAAATCCGGGCGTCGGCGGGGCCCTGTGACGCTGGCCCCTCTGGGGGGATCCTTCCTGCTGCTCCCCGCTCCCCGTGGCCCCCGACCTTCCCTGGTTCCATGTAGCTTCATTTCAGTCTCTGCCTCCGGCTTCCTGTGGCCTGACCCCTCTGTCTTCTCATGAGGTCCTTCCTCTGTGCCTGTCTCTGTGTCCAAATTTCCCCTTTTCATAAGGACACCAGTCATCATGGATTAGTGTCCACCCCCCCCACCATGACCTCATTTCAACTTGACTTCTCTGTGAAGACCCTGTCGCCCAATAAGGTCGCATTCTGAGGTCCTGCAGGTGCGGACTTCAGCAAACCTGGTTTTGGGAGATAGCGTTCAACCCGTAGTGGTTTCCTGATGGATGTTCATACCTGAAGTCCAAGTAAGTGGAACTCCCACCCTCAGAAGCCAAGCAACATCACACTTCGGGAGCCAGCTCGAGCATCCGGGGTGTCTGCCGAGCTGCAGTGAGCTAGCTCCCGGGAGCACTCCCCGCCATAAAAGGGCAACGCCGTCACCTCTCAGCCTCGCGCACCTGCGGCGTGCTGCGCTGTTTTGACATGCCTAAAACGAGAACTCTGCAGTAAAAATAGAACAGAAGAAATTAGATGATGTTCCAAAGGCAATTTATATCTCTTTATGCTTTGGAATTCATTTAAAAAATTGTCTTTTAAAATCTAGGTTCACTCGCAAGGGCCCCTTTTATTTTGCTTTTAGTCCAGCCGTTGGTGTGGGACCTGTATTAGCGTGTGGACAGGACGGTAATTAGGTGAGCAGCCCCTGGCGCGGGGCCAGGGCCCCAACCGAACACCCCCACATTTAATGACCGCTCTTAAAAACTTTGGGACATTTTAAAGCCCGGTCACCCACCCGCAAACACGGCTCTTTGCCCAGGGATGAAACCAGACTGTCCTCTCCAGGTCTGCTGTCACTGGGAGGACAGCTGCCCCTGCGTCCCGAGCCCCAGGGCGGGGAGCCCGCTTGTACGGCCTGTCTTGGTGGGCACAGGCCACCCCCTTCCGTTCCTCGCACCGTCTGCTCACAGCCGCCGTGACCTGAGGAGGGGCTGGGGTTAAAACATGACCCCAAGTTCTTGGGCGTTTCTGCACTGAGGAGTCCAAGGCCCTGGGCCCCGAATCGGGACGGCTCGGCCGATCGCACGCAGCGGGAGTGGCCGTAGGAAGAATTCTCAAATGACCCCCAGTGATCCGCATCCGCATACACCCCAGCACTCTGCGTGTGGGGGGCACCCTTAGATTACCGGGCAAAGGGGAGATTGTCCAAGTGGGCCTCATCTAATCCCGCGAGCCTTTTATTTCTTTATTTTTTCAACATTAAAAAAATAAATTTATTGAGCTGATTTTGGTTAATAAAATCATACAGGTTTCAAGTGTACAATCCATAATGCGTCATCTGAATACCGTATTGTGTGTTTACCCCCCAAAGTCAAACCTCCTCCCGTCACCTTATAGTTGGCCCCCTTCACCGCCCCCTCACCCCCTTCCTTCTGGGACCACCATACTGCTGTCTGTGTCTCTGGGTTCTTCTTTTTTGTCATGTTTGTTCATTTGGTGCTTTCAGTTTTGTGTCCCGCCTGAGCGAAATCATTTGGTTCTCAACTTTCGCAACAGGAGGTGCTTTCCAGGTAGCAGCACAAAGGGAAGTCGGAGGTTGGGAGCAGAAGTGGGGGGGTGCAATGCACCATTGCTAGTGTAGGTGATGGAGGGGCCACGGCCGAGGAATGTGGGTGACCTTCCAAAGCTGAGAGTGGCTCTCAGCTGACAGCCAGCAAGGAAGTGGCGACCTCCATCCTACAACCACCATGAGCTAAGCTCACCAAGTGAATGACCTTGGCAGTGGCTTTGTTCTAGAGCCTCCAGATGAGGACTCAGGCCTAGCTGACACCTTCGTTTTAGCAGAGAACCCATTCGAAGCTGCCCAGATTTCTGGCCTACAGGACTGTGAGGTAATCAGTGGGCATTGTCTTCAGCCATGAAATTGGTGGTAGCTTCTTACGCCAGTTCTGAAGTCCAGGCTCTAACAGATGAGCAGCTGCCGCCTTCTGCCTGATGGAACAGTTGCACTAGAAACTGAGTAGCCACGCTGTGAGGAAGCCCAAGCAGCCCCAGGGAGGGACCGGCGTGGGGAGGAATGAAGACCTCGGAGCAGCCGCAGCCCAGGGCCAGCCCTCCAGCCTGGTGAAGAAGCCCCCCTAGGAGGGGGAGTCCTCCAGCCCCAGCTGCACTGTCCCAGCTGACACTGTGTGACACAGGACAGGCCGTCTGCAAAATACCTGATTGTTCTTATTTGAAGGCACCATGTTTCGGGACGGTTTAACATAGAGTGCAAGTTTTCCGCCGTTTGCCCTGAGCCAGGGTTGCTCATTTTGTCTCTAGTGATGGGGTGACGTTAAAGGTTACTTAAGCAAAGCCCTTGAAGGCATTCCTACGTGAGAGGGAGAAACGGCCCTTGCAGCTTTAAGGACACAGTATTCCAGTCAACTTCCCCGCTAGGACTCTGTGAACCAAGGGGTGCAACGGACAGAGAGCGCTCTGCACAGTCCCGCTTGCAGAGGGGTTACCAGCTTTGGACCCCAGTGAGACCCCACTCACAAACACGGTCACGTGCAGGGCTGGTGGGGGTGGGTGAGAGTCAGCTCAGACCCTGCACGTGGGATCGGAAATTGGCATAGTTTGGAAACTGAGTTAACGCTACCAATTACTTTAAAGAGCATAATGCTATGACATACGATTCTAATTAAAAGAGCTCAATGTCAGCTTTAGTGTCACATGTGAAATAAAAACTCCCCAACCCTCCCGGTGCACAAGCACATCTATCGCAGTGTTGTTTGAGGACCGGAAAAGCTGGAAACGCATGATGTTGAACCGTGTGGCTGTTCTACAGTCATTATGATGCTCTTACGATGATGTTATGTTACGTATCATAATGCAGCGTGTTAGTATGAAGCCATCAGACGGTGTTCATGAGTGGGTTTTAATGATATGGAACAATGCTTAAAGTAGAGTGTTAAGTGAGAAAGGATATACCATCATGTGGCCATTTTAATGTATCACATAATACGTGAAAGCATATGTTTGCTCAAGTAACAGATTTCTAGTAGCTAAAATATAGATACAACTTAATGTTTAATAGTAAACAATTCCTTAAATAACCAGTGGTATAGCCATAAAACCATACCTTTTAGCCACTTAAAATCCGGGAAAGACATTTAAGTCATTTGATTAATTGAGTGTGTTAGTTAGGTGTATTGCTACAAAACACCACTAATTAGGTGCCTTAAAAAACAGCTCTGGCAGCCAGACATGCGAACTCAAGGTGTCGCAGGGCCCGCTGCCTCTGGAGGCTCGGGGGAGGGTCCCCCCTTCCCCGCCTCTTCCAGACTCTGGTGGCTGCCAGCTCTCCTTGGGGTCCTTGGCTGGTGGCTGCATCGCCCCGGTCTCTGCCTCTCGCGGCCCACGGTCTCCTCTCTCTCTGTCATCGTGTGGTCCTCCCCCTCTCTGTATGCATCTCTCTGTCCAAACTTCTCTTTTCATAAGGACACCAGTCGTATTGCAGGTGCAGCTTTCTGCACCCCGGTATGAACTCGTCTCAGTGTAACCGGTCACCGAGAGCTTATTTCCGAATAATTAACGTTCTGAGGTTCTGAGTGGACATAAATGCTTGGGCCGGGGGTGGTTGAGGGGAAACTATTTAATCCAGTATAGTGGATGAAGTGAAAAATTGAAAAGATTATGGATAAAATTACGCATAACACTTGAACAAAAAGTTAAGAATTACGCGTGGCCCACACACATTCATGGACACACAGACGCACACACGCACCACGAAGGGTCGAAAGGCTTCTTGGCGCGCCGCAGTGAGTCTCCGCAGCTGGCAAGGCTCTGGGCTCCGCTTAATGACTTCTGTGTATTTTTTTCCTGAATTTTCCACATCGTTTACAGTGACAACACATTCCTTTTGTGATTAGAATGACAATGCTTTTTTAATTTTTTTGCCATTCGCATTGCCAAAACTTAAACAGCTGGTGGCGTTGATTGCTTTGAGCGCGGGCTGCTGGCGGCAGTGTGGTCATCTCGGAGAGCCTCTTGCTGATCCAGGGCGTCTCAGACGTCTTACCCTGGGCGCGTCTCTGGCCCGGCAATGCATTTCAAAAATAGACTTTTTTTTAGGGCAGTTTTGGGTTCCCGGAAGAATTGACCAGAAGATACAGGGAGTTTCCGTACCCACCTGTGCCCCGCCTTGCACAGCACCCCCCCCCATCAATAACCCCACCAGAGCGTGCAATTTGTTACTATCGATGAGCTTCCACACCAGAGCGTGCATCTGTTACTATGGATGAGCTTCCACACCAGAGCGTGCATCTGTTACTATGGATGAGCGTGCACAGACACGTCGTCACCCCCAGGTCCATAGCCTGCACTCGGGTTCACTCCTGATGCTCGTTCTGTGGGTTGTGGCGCATGTGCAGCAACAATGCACACCCAAGGTTACAGTATCACACAGAGCACCTTCACTGCCCCCAGATGCTCTCCCTTGTCTGTCTGCCCTCCCCCCGCCATCACTGGCCCTTTTGTGCCTCCATGGAGCAGCTGCATCCTCCAGAACCGATCCTGAGGGAGTGGGCGTGTCCTCCCGGATCCAGCTGTGACGGCCTCGCTCACCACCAGGGACGCTGGGACAAATTGCAAGTGACAGGAAGGCCAACAGCAGGAACCTGCTCAGGTAGGTGGTGCTGCCTGCAGTGGAGGGAATTACGCTGAGATGTCGAAAATAATGCATTTACTGATGGGGCCGAGGTTAGACTGTGAGGTGGATACAATCTGGTCCCTGAACAGCAGGTGCAACACAAATGTGTCTCAGCAGCCACAGGCCATGCTGTCAACAGTGACTGTCCCCACGTGGTGCTCTTCTGAGTAATCTGTTTAAATTCCTCTCCGTTTTGGATTAGCTGCATTTTCTAGTTTTCCCACGGTGAACATGTATCCCTTTTACGATAAGGAAAATAACGGAACTTGTTCATTAAAATTCATAATGTCCATCAACGGGTGATATTGAAATTATAGGTAGGTTTTATTTTCATCTTTGTATTAGATTGAGCCTTACATAAAACGGCTATTTCTGCAAGCCAAAAAAGGGAATCCCAGCTAATGTGGACATTTTCATACGATTCTATGCATTATTTTTAATATTTTCTAAAGATTCTGTGGAGGTCATGCCGCTTGGGTGCTCATATTCCTCAAAGGGGTCCTGTTACAGGATTTAAAACCCTGGCTCTCATACAGATCTAACAGAAACACGTGCTCAGGGTTTTATTGAATGCATTCGCTAATGAGGTGCAACCAGACAGTACAGCGGACTCCACGGAGATTTCGCGGAACACACGTCCCTGTGCTGTCGTGACTACGGAAGCTTTCCAAACGGTCACTGGTGAGCATCGGCAGGGCCAACTGCATGGTCACCAGGTGAAGTTCACGTGCATTTCCATCGGTACCAGAATCACTTGTATTACTGTAAGTTTCTTGCAGCTTCGGGGCTCTCCAGAGAAACAGAACCAACAGGAGATGCGTGTGTATCGTGAGAAATTGGCCCACACGATTGTGGAGGCTGAAGCGTCCCAGGATCTGCCTTCTGCAAGGCGAAGGCCCAGGGGAGCTGCCGGTGCAGTTCTAGTTCGAGTCTGAAGCTCGGGAAACTGAAGGGCTGATGGGGAAGAGCCTGGTCTGAGTGCAAAGCCCGGGGAACTAGGAGCATCGATGTTTGGAGGCCGGAGAAGGCAGATGCCCCAGTGAGGTAGGGAGAATTCGCCCTTCCTGCTACCTTCTCACTCTACTTAAGGCCTCAACGGATTAGGCGAGACCCACCCACACTGGGCAGGGCAAGCTGCTTTACTCAGTCTACTTGCGCAAGGGCTAATTTTTTTCAGAAACAGCCTCACAAATACGCCCAGAAACAGTGTTTAACCACATATTTGGGGATCCCGGGGCCCAGGCAGGTCAACACACAATTTTAACCATCACAAACGCAGAGTTTGCCAGAGCTCAGAGAGAGCTCAGGTCCTGTGCAATCAGATAACCCCGTACTCTCCTCTGCCTGGTTCCAAGTCGTTAACCACTTTCCCCGCACACCCCCTTTTGTATCTGAAGACAAAACCCGACCTCTCGACCGGGTCTGTACCCTCGGTCTGGACCTTGCCTGGCCTCTGGGCTCATGTAAGGCCAGCCTCATCCCCCACCTCTTTGCATTCATGTCCCGTGGGCCTCTTTCAGCCTCCTCAGCTGCACCAGGCTCCTGCCGCCTGAGGTGCCAGGGGCTGCCTCGATGCACGTGGTCCCCTCTGCCCCAGGACACGGTCCTCCCTTGCTCTACCCTCCCACTCCTTCACTCCCGACATGCCCACCCCCGTCCGAGCTCGAACCCAGCTTCCTCAGGGGGTCTGTCCCCACCCCACCCCTTCACAGCTTCCTTCAGAGCCTTTACCGCCGCCTAAGCTGCAGTGTGAACGTGTCTTATTTAAACTTGAACTTTGTGATTTTAAAATAGCTTAGGCTAAAAATATTAGTTACATCTCTCTTTATGCTCAAACTTTGAAATAATGCATATCTCCCAAATGAAAAAAAAATCCCTCAGGAAGGCACAGTTTCGGAGCGGCCTCTCCTATGACTTATAAATAGTATTCCCACTGTCACCCTGGGGTGGCATCTCAGGAAGTGGTGGGCAGGCGTCCCCCAGACCCAGCGTTGGTCTGGGGACCAACTTGCCACGGAACTTCTGCGAGTGGTTATTTTTGCTCTACGTATATTGTCATTAGGCCACGCGTGGGAGGTCAGGATGTGCCCTCCTACAAAACATGCCGCTTTGGCATAAGGTTTATTTGAAGCTGAAGATAATTGAGGAAGAGCAGACACCAAAGAGACTCGCTGCCTTCCCCTCTTTTGTCCCAGGAAGGGGGAAAGGAGCTTAGTCGCTGGAGACCCAGTCAGCGTCCACACGACAGACCTTGGCAGGACCGCCGCCTCTCCCATCCTTCCCGCTCTACTCGCCTTCCCGCGGTTTGCCTCCCCAGCCCCCCAAAGCCTGAGCTTCTTTTCCTTCCTCTCGTCACTTCCCTACAGACGTGTCGTCTTCAGATACTGACTGCATAAGCCCGAGTTCTAGCCACCCGCTGGAGTTACTCCTCACTGATTTTCTCTCGTGCAAATGACTGCCGCACCTGTTCGTAAACTCTTGGTAATCTTTGTCTTTTGTCAGTTTAATGTTCAGGGCCCAAGACGCAAAACTGAGGAGAGTAGAGGAAAACATTTTTTTTTCTCCCCAAGGCACTCATTGTTATAGAATAGAAACTTCTGGAAGCTCTAACCATATGCTTCGGTTGTAGTGCTGAGGACAAGACTGGGGCTGGGAGTCTTGGGGACGAATCAGCTGTGACGCTGGACCCTAAAGGGCAGCCCTGTGCCTCCCGGGGCTGACTGATAGTCCACACCCGGGAACTGAAGCTGAGATAATCAAAAAAGCACAGCAGGGCAGAAATGAATGACGCTGGCCTTAGATTTTCACCCTGTAGCTCATTATTCCAAAGTTGTTTGCATTTTGAATTAGGCGAGGCCCTCAGGGACCTGTGAGTAAGGCGCTGTGAGCCTGCGAGGGTTCGTAAGACTGCGGGACTGATACATTGACTCCCTGAGTGTCGGTTTTGCTCACCGGTTTTCTGATCAGCTCCTAGCTCAGGGCTTTGTGGGGAAGGAGGAAGCAATCTGTCCTCTACCCTTTTGAGTTCAGTGGCTGGGTCTTGAGAGTTAAACTGCCAAAGGTCAGATGAACTGGAGCAGCAGCTTTATTTTGCATCCATACAGGAGCCAACAAAAGAAGTAACTGGCTTGTTAAGCGGTTCAAGGTTTACATACCTAATTTAGTATAGTAAAGGGAAGGGGGAGAACAGGCTTTTTATGTGATGAACAAATAGGTTTCTTTAAGAAAGATGAATAGATGTTTAGGAGAATGGGTGTGACATAAGGAAGTTAGGGGAAAGTTTGTCTACAAAGGGGTATCTCCCCCAAACAATAATTTATTTATAAGAAGTTGTGTATTTATTCTTACATGTTTAAACTTCAGCCCCCTTCAAAGTACTCTCCATTTGATGCAATACACCTATCAAGATGTATTTTTCCACCGCTCAAAACAGTTTTTCAACTCATTAATGTTGATGCCTTTTAGTGCTTCCGCTGTTTTTTTGTTTCATCTCTTCCACATTGGCAAAAGTTTCCCTTTGAGGACTTTTTTCATCTGGGGAAACAAACAAACAAAAAGTCTCTCAGGGTGAGATCAGGTGAATAGGAGTTTGGAGCTGAGGGATCATGCCATTTTTGGTCAAAAACTGCTGAACACCCAGCGCAGTGTGGGCAGGTGTGCTCGTAAATCACCCATCATAAAATGGGCAAATGCGTTGAGTCTTCAAAAAAAATTCACTGAAGCTGAACGCAGCCTCTCCCAACAACGCCAGCTGGTACACTGATCCGGACGGATTCTTAGAACACACACCAGGCAGGGGAAGCCTATCCTACCAGGGGCCCATCCTCTTGAAGATAATTCTGGGTTGTTTTGGATCCCCCCTCGTACAGAGGTACAAAGGGTCTTTCCACCTTCAGGATGATAGAGTCCCTGGAGAAGGGCTTTGCAGTAGGTTTTGTCTGTGTTTTCCCTCCTGGGGCTGGGTCCACCATGGAGGAGATTTAATGGCAGTCCTAATTCCCAAAATTGCTGCTGTACGTCAGAACAGGGAAGCTCTGAGGTTTGTTTTTTCATCTGTTGAATCTCAAATGTCTCAGCTTAAACTAATCTTCATGCCAAAGGGGCTCTCCTGGAGTGGCGTGTTCTGATGCCCTTTGACGGGAAGGGTGGCATCTCCCCGCTGATTTACTTTAGGGTCTTACTCCGAATACATGATGCTTATTTCTATTGGTGCCTATTCTCCACAGACGCCCTCGATCCTGAGTCTCCCGGCAAAATTAAAATGTAATGGGAGAGACAAGCCAGATACTGAAAAAAGAACCATGTGAGAGAGGACAGGTAAAAAAAAAAAAAGAGAGAGAGAGGGAGAGAGAGAGGGCAGTTCAACACAGCGCGGCACATCAGGATTTTGGGTGACGGGTTTTCCCCCAGAAATTGTCAAAGCCCTGGGAAAAGCCAAGTCCCTTTGTGTACTGCTGGGGGGCTGGGAGTGGGGGGGGGCCCAGAAAACCCCTTCCCAGTCCTGTGCAAATGCTCCCCAGGAAACTCTGATTCACCCCTCAAGGTGGCCACGTTCCAGAGCGCTGCACCCCAAGGACTCTCTTTCTTCTTTCACAAAGAACCTGTTCTTGCGGATGTGGAAGTGCCTGGCAGGGAGAAGGAACCGGCTTCACCAGCCCCTGGGCCGGTGCCAGAGGCCGGAGAGAGCAGGGCGGGGCAGGCCTGCCAGCGTCCAGCCGGTGGGAGACCACGGCTGGGCCCAGACGGTCCGGGCTCCGCAGGACCCAGAGAGGCCTGGGGGAGGGACAGGGACTGGAGGCTGAGCTGGAGGTCGGTCCTGGCCCCACGGCCCTGGCATCCCCAGGCCCGGGCCGGACTTCCTGAGCTGCTGTTTGGGGCTGGCTAATGATTAACAGAAAATATGCGGGGCCTCACGCACCTCCAGGGAGCGAGGGCCTGGCAGAGGCCACCTCTGTGCTCAGAGCCCGGCCTATGACGTGACAGGCGGTTTCATCAGGGACTTCCTGCTAACTGCTGAGGTCCGGTCAGGATTCTCTGGTGGCCGGATTGAATTTATTCCTGTGTTTGTGTGGAGAGGGGACGGAGGCCAAGAAGCCTTCTGGAAACCGAGAACCTTCCCTGAAGCCCGGAAGAGAAGACCTACCTGCCGGAGGTAAGACAGCTCGGGGACAGGTGTTTGCGTAGGCCGGCAGGGCACTTCCCCCACAGCTCTGGGGGGATCTCCTCCAGGGGGGGGTGCTCCCGCTGGCCTCCCAGGGGAAGTGTCGGACCGTCACGCCGCATTCTGATTCCCCACTTGTCCAAGGTTAAAAATTAAACGAGGAGCGGCTGCTCTGACAGAGGGGGAATTTGAGACGGTTTCCGATCGAGCGAGTGTCCCTTTCACAGTGAGCTGTTCTCAGGGATGCGCTGAAAGCCGAGCCTGGGCTGGAATTTGGGAGGTCGGGGTGCAAACGCTGGAAAATTACCGTGACGCACGGTGTCCGTCAGGCAACCTTTTAAACGGCGTTCGACCGAGTGCCCGGCGAGAAGGCCTCTGCAGGGGAGGCCCGCTCTGAGGTTTCTGGAAGTCCTAAGGCCGTCGTCCCTGGTCTGGCGGGCGGTGCCAGCGCCCTTCCCAGTGGAGGGCGCACGGAGCTGGGTGCTGAGAGCCTGGGGGCGTTCGTGCCTTCTCGCCGGCCTGGCGGTTTGCGGCAAGCCATGGTCCTCCCGCACCATGCCAAGGACTTCTTTCCCTTTGGGCTTGAGGTTCCAGGTTTCAAGCTGCTTCCAAGAACCCAGAAATGAGCGTTTGTGCCTGGGGTCATTAAGCCAGATGTGGCCGTGTTCTTCCTGGGATGACAGCTTGGTGGGCCCAGACCAGCCGAGGGTTTCGGTGTTCTCGGGGCCGTAAGGGGTTGGTTGAGGGTTAAATCCTTTCTATTTCACATGATTTAATAAGATGGCAGATTTTAAAAAAGGAGACAGGGGTTTGTCAACTAAAAGTTGGCAACTCAAGTCTTCCGCGTTGAAATGAATGAGAAGTTAAAATTCAGGGACCCAGAGACTCTGCCGTAGAGATAGAAACCTGGGAATCACCTGGCAGAGGTCCCCACGGAATCAGCGTGGCTTGCCCGATCTCCGGTGAAACTTGGAATCAGCTTTACGACGGTTCCTTCCGCACGCACCCTCCCCGTGCCGGCCCCTTGCAAATCCACGCCTGACCCTGCAGCTCCCGGCCTGACCCTGCCCGGCCCGCCCTGGGTTTGCCGGCTGCTTAGAGGAGAGTCTCCTGCCCAGAGCAAGCGAGCGTGGGGTGTGAGGACGGTGGCGGAAGGCAGCGTCAGGGAACTGTCATCAGCTCTCAGTCTGCGTCCTGACTCACGCTGCTTATCAGCGACTCCGAGTGCTTCCTGACGACCTTTAGCTGCTGCCCGCGTTTCCGCAGCCTTGGGGCCGTGCTGCTCATTTATTGCTTTCGGTAAAATGCGACTCCGTGGCGCCGTTTCTCTTCCATCCTCTGCTAGGATCTCGCATTCTGGCCGATGGGTAGCGATGGACGTGCTGAATTGTGCTCTCTGGGCCTTGATCTGATCGGGGATCTCAAACCAGTCTCAGAAGGCCGTGACTTCAGCTCGGCTGCAGCGGCTGCTGGGCTCGCTGCTGCCGCCGAGGTGGGCAGTTTGCTTAGGGATTTGCAGAGTCCGGTGCAGCCTATAGCCAGGGGCGGGGCTCTGCAGCGGGGTGGTCTGGCACTCTGACCCTCGCCCTTGGCCGTGAACAGTTAGGGCTCAGCAAACGCACGCTGACTTCTGCTTTCCGGAGACACCGTGAAACCGAGGGGGGGGGGAACCCAGGCTCCTTCTCGTGGGCTGTGACTGCGCAGCCACACACTGGCGTGTAGCGGGAGGTCAGGGCCCGCGCAGCGTTGCGCCCCATCGCGCTGCCGCCCCGTTCAGCCCTGCACCTTGTGGGAGGCGTGTTCCGCGAACTTCCGTGGGGCAGGTATTTCCCGGCGCCCAGTTCAGGTCTTGTGATTCTGCCTGTGGGTCTGTCCCCTTCGGCTTGTAAGGAAGGAAGGGGACCGGAGCCCTGGATGGGGATGTCAGCACACTGAGAAAATCCTGCCACGGGGCTCCGGTGGAACCCTGCAGCCCACGCTCTGGAGGGACGTGCAGCTCCTCGGCACAGCTGTGCCGCCTGGGTGACGCCAGGGACGAAGGCGAAGCCACGTCCGTCACCGGGCACCGCGTGGTGGTGGTTGGAGAACATTTCAAACAGAGAGCATTTCCTGAGATTAGGAAGCTGTTTGTTTTTTCTTTTTTGGAGACAGTTCATGATACGTTCAGTGAGTGGTCTCGCCCCAAACGCTTCGGTGAGACCCAGCGGTGTGGTGACGGCCTTGGATAGGCCTGTCTTCGGAGAAGGGAACAATAAAGAGGAAAGACGCAGGGTTGGGGATGAGCTAGAGGGTATCAAAGAACAAAGGTGTTGACAGGGAGGGCCAAGAGGCCTCCATGACAGGACCCTGGCGTGCTGCTGGGGGCCGGTAAGACCTCACTCTGCCTACCCTTGACCTCTGACTTATCCAGCCTCCACTCACCCCTCCCTCTGCCCCAGCCCCAGGGCCCGTGCTGCAGTTCCACAAACGTGCCCCTCATGATGCCACCCCAGGGCCTTTGCACCTGCTGCTTCTCTGCCCGGGCAGCTCCTGTGTCCAGGTGTCCACGTTGTGTCACCTCCCCTCCTTCACCGTTCAGAGGACACCTCCTGGGAGCCTCCTTCTGGCCTCCCCACCTGAGGCGGTGACCAGCCCCCGCCCACACCCCCCCCTCACACGCCCCCCTGTCTGTTTTTCTCACGCCTCTTGCCGCCTTCTAGTAGCCTCCCGACCCGCTTCTTCAGTGTGTTGCCCGCGTTCGCTCTTGATCCTGTGCAGCCGTCGTGTGCTGGGTCTTCTCTTCTCAGTGACTATGGCGCTGGGATTGCGGTGAGGAGCCGGGAGCCCAGGCGGCTCTGCCGTGGTCGGGAATTCAGCGGTAACGGCGCACCGTGGGCTCCCATAATTTATACATGGGCTTGGGAGGGAGATCGTGTTATACAGTGATTCTCAGACTTGAGCACGTGCCAGAATGGAACCTGGTTTAGACAGGTTGCTGGGCTCCCCTCCGGAGTCTCTGGTCCTCTGGGCGCACGCATTCGGTTTTCCAACAAGTTCCCAGGTGAGGTCAGCGCCACTGACCGCGCTGACCAGCCCCGACTCAGCCCTGCTCGGTCACACAGGGGCTGGTCGGGGCTCCGCAGAGCTCTGCGTGACAAACACTCGCCAGCGAGAGACTGCTACCTGCCTGCTTTGTTTCCCCAGGGTGAGGAGGAACATGCGGAGATGGAGGGCAGCTGGCGAGGCGTCCTGGCCGCGCTGGTCGTCGTGGCTGGCCTACCAGGTAGGGTCGAGGGAGCCTGGGGGCACGGTCCAGGGCTTCCTCCTGAAGTGGGTGGGAGGGCGCCCAGGGGAGGCCGCTGGTGCACATGGCTACCAGCAGCTTGTTCCTTAGGCACTTGCCACCGCGTCCCCTCCCCACGGCGGGGTCTCTTCAGGGGGGCCCCCTTCCTGTCGCACGGACTCAGCCCCACGGGTGGTCCTTCGGGTGCAGCGGACCCCACCGCTTCTCTTTTTCCGGGTTCACGTCTCCCAGGCACTGGCTCTCGGGGCCTCTCCACCAGTCGTTGCTCCTGTCCCTCTTCTGTTTCCGCCTGGTCTGCGAGGAAGGCCGACTCGGGTGTCACCTCCTCCATGAAGCCTTCCTGATCTTACAGTTTTCAGGGCGATAATCTCAGTTTCCATACTGACAGGGTGCGGGGGCGGGGGGGCAAGGTGGTTGTCAACAGCGCCTCCTTGTTCTGGACCTCTCCGAGGGTGTCGTCTGGAATAGCCTCCAGGGTGTCCCTGGCCGGGGTCCCCCGATCAGACTGCTTTGCAGAGAGGCAGCGTGTGGACCTCGGGGTCCATAGGGTGGCTGGAGTTTGGGCCCCGAGCTCCGCTTCGACTCCGTCTTGTCTACATTTCATGGCTTCAGGTGTTGTTTCCCGGCCAGATTTTAAGCCCCTCAGGGTGGTCGTCCCGTGCTCCCCACCGCAGTGGTTTTGAGGCCTTGCAGCGAAGAAAAAGGTGCAGACGGAAGAGTGCACGGTCGTGGAGGCACAGCTCGATGAGTCATCACAAGCCCGACACCTTCGCGTGTCAACAATAAGGCCAAGAGCACTCGGTGGACGCTGCCTTCCTGCCCCCACCCCCACCTCCCCAAAGGGACCATTATTCTGACTTCTAACTGTGGAGATATGTTCTGCTGGGTTTGTACTTTATACACATAGAACTCTGTTTCCGATGGCCACATAATGCTTTTTTTAAAAAAAAGATTTCATTCATTTATTGTTAGAGAGAGGGGAAGGGAGGGAGAAAGAGAGGGAAAGAAACATCAATGTGTGGTTGCCTCTCACATGCCCCCCAACTGGGGACCTGGCCTGCAGCCCAGGCATGTGCCCTGACTGGGAATCGAACCAGCGACCCTTGGGTTCACAGGCTGGCACCTAGTCCACTGAGCCACACCAGCCAGGGATACATCATGTTTTTTAAAACTCTGGCCATGACAGCATCAAACAATTAAAATGGAGTGAACTAGAACTAGAGCAGGGACCATCAGAGTGTGTTACAGGCAGCGAGGACGGTTTTACACATTTTGATTTTGGGTTATTCACACGTGAAGTCTGCGGGCACCAGGCTCCGGTGTTAACATGGGTTTGGGAGCAGAGAGTTCGGACGCCCCTGCCCGCTAGTGCGCGGTGCCCGGCGTTTACAAACCCCAGGGTGCCTGACCCCATTTGTCTGTGGGGTGGAGCGGAAAACGCCGCCCCCTGCTGTGCGGAGCCCGGGGACCTGTGTGGCTGGCACACCAGGCTCAGCGCAAGTTTACGGACGTGGCTCCAACGTGGCCGCAGTGGCCAAAAGGTCTCTTCCAGAAGCTCAGCGGGAGACTGAGGAACTGTGGGTCCCCAGTGTCTCGCAGACCTTTCCCCTGCAGCTCTGTGTCGGAGGCGGGGCTGGCTCTGATGGAGGCCCGGAGACGGCTGCTCCAGGAGGGAGCGGACTGCGGGCTGATTGGAGAGCACCTGGGGGATAGGGCCCCTAGCAGAGGACCGAGCCCCTCGGATGCTTCTTGGGGTAGGGACGCCTTTGCTTGCAGACTCGGCCTTGAACAGCTGAGGGCCACCCCCACGGGCGCCCAGTGTGCCCTGCCAGCCCTCTGCTCTCCACCGGGTCCCCAGCGTAACGGCTTACGTGGGGCTGGACCACCCTGTTACTCACTCAGCGCGCATTCACCGGGGGCCTGTGTGCACCGCTGTGTGGTTGCAGGCACTGGGACGTGGTGAGGAGCAAAAGCCAGCATAGTTCCTGCCAGCAAGGAGTTTAGAGCCACAGGGGAGACAGGTGTTAATTGATAGAAAAATCAGTATAAAACCACCCCCTGATAATTGCTTCACTAATTTGAAAGCCTGTTATAGGATAATTTAACCTAAATCGGGTGGTCTGGGACGGCTCCCCAAGGAGCGACAACCTCTCGGCTGGGAGCTGCGGAGTGAGACTATCAATCATGCCAGGCTGGCCACTGCCCCTGCCAAGGCCCTGGGGCTGGTGAGGAAGAGGGCGGAGTCTGGGGCAGAAGGCGGTTGATGTGAGGCTAAGCAGGGTCTTGGCCTGTGGCAGTGTTAAGGGTTATCTGGTCTTTGCCCTAAATGACGGAGGTATTTAAACAAAGTCTGGGGTGTGGAGGTGGGGCATGACTGCACGGCTGTGTTCAGAAGGTCCCTCTCACTGCCACCTGGAGAGCAGATTGGGGGGGGGTGGTGGCACAGCGATGATGCTGGCACCTCCTGCCATTGTCAGCAGGACTGAGCAGGAAGCTCTGACCCGCCTCAGCACCCCCTCCCTCCCCTCTCAGTTCCGCTCCGCGGGTCCGGCCCAGGAGGCGTGGGGGCTCCCACTTGGTCCTCCAGGGCTGCCTTCGCAGAGCAGGTGTCTTCTTCCCTCCACGCTGCTTCCCCTTCTGCCCTCCGACTTTTCACCGCCTGCCTTTCTGTTCACGTCCGATGTGAAGTAAGAGAGGGGAGGGGGCGAGGGTCTTCAGGGGCAGTGAGAGGAGCTGGAGAAGAGGAGAGTGGAGGGCTAGAGGGGTCCACGCCCCCCGGCCAGGGAAGCAGCCGGCTGCCCTTCCAGGGCGCTGAGCAAAAGCCGTTGCTGACGAGCAGGACTTAGGTTTAGGATCAAGTTGTGGCGGGCCGGTGGGAGCCACGGGAGGTGCAAGCCTGCTGCAGTGCGAGTGGTTTCACTCTGCCGATGGAGGGATGCGGCGAGTAGAAGAAGAGGAGCTTTTCAACCCGGGGGGGGTGGGGGTGGGGGTGGGCACCCCAGCCCCCCCTACCGAGATGCCTGGTGCAATGGGATTGTGGGGCAAGAGGGAAAGCGAGAGGGGCAGGCTGGGGGAGGCACACATTCGGAAATGGGGAGTGTCAGCGTGAGTAAGTGTCTTGCAAGTGGATAAGCCCCTCTCGGGGGGTCCTGGTGCTGGGTGACCACTGTGGCTGGTAGCCACAGGAGGTTCCTGGGAGGGGGACCTCAACCTTTCCCATGGCTCCGCCCCTCATTTGCCTTTATACCCTACGAAGTGCAAGGGAGAGCACAGGGGAAGGGGAGGCTTTGTGTTGAGGTGGGTGACTGTGATTAAAGGTCTTATTTACAATTTTCTCGTATTTGTTCTGGGTGGGACAGGGCCGCACACAGACCCAGCTGATAGGGTAGAGGAGGGAGAGGAAGGAGGCCGCAGGGCCACGCATTTCCAGAAAGGCAGCTTCTGAGTCACGAGGAGGAGCCGGAGGGGCGTCTTCTGATGGTGGGAGCGAGGGCTGAAGGCTGCATTGTCAGGGCCATGCTGTGCTTAGGATGTGGTGCCTCCTGTTTCACTTAAAGGTCAAGTGCAAACTCAGAGAGTTTCCATCTGGTACAGGTCCCTGCCTCCCTCCCTTCTTCCCTCTCACTGCCGTAGCTGCAAGTAAGGTATGCAGCCTTTATATTTTCTTGGTCACGCATGCAGTCCGCAGGGTATTTGAAGACGGGTGTGGTGTGAACAGCGCCCGGACTGAAATGATCTAGGTGACGTACTTCGCACCAGGCAGGGAAGAGACTGTGGCCTCAGATTGTTATTCGTTGCTTCTTCTGCTGCAGTTGCCAGCCTGGGTCTCACCGGTCTCTGCAGCCCCGCACCCCGGCCCCGTGGCTCTGTCCAGTGAACTCCCACCGGCATGAGTCAGGAGCGGGAAGAGCGTTGTTATCACGGTGCAGAGTACGAGAGCGCCTAACTTTCCCCTGGGTGCAGACTTGGCTGTTTTCCTTTTCTTTTGTCCTTCTGAAGGTGCAGTTCAGGGCTCGTGGAAAGAGCCCGGTTGGCACAGCAGTGGCTTCCCTAGGGAACCATTTCTGACTTCCCTTCCTCTAGCTTTTTCCGTTTATAAAGTCCCAGATCAAAGGGATCCCAGGTCTGAGCAACTTGCTCAGACAATTGGAGTTGTTATTTAAGTTACATTTATCTTTTTTCTATCGTGCACAGAGGCGAAGCGAAGACTAGGGAATAGTCAACATGTTTACCCAAGCGCAGGAGTAGCCTCAGTTACATCTGACCTTCCCTCAGTTTTGCCTCTTTGGAGCCGGCGGCCCCTCCTTGTCCCTGGCTGCCTCCCCACCCTGTCCTGCTGGGCTCGGGACCCTGTCTGCGCAGTGGTTCATCCTCTACCATTACCTATTATTGTGACGTATTCCCACAGTGCATTCTGGGTACTCCGGCAAAGTGTTACTGTGTTGACGCATGTCCAGCTCTGTGCTTTTTTTCCTAGAAAACTTTAGGGCTGTAATGAAACTCTTTTAGAACCTGCTTCACCACTGGACCTTATAAGGTTGGAAGGAAGAAGGGGGCTGCTGCATCATTGGGGACACTCGATGCATAGGGCGGGCTGCCTGGTCCACCTGCAGGGTCACACGGCTCCACAGTGTGGCAGGTGCATGGCCAGCCAGGGCGTTGTTTTGCTACAAAGCCTGAGTGAGACCAGAGGGGAAGGAGTGGGAAGGAGGGGGAATTCAGAGTGGGAAGGTCCGAGCACCACCACTGTGGTCACAGGTCCTGGGATGCTGCTGGTCTTCATTTTCTCAGCATGAAAACACGGGGGGGGGTGTTGAAAGATAGAAATAGCGACCTTGAAGACTATCATTGCCATATTTTGCATTATTATTACCAATGTGGGAAAGTCTAGGAAAACGCTGGCCACCAATTTGCTCTTGTAGAGTGATCATAAAATCAGTGCCAGTGACCCTAAGATGGCTTGAGTTCTTCAGGTGCAGAGCATGCTCCGTGTCAAGGGATCATGACGGAGTTCTTATGAGCTGGAGAGTCCCCGATCCAGCTCTATGGGGAGACCAGTCAGAACCGTCACCCCAGTTAAAACCGGTGTCAGAGGGTGCCTGGTGAGCGAAGGGCAGAACCTTGTGGAAAGTGGAATGGAAACAATGTCACTTATGATTTTCTTGGCTCATCTTGTAGGTCAGTGCGATCCCCCCTTGCCGGTGATGTAATAGCGAGTTTTCACGGAGTGCCTGGGGGTCACCTGAAAGGCTCCTCATGGACCGTCCTCTTTGGTTCTCGAAACAAGCCACTGTGGCACTAGTGTCCCTGTTCTGCGGCTGTGGGGAGTGGGGCGTGGAGGAGTGGAGAGAACTTGTCCGGGGAGCCCGGACCGCTGCTCTGGGGTCTGTGGTCTTACACGCCAGCACGGGTGACCAACCCGTGGCCTGTGGGCCACCTGCGGCCCAGGGTGGCTATGAATGTGGCCCAAATTTACAAAATCATAAATTTACTTAAAACACTATGAGATATTTTGTTTTTGTCAGTGTTTGCGTGTTTAGCGTGTGGCCCAGAGATGCCAAAAGGTTGGACACCTCTGCAGAGTGTTGAGTTTTCATCCCAACACCAGGTGCGGTGAGACCCTCTCAGGGGCTGCCAAATGCATCCCTTGAGCGTTCTCACGAAGGGCTCCAACTCCCACATCTTTCTACCCCTCCCCATTTCTCTGGGTCTGGTCTTTAGGAGGAGGGGTGTGGCCGCAGTGACAGTAGCATCTTCTGGCTGCTTCAGAGCGGACTCCTCCGCAGCTCCATGTCCGTACACGCAGGACCCAGCTTCCGTCTCTCTTTGGCTGTACTCCTCACATCCTCCAGCCGCAGACACCGTCTTAAGCACCCCGTGTGGGGGCTCTCAGGGTGCAGGGGGCATGCACAGGCCAAGGTCACAGCACGCGGGCGTCTCCATCTATTTGTAAAGACAAGGTGCTCCACGGCCCCCTCCCAGCCCTGGAAGAAGGTCTTCCTCATTTCACCGGGAGGAAAAATGCTTTTTTCAGAGCGAGGCCAAAAAACTTCCCTAATGTGACAGGGCTGAGCTAGTGGTGGCGATTTGGGCCAAGCTGGGGTCAGATACCTAAGGTGACCTCCTGCAGGACGGGGAGGAGGAGCACTGCGTCCTCACTGCCAGTCCAGCTGGGGTGCTGCGACGCTGAGTGCTGTGCAGGAGGGGGAGGGGCATGGGACAGAGGGATGGAGTGGCTTCCCACCCCCTGGAAGCTCCTGATCTTCTGGGGAGACCTGGGGGTGGGATCAGTAAGACGTGGAGCCTGGACCACAGGGTGGTCACCCAGGGGCCCCAACTTGTATGCAGAAGGGTTAAATGCCACGGTGGCTCTCTGTAGACTCATTCGTTTTCTTGAAAAACGGGTTGTGTTGTAGCTTCTGGATCTAACAACCAAATCATAGAAGGACCCCGGAACACCACGGTGCTGGTGGGCGAGGAGGCCCACTTCAACTGCACCATCTCGCAGGGCTGGAGGCTCATCATGTGGGCGCTGAATGGCACCGTGGTCCTGAGCATCACGCCCAAGGAGCCCATCATCACCAGTGACCGCTTCACCTCCGCAAGCTACGAGGAGGAGGGCGGTAACTTCATCTCGGAGATGATAATCCACGACGTGAAGTTCAGCGATGCTGGACGCATCAAATGCAGCCTCCAGAGCAGTGACAGCGAGGGGTCCGCTTTCCTTTCCGTCCAAGGTACGCGTGCGGGAACGGCCAAGGGCGGCGCTTGGAGCCCCTTGGGTTAAGTGTCAGAGAAATGGAAGGCACCTTCTGAGGTTCACGTCCTATGTGGTGACGTCTGGGACACCTTCAGCTCGTGTCCCACTGAGGGTTATTCTGAATTGACAAGTGTTTGTGGTTTTGTTATTTGTGCGTTGCTCTCCTGCCTTCCTCACTGGCCCTTTTTCTACTTCCTTCCTTTCTGTTTCTCTCCCTCTGTCCTTCCATCTTTTCTTTCCGTGTCTGTGATTAAGACTTTTTTTAAAGATTTATTTATTTATTTATTTATCTTTAGAGGGGAAGGGTAGGAGAGAGGGAGAGGGAGAGAAATATCAATGTATGGTTGCCTCTCGTGTGTCCCCTGCTGGGAACTGGCCTGGCAACCCAGGCATGTGCCCTGACTGGGAATCGAACCGCGATCCTCTGGTTCGCAGGCCCGCGCTCAATCCACTGAGCTACACCAGCCAGGGCTGTGATTAAGACTCTTGAAGGCAGGCTTCTGTCACTCCCCATCTCGTCCATCTCAGTACCTAACTGCTTTTCTGGAAGTTCCTCCTGGAAGACTTCTGGGGCCAGTTGCCGCCACTTGTCTACGATCCAGAGAGAGCGGATGGTCACCGCCCTGGCTGAGCTTTTCACACGCTTGCCTCGATTTCTTTGCCTCACGTCATTTTTGACTTTCACATCACCTTGACATCTTTATCGACTTCGAATTGTGCTGTGACTTTTTCCGTTTTCAGCTTCATCTCCCCAATTTATTACTTTTCCCCACCCCAGCGGTTCTTACAGAGAAAGGTGTCAAGTGTTTGAGAGAAAAGAGGAAACAAAATTTATAAAAATGGGTAACTTATCTTTCATTTTCACAGCTGATTTTTAGGTTCTGAAGATCATGTTACATAGTGAAAAAATAAAGGGGTGCTTTACAAGGATTGAGAACACTTTTATTGAAGTTTACTCACTTTGCATTCCCTAAACATGCAATTATAGACTATTTCTAGATGCACGGAGCTAGCTTTCTGCAGCAGCATCTTCGAAAACAGACCACATTGTGTCTTTGAAGTTTTTCTCATGTTCATTTGTTTGCTCGTCTAGGCGAAATTTCCAAAGATTTGGTCTATATTCGTGTGATCAAATCAAATTGGGTAACATTTGGTGCAGATACATGTCTGACTATTTCTACTTGCATTTTTTAATTTAGCCAAATTGCTGTATCTTTACTTTATGTGACTTTATGTGGTTTAATTAGGGGCCCAATGACATTTTGTGGTGTTAAGTGATTTTATGAAGCTGCCCGGGTTACTGGCCTAGCCTGCACGACCAGATTCTTATTGTAATAATTCGTGGTATAAGGGAAAGAACACTGGGAAACGAATCAAAGATACGAGTTCTGGTTCTGCCTTCATCAGTTACCCACCTTGGTGACTCCTGAATTGGTTCAATTTCTCCGTCCTTAAAATTGGGACCAGACTCCTTTCCCCACTTCGCAGGTGTACTGTGAGGATCAGGTGATGGAGGATGGTTGAAGACTCCGGAACTGCAGTGGTCTAGTGGGTAACAGCTCTCAGGAGCCTGAGTGCTGGGTTCAAGTCCCCGCTTTGTTGCTGACCGACTCTGTGACTGTGGACACGTCAGCTCGGGACCCAGTTTCCTCGTTACAGGGCTGCTGTGCGATCAGATGAGTAGGTCCCCGACAGTCTTTAGAGCCGCACCCGGCCCATTGCAACCTGCACATAGCCATCCGCTGTTGCCTGCTGCATCCTCAGCAGGAGCGTGCGCTGTGCTAGGCCTTCACGGGGGACTCAGGGACCAGTAGAACAGGACACGGTCCTGCCCTCTGGAACTGTACGCGCGGAGCGGCTCATGCACGTGCAGGAGTAACAGTGGTACATCCAGAGGCTGCGTGGGTGGAGAGACAGTGCAGGTTCAAATTGGAGAGGGGGAGGGGACAGTCAGCAGTCTTCAAGGATGACTCCAAAGAGAAGTTGCCCCTTGAGACGTGTCTCAAAGGTCTGCGAACAAGAGGCAACGTCGGGAGGCGAGGGAGGAGGAGGGCCCTCCTGGATCAAGGAACCATGGCCAAGGCGTGGCTTGTGGTCGCTGTTTATGGTGTGAAATTTGTAAATCCATGTGGTTTTATAGCATCTCTTCCCAAAGCTGCAGGTCTGTAACGTGTCTTCAGACACGTATTTTATATGCTAATAACTAATGTAGCTTCTGGTTCTAAAAGAAAGAGAAGAGCAAGCATTGTGGGAAGTTGAAATCTTCCCCAGCCAAGGTCCCGAGGAAGGGCCCCACAGAACAGCACAGTTCTTAGAGGAACAAATGTTCTCTGAGCAGCAGGGTCTCCCTCAAGGGAGAAGAGTCTTGAAAAAAGAGGAAACATCCAATATATCTTGAAAGTGAATTATCCAAAGATTGTCTTGTTCTCTTCAAGTATCAACAAGAAAAATAAAGAGAACTTACATAATTCCATAATGAGTCACCCCAAAATCTAGGTAGAAAGTTGGAGCTACCACCTATATAACGCGCTGCAGGGGGGAGGGGCCCTGTCCTAGGCGCCAGATGTGGGAGGGGGCGCTCCGCCCGCAGAGCCCCATCCCTCCGTCATGGATGAAAATAAAAACTACCAAGACATGATCTGCTTGGGGAGGAGAGGTGGCCAAACTCTCAGAGGAGAATGACCCTGAGCCCCATCCTCACTGGGCTTTTATTGGGCTCAAATACACAGAATACAGGTATGTCAGGCAGCAAGGATCAAACAATGGTTAACATTTCAAAGCAATCTGAGGGCTTAATCTGAGTCAATGTCTGTCCAGAAAGGGGGTTGCAAAACTTCGGGAGACATACCCATTTCCTCCTGGGACCCTTATCATTTAAATGAGAGCACTCTTAGCAAAGCAGGTTTCACAGGACTCTAGGAATTCTTTCTTATGCCCGATCACCCAGGGAACCGTCCTGGCCAGCACAGGGCTGCACCACTCACCCCCACAGTTTCAGGCTTTAAGCCGATTAGGCTCAGGAAGCAGAAGACGTCTCCCAGATGGAAATGGGGACTCGGGCTATGTCAGAATAGCCAGGGGGTGAGGGTCCATCACCCCCTCTTTGCTGCAGCCCCCCCGAGTCCTTCCATGAGGCCCCCCAAGTGGTTGTGTCTGGCTTAGGTTGCCCCTCCCATGAGGAGTCTTACCCGTCATTGACTAACCAACCAAACACTGGGGCCAGAGATGGATGAGGCAGAAGCAGTGCTCCTGCCAGGGAGATAAGCTTTGTCTCCTTAGTAGGTCACGTCCTTGTGACAGAACAGACCCAGATGAAGCAGGTCCCTTGGGCTCTTACACAGCCCACTATGGGGTGAGGGTTACACCTCCTGAAACCAGGCTGAACGGTCCGTAATAACACACCATTCTGCTGGCCAACCTTCCGGAAAGCCAACGGGAAAAGCTGAATCGCCAATATACGCAGGAAAGAAAACGCTCCGTGCGGATTGCTGCATGGTCCCAGTCCACCAGTTAGCCGCACACCAACCTCTCGCCCTCTTGGGTGACGAGGGCCCATCTCTCCTGTCGTTAACTGGGCCAATCCCACTGCTCCGGGTTCCTGTCATCTTAAACCTCTCCAACAAACGAAACCAGGAGCAAACCAAGAAAGAACAAGGACCAAACTCTTTGGCCCTAAGGGACAAATCTGGTGCCCTCCCACTGTGGTGGGTACTGTAGTCCCTGACTTGGCGAAGGTGCTTTGCTCTCCCCCAAGAGACTCTTCAGGCAGAGGATAATTGCAAAGCTGGCGTTTCTGGGTGAGCAGGGCTTTCCCAGTGGGGGTCCAGTTCAGTCTAGGCCGAGAATTCCCAGGTGTGCCCCTGGCCCTGTCGAGGGGATCTGTGAGGTCGGGACAGTTTCAGGACAATGCTAAGATGTTAGTTGCCATTGCCACTCTTGGTTCTCATGTGTGGATGAGGGGTTTTCCTCCGCACCCTGGAGAGGTCCGCATAACTCAGTGGACCAGTGGTGTGCAAAGGACTGATGTGTGAGTAAAAGGAGTAAAAAGAGCCATTCAAAGGGCCAGACAGAGCAATGGATTTGAAACCTACCAGACAATGAACGTTTCTTTACACGGTTTCAGTTTCTACAGGGACACTGACCTTTAAGAAGCCACTACGTGCCAAGTGTTGGTATAGTATCAGAGGACACCCTTGGTTCTCTGAAAAGCCCGTGAAAAGCTCCTCACTCTCTCAGCTCCGCAGCCCTGTGAAGTCAGACTTTTTTAAAATAACCTTTAAATGAAGCAATATATGGCAACAGATTGAATACAGAAGGAGATACGAGAATCCAGCCAGAGGTGAAAGAGATTTGCATAAATGTGAAACAATATTGCTCTTCTTACTAATTAATTTTGGTTTAAGATACAGGCATTTTCATAAAAATATGAATCTATATTAATGTGGAATGGATTATTGTTCTTTTTGAATATCTAAACATGAATAATTCTAATTTCAACCATGGTGAGTCTCCAGAGATACAACCCACATGAATGAAAGGCCTCGGGAGTCCTCGGTGATTTGGGAGAGCGTAGGAGGTGCGGACACCTGAGGACCGAAAACCACGAGTGTGGTCGAACCACCTCGTTCCCAGGGAGAAAAGAGCCCGACATTCTCAGGGACTTGCCCAAGCGGATGCCAGCTCTGTGGGAAAGCCAGGACCGTGGGCAGAGGTTCTGATTCTGCGTCCAGTGTTCTTTCCATTATATCCCGCGGCTGGGAGTTTTGAAGGTTTTAATTGGAACGTGGCTGTGCGTCTGTGTCTCAGGAGGGCTGTGTCTGTCGCGGGGCCCGCAGGTGGTTTTGGTGACTCCAGCGGCACCCATGGTGCTGTCGGACGGGTTGTTAACAGTATGAACACTGGCACATGTGAGTCGTCCTCGGCGACAACTGTTCAACAGTTTGTCTGAGCAACATATCCTGATACGTGACTGAGGGTGGTTATTTCCTTAATTCTATTGGATTTGGCTTTGACTCACCACCCTTTTCGTTTGGGCTCCCAGGCAGCCCAGGGCGACTTTAGGGACTGTGGAGCCCCTGGGGCAGGCACAGTGGTCCTCCCTTTCCCATCTAGTTCGTATTCCCCTGGGTCCTGATTTTTATTCATTTCTCTGGAATTACACGTTTTCAGGTGAGCCATCCCACCTTTGTCTGTGGGCCTGGGAAGTACCAGTAAAGACACAGGTGCCACCTGAATGAAGGTTTCCCGCCACAGACACAGCCGCTTTGGTCTGGGGAGGTCGCGCTCACGCAACGCGAATTGAAGGAGGCATGAAAGCGGACCTGGAAGCGAGAGGCGTGGTCATTCCTTCAGAATGTTTCTCTTTTCCTCTTCAGTTGTGGGCAAGTTGCTCACCCCCAGTGACAGTCTCGTAGTCATTGAGGACGAGCCTTGCAATGTGACTTGCCGGGCGGTGGGCTGGACCCCGCTCCCCGACCTTTGCTGGGAGATCGGTGCCGCGGCGAGTCACTCCAGCTACCACTCCGTTGCGGAGCCGGATGACCCTCGGAGCGCGCTGAGCGTCCTGGCTCTGACGCCGCAGGGCAATGGGACGTTGACTTGTGTGGCCAAAATGAAGGGGCTGCAAGTCCAGGATTCTCTCACAATAAATCTTACTGTGGTTCCGCCCCCCTCGGGTAAGTGAAGACTTTTTGCTTTATGTAAATTCTATTATTGTCGCATGTGCTTATTTTTACGTGTCCTGCTGCCTAACTCCATGTCCAGGAAAACCGCCTGGTGATCTTGATTTCAGGTCGCAATGGCGATGGAGACGAATGTCTCACAGGCCCTGCGCGATGGCCCTGCAGTGCCCCTTGATTTGAAAATCTCAGCTCCAAGCATTTCATCCTTTTCTACTCGCATGTGAAAATCATTAAGAATCTTGACGATTAGTAGCATGAACCAGCATCAAGTTGAGAGACAAATACTTCAATTCAGTGTTTTTTTCTCTAGCTTTTATTCATTGCACTGAGGTGATCCCTTCCTGGGTCGATATGGAGAAAGCTCTCATAATATTTTAGGAGGGAGCGTGGGTCCTCTCCGATTCCTTCCAATCTTAGTGCAATTATAAGGTTTCATTTTTTACCCAACAAATCCACAGTGTATTTAAAATACCAAGTCTATGTAGTTTTTTTTTTAAATTTTTTAATTATTTTTTTAAGATTTCTATTTATTTATCTTTAGAGGGGAAGGGCAGGGGAGAGGGAGAGAAACATCAGTATATGGTTGCCTCTCATGTGTCCCATGCTGGGAACTGGCCTGCAACCCAGACATGTGCCCTGATTGGGAATCGAACCTCGATCTTTGGTTCGCAGGCCCGCGCTCAATCCACTGAGCTACACCAGCCAGGGCCTATGTAGATTTTTAACGGCACTAAGTAACGCAAATTTAAAGTTTAAATCCCACAGGGAATTACTGTAGGGTCTCTGGATAGGGAAAGCGCTCACCACACACCTTCGCCAGGCTCGCAGAGCTAGCCCGGGCCTGGAGTCGGCTTCGACCGAGGAGCAACCATGGTGCTTGGGGGCTGGGGATGGACTTGAACGCCTTTGTCTTACACAGGAGCAGAGAGAGGGAGGCCGAGAGGTGCCGTTCTTTGTTAGGTCAGGTGGGGGCTCGGGCCGAGGGGCTGGGAAGCCGGGACGAGCCTCTCTCTTGGTCTAGAGCTTGTCCTCGTAGGAAAACTCCTGTCCGTAAGGACTTTCAGAGTTCAGAACAAAGCACCAGCCGTGGCAAGCTGATGATGATGATGACGATAATAGCAATGACGATAATAACCATCAGCACTACACAGCTCCTACTGAGTAGGGACATGGTTTTAAATGCCTCACATAGTAACAAAACGAAGCCCTCTGAGCGGATGCTGCCCTTCCTGCTGTGAAGGCCAGGTGACAGGGACACAGTGGTGTTCAGCACTTGCCCGTGTCCCTAGAGCTACAAACGATGGGCGGTGACCCTGCCAGTCTGTCGTCAGAGTCTGCCCCCCTGTCAACTCTGCCCTGCACTTGGAGCAGCCACTTGGAGGTCGGAGGCCGGTCCTGGGGCTGACAAAAGCAAGTACGGGTGGGGGTTCGGTGAAGAAGGGGACCACGTCACAGCTCCAGGGTCTGGACGTCTGGAGTCTGGGTGTCCGCAGGGCCGGCTCCTTTTGCGGTCCGTGAGGGAGCACCCGCTCCTTCCCCGCCCCCAGCTTTTCGGGGTCGCTGGCCTTTTTGGGTCCCTCGGCCTGTAGAAGCATCTCCCCGAGCTCTCTCTTCATCTTCAGGTGGCATTTTCCCTGTGTGCTTGTCTGTGCCCGGATGTCCCTCTTGTTTTTATAAGGACACTGGTCATATCAGGTCAGGGCCCATTCTACACCCAGCCTGACCTCGCTCACCTTATCTGAATAGTTCCTTCCGTGCTCCCTTCCCAAATAAGGCCCCACTCTGAAGTGCTAGAAGTCAGCACTCTCACGTGAATTTGGGGGCGCAGCCCACCCCGTAGCAGATGGTGTCCCTGCCAGCCTGTGAAGAGCCGCGAAGAGCCCGCCTGTCGTCCGCCGAGCGGTTCTGAGCTTTCCCTGCAGGGTGGATGCCCCGTGGAGGCCCACACAAGCTCGCCCCCCACCCCCCACATCAGGCCCTTGTCTCTGTCTCCAACTCAGAGGCCCCAGGGACCAGGCGGACCACAGAAACGAAAGCGCGAGTGAGTGTGTGTCAGGGCGAAGATGGAGCGCAGGGCACCAGAGAGCACGCCCCGCCCACGGGCGCGGCGGGATCGGCTCCGGCTGGTGCTGTCGCCGGGACCGGGGACCCAGGGCTGCCGGGCCTTTGACCTGACCCTGGTGTGCCTCGGGGCTTTGAGGGCAAAGGACACAGACACGGGTGTTTCCTCGGTGTTCAGTCAAGGTCAACTTATTTTAGCTTATCAAACTGAAAGGCATTTAGCTTCTTCCCCAGCAAGACTACGTAAAGAGAGGAAGTAAATTCAACTCGCTTGCTTTTTTCTCTTCCAGCTTATTCTTTTGAAACTTAAACACCCCAGAAAAATTTCAAGAATAATGCAGCGAACATTAATGCACCTTTATCTACACACAGCAAATGTTAACAGTCGGTCATGTTTGCTTCTCTCTCTTAGCTCTTACTTATTTTTTTATGAACTAATTGAGAGTTAGCTGGAGACCGTATGACTCTTTACCCCTAGATTCCTCAGCGTGTGTGCTTCAGAGGAATGAGGTCATTCTGTGCAACCCCGGCGGAGTGGGCAGCCGGGAAATTTCACCCTGGCACAGTGTCGTTATACAGCACACGGTCCCCACTCGGATTTCCCCGGTTGTCCTTCGTGCCTCTTTTCTCCCCTAAACCAAAGGCCAGCCTGAGACCCACTTCGCCTGGGCCGGCAGGTCTTCCTCAGTCTCTTCCAATTTCCAACGGTTCACCCAGCTTTCTTGTCTTTCCTGATGTCAACATCCTCAAAAAGTCATTTTTGCAAGGTGCCCTTCAATATGGATTTGTCTGAGTTTATCCACCACACTTAGAGTTAGGCTAAATATTTTCGCCAAGACACGGGTGAGGTCGTGTAGGGGCACAATGCCGGTGTTCTCTGCCGTTGGTAGCAAGTCTGATCACTTGGCTAAGGTGAGTCCCCAGTTTCCTCCATTGTAAAGGTACCCTTTGCCTGAGTAGTTAATCCATAATCTATGAATACTGTGTGAATACCTTGTTCCTCAATACTCTTTCAATCACTAACTTTTCCATTCCTCAATAGGTCGCTGCCTGAATCAATTATTGGTTGATGGTCATAAGACTGATTTTCTGATTCCATCATTTTTCTATATTTATTAGTTGGTATTCTTCTGTAAAGAGAAGACTTCCCTCTCTTTTTCTTCCTTTTTTAAAAAAACCCACACAGTTTTAGTATGGACTCCTTTTCATTCAATACGCTCTAATTTGCTTATTTATTCTGATGCCTGGATTGCTGCATATTCCGCCAGTGGGAATTCCTTCCAGCTGGCTGGTGTCCTTTGGACGGGTCCCTGTTAGTTTCTGAGCACCGGGCCCATGAAGATGTTCCAAACTCCCATAGCCTTCCCCCTGTCCCAGCCTGTAATCTGCCAATCTCCAGTGAGCCAACCCGGCTTGCGTTAGGCTATTTAAGTACGATAGAGTGTGGCCTGGGCTTGGGACAGGAAGATTTTTAAAAGTTCCATTAGCACCAAATGGAATGAAGTCAGCTGTTTAAACCACACACCTAACAAGGCGATGACGCAGTGAAGGGCTCCGGTCTGAGCCGTTGGAAGCCCATGGAAATGGATTTGGGAGATTAGCTCGCCTGCAAAGTTCTTCTTTTGCAGGAGAAGGGCGCGGGACCCCGGTGTCCCCGACCAGGTTGCACTCAGCCGAGTCCTTCCTTAGACTGGGACCAGTGAAGTGAGCAGCCTTAACCGTGGCAGCTGGGGTCCCGGCTGCCTCACAGAGGAGGGCACACCAGGTGCCTTGCAATGAGTCTTACTTTATTGGACTCATCTGGAAAAGGCTAATTTGTTTCTAAATTATTCATCAAGATCCGGAGCAGCTGGTGGTGGCTGGCTGTGTGTTGTGTGTTTTATGTAAGTTTTAGTAGCTGAAGACCTCGTTACAGCCTCTGCTGGTGGAGCTGGAGACTAGGAGGCCTCCAGGAGCACGCCAAGTTCACGGAGAGCCCCGGATGAAGGAGGCTGCGCCTGTTCTGGCTCCTTCCGTCCGGAAGGGGATGAACGCCAGTCCTGACACCCAGTTCCGACAAATGCAAGGAATTCACGGTCACTTCCCGAATGATGCCTTTAAATCACTGAAAGAATGCCAATGGCAGTTTCGGAAGTCTAATTCTTTCAAGCAAAAACTTGTATGAAGTACTTATTGATTTTTTTAAAGGAAAGCATATTGAAAGGGCTAATGCCAATGCTTTCTAAAAAACTCAATGTTTTTCGATTCCAGAAGTGCTTCAAGCTTCAAGCACTGCAGACGCATATCCAACCGAAAGCCCGGTCCACCCACCTGCCCACAGGGTGGTTTGCTCTTCCTGTAATGGACTGGCTGTGAGATGTGAGCCCAAAGCAACCTTTGTGGGATGCACGGGTACCTTGTAGAACGCAGCGACTGCTCGTTATAGTCTTAGCTTCGTGAGAAGTGGCAACTCCGAGGACAGAGTAGCATGGCCGGAGTGACAGTCCCGAGTTGTAGCTCTGGTGCTAGCTTTGTGACTTTGGGCAAGTCACTGACCTTTGGGCTCCATTTTCTTGCTTGTAAACCACACAGGGAACGAGAAGGGCAGACGCTCATTCTCCTGGCTGCCTGTCCCTGGGGAGCTTCAACACATAAGCAACCAACCCAGAGGTCCCGACTTAACTCGTCTGTGTGGAGCCTGGGAATTGACATTAAAAAAAAAAGCCAAATTACTTTACCGGGCAGTCAGGATTGGGGACCACTGAACTGGAGTATCTCAAAGTCCCGTCCTCCCAACCCAGCCTCATCCGATGCTACTAACCAGCCAGACTTGGGCCCAGACAACCTGGACTCAGGTGCCCGCGTGCCTGTTTCCTCGCTCTGTGACTTCGGGTGTGTTAGTTAACTTCTCTGTGCTTCGGGTTTCTTGTCAGTAAACCCGAGATAACAGTACCTACCTTCTAGGGCTGTTGTCAGTGTGAGAAGTGATGGGGCTCCAATGTCTAAAGTGCTTAGGACAGGCCCTGCCTCAGAGCACACGGGACAGCAGAGTGAGTGACTGTCCTTGATCTGATGGATTCAGAGATCTGTGTCCCCTCCAGTCAGCACAGTAGCGTGCTTTGCACGTGCTGGCGGTGCCATTTAGTATTAACCCAGGTGGTTTCGAGAAGCCGTGTGCGCCCTTTCGAAACTCTGAGCATTCCCGTGAGAGCGTCTGGGAAATACTATTTTTCCTTTCTTCACAGATGGGAAAAGGGCAGTCTCCCAGCTGCGACTGAAGTCGCACCGTGAACTCGGTGACGCCGCCCTAACGTGCGTGCAGCCGAGGGAGGGGCTGTGGGGAGGGAGCCCCGCCGAGCTGGGCTGGGAGATAACCTCCCTCAGTCACTGTGGGTCCCTCAGGCACAGCACACTCACCTCGACAGCACTGACTCACCACGCCCACACCCTTCACTACCTGTCAGGGGGCGGCACCCACCGGGACTGCCCATCTCCTGTGAGACCCGGGCTGCAGCTTCCTCAGGAGGATCGTTCCATGGTGGACGTGGCACGTGGCAGAATGGAAAGACACACGCCAAGCCCCTGGGTTTTCCTGCTCTGAGCGCCCTCGACCGGTTTACCCAGTCCCTTTGTCCCAAGTGTCTCATCTGCAAGAGGAAGGGGTTGGATTGAGGATGAGATCACGCCAGGATTCCGTGTTTTCCGTCCACTGTTCCGATATTTGGTTTATCAATATACGGCCATTATTTATTTTTCTTTCAATCCACCATACGTGCATTCATTTAAAACATTAGTTTCCTACTAAAAAAATCCATGCTATGTAGGCATATGTGTATACATATATTTGTCAGAGCTGATAAATGAAAACGTTATTATTAAAACAAGAAGGGTTCTTCCGTGCAGCTCTGGGACCTCATTATATACGCCTGCGCATGGCACACACACCATGCTTCCCTTTGGGCGCCACTGCAGTGGAGGGGGAGCGTCAGGCTGTCCTAGGCGTGAAGCTCAGGAAGGCGATTTGAACCCCCAAGGGGTGTAGTCACAAAGTAGGAAGCGAAAGAATGAGCCATGGGTACCAGTTGCCATTTTGGGGAGAGTTTGGGGCTTCTAGGGGAGTGCAGGCATCCCTCGGCTGAACCTGGTAGTTGAATTAAGGGACAAGAGAGGAGTGAGGTCACGTGACCACCTGCTCTCCTCCTTGATTCGGTCACCAACCCCAGCGAGGTGGCCCTTCCCTGTCTTTAAACAGGTCCTCCCCCGAGGGGAAGAGGCTGGCTGTGTGTGCAAGCGTGCGGAGGCGGAGGTGACCCTGTCAACGCTGGGTTAACAGAAGCGTGGTGCACCCTGATAGTTTTCTGTAGTGGGGGTGGAGTATTTCAGTAAGGCAACGAGTGTGTTGACCTGGTCCGGGGTGAATCGTAAGCCTATCTGTTGGATCTTAAGCCAGACCTTAATGCTGAACCCTGGCTGGCTGCCTTACTACAGAAGCTCTTAATATTTTCAAGCCTCAGTCTTGAACATGTGCATCGCACCTTAGTGTTCTTGACACTTTCACACGCATCTCTCGAGTCTCTGAACAGCCTGGAGGAGGGGCGGGATTGTTACAGGCGAGTGGGTCAGAGGCCAAAGGGAGCACGAGTAAACGGCGGCCATCCGATTTCACTGGTTCCAGGCACACGGAGCCCCGAGCCCCACTCTGCGGAAGCTTCATTGGTTTTTAAGCAGACCTCGTCTTCCTCCCTAGGAAGTCTGTTGTTTTAATATTTTCTAATGACTAGCATCTAATGAAACACATGCATTTACACTGAGATACCGCCCAGGCACTCAGGGTGGCAGCCTTTACTGAACAGCAGTTCACATTTAAACAGATGAATTGAAATGCGGTTTGACTTCACTGTGGATCAGCTTGGTAGAGGGGAGTGGCCAAGGCTTTTTGGAACATCAGTGCAGTTCCTGTGGTGCGTGGCTAGGTGGCGCTGCCCAACAGGAGTCTCCGTGATAAAGGCCATGTTAGAATTTGTGGCTTTTGAGCCCTTGAAATGTGGCCAGTGCATCTGACGCTCTGAGGATCCAATTGTATATAATTTTAATTAATTTAAACTCGAATTTAGATAGCCGCATGACGGTGCATCGGGCGTCTCTGGCTCAGGCATGGCCGTCACAGATCAAATTGACTTTCCATCCCCCCTTCCTGCCCTCCTCACCCCCTGCCACTTCCCGGGGGCCCTGCCTGCTCAGCCTCTGTCCTGCCCCTGCTCTGTGAGGCCTGGACAAAACAAGAGGGCGAAGCGGACTAAGGTGGTGCCCGAAGAGCCAAGGGAAGAGCAGCTGCTGCGTGAGAAATGAATTCGTGGGTGGGGACAGGGTGGCCCCGAGGGAAGGCTTGGCACCAGGTCCCCTCAGGAGGGACCCTCCCTCAATTTGTCCTCGTTTCCTTCGGGCATGGGAAGGCCGTTAGCTGATGGGTACTTGGGCTGTGTTACTAGGCAGGTATTTACGGGCAGCAGTAAGAATAGCCATGGAAGACACCGCCAAGCATTGCATATTGAAGCGCGGTGAAGGGAGGAAGGCGGCCCACGACCCCGAGCTGTAGCGGACCAGATGGTCAAAATATGACCGCAAAACATGGTCTAGCCTGCAGTGTGGCCGAACCGGGGACGACCGGTCCCGGACGGTGGCCAGCACCACTAAAATGTTTCCTTTTCCCTCGTCCGACCTTCCAGGCAGTATCGACACAGCAGGGACCGCGCTGCCTACCTGGGCCATAGTCCTCCTTGCCGTGTCGCTCTCGTTGCTGTTCATCCTGATCATTGTTCTGATTATAATATTCTGCTGCTGCTGCGTCTCCAGGAAACAGGAAAAAGGTAATTTTTTTGTTCCTATAGATTTGTGTGTATTTTTAACTTCTGGTACAAGCAGCTGAAGTTCATGAGCTCATCAGCTCTTTCCAAAAGTACATTGGCTTTTGGGATCCTTGAAAGGAAGTGTGGGAAAGTCTCAGAGGAGGGGGCAAACTTTCTTAAAGAAGAGAGCGTTTCCTTTGGGGCCCCCCTCCCCGCCCCGCCCCCCAGGAGGACAGGTCTTCAGGCTTTTGAGAAGGTGGTGAGGTGGCACCTTTATCACCAAAGACACTGACTGTGTGATTTTCTGTGCTTATTTGCAAGAACATAAGACCTTTGTGAACTGTCATTTAGGTGCCGTGCTTTTTTCTAGTGTGACACCGACCCATCCGAACACAGTATAAGGTTGCTTCCTGTTCTGTAGAATTCCAGGTCTTCCTTTGTGAGTGAATGTTGACGCAGTGGTAGAAAGAAAAAAGAGGGCCTCCTGTTAACGGAAACAGTACAAATAAAATGAATAAAAATGATTTCGCATTTCTTCTGAATGAGGCCTTCTGAGATCCTTCAAGACCTGTGAAGGCAGTGGCCTTGTTTGGGGGTCCGGCTCCACACTAGGGTGGGCTTGTTGTAGAGTTTGGCAGTTTGTGACGTCAGAAACTATCGCTTCTTTGGCGTGTGGATGGCGCAGGACTTTCCAAGTGCTGAAGGGTACGTCCATCCTTATCTTTGTCCCGTAAAACTACTTCTGTTTGAAGCTCCTAATATTTTTAAGCCTCAGTCTTGAATGTGTGCATTTTCTACAATTAAGTTACTGACCTTAAAAGTCGGGATTTTGATGTTAGTGTGCTTGCATCTTGACTCTTATTAACACTAACTGTTGTTGAATGCGCACTCCATGTCTGTGTGTGCGCCAGGCACCGGGTTAAATAAATATTTTACACGAAATGTATCTCTCAGTGAAATATTCCATGCAAAGACCGCGGTCTAGCTTCAGCTCTCACGTGAGTTGGTTTGTGATTTGGGCACTGATTCTGTGACATAACTTTATTCCCTAGGAAACAAAAAACGAAAGACCGTGAACCCCCGTTGGCCCAGATTTGATGGGACTTTGCTTTTACCTGGGGGTTTCCCTCGATGCCATCTGGGATTGAGGGAAACCCCCAGGTAAAAGCAAAGCCCCAACACATATTTTACTCACGTAAAATAGACTGCAGTTTAAGTGGAAAGTACTGGATCACTTCCATTTTAGTTCAGAAGGGACTAGGGTTATTCGGTGCCGTCAGATGACTTTTTCCGCACTGGCTATGGCAGCGGAGTTGGACAATATTCCGGTTGCTTGGATTCTGCTTCTCACAGGCTTTTTTCTGTTCCACAGTAGCCTTGTAAGAAGGATACTCGGGGCCCCCGTAGGGCGTGCAGAAGCACGATTCTCTGATTCTTAGCTCCCTCATTTACAAAATAGGAGTAAGTACCATCCTGTAGGTGGGTTGTGAGAATTCCATAAACTAATCTGTTAAGTGCTTCTGGGATCCACCCTAGAATTTATCTTTTATTTAACTTTGAGATTAAAAACCCACAGAAGAGCGAGCTGTTTTGTGACATTCTGCTTTGCTGGCACCTGGAGAATTCCGTGTTCTGACAGGTTATCTGGGGACGAGGGAGGGCGGCAAGGACCCCGCCCAGCGGGCCTGCGGGCCTCGGGGTCACAGCTCCTGGAGCAGGGGGACCGAGCGCCCATCTCCTGCAGCCAGTCCTGGTGGGCGCCCCAGCGACGCTCCCTTCGTGCCCGAGGGAGACCAGGCGACCTCTCTCCTTCAGACGAGATCCCTCCTGAGGTTCAGTTTGGGGTGTGAACCAGCGGATGTTATTAGAACTGAAAATGGGTGAGAGCATTATCTTAGAACAAAAAGGCAAATGGCTGCTTTTTAGGTCTCATGAAACTCGGCGACTAGAAGGCCTAGACAGAGCAGCAGGGCTGGCTGCAGAGAACACTAGCTTCCGAGACAGACGGATGGGACTGCTGTGTGTCTGTTACTTCTCATGATCAAGGTCTCTATTTCCTCCCGTCCAAGAGCCCACTGAGTGGAAACGCTAGCAATTTGACGACAGCCTTTGGGGGGAGGCGTGGGTTCATACCCACGCCTTCGGTACATATTCATTGAACCCCTATCTTAGAATCACAGAAATATGGTGCTTAAGCCATATAATTCCTCATCTGTTAGAAATAGGGTAATGCTAATATAGTGGTGTCTAGCGTAGCCTGCTAGAAATACGCTCACCCTAACACCTGCCTCTTGGGCTGCTGTAAGGACTAAATGCGATAACGCCGCACACGGAGCTGGCCCCATGCTGGCCCGCAGCAGGTCGGTGCTGCGTGCAGGACAGCAGGCACGGGAAGCGGAGTGCGCCTTCAGGGCGAAGGGCGTCTTTACCGTCCCGCTGGTCACCTTCGGGACTCCCCAAGTCCTTCTTAGGGACCTGCCATATTTCAGGTACTCAGGGGAGATTTACATTTATGATGGTAAAGAACGAGTTCTGCTTTCCTTATGTTTAGAAGTCATTTGATAATTCTGTGGGGGGGGGAGTTAATACCTACTGGGTCACCAATACTCAGTAATGTGTTAAAATCAGGGGGGAGGTCTATAAAAATTGACTTTATTTTCAGAATAAATGTCCTGATTTTGCTGATGTAACTTTTTTTTCAGAATCCAGTTATCAAAGTGAAATAAGGTGAGTTGAAGTCCCATCTATTTTCTTTTCTTTTTTTAAATCAGTATTTTTTAATTGTTGATATTGTACAGTTTTCTGTCTTTTACCCCGCCCCAGCCCACCACCCCAGCCCTCCCCACCTTCCTCCCATTTCCACCCCCCATAGTTTTTGTCCATGTGTCCTTTATACTTGTTGCTCTAAACCGTTCCCCTTTTCCCCCAAAATTCCCTCCCCTCCCACTTTGGACACTGTCAGACTGTTCTCAAATTCAGTGTCTTTGTTTATATTATGCTTGTTTGTTTGTTTTGTTGATTAGCTTCCTGCTAAAGGTTTCTGAAAATACAAGCAAATGAAAAACAAGCAAACACCCACCCCCTATAACTGAAGGATTTTAGGGTTATGTGACTCAATACAAAGTTATGGAAGGGGGCAACTCCGAAACCCACCCACGCCATCACAAGCTCACACGTGCAGAACACACCAGGCGGGCTGCTACCATCCGCCTCTGACGGTTCCTGGCTCACTGGGGAAAACTGAGCGTTTCTGCCCGGTGCCTGGCATTTGCAGCTCTTTCCACAAGAGGGCGCTGTGCTCCATGACTATTGTCCCTCCTGCTTTGAGTCAAGGCTGGGGACCGAGGACTGTTTCAAGGGTGTTTGAGAAGCAGGCAGGGTCCAGCTGGAGTTTCTGGGGCGGTGGAAACTAGCTGGATGGGGTGAGAACGCCCAGGAAACTGACCAGGCAGACAAATCAGGGGGCAGTGAGGGACCGAAACCTCCTGCCACTTCTGCAGCTGTCCAGAGCAGCTGCAAGCCCTTGCGAGGTAACCATCGAGGACTTTATAATAATACAATAGCCAGTGTGTGTCTGCAATATTTACTTAGTTATAAATGTGCTAAGGGGAGGGATGTTTAGACAGCCCTGGATTTGTGGGGGTGTTACAACAAAACCACATCTAGCTGTCGGTTTATTACATGTGTTTTGAAATGCTGTGATGATCAAATAGCCTTAGGCTACATGTGGTGAATGAAGATGGGTAATCCGGGGTAACAGAATCTATCCCATTGCTCTTGGACCCCACACCCTCCCTGGGGAGGGGGTGTTGTGAGAGAGGCGGCTGCCCCTTCTCCGAGGGCACCGCAAAATGGCAACCTGAAAGTACACCTCTTCGGGGGCCGGACTTAGGGCAAGAGGGCAGGAAGGAAAAGTGACCCCCATCGCTGCTAATCTGGCATCTCTCTGGATGGCTGCCCCCGGATGGCAGCCTGGATTCCTCGGCTCACCGTTAGTGACCGTGCAGCGCAGTCACTGGGGTATTAGGTGACCGCAGTCGCTGAACAGTGATCGACAGCCGGGCAGGACAACCGGAGGAGAATCATTGTCATAATAACAGCGACAGCAATGAATGGGACAATGGTAGCGATGCTGATAGCTCGCCCGTTCTGAGTGCCTGACATGCGCGCCAGGCACTGCTCTGCACTCGGTAGAGAGAGGTTTCCTCTCACCGAATCCTCACCGTGATTTTAGGAGGCTGTTTCCCCTTGCTGTAGATGAAGAGACTGAGGAGTGGGTACAGGGGGGTTGAGTGTTGTGCCAGGTATCGCCCTTCCAGAGAGTGGACGGGCCAGGGTGTGAGCTGGGCCGCTCTGCCCGAGGCCTGGGCCCTGGTCCGTGGTGCTACGCCAGCTGCTAGCAGACATCGCAGGAAAACCCGCCCCTGGTTTTCTGTAGAACTAGAGCAAGTTTACTGTGGAAAAAGTAAAAAACAAAGGGAGGAAATGGTTTTCAAGTTACCCATAATTCTGTTGTCCAGAAGAAATTATTGCTATGTAAGTGTGTATATTCTTACGTGAGTAGGTTCACATAGATACACATGGATGTTTTGTGACGTTTGGATCATAACAGATGTTATTTCATAGCTTAGTCTTCTCACTTGACATCATTCTGAGGATGATTTCTGCTAACAAATCCTTCCCTATGACATTGCTGTTTCTTTTGCTTCATAAAGTGTCTTATTGAATACACCGTAAGTGCAGGAAAGCGCACAAATTGTGGGTGTGTCGCTGGGTTGACAAAGCTCATGCGCCTGGGCCTTGAATGCCGCACACAGAACAGGAGCACTCCCAGGTCCCCAAACGACCCCCCAGGCCCCACCCCGTCCCTGCCTCCCTGCCTCAAAGGCCTTCTGACATCCACCCCCACATCTCCAGAGTCTGGACGCAGGAACTTCGTGGAAGCGAGATCGTATTGTGTGTCCTCACGCGTGTGGGTCTTCCTGAGCTTCCCGCTGAGAGACGGCCCATCCCGCCGATGATGGACAGAGATCATCTGTCATTCTATCATGCTGCCTTCGGGCGGATGGGCAATTTGTTCTTCCATCCTATCTAAGTGGGCGTCTGGGTGGCTTTCAGGTCGCATCCGTGATGACGTCGGCTGCGCCGAGTTTCTGGTGCCTGTTGGTGACGTGCGGGCACCCCCACGTTCCACGCTGCAGCGCGTGGAAGCTGCGTGGTAGGGTGGGCGCTGGTCAGCGGTAGCCGGTCCTGCCGCGCAGTTTTCCGAAGTCGACGTGGCAGCGACTCTTCCAGCAGCAGTGCGTGGGCGTTCTCACCTGTGATCATTTCCCCAGGTGGCGTGGGATGCCACTGCGGAGATGCGTTTATTTTGCGAGTCCCCTACAGTGGGGCAGTGAGGGTGTTTGCTACCGTGACTAGCTCCTGAATGAACCTTCCTCCAAGTAAATCTTGGCGTGTATCTTAGATTATTTCCCTGTAATAAATTCTTAGCGGTCAAGCGTGAACATTTAAAAATCTTTAGTTACCCATTGCCACACTTCCTGTCCCTGGGAACCTGCGCTGATATTTGCTTTACTTTAGAGGTCACATGCTTGTTCTGTGAAGGGTCAGATAGTGAGCATTTTTGGTGTTGTGGGCCACATGCTCCCTGTCACAGCTGCTCAGCTCTGCTGGTGTGCCATGAAAGCAGCCATAGACAACATGGAAGCAGACAGGTGTGGCTGTGTTTCAATAAAACTTTATTTATAAAACAGGTGGTGGGCCGGATTTGGCCTGAGGGTTGTAGCTTGCCAGCGCTGCTTTGTTTGGTCACTGGTTTCAGAGAGTTGAGTACTGACTTGGGAGTGGAGCCCACAGACCTCTCACGCTAACGCTCCATTTGTCCCCATCATGGGAGTGTGTGGGCGTGCAGGCTGCTCACACCCCCCAGAGCCAGCAGCCAAGCTGTGGCTTGCAGTCAGTTCAGTGTGTGAGACTGTTCTGGGCGGAGCAGTGTGAACGAAAGATCCAGCTCCATTAACACTTGGTTTTTAAGAAATGGTCTAATTCTAGGAAATCTCCAAATGTGACAGCAAACAAGGAAACCCTGGAGCCAAAGTTCAGAAGTGGAAATGAAAACTACGGATACAGTTTGGATGAGCAGAGGACCCAACGTGAGTGGATGGGCAGGCCGGGGAAAGACCTGGGAAGGCTGGGAGGGGGTGGGGGTGTTCACCAAACCCCCAAAACACGAGGCAGGCGGCTTAGCTGGGCTGGGGACTCCTTTCTGGGTGATTTTTAGGAGAAGGAGGAATTCCAGAACTGGGTAGTTCTAGGATTAGACCAACAGCAGAAAACCCCACCTAGTTTACCTAACATGTAAAAACAAGGTGATGTGGAAACCTAAGTGTTTTTATAAATAAGATTTTCCCCTGCGTCCTCTTTCTTTAAAGCCTTCTACCTTAAAGTGTGTGAGGAGGCATTTGAGCGCATGGAGGGCACCATCCCCGGAACCTCAGCTGGGTCCGAGCGAACCTGGAGCTCGGCAAGCAACCTGTTCCTGTTCACCTTCACGGGGCGAGGGCGGGTGTTGATGGACGCAACCCAGTTTTGAAGAGACTCCTTGGGGCTTCTCAGTGTCCGATGCTGAGAGGATATGTCCTCATGGGGGCGCTTCTCGGAAGGCACAGTCACTAGGAAGAGGCAGGGGCAGGGTTTGAACCGGGGTCCTTGTTTAAGGCAGAAAAACTACTCCTTAGTGGAGCGGGGGAGGGAGAGCTGGCCCTAATAAGTTGTGTCGCAAAACGCATTCCACAGAAGGATTTTCAGTTCATCGGTTCTTGCTGACAGGCCTGAAAATCACTTTTATTTTTTGTGGATAAAATCAGAACAATTCTCAGCGGCCCGTTCTTTCCCCTTTGCCGTGGCTGCCTCCCCCGGACAGTCCGCACTGCAAGCTGCGCAAGTTCCATTTCCGCGCAGGGAGGACTGTCCCCTTTGATAATGCGGTCTCGGCTTCTCGCCACATCCCCCGTGAGCGAGTGTGCATCCGTTCGTATTTGGAGCTGTTCATCAAGTAGCTGGACCGGGATCATGGCCCAAACCAAACCTCGCTGCTTCTTTTTTGCCCATCGCCCTGTGTTGGGTTATTTCCCTCGGTCAGCAGTGAACCCCGAAGATCCATCTTGTCTCTGGGTGAGACGGACGTGTCGGGACAGGAACGGATTTCGAGTCTGGTTACCCTGCTTTTATTTCGTTAGCAAACCTATGTTCTAAAAGGACGTCACCTTGCCCTCGAGGCAACTGTAGAAGCGGTCTGTTGGTGGTTAAGGGTTGCTCTCTGCCGGGGGTGCTCCGGTAACACCGGTGCACTCTTTGCATGGCAGAATCGTTGGACGGTGTGGCCTGGTGCCGTCACGTGTGACTCTGAGGTTGTCCCTCTGTTGCAGAGCCTGCCTCTCTCCCTCCGGAGCCCCAGGACATCAGCGTCCCCCAACCGCAGAGCAGCGGGCAAGCTCAGCAGGTGACTTACGCCATTTCCCCTCTTTGGATGTTCTCTTTGCCATTCAAAACCCTTACCTTGCGGCTGTGGGTGAATTCGGGGAGAACGTGGCCCTGGCTCGCCCTCAGGTCAGCTGATCGCCCGGGAGGGGACGGGGCCAGGACATTCTTGTCCTCTGTAGTGGGTTTGGGGGGGAAAGACCAGAAGTTTTAACTGGGGCTTGTAGATCTTGAGGTGCCTGTTAGACATCTGCACAGGGGTGTTGGGTGTGCAGGGGGGTGCACGAGCCTGGGGTTCCCGGGAGGGCCCACATGTACACGCCGGTGGCTGTTGGGCAGATTCTGATGGGTGGCGTCCTTCTAAGGGAAGTCCGCTTACAGAAACCGGTCAGGGCCCGTGAGGCCCCAGTATGTTAATTTTCTGACCCAGAGTCCGTGTGGTCGTCGCAAGTGAATGAATGAAGAGTTTATACGCAGAAAATATGATTCTTTTCATCCAAAGTCACATTAGGCAAAATAGATGTCACCAGTACCATTTTCTGACCTGTAGAAAAGCAGCTTTGACCGAGAGGTGCATTTTTATTACACTGTCCTGGAACCGGGTTCCCTCCAGCGCTCTGGCTCAGGCCCCTGGCTCTGTTCTGCAGGCCGGGGGTGGGGGGCGGCACCAGTAGCCTGCGGTCCTACCACAGAGACAGGGCCTTCGCAGCCCCCCGCGCCCCCCCCCCCAGCCCCGAGCATTCACCTGAGCTCCTGGGCAGCTCCAGGCTGTGCTCGTCCTCCCTGCTGCTGGGATTCAGCTCACTCCATACATCTTGCCTGTGACGTGGGCCGCACAGGCCTTCAGGGGAAGGGGTGCTCTGACAGGTGTTCAGCCGTGTGTCAGGAGGGCCTCAGGGATGCTAGCAGTGGCAGACAAGGTGGGGAGACATACAAGGGGTCTGTGGCACAAGGGAGGGTGGTGGGCCTACGTGACAGATGGTGAGTTCGAGCTCCTTTCTCAAGCTGGGCGTCAGGAGAATGCTGAGCCAAAGGTCTCCCCATCGACGCTGCTGTCTGTTGATGCACTGAGTCTGGTGCTGGGAGGGATAATCGCAGGGATGCAACAGGTTCCCTTTCGAAGGCCTGGTCTCTGGACTAACAGGTGGCTGGGAAAGGGACTCACCACCAGCCAGGCTGTGAAGAATGTCGCCTGTCAACCCCACGCCTGGACCTGAGTGGGGGCGATCTCGGGGTGATGAAGGGGCTCCCTCCCACCCAGCTGTGTCGCGACTTCGTGGCTTTTCTGCGGTGACCTCTCCCTGTCACGCATCTTTCCAGTAGACACGCCAACATGCTCAGGCCTGGCTGCCGTGGGGGACCGGGGCAGGCGGTGGGGGAGGAGGTTCGGGGGAGGGTCCTGTCGGCTGACTCGCTCTGAAGCGTAGACGAGGAAAAAGGGGAACTCTAGATGCGTTTGGAAACAGGACTGGAGAATGACGTTTCAGGGCTCCGAGTGGGTGCTGCTTCGGCTTCGAGTGTTGTTTGGAAGATACGCAGGGAGAGAAATTTAAGAAGTTGCTGCTACTTAAACATGGAACCAGCTAAATAATCTATTGGTGGAAAAAGAACAGCGGCCGTCCTGTTGGGCCCAGAGGGCTGGGGACACACACACCTGAGCTCCCTGGAGTGTTTGTAAGGCCCCCAGGGGGCCGAGCGTCTTGGCCCGGAGCTCCGGGTCCCTAAGGAGCAGATGGGATGCAGGCAGGAGAACTGATTTTGCCTGGGCTGGAGACTTCCAGAGGGTTTCAACCAGCTGGATTTTTTTTGCTTAGTGTGGGACCTTCGGTCAAGCAGTTCAGAAGCGGTCCATCTTCCATCACTGACCCAAGGGTGCCTTTGAGGTTTGGGCCCAGGCACTGTGTGCAGGTGCCCATTCGGAGAACTTGGACTTGAGCTGGTTTTCGTGAAGCGCTTACAGGAAAGGGCCAGGCCTAGCCTAGGAGCGTGGTAGCACCCTTCTGTGTCCTCGGCCCAAACAGAACACAGTCCTGCATGCGATCAACTGGCCGTCGTGGCTTTGGGGAGGCTCAGGTTCTTGGTCCCCACCTGTGGACCCCCTGGCTCAGTAGAGCTGGGCAGGCAGCCTGAGCACCTGTGTTTTAGACTGACCTGCGGTGGCCCCGACAGGAGGCTAGGTTTAAGGGTCACTGGTTATGTTATAGCAAGATGGAAATTCGGGGTTGTTGGGCTGGAGGGTGGGCTGTTGCCAAAGATCAGCTTGTCTAGCTTGTAATTCCACATGGCCCAGTAATCGCCATTTGCTCAGCGCCAAGGCATGCGCGATGCCTGTGCTAACTTCGTGGCAGAGGAACTGGGGCGGACCCCTCCTGGGGTGGACGGTGCCATCCTGGTGCTGGAATCGTGTGGCCTCCTCTACAGGCAGAGGAGGGGGCAGACACTGAGCCCCGCGGGGTGGGACCACAGCCAGCTTGGGGCTGAGTACGGTGCTCCGAGGGGCGGGCAGTGTTTCTAGGTTACTCTCCCTCTTGCCTTGAACACCACTTCCTGTCCCACCCGGTGTTACACACACCTGTGTCCACGCGCCTGAGCCTCTACGGCCGCGTCCTCATCACGTGGCACGGGGCATGATATTCACTTCATCCTCCACTGAACGGTTGCTGAAACAGGGGACTGGGATTTTAATGCTGCGGGAAGGCGAGAAACCTGTTTGCTGCTGCACCGGCTCCCTGTAGCTCTTGTTCCTTCGGCACCACTTCCGTGAAGGCCCAGAGAGCCACAGGCCCACGCTGCCACGCCCAGAGAGCCACAGGCCCACGCTGCCACGGGGACGATCAAAAGGGATTGATTTCAAGGGGCACCTCTTTTCTTTGGATTCCCTGTTATCTCTTGATGCTTTCAGTGCTGACAGTCCTTAGAAGACTAGACAATGTCTCTGGGACAGTGTCACTGGGGACAGCATCTGTCGTGTTGGAGGTGTGACTGCCCAAGGCAGACACCGTGGTCTGAAGCTACAAGGTCGGTGGCTGGCGTAGGTCAGGTCTGTGGGGTGACGCTGGGTCGTGTGCCGTGGGAAGAGGCACCTGCTGGCTGCGTGGAGGCCCCTCCTTTGCTCACCCCACCTCTCAGCCCACTCGCCGGCCTGGTCTCCCGTGGCCGTGACATTGCTTATCAGAGGCTGAGAGGGAGCAGTCCTTGCTCCTGCCTCCAGGCGGCAGGAATAGGGATGTGTTTCCTGGGCCTGGATCCCGAAGAATGGTCCCCACACCTGGAAGTGCACCTCTCACCCAGGTGCCCGGCTGGCTTGGCTGTGGGTCTCAGCACAGGGAGGCTCTGTGGCTTCTTGTTCAAACGCAAACTCCTGAGTCTCTTTCCAACTTTCGGGCTCCAACGGTGGGAAATCAGGCCAACAAACGGGTCTTTTTACCACCTGCCCTGATGTGGTTGGAGGGAAATATTTGGTGGTTCAGTGTGAAAATGTAACGTGCATATACAAGCTGCAGTGTTATAACTGTGGATTTGTTTCTAGGGAAAAACCGTCTTGCAGGTCTGGGGGTTTTCTTATAACTGTGCTTTTGGAATGACTGGGATTTCATGAACCCACAGCCCTGAGCTTGCCACCAAGTGCAGGGAAGAATTTGCAATGCTTATGGGGTCCCGTGGTGGGTGTCAGGTGGAACGTCAAGTCAGAGTCCACAGAACTGGGGATCCCTTTTAAAACCTCCTGGTTTTGGATGGGTCCGAAGGCACACTGCATTCAGTGTGAGTGAAAGAAACAGGATTTTAGGCTGCAGAGACCCCAGACCATGCATTACATTGTAGGAAGATTTAGAAGGAAAAAAAAAGAGAGAGAGAGACTGATTTACAAAACTGACACATACCAAAACATGACACTTTTCTACCCTGATCATTTCTGTTCCGACCCAATCTGCGGTTCTAACACCGACATTATTTTCCAGATAAGAGTTTCTGTTGGTGAAGTATAGTGAACTCAGGTGTAACCTCCCATAAAGCACATCAGGACAAAACCAATGGATACAACGAGAAATTCTTACCAAAATTCACAGTTGATGAGAAAGGCAAGAGGCTTTTATTTTTATCCGAATCCTTGGGGCCTGGAAATGTTTTGCATCTTGATGAATATTTAAGACAAACAATCCTCACCCCACTACCTGCTTCTTTCCAGGCCTCTGTTCACTGTCGGTCCAGCGAACGGAGCCACGTTATTCTGGTTATTCTAGGCAGCTCTGTGTCTGTCAGTTTGGGGGATGAGCACATGTGTGGGAGACCCTTCTGCGTGGCGTGGGCCCAGCTCCCACTTGGAGATGCATAGGACCCATGCCCACAGATAGGTTCTCTGGTGGGAAATCAAGTTTGCAATATACCTAAGCTGCTTTGAGCCTTGTTTCTGCTGAAACTCCCTCACCCTGGATTGGGACAGCAAGTGCTTTTTATAACTTCCTAAAATCCATGCTAAACCTTGCAAGGACCAGTGTGACCTGTTCAACCACTTTTCTCTTTTCATTTGCTAATGTCCTTCTTCTGTCATGTGATGAGGGGCATTGGCTCCTTTGTTGTCTGTAAAAGGTAACCACCTATAGTGAACCTGTGCATAGTGAGTGAGGACCATCATGTAATGTGACCAGAAACAAAATAAAGGCCTGTCCTGGCGGAGAAACAAAATAAAGGCCTGTCCTGGCGGAGGCCGCGGCTTTTGCTCCCCTTGAGAGAAAAGCCATGCTGTCTTTCTCCTCCACCGGGCTCGGTCGTCCGTGTGTACGTTTTAGTTCACCCATAATGACGCGGACACTGCTGGCCGGTGTCTGCATCACACATGGAACAACTGGAACCTGGATCAGGTCTTCCCTGTTTGTCACTCGCTCCCCTATTGAGGTCGCCGTAAATAAAGTCTTGATAAATTTAGCAAACAGCTACGCGCTTGCGCAACCCGCAGGGGAGACAGACAAAGAGCCCACAGCGAGGGTGGGACTCGGAGGCGTGGTCTGAGCCCGACTCCACGGCACGTGGCTGAGGGAGCCCAGTCAGCTCCCCTGGTCTGTGCGACGGGGAGTCGATAAATGGAGACCAGGAGCCAGAGGGGGTCTGTCCTTGAGACTCACTGCCATCCCATCGCCGTGTGAATCATTTATGGCGGCCGGCTGCATTATTTAAGACGTTAAGTGCAGCCACGCTGCCCTGGAATCTGAGCTGTTGTTCTCGGGACTGGCAGGAGAGCATGTTGCGTGTGTTTTAACGGGCAGCACTCCTAGCCGGGCCGTGGCGCCTCTGGAGGGGTAAGTGGGTGGCATGGGGTGATGCTTCAGAACGAGAATGGCCGAGACCGCCGCCCCCCTGACAGGAGCCGGGTGCCTGGCCTACGTGGAGGGAGACCTTCGATTTTACCCCTCTCCTCCAGAAGATGTGTGTTATTAAGGTTAGAAAGAGCTTCTATTTTCATTCAAAAGCTAGAATTGCCATTGGAAAACTGAAAGACAAAACAATGCATCTTTGCAGCAATTTGCCTTCATCTAAACAAACATTGATTCTTGGAGTTGGATCACTCTGTGGGGCCTGAACTTGGGACGTTTCTAGAGTGCGTGTTATTGAAAATACTTAGGTAAAGGAAGGGCACGTGTCAACATTTGTGTTCCTCTCTGCACCCTCGTTTTCGCTCATCGGACGAGTGGCTCTTTCCTCTTAAGCGTGCCTTGCACAGCGATCTCAACCGGTTTAATCAGACCTTTTCCCTTTGTTCCCAGGGTCCCGATCACCACCAGCCGGGCCCGACAAGCCGCCCGCAGGTTACCTTATGCATGGCCGGCCCTAAGCAGGTCAGGAACGTGACTTTAGTATAGGAAAGATGTGTACGTGGCCCAAGGCTTGCATCACGACGAGGTCGGCGCTGCTCTCTGCTGTCCTGAGGCCCCAGCTCCGCCAGCGTCACCTGGGAGAAGCGATGCTGGAATCCTCGAATCGGGTATTTCACAGTCAGAGCAGGAATCGCTTTTCCCAACTTCCAAAGTAGAATTCAACTCTTAATGTGTTTCAAGATTTCAGTTAATTCCATCGAGTTACTAAGTAAGAGCTACAAGCTGATCACGATCACGTGTCTCGTCACTGCGCACTCCCGTTTGCTGGTCTGAGAAATGGCAGCGAAGTCCGTGCCCTACCGTGACTGTAAACGTGTTTTCATCACCTTCCATCACGTGGAGATTGTGTTTATGTCTGTGTGATAGGTGGGCATTATTGCATGTCATCAGCGAAAAAAGAAGACAACAGTTAAGATGTCAGACATCTAAAGTTGCCTGGAAAATCAGAACTCGCAGGTTAAAAGTAGGATTAAATTCTACAACCGCTGCACACCTGGAGAAATACCTCATTATTGGGTATTTCCAGGAAGGCATTCGTTCTTATGGGCCCCCGATCGAGCTGCTCTCATGCCCTCAGACGACTTGCATGTGGATTATTCTCTGGAGGGACTGTAGCTCACATGCCCACATGCCGGGACGGAACTGCAAACGAGTAACGTCTTCTTTAATAAATAAAAGGGAAAACACAAAAGCTTGCGTTGCTTCTCTCAACTCTTTGCTTTTTATGCGCTTGGTTTACAGGATCGTAGTGTTGAGGCATCAAGCACTTTCTTTTTTTAATTGAAAAAAATTTAAATATGAAATAGTGATTCAGCACTATAATTTTTCTCATTGTCTTGTTTTTTTAATACTTGTTTTTTTGTTTAGGATTCAGTCTGGGTTCATATATCATATTCAATTACTGTATCTCTTAAGTCCCTTCTATTTTACTTTTCAGTTATAGTTGACATAACAATATCATATGAGTTTCAGGTGTACGACATAGTGGTTAGACATTTATGTACCGTATTAAGTGATCCCCCCAGGAAGTCTAGTGCCCATCTGGTACCACACTTAGTTATTACAGCATCACAATACGCTGTATTTTACAACCTTGTGACCGTTTCCGTAGCTGGCAATTTGTTCTTCTCAATCCCTTTCACCTTTTTCCATCCCTAGGAATCAAACATTTTCTAAGGAGCAAACGGGGCGTGTCCGTAAAAACAAAATCCCGCCTTCGTGTTAGTCTCTGACTGTCGTGCACTCGCCTCATTTAAAGTTAACACGGATGTTGTCACTGAGGATGAAACTGCTGCCTTTTCCACATATGTGCATCTTCCCATGCAGGTCTTCTCGGGGTGTGTCACTGCGCGCCCAACCCTGTGCATTTCACCCTGAGGTGGGGCTGTGACCTGGCCGGGCTCTGCACTGGTTGGCACAGATTTCCACATCGGGGGTGACGAGCACCTGCCCTGGGCACGCCTCATGCGGTCCCATGCTTTTGCCAAAGTAGAATTTGACTTTTAAAAGGTGTTAAGATTTTCGTGAATTCCTTCAAGTTACTAAGTCAAAGGCACAAACTCATCACAAAAATGTTTCCTATTACTCAACGATCAAGCCTGCTGGTCCATTAAATGGTAGACAAGTCTACACGCGGCCTTGACTTATGAAATACTTTTATGATCTTAAATCACGCTGGGCCCCTACCATGCATGCCCTCCTGCGAATCAGCAGCTTTGCTGGCCTGTTGGGCTGTGGCAGGCACTCTACCTGTTCTGATTGGTTGGCACCCATACACTATCTATTCTGATTGGTTGGCGCCCATACACTATCTATTCTGATTGGTTGGTGCCCATACAATATCTATTCTGATTGGTTGGCACCCATACACTATCTATTCTGATTGGTTGGCGCCCATACACTATCTATTCTGATTGGTTGGTGCCCATACAATATCTATTCTGATTGGTTGGCACCCATACAATATCTATTCTGATTGGTTGGTGCCCATACAATGTCTAGTCTGATTGGTCAGTTCCCATACACTATCTTTAGTGATTACCTGGTGTTCCTGCCTTACCGGTTACCAAATAGTTTGAATATCACCATGATTTGGAGGATCATGACAAAAATATCATCTCTTCTAAGACTGTACCGTGAAGTGAGGGCATTGGCTGTCTATTTTCTTTGGAGTAGAACTAAAATGCAAAATTTCAAAAACCCATTACCATTTCACTTTCCTAGGAGCCCATTTTATGGAAAAAATTGCCAATGCACCTGCTTAAGTGAGACTAGGACAATAATTCTTTACTCCCTGCCGGAGTCCTTGAATGGGTACAAGTCAAGGGGAAAGATGAGAAGGTTCAGGAGAGCCTTCGGGCAGAGCTGCTCAGTGGGTGACCCTCACATTCTTCATTCAATAATTTACTCTCCTTCAACCACCACAGAGCTCAGCTCCCATGACAAGGCAAACACCATGCCATTTACACTTTTTGTGACCTTTACGGAGTCTGACATTCCGTAGGTGTTCAGGAAGTGTGGGTATCAAACAGATCAATATTAAGAAAGACAGTATATTAAATTATAACAAATATTTGCCATCTGCCGGCTATAAGAATTGTATTTCTGTGGTTATTTTAGGAGCCGGGGGTGGGGTTGCATATAGACTATAATTGAACTTCAAGTTTTGAAATCAGGAGCACAACGCGGAATGATTTTCATAGACATGTTTCCAATTTAATGTGCTTATTGAATCACTCTCTAAATATTTTTATGTTTACCTGTCTGTGGTGGGATGTTTTCCTGTGTGACCGATGAAGAAGTTGTATAGTAGCTTATTCCAGGAGTAAGTGTTTTGAAGGGTCCCAGCCAGTTTTTCTGTTCACCAGCAGTAGATAGGTCCTTTGGACACAACCATCAGGAGCTGCTGTGTCCAATGCTGTAGTACCTGTGGCTTTTTATGTTTAAACTAATTGAAACGGAATAAAAGGTAAGATTGATTTTTCTCAGCTGCACAAGCCACGTTTCAAGTGTTCAGTAGCCACGTTGGCTGCCAGTTACCATGTTGGACAGTGCAGATTACGGGTGTCATGGCCTCAGACAGTTCTGTCGGACCATGGTGAGCTAGAGCTAGCTACTTGACAATGACCTCGATGTGTCCAGGATGGGCTCTTTTACACAAACCCGCCATTCGTGTCTTCTCTTGGTGTTATGTCGGTGCATTTGCCAGTTGCTGAGTATGGCGCCCTGCACACCTCATGGCAGCTTGCAAATGAAAATGCTGATGGGGAAAGTTCACCTCTCACTCCTGCAACGCAGAGAGGTGACACCGGTTCGGGAGGACTGGGTGATAGAAGTCAATCCCTCCAAACATCGGGGGCAAGGGTGTTTCTCAGACAGGTAGACATGGCCGTCTGCTAAGGAGTGGCTGACGAGGCTGTTGTTACCTCAGCAAACATCCCTCAAAGCCCCACGTCATAGAATCCTAGCCGGGGACACCACACCTGACCGCCCTTCTGGGGCTCTTGGACCTGGTGACTCTGTCAGATTCCGAGCCTTCGCCACACAGCCAGGGACTCCCATGGGTCGCCTAGGTGAGGACTTATGTGGCAATGTCAACACGTCGAAGATAATTGGAGAGCTCCATATGGCCCTGACCTTGGGAGAACCACTAGGGGCGTTGAACCTGGGTTGCCAGTTTCTAGGAGTTTGACGATCTAAAAGGGGAATGGGTGCTGCAGACACGCAGGAGTCGGATGCTGTGCCAGTGCGTGAAGTCTGCCGCCAGAGTGCTTCTGATGCCCTTGGGGAGCGCCCCATCCTGCATAAAGAGGGGGGAGAGTCTCCTCTGTGCAACAGCCAAGAACCAGGAGAATTCAGAGACGGAGGGACAGGCAAAGGCAGGACAGTAAGGAGGGCGTATCAGACGGGATAGGGTGGGTGGCAGTCCAGCAGGCCTGGGGCAGGACTCATGGGCCTGGGGAAGGACTCATGGGCCTGGGGCAGGACTCATGGGCCTGGGGAGCTGTTACCATCCACAGGGCTGACGGGCGGGGAGAGGGAGGTGGCTGGGCCGGTGGGGAGAGGGTTCCCGCTAGCTGCGGGGCCTTAGGTGGAGGGACACGGCCAAGCCATAGAGACCTGGCGGGGATGGAGTCGGAGGGACGGAGACGCTGGCCTCCCAGTCCACGGTTCACTCTCCCGCTCTCACCTCCCGTTCACCACGCCCACCCAGGGCCAGAGGTCCAGGGTGCCCACGGGTGCCGTCCACCCGGATGGAGGAGGGCGGCAAATGGATGTGGAGGGGCAAGAAGAAGGTACCTAGCCAGGAGGACCTGGCCAAATCTTGGAAACAGGAATCAAGGAACTAAGAATGTGTCTGTAGAGGCCCGGGAGAGATGGTCCACTTTCCCCTTTCCCCGAGAAGGAATGCCTTTACCAGGACACCGGTTGGAGCAAAGAAGTTGGGCTGCACGGAATTGGAATGGGTCACGTGTTCAAGGACACGTTCGTAGAACAAAGGGACCGGAGGGTGGACCCTGCAGATCCCTTCTGGCCCTTACCTTTGCAGCGGTAGTCCCAGCGCATGCGCACACACGCCCTGCCTGTCCTCATCTGACCGGGCCCAGCCGTTACGAGGCTGCAGCTGTCACCTGGCAGCGCCAGGAGGGAGCTGTGCTCCTCTGCAGATGGTAAATGTTTAATTCTCACCCCGCACAGCCTGGGACTCAGGCCACGGGCTGTGGCCTCGGGGTGGGGGTGGGGCTCACTGCCCGAAATCTGAGAAGTGTGTGCTGCAGCCTCTCCGCCTGCCAGGCTGGGCCCTGAGCCAAGAGCAGCCCCACGACCGTCTTTCCTCTTTGGTTGGGGGCATCCCGTTATTTCTAAAAACACAACGAGATTCTGACCCCACAGACTGGTGGAAGGTTTGTGGGACTCATCGGCCAACCACCGGCTTCGGATTGAGAGATCCATGCCCTGCCTCATAATCATGCCCGGCTAACAAGGCAGAACAATGAGAAGATTCCAGTGAAATCGGTGGGGCAGATGTTGCACAGATCGTATGGATTCCGTTTCCCTTCAGAAACCGATAGAACATGCGATACTTCCCAGAGTACCAAATTCAGGAACAATTGGTAATATCCTGCTTCAATTCCATGGCTAATGAAGTCTGAGGCCGCTCAAATATTAGCAAGTCATCATCTAAATCAAAAACTGGTTAAAAATTACAGTTGACTTTGTTTTTCTCCCTCAAAAACCGCACATTGGACTGGATCAGGCGAGATGCAGCCAGCCTGATCGCTGGTATTGTGCTAGCAGGTGAGGGGAGACTTCGTCTGAGCCTCTGCGTCTCCAGAGTTATGGGGTGTGTGTGTGTGCTTGTGGGTGTGTGCGTGTACTTGCCTGTGTGTATGTGTGTGTGTGCGTGTGTATAAAGAACAAGGGAAGGGAGAGACTCTTGCTGCGTGTCTGTCACAGGAACCGGCAGCCTCTGAGTCAAACCCAGCCTGCTGCTTTGCTGTATGCGGCCCACGGACTAAGAATGGTTTTTACATTTCTACGTTGGAGGAAATCAAAAGAAGAGTAGTTTATGGCATGAAAATAATGATGGGATTCAAATTTCAGTGTCCACAGTGATGTTTCATAGGAATGCAGCCAAGAGTTATGCTTTGCCTGTGGCAACTTTCATGCCACAATGACAGAAACAAGCCATAGTGACAGGGACGGCGTGAGGCACAGAGCCTAAAATATCATTCACTCTCTGGCCCTTTCCAGAGGAGCTGTGCCGACTCCGGGCTCCCGCACGTGGGCCGTTTCCTGGGTGGTTTGACACCACCCTCACACAGCCCTGTGGTGCTCTTTGGCCTCCACGATGGAGCCAGGTAGCCAGGCGAAGCCATGAGCCTACGACGGGGGTGTCAGACTCATTTCCACCAGGGGCCACATCAGCCTCGAGGTAGCCTTCAAAGGACCGAATGTAATTTCAGCTCCTTGACAGTTAAGGAGTAGTTACATTTATATAGTCCTAAAATTATTTCAACTCCTTTGAAGGCAACCGCGAGGCCTATGTGGCCCCCGGTGAAAATGAGTTTGACACCCCTTGCCTACGGTCACAGAGTGATGTGCATGTCTTGTGACCCCAGGTCTTTCCGGGTTCAAAACTGCTGCTCCATCTACCCTCTGTGCTGCGTGACACTTTCCCTGGTTCTCCACCACCCTTAGGATAAAATTTAAAATCCTATCATGGCCCCAGAGGCCTGGGTGCATCCACCGCCAGCCCTCCCTGGCCGTGACTACTCTCCATACACCACACGCCAGCCGCAGGGGTCCAGGGTCCTCCCCACCCCAGGGCCTTTGCACGTGCTTCAAACAATCACCTCTCCTCATTTTGATCAACTCAAGCTGATCCTTTGGATTCTCCTTGGTGAAGCCATTTGGATGTTTTTGTACTAGGTCAGTGAGCTACGCTGCAGCTGAAAGGGGCTCCTTTAAGGGAACCACCACGATTTTTGGGGTTGGAGGATGGGTCATTGTAAAGCTGGAATTTTCCCTTTTGGAGTCTGGAGGCCACCAGAAGGATGATGCAGAAGAGAGAGCCTAGAGAGAGGCCACTGGGGTTGCTGCCAACTTGCTGTGTGACTTTGGGGATGTCACCTGACTCCTCTGAGCCATAGCCTCGCTGGTGAGAGGTGTGGCTCTTCTCCCAGTGGGTGCAGGGGGTGCTTGAATTTCTTAGTGATTGACAGGTGCTGGTGACTGTCCATGGAGGTTGGGTTCCTAGGTGTCCTACAAGATTTGGGCAAAGTCTGCAAAACTTTCAAACGTCCCACCAGACATTTATGTATGTGACAAACCTTTTTTAAAAATATATTTTATTGATTATGCTATTACGGTTGTCCCATTCCCCCCTTTATTCCCCTCCACCCTGCACACCCCCTCCCACCCACATTCCCCAACCTTGGTTCATGTCCATGGGTCATACATATAAGTTCTTTGGCTTCTACATTTCCTATGCTGTCTGTAACCTCTTCCTGTCTATTTTCTACTGAGTATTTATGCTTCTTATTCACTATACCTTTTCGTCCATTCCTCTCCTCCCCTTTCCTGCTGATAACCCTTCAGGTGATCTCCATTTCTGTGTTTCTGTTCCTGTTCTAGCTGTTTGCTTAGTTTGTTTTTGGTTTTATGTTTGGTTGTTGATAGTTGTGAGTTTGTTGTCATTTTACTGTTCGTATTTTTGATAAGTATTTTTTAGAGAAGTCCCTTTAACACTTTATATAATAAGGGCTTGTTGATGATGAACTCCTTGAACTTGACCTTATCTGGAAAGCACTTTATCTTCCCTTCCATTCTAAATGATAGCTTTGCTGGATAGAGTAATCTTGGATGTAGGTCCTTGCCTTTCATGACTTGGAATACTTCTTTCTAGCCCCTTCTTGCCTGTAAGGTTCTTTTGAGAAATCAACTAATAGTCTTATGGGTACTCCTTTGTAGGTAACTGTCTCCTTTTCTCTTACTGTTTTTAAGATTCTCTCCTTCTCTTTAATCTTATGTAATTTGATTATGATGTACTTTGGTGTGTGCTTTCTTGGGTCCAACTTCTTTGGGACTCTCTGAGCTTCCTGGACTTCCTGGAAGTCCATTTCCTGTGCCAGATCGGGGAAGTTCTCCTTCATTATGTTTTCAAATAAGTTTTCAATTTCTTGCTCTTTCTCTTCTGCTTCTGGTACCCTTATGATTCATATGTTGGAATGTTTAAAGTTGTCCTGGAGTTTCCTAAGCCTCCCCGCATTTTTAAAATTCTTGTTTCTTCATTCTGTTGTGGTTGAATGTTTATTTCTTCCTTCTTGTCCCAACCGTTGATTTGAGTCCAGTTTTCTTCCCTTAATTGTTGGCTCCCTGTGCATGTTCCTTTATTTCACTTTTCATAGGCTTCACTGTTTTCTCTATTTTGCGACCATACTCAACCAATTCTGTGAGCATCCTGATTACCTGTGTTTTGAACTGTGTGTCTGATAGGTTGTCTATGTCTTCATTGCTTAGTTGTATTTTTTCTGGAGCTTTGATCTGTTCTTTCATTTGGGCCATATATATATTTTTTGTCTCAGTGCACCTGTCACATTGTAAGGGGCGGAGCCTTAGGTATTCTTCAGGGCGGGGCAACCCAAGTTGCTGTGTTGTGATGCTGTCAGTGGAGAAGTGGTCCAAGAGGGAACAATGCTGCTTGTTCAGCTCTTTGCCGGCTTTCAGTCCCTTCCCCCTGAGCGCTACCCACAGGCAAATCAGGCCCTTCTGGTGCTGATTCCCGGGTGTGTGGGCTTGTGTACATTCTAGGACCCTGTGGGTCTCTCCAATGAACTCTCCTGTGGGGCTGGGAGTTTTTCCTGCCACCTCAACCCCCACAGGTTTTTTTCAGTCAGAGGCTTTATTTCTCTGGGCTGGAACCCTGGGTTGTGTGGTCTGTCTCGGTCCCCATTTATTCCTCCTGGTTTATACAAACGCAAATGTGGGACCACCCCCTCCACCAGCTGCTGCCTTGTCTGCCCCCGTCTCTAGCCACCTGCCTTGCCTCTAGTCCTCTATACCTGGGCCACCTGTCTCCCCCCTTCCTGCCAGTCTGCGCCCCAACTACCAGTTTGGATGGATGTGCCTTCTTTAACTCCCTGGTTGTCAGATTTCCACAGTTTGATTTTCTGGAATTTCTGGTTCCTTTCTGTTTTTAAATTTGTTGTTGTCCTTCTTTTGGTTGTGCGAGGAGGCACAGTGTATCTTACTGCATAAGGGGTGTTATTTAAATACTCGTTGCTACGATTTGCCTTGTGTTAGTTAGAAACACAGAAAAGGCGACTTCAACAAAAGATTTTTCTGTTATGTGAGTCAGCAAATGCTAGGAGTGAAAGTCACGTAAAGAGTAAGTGTGACTAGCTGGGCAGAGAGGTGCCATCGTCGGGTGATCTGACGTCTGAGATGAACCCGGGGTCCCTCCGGCACACGGAGGACCATGGATGTGTGACGGCCACGTTTGCTTCAGAACTTTTATTTTGCTCGTTTTAGTCGAAGCTTAAGAGTCAGTCAATAGCATTTATTGATTCCCCAAAGCTCCGCTGAACACGACGAATCAGATACCGTCTGCGTGGGCTTCTCAGGGCGCTGGGTTGCCAGCGTGTTGTTTTCAGCCTGACCACACTGACAGCGATGATATCCCGGTGGACTTGCGTCTGGGTTGTCACACGAGCTCACGCTGTCGGAAAGAAACCTCTTTGCTTCTCAGGTCTATCCGCTTTACGTGTCTCCAAAGACCGGCCACATCGCCACCAGTGTGTGGGTCGGGGCTTTTGGAGGAGTGAGGGAAATTTTCAGATGATCCAAAATTGTCGCTCAGCATTAAAATTGGCGCATAAGTTCAGCTACCTCCTCACCCAGCTTCCTGACCACAGAAATGGCGAAATGAGTGGGGAAGGCCATGTTCGAGGGTGTCTCCCGCTGACCGAAGACGGTGATCCCAGGAAGGAGTTAGGGAGTAGGGGCCCGGGGCAGGGAAGGGATGCGAGCCAACGTAGGGGTGTGGCTGTTACCAATGTGATGCACAGAGCCCGCAGGGCTTGCTGCTGCCGTGACAACGAGGGCTCCAGGCAGAGGCCGGGGCTCCAGGCAGAGGCCGGGACTCCGAGAGCAGTATGGGGTGCCTCCAGAAAGGCCCACCAGGGGGACAGGAGTGCCGGTAACCTGCCCCCTGCCCTCTGACTGGGGACACTAACCTGCCCTCGCTCTCCCATCTGCTTAGAAGACCCGGAGCGCAGGCAGAGGAAGACCCGTGGTGGCTGCCTGCGCTGGGGTGCTGCCTGGTGCTGAGTCTGCCCTCCTCCCGAGCCCCCGGCACAGCTGTGGACAGTGGGTGGTGGAGGCGGAACTCGGGGTGTGGGAGGCACTTGCCTCGGGTAGCTTTATCTCTCTTTTCCTTTTCCCGTTTGACCCCCAAGAAAGATCAAGGGAAGAGCACTCAGGGAGGACCTGACGCCTCAGATGTGGTTCCCGCAGCTTCTGGCCCTGGGACCGCCTACTGGGAGTCTCTGCGTTTCATTGTGCGGCCCCAGCAGCGGCTCCTCGGTCACGAGCATTCCGAGGAAGCGAATGAATGAAGAAGCCGGGGGCAGTGACGAGCATTCGTTCCTTGCCGCTGATCTGCCCGTGGTTCTCCAGAAGGCCTGTAGGAGGAACTAGACCCAGAAATTAACGAAAGCGACTGCCTTAAACTCACGGACATTTTCAGGGCAAGTAAGACCACCAAAATGCAAAATTTAGATTCTCCGGAAAGTGCGAGACTCTAAGCTTCAAAGAGCAACGGCGCATGGTAGCGAGAGGGCATCGCTACGGAGGGCCAGGCTTCAGGGAAGCAGCCACGCACTACTCTTCACTTCTCTTTTCGTTAATAGGATAAAAATGGCAACGTCTGTCTGAACGTGACACTACCTAACGTAAAGCTGTGATTTACGTCTTCAAAAAGGTTAAAATACAGAACAGACAGCTGAGGTGCGAGACTAAACGATGCAGCGTCAACTGTGAAAACATTTGAAGGAAACTCTTAAAAAGCGAGCTCTCAGCCTCATCACCGAGGAGCAAGGCGGTGCCGACGGCCGTGTGGTTTCATGTTCCCTCCCGGGGGCTGTGGGAGGGAGATTTTGCTGCTTTTTCGTGTAGCGAGCTCTTTGGGAGCAACGCAGTTCAAGGACCACTCGTGTTTAGGAAGAGATGGTGAGGAGGGAGGGGATGGGGGGTGTCCAGACTGGGACCCCGAAGAGGACGTGGAGTTGCAACTGCGGCCGACATGCCTTGAGTGCATTTTCCGGAGAACAGTACAGCTTTTAGGCAATTGAAGAGGAGTCGTTGTCAGAAAGTGGGCTCTTAACGATGCTGAAATGCGTGAATAAATGAATGAAGGGAGATGGCGTCTGAGGGGAGCAGCCTGGGGCGGGTTGGACAAACACAGCGAGGTGGTGGGTTTTGTGCCGATTCACTGTGTGAGGGAGGGAGAGGGGGCTCCCTGGGGAGAGACGCTACCGGATTTCCCAGCTCTGAGGCTCGGAGGCAGAGAAAGAGTTCTTTCTTGCCCAGACTTTCATTTCATGGAGGCCCTCAACGGATTAGACGAGGCCCACCCGCGCTGTGGGGTACTTGCTTTCCTCAGTTTACCAATCTGAGTGCTGATCTCACCCAGAAACACCCTCCCAGACACACCCAGAATCAAGGTCAACAAAGTGTCTGGGCTCCCCGTGGTCCAGTCCGGTCTGCACATACAATTAGTTGTCACATCTCACTGACTTGTCACCACCCTCAGCTCGCCTTCCGGTCACAACCCCCTGTTTGTTGAAGGTTTGGACACTCGGTTCATTCTTGTTCTCTGGGGATATGCAGAGAAAATATTTTCATGTTTCTGCACTGTTAGAGCTTTCTGAGATAATTGCATCAAAACATGGGACCTGGGTTATGAGGACAAACCTTGGAAGGTTAAGGGCTGTTAGATAGTGTCAGCCCACCCAGAGAGATTTACGGCCCTGGAAGTGTGTGTTTACATGTTAAGGTGGAGATGAAGTGTGGGGATGAGACTGGGACCATCCGAGATTCCCACGTGCGTTTCAATCTGGAAACACTAATCTTTTCCTCTTCTTTTTTAAATAAAGATTTTATTTATTTTTAGAGAGGGGAAAGGAGGGAGAAAGAGAGAGAAACATCAATGTGTGGTTGCCTCTCACACACCCCCTGCTGGGGACCTGGCCTGAAACCCAGGCATGTGCCCTAGACTGAGAATTGAACCGGTGACCCTTTGGTTTGCAGGCTGGTGCTCAATCCACTGAGGCACCAGCCAGGGAAAAATTCTTTGCTTGGCCAAACTGTAGTCAGGCTCTTGAACCTTCTCCTAGGCTGCTGTGTATACTTCCTTGGAAAATCTACTTTTAGCAAGAACCCCGCTAAGTCAGTTTAACAAGGACCCCCAACACCCTTGGTATCTGATCACCTTCAATGTCTGATTATGCTCCCTCCCCTCCCCCACCCCAGGTGACTGGCCTGTCTTCAGCGAGGATGCTGGCAGGTCAGTTTAGCCAGAATGCCACTGACCCTCACTGTTTCCTCTTAGGAATTTCCCATCCATGCATGGAGCCCACCCTACTGCTTGACTATAATTCTCCCTTGCCCAGGTTGTAGCTGGAATTGAGCCTGGTCTTATGCTGAGGTCTCTTCCTCTATTGCAATCGTTCTGAATAAAATCTGTTTTTACCACTTCAACTACTGGAGATCATAAGTTGAGCTCTGGAGATAAGTTTCATTGCCCTTTTTCCGAAGGCAAGGAGGGCTGGAAGCCGCCCTACGTAATCACCCAGATTCCCGTTTTCGGTTGCAGAGCACAGTGCGTGCGGAATGGCGCCTGCTGAGCTCTCATGGAGGCATCAGTGTTTCCTTCTCTCCTGAGTCATTCCCGTCAGTGAACTTGCACTTTCTAGAGCCCACCAAGCTCATCCCTGCCTCGGAGCTTCCATCCTTCCTGTATCCTTCCCCTTGAATCCTTGCTCTTCCTCCAGGAATTCGCCAGGTTTGTGCCTTAATTTCGTTCGGGTCAACCCTGGCACGGCTCCTCCAAGGGCAGGAGCTCCAGGTCAGCTGTACTTACGAATGTCCCAGTCCCCTCTCCTGCCACCTCTCTTCCTTCACTGCTGTATTATTTTTGATTCCATCCATTAGCATTCGAAATGCGTAGTGTGGACACATTCCTGTGCTAGTTTATTGTCTGCCTCTGCCACTAGAAAAAAGCTTCATGAAGACGCCTGAAGTGTGTCTTGCGTGTTGCTGTTTTGGGCACTGCTGGCTGCAACATCTCCTGGCGTATGACAGGGGTTCGCCATGTTTTTGTTGAATGGATGAGTCAAGGGCAGAATGTGGCTGGAGTGTCTAAGTCCACGATTCCATGCACCCATCTCTGCCACGCCTCAGGAGAGGGAATGGAGAGACCTGCTCTCGATTTTCTACTCGATTCATTCTTTATCAGACAGATGAACACGTCGGTGGGTTCACGGGGCGACGCGTGCTGGGGAGCTGCGGAAGGCAGAGATGCCGGATGGGCTGGCACCTTGAACATATTGAAGTGCCGCGGAGTTCAGGGCACAAATCCAACCGGGGGAGCGTCGACGGGGCCGGTCAGCTGTCACCTCAGGGCTCAGCAGGGCGAGAGGCCAAGGCAGTTTGCTTGCTCCTTTGGGATTCTGCTGCGCCCACGTAGTTTTGAATGTCATAGTGGCTAGAAGATTGCCCCCTCCTCCCATTTAGAAAATGAGCTGGTACCACGCTGTCACGGCCTGCAGCTCCGGTCAGTGAGCGTGACCGTTCGATCGAGTCAGGCTTCTAACATCTCTCATTTCTGATGACATTGCTGGAGTGCTGGGATATCCGGGCGTGTGCTGTTGAAAAGATACTTATTCACAGAACAGCTCCTTCACCTAGGGAAGGAATTCCAGCAGGTGTCTCCTTCGGTCTGCACGACCAGGGAAACTCTTCCACCTACGGCCCACCTCCTCCCGCGCACAGCCCACCTCCTCCCGCGCACAGCCCGCCTCCCCCCGCCCACAGCCCGCCTCCCCCCCCGCCCACAGCCCACCTCCTCCCCACGCACAGCCCACCTCCCCCCGCGCACAGCCCGCCTCCCCCCGCGCACAGCCCGCCTCCTCCCGCGCACAGCCCACCTCCTCCCGCCCACAGCCCACCTCCTCCCGCCCACAGCCCACTTCCTCCCCCGCACAGCCCACCTCCTCCCACCCACAGCCCACTCCCGCCCACAGCCCACTTCCTCCCCCGCACAGCCCACCTCCTCCCACCCACAGCCCACTCCCGCCCACAGCCCACTTCCTCCCCCGCACAGCCCACCTCCTCCCGCCCACAGCCCACCTCCTCCCGCGCACAGCCCACCTCCTCCCGCGCACAGCCCACCTCCTCCCGCCCACAGCCCACCTCCTCCCGCCCACAGCCCACCTCCTCCCGCGCACAGCCCACCTCCTCCCGCGCACAGCCCACCTCCTCCCGCGCACAGCCCACCTCCTCCCGCCCACAGCCCACCTCCTCCCGCCCACAGCCCACTCCCGCCCACAGCCCACTTCCTCCCATGCACAGCCCACTTCCTCCCATGCACAGCCCACCTCCTCCCGCGCACAGCCCACCTCCTCCCGCGCACAGCCCACCTCCTCCCGCCCACAGCCCACCTCCTCCCGCCCACAGCCCACCTCCTCCCGCGCACAGCCCACCTCCTCCCGCCCACAGCCCACCTCCTCCCACCCACAGCCCACTCCCGCCCACAGCCCACTTCCTCCCATGCACAGCCCACTTCCTCCCGCCCACAGCCCACTTCCTCCCGCCCAGCACGAGAACCCGATGGTGCAGCAGCACTCACGCATCTATAGCCTCCTTTGTTTACATCATGAGTTTTCACCAAACGTATTAAATGTAAAATAGAAATTTACATTTATTTACCTATTTAAAAATGGCTCATCTGCCCTGGCCCAGTTCCTCTGCTGGTAGCCTCTTCCGGGACGAAGGAGCGTTTTGGAGTGCATGTTGACCTCGGTATTTCTGCCTGTGGCAATCTGCAACTCAGGGGTCACGTGGAGTTGCGCAGGGGACGTGCCTTATGATGCACGGTGACACATCATAACATGTCCTGGAGCTTCCCGTGGGCCCGACGCCCCGCTGAGAGCAGCCCCGCGCACGCGCGGTCTCTCCTCCTCCATTCTCTCCTCGCTTCAGTCCAGCCTCTGCCCCCAGCACGGGATGGAATCAGCTCGTGCCAAGGCCGCTGGTGACCGCCAGCTTGCCGAGGCCGGGAGAGCCACACGGGTTCTCTCCTGGGTCCTCCTGGCAGTATTGGAGCGAGGACTCCTGAAACACTTTCTTCTTTGGCTTCCACGTTCCTTCCTTCTCCCAAGGTTCCCCCTCCTTCAAGTTGCCTTCTGTGTTACTTGTTTTTTTTACCAGATCACATGCGGAAGAACCCCTTGTCTGCGGCCTTCTTTCCTGCTCTGTTTACATTTTCCCCTTAGGAGGTTTGCTCTGGCCCCATGACTTTAAAGAGCATCTATAGGATGATGACTTGCAAGTTCATCTTCATGCCTGCTCTGTCCCTGACCTCCAACTTCGTGTCCGCAACTGCCCCCTTGATGTCTCTGCTTAAAGGCTTACCAGCCTTCTCAAACCACAGAGTCCCAAACAGATAAGGTCCCCCACTATAAAATGAAAAAAAATGTAGAAGTTGTCCTTGATTCGTCTCTTTCCATTTAAGTTGCCACAACCTGAATGCACGAGGAAGCCCCGTCGGCTCTCCCTTCGCAATGTGCTCCCCGACCCCAGCCAGTGGTGCGTCCCCACAGCGCCCATCTTGGAACAAGCCACCATCACCTCTCACCTAGATAACAACCCTCTTTCCTGGTTTTCTTCGTTTCCTTCTAGCTTTAGTCCAAAGAGCAAGATAGCTTCACAAAGGTAAACCAGATAATGTTTATTCCTTCACTAAGACTATTCAGTGGCTTCTCATCACACTTAAGGAGAAAAGGTTCTCCAGTCTCCTCTAATTTGGCTCTTCCTCATTATCCTGGCTTCGGTTGTCACCTCCCACCTCGCCCCGCCCCTCAGTACACAGACGCAGGGCAACACCGTGCTGCGGACTCCCCGGCCTGCCCCGTCTCCCCCACATCAGTCCATTTTGTCTCTGTCTCAGGGCCTTTGATTTACTGATCCTCTGGGTTGAGCACTGTCCCCATACATCTTCATGTCACTTGGGTCTCAAGATTGGTTGTCACCTCCTCAGAGAGGACTTCCTTGCCTGGTGGGGAAACTGAGGCTCCGAGAGGTCCAGTTACCTGTGCGAGCCTTCTTTGCTGGTAGCACGTGAGATCTGAGCCCAGTGGTCTGACTCCGCATCTTAGGTTTTGACCGCTATTTTCTCTGTCTTCCCTCCCTTACAACAGGGGTCAGAGAACGCACTAGGATGCAGGGCTTGCTGGAGCCTGAAGGGATCAAGAGAAGCAAAGGAGATGGACAGGGAGGAAGTGAGCTCCTGAGCACTTTCAGCAAGAGCAGCAGAGCTCAGTAACAGAACAAGTGGATGTTGAGTGCAGCGAAGCCTGAGCCTGTTCACCGCTCACTGTAGCTAAGAAGAAGGCATCATATCACGATCCACGGATGGGATGATGAAGGCTGCATAACTCACCTGCTTTCTCCCCAGCTAAAGCAGTATTATTTATTTTCTAGGGAAGAAAAATAAGCATAAGGACCTAACTCATATGTGTGTCTCTGATCAGTGCCTTATACTTGATTTAACAATTTAGCAAATACCCTCAAAGATTTATCCCAGCAAGACAGTCATTCGCATGTAAGTCCTTGAGTTTAATGTAAAGATTAAAATAGTCCCAATATTGGTTGAAATAGAAATGCCTGAAACTGGCGCCTAACGTTGTCACAGGATTGGAATTGGAAAAGGCCGCAGCGACCCTAATAGAAGAGGGGATGCTTCAGCTCTTGCGTTAGGTCATCCGGGTGTTCCCTTTGGGTGATCTGTATCCCAGCCTTCTTGGGAGAGTGAAAAGTCCTGGTGATGGGGCCAGGAGAGATGATAATGACACAAACACGCTCAGGTACCAACGCAATCTTTAGAGCAGCAGTCCCAACCTTTTTGCCACCAGGGCCTGGTTTCATGAAAGACACGTTTTCCACAGAATGGGGTAGAGGGGATGGTTTCAGGATGATTCAAGTGCGTTACATCCAAGCTCACCTCCTGCTGGGTGGCCTGGTTCCTAACAGGCCTGGATTGGTACCAGTCCACAGCCCGGAGGTTGGGGACCCCTGCTAGAGCCACGTGTTGAGTTTACTAGTGTTCCCTCACACTCACATGCATCCAGAACCTGTGAATGGACCCTTATTTGGAAACAGGGCCTTTGCAAATGCAACCAAGTTAAGATGCGGTCATCAGGATGGGCCCTACATCAAAGGGGAAATTTGGACCCAGAGACACACAGAAGAAGGCCATGCGACAAGACAGGCAGAGATTGGAGTGATGTAGCCATAAGCCAAGGAACCCGAGGAGTGCTGGCAGCCACCAGAAGCTGGAGGAGAAAAGGAAGGAGCTTCCTGAGAGCCTTGAGGGCGTGTGGTCCTGCCGACCCTCTGACTTTAGACGTGCGGCCTCTGGAACTGTGAGCGCGGAAATCTCTGATTTTTATAAACTAGTCTGTGGTGGTAATTTGCTGTGGCAGGGTACCGATAGAAGTAAAAATTCCCCATAATCACTTTTTATTTTTGTTGGAATACCCTATTTTTATTTTAAAAAGTAGTTCTTAGCAATCTCTACGAATAGCCAATGCATTCACATGGTTCTCAACTCAAAAATTAAACGGGGACTGTGTGATAAACCCCCCTTTCTACCACCCCCACCGCGGTCCCCTCCACAGGCAGCACTGTTCACCAGTCCCCTGTGTTCTCCCCGGGAAAGCGTCGCACGTGCAAAGAGTCAAGGTCGTGTCTCCTCCCGGTTTTTAGACAAACAGCAGCATGCAATGCGTTCGGCTTTGCACCTTGCCTTTTTCACTCAATTATTTATCTTGGAAAATTTTCCATGTGAGTCTAGGGAGAGCAGCTTGGTTCAGTTTTACAGCAGCAGAATTTTCCATCGTGTGCTTGGAATGATAATTTATTTAGCTGGTGCTCTCACGATGCCATTTAGACAGCATCCAAAATTTTGCTACTGTAAACAATGCTGCCACAGATAACGTGACGCACATGTAACTTCACGTGTTCGTGATTAAACGTGTAGGAGACGTTCCACAAAGGTGGGATAGCATAATCCCTAGGGCATGTGGTTTTTCTTTTTAAAAATATATTTATTTTATTGTGGCAAGATACACATCACATAAAATTTAACATCCTAGTAATTTTTAAGTGGCATGAAGTACCTTCACATGGTTACGCATCTTATTCGTCACCACAATTCCTCTACAGAACATTTTTATTTTCCCAACATTTTAGTTCCGCGATTTCCCTCCCCCAGCCCCTGGCAACCACTGTTCTACTTTCCGTCTCTGCGACTTCGGCCGCGCTGGGTGGCTCATAGACGCGGAATCATGCACTGCTGTCCTTGTGTGTCTGGTGTGCGTCACCGGCATGATGTCTTCTGGGTGGGTCATGTTGCAGTGTCCGTGAGGATTTCCTCCCCACCAAGCTCAGGCTGACAAATGCTGCATCATGTGCATGCATGATGCTTTGTTTATCTCCTCACCTGTGAATGGACTTCTGGGTTGTTCTCACCTTTTGGTTCTGGTGAACACTGGTGTTTGAACAAATATGTGTTCGAGTTCTACTTTCAGTTCCTTGTGTGTATACTCAGAATTTGCCGGATCATATGATAATTCTACATTTAATATTCTGAGGAATTTCGTACTGTCTCCACAGAATCTGCACTGTGGGGGCCCCTGTCCTGGGCGCCAGATGTGGGGGGGCTCCGCCCGCAGAGCCCCATCCCTCCGTCACAGATGAAAGTAAAAACTACCAAGACATCTTCTGCTTGGGGAGGAAAGGGGTCAAACTCTCAGAGGAGAATGACCCAGAGCCCTATCCTCACTAGGCTTTTATTGGGCTCCAATACACCGGAATACAAGTTTAACATGTCAAAGAAATCTGAGGGTTTAATCTGAGTCAGTATCTGTCAGGAAGGGGGGTTGCCAAACTTTGGGAGACATGCTCATTTCCTCCTGGGACACTTGTCACCTCAGGAAGAGCACTCTTAGCAAAGCAGGTTTCACAGGACTTTAGGAATTTTTTCTTATGCCAATCACCCAAGGAGCCGTTCTGGCCAGGACAGGGCTGCACCGCTCACCCCCACAGTTTCAGGCTTTAAGCCGATTAGGAAGCAGGAGACATCTCCCAGATGGAAATGAGGACTCCGGCTATGTCAGAATAGCCGGGGGGCGAGAGTCCATCACATCCTCTTTGCTGCAGCCCCCTCGCCCCCTCGTCCTTCCATGAGGCCTCCCAAGTGGTCGCGTCTGGCTTAGGTTGCCCCTCCCATGAGGAGTCTTACCCGTCATTGACTGCCAACCAAGCATTGGGGCCAGAGATGGATGAGGCAGAAGCAGTACTCCTGCCAGGGAGATAAGCTTTGTCTCCTTAGTAGGTCACATCCTTGTGACAGAACAGACCCAGATGAAATGGGTCCCTTGGGCTCTTACACAGACCACCATGGGGTGAGGGGTACAACTCCTGAAACCAGGCTGAACAGTCCACAACACTGCACCATTTTACATCCTCACCAAAACAGTGTATAAGGGTTCCAATTGCTGTACATCCTCAGCAGTACTTTATTTCTTGTTATTTCCTGTTTTTTTTTTTTTTTAATAATAGTCATCCTAATGACTGTGCAGCAGTATCTCATTGTGAGTTTGATTTTCACAACCCTAATGATCAGTGATGTTGATGATCTTTTCACATACTTACTGGTCATTTGTATATCTTCTCTAGAGAAATAGATAGGATCCAGCACAAATAACGCCCCTTCTTTATTACAAAATCTTGTATTACAAAATCATAAGCACGTAATTCTGTAACATAACAATATCACTCTCAAGCACACCATATGACATTTTAGGTGACATGTTCACATTAAAACTATAAACTATTACGCCCATATCATTACCCCACCAACTGCACTCGAGCAGGTGTTACTTCTGCCGGACCGTGTCTATTCAAGTTCTTTGCTCATTTAAAAAATTGGGTTCTTTGTTTCTGTTGTTATTATTGACATCCCCAGAGTTGCTTTTTATGTATTTAAACATCACAGTATTTTGTGCTAGTTTTGAGAAAAACGTGTAGCAAAGAGTAGTTATAATATAACGATTTTCCTGCCTCACCTTGAACAGAGTTTGTCTTCTTCTTCCCAACTCAGAGATGCCTCGCCTCAGTTTTTCTGCCTCTCCGCAACACGAGCCATCATTGTCGGTCACAGTTCAAACATCCGGATGTCGCCTCTGAGCCAGCCTTTCCAGTTCTTGGTGCAAGATTTTCAGTTCATTACTGAGTTAATGTTTAATAAGAACCTGTTATGTAGCAGGCACTGTTCTGGGGTTAACAAAACAAAAATGAGTTCGAAATGATCCCTGTCTTTACGGAACTTGCAGATGGACAAATGAATGATCGTAATGGCATGGAGGGCTGTGTGTCGTGGGGTGGGTGACACAGGGAATCTCTTGGGTATAACTTAGATCTCGGGAATGTCTTGGGCTCTGTTGCATGTGTTGGATGACTTAGAGGAACGTTACTCCACCGGACGATCATAAATGGGAACCAGAACACAGGCCCCCTGCACTGTCTCCATCTGTACCCCTCACCCTCCATGGACTCCTCAGCTACAAAGTGGCCCAGGAGGCAGGTGGGAACTCACCCAGTGAGCACCGCTAGAATAGAAATGAATCAACCTGATTAAATTTTTCTCCAGCACCCAGTGTAGGCCCGATATTGTGCTAAGGCGGGGCCAGAAGACGCTCGTCTGACCTTCCTCATGTCAGCCCTGGAGTAATGTCTGCAGCCCAGGCAGCACTGGAAGAATGTGGCGTATGGCACCCACGGCAGACATCAGTAATTGATGGTGGCCCTTTCCCGCGTCGCCCAGTAGTGGCTTCTCAGCCCGCAGCTACCAGTCAATTGGAGTTGGCACTGGAGACCAAAGCCATTTGCTGTTTGGTTGCTGAAGGCCCCTCCGTAGAAGACATTTCGGGGTCACTATTAATGTCTGTTGCTTGGAGGAGAGGAAAATTTAGAGCTGCAGGGGGTGAAATCAGAGAGCTCTGGGCCAAGATATTGGTGAGTCAAGGTTGCTGTTCTTCTTAAGTTTATAGTTGCTCTCTCTCCTTTTTCCATATTGTGTTGTAAGAGTGAAAGCATTAATGTGCTTGCATCTGAGAAGGAATGGTGATTGCAGGCTTTGCATTAGTCGATGTATTTGCATTTGTTTGCGTCCTTTGGTCTTTACATCCCTAGCTCCTGCCATAGTGCTTGGAACTCGATGGGGCTCAGGGAACATTAGCGGGATGAATGACAGAGTTTACAGGAAGCCAGAGTCTCGAGCCTACTCAATTGGTTAAATAAAAGTCCAGCTGGGCTGTAGACCGGTTACCAAGTAACCAATGCCCAGTCAAGGAGGCAAACTGTGAGACAGGACTCTTACGTGGGAGCCATTCATGCATTCACGTCTTCATTCATTCAGCCCATGTTTGTCTTGGGTGCTTACATGCAGGCAGGGAGCACGGTCCCCAGCCCCAGGGAACTTCCAGTCTAGTTGAGGAGACATACCTTAGACGAGCAAATCCGCAACTATACACTGATAAACACTAGGAAAGAGAGGACGAGGAGGACTCAGTTGAGACTGGGTTTAGGGTTGGCTGGTTTTGAGCGGGGGTGGCATTTCACACGCCGTGGTTCACCTTGCACACGTCCTGACACATGTCCCTTGTGGGAAGGACCCAGGAGCGGGGTGACCAGCTGCTCGCGGTGCAGTACAGGCTCTGGGTTCTTGGAGTGAACCGGTCTCCTCTGCGGGCATGAGGTCTGTTACCTAACACCCTCCACGGGCACAGCCGGCGGTGCGAGCACAGTGTTCTCTACCAGCATTAAAATTTCAGCTGCTGAGCCTTCAGTTCCAAAGAGGCAAGAAACTAAACATTTGAGAGAGCTCAGAGTTAAAATGCACAGGTGGACCCAAAGAAGTCTCCTACTCTGTAATGATAAAAATTAGCATAGTTTCCACTTTATAAAGATCTACACTTACAGGCTTTATTGGTTTTCACTTTATAAACTCAATCCGAATCTTCAGAGCTTGGACTTTTCAAAAATTCCATAAAAAGAATGACTTCATTTTGTTCTATTTAAAGCATTGATTTATTTTCTCTGTTTTATGAAATGATGGGCCAGATTCCAAATCCTGGTAGGACTTTGGAATACTTCTTCTATTTGATTGGTTTTTTTAAAAAAAAAGTGTTCTCTCTCTCTCTGCAAAATATAGAACTTGAACCCTAAAAAAGGAACCCTAAAATTAAACCCTAAAAAAGCTGGGGCCGGTTTTCTCTTTACTAACACGATCCATGAAGTGTTCTTGTTCTCTCCAGGGTAAGGCACAGGAGCCCATGTTAGAGCCCTTTCTCCCAATAATGGTTTTATAGGAAATGCAGTGTTTAAAGATTAACCGGGATTGATTCTCCCTTCAAGTGACCATATACTGATTTCAAAGTAGTCAATAGCCAGTCCATTTTCCATTCGCTTTTGTAGAATCAAGTCTTCCTATTGCCTATTTTCCCTCCCTGGTCCCTGACACTGGTGGCCACTCGTTGCCGCCCTGGCATTGGACCGAGTCTCTTGGATGCTTCTCTCCACATTGTCCCCGCAGCAGGGAGGGAAGGTGCGTGTCCCTGGGCCTCCGGGGGATGACCTGGGACGGGTTACCGAAGGCACAAAACATTTGTAGAGATCTCATGTTTCAGTCTCACGTTTTGCTTACGATGTGTATTCTTACCAGAGTCCTATTTATTTCACTATAAAAATGTCCATCCCCCCTGGACATCCCACGCTGTCACTTTGGGATGCTGTGTTAAGCACACGTGCCCTGCAGCTGCGTGTCTGAGGAGCTCAGGGTTACTTGGTCCCGATGAGCCAAGGAGCCCAGGGCTGCAGCCTGACCTTCTCTTGTTTCCCCAGCAACCTGGTGCCCCGATTGTGGACACAGCTCTAGGCCCGCCCCCCCGTCACGTGACTCCTCATGTGGGTGTCCACACAAACCAGCAGAAGACTGAGAAAGGAGTGTCGCCATCACCAAGCCCAGCCAGGACACGCCATCTGGATTTGTAGTATCTTTTTCCTAATATGAGGCACCAAATGGACATTTTTCAGTTTTTTTCCCATGTCTCCAATGCCATCTCCTCCTGAGGTTTCCTGTAGTACCTCAGCTGGAGAGCTCCTTCCTCCTTCAAATCTGAGTGGCCAATGCAAAACAGAACAAGACAGAAGGAGGAGACAGTGTCAGATGGAAAATGGTGGAATTAGGAAAAAAATCCTTATTTTGCAATCACCACTGTCCCTGAGTCAGGTGTAATCGTGAGATGAAGAGCGGTTGGGGACAGTGCTGTCACACAGCTTCAGGTCGACACTCCCTCGGTTATCATTAATGGCCAGGGGAAACTCCCCCCCCCAGCCCAGCCATCTGTCATCAGGGTCACTGGAGAAGTTGACATCATGGGCTCCTGCTCTGATGCAACGGAAGGACATCAAATATTCAACACTCTGGCCCAGGGTCTAACCTGGATCTAGCAACGAGGACACAGTCCGACCAGTTTGGACTATATATAGCGCGCTCTGCAGAACAACTGGCGTGGACTCTTAGAAACTATGTTACAAGTGAAAACGAACATGAAATCAAAAACATAGATGAGGGGTTTGTTCCGGATGAAATGAGATGAAAGAGGCAGGATGATTAAACACATCGTCTGACCCTTGACAGGGTCTCCGCTGCCCAGGATGTGGGTGTGCGTTGCATACTCAATAACATGTATCAGTTTTGTTTTTTGGAGGGTATGAAAATGATATTCCAGTTATGTAGAAAATACCCTTTTTCTTAGAAGAAACTTTTGGGGAGGAAACATTTTGGGGTGACATGTTATAATGACTTCAATTTGCTTCGAAATGACAGAGAGGAAGAGGAAGCTGCAAATGTGTTAGCCATCGGTGAATGGAGGTCAAGGCTGCCTAGGTATTTGTTGTGATCGTTGACCTTTTTGGTTCAAAATTGTTTTTTTTTAAAGATTTTATTTATCTATTTTAGAGAGGGGGAGAGAGGGAGAAAGAGAGGGAGAGAAACATCAATGTGTGGTTGCCTCTCATGTACCCCTTGTTGGGGACCTGCCCTGCAACCCAGGCGTGTGCCCTGACTGGGAATTGAACCAGCGACACTTTGGTTCACAGCCCGTGCTCAATCCACTGAGCCAGGGCTGGCTCAGAGTTTTTTAAACTTTCACAGGAAAAAAATCCACGGAGCAACCTAACTATCTATAGCTCTCTTTTGCTATTTTAATCTTGCACTCCTGTTGTTTGTGGGTATTCTACCATCACTAATGGGGTGTTGGCTTTTTGAGGATGAAGTCCTATCTCTTGCATTCTGCAAGCACCCGAGATGCTAGCTAACTCACGGCTTTTCCCATGACATGTACCCAGTAAATATCGCTTGCGTGGGTGCTGAGTATTCATACCTGGGACATGGAATGAATGAATGAGCCTCTCCTGCCCCCTTCCTGGGGCAGTAAAATGGGTTCTCTCTTCTGCGAAGGGCAAGGAATTTTAACCTTCGTGGGTCATGAAGCTTTAGTGAGTCCCTCCAGTATCGTGCCCCACACTTAGGACACTGGACTTCCTGACCTTGAAAGCGTGACCTTCTTCGACACAAGCTGTTGTGGATTTTTTTCTTTTATTGTTTCCTTTTTTGGTGGTTTGTGTGAGGGAGTTGCCCAAGTAAGTTGAGAGTAGTGTAAAATTAAGGTCTTTGTAATAGAGCAGGGCTGATGTGTCAAGTTTCAGCTCATAGAGTTTTTATGAAGTTGTGCTGTAGGGACGTAGAGTGTGAGTGACAAGAAGGAAATGCACACTGAAGTTAGAGCAGTCACGTTTTTCAGAATTCTACCCATTCAAACTTCAAAAACTCATTTCCATTTGATTTGGGAAGGAAGCATTGGTCTATCTTATAAAGGCCTGGTCATAGTGATTGTGGCGGGGGGCTCTGAACCTTTGTATCAGATCCCAACAAAGTGTCGGGGCTCTTGCTGTCTTTATCTCGAGGACTTCAGAATCTGTCTCTTCGGACCCCTGCTGGATGAAGAGGGAGGCATATTGTGTCTGCACCGACGGGTAAGGTGGATTTCGGGAGACTCCTCCCCTCCCCTAAGGAAGACTGAGTTTTCTCACGGTGGTCCCTTCACGAGTCTAGAATCCCCAGCACCTCCAGGTCAGGCTGGATGCAGCTGGGGACTCCGGTTGCTGCGAGGCCCCTGGTGGCAGGGTCAGCACGCTCCCTAGGGGTGCCCAGGAAGTCCGACTCCCGTCTGCACTTCGGTCTCACTCTCGACCTTCCTAGCTCACCTGCAAAGCAGGGACATGGTGAGTGCTCTTTCTTCTTGGAGACGAGGCAGTCGGTCATACCCAACGGAAGGGATGTTGCTCCTGTTGCATTCATTACCTTGTCGTTGTCCCTTGCCAAACAATAAACCCTGGCATCATTGTGCCCTGGAGTTTTGGATTTTTCCCAGGACCCGTTTCCATTACAGGAGCCACCTTGCTGGCTGTGAATGGGTCTCTCTCTGCCCACAGGGAGGACACCACTCCGATGAGAGGGTTGTGCCGCCGAGTCCTCCCCAATGGTGGGACCGGTGGCCATCGTTTCCAAGTCACACATTTGTAAGGCATTGGGGGTATGATAAAGTAAGACCTCAGTGTCACCCCCAGCCCCACACACCACTCTTCGTTCTTCCAATTTTCCTCCGGTTTGATTCTCTGATTCTCCCCGGGGGGTTCAGGGGTGCGGAGACGCAGGCTGGTCAGAAACACGTCTCCCCCTTGTGCCGAGGGAAAGGGTTCTTCGACCACAGTGGGTCGGCGCTGCCTTCTCTGTCTTGACCTTTGGCAAAGCGTCCCCCTCACCCCTTTCCTCAGCTCTGAGACCTCAAAATGTGCTTGTGGTTCAGGGAAAAGAGCTAAAACACAACCTATGCTGGGGTCTTGCAAATGAAACAAGATTTTTTAAACTAGATTTAACCCGCATTTTAATGTGTTTGGGCAGGGGTGCTGGATGGCCTCCCAGCGGGTTGCTGGTTGGACCCGGATGGCTACGTGGAAGCCAGGCTTCATCCGAGGTGCCGGATGCCTCCGACCCCTGCCCCTTTCCATTCTCAGGGCTGACCGACTTGCTCTTACCAAGTAAGAGTTACCCGTTCAATTTTCCTTCCAAGGAAAGCAAAGAGGGAAAGAAAAGGCCTATCTCAGAGGGAGGGTTTTTCTGGGGAGGGGATCACGAGGTGTAAATAACTCCACGAGGGCAGTCCGAAGGCGTGGTGCTGCACCCGCAGCTCTGCCCGCGGGCCCCCGGGAGGTCACGAGAGCGGGGAAGCCCCTGTCTTCCCACCTGGGAAGAGTTTTCTTTGCGCTCCAGCCACTTTTTGCACGTGGAGAAAATCCGTCTTGTCAGCAGCATGCCAACAGCTTCCCTTTCCGCCGGGGTTAGGGGCCGTCGTCCTGAGGTTGTTTATTTATAATGCGGCCCTTGAATTTGGAGCCTGGCAAACCAGTGTGGGCACGGCTGCCCGAGAACCCACGTTTCCGTGAGCCCCAGTGGGACACGAGTGTACTTTCATCATGCCCCCTCCTGGGCTGGGAGAAAGGGTTATCTGGGCTTTTTGGAACACGTGAGTTTCCTTGTCTGAGGAGAGACTGGAATTTGTTGACTGATAATTAACACCTTTTTTTACCTTTTAATTACCGTATTTTGCTGTATATAATATGCACTTTGTGGCACAAATTTTTGAGGGAAAAATAAGGATACGCATTATACACGGGTAGCACTAATTCCATATCTATATAAATGTTTTAAATTCTTTAATTTATGCTTATGAGTTAAAAGCGTAAGGGAAGAATAACAATATCCATGTGCAAGACAATACCCTGGAATACGATAATCGGTTTTGTTGAGCTTACGAATCAATAACAAATTGGATTAAAAAATTAAAACAAAAGATTTTTCCCCCTGAAAGTTTGGGCCAAAAACGTGGGCGCGCGTTATACACGGCAAAATACGGTAAAAGCTAGCTGCCAGGGGAACAGGCTGAGGAAGATTATCCTGCTCTGTACCCAGGCGGCCAATCTTGTCCACGCTTTCCTGACCACGGGCCAGGCGGAGGGCCAGAGGGCACGCTTTGTATGCAAGTGACAGGTCTGGGACTTGGGGAGATTGAAATCAAAGTTATTTTTAATGCAAAATTATGCGACGGGTGCGGCTGAAACAAAAATGAAAGCCATCTCCAAGGCCACAAAGCCTTCGGCCGCCAGCCCAGCCCCGTCGGCTGCCCGCTGGAGAGAGCAGGAAGGCCGCGGCCCTCGAAGATGATAGCTTTCCCCGGCACCTCCTAGAGCTGGAGGACAGATGGCCGCCGTGCTCCAAGGCTCCGCTGGGACAGTACCTCCTTTTTGCTCTTCCAATTGTCATGAGCTGTCACAGATGGTGTTGAATTAAAATTCCCCCAAAGGCTCCGTTAATGGCCTGTGCTGTCCATCCAAGGCCAGGGGTGGGACACCATGTTCTTACCTGGAAGTTGTTTTTTCTTAAATTGCATTTTGCACAATCCGAGTTTAATTGGCAGCCTTGTAGGATTCATGTTTTTATTTTGTTCCATGCCAGGCACTGTGCTGAAGTCACTCAGTGTTGGTTTGAACCCTCTGAAACGGCAGACATTCAACTGTTTGATCTACAAAACCAGACATTTCCTACTCGCCAACCCTACACCGGGTTTTCTTAATCTTCACAATAAGTCTATGGGGAAAGGTATCACTTCATGCATTTTTTTTGTTTGTTTGTTTGTTTTTTTTGATGGTGAAGAACCATAGTTCAGGGCGCGGTTCAGATGTTTGCTTAAGGCTGCACGGGCCAAGAGGTTGGTCCTGTGCTCAAAGCTTGAGCTCTTTGACCTTGCTCTGGGACCCACCCCTAGCATTTCAGAAAGTATAGACTTAGCTGCGTTGCTTTTGAACAGGATGCATTGCTGTCCTCCGGGGAGGCGCTTACCCCTGAGCGGGCCGCTTCGGTGGCACCTGCCTTCTGGCACTTCCTGGGTGGACCAGGGGCGAAGTGCGATGCTACGTGAGGGGTTTTCCTGAGCAGCAATCAGTCATTCTGTTCCAAATGCCAGTTCCTTTATCATTAGCAACGTGGCCCAGACGAGCCCCAAGATATTTTGGGCACTAGCAGCTGAGCCTGCCCAGGTGGGAGTCACTTCCTGTCAGGAGCTGACAGGCTGTCTGGCCCACTCCTCTTTCGAGGACATGCTGCCCCTGCCAAGCTTGGGGTCGCCTTCTGGAGCCATATTTGTCATCTTGGCCATGTCACGTATCTGCTGTGTGACCATGCTCTCCAGGCATAGCCCACCCCTCCGGGGGCAGGCACCTCACCAAGCCGGGCTAATTCCTGGGACACCTGACCACCTGTACACGTGGTGGTAGGAAGAGAACCCACGTGGTAGGAAGCACACACATGAACTTGGGCTTGCGCATGGCCATCTTCCACCTTTTCTGCTCCGCACGACCTGGGAAGGCCAGTGTGCAAAGAGAGAAAGTGGAAACTGATCGTCAGTGTTCCCTGGTTCCCCAGGTCCCAAGTCCATCTGTCCTTGTTGATCACCTGCCCTCTGCCCTTGGGTTCCGGGAGGCAGCCTGCTTCTTACCGCCAGTCCTTCTCTTTGGCTTCAGCCGGTTGGACATGTTTACTGGTTTTTGAAACCCAGAGAAGCTGAAGCAGGAGAACCCTGCCTCCTCCAGCTTTGCGTACCTGGTGGAATGTGAATGAAAGGCGAGGCATGCTCCAGACTCCCTCCTCAGAAAGTCAAGTTCAACTTCATGCGAATGGGACGATGTGCGTCTTGACTTGACTCCACAAAGGTTGATATTTTCAGAGTAGAAATACTGAGCTTTCGTTGTTCAAGTTTCCATAATTAAAAAGGCAAATTACCTGTGAAATTGGAAGCTCTTATTAATGAACACAATCTAAAGAAAAATTTCTTGGTTTTCCAACTTACTAGCATTTTTTTTACTGAAATCTCTCTTTGAAATTGGTTCTGTAATTTGTCTGGAGATTTATCTAATAATCATCTATTTTTCATGCAGCTAATTTGAATATAATGGGAATGTATTATAAATTGAACTACATTTCTGAATAAGAACATGGGTGCTTTCTGTATCAAATAACTATTACCTGTGAATGCTTTTCATCTCATGGATTTTTCATGGGCAGTGAGAGCATCCGTTTTCCTTGATCATCACTGCTTACGTATTCCAGCTTCATTATTTTCAAAGGTTTAGCTTCATAAAAGTTACTGAACTGCTTGGCGATAACACCTTTAATATCGACTCCTAGAATTAGATGTAAAAAATCCCACCCTCTGATGCTGAAAGGGACAGCCACAACAGCAGACAGCTACACTAGTCTTCTTTCATTTTCAGAGTTATACCACTAGATCCCATCACTGTGAAAAATAGTACATTCAAGGTACCCGAAAGAGAGGGTTGTGCCTGTTCTACAACGAGAATCGGCTTCTCAGCTCATCAGACACTTAGGAAAATTCTTTGATACATGAGAATTTTCTGGACCTTTTTTGCTGGAGATGAGTTTCCAGGTGAACCATTAACATCCTAGATAGTGTCTAGTGGCTTGGAGCTGCGAGCTGCTGCAGAGGCCACCGCTTCGCCCCCAGCCTCCGCCTGGATTATCCACGCCTGGATGCACGTCATTCGCCTTTCCTTCAGCCTGGGGGGCAGAGGGAAGAGTGTATCAAGTAGAGCTGGGATTTCTCCTGGTCCAAGGCCTCGTGACGGCAGTGTGTATGTGGGTGCGCATGTGTGACAGCAGTGTGTATGTGGGTGCGCATGTGTGCGTGCATGCGTGTCTTGCTCCTTTGGAGCCCCAACCAAAACCCCTTCACAGATGAATAATGTGAACGAATCTTAGATACGGTTATGGGGGAACGGGGGCAGGACCAGGGCAGACGGGCAAAACCACCTTGCTGGCCAGGCCCTCTGGGGCCCGGCTGAGAGCCGCATACCTTTTGTCTGCTCCGGGAACTCGAATCTTGAGTTTTTTCCCGACTTTCCGGGGGGAGCGACCCCAGCCATATCTTGTCCCAACGTGATACACTAGACGGACACGATGGCTGGTAACTAAAGACATGTTCCTGGCAGATGTCCCTTGGGTCGCCTCTCAGACAACCAGCACCGGTGCCCACGGATTCCCTCCTGGTTAACTCCCCGGCTTAGCCCAGTTTTTATCTGCGTAAACCCTCCAACCCGGGATGCCCTGAGGTGCAGCTCTTCCTCTTCTGGCCTAGACCCAGAATTTCCTCCCTTTTCTATTCCGCCTTGTGACCTTGCTGCCTGGCTCCAAGGTGCCAACCCAGCTGGCCCTGCCTAACCCCTCTCCTCACGCCAAATCTCAGACCTTTCCTGTTCCTGGGCTCTGGGCCTCTTCTCTCGTCCTGCACTCAACGATTCTTTGAGACACCTCTTTGGAAACTCCTGCTGGCTCCTTCCTTCCTGTATCTTGACCCTACTTCCCCTCTAGTCTCTGGTCCTTGGTCCTCTCCTGTCGAACTTGACATCTGGTGAGGCCAGTGGCCTGCTGCAGAGCCCCACCTTTCCCACGCCTTGGCCCCACCCCTCTCCCAAGGCTAAAGCTCTTTCCTGTAGCTATTCATCTAGGCCCTCCATCGCCAACCACTCTGAAGGGTGGTCGCGAATGTTGCTGGCTGATCTTCCAGTAGGTCAAGGACCTCACGTTGTTTCAGGTATTTTTTGGTGGCCCTAGAGATCAAAGGATGCGCAGGACTCCGAAGGATACCACGTCCCCATGGATGTTATTATTTGCATTACTGGTACTCTTAAGGGATGCGTGTTTATGGGGGAGTGGGCAGCGAGCTTGTCCACACTTTACTGTTCTGGGAAGGGAGGTTGCTATAGAGGACATTCTGGCCATTCGACTGTTCAGACTAAAATAGGGCCACTGAGTAGAATGTTGTTACTCAAAGCACTTTTGACTTGTAGGTACCTGGTTGCATAAGCCATGTCTTAGGAGACGAACTAACGCTTTGCTGCTTAATTTCTCCACGTGATGAAAACGGGCTTGCCTCCTGGGATCCGAGCATACGGTGACACTTCTGCATCTTTAAGCTTCAGTCTCCGCAATTGCACTGCAGTCAGACAAGCTCATTTACAAGACTGGTGATTCTGGCCGCTCTGGAGGGAGCATCACACTCCTCAGCTGTTTAATTAGGGGAGTTAGATTTTTCTAAAGAATTTTAGTCCACGGAATTTAATGGACTGAGTGTTTTTTTTTTTTAATATTTTATTTATTTGTTTATTTATTTTTTTTAGAGGAGAAGGGTAGGAAAGAGAGAGAGGGAGAGAAACATCAATGTATGGTTGCCTCTCATGTGTCCCCTGCCGGGAACTGGCCTGCAACCCAGGCATGTGCCCTGACTGGGAATCGAACCTGGATCGTCTGGTTCGCAGGCCCGCGCTCAATCCACTGAGCTACACCAGCCAGGGCTGTTTTTTCTAATTTTACAACATTGGTAATAAGGCCTTTGGCATGATTAAATGTTTGGAATTAGTTAAAGCAAGTATTCATAGTAAATGAAGTGAACATCCCTTTTTATGCTAATGTTTTGCAGTCTTGAAATAACTACAATGGCACGAAGGTTTTGCAGATCGATTCTGGACACCATTTCTGCTTTCCTTCTGAAAGGTGTTAGTGTAGTTTGCAGCATTCGGTGACATGTACAGCAGGCACCGATAGTGGTGGCCGTAAATGATTCTTCTTCCGTGACCCACCTAAATGCTGTACAGTGCAGTGGAGTGGAAGGGACCCCTGGGAATGTATTGTGGTTGTTTACATTCAGTCTACCCCTTTCTGCAGCCCAGCACCCGAGACACCCCCCTCCCCCGCAAGCCTTTGCCCTGTTTGTTTGTTCAGCAAAACTTTAGTGCAGGGAAGAAAGCCTACCATGGACCGTGAGAGAGCACGAATAACGGGGTCCACCATGCTAATCCATCCAAGAAAAAAACATGGGCAAACTTTAGACTTTTATTACCATATAAACTTTTTTCTGTCTGAGAGGAAATAGTTGGACTGCTTGAATTCAGAGAATTAGAAGTTAATATTGTGGGTGACAGCAGCTAACTCTCCTGTTTCACTGGTATTTTTCTTCCCGGGTCACTTGGGGCTTATCACATGGACATCGTCTGAGATGCAAGACTCCATTCCGCCCACACGATCCGCAGTGCCTTCTCCTGGGTGCTTCTGTGACCGCAGACTGACCCTGTAGTGCTTATGAATCCTACCAATCCTCTACAGCCCTGAATGGACGTTTCCTTTCATACCAATGAGTCCAGGCCTGTTAGCATGTGTGCTGCTGTGAAACCCAGCACATAAACTATGGGGCCAGACTGCTTGCCTTTTGCAAACGAGCCTTCTGAGTCACTAACTATGAGACTTTGGGCAAAGTAGTAACTTTTCTAAACCACAGGCTCCTTAGCTGTGAAAATAAGGATAATAAAATTCCCTCCCTCACTTGGTTTCGTCAACACTAAGAAATAAAGAAATAAAGAAATAAGAAAATAAAGAAATAAAGAAATAAGAAAATAAAGAAATAAAGAAATAAGACTCCTACAGGCAGGCTCATCAGGGGCAGAAACGATACCAGTTTCTGCCCAGATAAAAGTTAATATGAAAATGATCTGACCCTCTGACCCTCCTTCCTAATGATGGAGGAAAAGACACACTCATCAGATCAATCTCTGTATTCCATATACCTGAGGCCGCCCAATTTGAGGTCTGTGAATGTGGGAGAAACCACAAATGAGGTCTAGCTGGGAGGACATGCCACTGCCAAGGTGAAAAAGTGCTACCACCCATGGCAACAGAAAATAAAGAGGTAGCAAGAAGGCCAGAGGAAGATGCAAGAAGGAAACAGGAAGGAGCAGGAAGGAAACGGAGGAAGGCCACAGGAAGGCCACAGGAAGCAGCAAAAAAGAAATAGGAAGGAGCAGGAAGGCAACAAGAAAAAGCCGGAAGGCAACAAGAAGCAAGAAGGAAACAGGAAGGAACAAGAAGGAAATAGGAAGGAGAAAAAAGGAAGCAGGAGGAAACATGCCTCTCCTCCCTCCTCCAGAGTTACAGAATCTTGTGTTGCCTTGTCTTGGCCGATTCTGGAAGGAAGTGGCTGTGCACCCTGACGTGCTGGCAGAATTCCAGGTACGGAACTGGAGAGCAGGGGCATGGGATGGAGAATCTACTAATTCCATCACCTCGGTGACTAGTTTCTATAAAATGAATGAGTTCCTGCTTTTCTGCATGCCTGGTAAAAAGTGTTGGAGGCCAGGCATTACGAATGCCATATTTACGGATGCTTGATTCTATTGTATTTTTGTATAGAGTGTTGGGTTACTTTTCTGGCACATAATTCAGAAAACTGTGCATCAGTTTGAGTCTTTTGAGGCTTGCTGTTCGGCTTTGTGATGGCGATCCAGGAGCAGCTTATATTCTGGGGCTAATCTAACCCTACCACTAAGCCGTGGCCTGATGAGGTCTCTACCCGGTGCCTGTGTATTTTGAGGTCCCTCCGCTTTGGCCGGTGGGAAGAGGAACGATTTCCAGTTCTGGAGGACCGTCAGGAATTTTTCAGGGGATTGTTCTCCGGCATTGGAAAGCTCCCTCCACTTTGGCTTCAGGGAGTACTTTCCGCATAAATCAGTATTCAGTCCACCGTTCAAGGGAGCCCGCTGCAGAGCTCTGCAGCTCCCTCACTGCAGCAACCTCCTCTTTGCCACGCGATCCTGCAAACAAGCCTTCGTCTCCCCTGTGCCCCTGCCGAAGGCAATGCCCTCGTTGCGTTTTCCAGACTTACGTGCTACATCTACTCCGGCTCTCTCTCTCAGCTTCGTTGACATGCAATGAGACTCTTGGCCCAAGGTGATGTTACACAATAGCCTGAGTCAGTGAGTCAGACAGTTTAAGCCCCTGAATAACAGTGTTGGAATTGGCTAGATAGATACCTGTGGGCAGCAAAGGAACCTCCCGTCAGAATACGTCCTAGTTCGAGTAAAGGTGAACTCCAATCTCTTCCAGGGTGAAAGAGGTCTAAAGACATCAACTTGCCACCAGACAGCTGGCTGATCTCCTGGGGGGATGGTGTCATATCTGAGGTTCAACCCTCTGACCCTCCTTCCTAATGACGGAGGAAGAGGGCACCCTCGTCAGATCGATGTCCATGTTCCATGTCCCTGAGGCCATGGTAAGCCCCTCTGGCAGAGATACCACGTCTGGCCCAGCAGTTGCAATTGGGCCGCTATTTGGTTGAGTTTGAACGACTCTCCTGATGTCTTCCAGGGTTTGACTGGCTTTCGTGTAGACCAGACTGGTGAATTCAATGAAAATATGTTGGGAAATGCCCTCCCTCCCCTCGCCCCCAGCATCCTTTGCTCTTTAATGGTGGCATAAATCTCTGCCATTCCATTGGAATGTGATTTTTTTTTTTTTTAATTAGCATTCTGGCTGCGGTGGGGCAGTTTCAGAGCTTCTACTTGGCTTTCCCCACTGCAGGGACTCTGTGCCCCAGACTGTGCATCCAGCATGAGGATTCTCAATGACCAAATGTGGCTATTTCCAGTGGGCCCACTTCATGTCGGACCTGTGCCAGGACTCCACCGGTACTCAGCTTCCATGTGCCCTTAATCTAACAGAGCAGAGGATGTGATGAGTCCCCAGTTTCCACTGGGACCTGGCGTTTAATTATCTTCTAAATTTTGTGGCATTCTCCTTTTTATTGTACAGCTACTCAAGGAAGTGATCCCAGGTCTTTTTGAAGAATACCTGGGAAAATTAATGCTGCACACAGTGATGATGACGTTGGTGGGTCTTTTTTCCCGGGGACCTGGCCCCTCTTTCAACCAATTGCTTCTGAGTCTGAAAACTGGCTCAGGTTGAAAACTGGACAAGGGATCCGGATGATTTATGGCAGTGGCTGCTCTCAGTCTCTTAATTATCCATCTTTGATCTTGTACCCCTTTGTAGAGCTCCTCGTGTATAGCTGTCTTTGTCTAGGTTAGGCTTTCTCAACCTCAGTGCTACTGACATTTTTGCCAGCTGATTCTTTGTTGTGGGAGACTGTTCAGAATATCAGAAAATTTAGTGGATCCCTGGTCTCTGCAGACTGGACGTCAATAAGACACCTCTTACCCCAAGTTGAGACAATAAAAAATACCTCCTTTCAGTTTTGACACCAAAAAACGCCTCCCGACATTGCCAATGTTCCCTGGTTGTGGGGGTCCCCTTGCTCTTCCATGGGAACCCCTACTCTAGACTGAGCAGTGACCTTGTCAGCTGCTGTTTCTCTTGCCTCCGTGTGCTGTGTTCTGTTAACACCCATCAGCATGGTGCTCGCAAGGCAAGCCCACTGGTGGCCCTCAGACCTCTCCCCTCACTGTGGTGGTCGCACCCACCTTGCTTTTGATGGTTCAGTGTTGCCACTTGGCCTCAGTTGTTTCTGGATCCTTCTTCCATCCCATGGTTATCAGGAAGCCTGGTTGTGCCTTGACTTTCTCTACCACCAACCAGTCCTGGCCTGAGGAGGCTAGATGCTGCCAAGCTACTCAGTGACGCTGGAACCCCCTCTCCAGCTCAGGCCTTGCTGCTTTGGAGAAGGAAACACCCTCATTGCATCGTTCCAGACCTACCTGGTACCTTCTGCCCCCGGCGGGGCGGCGTCAGGTCTCACCTGGAAGCTGACTCGAAGGTGCAGGTCAGAGCGCAGGGTGGAAAGGGGGTGCCCTGCCGTCACCCCCATGTGGAGGTGAAGGGGTGGGGTGGGGCAGAGGGGGAATTTGGGCTGTAATCAGGCAGAACAAATGCCTCAGTTGTTCCAGCAGGAAGTCGATCCTTCGGCGTCGGCACGGATAACCCTGCAGGGTGGTTTCAGATTGGGACAAGGGGGCCAGGCCTCAGATGGGGACCTGAACGGACTGGGTGTCCATGTGGCCGCTGAGTGGCATGTTGACTTGGGGCGAGGTAGCTCCCTTTGGCTGAAACTAGCCTTCTTGCGGGGGCTGAGCTGAGAGCTGCGTCCATCACCAATACTTAGCAGTTGGGGAGTGAATACCTCAGTCAGAGAGGGTGGGGCCAGGGGTGCACGATCCGGAGAGCACCTCGGCCCTGGTCCAGATGTCCAAGTCGGCTGCAGCTGCCATAACAAAGCCCCACCAGCAAGGGGGCCTGAGCAACAGAGATGCGCTCCTCACCGCTGCGGAGGCGGGAGTTCCGAGGTCACCGTGCCAGCAGGGCTGGTTTCTCCTTGGCTTGTAGGTGTCGTCGTCTCCCTGTGTTCTCACGTGTTCTTGTCTCCCTCTGCGCACGCTCATCCTCCTGTCTCTTCCTCTCCTTCCAGGGGTGCTGGTCTTGTCAGGTTAGGGCCCCACCCTTATGACCTCATTCAACTTTAATAACCTCATTAAAGGCCCTGTCTCCAAATACAGTCACAGTGGGGGCGAAGGCTTCAGTGTATGAATCTGGGGGAGGCACAGTTCATTCTATATCACCAGACATGCGGATGGGCTCTGCAGAATCACTGACTTGAAATTTGGGGAACAGCTGTTGGAGAGTGAATCGGAGGAGTTCGTCTGAGTAGGAAGTGAGCATGGGAAAAATAATTAGAGACTCAAAGCAACGTTCTGAAAGCTGTCACAGCTGCTGAGTTGGAGCCCCATCAGCAGGCCCACCATGCGGCCTCCAGTGCTGGGCCCAGGGGAGAGGCCCTTGACCTTTTCATCTAAGACGGAGCTGCAAAGAGTGAGCAGTCCAGGCAGTCCATACCCCGAGGACAGGCTTAGACACTTAATTGGGCTAAAAGGCATGGCAGGTTATAAGATGACCTTTTCATCCATAAACAGAGAGTAATTTAAATCTTAAAAATAGTAGCAGCTTCAGGTAAGACTTCAGCCCTTGAAACTGGAAGACGAGATGAGACACAGGTCCGCAGAGCCAGGGCGGAAAGCTTGGCCTGCCCGTGTCTGCCATTCCCTTTGTCTCTCACTGGCTGGTGTTTTTTGAAGAAGGGAGACCTCACCAAGTGTCCAGGTGGAATGGGAGGTTGCATATGGAAACACCAGCTATTTTAGGGAGAGGGGCCCAGAGCGGGGAGAGGGAAAAAGAAAGGGAGAGAGAGAGAAAGCATTGAGTGTTCACAGACAACGAATTGTCAAAACCTGTAAAAAATAATGAAATGTATATAACTATTATCCAGCGTGGCCAGTTAGCAGCACCTGCCAGAGAACAGGGGGCTAGGGAGAGCACCGTGTTGGTGGGGACCGAGTGGCCGCTGGGAGGTATTATTTGCTAAAACGTTGGAAGGCCACGGTCTGATATTCCTATTAATCTATTTTTCCTTTAAAAAGGCAATAAAGCACAGTCATCTAGGTTTCATAGAGATTCATTTTGCCAGGATATTTTTTTTTTAACATTTTAAAAAGTTGGCTTAAAATCTGACAGCCTAGAGACTTTTGAAATATCCTCTTTTCTCATTTTCAAAAGAGAAAATTCTTACATGTTGGCTTTGGAAAGCGAATCTAATTTTGTAGAAAAAGAGTTTTCTTCATACAGCAGCATTCACACTCAGTAACTGATGGATTACGTACTTGTTGGCAGGTGGTTTTGGAGCTGACTCGGCGCTGGGCTACGGGCCAGGCACTGGTGACGGAGGAGGGAGCAGCGTGGGGTGGCCTCACCCCCTTTCAAGAGGCTGAAGTCAACGGGGCGAGAGGCCAGATTTGTGTAAACCAGCACACGCGTGAACGAGTCAATGCAATAAACAGGTTTGCAGAGTTATGTTGCATTTCCACATCCATCGAGGCGACAGGGCTGCCCTCTCGGCTCTGGGCCACGTGATACCCAGAGGCTGGCAGAGGGCTGGGCTGTGTAGAAAGGATTAACATTCAAAGCATCGGCAAACAAGGTGAGGAGCCCACTGGGCCCACCTGTTGAGGGTGAGGGCTGAGGGCTCTGGGGTGGGGGCTGCCTAGACAGTTGGCCTCTGGTCGGGGAGCAGCGAAGGCAGAAGGGAGGGCGGAGCCCAGCCTCCGTTCTAGAAGGATGAGCTTGTTCTCGCTCCGTCCGGAAGCTCAGAGATTAGGACGGTAGGGAAGAACAGGTGCCCACAGTGGCACGTGAAGCGGTAGAGAAGCAAAGGTGGGAAAATGAATGGGGGGGATATTTAAAGCCCCCCATGCCCCCTAAGACTGCATTTTCCCTGTGCTCACACATGTTATAAGTCTGATGAAGAGCCCCAGGCCATCCCTGTACCGGGTCCCTATAAATAATCCGGAAGGAAAATTTGGAAAGATGGCCTGGTCCAACTCAGCGCCTTCAGGCAGGAAGGATCACACTTCCAAGAGGATGAAAATAATCTACCTATATCATAGATTTTTTCATAAATGGCGGAACCACGTGTCTGGATTTTAATGCAGCAAGGTTGAAGCATTCCCCGAGATCTAATATACGGAGCTGTAGATCTAATTCTCCGGAAGTTCCTTCAAAATTTATTTCCCAGCTCAATATATTTAGCGTACATATTTTTGCTTAGGTTGGCAGATGTGCGGTTTTGAACATTTCTGCCTTACCAGCAGAGGAAATGAGACATCGAGGAACGCAGAAGCTCCACCAAGTTCACACGGAAAGCTATTGTTCATGTCAAGGACGAGGAATCTAAGCTCCAGTTTGTGGCTCCGTCTACCATTTAATGTGGCGTTTGCCTGGTAGGAAGAAAGTCATAGGCAGGGATGCGTTGGAGCTACTTCAAGAAGCTTGGTCCATGGAAGAGTCAACAATGGCATCGCAGATCCTGAAAGGAGGTCAGGCGAGGAGGCGGGAGGGAGTCTGGGTAGCTCGGCGGGAGTGAGTGATGTGTGTGTGTATGTGTGTGTAATCACTGCTTCAGGCAACGATTCTCAAACTCGACCGCCTATCGGACCCACATGGAAAGGTTTAAAGACCACCCAGTACCACCCTTGTCCCTCAGCATTCCGAGACAAAGGCCCGGGAGTCTTTGGGACCTTTGGTCTGATGGCTGGCCATCCTGGGGCACTGTGGCCCCAAGGGGACGGATGGGGCTGGGAGCTGGGGTCTGCAGGCCCACCTGTCGGGGCGTGATGTGCTGATGAGCGCCCACAGAACCACGTGGAGCACACCCTCACAGGTCCCATGTGTGACCCGTGGGTGCTTTCCCGTGGGTGATTTCCCACGCGCAGCCTGGTTTTCCCTGTGGCCACATGTTTTGTGTTCTCTAAACCAACAGGACCCCAGCCTCACGAACAGGAGATGAAGGTGTCCTGGAGACACGAATAAGGATCCATCGAATGCCACCTGGAGAACCGGATCAAATCCCACTTCAGGTCCTTCTTCTACTCTTTCCCCAAAAGTCTCCTTCAGGTGCGTGCTGTGTCACCTGCATTCGTCTGCTCGGGCTGCAACGACAAAGTCCCACAGGCTGGGTGGCTTAGACAACATTTGCCTTCTCACAGTTCTAGAAGTTGGCGGCTGGAAGTCTGAGATCAGGGCTGATTCCTCCTGAGACCTCTCCTTGGTTCGCAGACGGCCATCCTCTGCCTGTGTCTCCACATGGTCCTCGCCCTGCACCGGGCCTGTGTCTAGATTGTGTCTTGTGGTAAGGACAGCAGACCTACAGGGTTAGGGTCCAACCATATGACCTCCTTCTACCTTAATTACCTCTTTCAAGACTCTGTCTTCAGATACAGTCACATTCTGGGACCCTGGGCATTAGAAACGGCCACATTCTGGGTCTGGGGTCAGAACATCCCAGCTAAGCGAGTATCACAATAAAGTGAGTCACACTATTTTGTCGGTTTCCCCGTGCGTATAAAAGTTATGTTTATACTATACTATAGTCTTTTCAGTGTGCAATAGCATTATGTCTAGAAAGACCCCATTTAGTCTATTAAGTATGCAATAAATAGCATTGTGTCTAAAAAAACCACCTTAATTAAAAATCCGTCATTGATAAAAAAATGCTGACCATCCTCGGAGCCTTCAGTGAACCCTCGCCTTTTTGCTGGTGTAGGGTCTGGCCTCCATGCTGGTCAAAACACAGCATCTGTGAAGTGCAATAATACGAGGTGTGCCTGTATAGGAATTTTGGGGGATACAGTTCAGCCTATGATATCGTCCATCCTCTCCTCCATCGCCTTTCTAACCCCTGATTTGTCCCAAACTGTCCGCCACTCTACTCAGCAAAGCCACAGCCCAGCATCGGGGCCTCTACTCCTGTCCCCACCTCTGGAAATTCCAGCAGCTGTTCACTGCTTCTCAAACCCCAAGCTGCTGCAAATCGCTATGTGCATCTGTATTATGAGAAAGTTCAGCTCGTACCAGAGCCAGACCTGCGGGGCACAGCCTGGTTCTCTGTGTCCCATCTGCTCGTCCCCTCTGCCTGAGCACAGCCTGCAGAGCCCCGCATGGGGCCCTGTGAATGTTGCCCCGGGGGATCTCAACCTCCGCCTCCGAGCCCCCAACCAGAGAGGTGTCCCTGGGGAGCGTGCGGCTCTGCTCCCGTGCAGAAATCGAGCCCTGCTCCCCTTTCTCTTGGACATCTGCAGACCCCCCCCTCCCCTTCTCCTATGTCCAACCACCTGGGGAACCCCAAAGGCACCCTGCCTGCACCTCCCAAGTCTGAACTTGGGAGCAGAGAGGGAAGAGGGGAGAAGATAAGGAGGATGCTGTCAGGATGCACTGGCCGGCAGACCCTTCGTTAGCTTGCAAGTGAGTCATGCGGTTGGGATACCTAAGTAAACATAGATATGGATAAATATTTGTAGCTCGTTTCTGTTGCTCTGTGATATACAAGTCGTTATAACAGAGGTACCCCTCTTCCCACTGGAAGGGGCCTTGCTGTAGACAAATCCCTATGTAAAGTAGCTATAAATTAAGAAGACTGGCTCCTGCAAGCCATAGAGACTTGTGTTTCTTGTTGCTTCCTGCTCATGTTCACTCATGTTTAAGCAGCACAGACGAGGGCTCGACTTCCACGGGCAGCCTGTGCTCCCCGGTGCTGGTCTGGGGTCGTGTGGCCTTTCTGCCACTCACGGAGGTGGCCCTGAGGAATGTGGTTGTACTGGCAGGGAGTGGGGCTGGGCGACTGAAGGTCAAGGGGAAGAGGTCACAGTGAGTGGAGCTGAGTTAGGCCGAGACGAGGGCTAACCTAAGGTGGCGTGGGGCTCCCTGCTCTGAACAGGGAGCAGGGGGCTTGTGGGGAGAAGGGTCAGCAGACACTTGCGTGTTCTTGCCAGACCCATGGACTCCCACCCCAGGACTGGCCAAGTGATCAGACACCAATGTCCCCTGAGTCTCTCTTCCTGCCACCCCCACTCTCAAAGCCCTTCTCTCAAGCGCTCAGCCCTATTGAAAAGCTGTTGACTGCTTCGGATCCCCCAAAACAAAGCGGAATCCCTAGCAATAACCCACATTGGGGGAAGTTTGAAGTTTCACATCAAATGCTCTTCCTGTAGGTGTGTTTTTCTGTCCTGGCTCCATCTTGAAACATGCTTTCCTGCTAGAATGCTCTCAACAAAGAACCATGTTCATGGTCTCATCTTTGCTAGTGCCCAGAAGGGCCCCCATTCTCTCTGACCTGCGCTTTTATTCTTTGGCATAGAGCTCACCCACGCTGTCCTGGAGGGAACTGGAGAGCAGGGCCAGGACCACGGTGGCACAGTCCTGGCATGCAGGGCCCGCAGGGCGGGAGGTGCTGACTCTCGGCTTTGAGCAGCAGCTCTGGCTTTTGCATGAGCCTGGTTTTGCGTGTGCCCTGTGAACACCCCTTCCTACTTTCTGCTCCAAACTCAGAGGAGTAGCTTCTGTGTGTTCCACTGGTCAATTTGGAGAGTAGATGATGCAAATATTCACGGGTCCCACTAGGGCATTGCTATCTCAAGGTGACTGCAAAGCAGATGTCTTGAGACTCCACCAGGCGCAGTGACAGTAGGTCGTTCCCTGGCAGTGAGGAAGGAAAGTCAGGAAGTGGCCCAGAGAGAATTAGAATTGCCACGATTGTTGGGGTGGAGAGGCAGGGCGGAGTTGGCAATAGAAAGTTCGGAGAAGGGAGGTGTGGAGTGGGATGAAAACTCCCCCAGGGTGTGAACTGAGAGAGGGAGGAGCCCATGGAGGCGGGAGTTCAGGGTGCGGCCTCCATGGCCCTACAGAAGCCAGCGGGAGACAACCAGAGACAGGCTGTGCGTAGCACTGAGTCCACGGGTAGCTGTGGACTGAGTTCTCCACGGCAGGGGGTGCAGCTGAAGCCCTATGAGGCACCTGAGGATTGTAACCGCTCCCTCATTTCTCATTTATTTATCCATGTGAGCTATTTTGTAGCCATCACGTGGCTATCTCCGTACCTCCAGCAGGTCCTTGGCACCTTGTCATTTGGGGTGTTTGCCATGACACGATGTCATTGTTCTCGTGCTGAGGCTCTGCTGGAATCTGGGACCAGTTGAAGTTGGCAAGTTGCAGGGGTCACCCTGACCAGCGATGGGCCAAGGAGACCAGCAGCTACCTGCATCTCGGTTCTGTGCAGCAGCCACGTTCTCCAGTCGGTGGCACCTGCCTTGTGAAAGTCAAGGGTCCCCTTGGGTGCTGTGAAGACTCCTCAGGGTGTCACGAGCTCAGGACTGGGCAAGAAGACGAAGTCTCTTCCTGGAGATGCTGAGCGGGATGAGGCTCCCAAACCTGCCGAAGATTCCAGAGTCAAAGTGGCGTCTTCCCAACACCGGTGAAGTTACGGGCCACAGATAACCTGGGGGCACTCCTCTCCTCTCGGGTCACAGTGTGACTCTCCAGGTCCGTGTGCCAGTCCTGCTCACGCCCTCCAACCAGGGGTGAAGGACACAGTGCCTGAGGTACGAGCAGGCTGGAGGGTTTGGGGCTGGGGGAAGGAGTGAGACTGCTCCACGCTGATGGCTGAGGTCCGCGCTGCCAAGGGCAGGGGAGCTGCAGGCGCCCGAACACAAGGAGGGACGAGGCAGAGCTGCAGCACCGCTCTCGCTTCGAAGAGCCGCCTTTCTAACAGCGAGACGTGGAGGAACGCAAGTGCCCGTCGACAGAGGAGTGGGTACAAAAGCTGTGGGACGTATATACGAGGGAATGCTACTTGGCCGTAAAGAAGAACCAAATCTTACCATCTGTGACGGCATGGATGGACTTGGAGGGTATTATGCTCAGTGAAACGGGCCAGTCAGAGAAAGACAAATTCCGTATGGTTTCACTCATAGATGGAATCTAAAGAACAAAATGAATGAACAAATGAAGCAGAAACGGACTCAGAGACCCAGAGAACAGACTGAGGGTCGCCAGATGGGACCGGGGTTGGGGGCTGAGTGACAAAGGTGAAGGGATTAAGAAGTACATACCGGCAGTTACAGAACAGTCACGGGGATGTAAGGTACAGCACAGGGAAGACAGCCAATAACACTGTAATAACTGTGGGTGGTGCCAGGTGGGCGCTGCAGTTACTGGGGGAGCCTTTGTAAATTACATGCATGTCTCACCGTGGTGCCGTACACCTGAAACTCACATAATATTCGATGTCAACTGTAGCTGAAAAATAAAATAAAATAAGGCACACAAACCTCCTTGCCACCGACAGTTGCAAGTGTGTTTTTACGTGTTGAGACCCCGCACCCCTTGAATTAACGAACAGTGGCAAACCTGTAATGATCTTTGCGCTCCTGACTTTGACTTCTTAAAAAAAAAAAGATTGTTCGTTTCCTTCTCTCCCTTACAGAATCTGGAGCAGCGACCTGGTGTGTGTTCCATTTTTGTTCCACTAGGTGGCCCTTTGCGCTCTCAGATGTCTGCCAGGCCTTCAGACAGGTGAATGCATCTCATTGGCTCGCGAGAGGCATGATGCCACCAGGCAGCCCTTTTTAAGAGAAAAGCCAGGACCGGTGGAATAGCGACCCCTCAGCTGTGCTCTCTGTGCTGAGCAGCAGGACCAGAGCTGCGGTGAAGGCATCATGAGCGAGGTGAGTGGTATTTCTACTGCAGGAGGGAAAGCCCGGGTGGGGAGGGAGGAGTGGTGAGAAGGGACCTCAGTTATCTCAGAAAATATGAAGGAGAACACATCAGCCTCGGAACTATTTGCTTGGAGGACCAACACTATTTATAGCTTGCTTTGCAGGGCAAGTGCCGAAACTGATTCAGTCTGCAACTTTTAAAATTTGCCTTAGAAAGAGAAAGGGATGCATCGTGGGCTTCCGATGTAATTGCGACTTTGGAAAGCACTTTGGGTTTTAGCCCTCAGGAGAGGAAGCCGATTGTCTGAATGTCTCAGGAAGATCTGTGCTACTTCCACGCCAAAGTGTTGGCCGTGGGGAACGCCTTTCAGAGAGCTAGCAGGCAGGGGACCCGGGGAAAGCCAGCTTCCTGGGAGGAGCAGTGGGGAGAGGGTGTCCCCGCCTGGTGCGGGGACACACAGGCTGTGCAAACGAGGTCTGCAGTTCCCTGGGTACCAGGCAAGGAAATGCACCTCAGTCGGACTGTGAACAGTCTGTGTGTCTGTGTGTCCGTGTATCTAACATGGGGGAGATCTGGCAGAGGAGGAGTGATGATTTTAAATTGAAAGTCACCTCTCTGAATGTGCTCATACAGAATATGTTTCGGCGGGGCACACCGATAGGGCTTGTGTTATTTTTTTAAGATCACGTTTTCTTTCTTTCTTTCTTCCTAACGGGGCAGACTCGCATGGTGCATCACTTCCCTGTAACTCTGCCACTAAGCCCATTTTCACTTCCTTTCGGTTGGCACTTCAATGATTACTTTTAAAAACCTTTTATCTTCTCTGCCCCTTTTTTGGCAGATGGGAGATTATTTTTTGGAAGTCTGGAGTAAAATGAATAACTTCAGAACCAAAATGTGTCTTCACTGCTTTGATCTCTACGATGGGTGACTTTTGATGTAAACACGACAGGAGAAGCAGCGGGCGAAGCCTGATGAAATTGAGGAACGGGGTTTGGAATGGAGCGGAAGGCTCGAGCGAGGGGGCGGGCGAGCGTGGGCAGGAGGGTGGGAAGGCCAGAACCCTTCTGACAATAGCAGCAGCTCCCGCTGGCCCAGGGATCTCAGCCGCCGTATTTGAGTCTCCCACCCACTCTGTAAGGTGGGTGCTGGCATTATTCTCACTTGACAGATGAGGAAACTGAGGCGTGGAGTTCAAGGTCAACTAGTTCAAAGCCACCAGGGGGTGGCAGAGCCAGAACTTGGGCTGCAGTGCTGGGCAGCCAACTGCTGCTTGGTGTCGATGTCCAAGTGCATAAGGAATTCTCTGCACAGCAGGTGCTGGAGAAGGAGGAAGACGGGGAGGGGGAGGGAGGGAGCCCAGGAAAAGGAGGTGGGGGCCCTGGAGTGGACACAGGAGAATGAGTCTCTGGCCTCCATTTCCTATGCACCTGGGTGGGGGACTTCCTGCTGGACTCCGGAGATTCCAGAACATTGTCTGGGTGAGCTCACCTTGCTTGCAATGAGAAGGGACGGCTGCGGGCAGCAGGTTTTCAGACGCGACCTGATGGTTCGCATGGCAGAAGGACTTGGAAATCAGCGTGGTCCTGGGGCCCCCTTTCTCTGATCAGGTCCGCTGCTGGGGACTGTCCTGGAGTGGGGGGCCTCCGCCAGCTCTCTTCCTCATGGGCTCAGCCACCCGCTTCTGCTGGGCATCTTCCTGCCCAGCCTCCTACTCACCCGCTCTCTCGAATGCCCCAGCTCCGAGGTGCCCACTTAACTGTGGGTCCCCAGGGGCAATAGCAGATGTCGCAGACCTCATCTTATGATTAGGGTCCCAACCTCATTTCTGCTGGACACAACATTAAGGCCACCCAGCCCCAGCATTCCATCGGACAAGTTGGCAGGCAGCTGTAAGAGTTCTCTGCCTTCGCTCTGTGAATCTTGATACAATCCCACAAGATGCACAGTCTTCCCCTCAGCTTCCCACGAGACCCTTCCTGCTCCTGCCCCTCCTGTAGCACCCCCACTCATGTCCTGTGCAGCCCCGCCCGCTGGGCACCTTCGGAGTGACCAGCCTTCTGGCTGATCTCCCAGTTTCTGGGGGTGTGCTCCTCGGAGAGGGGGAATTCGTCCTCTGACTAAACCTTAATCTGCTTAAAACATTTAATAAAGTTGAACAGAAGCTCCTTTCTGGCGAGAGAACTGGAAACTCCCTCCACCCCCGCCCTTTCTCCTCAAGCTTTTCTTGAGTTGGACGAATGACATGCGGCTTCTAGTTTTAATAAGTCAGGTAGGGATGGATTTCAGATGATCTTTACTGACTCGTGTACCCCATTATCGCAAGGCTCAGACAGAGCCAAGAGTTTTCTCAGACGTCCTCTACTTCAGCATGTCTTTGAGGCCGGTGGGTGAATAGTCCCTGCTCCAGCCGTCCGTCAGGCTCCAGGGCCCAGCGCAGAGTTCCCGGGTGCACAGCTGCCGCCTTGGGCCGGTGCGCGAGCCCGGCTGGGTGGACAGACCCTCCGAGGGCCACGTGCTCCCGGGCGTGGGCTCTGCTCCTCCACGTCCTCCAGCCTTCATGGGGACGGAAAGTGGGGGAAACTGAGCCTGCAGCTGGCTTTACGCTGGGTGGCTGTACCACACAATGTCTTCTTTATCCCCAGTGACAATGCTGCTTTGGGGGAATGACACATGATTGAAAAGAGCAGCTCAAGTGTAACAAGGAAAGTCAAGTCCAAATTTAGGGCAATGTGAGAGCACGGAGGTGGTTTGTGGGGGTGTCTAATTTACATTTCGGTATTAAAGTATGTCAGATGTGCCTGGAGCAATCTAGAAATAAATTGGAAGATAATTCAGCAGGGATCAGAGTGCAGGCCGAGGGGCGTCGGCCGGATCGGGAACCCTGGGCGCCAAGTGGAAGTTTACACGCTGCGTCCTCTCCGCTCCCTGCTGGGCTCCCGGGCACCGGAAGGATGGGAAGGCCCCCTTTGTGTAGCCACCTCACACTGTCTGGAAAAAAAAAAAGACTCCCACGAGCAACGGTAATTAGCCTCATTTTCTTAGCCAGGTGTGTGTTTTTAGGTTGCTTTGCACCAGAAGTTATTTAGAAGAGCCAGCAGCAAAATGTTAGTGCACAAAGGGAAACATTTGGAGAGTTGATTTAACGATGACGCACCACCGCCCTGTTTATGAGGGGGTGGGGGTGGGGGAGCTCCCAGTTGCATAACGCATCAGCTGACAGCTATTAATTAGAGTGGAGACCCTTTTGGGAAAGCATCCTCGTAAGCCCTCAGTTTCGAGTCCTGGGTGCTTTTCTTTCATCGGCTTGGATGGGAGGTTACGACTCTGTGCCAAGGTTGTGACCATTTTCCATCCAGACATTGGCCACAAGAACAGGACTGTCTTCAGAGGCGTGGTTTGATCACACCAAGGACATTTAAGGGCAAATCTTCAGACCCACATGTCTGTCCTTAGCACGGAATGAGAAACTACTGCCTTATATATCACATCTCCACAGAAAGAAGAAAGCAATGATACCACGCTGGACAGAGACCGCAGACAGAGGCTAGTCCCACGGAAATCCTGGGGTGGGGGCATAGGAAAGACACAATTTGTCTTTTGTCCAAAGTAGCCATTGGTTACAAAATACCATGCGACACCGGTTTGGGGCTCACCGAGTTAGCCATCAGAGCACCTTGCTGGTGAGACACACAGTCAGGTGAAACCGAGCCGCAGGGAGAATGATTATGGTCGTGTGCCCCGATGACGTCGCCGTGAACTGACCGCTTGCTAGTGGATGGATGAGTAGGTTCGCAGGGAGCTGTACAGTTCAGACCACTTGAGCGCAGATTCTGAGGGTCACTGCATAACATGGGGGTTTTGCAGCTGGCCCCCAAGGCCTAGCGCTGGGAGGTCAAAGGACAATTGAATTTCTCATGTTGTGTCACCCTCGTTTGGGGATGCAAAGCGGTGAAGGTAGGGGAAGATTCAGCAAGATCCACGTGGTTTTGCTGAGTCACACAGTGATGGACACTCTCTCCACTCTAACCGGAGAGATGAGGTCTGGAAAGACACAAATTCCAACCTGGCTGCGAAGTTCAACTTTTCCTAACCTGGAAGAGGCCACAGTTAGGCGCGCAGCCGTGTGTGCGGGGCCGACGAACGTGGTGGGCCGCCACACAGCTCGTCCCCGCTTCCTGCATGTCGCAAGGGATGCGGCGGTGCTAAGAGCTCCCACCGTTTTTCTCCTTCGAATTCGAAGAGCGACAGAGTGTGAGATGTATTATTATTATTTTTTTTTTTCAGAAAGAAAGGTCGAATCAGTGAGTCACAGCTGATTTTATTAACAGCCGCGTGGAATGGTGCTATCGGGATGAATAGGAAACACGGGCTTTCGTGACTCGGCGTGCCTAGAATTTATGATGAGCCCAGTCTCGACGTTATTTTTTAAAATTCTGATTTCTGCTCTCATGCTTTAGGAGCGGTGCTCTCCTAGGTGGGAGGCATTCACAGCGTGTCTGAGGTCCTGTTCCTCGTCCACGGAGAGCACTGTACTCTTTGAATGCATGAATAATATCATGAGCCCAAGCCTGGGGCTTTTCATTAATTCAGCACGACTTTCTGGAAAGGGCTTCCCACTGGGGGAAAAGGAGGAGTTTCAGGGATGCATATGCACAGGTTTATATTATGTTCGACTGATATTTTAATAAAAGACAGCATTAAGGATCATGCTGTTAAAGTGTTGCCTTGCTCTGTTTGGGCTGCTGTAGCAAAATACCATAGCTGGGTGATTATAAAAAACAGAAATTTATTGCTCACAGTTCTGGAGGTTGGAAGTCCAAGATCAGTGTGAAGCACGGTCAGGTGAGGGCTCTCTTTTGGGTCACTTCTCGCTGAGTCTTCCCTTGGGGGAAGGGACGAGGGAGCTCTCGGGGTCTCCGTTAACAGGACGCTGAGCCCATTCTTGAGGGCCCCATCGTCCCGAGACCGCCGACTCAGCTGCCAAAAGCCTCACCTCCTAATGCCATTACCTTTGGGTGTTAGGATTTCAGAATATGAATTTTGGAAACATACAGCATCCACTCCATCACCAGTATTATGGGCTGTGTTTTGTTTACGGCAATTATCCTGCCTGGACGGTGAATGTCCTGAGGACCGGGACAACTTTGTTTTCGTCAGCAAGGCCGGGTTCCTGGGTTGGCACTTGCTGATGTTCAGCTACTGGAGGAAGAGGTGGGTTTCAGGGTGTGGATTGGTCAGAGACTGTGACCAACGGATCAGACCCTCTTTTCCAAATGTTAAGGTTTGTGGCCCAGATAAGTTTGGAGAGGAACCATTCTGTCTTTTGTTCTTTGCTCCTGGTTTGAAACCTGCGTTTGCCCGTTTAAATCCATCTGCATTGGAAAGAGCTGCATTGAAATATATATGCAAAACAAATGCTTCCTCAGCAGGCAAAGAAAATGAGAAAAACTGGGAAGAATCTCAATAGAAAGAACACTTGACATTTGGGAAAATGTAAAGGAAAATCGGGGAGCTGAGGGAGGGAGGGAGAATTTTAATATCCTGTAGTTCAGGGCTGTCCCCACTGAGATCATTTCATTTCAGATAAGTTCTAGGAAATTCAAACAGAAGAGATTCCAGTGAGGGAGGCAGAGCCCCTGGGTACCGCGGAAAACACGGGCTGTGTCGAAACAGGAAACCACTTCGGCTGTGCCGAGAGGGGAATCAGGAGGAGCCTAAGCAGGTCTTCTGTCGGATGGCGCCTCGTGCTGAGTCACCCTCGGCCAGACCGCAAACGGGGGCACGTGCCTGAAGGCAGAGATGCGGAAAGCAAACGGCATATTTAAACACTGCGATTCGTAGTGAGACATGAATCCTCGGGGTTAATGTTAATGAAAACACATTTTAATTGTAGTTGCATGCTTAAATAGTTTAAATTAATGTACATTTGAAGTAGGGGTGTACGACAACTCGTGTGCCGAGAAGGACCGGTTTGCATTTTTCTCCTGGGGAGTTGGACGTGGCATTATGCGCCCACGCCCTGTGCAGTCGAGCAGGGTCTGTCTCCACCTCCCCGCCACCTCCAGGCGGAGCATCTGCGGCCCCTCTCCCAGTCGCTGGGACGGAGCGGAGTGTAAACGTGAACCGAGAAACAGTTTCCATTCGATTTGGTGCAGGTGCCTCTTGGGTGCGGGCATGAAGATGTGCCCTATAGGTCTCGGTTTTGTATTGTCAGCCGAGCAAGCTCGCCCCGCCTGGTGATGGCCAAAACCTGTAAACCCAAGCCTTCGTTTCTGGGCTGCTTTGCATGAACGATTCGGATTCAGCATAAGTTACGCATTCCAGGCATCAATCTGCTTGAATACTGTTTGTGCCTTGGAAGTAGCCTTAAATTTATGCTTCAGAATTTCACTGAATCACTTCTCATTTCATTTCTGAAAGGGAAAGGCTTGGCCATATTTATAACGTTGCCAGTGGGAAAATCAATCACCAGCTAAACGCCGTTATTTTATATTGTACTCTGCAACTGCCACCTTATAAATAAAAGGAAGACAAATTAGGATCGTAGAGCAGGAAGGTAATCATCCACAAATGGAAAAGTCCCTTGCAGAACACCTAAGGGGGAAGCCAAAAAAGTGTGAGCTATTCGAATGAGGCCATTTTCATATGGTAATGGCACTGGCCAGAGAAGAGAGGCCAGTTCAAGTCCCTGCAAGGCTTTCCGGTCCCGGTGTGAGGGCATCGTGGATTTTGCCAAGACTGGAATCTCCCAGGTCATCCATACTTCAGTGCTTCCCTCAGGGATCTGGAATGTCCTCTGGGTGTCAGTTTTTAAATCCTAGTTTCTGATGATTTGATGGCCGAGTTTGTACCGGGACTGGTTTGAGACTATGCTTTTCCTGGTGTGACGGTCTGGACCTGGTGTGACGGAGTGGAAGACAGAAGACGGAGTGTTACTGGTCATTGGTCCCGGTAACACCACACCTGTACCTTGGCCAAGATTCTAACTGAATGACTAGTTATTTTCATTTTCCATGACACCTGAGAAGGGGACCCCAGTGGTTGACAATCCTCATTAGCATTTGTTGTAACAAAACAAGAAAGTAAAAACGTAACAAGGAAATAGGCTCTCCCTTTGTCCCAAGGTCTGTTGTGTAGTCAATAGACTTCCCTGTTCATCATGCGGCTAAATTCCGGTATTTAAAAACTAGTAAAGAAATTACACTTGTTTTAAATATGGAAGAGTCTTACATATGTAATTTCCTTATTAAGTAATATCCACTGTTTCGTTAGGAGCTGTTAGAAAAGTGGAACTTTTTTCCCTGAGCCTGACAAATGGCTCCTTGTACCCTAGCTTTTTCTTCCACGTTTGCTCACACTTGTTGGACACGCAAAGAAATCCCCACCGCCGTGAACCCGTCCACCCGTGAGCCTGAGAGTAAGCGTGCCAGAGCATCCCGGGGGCCAGTCTCGTCACCGCTGCAGGGGGAGGGGTCATCTGCGGACCCTAGTGTCCTCGCTAACCTACCCACATCCAAGATGGGCCAGGGTGTTGAGCTCACCTTTAAAATTCGTCATCTCTTCATTGGTTTCAAAGAATCATAGACGGGACCGGCAGCCGGCAAAACAAACGGTTATGCTCGGGGACACCTCCTCCCCAAACGGGTCGAGGTCACTCCATAGGGTTCCGTCCCCCTGTCGTGAGGTCACCATCCTGCCCGTTCTCTCCTTTGATGTTTCCACGGTTGGCTGTCATTGTTCTGTCATCGCCCAGGGTTTCGGAGCTGACATCTGAGGCTTACCAGCTTCTTGGGAGCTGGTCTCTCGTCAGTCCCCCTACAGCTTCGGGACAGGGCAAGGGGTCGCTGCTCCCCAGGGCTACAGCTTCGGGACAGGGCAAGGGGTCGCTGCTCCCCAGGGCTACAGCTTCGGGACAGGGCAAGGGGTCGCTGCTCCCCAGGGCCTTGGCTGTCACTCAGAGAGCTGTCTCCACCGATTCTGGTAGTGCGCCCTTTCAGGAAAAAATTTTGAGCATGTATACACAATATATTTTTAAAAATTCATTTTAAAGTGATGCATACTTGCTCATGAGCTAATATATAAAGTGTGGTTATGAAACGTACAAAAATAATATTAAAAAGAAATTTTTGAGTGTTTTAAAAATTTAGTTTACAGTTATACGTGCTGCCGTGCTAATATGTGACGTGTGGTTATGAAACATACAAAAACGAATACGAGCCACTTGAGAGAGTGATGAAGCAAACCGCACTTTTAGGGAGCTTGCTGGCTGCGATGGCGTCATTAATCCTCGCTGAAGCTGCGAGGAGGCACAGCCTACACTTGCAAAAGCTAATTGTAAATGGAAAAGCATGGAAATCTATCCTTCCCATGGTTTTGGAAACGGCGCCTCTTTCTGGGGCTGATACAACTGGTTTTTCAGCCCCTGCTGGTGCGCCGGAAGATGTTCTCGTAGTGGAAGGTCAGCGCTCCCATTTTCCCATGGTCGCTTTGCCGCCAGTGTTGGTGCTATTTTCAGTCTGTGAACACGGTATGCAGTTGTTTTTAATTGTAGTAAAAACACATAGAAAGTGTACCATCTTGCCAGTTCTTCGGTGCAAAATTCAGGAGTGTTAATTTTATTTACATAGTTGAGCAACAGATGTCCAGAACTTCTTCATCTTGTGCGACGGAAACTCCACACCCATTGAACCACACCCCACTCCCGACTGTCCCACTGTCTCCCCGTCCTTCGAATTTGTATGGAGGTGACTGCTCTGGTTACTGGGTGTCAGGGGAACCACACAGGAGTTGGCTTATTTAACTTCGTATTGCGTCTCCAAGGTTCATCCACGTGGTAGCGTGTGACTGTGAAGGCATTTTTTTAAAGCCACTTACCTGCTGCTGGGAGATTAGTTAAAGGAAGATCCTATGATCTACGAATCCTCTTACAGGAGCAGGAGGAAGCACAGTGCAGCCCTGGGCGATATTCTGAGAGCAAGTCAGGAGGGAGGGGACCCTGGGACTCCAGCTCTTCCCCACCCACCAGGTGACAATGGCTGCATCAACCTGGATATTAGCTATTGGTTAAGCCTAGCTTTTTTCTTATTGATCTGCGATCCTGAACAGATGTAAACAGAACTGCTAAAGTTCTTTTCACCGTGCACGATTAAGCACCTTACAACCCCAGAGGTGTCCTCACACTGCGACTTGTGCCAACAGTGCCCCCTAGAGTTGTGCCAGGTACAGGTGCAACTGGATGCCGTGGCCCCGCCCCTCCCTGGGGTACAGTCAGCCTGCTTAAAGGCCACCGACCTAGAGAAAGACTGTCATTTCTGTGGTCCCACTTAGAATTCAGGGGAGTAAAGGAGGCCAGAGTCGTCATCTCATTCAAAGCAGTCACTTGAAAATAGGGAAGTGAGTGCCCACAGGCTAATCTCGTTCAGAATCACAGAGCTTCTGACGAAAAGTGGGTCTCGGTTTCACACATACATTTCCTAACCTATTAAATTCCTCATTTTCTGTCATGGCCTCCACCCAACCCAATTTTTTTCCACTTGTCCCAATTCCATTTAGGACTCGAACATGACATCTATTAAAAATAATGTTGTCCTGGATTTTTTTATTAGTCCCTGGTAAAAAGAAAAAAGGGCAACGACAGAAGTCTTGACAAAGACATTCTTTCCTTCACCAGGTCTTCTGCTTTGTTTTCAGAGAGTTAGGTGTCCACACTGCCCTCCTGACCCTGCCCTCCGATCTCAGAGGGAGGAACCGGTGCGTGGCGGCCTTGCGGCTCCTGGGCACCAGCGTTCAAGGCCCCCATCGACCAAGTTCTCTTCTGCCCTGCCTGGCAGAGTTGCCCCGACTTTGCTTTTGCACGAGGCGCCCCCATTCCTTGCCTCGCCCTCCGTGGCTCTGTTTGCATAAGAAAGAGCATCTGAACCCCCAGATGAATCCCTTAGAAAATGGTTCCCCAGGGAGTGGGGGCCCTTTCTGCAGTCAAAAGCACTGCGTGTACAACCAGCAATCACTTACTTTGTCAGCCATGTTTCTTTCCGCCTCCTAAATTATGAAACTTTAAAAGAAAGGGACTGTGACTCCTACACCTTTTCATGTCCCCAGCACATACCACCGAACCCGAATTGATGGAGAAACCAGTTGGTGTTGGGGTTTGTGCTGGTGAGTGAATAACACGTGGCCCTTCCCCCTCAGAGACCTTGTAGGGTGGCGAGGGAGAGAGAATCACTGATGTTAACTGGCCTCCAGGGTCCACACAGAAGACAGCTCTATTCACCGTACGGACCGAGCGCCAGGGAGGCATGGGTAGTGTCCTTGGGCAGGCCTGGCGCGGGGCGGAAGGAAGAGGCCAGGAAAAACCTCCCCAGTGGGGCCAAGGCTTACCAAGGTGGGGCACAGTGTGACATGAATGGAAGACTAGCCACATAACAAAGGGTTAATCTTAAAAGTCACGAATTTTAGAACCACGGGAGAATTCAGCAGTCTTCAGGATCCTCGAACGGACACCTGTCTGTTGGGATGCCGTGACCGATTTCTAACCCCTGCCTAGTGACCTCGATTGCTTTAAGCACGCCGAACATTCCCACACGCTTATCAATGAATGTTTGGGGTCTACTCACTTCTCGTATCTTCCTCTGAAAGCGTTCAGGGAAATTCCTGCTCAGAGCGCTGGAAGCAGGTGACATGAGGATGGTCCATAAGAATTTTGGAATTGTGCCTATTGTTTCATCTTAAAAGTTCCGTGTTCTAACAATGAGGACTGTCTAAGCAAGGGTAGGGAGGCCCGTAACCTATGTCCTGCGGGGTCAGAGCGTCAGCGTCTGTCCATCGTGGAGCGTCATTGCACCTGTGTGTCTCAGAGCCTGCGGTGGCTTCTCGACCGTTGTTATTATTTTCTTCTCTCCGGATCCTGTTCGGCGCGTGGGCTCCTCTTACATTTATAGCCCTGTCCTCACATAGGCACACGTCCTGCCAAAACCGTGAGACGACGCAGCGCCACGATGGAAATATTATTTCTGGCCATGTTCCATGCCTCCGAGAGGTGGGCTAGTTTACCCATTTCCCGAAGATAACTGCTTGAAATGGATGCAGCCATTTGTCAAGCGCTTCTCCCAAAGACCTCCTGCAGGTTCATTGTTATTTTTTCATCTGGAGTCAGTCTTTCCCATCTTCACAGCAGATTCGTCTCATTTTTCTGGGCACTGTGCTGTGAATTTCCAAGTCATCGTTTTTTTTTATTTTTTATTTTTGCTGAGTTCTTACTGGGAGCCAGATTTGGCTGAAATTCAGGCGAGAGCTCCCTTACGGTTGAATTTTGGATGAAGATTTTGAATTCACACATGACAAAAATGTAAATGCAGCGTAATGGGACTTTGAAGCTACAAGCGGTGCCCTCAGGGGACCCTGCTCCTGTCCCCAAGTCCCTTTCGTGTGACAACAAGAAAGCAGGATGCTAACTGAAGGGTGAAGCAGATCTCCTCAGAAATGAGGCAATTTAAACAGCAGCAACAGTTCTGAAATGGTTTGCTCCGCCCGCCGTGTGCCTCTGCAGCAGACCTCTGGTGGGGTGACGGTCGCTCAGGCAGGCCTGGGAAGTACGGATGAGCCTGCGACCGGGCCACAGGGACAGGGGCCAGCGGCACCCTCTGTGGAGCTAGTGAAAAGCAGAAGTGTGGGGTTCCGTGTTAAACACCATTAAGAATATCATGACAACGAGGACGGAGCATCCGCCCAGCGTGGGGACTTAGTCACGTGGCCGTCAGGATGGCGTTTCTTCTCCTGCACACCTGGGTGGAGGTGAGGCTGTCTGATTGCTGTTCAGTGGAAACAAGAGATGGACAGGTAGGTAGGTAGCGAGGTAGGTAGATAGATAGCGAGCCCGCCTAGCAGGATTTGAGCAAGAGGCCAGGCAATGCTGGCTGCCCTTGCAGGTCTGTTGTGAGGACGGAATGAACAATCTGATTCGAAAACCCTTGGGAAGGCTGTAGTTGTTGAAGGTCATATGAGCGCTGAGCTGTGTGAAAAGCCCCCCAATCCCCACCCGGAATGTCCTCACGGAGTGCTGCTTGTTCACTCTGCTGAACCCCTCAGCGGCCTGTTTTCTTGTGAGATCTTTGTCCCGCACGTGTCTTCTGTCCCCACCTTCTCCCCTCGAGTCTGCCATGTCAGGGACACAGAGGGCCCATGTCTTAGGCTTGTTCCATTAAAGAAACCCTTGAGCTTGGGATGCAAAGCGTTCTCACCATAGGCAGAGCCAAGGTCAATGTGTGCAGATAGGAGGCCCCTCAGGGGCGTGAGCTGCTTCTGCCCTGTCCCTAGAAAGGAACCTTTAACCAAACAACAACAGGGGTTATTTTCTAGCAAATTACATTGTTCTGGATTTGGGAGAGATTGGAAAATAAAGTATGGAGCAAGTATCTGTCACGAAGGAGGCACAGCGTTGGGACCCAGTTGGTAGGTGGTGTTGGTGGCGGTGGCAGCGGCCACGTGCATTTCATTTTCCCCGGGGAGATGGCTAGAATGTTCCCCTCCCCAGGGAGGGGCTGATCACACGGCCCAGGGAGCCTTTACCCCTGACTTCTAATCTGCATCTCAATTGGCCTGAGCTCCGACAGCTGATTTAAGACAAAGCATTCCCCTTTCTTCTAAGAGTGTACAACCTCGGGCTTCAGCCGTGTCCTGAAGCTATTTTCGTTCAGTTGAGTGTTGGGGGGGGGAGGGGAAACCCTGGCTGCTTCTTCATGACCAAAAAAGAAAGTCTGTAGCTCGCGAGGCCTCGGCTCACCCCGTCTTGGAGAAGCACACTGGGGAGCCCAGATGCCAAGCCAACATCTGCTCTCCGTCACAAGCCGGCAGTGTAGGAGGACGGAGCCCTAGCTTCCACAGGAGGAGGGTGCGCACCCATGAAGCTGGTTAAACATGTGCAACACCAACCTGAGTGCCCTGGGTCGCTGAGTGAGAGCCATCTGCATGGTCCTGGAGCCTCCACCTCCCAGGTGCAGGGTACACGTCTGCAGGTTTGGTGTCAGGGTTCAGAGTGGGTGCTGAACCCTGCGAATGCGGTCGGTACCAGGGTCCCCGACAATCCTGGGAAGTGTGTTCACCCCATCTTTCCCCTTGCAACTGTCCGGGCATTCTCAGGCACGGAACTTTGCGAGATGTGGATTTCCACAACGAGGGTAGATGCCCATTCTACGACTTCGAGGACCGAGGCATAAACATCTGTGTTGGTGGTGGGAGAGGGGGTCGTCAAAGTCAGGTCTTCCCTCTTCCAAGCCAGTGGCAAGCATGGGGACCCCTGAGCTTGTCTGCCCAGATTCAAACTCCATCCCCCCCACTCAGCCACTCTAGGTCCGTGGGTGTGTTGTGAGACTTCTCGGTATCTTAAGCTTTGTCCCTATCACATTGCAATAGTTCTCGTGCCTACTACCTCCCAGAGCTGTCGCTGTGGAAGTGTTACGCTGTTTGCATGTGCCGAGACGGAGCCTGGTGTCTTGGTGCAAAGACAGGAAATGTCTTTGCCAAACCTGGAAGCATCATCGCTCGCTCAGCCCTCAGTGTGGCTTCTGTGGTTTCACAGCAGTTTCGGTTATGTGCGTTCTTCTCCTGCCCATCCTTTTGTTCCCCTGGCGAAGGAGTTGTGTGCAGTAGATCCTGACTGGCTCCGCCGTGGGGGAGCCACGTGGCCATGGTGAGTGACCTTGCATGCCCAAGGGTGGCTGGCTGTGTAGTGACCGCTGGCAGGGCATGATTCTCCTGGCCCTGGGGCATTTTCCTTCTGCCGTCTTTGGCCGGCCTTTGCCTTCACTTGATTATAGGCGGCGCTGCATTTGACTAGCCGTTAAATGTGGGGAAGGGTTGGGGGAAAGGAACACCGACGTTCCTGTGAAAACAAAGCAAAGATGCGTCTTTCTCTGTGTCCAGTTTCCGTAATCGGGAGGTTTTCTGACCTCACATCAGCTTCTCCGGCCTTTAAAACATGGAAGTCCTCCCCAAACCACGTGATTCCAGAGGGGGCAGGCAGGGCTGCTGTTTTCACCATGATATAGTATAGGCTTCACTTGGTTCTAAAAGACGGGCCACGCCTGCTTGTCCTCCCTCCCATCTGTACGAGGTGTTTGTCTTTACAGAGGCGGTTTAAGGTAGTTTATTGGCACATCTTGGGTTCTGCCTTCGCATTTATCTCTTATTGACAGTTTTTTCTTTCCTTTTCTTCTCTTGGCATCTGGCTGGTCAGCCCTCACTTCTCGGGACGGAGAGAGAAAGCAAATCTCTTCTCTCGCCTTGCATCTGGACCTTCTGTATACTCCGTGAGAAATGATAGGTGCGGGTGTGTGTGTCTTTGCCCGTGAGCCTGCTGTCTGCCGTTCAATCACAGCTGCCGTGCTAGGAAGCATCTGGCGTTTATGCCGACAGCCTTTTCCTGAGCAGAGTCTGAGGAAGGACAGGAAAGGAAGCGGGCTGGATGGAGAAGAGTTTCTTTGGCCAGTTTGCGGATTGAGTTAGGGACACACACGCTATCTCAGGGCCACCAAGTTCTCCTGGCTCCTTCCACCATCTTCCTCTGGTGGTTCTTCTACTCTCTTCCTGCGACTGCTCTTTCTAGAAAACAAAACACCAGCTGTGATTGGTACCAAACCCATGAAACACATCCAGGCCAGGGTCGGAGGCCCAGGAAACTTCCACTGAAGTTAGTAACTGAATAGCTAGCAGGTAGACACTGCTTGCTTGGTGAAAAAAATGATGACGAATACTAATATTCTCTTTTTGGATTGTCATAATAGCCATGTGAGATGATACACGTTTAATTTAACATCATCCTTGAGGAAGAAAAGCTGAGCAGGTGGAGAGGCCCGGTTGCGAGCGCTGGAATCCCTTGCTCACAGCCATCGGCCATTCGGCCACCTGTGGGGCTCCTCCCGGTGTTCCACCTGCTGAGCCCCACGCGCTTTCATTATCCTGACTGACAGCAAACGAGATGCAAAGGGAAAGGGAAAGGCAGAGCTTTGTAAAGCCTCCTTCCCCATCACTTTGCAGCGGGTTCCTTTTAGGGGCCAGGTCTGTGCAATGTGATTGATTCTAAACTCATCTGATTCTCACAACCTGATGAGGCAGGTGTGCTGTTACTCCCATTTTATAGAAGCGGAAACTGAGGCTCAGAGAAGGTAAGTGACCAGCGCAGGGACATACAGCTGCTAAGTAACAGGGCTGGGATAGCCTGGAGAGGCTGATTCTGGGACACTCTTTCCTTTCTTTTCTTTTTCAGGTCAGGTTTACCGAGGTGTGATGTATATATTATAAAAGCTGCATTTTAGCTGCATCGTTGATGAGATCAGACACGTATAGATTATTGCACCGCCTCCAAAAGTTCTTTTGTGTCTCTTTAGAGTCAGCCCTTCCCTCCACCCACAGCCCCAGAGCTTGTATTCTTTGCCAATATGCTCTAAACAAAAACAAACCCGATCCATGATGCCAGGTGTTTACACTGCCATGAAAATAGCTCCATCTCATAGGCTTGCAAATAAATTACATCGTGTTACAACCATTTCCAAACGGCGCTAATAGCTGCAGTAGTAGAGCTGTAAGAAAATGACAGAGAGGGTGATGACGGCATTTCCGGTCCTCGCTCCCTGTACATCACCCCAAGATTTCGAACGGCACTGGCATTGGCCTTCACCGAATGGGCAAGCCTGGGCTTCTGTAGAGCAGCCTCAGCGCCCGTCTGTCCTGCTTGCTGAGCCGATGTTCGACTTCACCGCTGCCCCGCTCCGTGTCTGGGAGCCAGGGTTGGGGCGTGGTTCTGGCGGTCACCAGCTGCCAGCCGTGATCCCAGAGCCAACAGGGTCCTTTGTGCCCCCCGCTGTGCTCTGCCCCCAAGGACTGCCCCTGTGGGTGAGCTCTGACTAGGTGGGTTAGATGTAGTTTTTTGGTTTCTTCCTCGTGCATTTATTTTCCAAAATATTCGCATTGACTAGACCCTCCTTTTATAAACAGAATTTGAGAAGAAGCTGAGCACAAAGAAATTTTCAAGGGTAGAAAATACTCATTTAAAAATATTGATGGTAGGAGAAAATACTGAGTTATAAATCCCTAAAGAGGAGGGTCCTTTTCATAAATGGTCTCCCCAAACTACAGCAAAGCTAGTTATTTCTGTTACCGTAAAGGTCAGGATAAAAATACCAGGAGCAGAGCGTAGGATTCGAGGCAGAATCCATCCTTCGGCCCTTGCAGGGGTGACAGCTGGCCGGAGAAAGAATTAGAAGGAAGTAGAAAGGCTACTGCCCTTGTCACTGAGGAGCCCCATCAATTTTTTAAACCAACTTTTTGTTTTTTTAAAGGCAGCTACAGTTCTCTTTTGCCATTTGTGTCTACACCTTTAGGGATTAGGTTAGTGAGTTTTTAATGCTCGATTTTCAGACTGTTCCTAGGAGAATTATAGACGATTTAAAACTATCAGAGGCACGAACCTAAATCTATCTTTTCCTTATCACAAGATGCTGGCATGGGAGGGTCTTCCACTTTTCAGAAAAATTCAGGAACTGTGATTTGGGAGAGGCCTCACCTGATGGGCCTTTGATGTTCCTGAGAAGCCACCAGCTTAATGGCTGCCCTGGCCCCGGGTGACCGCATGGGACCTGCTGGCCGCCCAGCTGTTTATCTCGGTTCCCGGTCCTCTGCTCGTTTAAGTCTGACGTTTCATTGGAGAGACTCACAAGCCTGGTCCGTAAAGCATGAAACGTAAAATCGTAGAAACCTTTTTCTTCATGATGATCAAAAAAAAAAAGGACAGAAAACCACTTCTCAAGGTGTCCTGAGATCTTCGGGGACAGATCTCTGTCTTGATGCCTCTCCTGTGCTGGGTGTTGATTTTGCAAAGAATCTGCAATACCTGAGCCAGGCTACGCCGAGGACATGCAGCTTAGTGCTTTTCCTCGTGCGGATGAGCCATCGGAGGAACGTCTCGGCACGACGCTCCCATTTCAGGGCGCTGGAAGCACCGAAGCCATCAGAAATGTGACTTTCAGGACGAAGCAGCATGAAAAGAAGACGGCACCATGGAGAAAAATTACTCAGGAAAAAATGCATCACCAGGGGCTAGAGGACGTTGAGTAGCATTTGCTAACAAGAGCTTCTGAGCCACCATGGGAATGAGATGGCTTTCTCTTTCTGTCTTCGCCAAACCTCTGCAACTGCTTGGTAGACAGAATCCCACAGAGGGCAGGTGTTGGAAACTGGGGGCAGAATGCTAGAAGTGCCTTGAAACAAGCACTGTCCCTTCTCTTGATACATAGATGCCATCAACCTGGTAATGCCAAATAACGCCTCTTCTGGAGAACACTGTTGCGGATGCACAGGTGGGGAGCGCACACCTACTGGGTGCCTGGTCCCTACCTGTGGACAGTAGGAGCCAGAGGGTGTGATCTATCCTCAGGGGGAGGGAACAGGGTTTAGATAAGGGTTTTCCCCCAGCAAAGCGCAGCTGGTGGGGGTGATATTGCACATACTACGTCCCAAGAGGTGGAAAGCCCCCCTTGACCACCAGTGGGGTCCCTTGCCTGTGCCCCTGGGCTTACCCATCTTGAGTCAAGCTCCTCCCCACAATATTGGGATGGCTGGTTCGATCTCTGCCTTTCCCTCCGGGTTGTGAGCCATCAGTGAGGCAATGTGCCCTCGTTTCGGAGACCCCTAGGGCTCAGCCCCGTGCCTGGTTTTTTTTGGAGAAGTGCACAGTTCCTGCAATGAGTCACCTCCACACCCCACCCCCAAACACGGGTTAAGTCTGGGCCCCTGACACTGAATCCGTGACCTTCACCACCTGCCCACGGTTTTGCGCATGGGCCAAGGTACCTACTTTCGACAATCTGCTTTGGAGAAGAATATTGTATTTTCTTACCCTGGGAGAGACCCAAGTCCTCTCACTAGGGAGCTTCGCTTTGCTGCCGCAGTGAGGGGCTGATCCCAGGACTGAGAGACCCCGCCCCTGTCCCCACTGTGGGCTCAGTTATGGGCTGAACAGAAATGCCTCCGGGAGCCAGAGGCTGCTGGCGTCCCACTTCCTTCTGGCTCCGTGAGGGTTGTCGACTTTTCTCCAGTGTGGCCAAAGTGAACACATGAGCAAAGAGAGAGAGCTCTTTCCAGTATTTGCTGGCACAATGAGCTATTCTCTCAGGGAGATGGGGGAAGAAAGGGTGGAGCGAGGGTAGGACCCTGGGGACCCTGGGGATGACTTGGGGTCCTTACTGCTGCAGAAGGCTCTTCGCTCCCCAACCCTCATGAGCTTTTGACGTGGTGACTTTTTAGGCAAGTCATATCTCACCAAATTAACTATCAAGCCAAGTTCTTGGAGAGAATACAGATTTACCCACCTAAAGGCTATAGGTGTAGATTCAGAAAATACTCTTGGACTGTCATTTCTCCCTCACATTTAACCTGCTAGAATTCATTTCATGTTTATTCTCTTCAAATTTCTGAAATAAAAAATAAATATCTTTCAATGGGAACTTGTGTTTCATCCTAAAGACGAAATAATACACACTGGCATAATCCGAAAGATGACTACTGCAGTATTCTGGAGCTCGGGTAATAAAAACTCTCAAAGTGACAGCACAAATTCGTAACCTGCAATCACAGCCCATGAGGAAGCCATAGACGGAAGGTTTCAAAGACGGCGTTAGAATAATTTTCTAAAGCCTTGAAATCACTCCACTTCTTGAATCTTTTACTTACATGTGACCCGAGCCTGGGGGCCCCCCCAGGAGCTTGAGGCTGAGGGAAGTATCAGTGAAATAGTGATGGATCCTGTCTTCATGTTAAATGCTGATATTTGCTTGTAATGACTTTTTGCAGTATTTTTAATTTTTCTAAAGAATTGAACTATTATCTTTTGCAGCTTCACTAAGGTGTCATTGACAGATAAAAATTGAACACCCTTAAACAGTATGATGTGATGATTTAATCCACGTATGAATTGTGAAAGATTCCCACCGTCAAATTAACTGCCACGTCCATCACCTTACATATTTACCTTTTTTTGTGTGTGTGAGAACATTTCAGTTCCACTCTCCTAGCAAATTTTAATTATACAACCGCGTTGCCAACTGGAACCACCATGTTTGACATCAGCTCTTCGGTCCTTGTCATCTTGGAGCTGAAAGTTTGTGACATTTCACCAACCTCTCTGTATGTCTCCTCCCTAAGACCCTAGCAACCTCCATTCCACTCTCTGTTTCTATGAGTTTGACTCATTTTTTTCAGATTCCACATATAAGCGATCCTGTGCAGTATTTGTCTTGATTAATAAGTTTCTTGGTCCCTCACCCCCGCCCCCAACAAGGCTGAGCAAAATCCGGGTTACAGTTGTTGGCATGGAATAAGACATGCGGGTATGGTTATTGCAGTAGCTTTACTAACTCAAAAGAGAGTATGGTGGCCCAGGGCTCTGAGGTGTGCAAATCGCTGGTCTTCATTACTTACACATTCTTGTGGTCTTTGAAAATTGACAAAATTAAACAAACCTGGATTTCAGGGACCTTCTTGGGTGAGCCCCACGGCCCCCCAGGTGGTGGAATTCAAACCTACTTGGCCCTCCCTTGTATTTTGTGCCTAGAAATGCCTCAGTCACCTGCTGCAACCATGACAACTCCAAGAACGGTGAGACTTTGTGTGGACTTCACAAGGAACCGTAGTGGGTGGGGAGTAAGGCAGCCACTCATTTTCAGAGGAAGCCTGGGCTTCGCGCCCCACGCAGTCAGGCTGCTGGTGCGTGTGTTGATGAGGGTCAGGAAAATGGCACGCTTTCTAGTCGAGGCGGTGCTGCTGATGTGTGTGGTCAGACATGCCTTCATAGCCACTCCACGTTCAAGGTTCAGGGCGAAGCGAACCTGAAGTCAGTTAGGGACCAGAACGTTGGCGTGGCCTGTCCCACGAGTGGAGCGGCTCAGGTAACGGGGATTACCTGTGGTTTTGCAACTTGGTGGTGAAGAGTCGTCCAGCCGGGTCTGTGTGCTGAGTCACGCACCTCTCACCGGGCCCATCGGTGAGGACCCATGGAAGTGGCCCGCTCGGCATGGGCTCCACAGACTTCTGGCAGGTGTGAAGGGACAGCTGGCCACCTCCTGCCCACGCTGCGCTGCTGTGGGTGTCCACCTCTCCACCTCCCACTCTGGGGCTTCCTCTGGGTCCCCAGGCTGGTCCTGGGTTTGGGACGTTGCCTGGTCTCTAAGCATTGGACATTGACACTCTGTGACGCCTGTCCTGACCCGAGGGAGGCAGGTGCAGGTGACAGCGCATTTGCCTTCTCCTGGCCGGGCTCCGCCCCTCCGACACCGGCCGCACAGCCTGGAAGGGCACAAGGTCAGGGTCCGCCACACGGCCAGCGGGATGGGCGACCCTCCCATCATTCTCTCTTCCCTCTTCCCAGCCACCCTCCCTCCTTCTTGGCTCCCTTGTCCCGTTGGCAGCACAAACAGCGTTCATCTCAGGCTCTGCTTTCTGGAAAACGAGCACACACTCTTTGTTCGTTTCCCGCAGCCCCTGCTGCAAAGGGCCTGTCAGGTGCAACGACTTCAGAAATTACATCTTTTAATACCGCTCCTGCCTTTGTATAGCCACTTGGCACCTACTAGATTATCAGAAGGGATGATCGTACACTCACTCTCTATTTAGGCTCCTTCTAATTGGGGGCGTATGGAATTCTGAAATGCGACCTCGTTATTAGTTAACATCCCCGAGGAAGGGTGCCAGGCGTGTGCTGCCTGGTGTGCGTGCGTCTGAGAGGCGTGCCCCTCTGGCCGGGCCCTCCACTCCGCGGACCCCCAGGTTCAGCACGCGAGCCCCAGCTTGCGCTGGAGACGAGGGCTCCTGGCACGCTCTGATCTTCACTTCATGTGCCACATCCTTGGACGGGGATTTAGCATTTCCTAGGGGTGAAATGGGGATAATAGGAAAAGAGGAAGTTTTTTTTTTTTTTTTTAAAGATTTTTATTTATCTTTAGAGGGGAAGGGAAGGAGAGATGGAGAGAAATATCAATGTGTGGTTGCCTCTCGTGCGTCCCCTGCTGGGAACTGTCCTGCAACCCAGGCATGTGCCCTGACTGGGAGTCGAACCTCGATCCTTTGGTTCGAAGGCCCGCGCTCAATCCAGGAAAAGAGGAAGTTTTGAGAAAATGTGCCTGTTCTAACAAGCTGAGGAATTTTCTTACGTGTGATTCTCAGGGTCAAGTGAGTGGAATACTTTTCCTCACCCAGGACCCCGGCTCCTTCCAGGAGTCCCAGGAAGGGTGTTGTCTTGATACGTTTGAAGAGGGGATGCCCATGTGTGTGCCCGAGGCAGGCGAGCCCAGAGCTGGCTCGCTCAGCAAGGGCGTGGATTTCGGACAGAGGAAGAAGGAAGGGGCCGCTCTTTTCCTAGACCCTTAGGAGCACGTGGAAGAAGGTGCTAGGTCTACGTGGGGCAAGGTGTCCCTGAGGGTCCTAAACTAGAGTGTTTTATGAATGTGAAGTTTGGGGGGGGGAAGTGGAGCTTGAGTTGACCGGAAGGCCTGAGTGGGAACATCTGAGTCAAGTGCCACGACAAGGGGCAGACGACAAGAAACACGGCGAGATTCTTCTGGAAGCAGAATTACAAGGAGAGCGCCTGGTTCTGGTTTTGCTGTGTTGAAACTCTGCAGATTTTTTTGCCTCCACTTGTTCCTCCACCAAAGAAGAAATAAGCAAAAGCCCCCGTATGCCAACCACTGCCGTTCTCAGCGGCCGTGGTGAGGGGCGCTCTAGCTCCGTCTGAAAACGTGGGAGTGAAGTCGGCTGATACAAGAGTGTGGGTTGCCCCCTGTAGGAAGCTCTCAATGCGTGTGTGCTGGTTTCTAGATAATTTGGACCCTATATTCTACGCATTCGCTTTAGCCCAGCCCGGTGATCGCAATAGTGTATTTGGTCAGAGAGCATCTTTCTGCCTTCTGCATGCCCTAACGTATATATTTTTTTAAATTTTATTTTAATTGTTGATCTTGTACAGTTTTCTGTCTTTTACTCCCACCCCAGCCCACCACCCCAGCCCTCCCCACCTCCCTCCCATTTCCACCCCCTGTAGTTTTTGTCTGTGTGTCCTTTATACTTGTTGCTCTAAACCCTTCCCCTTTTCCCCTGAAATTCCCTCCCCTCTCCCTTCTGGTCATTGTCAGCCTGTTCTCAATTTCAGTGTCTTTGAGTTGGATTGATACGTAAACGGAGCAACCCAGTGGTGGTATTCCTGATGTCACGGAATCATTCCTGAAGTGCTTAGAACAGAGCTTGCCATTCAGACTCTCGTATCAGGGTTTGTCCTGAAGACAGGTTATCGTGCCCTTTCCCTTTAACATTTCATCTCGTGTATCAGTCCAGTTAGAAGAGATGATATTCTTCTGCTCAGTAGGTAACACAGGTTCTCAGGATGCTGAGCTCACGATGGGGCTAATGGATCGAGGAGGCGGGGTCTTCTCTCACTTGGCGATGAGAGTGGGTGGGGGGGAAATGCAGCTTTCTCCCTCAGTGCACTGACTCTGTCATCTTGTGAAAAAGAACCTTTCCCCTACCGGATGTTTGGAGAGTGACATTCATCCATCCATCCATCCACCCATCCCTCCATCCATTTCAGCACAGCCTAGCTATGGGTTTTTTGTTACTTAAATTTCAGGAAAGACTCACAGCAATTATACCGCTGATCCCTGGACCGTTGGTTAGACTCCGCTGCTTCATATAGATGTCAAGTGGTCCTTTAAACTCTCTGTGGGTGCTTTTGAAGTTGCACTGACCCTCCCACAGGACTCTCCCTACCTGCTGAGGGAGGCCCTCAGGGGATACTGGGAGATGCTCAGGCTTGAGGGTTTAAAGGGAAGACTTCAAAGCCAGGGTCTCTCGGTTGGGGTTACGAGTCCACCACTTTCGAGCTGCATGACCTCGATTGAGTCCGCTCTGTGCTCTAGGATGTAGGCTGTAAACGGGGCTGATGAGGAGAATGGCGGTGTGTCCCTCGTCGGGGGCGCTGTCAGAACTCTATGGGTCGATGGTGCTCGGGGGCTGTGCAGCATGTCTGGCCACAGCACACGTGAGCTGTGACCCCCTCCCCCGCCGACAGCAGCCTGACTGGGACCCACTTCACTTGCCGATTCAGGGGAATTTCAACCACCTCACCTGGCGATAAAACAATTGCATGCTGACCACCAAGACCCCGGGGGCAGGAAAGCTCTTGGATGAATTCCCCATGCTCTCAGCCTTGCCTGAAAAATGTCACAAGGTCTCAAAGAATTCTGAAAAAAAAAAAAAATGCTTTCAACAACTAGCTCTTTTTTGTCAGGACCATTTTCTGATCTGACACACCACCGCCTTAGGGCATCTCTCAGCTGCGCTTTGCATCTTTTAGATGAGATCTGACACAAAAACCCCATCTTAGAAATCCTGGAGAAAGGACCCCTTTTTCTCCTCTGTGCGCATTTCAATCCTGGCTTTCTTCAGGTTTCTAAAAAGTTGTCTTTTATGAAATGAAGTATTCAGGACATTTGAAAGGTGTCAATGTTTAAGGTAGGTAAAGACCGTGGGGTTGAGTGTGCACCTATTTTGTACTTGTGAGCTGTTTAATGGGACTTTATTCAACTCTGGAACACTGCACTTGCATTTCGTGGAATTTGATTTTTTTTTTTTTTAATGAGCCATCTACGCATCATGCGGGGAAGGGTGGAGGGTTTGAACATCGCCGACACCTGCTATGCTGCTGATTGATCCTCGGCAATGGTGATCAGATTTCCATCGAGGGCAGCGAACTTGAACTTACTGCTCTGTGTTGGAAAAAAAGGAGCTATGCAAATAACACAGGCAAGAAGAAGGGGGCATTGTGACGGGGGCATCTCCTCTCCTTGAGCAAAGTGTGGTTTGGTTTAAACGAAGACAGCGTGTGTTGCAGACTGGGCACTCTGGGACACAGTGCCGTGGGACCTCCTCACCGGAGTGTGCTGAAGAACAGCTGGTGTGTGGCTAAGAACCTTCTTCCTCCGTGGGAACGTAGGAAAGATCTGGCTCTCTGAAGATTTCAGGCGTTCCGACTTCAATGTGGACAAGGGACCCGCATTGATGTAAACCTTCCCACTTGCCCCCTTTTCTGCCACTTCCTCGGGAGAGAAGTGGTCCCACCCTCTCAGAATGGAGCAGACCTGGGGGCGCATTTACACTTCACAGTGACTAGGATGGGGCGTGTGCCCACACCTGTGTGCTGGGGTTGGCAATAAACAGGAGACTCGACTTTGCCTCTCTCGGGTTATCATCTGCACAAGGCGATAAGCATGTACGGGATGGTTAAGTTTGTTAACAATAGTCCTAATCATTCACCCTATCTATTTATACTAGTCAGAGCCCGAAAGCAGTGAAGGTCTCTGTGAAGGTCACCTAAGGGACCTGGGAGTTTCTCAGGACAACACTGAACACTGATGGAAACTGATTAACCGAGCGTTATTTCTTTGGTATTATTTTCGGGCTGAAGTCTTGGACTAAAATATACATTTTGAGGGCACCTTTATTCCCTCGTGGGAGCCACCTCAGTGGGTTTCTCCTTGTCCAGAGCTCTGCCGCTCCCCCCAAGGTCCTGTGCAGACAGTTATGTAACAAGAACAATCCCCGCACTATCCTGACCTCTGGGCGAGGAAGCCCCCTCTCCGGTCTTGACTGTGACCTCGGACAAACCAGTCTCGCCACCTGGCTTCACCGTTTTTTTTTTTTTTTCCACCTAAAAGTTAGAGACTTTACATCTCTTCAATTCTTTTCAACATATTTTCCGATAACTACTGGAGCATTTGATTGATAAACCGCTTCTCTATCCCTGGCCTAGAACAATTCAGAACATGATGCTATTAAAAGCAGTAGCTCAATAGCCACGAGGAACCGTGCGTGTACGTCTACCTGTGTAACGCCTTTCACACAGCCCCTCACACGCGCACCATCGCGCTTAAACACTCAGGTCCAACCATCAAATATCCGCACTTCCGGGCACGAGGAAAAGCAAATATGCGCAGGAGAGGCATACGCGACGGCAGAAAAATTACGCTGCCATAAGAAAAAATGTGGCTCTCAACATGATTTTTTTAGTTGATTAAAATTTATTTCAGTAAGACACTGGGCGCTGTGCTGGGAACGGGAATAGAGTAGCGTGAGGGCCACCGCCGGCCCAGGTGACGGTTCCACGCGTCTCACAGTTGGCACACACCCTCGGCCGTTCCCGTCCTATTTCCAATGAGGTTGTGCTCGTCAACAGCGGTCTCTCGTCCGCTGTCCCTGGGCAGGGACGAGGGAGGCTGGCTCGGCCATGTCATTGGATCGTTTCTGGGGCTGGTCCTTCCCTGCTCTCATAAGCACCTGGCTTTACCCGCCCTTAGCTCAAGCAATACGGAACTTGATACAATGAAAGAGATCCGTGAAACAATAAGGGACAAAATAATTCTGAATATATCTGATAACGTTTTCTTTCCTTTTTTTTTTTTTTATGCCTGCAGCGACAAGGTGCTGGGGCAACCAACGGAAAAGACAAGACACCTGGCGAAAATGGTAAGACGACCCGCGTAGTCCGGCTACTCCGTTTCCCCACGTGCAGCCCCCCACCCCGTGCAGCCCCGGGCAAGCGCGGGCCGGGGCCGTGCCTTCCACAGAGACCAGCTTCCTCAGCTCGGAGTGGGTCTCGGCAAGACTCTGTGGGCACCCTGGTCTGTTTACCAAGGAAACGGAGCTCGCTCAGTGCAAGGGAAGGAACGGTTTCCTCCGCGAAGGAGGACTCCTCTTTTGGGCAACGTGATAATTGCAATGCAAATATAGTTCTCTGCTTTCTTCATTAGGGTGGGTGAGAGCCACCCCAGTTGCGGTGAGGATAAAATAAGATCAAATGAGATAAATGCTCTGAAAGCTGTGAAGTGCTTGATTCCTCAAAGGAGGTTTTAAAGTCTGCCTCAGGCCTCCCCCATACATACGCAGGGCCCGGGGCTGGTGCCCCCGGGGAGGGACAGGGTCAGGGAGCGTCCTGCGATCATTCGCTGGAAACTGGGAGCACGTAGCAGGGACTGGAGTGTTTGAGTCCTGGGACTCCAGGCTCCACCCTGGCCTTCAACTGTAGGAAGGATCCCATTTTAAGGATGGGGAAACTGAGGCTCGGAGGGGAGGAGCTGGGGTGCGACCAGCAATGGGAAGAACACGGACTTGGGGGGAGACACAGCGGCGGTAAGGGGTTGTCTGTCGTGGGGGACGACTTGTAAGAATGCGAAATGCCCGGGGGGCACTGAGGACTTCGGCTGTGGTTCTGGTGAGGGCAGCGTCTGGGAGCTCTCACTGTTTGGTCCTCACAAAGTGACCTTGCCCTTGGTGGACAACTGGCCCTGCTTCCCTCGGGAGGGACCCGGGTGGGTGCCGACTCATCCCACCGTGGGAAGTGCCAGTCTCCCACGCCAGCTGTAAAGACTCCCCAGGGGCCTCCGGACTGCTGGGGGTGCTCTGTCCTGAGTCTGAGCTGGGGCTCGAGCAAAGCCCAGGTGCTAGAATGTTCTGTATGCACCCGCACTCTGCGCTCACCCAGCTGTCTGGGCCGTCCTGCTAGGTAGGGTCAGGGTGGTGACCTCTGGGCTGAAAGGTCATTGTATCAATAAGGAGGGGGTTTGTGTCCAACGACGTCTTGATCGGGTGGCAGGGCAGGCGCGGGAGGACATGAGCTCTTTCCCGAGGTTTTCCCGATGTTTTCCAGATGCCCAGGCTCTTCCTGTCTGCTCTGTGCGACTTGGGGAGGGATGGGCTGCCGGCCGAGTGGGATTTTGCTGGGTCGCAGAGTCACATCCGTGTCTTCACTGGGGTTCGTGTCCTTAGAACCTCACAGCCTTGGAATCATGAGGCTTCATGGGTAAAAGCCTCCTCGGAGACCCCCTACGGTGCCCATTCTCAAACCTTTTGTTCTCGCAACTTCCTTTTAATGTTTCAAAATTCTCGAGGAGCCCGAGAGAAGTTTTGTTCGTATTGGTTACATCCATGGATGGTTGCCCTATTCAAAATTAATGTGGAGACATTTTAAAAAGGTTTACTCGTTCATTCATTAAAAATGCAATGATAAACCTGTGGCTTGTTAACATAAGGAACATTTAGAAACGAAGAGTAGTTGTATCTTCTAAAACAGAAAAAGGTTTTAGTGGAAGAGTAGCAGTGGCTGACATACTGTCAGTGTCCCTCTGGCTTCAGTCTGTCGCAACGTCATAGGCCATGACGCCGGAAAATTCCACGGCGCGCTCATGAGAGAGTGAGCTTTAAAAAAGCAAAATAAAAAAAGTACCTTCGGAGTATAAATGATCGTTTTGGTTCTGAGCGCCCCCTCCAAGGCGGAGGCACCCCTGGGGTGCCTGGGCTACACTCTGAGAACTGATGCTCCTAGTGGGGCTCCTGTCCCCCCCCCCCCCGGGAGCCTGGAGTCTGAGGACCAGGCTCAGGGCTGCCCGAGAAGGACGGGGTCCCTTGTGTTGGGTGTCTCTGTCCCTCAGCTTTACCCTGGCATCACGTGGGTACTCAGTGCTTTGTGCCAAAGGGAGTTATCAGCAGTTACAGAAAGTATTGCTTTCTGCCATTCCAAGCCATGGAATTCCTCTTAGCCAAAAACCGATCCATTCTAGTGAAAACGGAGTATGTCTTTTCTGGAGGTATAAAAATTAATTGAAAGGCAAAATTCAAGATGCTATTTAAACTCTTCTTTCTATAACTTGTAGATATCAGAGGATATTAATTTCTGAGTAGAAAAAGGGAAATTTAGAATGAGAGATTATTTGATAGAGAATAATCACGCTATATAAATTCAACTTATTATTAACATGTACCATAATTTCAGAGAAAACCGCGCATGTCTGGTATATGTACATGCTATTTCACTGTAATATTATGTTTGTGTTTTTGCCTCTAAAGATGCACAGAGACAATAGTCAATAACAATCCAACAACTGCTGGGGTAAAGACTTCTAGAAGCTGTCTGAAAGACATTTTTCTAAAAATCTAAGTTGCTTAATTTCTTATTCTTAAATTCCTAATATGAGAAGATCACCTTGGAATTTCTGTTAACCCAATATTACATTGCACTGAAAATCAGATTGTTTTACTCTGTTATCACAGGTGTCTAGAGAGATCTTCTGTCTTAATGTATATTTCCTACTAAGACAAAGGGAGCTGCCTACACGTGTCGAAGAGCAGGTGCCCAGGGGAATAGAACTGTGAGACACAGAGCATTGAAACGTTATGAGAGCTGGATAGTAGTCAGTTCGTCGTGAGCCGTCAATTAGTCCCAAATTTCATTAGTCATCTACAAGGCAAAGTGTTCTTATTTCAAATATAAATGTAATTTTGGTCTCCATTTAACACTTAAAGCATGAAGGTTATGGAGTGAGTTATGAGCATCTTGAAACTATAATTTGGATCACAGAAGACACAAGTCAGATACAGTAAAACTCTAGAGGGACCTAAATTTCGGGGGGGGGGCTGCTGGCATTTTATTACATTAACTATACCTCCAGAGGGCCGTTGGCTGGGAATCTAGATTCTTGTTTTGGTTGCCATGGTATTTATTGATGTGAAATATGATGCAGCTTCGCTCCAATTCCAGAATGCCCCTGCAGTCTGACATTTGTCCGCTCTGTCCCCAGAAGGCTTTTTCACTTTCTGGAGCTCTAACCTCTGAAGACACAACCCAGCAAATTCAGGTGGTTTTTCTGTTTTCTTTTTTAATCTCACCTGCAGTTTGGAGATAGGTTTCTCAGAAATGTTAGGGTTATTATTATTTTTTTAAATTAAAAATCAATTCATTAGCATCTTGGTGGCTCGGAAGTCTTCATTCCCATATGAACAAAGCACCTTCGTTACCTGATTAATTTAAGCCAAGAAGTTCATTCGCGTCCGACACAACCCCCTCCTTGAGTGAAACAGCAGCTCGCAGCTGTGGTTATGGCTCATCCGCTGTGTCAAAATCGAACAGGTCTGCAGATACAGGCATAACTTTCTGCATCCACAGCCCATCATCCATTCGGAGACATTCAAAAGATTTGTTTGCATGACAATCAGTTGGCTGGCTATCTTGATCTTGAAACTCACCCAGAGAGACCCCGAGAGGTAAATTTTTTATGGACAGAAAAAGGAGAGAAATGCTGGAGGCTGAGTGGCTGCCGGGAGGCTTCCACTCCGAAGGGAAGGTTTATGGATATTGAACCTGCGGCAGAGCCTGCTCTCGGAGCCTGGAGGCTTGCCCCAGCTAAATTGAATGTCTAAAACAGGAGTGCGTTTCTCCTGACTGCATGGCTTTGATACATGTGTTTCCAAAGAGCTCTGTCTGGAGGTCACCGGCCTAGATGCACCCGATTCCAGGAAAGGGATCCCCTGCAAGCCCAGCTGTCAGTAAATGCCTGGAAGGCAGCGTTATTCTGAGCTGTCTGTGGGGCTGATGGAGGTTTAGATCTGTGGCCGTGTGAGTAGCTGATCACTCAGGGATCGTATTGAATAGGTGTGCCTATTGTTTTGGAGAGCGGACTGTGGCTTGAGAAGTTCCTAGTAGGCGTGGGGGCTTGCTAGGAGCACATAGACTAGTTTGCTTTGATACAATTATGTGAAAGCAAACAATGACTAATCTGAAGCGTACTGGGTACTGGGTACTGGGTACCCTCCCCGCCTCGTTTTGAATGTAACCCAAACCACGGAAGTTTATCTCCCCTTTAGATTGGAGGGTGCGCACGGGCACACACAGTGTGAATTTATTTGCTGTCGAGATTGATTGAGAAGGGCCCGATTCATAGACAGGTAGATACATCATTATTACTCCGAGCATGGTTTTTCAAATAAGAAATAAAATCCAATATTTGCCCAAAGCAGTTGACACCCGCCTCTTGGCTCCGGGCCCCCAGTAAATGCTATCATTTTCCTCTTGCTACCTGGGTCCCTGATGATCTGTCAGTACCTACAAACTGACCAGGGCAGGTTTTGGCCTGGGACCCACCTGCGCGGCCGCTGCTCCTTGGCTTGAGGGAGTGTGTGGGTGGGGCTTCACGTGGGCGGCTGAGAGACCAGCCTGGAGCAGAGGGAGCTGTGGTGTGTCCAGGACCAGGGGATGATGGAGCGCTCAGCACCGCCCCACTGGAGGGAGAAGGTCAATTCTGGTGCAAGGCTCGGCCAGGCTGCCCTTGCTCCCGAGCATGGAAGGTTGGGATGGAAGGCAAGAGGAGGGCGTGCAATTTTGAGAAAGGCTACAGAGGGCTCGTGCCGCGTATCTGCCTAAGGCACTGACGTGACTTGCTTCTGCTTCAGGAAGGAGCCCGCAGCCTGCAGAGCCGTGGCTTTTGCACAGGCGGGGGGAGGGGGGGGCGGGCATCTGGGAGCCTGGGGTTTGTGAGCCTCCATCCCACGTGGAGCATCTATGATGCCAGGTCTGCACCAGTCGCAGTAGGGGTTTGGGTGGGAACCTGCTGTCTGAAGCTAAGCCTCTTGGAAAAGAGAAACACAGAGTTTAGAGTGTTGAGAGGCAACATGTATCGGAAGTGTGCTGTTTCAAATGTTCACAGCTGCACCTGGCTGTGCGAAAAGCACCTCCCTGCAGAGATCGGTCTTTCGGGTGGGGGGCCACCGTTGCCAGGCCAGGGAGCTCGACCCCTGCTCCTGCGGTGGTAAGGAAGCCGTGAGCCTCAGGAAGCCCAGGACTCGCCCCTGCTGGTGTGTTGTGGGCACTGCCCACTGTGAATACGGCAGATGCATGAAGATTTCGAGGCAAAAAGTCATAGAACCCCAGTCTCCGTCTGGGTCTCTTGGCCTTTTCTCTCCTTCCTTTTCCATATTTGAAGCAACTAGAAAAAAAGTCAAAACAACAGTGGATGAGATACTAATGCGACTTTCAAATATTACTAGCGGGGCATGTCCCTTGTGCCATTGGCCCAGGACACTAAAGAATCTGTATTCCAGAAGGGAAGAGCCTGGGTTGCTTCTGGCTCTTGGTGCAGGTGGGGAAAAAGTAAAATTGCACTTGCTTATTAAAGCCAGACATTTAAACCATCAGGGTCTCCACACAAATCTGGTCAACGGCCGTATCGTTCGAGAGAGGATTCTGTGTGGGGGTCAGCTTAGGAGTCCGTGCTGACAAGCACTTTACTAGCCTCAGTGTCAGTTGTAAGATTGAGTTCTTTCTTTGCCCTTTAGGTTGAGGGTTCTAATAGCTTCAGCGTGCAAGGAATAGCTTGCATAAACACAGGGCTTCTAACTAAACAGGCTTGAAACATTGTCAGTAGGAGTGCAGATTTATACCTGCTCCTCCTTATAATTCTTCGAATCTGTATACATTGTATGATTGAAAATGCTTGTGCGCATGACCTTTTGCTTGATTCCATTGCAGACTTGGAGGGTGCTCAGGGAGGCCATGCCAAGCAAAATTTCTCAGGAAATCAGGTGATTTGCCCAAGGTCACGTCAATCAGAGGTGGAGAGCTTTGTTCATCTGGCTTGTGGGCCAGTCACACCGGGTTGGCTTTGCTCACAGTCTCTCTGGGGCTCCCTCTTCTCTGGGGTCTTGGTTGCAAACCGGCAACTAGGGTGGGCTGCGGCCTGAGCCCACGGACCCGAGTGACGCTAACAGGCTTACATCTTGGCCAACTTCGAACGGTGTCTGAACAGCACCGTAAGCTCATCGATTTCGTCAGCTAGCCTTCGGCAAGGATGTGTGATCTCAGAGTTATTACAGGGAGAGCCATGTTAGTTTTTAAAACTGAAACATTAAAGCAAGATGTTAATTTGTGGGCACATCCATATTTCCCCTTCCTTCCTTCCTTCCTTTTTTCTTTTTGAGATTCAACCCTGGATAACTTTAGACTAACTGAAGATAGAATTTTGTTCCCTATCACATGGAGAAGGCCCATATGCTTTAGCGCAAAACTGAAATTATAAACCATGCTAAAGACTTGTCAGTTAAGATTTGTTGAGCCCCTGAAGTAGATTTGTCAGGAAAATGACGCTCCAACCCTTAGGAACCCTGCCCCCGTCAGGAGATTTGGACCCTTTTATCGTCTGCTCATCGATTATTAGTATGGAAACAATATTTTTCAAGGGCTTACAAACATTTGACCTTTTGTAAGTGGGTGGCACACTCCATTTTTATTTATAGAATTAATTTGCACATTGAGCAGCTTTTCAGAAGAGAGAAGCAACTTGAATTTCAGCCTGGGCTGTGTGCTAAGACGGCTTACACGTGGCTTTCCTATCAGTGGGCTCCTCTGTGATTACAGAGGTACGTGGGCATGCCAGTGGCTTTGGGAAAGGATGTCCCTGGTCCACAGAGTGAGCCCAAGTGTGTTCAGAAACTGGACTCCCTTCTTAGGCGGGACCTGCTCTCCCACCAGAAGCGCACAGAGCAGAAGGGGCCTCAGGTCCCCGTGACTGCCTCTGGGCCATCCTTCTGGCCACCACGGGGCTCGCTTCAGACCCGAGGGCAGAAATCTCCCCGAGTCTCACAGGGAAGCTCTCAGCCAACGATTCTAGCACAGAGGGCTGGGGGAGAGCCGGGGGCCTGTCCTGAGCTCACGGAAGTTGCACTGGACACTCCCGACCGGCGGCTTCCAGCATTCTTAGTCAGTAACCTGTTGGGGTTCCCATCGGCGGTAATTAGCCGTGAAGATTTGGCTTCATTTGGCCTATTCGATCAATAAGAGGTGCTGTTTCACTCCAAGTGCTATTTTTATTTTCTCCAAAGTGGGCTTCTCCTTGTTTCCAGGGAGGGGCCAGTTGTCATTTCAGTTTTCAAGCCAAGAACCGACTGGCCCTGAATCCTCTTTAAAATGGTTTTTATTGGACAGTAGTTGGCACACAGCATGATGTTAGTGGCAGGCGTACAACGCAGAGATTTGACATTTGTTTACCTTGTGGTGTGACCCCTACGGCAAGCCCAGTGGCTGTCTGTCACTGAGCAGAGTTGTTACGGCACAGCCCCCTGTGTCCCTGCTCGGCCTGTGACTTTAAGATGCGATGGTGGGGTGTTCTGGCCCTGTGCTCAGACCGAGCCTAGCAGACGGCGGCCTCGCTGTGGCTTTGCTGCAGTGGCAGAGGCCGCCCCTGCTCGCCTTTTCGGGGAGTCAGGAGAGCAAATAAATGCCTGGGGCCACCATGCACCAGAGTTTGTCCGAGACTGGAGCAGTTCCGCTCACTCAGCCACGCGCTCTGGAAGATGGAGCCCTGAGAGACTCATGCCGCTTTGTCTGATGGCCGCCTCCTTCCCTTGTCCACCCTCTAACCCCAGCCCTGGACGCACTGTTATCAGGCCAGGCACGAACTGAGCCTGGGCCCTCCCGGGGCGAGGGGGCCCTGCCCACGTCGCCTGTCGTGAGGACGGCCCGTGACGGGTGCCATGCACCAACCTCTTCTTCAAAAGCAAACACGTATCCTTTCTTTCCCAATGCATTATTTTCCCCCCCAGTATGTTCTAATCTGCATCCTGGTTTAAGCACAGCAGATAGATAATTGGAAACTTCTCGGTGTGAAAATTAATTTGAATTTAAATGTTTCCAAATAAGGGCATAAAACCTCCCTGCCCTTCCTGGTTTTCTGCACTTTTGAATGGACTTGGCCAATATTCCCGGGTCGCTTTGAGTACTGGTTGTAATTTTGTGGGATTGCTGGCTTTGGGTCATCCTTTGTAGGGGGTTAAAGATGGCTACCAAGTCTTTGGCTGCTGGGGGCTCAGAGTCCCCTCCAGCATCATTGGGGCAGCCTGTGACAGACACCTCAGACTAACAGCACAGTGCCGAGTGCAGGCACATGACTTTCCGGGTGCAGACCTTGAGAAATTGGCAGCTTCCCGTTTTTCTCTCTGGGAGTACTTGCAGTGGGAGAAGACAGTTGCCGCTTAAGAAGCCCGACTACTTTGAGGCTGTTGTGCTCAGAGGAGGCCTGAGCTAGCCACCTGGAGCAGCTGCTGGAGAGATGCCCAGCCAGCCAACCACTGTGCTGGCTACTCCGGCCCCGCTGGCTGGCAGGTGGAAGAAGGACCCCCAGGTGACGCCAGCCCCGGAGCCATCTGGTTGCAACTGCGTGGGAGACTCCAGCAAAGGGTGCCCAGCTGAGCCCACCAACCTACAGAACTGGAGGGGAGAATATTCCGTTCTTGTGTTTCAGCTGCTGAATGCCGGGATAAGCCGTTCCACGGCAACGGTTAACTGGGACGTACTGACACCTCTCATCCTGCTAACGTAGGCGGGTCCCCCGCCTCTCACTCCACTTCAGCACATCCTCAATTGTTTTTCTCTTCTTTGCTGGTTAGAAGATAGTCTCTTCAGGATATAGACCTTTAGGCCCTTAATAGCCAGAAAAGAGATGTTGCAAAACAGCATGGACTCCAGCGTTGCTTTGCTCATTCATTCAAGCAAGAAATATTCGCTGAGCACCTAACAGGGGCTAGAGGTGGTAGTCAGAGCTGGCGATGGAATTTTTTCAAAGAGCGATGCTGGCTGAGTGGAGTCGGCAGTCCTCGGTGGCGAAGGTACCAGTCGTGGTCCTGGCAGGAAATGGAGGCACAGGCCACCTGAGTACTTTGAGGGGAGTTAGCCATGCAAGGGACTGTTTGCGAAGGTATGTGCAGGGCTTTGGGACACCTACAAAGGACGGCGTGGCACCTCAGACTAGCGATGGCGGAGCTGACGAAAGACACCAGAACCCGGAGCAGGTGCAGTGCGGGCGGGCCGACGGCCTGGCAGGAGCTGCGTTCTTCTCTTGAAGGACGTACCTGAGCTTTGAGCAATTAGGCAGACTCTCAGGGTTGCTAGATTTAGCAAGTCGAAACACAGGATGCCCAGTTAAATTTCAGCATCAGATAAGCAAAAACCCGTTTTTTTATAGTATAAAATTTTTCCATGAACTATTTGGAGCCTACTTTTACTACACATGGTTTTTTCTTTTTTTAATCTGAAATTCGCATTTAACTGAACAGTCTGTATTTTATCTGGCAACCATAGTGGAAAAGGAAGCAAGGGAATAAATACGCAGATCTCTGTTCTTGTGTCTTCTGATTGCTTCTAGTACCACCCACTGGACAAACCCAAGCAAAGCTACAGTCCCCATGGTGAGTCAGGGCAGGAAAAACGGTGGACAGTGGCTTGGGAGGGGCAGAGGTGGAAGTTGCCCCAGTTCTTGTTCCCAGGCCTTGGGGCTAGGTCACCCTGGACCACTCTCAGTCTTCCCTAACTAGAAAAATGTAGCCTCTCGTACTATCAGTGATTGCAGCTTTACAAAGACAAGGTAGGGATGATTTTTGTAAACGAATGCTGGACTGGTTTCAGAAAAAGAAAAGAGAAAACACAAAGCAGCCCATCAATATCATCCCCTAATTTTAACTGTGTCGTATTATCGGTTGGCTTAACATTTTTAAAGAAAGGAAAACTGTCAGAGCTATTTTTGAAAGATGACGTAGTTGACATTCTGAGAGCAATTAGTCGGTCCCTGTGAAGGTTAATGTGCGCGAGAGGCATCAGCAAGCCCCCCGTCCCCTGCAGGGGCATTCAGGAAGAAAAGGAAGGGGGCCGAAGACAGGGGTGGGGGGACTTCATGGGGATTTCACGGGGATAGAGCCAGGATGGGGCGGGGTGGGGACAGAGCTGGACGCAGTCTGTAGGGAAACCTCGCTGGCGCCCAAGCCAAGCAGTAAACGGAGAGGGGTGCAGAGCAGACACGGTTCCCCTGAAAGTCAGGTTTATCAGAGCAGGAGGGAGGTGACGGCAGCTTCCGCCCTCCTGGGATCTGGGGCCTCCAGGGACCGAACAGGGGCGGGGTGTGGTCATACGCCCTGCGGTGAGCTGGAGCTGGAAGCCGCACCTGGTCGCCCTGGGCGCAGGAAAGGTGGGTGACCCTGGCTCCTCTGGGGAAGCCCCGGGCACAGCAGCTGCCCGGCCTGGGCCTTTGGGGTCGATCCGGAGCCTATGTAGCTCTGAGCTGTCCCGAGCCAGCGGTCCGGGTCGGAGGGGTAGAAGGTGCTGCCTTGGGCCTGCACGCCCCTGGAGAGGGAGCAGGGACCAGGTCTGCGGTCTCTTCGGCCCCTCTCAGAGTCCCCGGTTTCAGAACCTGGAGTTAGACTTCGGACTGGGGACTGCAACATCAGATGCTTAGCACTGGGAACAACGGGCCTCTCTTCCTCCCAACTGAGGTCCAGCTGGGCCCCGCCCCGTCAACCCCTCCTGCCCCACGCAGCCAGGGGCTTTGCTCTCTTGGGCGCTCAGCGAGGACATCCGTTAAAGAAATGGGGGTTCAGGCCCCTTTAATGCGAGCCATACTTTGAATGTTCAAGGGGAAGAGGGAGAATTAGTATTGAGGGATCACTGAGTTTACAGTGTAACTGCATGTAAACTTTGCTTTCTCCAGCATTCATGAGAAGCATTTATGACTACTGTTTTTTTTTTTTTACAGACATTGCCCCTTGTCATGAGTGAGGTTAATAACTTGCACATTACTAAACTTGATTTAGTAAGACATTAAAAAATTATATTCCCCTTGAAGGTTAAACACCTCCTCCCCACAAAAGAACTGAGCAGTAGGTGCTTCTTATGCGTCCCCCCCCTGCCCCCGAGTCCTTTGGGTTCTGGCCACGGTCGTCCTGTTCCAGCTGCCACGTCCCTTTCTCCTGTTGGGATCTGGAATCCAGTGACCATTGATCAGCTGACATATGTATTGATCCCGAAGACCCAGGTCGGGGCAGGAATGGGGGTTGGGAATGCAGCGATATGGCCGCCTCCACAATGTTTCCCGGAACACCCCAGCCATTTACGATCATGTGAAATGGAAGCCGGCTTCTATTTCTGTGCTTGGCAAGCGGCGCCTTCGGTATTTCTAAAGCACATCCTCTCTCTACCATTCTGCCGTCCCAGCCCCTGAGGGTAACCGAGCACTGAAGGTGTTCTGCATTGATTTAGAAAGCGCACTCTCCTCGGGCTTCAGAGAGATGCTGTCACAGAGAGATGCTTTCATGGTGAGACTCCGATGTTCCCACCCCAGCCTCCTCCTGTCACCGCTGGCTCAGGGACCCAAGAGCGCCAGGCCCTGCCTTGGTGCCTGCTGCAGAACTCGAGGCCCTCGTGCAGAATCACTAACGGTGCTGGTCCCAGCAAGACTGTGCATCTCCGACCTTCCTGAGACTTAGGGTCTCGGAGTTTGAAAGCCAACGGCAGTCTGAATGGCTGTGCTCTCACCGAAACTCCATTTCCCACCCGTCCATGAAGAAGGCGTTTTCCCAGGGTGCTTTGCCAGTGGGCTGGGTCGTCAGAAGCAGCACACCGAGATGCCCCTGGTAGATCACAGCGCCTTTCCTGGCCAGGAATGTGCGCGGAATGTGCCTCCCCGTGAGTCATCCTCAATAACTGTTTCCTAGGAATTTCAGAAGAAAAGTGAGGAACATTTAGCATCCAGTTTTTGCTACGTTTACCCATGGATTAGCTGTCAGCATGCTGCCGCCTCCTCTTCAGCCTCACTTGGGCATTGTGGTCAGTTGCTTTTAGGATCTTTATTTTTAGGCCATTCCCCCGATGGCAGGGCGTCTGAGTCCGCCTGGCTGCTCAGGCAAGGAGCCACCTCCAGTCCCCTTTGTGGTGGAGGGTGGGGGCAGGGTGAGTCCCCAGAGTTCTGCCTCCCTGCCGTCCTTGGATTTGGCCACTCGCCAGCGGCCAGCCCCGGGATGAGTCATCTCGTCTCGTTGGGTCCCAGTTCTTCCTCGTGGAATGGTGCCGTCTTTAAGCTCTTGCCTGATTTTGACACATTATGATTCTGTGTCTGTCCGTGTCTCGGGACACCATAAGATGTTGGATCTCTTTTGGGTTTATTTTTTTTGACAACATCGAGGAAATAGGACCTGAATCCAAAGGAGAAATCTGATGCTGACTTTGGTGGAGCAGGTAGAGGAGAAAGAAAGTACAACGGACAGAATCTGAATCAGATTGTCATGGGCTATGAACCTGTGATAACGAGTATAACTATTTCAACAAAATGGGGGGAAAGGGGGAAATGAGAAAATTCGGCTGTTTATCTGGACAAGCTGCATTTCGGTAACACGTGTTCAGTTTGGCACTAAGGCCGCCCAACCTCGACTGCCCTCCAGGCAAGGACAGGTGTGGACATTGGTTCACTCACTACGAGCACAAGAGGAAGTGGGTGGGCTCCCAGGGCCGAAATGGACACACCTGAGCACGTAATGAGGCTGTGGCCGGCCCACCCAGCACCTCTGAGGTTGAAGTGCCTGCAGTTTTACAGCGAGAAGGCATTCCGGTTTCCTTTGGAAACTTTCTCACCGCTTCACCTGCGGGGCTGGTCAGTGCCACCTGGTGCCACACACTAGCGGAACTGTGTGTGATGCTGCCAGCGTGTGCCCTCTGCAGTCTCAGGGCAATTGCATACTGAGTTACAGCTACTTCTCGAAACGTCCCACTTGCATCTTCTAAGAATCCAGGCCATAGATACCTTAAATTACGGCAACGTGCGGAGGAGTTGAACTATAATTTTGAAATGATGAGCCAGATTCATTTGTGCAAAGCGAGAATTGGGACCTAGAAAGACCTTGCGAGCTACCTGCAGGTAAAATGTTCAGCCCTAGTCTGCTCACGCATCTCAAAGTGGAACAAAACCCTGTAACACTGGCAATTTCATACGTGGGCGGGAGGAGCCCCCTGGCCCCCCTGGCCGTTCTCAGCTGGCAGAACGTGACCCCTGGTGCAACCCCTTCGGTTCCGCTGAAAGTGACCGGAGCAAAGGTCAGATGCTCCCCTTCTCTAATGGACGACGGGGGACCCTTTTCCGCTAGCATTCTGCCTGCACCGGTTTCCTCCCGCAGCTTCTTGACATCAGCCTCTATTAATGCTCCCTCGAGCGACAGCGACCAGCCCTGGATATTTTTAGCGTGGCTTAAATGTTTGATCTAGGCGGAGATACTTCTCCAACACCTACTGAGAGAATGCTTTCAGGGGACGAGAATTCCAATGCTGGTTGCTTTGAAAAGTGATGTTTTCCAAAAACCTCTTTCAAAATGGAATAATTTAGGGTCACGTTGCCTGAGCCTGGTCGTTTCTCTGTTTTGGGAATTCTTGGAATAAAGTACCCTGCTTTATTTTTCGTCTGAAAGAACTTCTGGGTGGGGTGGCTTTGCTGGGGTGGCTTTTCCTATGCAAAGGGCGGTGGCTGGCTCTCCCGACACAATGTCGCATAAGAGACCCAGGTTCAGCAGTGGTGACTGACAGCTTGCGGGCCAGGCACAGCCCACATCTGAATTCTTCTGAGCTTCACAACTTTCCTACTTCCTCGGAAAGCACTTCTTACTCCATTTCCTCTTGGAATCAGTTATCAGAATATTATTCTTGAATAATGCAAAAACTAGAACGAAACTCTACTGTTGGCTAGGCCTGGGAGTATGGGTTACGCCATGTGGCTCGGCTACCTTGTTCGGATCCGTGTAACTTTATTCCTTTTGTGGGTACTCGATTTGATTCTCCTTTTACAGATAAGTGAACCCGTCCTCCTGGTAAGCATAATAACAAAGCCCAAAGCTTAAAATGACTCACCCCTCAAAAGCTATTTCCAACAAATCACTTGGCCATGAGCTCTTAAAATAGCGTCAGCAAAAAACAGCAGCAGCAGCAACAACAAAACAAATAGAAGTAATGTGTCATTGCTGCAAACACGCGGGAAGGGATGTGTAAACTGAGGCCGTGGGATGAGGGGACCAGGGGCACACATCTTCATTTACACAGAAATACAGGTGGACAAACAGAGGAGCTCACCTCTGTGCAGAGCCCACCCCTGTCCTCAGGACATGCTGACACATACCCTTGGCCACATTAAAAAAAGCTGAATTAAATTTTAAGACAGGGAAGGCGGGGATGACTGTAGTCTTGTGTATTTCTGCTCCTTTCTCTTGTCGCACATGAAAAGGGCAGAGAGCGAAGCGAAGCACAGGACGCAGGACTGGGTGGGGACCCCAGGTTGGTGGCAGCCTGCGGTTTGAGGCTTTGAGCAGGAATGAGCATGAATCAGCCTGGCTGCCACTGCAGCTGGCACGGATGTGGCTGTGGCTCCGTGTCACAGACCTCTTTCAAGGAGCCCCTCGGAGCTTTGCACCCAAACTTGTGTTCTGTACCCAAGGGACACGTCTGCCCGATAGTCGTGGGCATCTAAGAAAGCCCGTCCCCTCTGAAAATCCGCAAAGGGATTTTTAGGCTGACACCTGTCCGCCTGGACGGGAGGCGCAGGGCCGTGGAGCCAGATGGGAATGTGTCTGCGAGGTGGCACAGCCCCTGGGCTCGGCTGCTGGTGGGGGGCCGGGAAGCACGCAGAGCCACCTGCCAGGGCTGAAGCCCCGATGCTGGGATGCTGGCACACGGCTGGGGACAGGCACCTTCCCTCGGGCAGGGGCAGCGTGCTGACAGCAAAGCCGAGGGGAGCCCGCAGGCCCAGAGTTAGACACCAGTGTTGGTCCCCCTCGCTTTCCTGCATGCAAGCGATCACTTTTCGGTCCACACTGCTGTCCGCAGTCCTGGTCAGTCACAGAGCTGGACCAGCCATTCCGAGAGAGCCCGGGTCTCATCTGGCTTCTAGTGTCCCCAGCTTCCCTCCTCCTTCCGCACTGAGTCCTGGGATGCCTTCGTTGCCTTAGCGCCTTCCTTTCCGCCTGGGTCAGAGTCTCAGAGTGATGTGGTGAGGTGAGTTAGAAACTCAGATGGGCTCAGATAAGGATTTAATGTTAATTAGGTGAACGGATGCCCTTTCGAGGCAACTGGAAGATGTCCTGTAATTGTGATTGCATTTTAACCTATTTCTAGTTAGAAAATAAGGAATTTTATAAAATTCTGGATGGTGGTGAAATTTGCGGAGCTTAGTTCTTTAAAACTGGTATTCAATGTTTAGAAACTGGGGCAAAAGTGAGTCCGAGGAGTTTGCACCCTCTGCGATAGTCAAACCAGGGGATACAAAGCGGGGGAGAAAACTCAAGCTATTCCAAAGCTTTAAAGGGAAGAACGAAGCCAACCGGGAGCAGAGTGAAAGGCGCGCTCACACCTGCTCAGGGTCACGCCCACCTAGGAGCCACCCCTTGCTCACGTTTGCTTCTAGATATTCGAGCACTCGAAAGGTTTTCTACTCTCACAAGCTGGAAGGGGTAGATGTGGGCGCAGAAGCGGATGTCTTCCAGGGAGAGAAAGGGTAATGACGGTTAGGGAAGCCTGAGAGTGACAGTTGGCAAAGGTTACCAAACATGCAGGAAATGTTTCTGTAAAACACTGAGATTTTAAAAACCAAGTGCTATGAAGAAATGGCCACCCACATCAGGAACTGGACAGATGTATGTATTAGAAGAAAAAGCATATAGTTGTGAACCTAAAAGTAGAAAGACGTCCAAAGTGAGAGGCAGCGAGCATTGTCTGAGATCAAAGAAATGCTGTCCAGGAGGCTGTGATTCAGGCAGAAGCCCGGACAGTGGCCCCATGACCACACAAAAGCCGGGGTACTTATGAAAACAGGAAGGGAACAACTGCACCCATAGATGGAAGGCACTGCTATTGGTGCAGAGAGCCCACCATAGTGATGCTAATCCTGGTAATGGTTTTGATTTTCTGTTCAGTAGACATCAGTCCTCTAGTCCTCATATCTGCTTTCTTGTTAACTTTGCAAACAGTTCTTTGGGGCACGATGTTGCTTTAGGCCCAGTGGAAGGTTATTTTGCCCTGTTCTAACATTCCAGGGGCTTGAAGCATCAGACGTGCAGGGTAGTCCCTCTGGGAGGGCAGAGTCAGCTCCGTTTTAAAGCAGCACCATTTATTATTTTTTTTACATAGTTAAGGGAGGAAAATGAAGCCATACTATGCACCTATGCACAGTGGCATAGAATTTGATCTTTGCTGTCAGCTTGATATGCAATGTTTTCAAATGAATTATACACTTATATGTGTAAGTAGATGAGGTTCATCTATAAGAAGCAAAAACCCTAAAATAACAATGACTTAAACAATAAAGTTTATTTCTCTTTCATGTAAAAGGAATCTAGAGGCAGGTAGCTGAGGGAAGTCAAGGTAGTTTCAAGGAGCATGAAGCATCTATATTAATGTTTTTCCATCCTTGGTGTAAGACTTCCAGCTTATGGTCCAATATGGCTGCTCGAGCACCAGCCATTCATTACACCTGCATTTCGGCCAGCAGGAAGCAGATAGAAACAAGAAAAAAGGGCAAAGGGTATCTGTTAGCTTTCTTTTAAGGAGGTTTCTTTCTTTCTACCCACATTATATTGACCAGAGCTTAGTTGTATGGCCACAATCAACAATAAGAAGGCTGGAAATTTTGTCCGTGGTAACCATGTGCTCAGTCTCGAATCAAGGGTTTTATAACTAAAGCAAAAAAAGGAGGTAAATGGAGGCGATGAACAGATGCAGCCACAGCACATTTCTGCTCATGGAGTTTCTCGAGCACTTACATACCTGGCTGACTCACCTGGAGGGCTGGTCTGCAATGTTAGATGGTTCATTTGTTCCCGCTCCCCATTCAGCTTGATCGTTTTCTTGATCAGAGTTGCAAAGGGCAAATGGTGGCTTTTTTGAGTGGTTTGTTGCTAGGGAAGGTAGCTGCTCCTTTTTGAGGAGGAATTTCCATTCTTTCCATGTGCTCGGAAGAGGAAGGAAACGTTTAATACGTTATTCTCACCCAGAGAGGGGTCTCATTGACTGACTTTCATTCAAGTTATTCTCCAGTGAGCGCCGTCTGCAAGCAGATCCCTGAAGACATGGGGCCGTGCCTTTCCTTACGTATTGTAGCATCCCTGTCTGCCGTCCGCCCGCAGGGAAGGTAGACGTGCCTGAAAGAGATGGTGGTGTCGGCTACAGAACCCACTCTGGCTTCGTAGACAGGGGTTTCCAGGCTATCAGCACCTCACAGAATTTCTAGAAGGCAGAGAACCCAGCCTGGGCCATGGATAGCCACGGATGGCGCACACGGGAAGCGCTCCACCACCCCTTAGGTCATTCCGGCAGGAGACGCTGCTGCTGTCACTCACTGATGGGCACGTGGCATCAGGCACAAGTCAGCATAATACCCCTGCAGCTGCCGCAGGGGAACCTAGTGCCTCTGCCTGTGGGCACTCCTGCCTGTGAGCTGGTGGGACCTTCCTGTCCTTGGCCACCATCCACGGGCTCACTTCTGCCTTTGTATGATCCTGCCTCGGTCCCTAAGCTTCAGAGGCTGAATTCTACTCCCAGGACATCTGGGAATGAATCTCCTCCAGGCTCTCAGCCTCTGCGCTGGAGGAGGAGCTGGAAGGAGAGAGTGTGGGGTGAGCCGGTCTGCATGCCCCCGTCTCAGGAAGTACCTTGTCCTTGTAATTGCCCTCTACACGTGACGCTGTGGGCTGGTGTGCTTCCTCCCCATGCCTCTCTGAGCACCCCGAGAGAGAAACAAACCTAGATGCATCATCATCCGCATCGTAAACACAGGAGTAGGGTGTGAACCTCAGAAAGGCGCATCTGACCGCACTCGAGCATCGGAACTTGAATTCAAGCCCCTGTTTCCTCAGTGCCCCTGTTTCTATCATACCTCATCTGCCTCGAAAATGTAGGCATCGTGACTAGTGTTATGCACTGAATTGTGTCCCCCCGAAAATTTGGGTGCTGAAGCCCTGACTGTGCAGTGTTTCAGAACGTGGCTCCTTTTGGAGATACTGTCTTTACCGATGTGATTAAATCAAAACCAGGCCGTTACGGTGGGTTCAAAGGTAATGCAACTGGGTTCTCATCAGAGAGGAGGTTAGGATACAGACACACACACACACAGAGCAATGGCCATGTGAGGACGCAGAGTGACAATCCTCTAGGCGTCAGGGCGAGAGGCTTGTCAGAAGGAACCAACCCTGCTGAACTTGGCCCTCCAGCCTCCAGAGCTGCAGGGAAGTGCCCTTCTGTCGTCTGAGCTGCCCAGCCCGTGGTCCACTGTTACAGCAGCTTGTGCCGACGAATACAGCTAGGAACTGGTTTTGTTTTTGTGATAGAAAAGTTCTGGGCTGGTGCTCAGGCAGCCGTGTTGGATCATGCTCTGGGAGTCTAACCCCAGGGGGTGGGAACACCATCCGTACGGTCGTTGTCTTTTTTGTTCTCTTAATGAACTTGGGGAAAAGTCTGGTCTTAGCAGTGCTCATTCTTTCCCGTGGATTCATTTGATGACCTCAGTACAACAGCTGGGGAGCCATTTTGTAAAAATGAGGGGCATGTAGGTAGTGACAGGAGAAATGGAACAATCAGAAGGCAGAGACCCAGCGGAGCTGGGAGTAAGCTACGGCCTTCAGCCGAACAAACCATTAATCAAAGCTTGGTGTGGACAGGGGGGGCGGTGGGGGTCAGAGAGCCTCTATTTTAGGGCAAAGGAGAATTTCTCTCTCTCGGAAAGAGCTGTGAGCACCCCAGAAGGGGTGAACCTGGTAAACAGAAAGTTAGCAGAAATGGGAATTGCGTTTTCATTTGATGTGGGAGCATTTTAGAAGCCGAAAGCACCCTTGCCGGCGGCTGCTAATGCCTGACCCTGCTCGTTAATCTCTGCTGCTTAGCAAAGACCTGGAAAATTGCAATTCTCCGCACCAGCAGCCCCCCGTCTGATAAATCCCCGGGCTGGCAGGCAGGAGCAAGACACGGCTAGGAGCTGGACCGGGGCCGCCTGCTGGGCTCCCACCCTCCGCCCAGCCTGGGGGGGGGCACTGCTGGAACCCAGGAACAACTGGCAGGGATGCTGTGCCCTCCTTCGTTCGCTGCTTCTTAAAAGAATGTGTTGTTTTTGTCTTTTACTGGCATTTCGTAAATCAGATGCTTTATGCCAGCATCGCTAGGTACCAGGCCTGTAAATTCATTTTTATGATTTTTTCCTCTTGGGAAGGATTGGCCTTTTCTCTAACACTAGAGGCCTTGTTCTCTGAGTATGTTTTGATCCAATGAGAGGCTTAAGGGATAGAAATTCCAATCCTTACTTGCTTTTCTTACCGGTCTCTTGGCGTGCCTTGCCTCCAGGGCCGGGGCTGGGACTTTCTGGAGGAAGTCACATGGGCTCTCCTGGGTTGCAGGTGGCCCTTGTGCGGGAGGGTGGGTGCCCTGCTCAGAGGCTGGGGGGCAAGCATGGTGCCCATTACCTTCCGAGTAACAAGAGCAACACCAGTGACAGCTATTAATTCCTTCCAAGTTAATATTATACTTGGAAGAAGTATAGGAAGAAGGTAGGACATTCTGAGAACTGACATTCCAACGCCCTGTTTGCAAGGCATACTTAAGTTAAATGACTGTTATTTCTTGATGGCGTGCAAACTCAAACTGGTAGGCCCTTTTATAGTCTGCTCTGTGCTGCACCTCCTAATCAGGCGACTCCTACTGAGGACAATTATATCCCAATTTACTGCTTAGGCACACATTTCTGATCTAAGGGTTAGACCTTAGGAGGTAATTTGTTTCCATAAAATAAACCTTAAAATATAGAAAGTTATAAATACATAAAGGAAAGCCTTCACCACTCTGTGTGTGTGTGGGGGGGGGGGGCTGCGTGTGTACAAGCCCCTGTGTTCATGACTTATTGCTCTAGGCAATGACTTTACATCATCATAAACTCAGTAACATGTATATCTGAGTTCCTTTGATCAGTGCGGAGGTTAGCATGATATATTTTGGAATGATGTGAGTTTCAGACTTTTTTTTATTGTATCTTGGGCTGTTTGGGATCCATGAGTATCTCTGCTTTGTCTTGGAGAACTGCATGCCTGTTTTTTTTTTTTTTTTAAGATTTTATTTATTTAATTTTAGAGAAAGGGAGGAAGAGGAGAGAAACATCAGTGTGTGGTGTGTGGTTGCCTCTGGTGCGCCCCCTACTGGGGGCCTGACCTGGTCCTCCACGCAGGCGTGTGTTCCACTGAGACACCCCAGCCAGGGCAATGCCTGTTAATTTCTAAGGAATTTATGCTAATTACTTAGAGTCTGCCACTCAGATTGTGAATACATACATCCAGAATAATTTTTTCAAAAAGCAAAGACTAATTTTTCACAAAGCGCTGTTTCTCGTCGATGAGGGGCTCCTGGCACCCCTTCCCCCCCCGGGCAGGTGGGTCGTGGGCCGGCTTTCGGTAACGGTCTCTGCTTCTCACGTGTCCTTCCCCGAGGCCCCCACCTGACCGGCCTGAAGGCCCCACCTGACACGCACTCTGCTGCTCATCAGACCACTTTCTCTTTGGAATTTTTGAAATTCCTTGACTCCTTGGTGCGTGCACTTTTCCATTTTCCATTTCCCCGGGGGAGCAGGGGCCTGGGTTTGCTCTCTGCTCTCTTCCGGCCCCTAGCTAAGCGACGGGCCCTTAGCAGGCATTGCAGGCCATGGACCAAATGGTGGGATCGGGAGGCACTTCTCCTGGAGCGCCTGGTGAACGAGCCGATTTTGCAAACCGGTGGACCGTACCACGTGTTTGGACTTGGACCACGTAGAAGACTGTTTTCCACCCTGAGCAGCACTAACTGGTCCACGCGGAAGGCCGTCATCTTTGCCTCTGTCTAGGAGCTGATGAAAGTAACAGGATTCGGAGCAAGGCCTGAATCCTGAACCAGCCCTCGGCCAGCACGCACCAGTGCAATCCAGGGTGACCCACCTTGTCCTCCGTGTGCCTTTCTAAAACAGGGGCCATGGGCATTCCCTGCAGCTCTCATGAACGGATGCAGAAGCCAGACAAGGCAACGAATACAAGCTACCGTTGGGTTAGGTGCTATTGTATGTCCTCCGGAATTCACAGGCAGAAGCCCTGACCCATGGTGCCTCAGAATGGGGCTGTCTTTGGAGACAGGGCCTTTAAAGGTGAGTTAAAAACTCACCCTCGTTTTAGGGTGAGTCCTAATCCAATCTGACTGGTGTTCTTACAAGAAGATGAAAGGACACCAGACCATGAGAGGATGAAGCGAGAAGACGGCTGTCTGCAAGCCAAGGGGAGAGGCTTCAGTGAAAGCCAACCTTTCCCATGCGTTGACCTTGGACTTGCAGCCTCCAGGCTGTGGGAGAATGTCTGCTGGTTAAGCTCCTGGTCAGCAGTACTTGGCAAATGAACACAGCTGCTCAGTAAGAGCAGGCTGGCGGGTGTGGGGCTGATGCGAGAACTACTGCTCTAGCGCGAGCCTCCGCGTTTCTCAGAATAGATGCTCGCGAACGGGATGTGAGTGCGGCAACCCCTTCCCGTTCGATGGGGTTTCACGACAATGTCGGAGGCTCGTAACGTTCCTTGGAATTGTCTTCAGCTGGTAGTAGTTCCTTCCCTCCATCCCGATGATCCTCTATTTTACATTAGCTGTGAGATGATCTGTAGAAGAAAATCCACTGAGGTCCACGAGGGAGGGTGGATTCAACGCTCAGGACTGGTGGCTGTTATTACAGTGGCATCCTTAGGAGGGGCCACCGGAACTTTCTCTTGTGACATAATAAAACACCAAACAGCAGGGCCCCTTCCTGGCTCAGTTTCTGCAATGAAAACAACCAAATATGTCAGGGGAAGAGCATCGGAAGTATCCGCAGTCAATCTGAACAGGACCGGCATCCTTTCTAGAGGGGAGGTCGTGGCAGAATCACGAGACATCCCGGGACTCGGGGCCCTCCTCTCTTCACTGTGCCCGGCTCACTGGCAGAGCCCCGGGCTGGGTGTTGGTTGTCAGATGAAGCTTCTGCCCAGGGAGAGCAGTCTACTTGCGTGGGACTGTTTTGCAGCTGCGCTAGAGGCCGGGGGAGAAGACAGACAGGCACACGGAGGGTGGGTACAGGGCGGGTGGGTAATGTCAGCGGCCCAGCCTGATGGATTCTCCACCTCAGTGCCTCAGACTGCCCCCTATCTTTGAGAACAGGTATTTCAGGGAGCAGACCCGGCGGAGTTCGGGTGAACCCTGAAAGGCTCCACGCTGGTCCTGGCCCCTCAGGCACTCAGGACATTACAGTTTTGGGGTTCTTCTCAGCCCTGAGCTCTAAGGTCAGGAAGTCGGGTCTCCTCTTTCTCCGGGGGAGGGGGTGAGCGCCGTCTCTTCATATCAAACCCGCTAATTGGTATCAGGACTCTCTTGACCACTATCCTGCTTGGCTTTAGAATTTCTTCAAGGAGGACACACTGAAATGAAGAAATCCCAGACCCTGAGACAGAAGCAAATAGCGACCATGGAAGGCTGGGCAGCGTACAGAGCGTTCCGGTGAAATGCTGCTTGTTGGCCCGGACTGACAGAAAGCCACCGCTGGGAGCAGGGTGCCCAGGCGGTCTGCCCACCTCAGGCAGCGGGTCCCTAAACCAAACGTCAGGTGGCGCCCTCGCAGGCCTCCTGCGGGGTGAAGCCCCAAGGAGAAGGATGAGGACGGGGCGGCTCGGCCGCCTGGAAGTGACTGCGCACCAAGATCTACTGGCCCTCCTACGGAGAGGCCCGGCGGGGGGGGGGGGGGGGGCCGTGCCTGCCCTGTCCGGAGGCTGGGCCCCTCCTCGTGCGCTGGCCCAGAGCTATCACCATCGCAGGCCCTCTGAGTCCTGGGCTGCACGGGTCTTCAGGCACAGCCTTTGGGTGTCGTCTCCCCGCTCTGTGCAGCTGAGCCGGGGCCACCCCATCTCCACCCGTCAAATGGCTGGGGCGAGCCTGACACGGGGCCTCGCTGTGTTTGAGGGCAGGGCGGCCGCCCTGCACAAAAGCCCTCCGCTCCCCTCGCATCAGGACCCCAGCGTCCGAGAGTCTCACCACCGAGCAGATGCAGGGCTCCGCGGCTGGGGGACCAGGTGACTGCCACGTCCCCCTCAGCTGCTCTGCGGTCCCTGAATCTCCCACCCAACACCACTCCGCCTGCAGTTTGATTTACAAACGGCCTGGACCTGCTTGGGGCGCTGGTGTCTAGGGGGGGTCAGACTTTTTAAATAAAGGTTTGACTTCTCCGTTTCGGGATGAACGCATCGAGATCCAGAGACGCTCCGCACCTTCCCGAGAGTCACGGAGACTCAGAGACGGCCCCAAATCTGCTCTCTCCTGGGCCCACACCCCTGCTGCCGCTCACTGCCTCCTGGAGAGCAGGACGGGGGGGGGGGGTCTGGGGGTGGGGAGGGAGTCAGCTTCGCTCCAGAGACGGTTGCAGGGCACTGCCTGTCCGATGCCAGGCCCCTGGCGCAGGTGTGGGGCTTTCTCAGGAGCTGCGTCTGTGAAGGTGTCCACCCCCGGACACCGGCGCCCCCTGCTCTCCACCCAGGCCCTGGCCAATTCCAGCCAGTCTCCCCCATGAAACGCCTCCTTCCGCCGTTCCGACGTAGCCACATTTCTGTTCGGGAAAGGAGCCTCTTGTCGTCTTCGCCCTGTTGTCTGTGGACCGTGCCCCAAGGAGGCTCTGCCACAGCACCTCCCTGACTCCCCCACCCCTTTAAAAGTGTGGTGCTGGCAGTGGGAGTGAGGGACCCTCCCACCGGGAGCTGCCATGGTCACCGTGGTGGGCGACTGGCTGGGTTGCATCGTCCAGATAAAGGCGTGCACCGACGGCCGCCTGGCGCAGTAATTAACGCTCTTGCTTGCAATGACCGCAGCTGACTGAACACCTAGGAGGGGCCAGGCCCTGTGTGAATGGCTGGAACAAGGCAGGTGAGGTCTCCACCTCCTGGAGCTCGTGCGCGGCAGGGGACGGGCCGCAGACCAGGGAGGACAGGGAGAAGTGCTGTAAGGAAGTGATCGCCCCACGAAGGACCATGATGTGGGGTGAGGGCATGGGGTCCACCCTGTGGGGAGCACCCACCCCCGCGCCCTTCCGGTTCCCAGCAGCATCTTCTCTCTGGGTTTCGGCAGCGGAAAGGGTCCCCGGTGCTGTGGGTGGGCACCCTGTCTCTGTCCTGGAGTGACGGCGACGAGGGGAGGCTCTCCAAGGGCCACCTTCTGCTGTTGCCATCTCCGCCGTCCCAGACGGGGAGCCTTGGCGGCAACTCGATGATGCTAATTAGTGCTGGGCCTGAGACTCTGCAGAGTGGCTCTGAGGGCTGGGACCTGGCTGCGGTCCCGGCAGGTCACGTCCCTTGTCGTCCCTTCGCTCCTGCTGAGTCTGGGTGCTGTTCCAGTTCCCGGGACCCCCGTGCCACCGAGTCTGAGTAGCTGTCCCTTCTCCAACGCGCTCCCGGTCCCCCTCCTCTGCCTCGCCTGTCCCAGGCCAGCACAGAGGAACGAGGAACGATGCAGTCTGTCCCCAGGGAGCGCTCGGCTTCAAAGTCAGTGGAGTGTAACGGTTCTTGAAATACTGTTGGTTTGTTTTTTAAGCACTCTAATATTTTTCAAACGAGGCAGGAGTCTATACATCACCTTTGGCTGAAGATATTAGTTTAGGATATAATTATGAAATTTGTTTCTACGGCCTGTCCTTACTGTCTCATCAAATACTCCCTAAATATACATAATTTCCTGCATTTTCATTTATCAGTTGTCAAGAAAAATATTGCTGATTTTTTTTGTTATTATAAAAGGAAAAAGATGAATCAGGCCCTTCCCAAAACTGCGGCTGCCGCAGCGTTTTACACCTAAAACAGAAACCCCCCCGTTTCTTTTTGAATCAGAGCGAGATGGGGCCCTCTGCACTCGCGACCCCGCAGACACAGGGGCCCGGCCCTCGGAGAGAGAAGCCTGGGGACCCTAAGTCCTCTCACGAAGGTGACAGGTCCCAGCGTGAAGGCGCTGCCTGCACAGATGTTCTTTGTACGAAAGGCCTGGTTCCCGTTTCAGGTTGGCTGGGTACTCACTCACTCTCCGGTCCCAGCGTCTGTGCTCCCGCTCACAGAGCGTTTTATTTTATTTTTTAAAATTTTATTTACTTATTATTGTTTTTAATTACTTCATTGTTGTTCAATTTCATGGAGCATTTTCAAAGCACTGACTTGGGCCTCAGGGATCTCCGGCCCCTGCGGGTGGTCCAACCCCTGAGGGGATGCCCCGAAGGAGGGGCCCCTGAAGTGCAGGATCGGAGGGTGAACGGCTCCCGGATGCAAGAGACAGCCCCCGGCATCGCCTGGGCCCTCACGGGTTAAAATAGCGGCCCCCAAAGAGTCCCCGGACAACGATGCACTCAAAAGCTCTGCTTTTATGGGCACCGGCAGCAAAGCTGGGATAGAGGAAAACAATTCTGCTGATTTAGGTCACGGAGCAATCGGTCGGCAAGGCTCGCAAAGCCACTTCCTCTCCTCCCAGACGGAGGGGTGAACGCAGCCCTCCCTCCCGGCGGGGGCTGCCTAGTCTCCGGGAAAGTCAAGGCTGTTCCATGGGCTGTGGAGGCCGCGTCACGCGACCAGACACATCTGTAATAAGGGCATCCGTGTGTGTATGTCAGTGTGTAAAATAGATACAAATCCCTATCTTCCGTGATCTATTTATCTATGGAACCCATCATACATCTTATCTATCTATCTATCTATCTATCGATCTATCTATCTCTCTGCATCCGAGACGGAGACAGAGAGCACGGCAAGCAGGAGAGACCAGCCTGCCTCACTTCTCAGCCATCCCAGCGCTGCCTAAACGTCACCATCCCCAGTCACTGAGAGGCGAAGGGGACAAACTGGCCTCAAGAGGGTTAAACGCTGCACTCAGGAAGCCTGGTGACAAAGTCAGGAATAGAGCCCTGTCCCTGCCCTGCCCTCTGACCCCCCACCTTGGGGCTTTCTATCCTGCCTCAGTGTCCCTGATTCTCCCGTCCTCAGTCTGGATGTGCCCCTCCCACTGCCAGGCTCCAGGTGCAAGGCCAGCTGGCAGAGAGGCCGTGGCCCAGGTGCCAAGGGGTGGGTTCGTCCCCAGCTCCGCCGTGAGCTAACTGCAGACCCGGTTTGTCACTCATCTGTAGACAAGGGAGCTGAATCTCAGCCCGTAATGCATCACAGAGCCACCTGAGAGCCCTTTAGAAAAGGGGGTTGTGGGGTCCCCGCCCCCAGTGACAAGATTTTTGAACTTGGTCTCACTCTCCGGAGCCCACCCCACTGCGGCTGTGTGAAGACGGAGCCCCGAGTCTGGGGTGGGCCTGGGTCTGCATTTAAAAAACAAGGGTGACTTTCGTGGCTCTGACGACCAGCTTTCACTGGACCGAGGAGTTTTAAAGGTTCTTCCCTTCTCGGACTAGAGCATTTTATTTATTTGTTTGTTTGTTTTTCGTGTTTGGCGAGGCGTAGGCCAGTGCTCGCTCAGGAACACGGCACCAAGGGACACCAGCTCACGTTTTTACCTGATTTGGCTTCTACTGTGTTTTCAGCCCTCATCACACTGTGAAGTGGTCAAGTCTTTCTGCCTCAGCAAACCAATTGCTAGGCCAGCCTCGCTGGAACCAAACGTTAAGACTTGTGAAAGCAGCCTCATTGTGAAGGTCACGTGGTGACATCCATTCGTGACCGTGATACAAACAGAAGCCTTAATTCAAACAAACAAATCTCCATGGCCGGGGAAGTGTGCACAGAGACTCAGTGATTTTAACTCAGAGCTGCCGTGAATACCAGCCACCATTGGGCTAATAATATCTGTAGCAGTATTTAAACTGCATCTACATGAAATACTGGGAGGAAGTAACAGCACAGCTGATACGCTTACCACGACGTGTACAATACGAATACGAGGGACAGAAAACCACGTACGGAAAGTGTCTGAGATGTAGCAATGGGTCCTTGAGTTTCCTCGTCCCGGGCAGGTGCGGAGTTCAGGCTGCCACAAGGCAGCCGATTCCGGTGGGGGTCAGAGCACGCGCCCCTGGGCTTCACTGCGCAGACTCGGTCTCGTGCTTGGGGGTCGAGGGGGGAGGCGGCGAGTGCCTCGCGGTGGTGGCCGGGGGCCTGGGCTCCTCCGCAGCTGCTGTCTGGCTTCCTGCTTGCACTCAGCTCAGGGGGGCGCCTTATGTCTGTGTTTTTCTTGCTACAGATGGGCAGAAGAAAGTTCAGGAAGAGTTCGACATCGACATGGACGCGCCAGAGACAGAGCGTGCGGCGGTGGCCATTCAGTCCCAGTTCAGAAAATTCCAGAAGAAGAAGGCCGGGTCCCAGTCCTAGCCGGGGGGCCCCTTCCTAGTCGGCCAGAAGACAGCTAGTGCAGCCACCATCTGTCGAGAAACTAAAGAAACCCCCCTAGAGAGGAACCGCCCGCCCCCTGCGCACACGCCCAGCAGTCCCGCGTTGCATGTACAGAGACCCGACACTCCTCCCTCTTAGCAAGGCGTAGGCCATGCGGCTGTGAGCGGCTTCATGTCTGTGTCCACCCCCAGCATCACCGCCCCCCCCGCAGCTACTTTCCCCACGTTGTAATAAAATGGAGTGAAGATGCGTGACTTGAGCGTCTGCCTCTGTCTCTGCCTTTCCGTGAACCCGGGACGTGCCCACTGTTAAAGGCCCGCAAACCAGGTGTCTCTTTTCTCCTTCCCGTAAGGTTAGAGCTGAAACACCAGGTGCCTCTGTTAGGAGCTATTCTGTGGAGGCCGAGGCCCATTCTCAGCCTACCGCTCCCCTCTGGGGGGTCCCAACTCGCCCACTGGCAACCGCAGTGCATTTTCTGCCCACGAAGGGACTACAGCGCTGCACCGTGGGGCACCAAAGATTAGAAGTGTCACTGGGGGATTAGGACTCCCCCAGAAGAATGAGGAGAGGGGCGTGGATGCATTTGCATTTGGCACGTGCCACTCAGGTTAGCTCAGCAGGCGCTTTCCAGGACTCGCACAGGGTATCCCACCGATTTCGGGTGCCTCTGCCACTTCCCTGCAGCGCTCTGCGCCCCTGAGGCTCCGAGGCTCCGGGGGCGGTGCTTCTCCCATCTCCCCCGCCTCCCCCACCTCTGCACACTCATTCGCTACCTGTTGGGGTTATTTACCACCACCTGCAAATTGGAGAAACCAACTGGCCTCCCTCCAACCCTGTCTCCGCCCCTGCAGACCTCGCAGGTAAGTTGCTTTGCACACCTCACCCCACAGGGCTCCCTCCACAGGCCGCCAGGAGAGGTCCATCACATAAAGGCCGGGGGCTGGGTGCACGGCTGCCTTGGGGCCCCAGGGCGCAGGACCCCCCCGGCCCCCGCGTCTGGCTGTTGTTTGAGCTCTGCCACATGCGGACCTGTGTGGGAGTTGCGTCTCGTCCTCAGTGCCCCGAGAGGCTCGGTGACAGCACAGTATTCAACTATGGGGCATCCAATTTGTTCCCTTTGCCAGCTCCTCAACCGAGGATCCGGGGGAACACAGTAGGAAGAGGAGGGCGGGGCTCTCAGTGTGTGTGTGTGTGTGTGTGTGTGCGCGCGCGCGCGCGCGTGCGAAAGTTCACACACACGTGCCTGGGGTGCAGGTGTACAGCGTGGGGGAAGCCAGGAGCAGCGAGCCAGGCAGTGCCTGGGGCGGAGGCGAGGCTGGCCCTGGCAGCAGGAAGGGCACGCTCGGGGGGATTAACTCCCAAAAATCCATCTGAAAATGCATTTGTTGTTCGGTGTAAGGGGATTTCTCCTGTTAGGGAAGGGGGTGAGTGGGGGCGGAGCTCTGGGTTCCGCTGATGGGTCTTTAATCCGAGAAACCTAAATCACATCACTTGGGCACTAAGAATCGCCTCAGCAGTGGGGAGCAGCCAGGGCCCTCCTGGGCACCCCGTGGCCTGTGGTCCCCACTGAGAAGAGGTCAGCAGGTTGAGGGGACACTCCATAGAGAGTCTCCTGAGATGGGGACTGTACAAATGCCACATGAATTAGAGAGGTTGCGAGGCAGTGTTCCTTCAAGTTCCCTCAAGTTCCAACGGAAAGGAAGCTGGGAACAAAACAAGTGCTTATGTAATTCGGATGCATTCCCTCCACACCCTGTGTTCCCAGCACCTCATTGTTCCTCACCCTCTGAGCATTTCACAGAAAGGAAGCCGGGCCCCCCTTTCTGGGTGTGCCTGGCCCCATGGCCCACTCTCTTCCCGCACTGCTCCGACCCATCTGGAGGCAGGTCTGGTTCTACAGTGAGGTTGCTCCCCCTAGGGGGACTGTCCCTGCAGAGCAGGAGATGCTGGCAGTTGTGACCCCACATTCTTAGGGGGCAGGAAGCACTCCCGCAGCAGTCCTGGCCCATCCCTGCAGAACGCGAGTGGGGGGTGGGCTGCGATGGTCCCTCAGGAGATACCCTTCTCCTCCTGATCACAGGGGTCAAGGGCACCTGGGACTTCCTTGGAAGCACAGGGATGCATTTAATTGTTGCTTCTCAGGTGGGTTCCTGGGAGCATAGAAATCCAGCCAGCAGCACGGGGAAGATTCTAACGGGGCCTCTTCTGCCTGGGCACTGGATGTGCTGGGTCTGTGGCCTCGTGGAGCCCAAGGAAGTAGGAGTGGCTTCGGTTCCTGGCTTTGGAGGGGCCCTTCTTTTCCGAGGGCTGCAGTGTTCATCCTAGAAGGGAGGAGGGAGTGTCCCCAGGGTGCTTCCGAGCAAGCTGGAGCATCCCTAACTTAATTTTGTTTCATAAGTGTGTGTTTTTTGCTTTCTTAATTGTTGTTCAAGTACAGTTGTCTCCATCCACCCCCCATCTCTCCCCCACCCCCATTCCCACCCTCATCCTCGATGCTTCGTGCATGTTTACTGAACTCCACCGTCGTGTGTACCTGGTGCTACAGCCGTTCGCCGCAGTGCTGGCAAGGCTGGTGGGGGAGGGGGGGCGGAGGCCCAGACCCGCAGACACGAAAATGGAGAGATTCGGACACGAAAATGCAGCAGTTCAGAGGGGAGGCAGCTCAGCCGGGCTTGCAGACTCACCCAGGTCTCCCTGAGGAGCCACCGCGCTCTGCGATCGATTGGAAATACGGTGGGAGTCACCAGGCGAATTCGGGTGGGTGGCTGGTTGGTAGAGAAGTACCTGGACCGGCCCGGGAGAAGGGGAGACTCAGACTTGCAGGCCCAGAGGCACGATTTATCAGCACCAGACTGGGGGACGTGGCCCTGCAGCCCCGGCAGCACCTGAGACTCACCTGGACTCATCTCTGACTGACACGTCAGCGGCCCGGCGGCTGCAGACAGTTGCCTACCTTGAGCGGGCGGTTGTCTTCCCGTCAGGGTGATGATAGAATCTACCTGGCAAGGTGGATGGGAAAATGTTAGGAGTTAAAATAAGATGAAACCCCTGAGCGCCTGGCTCCGTGCGAGGGTCTGATAAATGGAAGCTGTTAGTCACAGGAGACCTAAGCGACCGAGTCAGCCACTGCCTCTATGGCCAACACCCCTTTCCTGACTGTCTCAGCCCAGAGCTCCTGGATGGGGGGGCGGGGGGGACTCTGCCCCTCTCAGCTGCAGCCCCCTGGGTCCGGGAAACCTGATCCGAGGGGTGAGCTCAGCCAATCAGAATTCCTCTGTGAGTCCGAACTGACAGTCAAGGGGAAATGAGCCAGTGAATGGCATGCCGGTATTGACTTGGGGCCAAAGCTGCCATTGTGGCAGTCAAAACTGCAACAAAGAAAGCAAAGGAAACTTTTCTCCCCCAGGAAGCTTCAAAAGCCCATTTGGAGAGGGATACAAGAGGATGGATGAGAGGATGTGTGCTCCTACATCCATGGGCCACAAGAGACAGAGGGCATCCCAGGCTGATTTAGTCGTTTGGTTGCAATGAGCAGAAACCCGCTCACGTGAGCCAGAGAGAGCGCATTATTCTGGTCGCACAGCCATCCGGAACAGGGCATCTAAGACGCCCACAGAAGAGCAGAACGCCAGGGGCAGGTGGAATTGCAGTAAATGTATTAAGAAACTGGGGCACCATGAGGGGAGAATGGATGTCTTTATAGCATTTTACAACTTTCAGTAAAGTTTTGAAATGTTTTCAGATAGGTCTTTTTGTTCTATTTTTCATTATCTCATGGTTTTATTCTCCTCCTAAAGAGAGTCTTTCCCCAAAGCATTCTCTTGTTGGTTTTGCTGTTTTCTAGGGAAACTACTGATACCTAAATGTTTAACTCTAGAAAACCACTCACCTCACTGAGCTATATACTCTCTGCCCAGTTTTCGGTGGATTCTTTAGGATTCCCAGGTAGACAGTCCCATCATCTTCAAATAACAATAATTTTGTCTCTTCTTCTCCACTATTTTTCGCTCCTTTTCTTGTTCTTGCCCTGTGTGTGGAGGGAGGCTCAGGCATCATTTCAGTCTCAAGTGACGGTGGCGGACTTTCTCATGCAGGGGCCACCTTCGAGGTCACCTGTTTCGGGTCGACTGATTTTAACTTCAGAGAGTCATCTATTTTCAAGTCTTGCAATCTTTTCACTGTATCTTTGAATGAAAAAGAATGTTATACCCTGAAGGTTAACCTAGATACATTAGTATAATTGTAAGGGGAGATTGGAGAGAAAGAGTTTAGGGTTAGAGCTTCCTTAGGATTTACCTTTGAGATGCAGACTCTCCTTAATGGCATATTTAGGAGATTTCACTTGATTCCTGCTGGGGACCCTGGCCTGGGCGCCAGATGTGGGGGGGCTCCGCCCGCAGAGCCCCATCCCTCCGTCACAGATGAAAGTAAAAACTACCAAGACATCTTCTGCTTGGGGAGGAAAGGGGTCAAACTCTCAGAGGAGAATGACCCAGAGCCCTATCCTCACTAGGCTTTTATTGGGCTCCAATACACCGGAATACAAGTTTAACATGTCAAAGAAATCTGAGGGCTTAATCGGAGCCAGTGTTTGTCAGGAAGGGGGGTTGCTAGACTTTGGGAGACATGCTCATTTCCTCCTGGGACACTTGTCACCTCAGGAAGAGCACTCTTAGCAAAGCAGGTTTCACAGGACTTTAGGAATTCTTTCTTATGCCAATCACCCAAGGAGCCATCCTGGCCAGCACAGGGCTGCACCGCTCACCCCCACAGTTTCAGGCTTTAAACCTATTAGGAAGCAGAAGACATCTCCCAGATGGAAATGAGGACTCGGGCTATGTCAGAATAGCCGGGGGGCGAGGGTCCATCACATCCTCTTTGCTGCAACCCCCGGAGTCCTTCCATGAGGCCTTCCAAGTGGTCGAGTCTGGCTTAGGTTGCCCCTCCCATGAGGAGTCTTACCCGTCATTGACTGCCAACCAAGCTATGGGGCCAGAGATGGGTAAGGCAGAAGCAGTGCTCCTGCCAAGGAGATAAGCTTTGTCTCCTTAATAGGTCACATCCTTGTGACAGAACAGACCCAGATGAAGTGGATCCCTTGGGCTCTTACACAGCCCACCATGGGGTGAGGGTTACAACTCCTGAAACCAGGCTGAACGGTCCGCAACAAATTCCAGTTCCCAGCAAGGGTCAGCGAGGCGGGGTGCCTTGGCCAGGCTTCCGTGCCCAGTGTCTTAGTCAGTCCAGGCTGCTGCAAGAAAATACCATAGACGGAGTGGCATAAACAATGGACATTTATTTCTCACAGTTCTGCGGGCTGGTAGTCCAAGATCAAGGTGTCAGCAAGTTCAGTTCCCCCTGAGGGCGCCTTTCCTGTTCGGCAGACAACCTCCTTCCTGCTGTGTCCCCACGTGGAGGAGAGTGAGCGAGCTCTGGTGTCTTTTTTTCTTCCAAGGGCACCAGTACCATCACGGGGCCTCACCCTCATGACCTCGTCTAACCCTAATCGCCTCCCAAAGGCCTCGTCTCCTCACGCCAGCACATTGGCACTGAGGGCTTCATCATTGAATTTCTGGGGGACACAGACACTCAGTCCAACATCCGCCTTTGCAGGAACAGGCCTCCCACGTCTCCTGATGTCATTTGCTATCCTGTGATCAGCCCGGATAACACACTGGACTCCGTTCCCTGCCCAGCTGACCTACTGTGTGGCTGGGTTTGCACCCACTGCCCGTCACCACTTCCTCCTCTCTGCTGCTGCTCTGACGTTGGCTCCGTGCTCCTCGTGGCTGTGACACAGACTCTGTTCAGTGCCGCGTTGCCCTTTTGGAAGTAGTTGCTCTTTTGTGAACAGATACTTAATTGAGTAAGAACTTCAGGGTGAATGACATGCTGCTTTGCCATGTGGGACCTCCCTGGGAGGTAGGGGTCCATAGAGCAGGGATAACGATGGATAAAGCAGCCAGAGAAATGTCAACAGCGGGGCCACCCCGCTCCATGCCCCGCAGAGCTGATCTGAATACGGAGATTCTGAACTCCCTACGCTAACCATTCTCATCGTTTCTAAGTGCCTGGGCTTCAGCGTGTCTGTCACCTGAACGTTTAAGAACATGCCATCCCATGAGTTGCAGTTGCTCCCAAAGGGTGGAGAAGTGCTTCTCTGGTTAAGTTTTCTGAGCTCCAGTCTTTCTTACAGACCCAGCAGCTAAAGGGCCTTTTCCTGGCGCAGCAGCGAAGGGAACCAAGGAACTTCTGTTAGCTTGTCCTGTCCAAGTGCAGGCCGAGTCTTTGACCTGGAAGATGGATTCCTGCACGAAAACGCCCAGACACAAGTGCAATCACACAGCCCTCAGTTGCACACCTCCCAGCCCTGACTGGTGTGGCTCAGTGGGCGGGGCGTCATCCCACACAGGGAAAGGGTGCCGGTTTGGATGCCAGTCAGGGCGCATGCCTGGGTTATGGGTTCGGCCCCCCGTTGGGGCACAACCAATCAATATTTCTCTCGCATATTGATATCTTTCTCCCTCTCTTTCTCCCTCCCTTCCACTCTCTCTAAAAATGAATACATAAAGTCTTTAAAACATACCTTTAATTGCACGCCTCCTAGATGGGATGTGTCCACACTTCCCAGAGGCTGATAATATCTCCCTCACTGCACATTTCGCCCAGGGCAGCCCCGAGTCTCGGTCCTTAACCAATCACTGAGGCTTGGCAGCCACACATGGGGTGTCCAGCCCGAGACCGGAGAGCTTGTGGTTGACTCCGTGGACTGGTCCAAAGGCCTAGACAGAGCTAATAATGGAGACGGCTAACTCCACTGAGCACCAGGGTCGTTTCAGCGGCCACCCCTCTGATTTCTCCACTTTGCACCCACTCTTCTCTTTCTAGTGCATTCCTCTGTGTCGGCCAGAGTCATCTGTGAAGAATACGAATCTGATCATGTTACCGTTTCCGTGCCTTCCAGCCCCAAATCTGAAACCCTACTTCAACTTCCCTGTGCTCCTGTGGCCTGTGACCTCCTGCACGGGGCCCTCTTCCCTCGCTTTCTGGATGGTTCCTTTCTTTGGATACCCTGTCCTCCCCCCGCCCCTCCCCCACACCAGCTCATTTGAGCCTGGCCCTCTGTCTTTGCATCTGGTTCAGTCCTGTCCCTTCTAGTCCTGAGCTCCAGGCTACTTCCCGGAGCGCCTGAGATGAAGCTCATTACTGTGAACGATAAACCCCCAAGTCCTGTAGGCTTCGGCCACTAGAATTCTCTCTCTTACCCACAGCAGGGCCCGTTACAGGCGTCCTGAGTCACGGCCATTCTCTGCGTGGAAGATGGCATCGAAGGATTATAAATGGCTGGGCCCAGAAATGACTTAGGTCAATTCCACTAGCTGGAACGCTGGCCGGTGGCCACAGAAGTTTCCCCCGGAAGCTGGCTGTGCATTCTACGTGTGCGCCCAGGCGGTGGAGGCAACGGGTGTGGACCACACTGCCGTTTGTTTCTGCCCCAACCCTCCCCTCCCCCCACCCCACACACAAGGCATCAGAGCACCTGTTACCACAACGTTCACTTCACAGGATGCACGTGATCCTTCGATTGACGCTCCTCACCTCCACTCAGCCCCCCGGGTCAGGCGCACCCACTTAACGGTCAGCGCAGTAGCTCAGTCCAGCCTGCCCTGAGAGTGAGTGAGCACGCCCAGGCCCACACGTGTGTTACATGTACTCTGCGGAAAGCGTCTCCCCCAGCATATCCGAGGGCAAAGGCGTGCAGAGAAATCCCGCATTTTTATTCCGCAAACAGCCGAGAAAGGTCCTGATTTGGCCAGAGTTCAAAGTCAGCCTCTTCACCTGCCTTTCCAAGGAGGGTCTTAGAAAGCCGGCCACGTCGTGGATTTCCCTGTGGTCCTGGTTTCCAATGGATAGACGTACAGTGGAGTTCAGGGTGGAGGGGCACAAGAACAGGCACAATTCTAAGCTGCTTCCTTCCCGACTCCCACCCCCTAGGTTGGTGGTGGTCTCAAGGACAGCAGGTGTCTCAAAACTACAAATCCAGGATCCTGCTGATCACTCTTTTTCCCCATATAAAACACTGCCCAGCCTCGCCACCTACCCTCCCTGGGGCAGCCCGCCCTGGGCCCGCAGAGCCCGGCTTTGGCCCGACTCAGGTACTGCGATCGGTGATGCCCGTGTAAGAACCATAGCTCGCTCTGGCCTCAGTCTCCTCCTCTGTAATGTGGGTACACAATAAATTCCCCAGGGAGGCAGGAGGGGCTGGAGCCCTTCCCTGGCACCAGGATGAACGAAGCACTGAGCACTTGATGTGTATTATTCCATTTAATCTTAACTATCTTGTAAAGTAGGCACTTCTTCCTTATTTTTCGGATGAAGGAACCAAGGCTCAGAGAGGATAAAGAGCCATCAGGTCCTGCAGTTAGTGAGGGGTGAGGCGGCCTTTCTGGCCTGGGTCTGACCCGAGGGCCCGCGCACTTTCGCACCTACACCGCCCGGTACAACGCACTGAGTTCTGACGTGTCTTGTAACTCGAGGTATTTCTCCTCCACCTAGGGCTCCTCCGTTAGGGAAGGTTCTACAGTTCTCAGTGGCCCTCTGAGATGATGCCTCCCCCATTCATTCAAGTCCTAAGGGGCCCTTCTTGCCTCTGAATTCCAGCAGCAGTTGGTGGTAGATAGAATAGTGGCCCCTAAAATCGTCCACCTTCTGACCCCTGGAACCCGTGCCTGTGTTGCCTTCAATGACCAAAGGGGCTTTGTAGATGTGGCGAAGTTCAGGATCTCGAGGTAGGAGACCCTAGTGGCTGTCTGGGTCTGCCCAGGGTAATCCAGGGGCCTTAGAAGAGGCAGGCGGAGGGGCAGCGTCGGCAAAACATGTGACCGTGGAGGTAGCGGTGGGAGTGAGGCCCTTTGAACACGGAGGAAGGAGCCGTGAGCTGAAGATGCAGGTGGCCTCTGCAGCCAGAGACGGCAGGGGACACACCTCCCCTGGAGCCCCCAGGAGGAGCCGAGCCCTGCCGACACCTGGATGTTACTCTCCGGAGCTCGTGGTGAACTTCTGACCTCCGGAACTGTCACAGTGCGTTTGTGTCGTTTTTGATTCTAGGCTGCGGTGATTTGTTACAGCAGCCATGGGGAACGAATACGATGGCGTTTTCTGGGCAGTGTCTCTGGTGCCTTACTTAACACTTGGCATGGCCTTGAAGCTTCATTGTTACGCACGTGTTGAATGAGCACCCAAGCTAAGGGAGACGCCCTTGACGTGGGGAAGGGGCCATGGAGCTTTCCTCTCCCTAAGGACAGCGCAGACTGGGTTGTGGGGAAATTGGTTGGGGTCCAGTGGAGAGGCCACTGAGATGACGGGCCAGTCACTGTGTCACCAGACACGGTCCCTGGGGATGGAGGCCGCACAATGCCTTCACAGCCTCCCTTTCGGTGGGGCCCCCTCACACGGGGCGGTGTCCTGCCTTGGAGGCTGGCCTGGGCAGCACTGGCTGTCTCCGCCGCTTGTTTCACAGGTCAGGGGAAACTCAGGCTCTTTCATGTGATTTGAGTGCAGCCCAGCCAGCAGCCTCCGCAGCACAGGGCACCGAGCCAAGCCAACAGGCGCAGCGGCCATGGAGAAATGGTCTTGCTACTGCAGAGATGTGAGCGCTGGGGGGTGGGGGGGGCAGGCAGGCTCTGCACCCTGGCCCCACACTGTGGCCAGGCGCCAAGCGGAGGAAGACATGTGTCTGCATCCTCCTCCTGGTGGAGGTGAAGGGAGAGGGTGGGAGGGTGAAGCAGGAAGCGAGACACTTGGTTACTCTGATTGTCCCCCGGGGAGCCTGGGTGGTGAGGGAACGGCGGGGTGCTGTCCGGGAGTGGCTTTTGGGATTGTTCGGGTCTAAATGGACTACTAACCTGAAACAAAAAGGCCTTTCAAAGCGAGAGACAAACAAGCTTTTATTTGAGATCAATAAGAATAGCTCTTTGGCCATCACTGATTCAGGCAGAAGCCCGAAGAGTGTTCAGATTAGGAGACCAAGACAAGGGGTATTGATGAGACAGGGAAGGACAACAATTCCATCCAGAGCAGGAAGGCACTTCTATTGGTGCGAAAAACACCGAGATGCTAACACCGAACAATGTTATTAATTTTCATTCTGGCCGTCATCAGTCTAGTAGTCATCACAGCTGCTTTCTCCTTACGCTTGCACATGGTTCTTTGGGGCACCTGGTTGCTCAGGTGCAGCCCCAGGTGGTCCTGTCCTGTTCTAACATCCCAGGGTTTGACGTGTGAGACGTGCGGGCAGTTCCCCTACGGTGGCAGCTCCGGCTCCATTTTAAAGTGGCTCGTTTGTATTCCTGGTTCCAGAACACCGGCATTTCCTAGCTCCCCCGCTGAGCTGCTGGGCTCTCGATCCAGCTGTTATTACTAGGTATTCTCACCCCCGACCCACAACCTCCTTAGGGCCCTCGTGTTCATAAATCCAAGAGCATTCAGGGTGGCAAGTTGCCACAGGGATCCCGTCCACCTGCATTATATAAACAAGTAAAGCCAGGCTCGGAGACGGGTGGTTTGTCTGCGGCCACACAGCCAGGCCCGGAGCTCTCCAGGGCCAGTGTGTCTCCAATAAAACTTAACCCGCAAGCAGGGCTAATGCCAGCCATCCCCCTCTCTCCATCAGAGACGCGAGGCTGAGCCTTTCTCCCCAGTTGGGCCTGGAGAGGCCCCTTGCTGGCCAGGTGGCACAGCCCTTTGCTAGAATTCCCGAGGGATGAAAGCGGCAGAAAGATCAGAAACAAACCGCAAACCGCAGGGTCACGTGTAGCTATTTCAGTGAAATCTCAGGAGAGTGGAGGGGAGGGTGCGGGGGTCAGGACAGAAGCGCCGCAGGGGCTTCAACCAAACCCCCAAACACCTGTGGCTCCCGGAGAGGGCCCATCTCGTCCGGGACAGTCTGGACGAGGATTCCCAGCGCTGTGAGAGCGGCTGCGGGCATCAGGACCGGAGTCCCTTCCCCCGGGTGCCCTGCCCTCCTCAGGTCTAGCCCCTTTCCTCCTGGGCTAAGATGGATCTCCATGGTGTCCCCATTCCAGTGCCAGGAGGACGCAGGGGCGGATGACTGGGAGGATGGGTGCAGGGGGATGGTGCACGGTCTCTGCCACACGGGACGTCTTCTGTGGCCTAAACTGTGGACACGAGTGTGCACGTGGCCCAGGCTCCCCAGACTGCTAGCACCTTTCACTGGGAGGTGGGATGCTTGTGCCGAGGCAGATGCTCTCCGTGCCTGCCCCTCTCTTCCCAGCACGGGTCATTCCAGGCGATGCTGTGTGACTCTGCAGGGACTCCTCCCAGCCTGCCTGCGCACAGGGAATCTGGGAGCTCAGTGCTGGTGGGGGTTGGTGGTAAACACTCCAGCTTCCTTGCCCCTCAGGCCAGGTCACTCTACTCAGAGTCTGTTCCATCCTGCCTCCCAGAGTTCTCTAGAGGGGCTAGTCCTGGGTGTGCACACGGAAACCTGCTCTGAAATGCAGCCCTGTGCGTGTGCACCCCGTTGCAGCCCTGCACGTGCACCCCGTTGCAGCCCTGCGCGTGCACCCCGTTTCAGCCCTAAGTGTGCACCCCGTTGCAGCCCTGCATGTGCACCCCGTTTCAGCCCTAAGTGTGCACCCCGTTTCAGCCCTAAGTGTGCACCCCGTTGCAGCCCTGCATGTGCACCCCATTGCAGCCCTGTGCGTGTGCACCCCGTTGCAGCCCTGCGCGTGCACCCCGTTGCAGCCCTGTGCGTGTGCACCCCGTTGCAGCCCTGCGCGTGCACCCCGTTGCAGCCCTGCACCTGTACTCTGTAAGTAACCTGCCCACGATGCACTCCTCACTGGCTTCGCTCCCTTCCCGTGTCCCCACTTCCTTTCCCCCGCTTCCTCGGATAACCTCCCAGACAAACCACCTACGTTCAAATCTTTGCCTCAAAGTTTTCTTCGGGGGGAGCCTAACCCAAGCCATATGGCAAGGGAGACGTGTGGGCATTTTTAGCTAAACTCCAGGTTCCAAGGGTTCTGGACCATATGGACTGCGTGTTGTGTTTACATCGTATTTTTCACAGCCTTCTTTTATTAAGAAGTCAGCCTCTCAAGATCGAAGTGGCCAAGAACTGACTTTGTTTTTCTCCATCAAGGGTTGCTTCCTTCCCTTCCTTGATGGGAACACTGGCCTGTAAGGGTGGAGGAAGGAGGAGGAGGATGGTGTAACCCATTTGCTCAGTGTCAGGCTCTGGCTAAGTCCTGTAGACACACAAAATATGGAGAACATGGCCTCTATTTCCCCTGGAAGGCCCATTCCATTGGGAGATTCAACACGTAAGTACGTGAGAAGGCAAATAAGAGAGGCCAGTGCAAGACACGACCCATCGGAGCTCGAATTTACGTAAAAGCAAGGGTGTCCTTGAGCAATGAAGAGGTCTCCAAGGGCAGGCTGGGAAGCCAGAGGCTCCTAGGACTGGAGAGGTGGACAGCAGGGGAAGGACGTTCCAAGACCGAGGGTTCCCATGTCCGTGACAAGACCACATGCTCCTGCACCGACCTCAGCTACCCGATCACAGGAACTTCAGCAGGAAACTCTCCCTCTGGCTCCGTGGGAACGGCGTACACACCTTCTCTGCTTTCTCACCTCAGCAGGACGTGAATTTCAGGTCGCCGCAGGGACGCCGCTTTCTTCACTGATTCATCATGGCTGGGCGGTCAGGGCCCTGGGATGGGCTTGGATCTGCTGCTGCACCTCGGGTTAGACAGAGGGGGTGTTCGCTCCACAGGTACAGCCCCATCCCTTCCACACCCCCGTGACATTACCCGCTGCTCACTCCCTCTGCTTCTTCCAGATGTCTGCTTGCTTGTTCTTCGGTGAAGCTCTCCGGGGCCCCTTATCCTTCAGACCATTCTCAAAATGGTCCCTGCTCCGAAAGAATAGTTCCTCGAGCCTCGTCCTGTCTTGGTCACCTCCAGGCTCTCTGCCTGAGAGGTAACTGCTTCCCAGGAGGCTCTCAGACACTTTGTGACAATACTTCCTGGATGGACACAAGCTCTCAGTGGTCTGGCTTTGCCGAGAATCGTGAGGCTGTGGCTTGCACAGGGCTGAGCCTGTCTCCTACACCTGTGATATTTATGAAGAGCTAGTCCAGTTGAAATCAGTTCCACTTGGGATGGTTGTGCTGTGGCCCTTCAAAATCTCCAGAGTTCCATCTCTCCTCTTTCCCCCTGGTTTCTAAGCCCCGGGCTGGTTTCTCACTTCTCTTAATGGGCGCTCAAACAAGCTGAGTTGTCTTCCAGAAGCTTATGCCATCTTTATTTTACTTTGAACTGGATGCCTAATCTGGCTGGACTCAGTCCTGGAACTTGGCTCTGGGTTTCCTCTGCCCTGGGACCACACTGCTCCTCCGTGTGAGGTCTCCCCCGGCAGCTGGGTCGTTGTCTCTCCTCGGCATTCACGCACTTTACAGCTCAGCCTCATAATAAGTGGTCTGACTTAGGCTCTGGGACAGCAGCGACCAGTAGGTTTGAAGGGTAAGGTGGGGTGAACAGGGTGTGTGTGGGTCATTCTATCCGGGACCCATACCTGCCAGAAAGATCCAGGACTTGATGTAACGTCGAGGATGAGGAGGTGGCCCTGCTTACCGCCTTCCTCTTCTGCATTTCCTGCTGTGCAGGTGGCCCTTTCCTTCTGTTTCAACTAGATTCCCACCCCAGTCTGTTAATAATCATTACATTGCTGAGGATGATTAGTGCTGGTGTAGCAAACAACCCCGCTTCTCAATGGTCGAGTACACGAGAAACGTGTCTCTCACTCCCATGAGGTCTGATGAGCACGTGAAGCTCTCCCCAGCCGCTCTCTGCCCAGGGTGTGACTCGAGGCTTTGGGCTTCGTCTCTGGGGAGAGCCAGCTTCCTCTGGAACATTTGCTACTGAGAGGCAGAGCTTGAGGGATTACATGGTACATTAGTTTCTTTTAAAAAATTATTGATTGATTTTTAGAGAGAGACGGGGAGAGAGAAACATTGATTTGTTGTTCCACTTATTTACACATTCGTTGGTTGGCTCCTGTATGTGCCCTGACCAGGGATTGAACCTACAATCTTGGTGCATTGGAATGATGCTCCGACCACCTAAGCTACTCGGCCAGGGCCAAGTGTGTTCTTTTCTTAGGGCTTGTATAACAATTGTCATAAATTGGGTGGCTTAAAACAACAGAGATTTATTGTCTCACGACTGTGGAGGCCAACATCCAAAATGGAGGGGCTAACAGAGTCGGCAGCAGTGGAGAAACTGAGGGAGACTCCGTTGCATCCTTTCTCCTGATGTCTGTGCTGCTGGCCATCCTTGAGCCTCACAGACACCCAACTCTCATCTCTGCCTCCACGCTCACTTGGCCCCCTGGCCTGTGTATCTGTGTGTCTTCTCGCTCTCTCTCTTCCTCTTGTAAGGACAGCTGTCACTTGATTTAGGTCCTACCCCAAATCCAAGATGATCTCATTTTGAGATCCTTGACTTAATGACATCTCCAAGGGTTTTCCCCCCCGTTTTCTATGAGGTCACTTTCACCAATGCTGGGGGTCAGGATTTGAACAGAACCCTTTGGGGGCCCCCTTCAACCTGCTGCATGTGGTTTGTTCTATTGTCAGTCCTAGAGCAGCACGCAAGTCGAGCCACACTCCACTGGCCAGACCTGGTCCCCCCCACGGCTGTCCTTGCCAGGGAGCTTGGGAAACGGAGGTGGGGGCACCTGGCCAGTCTCTGACACTGGTGATGCTCAGGAAGAACTTACCCTTTGCCTGGTGCCCTGCTGAGGACTTTGCAAGGACAACCTCATTGCAATCATCTTCATCCTCACAAGGGACCTCCGAGGTAGATACTTATAGATATCCACCTTCCAGATAAGTAAGCAGAGGAAATGCAAATTGTTTTTGAGTGCTTTCAAAACCAAGGTCGTTGAAGAGGCGGAACCCCTGTCCTCACGGAGCAGACTGTTTTCGGAGCCTGCGCCTGTAGCTCCCGTGTGCTGAGGCCCCCAGCGGGACGGACTCTCGGCTCTTTGTCCTTGCGGGACAGAGTTAGCGCCCTTCCCCACGAGCCTGCGCTCACACCTGCCTTCCGCATCGCCGGGGCCTGACCTGCTTGGAGCAAAGTGCTCACTGGGCGTCACCCTCCCTCCGAAACGCTCCATCCTTCACTCTGCGAAGTGTCTCAGTGTTCTTTTCTCCACAACGGCTGGTGCAAGGCCCCCTCGATGGACGCTGACAAAACAACCGAAGTTCTTACTTTCTAGTCTAGCGGCCGGATGGCATCCATCGGCAGGCATGGCCATGCAGGTGTCCCAGGTTATCGAAGTAAATGGTGAGGGGAGGGGCTGGCTGCTGGAGCCCGTTGTCTGTAGGCCCCGCGCAGTCGCTGATGACCTCCGAGTGCGAGGACACTGCAAACGCACTTCCTCTTTGGCTGCTCGCAAGCTGCATTTCCAGCATAATCTACCTTAAGCTGCACAACATCAGTCGGCAGCTCGTTTGAAGTAGATCCAAACTACCTTGTCTGAACAGGTCACCGTGAGCCAGAAGCCCTTGCAGTCACGACCCAGGGAGGGGGAGGGGGGCATCAGGGTCCCTACTGCCCTTTCTGTCCTGGAAAACTGTCTTGCGGGCTTGCGGCAGCGCAGAGGAGTTACAAAAGGATGCTTGTGTAATTTCGTGCTCCATCGCTGGTTATCGATCCGAACCTGTCTTGTGTAGGTAGCAGAGCAAAAAAGTATTTTTTTTTAAAGAAAAAAAGGGAAGAAAGGCAGGAAGGGAAAGAAAATAATGTTCCTCTAGCTTGGTTTGCAGGTCACAAAAGCCACTTCTCTCCATGCGCTTGACAAGCGCGTAGCTGGAGGATATCCTCGTCTGCTGAACGTTCCGGGAAACCTGCTCTGGGCTTCTGCAGATGCAGTCATCTCGGTATGGCAGCTGGGGAGCTGTGGTCAGTCCATGGATGCGGGGGCACCCGAGGGCATGGGCTGGCACCGGCTCAGCTGGCACTTGCTGAGTACAAGCCACGGTATCGATTCTACAGGAGCACGGAGCAGAGAACGCGATTGGCACGCACAGCGTTCCTGCAGTCTGCCTGGGTTAGGCGCAACGTGAAGACATGGCCATCTGTCTGCAAGAAGGTTGCTTTTGCGTGGAGGTGAGAGACAGGCCCACGAATAAGGCAGAAGTGTCGAGTCCTTTGGCAGACAGAGAGATGAAGAATGGGAAGGGCGTGAGATCGGTTTCCACTAAGAGGATATTCCATGGAGAGGTACGCGTGAGTCTTGAAGAAAGCACAGAACTTCGACATATGGAGACAGGGAAGGGGATTTTTCCGGGGAGGGGGCAGACGCAGGGGCAAGAAGACATTCTGCTGGGAGAAGAGCAGCTGTTCCAACTTGGGGAACGCATGGGGAGTCTGGACTGGTGGGGGGCATCGAAGCCCGGAGGAGCTCGGGAAGGCCAGGCCAGGTTACAGATGGCCACTCTGGCAGGGCCGGCCAGCCGCCGTTCCCCAGCCCGTCTTCTCCGGGTCGTGGGAAGGCAACCAGTCTACACCTCCCAGCCTTCCTCGCAGTGAGGCGTGGCCATGTGACCGAATTCCAACCATGACGCAGGAACAGAAGCCATCTGCCAGGAGGAAGAAGCAGACACTATGGAAAGTAGAAGGCGCGTCTGTGCGACTTTACAGCTACTTCCTACCATGCCAGCTGTCACCACCACCACCATCACAGCTGCCACCACTCTCTCAACGCCACCATCCCCGTCACTACCACCACTGTAGTCACCACCACCACCCGCAACGCTGCCACAACCCCTCTCACCACCACCACCACCGTCATTACTGCAGACAGGAGTACTGAGCGCACCTGTTGTACCAGGTGTTGTGCTAAGTACTCTCATGTTTTGCCTCGTTTAACTCTGACTTTGACCCCTCGAGGTGGGCACTGTGATGAGCTCATTTTGAAGATGTATTTAGTCATGGGTTGTTGTCTAGACTCAGGACTTTTAGCCTACCTGTGCTTTTGCAGTTCTTTGAGGTTAATTCTCAAATCACAGTATTCAGACAATGATTTAGGCTTAACTTTCCTAGTCACGTTCATGCAAAGTGCTGTAGTCTTTTAGCTAATCTGGACTCGCACACCAGTGTGTTTGAAGATGAGCACATTCCCCAGCAGGCGGACGGGTATCTGGAAACGGCTACGAGCTATAGCTATTCAGTGCCCCAGGCCTCTAAAACTTGGGCACTAAAAGCTATTGCCTTTGTAACTGTTCTTCACCATTATGGTGCTTAGTCTACTGATAAAATTGAACAACTAGAACAAAAGGAACATTTCGTTTGAGAAATAAAACGAGGTGTTTAGAGACCTGACCTACAAAAGAACAGAAAATAGATGAAGATGGGTTTCCAAACAAAATGTTCTGACCTGAGTGCGGAATCTCGTCACCACCTCCATTAACCCCTTCCGCATCTCTGCGGTCACGTCATCTACCAACCTTGCTCTCCATCCATAGACACGTGACCTGTGTCTCTAGTCTCTTTCCTTCCAACCGTTTCCATTTCACGGTCACAGTTTTTCAGCTCCGCCCCCATCTCAACCACTTATCAGAGTGCTCATTCCCCTCCCTTCCTGGCGCAGTGCCTGTATGTCTTTGGTTAAATCTCACTTTAAGAAAGGTTACAGCGTTCTCCAAGGCCTAGAACGAAGACAGCGATGCTCCGCCCCACCCTTCCTATCCCCAGGTTGCCTCTACCAAAGGGAACATCTTGCGGCATTTTCAGATGTTTCTTGGAGCCTTTACCACCGTATTTCTAAAACACGCTTATAGTACAACTCTTAATCCTTCAGTTTCAGACATTATATATGGGCTTCTAAATGAAATGTGAAGGTTTGTCTCCTTCTCGACCTCCCCTTCTGCTATTCCATCAATACGATTGCGTTTCCGTCAATGCCAGCATTTTTATTGTGCCCATGTTAATATAACGCAGAGCTGAGTCACTGAACGTGCTGTTGCTACATTTTCTTTCAGCATGTTTTTATTCGTCTCATTTTTATTTTTCTTCGGTTTTATGAACTTACCACTATGTTAACCTCAAACTTTCCAACGAAAGTGTATCTGGTCCTCAATGTATTCGAATACCTCATCTGTAGTTTCCTTCATTATTTTTTTTTTTTTCTGACATATTCCTCCATCCTCTTGCTCCAATAGGACGGCAGCACAGCCTTCAGCCTGGGGTGTCTGTCTGTCTGTCTGTCCATCCCTCAGGCAGTCACTTCACCTCTCTCCTCTCTTCGGGCCACACTCTATTTCTCCTTCTCAGTTCACTTTCATGGTCACGGAATACATCTCTGGGATTCCACTAACAAAGAGTATCTGGAAGGTATGTTTTTTGAGACTGTGCATTTTTAAAGATGTGTTTTCTTAACGTGGACAATTGAACGATAGCTTGACTAGCTATAAAATTCTTGGCGGCGAATAATTATTTTCACATTTTCTTATATTGTTTTTTCTATTGATTATTTAGACAATAGAATTCATTCATTAAAAGCATATCATTTGACGATTTTGGTAATTGGATATAATTGTATAATCACCGCTATAAGGGAGAGAACAGTTCTATCTCTCTAAAAAGTTGCCCCTCTACGGTTAACCCTCAAGCTCTGATTTGTGTTACTATAATTTTCTCTTTTCCAAAATTCTGTATGAATGCAATCGCATAGTTTTTAGACTCTTGTGTTTGTCCTTTGTCACCTATCATAATGTTTTTAAGATCTATCCATGTTGTTGTACGTGTTAATATTGTATTCCTTTTGATGGCTGAGAAGTATCCCGCAGTGTGAATATACAGCATTTTTTTCACTCATTAACTGATGAACACTTGGTTTGTGTCAGTTTTAGGATCTTATGAACAATTCTGCCGGGAGCCTCCACGTACGAATCTTACGTGGATCTCTGTTTCTGTGTCATTTCCTTGCCTGTGAGTGTGCAGGGCTTCTGGGCTACGTGGCGAGTGTGTGTTTGGATCCGGGGGAAACGGCCACCCTGAGCCACCCGAGTTTCCGCCTGCAGGGCGTGGGGGCGTGCTACTTCCACCTCCTCGTCGGCCCTTGACCTTGTTTCCTGAGGCTGGCGAAGGTGTTCCTCGCTCTGCTCTTGGCTCCATTTCGATGAAGAAAAATCACATGCCACTCCGATTTCCCATCTCCTGTCTGTGCCCTTGGGGTTTCCTTTTTACCCCAGTTTTCTGACGGTTGACAGTGACGTGTGTTGAAGTAGGTTTCCTTCAGCCTCTTTCTCACCAAATGTTTAAAGCGAACTTCCCAACTGGAGTCTCACACCCTTCAGTTCATGGAGACTTTCTTAAATTACTTATTTGGTAACTTAGTCCACTGTCTTTTTTTTTTTTTTTTTTTTAACTCATTTTCAAAAACACCTATTGTTTGGATGTTAGCTTTCTGGAATGATCATTGCATTTTGTTTATTTTTCTCCCCTATTATTCATTTCTCTCTTTTTTTTATGAATACACATGCAAAATCCTTAATATTAGCAAATTGATTTCAACAGCATATAAAAAGAATTATTACTATTAATAAATGTGATTTGCCAAAGAAATGCAAAGATGATTTAATTTTGTCTTATTAGCTGAAAGATTTTTTCAATTTTGTCTTTCAGTTCTTTTATTGTGTTTTCCATTTTGAGCTCGCATTTATAGTTTCCAAGGTCTATTTTTTGTTGTTGTTGACTGAATGTACTTGCTTTTAATAACACCTTATTCTGGCTTTATTAAAACAGTGTTCACCAGGATAGTAACTATAGTTTTTCCCCCAAAGACATATTATTCTCCTTGTATCACCCTTGTTCCTTTTTCCTTATTTGTTTGTTTTAGAATTTGTCTTTCCTTTCACGCTAGATCAGTGATTCTCAACCAAGCAGGTGGGCGAGGGAGGAGAAGGAGGAGGATTTTAACCTCAGGGGACATTTGGCAATGTCAGGAGATATTTTTGGTTGCCACAGCTGAAGTGGGTAGAGGCCAGGGATGTTGCTAAGCATTTCACAAAGCACAGCATACCCCCGCCCCAACAAAGAATTTTCCAGTCCAAAACATCAATAGTGGAGAGGTTAAGCAACCTTGCGTTGCTAGATGCTTTTGTCAGCTGCCTGCTGGTCCTTGGCTGTCTGCTCTTAGTCATATGCATTACAGTGACCTATTGGTAGAGCTGGTTGACTGGTGGATTCAACGCAGAGGAACTTGGCTGGGCTTTTTTCATTGCTCTTTGTAGGTCATTGTCAGAGGAACCCTGCACTCTCCCAGTGCCGGTGCGGAGGGGCAAGAGCCGAAGCCTGGTGGCCTGTGTGCCGCACACCGAACAGGAAAGGGCCCAGGGGTCTCACCGCTGAGGGCGCAGACTTTAACTTAACTTTCTCGAGTTTCGGTGCACGCCATGCCATTGGCAATTTATACTCTGCCTCTGCTGTAGTCTCTCCGGGGAATAAAGGTGAGCCATCTGCCCGGTCGAGATGGATAACTCAGGATGTGATGCCCTCACCCGGACTTGCACCCAAATGCTCCCGTTTCTGGTGATACCCATCTTCTCAGTGCTCACCTGGGCTCCAGCCTCGGCCCGTCCTCCCAGGGGGTCACTCCCTCCTCCAGAGTCGACTCTGCTGCCTTTTCCCGGCAGCTCTCCCTTCAACACCAATTCTACCGCCAGCTGCTCCCTAAACTCCTAGTGAGTGATCTCACCTCCCGCCTTAGCATGAAGATCTCACCGCTCACCACACCGCAAAGCCCAGACCCCGCTCCTCCTGGGGACGACATTTCTCAGTCCCCCCTCTTTTCTGGCTCCTGTTCAGGAAGACACGTCCCGTCCTGGAGAAGGTGCACCGTGGCTCCCGGGTGGGATCAGCTCCTTCCAGTCTCTTTAGGGAAGGTGCCCCGTGACTTTATTCTTTTTCTTCAATTGGTAGTTTCTCCCTCATCACAGCTTCCCCCTTTTCCTGTAAAATATGGTGAGGTCTACTCTGCCTTTTAAAAACAAAATCATGCCATGACCCTGGTATTTCCTAAGACTCTTCCCTTTCCCTCCAGAGCCAAATCTCTGTTTAAAAGTTTTCGAAACTTCTCCAAAGCACTGACCTACCTGACACGCATGGCCCGCCCCCCGCCCTCCGCACCCTTCCGCGGGTCACAGAGCAGTCTCGCCTTGCACCCTCTCTGAGATCATCCGACGCTTCCCTGCCCTCCGGTCACGGCCCTGTCTCGCTGGCTTCCCCGCCCCTGACTCCTGGGTCTTCCCCTTCCTCCCGCTCGCTCCCAGAGGGAGGCATCACTTCAGGCTCCGCACTCTGCTTTCGTTCTTTCTCCCCAGGACAACCTTGTTTACACCCATGGCCTCTGCCGGTTGGCTACCCGATCTTCATCATCATTCCTGGTTTTCAAAGCTCAAGCTTCATATAAGACACATCTGAGGGAAATACCATTTTTTAAAGACTGCGTGGAAGGAAAAAAGGTGGTAGCCCACATAGCGTTACAACGGCTAGGTACGTGGGCGGAGGGCAGCGAGCTGTCCACCGGCTGCGGGTCCTGGGCGGTCTGCCGTCATCAAACATGGTAAACAGCCTCCCAGCTCACCAGCAGACTCAGTCTTGGAGCCCTCTCTCTACAGTAAATCTTTGCCTTATTCTGCCTTCATCTGGGACCCTTTTAAATGCCTAAACCATTCACATATTCCTGTTTCCCAAATTACTTTGAAATTACAGGTTAGAGTCCATCGGCAGCTCGACCGAACAATGGCGGTCTTTCGTTCTTTGTAAGTTCGAAATGAAGGCCAAATGTTGTTAATTCTGTGACGCGGAGAACAAAGGAGCGAGGTGCACCCCCTCCGAAAGCCACGTCTGCTCACGCATTCATTGTGCTGCCCCTGGGTCAAGTCTCGTGGTTTGGATTCCTGGCCCCGGATCGCACTGCAGTCGCCGGGGGTGCTTTCAAAACACGCCGGCACTTGGGCTCTGCCCCTTGACCAGTTACGGGGCTCAGGCAGCCGCGCTTTTCATGTGACTCCCCTGGGCAGGCGGAGCTGAGAGCCTCCGCTCCGGTGGGTTTTTTGGCTTTGTCTGACTTTTATTCCCTTTGGGCCAAGACTCGAATCTGACTCTGGTGGTTCTCAGAGTTTAGTGTGTGTTAGAATCATGTGGAACACTATCATTAAGACGCATCTCCGCGCCTCCCCCTGAAAGCTTCTCGTGCAGCAGGACCGGGGTGGGGCCCAGCGGTTTGCATATCTACGAAGCTCCCGGGGGTGGCTGCTGCGGCTGCTGGGCTGCACTTGGCTAAGGGTGCTTGCCTTCTGGGGTCTGCTTCTCAGGCTGAGCGTGAGCACCCACTCTTCACGTTGGCACCGAAAGTCCCTTGTCTTGGGAAACCCCTCAGTCTTGAGAAAACTGGGACAATTGGTCGCCAGAAATGTATGTCCCTATCCTGATGTCCAGAACCTGCGAATGCGGTCTCATTTGGAAAATAGGGAAGGTGAAGAGGGTGAAGGGGGTCACACACAGGGTGGGGGAAGAAGAGCAGGCCTTGGGCGGCGAGCACACCAAGCAATACACCGATGACGTGTTCTGCAATTGTGCCCTTGAAAATTATATAATGTGATTAAAGAATGTCACCCCAATACATTTATATATTTTTTTTAAAAGAAAAGGGTCTTTGTAGATGTGATGAAGTTAAAGATATTGAGGTGAGGAGATCCTTACTGGGTTATGTGCATAGGGTCCCAAAGCCAATGACAGCTGGTTTTTATGTGTTTATTTTTTTAATGCATCAGAGGAAGATTGTGTGCCCAGAAGAGGAGGTCATGGGGCCACCCACCAAGGCAGAGAGCTGAGTGATCCGGTCACAAGCCCGGGAACGCAGGAAGCCACCAGGGGCTGGGAGAGGCCTGGCGTGGATTCTCCCCTGAGTCCTCAGAGGCAGGGTGACCCTGCGGACACCTTGACTTTGGACTTCTCCAGAACTGTGAGAAAATGTTTTTCTCTTGTGTTGAAGCCACTGAGTTTGTAGTAATTTGTCACCGCAGCCACAGGAAATGAGTACAGGCACAGTCCTCCTAAGCACCGCTCTTCTGCTGGGGATCCTTCCTGTCTCTGGTGCCCAGCCAACCTGTGACATTCTGACAACACCCTGCTGCCCCTGGGACTGGCTGAGTGACTGCTGAGTCTAGGACAACGCTTTCCGGGAAGAACAGGCTAGAAACCAGCGGAGTACAGCTAATAGGATGGGGTAAAAGTTCTGGAGAGCATCTACAGCAGGCCATTAAGCAGCAAATTGTGTAACTAAAAAATCTACTAATATTAAATGGGCCACTTTGTTATGCAGGGTACGGCAGGCCAACAATCGTGGATGGCCTGGCCGATGCATTTTGGAACCACAGTGCTCTGGGCACAAAAACGAAACCACGAGGAGAAGCCTGGAGCGTGGGCGCACATCCTCGGCCACGGGGGAAGTACTTCATCCCCTGACTCTGGGGCCGAAGGGCTTTCTGTGTTCTGAGAAGCTGTTGCGCCTTCACATCAGTGGGCCACACGGAGCCGGGGCCCAGGTGAAGGGGCTGCGTCACCCCCGGGGCTCATCCGGTCAACTGCAGGTCACTCCTAAGGCCTGTAGCCGAAACGTTGGGGAGAGAAAGGCTCAGCTACGTACAGCAGCTCCAGAAAGGGCAGCCCGCCTGACAGCAGTCTCTGAATCCCGTGCCCTGGGCCGGTCCTGCCCTGGAGCACCAGGGGTGGGTCCCGAGGGCCCCCAGACGGGCGCAGTCTGCTTTCTCCACGTCTTCTGCCTGTTCTAGTGTCAGGCCCTGCTGAGTCGGAGTCACGGCTTCCTCTGGGTAGTCAGCTTCCGGACAGTCTCTGCGTGGACCACTGTGTGGATGCCCAGCGCAGGCTGCGCAGTCACGGCCTCTGCCTAGCGTATCCTGAGCCTTGTGACACCTCTTCCTCTGTGTCTTTTTTTAAGGTTGCTCATCAGTTGTCTCAGGTCCATTCTCCCACACACTGAGATGATGAATTATTTCAAGACAAGAACCTGGCCACCTGCTCTTTTCTAACTTTCGAGGATCCCAGGCCTGGCACCAGCCCGCAGTGGGATTTTATCCGATACAGACATTTTATCTGATACCATTTATTTTTATGATTGTACCTAAATATAAATAAAACCCTTCCAGTTCAGCTGGGAATCGAATGGGGCCCGCCAAACGGGCCTTGCCAGCTGGTCAAGTGTTCTGGAACACGAGGGAGAGGACCCCCGCCGCAGCCCTGGGAGAGGGCGGTCCAGCCTCGGGCCCAGCTCAGCTCCTGGCCCCTCTGCAGACACTCAGTGACCGTGTGCTGAATGCTCGCTGCCCAGGGCCTAGCCGCACGCACCGACGAGCGATGGCACCCTCTGGGTGTTGCTGCGTGACAGAGGGGATCTGTTCTGAAACTCAAGTTCGGCCACGGCTGTTCTCAATGGACTGACTTCACTCCTGAGACTGTAGAGGCACATCTCAAGTTACATGTTACGTCACGTCCAGCCCAAGGCATGACTGGCCCAACGGCCGGCCACGTACTTGAAAACCGGAGGTCCAGCCTAACAAGTCACATACAAGTTCGTTCTGTTCTCCAGTGTTTGGGTTGAAAATTGCCCCCAGGGGATGCGGTTGATCTTCCGGGAAGACGCTTCGTTGGTGGCGTGTTACCTTTCTCCCCTCTCCTCCGGAACCCTGGGGTTCAGGGTCCTTCTGCGTAGCCCTCAGCTCTGACTGGCCCAGAGAGCAGCTGTAAGGAGAGATGTTAGAATAGTGATTTTTAAACAGGGAGTGATTCACAGTTTGTGAAATGTAAGGGTGTAAGATCTGATACTTAGCTCTCCCAGCTACCTCTGCAGCCAGCTGTGGAGGATAATCTTCGAGAAAATCTGAAGTGCTTATGGCTAAAAATAGAAGCAAGCTGTCAAGATGCAAGGGGCTAGTGTAACAGGCTCTGCAATCTTTTGCCCCCCGAAGTAGAATTGTTAGCAAGCTAACATGCGGGGGGATTTTAACACACAGATGTACTGTTGAAACTTTTAATTTGGTAAGGCTAACATAAAAAATGCGTTGCTTGCAAAGCTATCAATAATTTAGATGTTGGTTTCTGTGGAATTTATTTGCTGGTTTTACTGAGATTTTGGGGGCGAAAGAGTGACTGTTTTGGAATATTGTTGAAGTTATGCTATGTAAAATCTTTAAATTGGAGAAAGAAACGCTTGAAGGGAAAATAAAACAAATTATCTCCTATCAATGAGAAGACAATGATTTTAAATACTATAAATCTTGTATGTATTAACACATTGGTGCAAAGCTAAGAAAACACTTACGTTGTTGATTCCTAATAAATTTCATTTGGACTTTATTACTTGGTCCCAAATCCAAAGCAAATTTTGTACAATGAATTTATTATACTAAAGAAGAAAAAATGTAGTCAGACTTCCTGCAAATAAAAACTGGCCATGTTCCCTTGGCTATTGTTCTAGGAAACTATTTCTAGAAGCTTACTAATATCTTTAAAGCTTAGAAGTACAAGCCAATGTCACATAAATTAAATTAAGCTTATGACAAATTAGTTTCTTTCTAGTTCTAGCACTCTCAACAAACACCATACAATAGATTTTTAAAAATAAATTCTGACCTCGGGGAGTTACGGTACACAGTAGAATAAAACTACACAGAAATTGTATTTTAAAAAAATTATGTGAGCACGCTGACTCTGACTTTGGTGTTATAGATGGACACTGGCTTCTAAGCACTCAATTTAAAAGAAAACTTAAAGGTAAGAAAACTGAATTTCATGAAAATAAGTGGAGCTTCTGAGGGTCTCAGAGTTCAGTTCATCCAAGGATGAAGACGGTTCCATGAATATGCAATTAAATCATGAAGACGCATTTTGAGAGGCACTTAAATGTGCCTTTGCTAACTGACTTTCCAAGTGCCTTACCACTGTGCATCCTCCGAATATTTCCTCCTGACTTTATAAAAAATGTACTTTATTGATTATGCTATTACAGTTGTCCCATTTTTTCCTCCCCTTTATTCCCCTCTGCTCTATACCACCCCCTCCCACCATCATTCCTCCACCTTAGTTCCTGTCCACGGGTCGTGGATATAAGTTCTTTGGTTTCTCCATTGCCTATATGATTCTTAACCTCCCCCTGTCTATTTTGTATCTACCATTTATGCTTCTTATTCCCTGTAAAATTTCCCCCTCCCTTCCCCCTCCTCCTCCCTGCTGATAACCTCCATGTGATCTCTACTTCTCTGAATCTGTTCCTGTTCTAATTGTTTGCTTAGTTCATTTTTGTTTTTGGTTTGTTTTTATTTTTAGGTTCGGTTGTTGATAGTTGTGAGTTTGTTGTCATTTTACTGTTTGTATTTTTGATCTGCTTCTTTTTTTTTTTTTGATAAGTCCCTTTAACATTTCATATAATAAGGGCTTGGTGATGATGAACTCCTTTAACTTGACCTTATCTGGGAAGCATTTTATCTGTCCTTCCATTCTAAATGACAGCTTTGCTGGATAGAGTAATCTTGGATGTAGGTCCTTGCCTTTCATGACTTGGAATACTCCTTTCCAGCCCCTTCTTGCCTGGAAGGTTTCTTTTGAGAAATCAGCTGAGAGCCTCATGGGAACTCCTTTGTAGATGACCATCCCCTTATCCCTTGCTGCTTTTAAGATTCTCTCCTTATCTTTAATTTTGGGTAATGTAATTCTGATGTGCCTTGGTGTGTTCCTCCTTGGGTCCCACTTCTTTGGGGACTCTCTGAGCTTCCTGAACTTCCTGGAAGTCTATTCCTTTGCCAGATTGGGGAAGTTCTCCTTTGTTATATTTTCAAATAAGTTTTCAATTTCTTGTTCTTTCTCTTCCCCTTCTGGCACCCCTATGATTCATATGTTGGAATGTTTAAAGTTGTCCTGGAGGTTCCTAAGCCTCTCCTCATTTTTTTGAATTCTTGTTTTTTTCATTCTGTTCTGGTTGAATGTTTCTTTCTACCTTCTGCTCCAAACCATTTATTTGAGTCCCGGTTTCTTTCCCTTCCCTGTTGGTTCCCTGTACATTTTCCTTTATTTCACTTTTCATAGCCTTCACTTTTTCCTCTACTTTGTGACTGTACTTGACCGTTTCTGTGAGCATCCTGATTACCAGTGTTTTGAACTGTGCATCTGATAGGTTGGCTATTTCTTCATTGCTTAGTTGTACTTTTTCTGGATTTTGATCTGTTTTTTCATTTGGGCCTTATTTATTTGTCTCAGCACACCTGATATGTAGTAAGGGGCGAAGCCTTAAGTATTTGCCAGGGCAGGGCAACTACATCACTGTGTTGTGACGTTGTACGTGGAGGAGGGGTCTGAGAGGGAACAATGCCACTTGCTCAGCTCTCTGCTGCTTTCAGTCACTGCCCCCACTTCCCACAAACATTCTGGGCCCTTCTGGTGCTAATTCCTGGGTGGGTGGTTTTGTGTATGTTCTAGGACCCTGTGGGTCTCTCCAACGAACTCTCTTGTGAGGCTGGGAGTTTATCCTGCTGCCTCAACCCCCACAGGTTTTTTCATTCATAGGTTTTGAGGTTTTACTTCCCCTCACTGCAACTCTGGGTTGCATGGCCTATCTTATTCCACAGTTGTTCCTCCTGGTTTATCTGCACATGAATGTGGGACCACCTGCTCCTTCAGCCGCCTCCTTGCCCACCCGGTCCTCGAACCACTGCCTTGCTGTGAGTCCTCTCTGCCCAGCTGTCTGTCTCTGCCCCTACTACCGGTCTGAATGAATGTTCTTTCTTTGACTCCTTCGTTGTGGTACTTCCATACAGTTCAATTTTCTGGAAGTTCTGGTTGTTTTTTGTTTTTAAATTTGTTGTCCTTCTTTGGTTGTGTGAGGAGGCAAAGTATATCTACCTATACCTCCATCTTGGCCAGAAGTCCTCCGTCAGAAATTTTCACAGGTGATCACCCTCACTCCCCAAGGTAGAGGTCACCAGGATTAGAGATGGGTCACAGGAGGCATTTTTGACTGTTAAGTCAAGGTCATTAGAAGGGGCAGCTGTGGGGCCCTGGTCACTACACAGGTGTCCTCGTTGCATTTTCCAAGTCACCTGTATTTAAGTTGACCCAACAACTTGCCTCTACCAGCTGATGTTTTATGGATAAGCTGAGCTGTCAGGTTGAGCTGGGTGTTCTTAATTCTTTTTTGGAGAGGTGCTGACCTGATGTTTTCTGCCTCAGATTCCAAGAGCGAGGTGAATTTATTTGGAAGTTCAAATTCTGTAAGTTTTTATGTTATCTTTAGCTGGGGCTTAGAAAGAAAATAGGAAAGCATTTATAAAAGGTGACTTTTCAAAGAGTGTTATTTCTACATTTTTATTTTTAACAGTTCGAGCAGAACTTTTAAAGACTGCTTTATGTCAGCAAGGAAGCTTACAGCATGAAACTCTTCTTAAAAATTAGAACATTACTAAAAATCCCAACAAAAAAAATAGTGCATTTTTGCCTACGTTAGGAAACTGAGGGACGGAGATAAAGTATAAAACAGAGTGAACAGTCCTGGCCTGAGTTCTTTCCTCAGATTAGGAAAATGAAGTAACTTTTGGCTTTACGGTTTTTTAAAGAGCATTTTTACATCAAAAACCTTCATTTCTGTTTCATTTCAGAAATCTTCCTGTGTGACCTTTCCTTCTATCTTTTAATACCCAGTGTTCCTCTGCCTTCAAGGAGGGCAAATTCCTCACCGTGGCTACGACCTTTGGTCTCTTCCACTGTCTTACTCTGAATGGTCATTTTTTTCTTCACCCAACCAGTTGTCCTGTAACCTCACCCTGGTTTTCCTAGTCCCTCAGCCTTCTCTTGTCTCAATTTCCCTACTCGGTCTGGATGAGATGACCACCCATTTTAACCATCTCTATCTGGTGTCCTGAATGGCAGGACCGGCTTCAATGTCCTCACTACCCACTGTGTTTACTGCCTAGCGTTGATTAAATTCCTGTGTGCATGTGAGTGCGTGCATCTCTGTGTGTGAGTGTGTGCATGTGTGCAACTGTGAACATGTACATGTTTCTGTTGTCTTGATGTTGAACCTTTAGATGCTAGTAGGGAAAGATACTCTGTTATGTGATTACGCTCAGCACCAAATTATTTTATAGAAACTCAGCTGTGACTTCCTTGCTACTGGCCATTGCTCATTGTTTATTCTAGTTAATTCCCTAGTGAATTGCCCACAGTGGCTGATCTGTCCTTCTTCTGTTCTCTTCAATTTTCAAACTTACTTCCTTAAACTGCATCCTTCTCTCAAGGTGCACCTGTGTCCTACTTCACTAAGAAAATATAAATTCTCCCTCACTCTTGGCTTCTTATACCTCAATATCTGAATTTCTCTTCATCCTCTAATATTTCAGAAGATAAAGTAACTCTTTTCCTTTTCATCACTGGAAAATTCTCCGCCATTATCTTTTTGACTATTCTTCCCATTTTTTTTCCTCTTTCTTCTCTTTGGGACACCTATGTAGGTTGGTCCTTCTGAGAGAGTATGTTATATGTCATTTATGCTCTTAATGGCTTTTCCCACTGTATTTTTCTCACTTCAGATTTGGTGGTTTCTACTATTTTTCTTCTGCTTTACTAATACTGTGTTCTGTGTGTCCAATGGGCTGTTAAACCTGTCCACTATTCTCTCAACTGGAGAATTATACCTTTTCCAATTTTTAGATGTTCATTTGATTGGACAAAATTCTTCATCTTTTTGTCTATATTATAATTCTTTACATTCATTTAAAAATGTAGGAATCAAGTTGAAATCCTTGTTTCTTATCTTCAATATCTAGCTTACCTGTGTTTCTACTTCTATGGAATGTTTTTGCTACTGATTATCGGTCATATGGTCTTTCCTCTTGGTGTATCTAATGTATATCATGTATAACAGAAAAATAGAGACTCCAGTTGTGGTGAGAGGATAAGAGACCAATCACCTCAGTACAGTTAAGGGTGAGCCGAGTTGGGACTGAGCTGCAATTTTAGGGAGACTCAGTTCATGTCTGGGTCAGCACTGTTTCTGGCTTTTGAGTAAGAGCCCAGCAGGTCTCAGCCTTGAAAGACCAGAAAGTTCAGTCCTGCCCTTCCGAGGTTTTTAATTTAGTTCTTTTTTAACTTGACATATGTATTAGTTACCTCTTTCTATGTAATAAAGTACCCCAAACTTAGCTGCTTAAGACAACAAACATTGTTATGTGAGTTTCTGTGGACCAAGAATTTGGAACCAGCTGAGCTGGGTGATTTGGTTGAGAGTCATTCATAAAGTCACAGCTGAGATGTTGGCTGGGGCAGGGGTGGACTTGGAGGGCATGATGCTAAGTGAAATGCTAGTCAGAGGAAGACAAATACCATATGATTTGGCTTATATGTGGAATCTAAAGAACACTACAAATGAACAAACAAAACAGGACAGACTCAGAGACACAGAGAGTGGACTAATGGTTGCCGGGGGGATGAAGGATGCAGGGCTGGATGAAGGAGGTGAAGGGATTGAGAAGTACAAATGGGCAGTTACGGAACAGTCACGGGGCTGTAGAGTACAGTGCGGGGAATACGGTCAGTAATATTGCGATAACCTGTGTGGTGCCGGGGGTACCGGAAACCCTGGGGGAACACTTGGTAAAGGCTGTGATCGCCCAACCACTCTACGACACGTCTGAAACTGGTACCAAATAACACTGCATGTAAACTGTCAAAGAAAAGGACACAAAGCATTGAATAATCACGATGGTTGGACAGGGAATAAGAACACGTGAATCTGTAATAACAATAACGACTTGTGACAAGCAGCTGGAAAAACGCGGTGTTGGCCGGGGCCGCCATCAGGAGGAAGACGGACTGGAGCTGCAAGGTCTGCTGCCAGCTTGGTCACCGGCCTGTCGCCTGTGCTCCTCTTTCCTCTCTGGCTGCTGGCCAGTGGCCGCATCTCTTCACTGTGCGGCCTGTCTGGAGGGCACCTGTGTGTCCCTAATGCCATGGCAGGGGGTTGTCCCCAGAAGGAGCCATTCGAGAGAGAGAGCAAAGTGGAAGTCACAGTGTCTTCATGACCTTGACCTGATGGCCTCGTGAGTCACGCTCCGTCCTGTCTTCCACATTCTAGTCCTTAGAAGTGAGCCGCCAGGTAGGACCCGCCCTCCAGGAAAGGGGACTTAGCGCCACCGAGGGGAAGGGTATGAAATGGGTGGTGAACCCATTCCGACCCCCACGCCTCCACATGCACCTTTCAGAGTCCAGCAAATGTGCTCAGGGAAGGGCTGCTGCGTGCGGGGGGGGGGGGGGGGGGGCGGGGGGGGGCAGACCCTCTGCCAGGCCGTGGTTTGAAGTCCCAAGAGAATGCAGAGAATTGGTTCGTGCTCTTAGCTTCCTCCCCGGTCTCCGACGTGGCTCCGGAGCTCAGAGAGGGTCCCAACGCCCTTCTCGTTTCCAGGTGGCCACGGCAGCCTCATGCGCCACGGGAAGCTTTGCTTTTTCTCTTTCTCTCAACCGAAGCTGTCTGCTTGTCCTGATCCCCAGCAACCACCAGGAATAGAAAGTTCCCCGGGGAAAAGTGGACGGCCATCATCCCAGAACGGTTTTCCCATATTTGGAATCTTAGTTCACTTGGTCCTAATTGCTTCCACAATCATGCGATGCTTTAAAAATACGACTTTGTACTTGATCCACCTTTCTGTGGTCGTTGCAGTGGGAGTTGGCGGGCCTTGACGACAACATCCCACCCCGAGGCCGACGCAGGTGTCTCTTTCTTTGGCAAGGAAAGGACCCCATCTGCCCTCCTGTTTCTGAGTCCTTGGTGGCCCTGCTCCACGGAGCGGATGCCTTTCCTGGGACCCCCCCTTCGCTCCTGGTCTGCTCCTCTGGCGTCCTGACAGCTTCACGTCTTTGTCTGCTAACCAAGTCCGACACCTCCCCAACCCGGGCCCCTCCCTGAGGGAAGCCGCCCTCGCATTCCCCTTTCTCTCCGGCGTCACAGCTGCCTCTGCCTCATCTCCCACGTATGTCCTTCCCACGCTGGTTTCCGGGTGCTCCCTGGAAGGTCCTCGGCTGACCTCTTGACAAAATCCGGAGGCTGCTTCTCAGTATCCCCCACTCCCGACCCCCAATCCCTTTTACTATTACAGACTCTGCCCTCGGCTCTCTCCTTTGGCGTTTCTCTCGAGGTGTGCTTGTGAGCACACCTGTCCCCCTTTTCTGGCTGTTCTCTCTCAATCTCATGACCACACGGGACTTCAAATTCCACACTTATTTGAGTGACCCCCAAACTCCCACCTGTAGTCTGTTACCTTTGCCTTGGGCAAGAAACCAGACTTGGAGTACTCGTCAGATACCTCCCTAGAGTCGGACCATTATTATCTTCAAACCAGTATTTGGGTCTGAAACTTTATTTCCACAATCTCCATTCATTCTTCAAGACTCAGTCCTCATTGCCCTCCCCCCCCCCGGCATCTGTCGCTGGCCCCCCGGGCTGCACGGTGCAGGGTGACGGGCGTTTCTCTGTGCTCCCGCGGGTCTCCATCGTAACACTCACCGCCCTGCACTGCGTCATCTGCTCATTCTCTATCTCCTGTTCCCTTAGAGTGATTGTTCCCAACCAGGGGGATTTTACGTGGTGACTGTTTGGGCACTGCTACTGGCGTCTAGTGAGTAGAGGCCAGGGATGCGGCTAAACATAATGCCCAGCCCGCACGACAAAGAACCATCCAGCCCCAAACCCGGTTGCTAGCGCTAAGAAAATTGGCTGGACCGGGAGTCTTTCAGGAAGGCTTCGCATGTGTCCCTGGTCTGTGAGCTGCAGGGCTCCATTCCCCGCGTGCACTCTGCAAACGTCCACTCGAGTCCTGAAAGGAGAGGAACTCATTGAATCCTTGGTCCTGCCTGTTTGTCTTCCCTAGGTTCTGTAATAGCTCGGTTCCTTTGTGCTTACTTGAACCTCACCTGTTCTCTACGATTCAGCTGAGATGCTGGTCGCACTCCTCAAGGTCCTACATGACTCCCTGGAGCTCCCCTCTCTCTCCTGTGGGCTCCCCAGCAATCGGCAGCCCCTGCTGTTCCAGGACAGTATGTTTCTCTGCTTCCACAGTTGCCTCCCAAGGAGTTCATCAGTCTCCTGGTTCTCAGTCTCTCCCGATCCAGAGGGCTTCCTGGGTAACAGTCTGTATCCCCTAAAATGAGGCAGAAATCAATGGATTATGCCAAACTTCTAGAAGCCTGGTGTCATTTGTTATCTGTTGACAAAATGCCTCACTGAGAACTCCTGGCGGGCTGGTGATGCCCCGTAGTATTTGTTATGTAAATTCCAATAACAGGACCTCCAAAACCAACTTGTTCAACAACAGCATCACTGCTATTAACATGCATCTTTCCATAGTGACGGACAATTTTTATTTCAATGGGTAACTACCAGTATGTTTGCAAAAAAAAAAAAAAAAAAAAAATCGAGCATGCCACTCAATAGCTCTACTTGGCTTACAGCACTGAAGGGTAGCAGAACATGTCACTCCAAAAATATGGTGCTTTGACATAAGGATTATTTTGAGCTGAAGACAGAGCAGATTGAAGAAAAGCTCTCTGCCCCTGGTGGGTGTGGCTTGGTTGGCTGGGCATTGCCCCCAATGGGAGAGGTCACCGAGGTAAGCGATCGATGCTTCTCTCCCTCTTTCTCTCCCTCCCTTCCCCTCTTCCTAAATAAATAAATAAATAAATAGATGCAAGCTTTGAAAAAAGGGGAAAACTCTCTGTTCTCCTGTTTGCCTAAAAGCAGGACGTAAATTTGCAGAAGTGCCCCCCTTCCCCTTGCTACCCCTTGAAAGGGCCGACGTTAGCCCCTGGAGACAACCCTAGGTCTTTGTCGGGCCAGAGAAGTTTCCTGGGGACTCTTCTGAACAAGCTGTACTTGCTAGCCCCCGTCTCCTGTTAGCTCCCCAACGTGGTTACAGTCCCAGGATTTGCCGCGCCTAGAAACCCAACGTCCTTTTACTACGGTTCAACATTTCTCTAAAACTACGTTGTTTTTTTTTGTTGAGATGCTGCATACACCCAAGTTCTAACTACCCCTTGCAGTCACTCATCACGGGGGGTTCCCGTGCATGAACTCTCTCCCTTGTTTATCTGTCTTTTGTCAGTCTCATTTATGGGGTTCCAGCCAATGAACTTAGGGTGGACAGAGGAAAAAGGCTGTGCGTCCTCCCCTGCAGCGCACCACCGAACCGTTACAAGCAGGTTCAGCAACAGGGCCGTGTATGTAAACACATCCTGTGGGGTGGCACCAGGGACGCAGCGGTCAGCAACAGCTGTGTCCAAGGACAGACCTGTCCTCACAGTTGCCAAATCCTTGCTCTTTGATGGTGGATTCGAATTTTTGAAATTGACTAAAGTCATTCAGAGTTGAGAATGGAGAGTAAAGGGGATTTGCCCTGGGCCTGCCCTGCAAGCTAAGAACACGGCTTAAATAAATAATTTTTTTAATTTTAATTTTAATTTTAATTGTTGATCTTGTACAGTTTTCTGTCTTTTACTCCCACCCCAGCCCACCGCCCCAGCCCTCCCCACCTCCCTCCCATTTCCATCCCCCCCCAGTTTTTGTCCAGGTGTCCTTTATACTTGTTGCTCTAAGCCCTTCCCCTTAAACCTGCGTTTCTTGAATCACTTATATGCAAGTTCAGAAAGCCATTTCAACGTGGCTTTATTTGTTTTAGCATCTGTTTGAAACAGCCCCCGGAGACTCAAGGGGGCGACTCTGACAGTGTCAGACCCGCTTTGGTACTAAGTTCGGTCACGGTCTAGTAATCTTTTGTCCGCACCCTGATTTGAAAATGTGTTTAAACACCTTGTGAAGAGGCAATGGTCCCCACTCTAACAGCAAAGACTAGAACATTCGAATGATTGGAGGGTAAAAAGAACATCCAACCTTTCCTTTGTGAATGACCCACAAAGTTTTTCCGTCGCTTTAAATTGCAGCATCTCTTTCCTGCCTCTGGCCAGGAACCTTCCGGGCATCGTAGATTAGGTTTCTGGGCTTCCAACACGAACGCATCGGTGGGGAGATAAATTACATTTAGAAGCTGCATTTTTATTTCGATGATGCATTGCTGATTGACTTTACACTCAATTTAATAGAGTAATTATTTTACTTCCCAGTGGCTATGACTTGCTCAGTGCCCTGGGCCATGTGCCAGGATCAAGGTCCCCTCTGCGGAAGTTATCAAGCCCTTTCATGGAGAAAAGAAAGATAATAGGTTCTCCCATCCATGCCTTCCAGCCCCACCAGCTATTTTGAACCCATTTTCATTTGCACTCCACAATTAATGTCTGTTCCAAAATAGCAGCACCACTTTATACAAATTAGGTGTTAGGAAAGGAATGGGCTCCCATGGTTATGGTTTTGATGTTAGTTTTTTAGTTTTATTTTCCTTTTCAAAATACGCACACATGCAAGTGGCCAACTGCAATTAAGACTCCTAACTCCGCAGTGCTGGGGTTGGGTTACGGTGGGCCATGCAATTGCATAGGGCCTAATAATTTCCACCACTCATTTTGTGTTTTAATTTATCTAATTTTTCCTCCCTGGGAAAGCTCAGTCTTTGCTCTTAAGGCCTTCAGCTGATTGGATGAGGCCCACCAACACTATGGAGGGCAATCTGTTTTACTCGAAGTCTAATGATTGCAATGATATTCACATCTACAAAAAACCTTTACAGCAACATCCAGGCTGGTGTCTGACCACACAACTGAGCACCCTGACCCGGCTAAGTTGACATAAAATGCCAATCAGCACACCTTCCTGGAATCACTTGGCTCCAGGGGATAGACCAGCCTGGGTATGGGGCCCCTTCTCAGGACACCCAACGGCCACTAACTGCCAGACACCTTTTCTTGTGCGCCTCCATCCCAGCCTGGGGACATACATTGTGTCGCAGTCTCATTATCTATTATTCAATCCTTGCATGAATTCTTGCCTGAGACAAGAAAAACTTCCTTTCACTTTATCTTAAGTTCTTCCAAATCTGCTGTTTCTGGTGTAATATGCGTTTCCATGGCCCCCTCTGGACTGTGGTTTCTGTGACTCAAACAGCTGTCCTTGTAAACTATGGTTTTCCAGTTTGTTGCAAAGCTTATTTTTAAACTCAGAGGCTGTGAGCCGATGCCCTCATTCTGCTGTGTCACCGCAGCAAGAAGGGACCATGGACAGGAAAGGATGCTGTGATGTCTGAGCTGCTGCCCGACCCAACAGAGGTGGGACAGGGCACAAGAAGAGTCCCCGGGGCTGTAGACGCTGAAGTTAACCGGTCACCACATCCGCGCTGCGTTTCTATGACATCAGACTGATGGTCACTGTGCGCCTGGACCAGAACCTTCTCCGTGGCCACCTTGGCCCCTTGTTCATCCCACACCTACTGCAGTTAGATTTCACCAACAGGAAGTTGAATGGGACAGAAGGATGCTCCCAGTTTTCCCTTACACTTGACGACTGTTTGGCACAGGCTAGGGAACGTGGCCATACATTTTTTTTAAATTAGAAGGAGAATTTTCTCATCATCTCTGGCTGGCACTGTTCTCACAACCACTGAGACCAAGGGCTTAATGAATTGGCACCTCTTTCTCCATAAAGTCCTCTCCTACAGTTCAGTTATAAAGCCAAAACCATGTATTTTTTATCACTCACATCAATTATTATAATTATGTTTTGAAAAATGAGACTTCTGAAGCACTGATACAGAAGGAAGATCTAATTGTGTTGCTTAGACTTAGTCCTCTGTGGCCCTCAATGACTTTCCAGTTGGTCTCAGGAAAAGCTGGCTCTGAAATAAGGCCTGTCTTTTAATTGCTAATTAAGACTACCTAAAAATGAGGCTCTATTTCTTTGGTCAAAGCTATAACACTAGCATCTAGGGGGCTCTCAATATTATTTGTTGAATAAACAAATACATGCTAATAATTTAGATTACTTGTTGAAGAAACAAATGCGTGTTAATAATTTAGATGCTCATATAAAATGCAAATTAGTCACCGAGTCACAGAGGGACGACTATCTGTGTGGCTTGAACTGCTTGACAATGTTGGCCCAGATATTGTCACATCCATTTCCCCATCTTGAGGGTCATTTGTCCATGAGCGAATCATCAAAACTTCCAGGGATAGGTGGGAATGAATTCCCTGGAAGCTTCTAGAACTAAAGGGAAGGCTGGAGAATCTGGTTCAGAGAAGGGGCAGGGCCTGTAGTCAGACTCAGACTCTGGCTGGAGCCAGAGGTACCCCGGTGTGGACATCAGGGTCAGCCCTCTGTCCACTTACTCCTGGACACCTAATGCCAATACTGACATGTCCCGGGGGCAGAGGTCACTTGGACATCTTCCTCTGTGTGGCAGCCACCATGAGCAGTTTTCTCCATCACCTTGGCATCTCTGGGTCACACTCCTCAATACAGAAGGTGGGGCAGAGGCGTCTTGTTTGGCCAAGCAGAAGTCCCATGCCCACTCAGTAGGCACACCCAGCCTTGCTGTCCACCAAGATTGGTACAAAGTGGGACTTTCCTCCAAAGAATGTTCAGAATCTCCGGGAGGAAACCCATGATGTTTACTGCTATGTTACAACTGAGTTTTGAACAAGCATAGTTTTACGGGAATGAACTCAGCCTGACCCCAAGGAAAGGGACGTCAGGCTTATCTGGAGCCATTGAGCATGAGTTGAGTTTGTTACAAACACTTGACAAACGTTGTTTATTGTTACCATGTTATTATCATCATTATTCACAGTATAGACCTATCCAGGCTTTTAAAATAGTGGGCAATAGCTAATTGAATGTAGATATTGGCAATATCCATAGGCTGGCCTTCGATGAGATTGTGCAGCGGGAATTTGGTCTCAGACATCCATCTCTGCATTTTCCACACTCTCCCGTCTGCCCCCTTTTCATCCCCACTTTCTTTCCTGTGGTTCCAGGCCCCCTATCCCAGTGCTATGGAGTCTTGTTCTTTGCTGGTGGTCAACTAATGTTTGTTAAAGGAGCTAAGGCTGAGAGGGGCTTAGATGCCAGCTCTCCAGAGCTACTTGTATTTATGCTGTGAGCTTGAAAAGATCTTCAAGTTTGCAAGTGAATGAATGAATCTTTAATGGTGACACCTACTGACACAAGAATAAGTAACATTTATTAAACAAGCACTTAGAATATTGGACATTGGACTAAATGTTTTGCACACATGATCTCCTGGCCACAAATGTATTTAAACCTCACAAGTCTTTCAGACAGTTACTATTATCAGTATCACCTTGATTTTCAGATTGGAACACAAAGTCTTAGAGTTAAGGCCTGAACCCGGTTTTGGCTGATGCATAGCTCATAGTGGGAGCTGGATGTCCAACTTTCTCACCTTAAGCTTAATTCCACGTACTCCCAGCACCAGTTCTCGACACTGCTGTCCACTCAGGGGATAAGGAAAATAACCTGAGGAGCCTGGAGGAGTCTTGGCCCTCCAGAATCATATGTATACACACACACACACACACACACACACACACACACACACACATATATATGCATACATATACATACACACACACACACATATATATGTATACATATATATATATTATATATAATTTACCTCTGCCCCTGTGTGGCAGCCTCTGTGAGTAATTTTCTCCACTATATCTCCATTTCTTCATATGTATATGAATTAGCTCATGCAGATATGGAAGCTGAGGAGTCCCAATATCTGCAGTGGGCAAGCTAGAGGCCAGGAGAACCGAGTAGTTCTAGTCAAGTCCAAGTCTGAAGGAAGAGACTGATGTCCCGGCTCTAGCAATCAGCTGGAGAGAGACGTTTCCTCTTCCTTAGTGCTATTGTTTTTATTCAGCCCTTTACCTGCTTGAAAAAGACTTACCCAAGATGTACTGAGCCAATGGATTCAAATGCTGATCTTATCCAAAAACATCCTCCCAGACACACCCAGATATCTGGGCACTGGTGGCCCAGTCAATTTGACACATAGAATAAAACATCACAAGTCCTAATTTTCTAAAGTATTTTGAGTTCCTTGAGGCCAAGCACTAAGTTTTACTCTCCTTTGATTTTTTTTTTTTTTGTTATTTGATAATATTCGGCACCCAGCTCGCTGAGTTGGATGGACCTGCACCAGGCTTGGTGTCAGTGCATGGGGACAATCTCAATGTCTCAGGTGAGGGATCCTGTGCCTGGTGAGCCCAGGGTGTGGAAGCCAGAAGAGTCTGGTTTCAAGTCTTGTTTCTGCGATGACGCAAGTGATCGAACGTCTCCATGTCTCGTGGTTTTCTCTGCAGAATGGGAGATAACACTGTTACCATAGGTAGTTAGCTAATTATTAATAAGAAAGGGGAGCAAAGGGAATGAGATATTGAGCTTAATAAACTGGGGAGCATGAGCAGGTTTGTTTTACCGGGAAGCTACAGCTTCACAGCATTTCATTGCCAAGGAGATTAACACTCCTTTCTTTCCCCCTCTGATGCTGGATTGTTGAGGGGCATGGAAGAAGGAGCTTGACCATGGAGGCCTGTCAATCTAACTGGGGGGTGTGGACCTTTCAAAAGCCTGGGAAATCATGGGAAGTTGATTGGTTCTTTTGGAAAAGCAGCTGGTCCATCTCAAACCCAAGGACGTATAATCTCAGGTGAGCAAAGAAACTCTCCCTCTCCCTCTATCTCTCTCTTTCTCTGCCCCCCATCCTGTAACACATTTGTCCTCAGGATCATGCTACCCTATGAGTCTAGCAGCTACTGGGGGCCTGCAGCAGATGGCACGGACTCCAAAGGACCAAGCACTGATATTAAGCAGAAACTCGGGACACTGGCCTCTGCTTTAGCCTTGTTGAGGATGAGGTTGGGCTTTTTCCATGGTGCAACAGAGGGGGATGGGTCTTTGGGAATCCGGAGGGTGGCCTCTATCTCCACCCGAATAAACCACCTCGCTCTGCTAGAATCTCCCATGTGTGAGTCCTCGGATTGCTTTCCTTACGACTCCGTGGAAGACCCTGACTTCTACTGACAATGACACTACCTGCTTCCTAGGGGCGCTGTAAAGATCAGAGAGTAGGACGGGGAACGCCGGGCGCATAGTCGGTCGTAGTAAGTGGGTAGGAGTAAGTGGATGCTGCTGTAGTTCAGAGAGGAGGAAACCGGAATTGCTTCTCCCGGCAATGATCAGAAGTGGCAACTTTTCACTCCCACTTTTGGGGAGCCCTGGTGGTGCCCAAAGTAGTGCAGGGAAAGGGTCTCCCCCAAGTCACCGTCCATCAGCTGGCCTTTTAAAGGTTTTCTCACAATGTATTCTGAATGGCTTCATTTAAAAAGACACCCGGCATGCCTCTTTTAAAAGGATAAATCACTGAAAAGATGACCTTTGTGTTCTAAAGCAGCTTTTATCTGGTACGAAAAAAAATATTTGAAATGCTAAGAAAGCCTTTGAAGTGGAGACACTCACTGCAGACTGGCATAGCCAGGGTGGGCGGCCTTTTAATTGATGGTGCACGCACCTCTCCAAATCCAGCCCAAAGATAATTCGTTGAACGGTGTTCCTTTCAAGAGTCAGAAGCCATGATGTATTTCTTTCTTGTAACACACAGGGTTTTACTTTTTCAGCAGAATATCCGTTCCCTCTTTTAACATCCCCCCATTTCCCGTCAGAATCCCTGGGGCTTGGACGTGGAAGTTAATTCTCCGGAGGTCAGAGCCTGTGCTTAGCTAACTCAGAGGAGCAGATTAGCCTGTGAGACTGACAAAGACTTTCAAAGAGTCTCCAAAGAAGCTGAAGGATAAACGTTGCATCTGATGTTGCAGGTCACTAAAAGCCGTGTTGGAGTCAGGGGGCTGTCGAGGCTTTCTGCTAAGTTTCCTCTGGCTGAGTATTTCCGAAAGGCAGCAGGAAATGGTGGTTGTTGGTGGAAACCGTTGCCCCTGGGTCTCCCCGAAACAAACAGAATAGTCATTAGGAGGAGTGGCTCCACAGGTATTCCATTGGCCTTGAAATAGACTTTCGCTTCCTTAAATTACTGGGTCAAGCCACCCATGTCGACTTGACGTTCTGTAATTTGACAAATGGCCTTTGAGTTCTGGCTGTCCCCGGGTACCGCGGCTCCTCTGCGGCCTTGCTTGTGAGCTGACTTCCAAGGATCTGTTTGGATGGCAATTTTCTATTCCTTTCAATCACCAATATCTGTGCAAATAATCAGATTTGGGTAGCTTTTTTTAGTGTGTGGTTTTGAAAAAAATTAATAGGCTGTTTGGCTGTGTGGGTTTCTAGAATGTTCTATTTATAGATGAGTCTGTTATCTACTCCCACTTCCTGGGAGTCCTGGTGTTCTCGAATACACCACGGCCATGAGCACAGACGGTCTGAGGGTTGGCCAGAAATCCCGTGTTTGTCCAAAAGCATGAACTCCAGAATGTTTTTGCCTTTAAGAGCCACCTCCACCCTGCAGCTACCCCTTTGCTAAGCTTCAGACACATACATACCACCTTTTGCAGGGAAGGGTCAACTTTTTTTAGGCTTGTGCCTCCTTTTTGGGGGGATGACCCTCTCAGTCAGGACACACAGCTGCTCGTGGTACCCTGTCCCTTTACCCAGAGCACTCCTGACCCAGGAGGCCATGCCCCAGGGTCCTGCCATCCCTTGAAAACGTGCACAGTCAACTTTAAACAGAAAGAAATTGCTGCAGCCCCACATATCTTTGGCTCAAGCTAGCTAAGGGCCATGAAATGCTGATTTGCAATATATATATATAGCCAGAAGCACATAACTGCCTCTTTAAATGATCTCGGCTAACTTCTGTCGATGGTCCGTGGATAACCAAACGTGCCGGTGGAACTGGGTTTGTGGAGCGGTTTCACATGAAAGAGCTTCACGTGAGCGGGAGGTCTGCACTGGACTGCATCTAATCAGGGGCACCCAGCAACAGCCTTGGCAAACGCCTTCCCGGGAGCCTGCAGCGGGCTCGAGGCATCAGTTTCGTATTAGAGATTCATAGCGTTGGTGAGTCATTAACACTATGTAATAATCACGAAGTCACGTTTAGCTCTTGGGGAAAATGGAAGGCACGGTTCTGGGTCTAAAAGCCGTTTGTCTTCCGAAGTGTGTATATGTGTATGTGTGTGAGAGAGAGAAAAATGTTTGGTGGGTGACCTGTTTCAGATGCCCCCCAACCCCACCTGAGCCTGCACCCTATACTCTGTGTCTCCCCTACGGACATGTCTATGGGATTTCGTGCCCATAGGTTATTATTTTGCTAGCTGACATGTTTAGAAAATTAATATCCATTAAGCTTTTAAAAAATAGTTCAAGTGAACATTTTAACGTGCAGCTTCTGAAACGTGCACAAATTTCAAGACCCACAATGATGGATGTCGGACGATGGTGTGCGGGCTTCCTGGAGAGCTGATGGAAAGATGGCTGGGGCCAGAGGTGCCTTCCCTCGCCGTCTGGTGGTTCCCCAGGGAGGCCAGAGCCAAGGACCACAAACTGGGTGGCTTACGACTTCGGAAATGTCTTCTCTTGGCTCTGGAGGAGATACCCAAAGTCAAGGGGTCAGCAGAGCTGTGATACGTCTGAGGTCTGTGGCGGAGGATCCTCCCTGCCTCTTCCAGCTCCTGGTGGCCCCAGGCACTCCTTTGCTCGTGGCCACATCACCCCAATCTCTGCCTCTAGGGTTACACGGGCTCCTCTTCTGTCCGTGTAACCTCTCTCTGTCTTTCTCTTACAAGGACATGTATCACTGGATCTAGGGGCCACCTGGATAACCCAGGCTGCCCTTATCTTGAGGTCCTTAACTTTGGGAGCAAAGATATTTTCCCCTCCAAATAAAAGGAGCCGTGAAGCTCATGGTCCCGAGTGGACAGGTCTTCTGGGGAGGACACTGGTCAACCCACTTCTCTAAAACCGCAGCGCACAACAAAGGCAAAGGCCATCATGCTGTGGTAGCTCCGTTTCCAGGATGGGGTTGTTAGGAAGTCAAAGCTCGTACCAGTGGAAGCACCACTCCATGCGGATTCTGCCTCCTTTCTCCCCCCACCCCCCGATATTGTTTGGAAATCCCTGCCTAGACCGTGGAGAGTGACTCTGCATTAACTCTGGGGTTTTTAGTATTTGCATACAGAAAGGGGGACTTGAGTTAAACCCTTGAATTAGGCGGCACCACTCAGACAATTTCTCGTTTCAAACAGGGGGTTTTGAGAGTAAACATCCAAATGAATGAGTCTCGAATAACAGCGTGTCAGCTCCCTCGAGAGCTGACGGAGGAGATCTTTGTGGTCCGAGGTGACCTCTCCTCGCCTCCCAACCACAGTGCCTGGTCTTCCCGCTGTGGCCCCTCAGGCCGCCCTGCTGTCGATTCAGGTGGGAGGGAGGGGCTGGCGGAGCGACCCACGTTCCCGCAGTGAGAGGGTCGGGGTCAGGGTCAGCAGGAGCGGGTGAGGAGATGGGGGCCAGGGCGGGAACAGCAGTGGCTGCAGAGCAGCGCGACTGTGGGGGAGCCGGGTGACAGTGTAGCAACTGCAAGATGGCGGAGCCCAGGGGACGAGCCCAGCCCAGGGCAGAAATGGGGGCTTTGGGATAAAATGCTGCGAGGGTGCAAACCCTCCCTGAGTCTGTGCGACCCTCCAGAGCCTTCCCGTTGCCGGCTGTCACTGCAAATGGCTGGTCTGGGTGGAAGCCGTGGTGGTTGGCCACGGTTCTGCGATTCTGACCTTGGGGATGCTCGCCTCCCGTGGCTTGTGAGGAGATCCAGGGTGATGCCATAAAGATCGAGCAGGACCTGAGATGAAGGTATGTGTTTGCTTGTTTTCTTGCTTACCACCTTCCCTACGAGAATGAGGGCGCCATGAGGATGCGGAGCTCATCTGTTGTGCTCACTCTTGGGGGTGGGATCCCCAGTTCCTATTCCCAGGGCTGGACACATGGCAGCTACTCAGCAAGTGGGTGCTCATTGAAGGCATGAGTGGGGGCCATCAGGCTTTGCTTGTCTGTATTTTGTTCAAATTTGAGTCTTTGATTATTTTGACTCTTAGTCCGCGAATTTTCCTGGTGTTTTGTCTCCTATTCACCCCATTAGTGAGGCGGGGGGTGGAGTCTCACCTTAGGGTGATGGGGAAAGGTAGCGAGTAGGTGGAGGTCTCCCCCAAATCACTTCCAGCTCATGTTATCCATGGAGCTCGTGTGCTGTTTGTTTATTCACATGGGCTCCATCTTCCCTAGTAAGAAACGGCCTGATAACATTAATATAATATCAATATTATTTTCATTTTTTAGGACACTAGATTTGCCAAGAAAAGAGACTGTTGTCTTCAGAGTGCGCCTGAGCGAAGTTAAACACCAGCTGAGTCGTTTTCTAGCTGCGCGTGACCTGGGGAAAGTCACTCGACTTCTTTTAACCTCAGTTCTTCACCTATTAAGTATGAAGAGCAACATCGTTTACACAGATTGAACGCAAGGCAACGGCATGCGTAAACTCTTAGCATGCTGCCTGGGGCAGACGCTCCGTAATCACGATTATTACGATGGCTACTGTGTGCCGAGTTCCTCTGAGATGTCTTAGCACAAAACATCCATGGCTTTTCTTGAGAACATGTTAGTTTATTTGCATGCATTTTAGAAGAGGAGAAGGTCCACTGGGGGTGGGAGAGCAGGTGTCCTGGCCGTATTCCAAATTATAATGGCTTGTTCCTTTGACAAAGTTTTAAGCATTACCGCGTCCTTCATAATTGTGCGCGCATACCTTCATAATTGCTTGAAAATAAGGACTAAAGTCTCCTATCTCTTATTAGCCTGCATATTGGTCATGATAAATGGGGAAATCCTTCTTACCAGCTGTCTTGGGGCCCCTTGTCTTTCTGCTTTCTCCCCACCTCATCCAGGCAGGCTCCTCCTCAAGGCGGGCAGAGCGTGTCCATGAGAGGGACGAGGAAATCAGTGGTTAGGGCCTCACAGCCCCCTTGGGAAACCTGTGCCCTTCCTCCAGGGTTTCCGAGTTTAATTTTTTTTACTCAATCTTTTTACATTCTGAACTCGCTGGCAGGCCATAAATTGCCTTCAAGATTATTACAGCATGAAGCTTCTGTTGGCAGAAATAATTTTTCGGAGCTATAAAAATCTTGGCAGAATTTTGAGAAACACACTGGTGGTCCCAGCCCATTCCAAATGAACATTCTACTAAATCTCAGGAAACAAACAGTTCTGTCCAGCCTGCCTGCTCACTGCTTCATGAGGCTGGGATCCATTGTACAACTCAGAAGTCCAGCGATCCTGGGAAATCCACAAGAGCTGGAGATCACATTCCCAGTGGGAAAGCCTCACTTTTCCAGTGAATGGATCCAATCCTGTCTTCTATTGTGAGCTCGAAAGACCGACTTTGAAGATCTAGAAGCTTCTGTCATGGATGCCGCTTGAAGGAGGATGGTTCCAAAATAATCAAGTGCTTTGTTAGTAGAACAAATGGAGTTTTAATGGCTTGTAGTGCCTCTCGGATATTTAAGCTAATAGGTATTTTCCATTAAGGAAATAAGTACATAGTAACCAAAAATTAATTCCAATGACTGGCCGTTGTTATAGGCAGTTAATTCACGCTGATCCCTGAGTAGCGGAATCAAATTGCCTCACCCATTAAAGGAGTTAAAGGAGGCCTCTGCATTTCTTTTCCGAGTACCAGCCAGCAGTCATCCTCCCTGCATCCGCTCAGCATCCATGTGTCTTCCCGAGGTGTTTTCCACTTTTATTCCAGCCACTAGGTGCTCTACTCCCATTTACCGCTACGGAGTTGGCGATAAAGTTCTCCAACGTAAAAAACTTAGGTTAAGTATAAAGAGTTGGGTATTTGTGACACATTGACTAGGTCCTTCCAGTAAGAACAAGGCCTTGCGGATGGCATGACAAACCTTGTCGGCCGCTGTTGCGCAGGTCAGAACGACCGTCGCTGAGCTCAACTCAGCGTGCGGATTTCAACGTGCGTAGGACTGACCGGGGGAGGAAGGTAGATTTTGTTTTCCCACGGTTGGGCAAGGCAGAAGTAAAGGACTCTCAAGAAAGGAAAAGATGGTTGATTTATTTTCCAGTCTTCAATCAGGACCATAAGACTCGTGACTTGACCTCCCAGCCTTCCCACAAAATCGGCGTGTTAGACGTCACAGTTTCTGCTTAGGGAGCTTGTCTGAAAATAGGGCTTATTTTCGAGGGGGAGGGGCACTCTTCCTCAGGTGTGCTCTGCTTTCTGTGTTTCTTTTTAACTGGGAGTGGCAGCTTTACCAAGACAATCTGGACTGACCAGAGCATCCAGCTCCCTGCGTCTTGGGCCTGGTGTGCCACTAACTAGTTTGGGGACTTGCCGAAAGTGCTCTGCTGACCCTGAGCCTCACGCCATCAGATCTGAATGTCTACACCAGACCATTTTTGGGAGGCCTAGTTTTTAAAATTTATTTCTCTCTTAGACAATGGCAATCACCATTAGTTAAAATTTATACCACTACCAAGCTCAAAAAGACACTTTAAATACCCTAACAAAAAATTAGAAGAGAAGGTCAAAGTTCTAGAATCTTAATGGGGCGCTAAAATAACCTTCCCATGGAAATGTATTTTCTATTAGGACAGTAATTTTCCCCCAAATAGTTTTCCCTATGTAAAATTCAGGCATGTGGAGATTGACTTCTTCATGCTTTGCCAGTAAATGCACACCTTTGGAATCAGTACAGACGAAGCCTGTCCATAAAGTATCCAGCCACGCAATATGAAAAATGGAGACATTTATTGAAAAAGATACAAGACACATTGTACATAGGACAATGCTGCCTCAGTCCCCTTCAAAGTAGGCACCTTGGGACCTCACACAGTTCTCCCAATTACCATCAGCTGCCCCATCATATTTTCCCGAATCTCATTAATGGTCTGAGATCTCTTCCCTTTCCAAGGTGGTTTTAGTTTTGGGAAAAGCCGGAAGTCGCAGGGTGCCCAATCTGGGCTGTGGGGGGGCTGAGTCACTGGGTGGTTTAATGTTTCAACGAAAAGACTCTGTATGAGACGTGATGCATGAGCAGGCACGTTGTTCTGATGAAGCTGCCAATCACCGGTTGCCCGTAGTGGTGTGGCCTGAATCCTCTGAACAGTTTCTGTGGAGGAACGTTTAAGTTTAATGCAAAATTCGATGCAGCTTCATTGCTCTACTTGCTCAGTCATTTTGAATGCAACGGCCACACAGCACACAGGCTCACTCAACGGTGTCTACCGCCCCCACTGACTAGTACAGTGAAGTCGTCGTTGTTCACGCGTGCACAGCTGCCAGGTTACATGGACAGACCTTGTACAAATTTCTCCAAAATACCTGAGCTCTTTTTACACACAGTACTTCTGACACCAAATGTGTGGCGTTTTCCACACCAAGCAATTCTGCAGCTGTCTGAGGAAACCAACTGTTATCCTACAGTTTAATTCAATTCTGACCTAAATACCCAGAGTCACAGCCAGATCCCACAGGTGAAGGGCTAATTCCCACAAGACTGTCTCCTTCAAGTGCCAGGTGCAAGTCTGTTGTCTCCAGGTTACCCACTCTGGGTACTGGTGTTTCCCAGCAACACCAATTACTTGATTCTCTGCACCTGACTGGGTTCTGACACCAACTCCTTGGAGTTAGCCCAGATCCCACGTGTTAAGGGCTCATCCCCACAAGAATGCATCCCCCACTTCAGACTCCAACCCCAAGTCCAAGCCACCTGTACCTCTACGTGACCACCTTTAAATTGGGGGTCCCTATCTCCCCATCCTAGGTTGCTAATTTACTAGAAGAGCCCGCAGGACTCAGGATATCACTTCCTGTTTGTTGGTTAATTATAAAGAATGCAAGTCAAAAACAGCCCAGGGGAAGAGATGCATGGGGCCAGGTGTGGGGGGTTTGGGAAGAGCTTTCCCCGGTTTCCCAGTCCCCCAGCCCCTCAGTGGGGATGTGCCTGCCCACCCAGAAGCGTCTCAAATCTTGTTCCAGAGTTTTTACAGGGCTCACTCTCCAGCCCTCTACCCCCTCTTCTGGAGGTCTAATCACTTAGTCTTTTTGGTGACCAGCCCCGTCACAGGCCTCACCTCAAGCCCCTCGTTAGCATAACTCAGATGTCCCCAGAAGAGGCTTGTTGTGAATAACAGAAGACACTCCTATCACTGCCACCCCAGGAATTCCAAGGGTTTTAGGAACTATGTGCCAAGAAGGGGAACGAAGATCAAAGATATCTCTTCTACCGTACCCACACTTCTTGGCTCCAAAGTTGCGGATTCCCACAAGCCCCTCTCTCCTTTTCAGATTAGACAATTTGCTCAAATGATTCATAACTCAGGAAAGTCCTATACTTATAATTACTGGTTTATAATAAAAGATATTGGCCTGACCGGTGTAGCTCAGCGGATTGAGCGTGGGCCTGCGAACCAAAGGATCGCGGTTCGATTCCCAGTCAGGGCACATGCCTGGGTTGCAGGCCAGTTCCCAGCAGGGGACGCACGAGAGGCAACCACACATTGATGTTTCTCTCCCTCTCTCCTTCCCTTTCCCTCTAAAGATAAATAAATAAAAATCTTAAAAAAAAGATATCACCCTGACACAGCCAGACAGAAGGGGTGCTTAGAGCAAGGGACGGGAGTGGGGGGCGTGGAGCTCCCACACCTTCTCTGGGCGTGTTTTTGCCCCAGCATCTTGATGTGTTCCTCAACCCGAAGTCCCCTAACCTCACTGCTGAGGGCTTTTAGGGAGGTTTTATTACACAGGCATGATTGGTTCAATCCTTGCCATCGGTAATTGAACTCAACCTCCATACCCTCTTCCTTGTCTTAGGGTGAAGGTGGGGTTGGACGTTCCAACCCTCCACTGACATCTTGGTCCTTCTGGTGTCAGGCCTGAAGCTGTGTGGGGGCCCCCAGCCGCCAGGCATCTCCTTAGCACATGAAGGACGCTCGTCGCTTGGGGCGTTCCAAGGGCTTTAGGAGCTGTGTGCCTGGCACCGGGGACAAAGATCATATGTTTATGTTTTATTACATCACAGTGTTCTCCTGGTACCTCTGAGAAGACCTCGTCATATTGCATAGATCATGATCAGGGAAAGAGTCAGTCGCACTTAGGTCCCATTTCACCGATGTGTCTTTGCTCTGTGAGACTTGTGCGGAGTGTAGAACCGTTGTTCACCGCTGTATTCCCAATGCCTGAACGTGGCAGGTGAGGCAACAATATTTATTGAACGCACAGGAAGTGAATGAATGTGATCTCTCTGTGGGCCATCACTTTGTGCTGTTGGGCACAACATGTTTAACCGCGATCCCCGGTCCGCCTTTACTGGGGAGGGAGAGAGGTGATTTCCGACGGTGTGACACAGAACACGTCCATTCTGGCCTTACGTCCTCAAAGTAGGCAACTCTTTCAATCAAAGCGCGTTGAAACCATCACCTCCGCTGTCACTACGACCCACGGTGCCTCCAAAGGGATCACCGAGATCACCACCGCGCGGAGAGCTTTGTTTTCACATGGCATTCCTGCTTCCCACAAACCTAGGCAGCCTGGATTTTGTGCAGCAGAACAAAGCATTTCCTAGGGCTCAGTTGCTGAGACTCAGAACAGGAGCTTCATTCTTCACTTAAATAATTAATAAACTGTGTAAAACTATGTCCTCGCGTCAGCGACTGTGCTGTATGCTGCGGGGGAACATGATTAAAACAGGGCTCCCATTCCCAAGGTGAGGGCTACTCATCACTCACCTTGGTTTAAAGGGCCAGGACACGAACGCACAGGCTGTACTGGGGGACTCGAGCCTCAGCTTCAGACTGAGAGGTTCATCCTGGGTCTGGTCATCAGTGTCTGTGACGTTCAACCCCACGTCTCCTCTGTGCTACCTGTGATGCAGTAGGTCTGCGAAGAGTGGTCATCAGCAACGGCCCCCAGGCTGTCTGCAAGCGTTCACCTGGTGCTTTCTAGGTGGGCCAGGGAAGATTTGTAACTGACCAAAAGCGGTGCTTATTTCCATCACCTGATGGTCCTTAACAAGTTTATCAAATAAAACGTCAGAGGGAAAGAGGAGGGGAAGCAGCATGGCTTTGGAAGCTCCCTCAGTTCCCACAAGAACACACACAGAACCAGTAGAATCCCGCAGTGAAAAACCCACAGGCACCAGCTACCCTGAAATTTGGTGGCAAGATGGCCCCATGCACCCCAGCATCGGAGTCGGAAGTCCATGTCCTCAGAGGCCGTCATCCCCTGCCCCCCACCCCATGTCCTCCTACGACTTTCCTACCATCTTTCTAGTCCTTCCTCTCCTTCCAATTCTCCTCCCTTCCTTCCTCCCCTGCCCCCTCCCTCCCTTCTTTTCCTCCTTACTTCCATCCTTCCCTGTTCTCTGAGGTCAAACACGGGGAAAGACACTGACATGTATCGGGCCGCTGCTCTCTGCCCAGCACCAGTATCCTCTACGATCTCCCCAGACTTGCATGAGATTTTCAGAGTCCCTGTGGCTTCCATGTGAGTTTTTTCCCTCCCAATAAAGTGAATTTGCTAAAAGTGGATAACTAAATGCTATTTTTGTATCCTTGTGAAACTCCTCATAAATAAATTTATAAATCATAGGAATAAAATTATTTCTAAATGTGTGCCGTGATTTTGGTTTGGGAAATACAATTTTTAGAGAGGACACAGAGGGACAGATTTACATCGAACAGCTGGGGAGACAAGCTAAAAAAGCTCAGCCTCTGAAGAAGACAGAAGCGTTTCATGGTGACTTGGAGTTCAACAGCATTTGAAAGGGTGGCGTGTGTGAGCTTTTGCTGCGTTAGTTTCCAGTGGCCCAGGCTGTATGCGATTCTCTGCTCTTGGGGCTTCTTCTTCTTCCACGCTTTGCCGACTCCTCCTTGGCCCTCCCACGTGCTTGTGGAGTGGCCTTCCTGTCCTCCCATTCCCTTGGGCGTGTCTCCTACGCCCACAAGTTCGTTCAGAAATACGCTGCTGAGGCCCAGGTGCAGGGCTCTGTTCCTGCCTAGTCTCTGGAATTCCAGATCTAAATTTTCAGATGCCCGTATGGTATTCTCCTGCATCCTGATTAAAAATGTATAGTTCTGCCTCCTCCACCACCATCCCCCAAAGCCTCCCCACACCCCACACCCTGACCTCTGACTTCTCTGAGGTTTGGAACATCCTTCTGACTCACCACAGCAGCCGACACTGGCTGCCTCACCTGCTGCAGGGAACGGGATCCCCCGGACCACCTGGTTGGGTGGAGTCAGTGTCCTGGACAGCCCGCAGTTCTCGACCCTCTTTGGAATGCAGGAGGAGGAAGGTGGGTGGGTGCGGGGGGGTCTCAAGCACCTGGCCCACTGTGATGTTGCTCTCACTGTGCGCACTCACTCCTGGGTACCGAGGCTGGGCTTTTCCGTGTGCGACCTGGGTGGGAGCCATTTAACTGCACTGTTTGATCGAATGAAGCGCCCCTCCGGCTGTAGTTCCCCAGACCCTCGAGCCGGATGTCGACATCCGGGTGGGGCAGGGCTGGAGCTGTCAGACCCCCTCTCCCCATCCACGCCCCCCTCTTCTCCACAAGCCCGTGTGCCAGAAGGACAGGACTTCAAGCAGGCCGCTGAGCCCAGAGCCGCTGCTCCTGTGCCTTTCATCTCTGTGTCCCCGAGCAAGTTCTTTCTAGGCCTCAGTTTCCTGACCCACAAACTAGAGACGATGCTACCAATACCCGCCCACGCCGCCCACGGAGGTAGCCTGTGGAATCCACGGCGGTATTCTCAAAGCGCTTAGAATGAGTGCCTGCCAGAGGGAGCACTACGGGTAAAAATAAAGCCAATCCGTGATGCCGATTTGTCTTCTTATGACTTGTTTTTCCTCCTCGAAGCCTAAGGCAGAAAAACAGTGCTGGTCAAGGGAATTAACTGAGGGTTTTGGAGATGCCATTTGTGTTAGCTTGCTGACAAAGCCCCATCGTGGTAGCAAAGGACCACACACGGGGGAGCTTAAACAACACACATGCGTTGCCTCACAGTCCGGCGGCCAAACGTCCAAAACGAAGGTGTGGGCAGGGCTGGCTCCTTCTGAGGCTGCGAGGCAGGGGGGAGGGGGGGCAGGGGGGGGCGCTGCCTGAGGCCTCTCTCCTCGGCCCAGAGACGGCCGTCTTCTCCCTGGCCCTCACCTCCTCCCCACCTCTGCGTGCCTGCGTCCGCACTTCCCTTCTACCCGGACACCAGTCTCGTTGGACTGAGGTCACCCTAATGACCTCAGCTGACCCTGGTTACCTCTGTAAAGCCCCAATCTCTAAACGAAGTTTATTCTGAGGTCCGCAGATTTAGGGCTTCAATGTATCGTCTCTCGGGGGGGGGCGCCCACAATTCAACCCATAACACGTGACCATCGTCTCGGGCTGTCAGGAATGAGCCCCCGCAGGGCTGTCCTTTCTGCCAGCTCTTCCTTCCCCAACATGGACCGCTTGCGTTTGCTTCTGCACTCTGGCCCCCTTTGGTTCTCTGCCACTTGGAATCTAGGGGAGAGCACGGAGTTTTACAGGGGAGCCGTACCCTTGGTTTTGAGGTCATCTCAGAGTGGCGGTGCTTCGGTGGGTTTATTTTTTCTTGTCCAGCCAGATCGCTACAAGGGCTTGGCTTTCTGAATGAGGTTTTTGAGATGCTCAGATGTGCACAGCAGGCCGGAATCTGGCCCCAGTGAAGGATGCTACAGAGTTGGAGATCAGTCATGACTATTAATAATTATCACAGGGTGACTGCTCAGAGTCAATGTCATAGGCAGACTCATTACTCCTCTTAGCATCTGCTCACTAGAAATACAGGCATAAGGTCTTAAATGGACCAGATACTCAGAATATGCCTTTCTTTCCCCGCCACCCCCAAGAACTCAAATCACTTGGTTGCTGGCCGTAGTGGGACTCCTCGTCTTTCATAGACCTCTCATGATAATGTGGTCTCTTAAAGAAAGCACTGGGGAGTCAGGCACAGTTACTGGGGGGTTACTGGAGTCCAGATAGGCGAGGTCGACTCACAGATGGGAGCAGCAAGGAGACAGAAGTAGGGACGCCAGCGCTCTTGGCTCTTGGCCCTGTGTTCCGACCTCTAATCATACTCCGTGCAAGTTGACCAAATTTGGAAACTTCTGTCACTGAAGTTTCAGCGAATGTGCTCTCATGCAGGTCTCTGCACGGCCTTTATGGAGTCCTGCTTGACGTGCTTTTCATTATCCGTTGCTGCCCTGAGGCACATACTGGGCTGTCAAAAGCCTGACATTTTGGGGTAGTTCTACTACTGGCCGAAGAATCGCCAGGGATGCTCCATGGCCAGGATCCAGGCGTGTGGTGAGTCTGGATGCTGTTTCTCTATCCAGAGGGGACCCACTGCAGCCTTGAGCTTAAGGAGACTAAGTGTGGGGGTCACGGGATCCCCTTTTCCCTGTTACTTGTGAGCTTTGGCGAGGGAGAAATGGACATGCCAGGGAGGTTTGCAGCCTCTGCCATGTGTGCTTTGTAATGAGTGAAATTAAAAAACAAACACAGAACAGGAACAGACGCATAGATACAGAAAGCCAACAAAGGGTTGCCAGGGGGTTGGGGGACTGGGTGAAAAAGGTAAAGGGATTGAGACAGACTGGCAGTTACAAAGTAGTCACAAGGATGTAAAGTACAGCACAGAAAATGCAGTCAATAACAACATTGTAGTAACTGTGGCTGGTGTCAGGCAGGCACTGGAAAACAACCGGGACCACTTTGCCTGAAACTAACACAAAATGATATTGAATGGAAACTGTAATTGAAGACAAAGAAACAGAGAGACAAACAAACAATAAACAATAGCCCAGAGCCGTGTACTAGTTTCCTAGGGCGGTGGAAACAAAGAACCACAAACTGGCTGGAGGCTGGAGGTCCGAAATCAAGATGCTGGGAGGGCGAGGCTCCCGCGAGACTCTGGGGAGAACTTTTCTTGCCTCTTCTCAGCGTTTGGTGCTACCTGCTGGACTTTGGTGTTCCCTGGTTTCTGGCTGCACTACTCCCATCCCTCCCTGCGTCACCCTGTGGCGTTCTCCCGTGTGCCACTGTATTTTATTTTTACTTTCCTTATAAGGACACCAGTCCTCAGAAGTAGGGCCCATCCTCATCCAGTCTGACCTCATCGTAACTTGATTACCTCGGCAAAGACCCCACTTCCCAATAAGGTCATATTCATGGGTTGGGGGTGGATTGGGACGTCAGCATATCTTTTTGGAGGACGCAATTCAACCCAGGAAACACTTCACCGTTCTCACAGGCACTCACTGCTCTGCTTGGCTTTCGGAAGTTTCATTACAAGAACGTAAAGTCCTAGAAAATATTGACAATTATCTGACCGTGGGATTTTAAAAGTGAGTGTACACTGGTCCTGTGCCCTTGTTGATAGCGATGATGAAATAAAACTTGAAATGGGTTTTGCTTTGTAGGGATCACACTAGTTGCCCAGAATACAGCGACCACGTTGGTTGAACTCTGGACTGTGGCCCTCAGCAGTGGTCAACACCAGCTTTCTTAGGCCAGAACCACTTGGCCCCACTCGGACCCAAGGCCGTGCTTCACGGCACAGGTGGAGAACACTTCCTGGTGCTTCTGTGTGTGGGGAGGGAGTATGGGCAGGATCAACTCTCAAACTGGACAGTTAAGCAAGAAGCACTGATGTTTTGTCAACAACGTTCTTTCAGTTTTAGTCAGAGAAAGTTTCATAAAGAAAAAACTAAGTAACTTGGGCAATGACTGACATCTACCACTTTTAGGAAGTGACTGTCGTCCAAGGTCACAACCTAGGGAAGCAGACCCTGTCTTCGTGGCTTCTCAACACTCTTGACGTTGGAGGAGTAAATGCGATGGACCCTCATGATTCTGTTTAGCATCTGGGTAGACATTGGCCTGGCAAGAAGGCCAAGAACACATCCACTTTATCTTTTGATGCATTTGCTTCATAACCTAGGGCAAAGCAATTTGATCCCCTCTCTTTTAATTTTTCATATATTTGGCCCCTTTTACCCTTAACTAACCGCCCCCCCCCCACCCTGGTAACCGCCATCTGTTAACCACCATCTGTTATCCTTGTCTATGAGTCTGAGTTTTATGCCCCAAACATGAGTGAACTCATATGGTTCTTAGCATTTTTTCTGGCTGACTTATCTCACCTAGCATGATAGTCTCAAAGTCCATCCATGTTGTCACAAATGGCAGCATTTCATCTGTTCTTTTGGCTGAGTCGTGTTCCAAAGCATTTATGGGTCATACCTTCTTTATGACCGGTCCTCCACTTTGACTCCCTCTACTTTGTGGAGCTCATCAGAAGAAAGCTCATACTGGAAAGTTTCCCCTTGGTTCTCTGACAAAAATAAACAGCAGGACCCTTTGAGGAACTGATTGGCGTCCAGCATGAATGACATTCTAGGCACTCACAACGGGCCCTTGGATACGCTCATCAGTGTCTGCAGGGTGCCACGGAGTTACTGAGTAAATTGCAACTTTAGGAATAAAAAAATACAATATAACTAAAAACAATTACAAAGATCATAATTTTATGCCAACTTTTTTTTTACAGGTAGCTGGGACTTTCTGAATACATGGGCTATAACGATTCCCCTATTCAAGCAATTCTTGCACAATCCATGTAATTGAAATGACAGGTCCTGGCACCTGCCTTGTAGCAAGTGGTTGAGATTATGGGATGCTTCTTGATGTAAATACGTGGTTTTTTGCACATATAGTTAATGTCTTTGTAAGGTAAAAATGGCGTTGACCAAAGCAACCGATGTTTGGAGGATTTTTTCTCAATAAAAATTAAGGTTGCTCTGAAGGAGGAAAATGGCTTTTGTTACCACCTTAGAACTTCTCAGGGTCATGGCGGGGGGAGAAAGAAAAGGGATTCACGAATTGTGTGTCTGATGCTCCCATTATCAAGCCAATGATTTGTTATTTATCCTTTAGCATTTCTTGAGAAGAAGCCCCTGTGAAGGCGTTGACTCAGCTTGAGCCCTAGGTGTACGTCCAAGTTTACAATTCTCACCTTTGGAAATTCGAACGTACCCGTTTACTCACATGTGCAGCCCAGCTGGGCTCTTGCAAAGTGTCAGCTCATGGGGATGATGACCAGGAAGGGAGCCTGCAGTTTGATATTTTCCCCCACATCTGTCCTTCCCAAGCTGCCTGGGCGCACTCTCTTTGCCCAGGTGGCAGCTTCCGACTGCTTCCTGCTCAGAGCCCACCTTTCTTTCTCAGCCGGTCAGTGGTCGGGTCTCAGAACCGCCCTGCTCTGGGGCTCCGCGCTCAGGTCCCGGCAGGATCGCCCTCAATGTTCGATCTGTGGCTGGCCAGTCCTGACCCTCAGAGCACGTCATACCCCCTCCACATCTCCCTCCTCCTCCTCCTCTTCCTCCTGCTCCCTCTCACTCTTCCAGGCATGGCGTGGTGACTAGAGATTTTCCCCAGTTGCAGTTCTGGTCTCTGGAAAAATGGGGCCTTTCCTTTGCACACCGGGAAAGGATCCAGCCCACAGAGCCAGTCGTCATGGAAGTTACACAGAGAAAGCACAGTCCCTGCCCTCAGTGCGGGCAGGGCCCAGACCCAGGACACTGGGTGGGGCCCTCAGCCTAGCTGCCGCTTCCTCCTGAAGCCAACTCCTTGAGTCGGTGTTTCTGCACCTGGAAAATGGGAATGATAATCCTTGTGTCCTGGGCTGCTGGGAAGATGGCAGGTAACTAACATATGGCAAGCCCTGGCGAGCAGAAGCTTCTCTATCATGATTACGGGAGATGAAAGGTAATCGCAAATTGCCATCTAGCGAAAGGTGAGGAGTGCCATTAGAGAGAGACAAAGTGTTCTGGAGGTTCCGAGGGGGGAGGGGCGGTTTCAGCAGGGATGGTTAGGAAAGCCTCCCCTGGAGGAAGTGGAAGTTGCTCTGGGCCGGGAAGAAAGGTGGGGGCTGTGGTGGCCGCACCACGTTGCCTTGGCCAAGCTGGAACCACGTGTCCCAGAACCTCCCTCCTGCATGGGGTTGATTAGGGGCCACAGGGCATTTGCATGAGGTTTTCAGGGTGAAGGAGAAGGTCCTTCAGCCCCTGGGAGGTCACTGCTGTGCACATTGCCCTCATCTGCTGGCTCCGATGTAACCGTTTCTGCTGAACGCCCACTCTGCTCCTCCAACTCTTGGGTGGGGGTGGGAGGGCTTAGCTCCATGGAAAGGAATGGCAGCTTCTCCTGCAGGACACCCCCGCCACCTGTCAGTGATGTGGGAGGTGCAGGGTGAAAGAAACTAGTTTAAGACCTAAAGGATGTTTGCCTTCACACCTGGGGCACCACGGAGGGCCTCAAGGGGCTTACATGCACGGCTGCCTCCCTGTTCTGCTCCTACAGATCAAGTCCCCGGGTTAAACCACTCTGATCACAAGGACCAGGCGCAGGGCCTGCGTGCTGCTGGGAGCAGGCTTCCGTTCTCTGCCAGCCGCAGAGCTAGTCAGGCAAGCCAACGCCATCCTCCAGGGGGAACTGGGGGTCCTCCCCTCGCCCTCTTGTTACTACAGAGCCTGCCACCCACAGTCGCTGTTTGCTCACTCTGTTCCTGAGTGTCACTCTCGTGTGGCCCTGCACGTGGCGCCCTCCGCCCCTGGCCTCTGAGTGTCTGTGATTAATGAGCTGCTCTCTGTCTCCTGTGTGCTGTGTCCCGTGAGCCTGACCCCCCCCCCCCCCCACATCCCGCTGTGGTGCGAATGCCTCCTTCTCAAACCAGGTGAGGTGGCAGTTTTCAAAGCAGAGCCTGCCCAGGTTCCAGCCTCTTCTCATGGGTTCTGGGTCCAGCTCACGGGTCCTGCCTGGTCTCGCTCTCCCCCACTCGCATCCACCGTCCCTTCCCCACAGCCCCTCTCTCGGACCTGAAGCACCAGCTCCATACTCGATGACCGCAGCCTGGCAGGGACAGTCTAGCCAGCTTCCAGAACTGCGCAGGTCAGTGCGCAGGTCATGTAACATCCCTGGAGGCTCCTTTCTGCAAGAGGTTCTGGTGCATAAAAGTGGAGACAGACAATGGAAGCTTTAGGGCCTTCAGGGGACATCGGGCCCCAGCAGGGAGGGAGGGAAGGGTATTTTTAGGGCGAGGGAGACTTGAGTGTGTTGGTTGACAGAGAAGAGAAGAGCCAAAGGGAAGGGAGAGGTCAGATGCGTAGAGAAAAGTCTCCACACTGGCAAAGGGGAACCTAGTCTGTAATCCTGACTCCACGTTTTAGCAGCTTGGTTATCTCGCACAAGACACTAAGCCTCTCGGAGCTTCCCTTTCATCATCTGCGTAATTTCCGGGAATGGCAAGTCTGCAGCACGGCCTTGTTCGAAATGTTCTGCTGGTAAACGAAAAAGACTCTGCATGCTATGCTGCAACTCCCATAAACAGGGACACCTGTGCGGTGCTTATGGAGGCCCTGTTCTCCACAGTGAGCTGTCTTAATTCACTGACTTGTGTGTACTGAATGTCTTTCAGTTTACTTACTATTCCCAACAACACTGTGAGCTCAGTCCTGGTATCATCTCTGCTTTATGAATGAGGCACAGAGAGCTTCGTAACTCACCCAAGAGCTCAGAGCTAATGGCTGACGGGGAGGCTGGCCCCACAACCAGCAGGCCACACTGCCTCAGGCTGAGTGAGCTTTCAGGATAAAACTCGATGATGGGGTTGACCGACTGGCTGGTTGGTTGCTGGAAGACAAAAGCAACGGGGGAATCAAACAGCAGGACCCACAGCCCAAGTGGAGCCTTTGAAGGATGAAGAACGAGGGGGGATAAGACAAAGCTGCGAGGGGGCAGGGCCATGCTCTGCGCACCTGTATCCGGCTGCACCTGAAGCTGATCAGGCCTGTTCCCACACTTATGCTTGAGTCAACACAATCTCTTTCTTACTGAAATCAAAGTGGGGTGGGTGGTTGCCCGCTTGCACCTGGAGAATGGTAACTGGCCTGCTCGTGGCATCTGAGTCTGGTGGGGAAGAAAGGTGCAGCGAGCGGTCATTTCATGGTAGCAACCGGTCCCTGTCTAGCTGCCTGTGCTCAGTTCCTGGGGCTGCCATAATGAATTATGTCAAACAATGGGGATTTATCCTCTCCTGGCCCCGGGGGGTGGGAGCTGAAAATCAAGGTGTCCCCCTGAAGGCTGCGGGGGAGAATCTGGTCCTTGCCTCTTCCACCTTCCGGTGATTCCAGTCATCCTTGCTGTCTCTTGACTTGCAGGTGCATCAGGGGATCTGTGTCTCCGGCATCACATGGCCGTTTCCCTGTGTGTCTGAGTCTCTTCTCCTCTTATAAGGACATGAGTCATGTTGGAGCGGAGCCCACCCTAATCGAGGGTGACCTCATCTGAATTTGATTGCAGCTGCGAAGAGTCTATTTTGAAATAAGGTCACCTTCACAGGTGCCAGGTTAGGACTTCCACATAGTCGGGGGCGGGGCACAGTCTCCCCCCGGCCCCCTCATAGCTTGTTGCACGAGGCTTGTGTGGCAGGGGACCATCTTGCTATTTTCCTCTCGTTTCCTCTGACCTTTGCACAAGGGCTCAGGCAGCTTCTTGTCTCCCAGGTCCCGTGGGAAAGGATGACAAGGTCTAGACCACAGGCAAAATTCAGAGTCCCGAATGGGCTCCTGAAAGCTACTGTAAAGGTAACAGTCTGAAAACCAAGGGGTTTTTGATGTTGGAGAGCTGCCGTTTGTTGAGAGACAAAGGATTTGTGAGTTTTGACAAGAAAGCTTGGAGGGCAGAGCACAGCAAGTATAAAATAAGCCCAAATCCTGGAGCGGACACAGAATATCATACAAAGGCAGCTTTCCAACTAGTTGCAAAAAAAGAAAACAAAGATTTGACAAGCAAGAAGTTTCGGAGGCAATGAGGTTAGAACAGAGCTCCGGGAAGTTACCTGAGACGGACCCCAGACCGTCCTCTTCCTCCTCCCAGAATTAAATCTCTGAAGAGGCAAAAACCATGCGGTGAGACGCAAGGAACCCCCCCAGTGTAGTCTGGGAGCACCGCAGGCCTCGGAGGATGGGGCCGGAGCTCATGGCCCCGGGGCAGCTGATGACCCGAGGTTGAGGGAGGCCTTCAGAGGACCCAAGGCATCAGTGAGCAGCAGGTCAGCAGGTGGACCAGAGGACCCATAAGGTCCAAACAGTGAAGTACAGAGGCCACGGCAGCAGCCACGGACTTGAACAGTGGCTGTCAGCATGGAACACCCACAGACCACGAGGCACAGCTTCTCCGAGACTGAGGCCCGTCCTCACCCTGAGCTTCCTGTTCTCTGTCCTGAACCCTGTGTATGTTCTCCCCACCCCCTTTTCACCCCCACCCCGGACTTCGATTGCCACGAAGGCAGGGAGGAGGGCAGAGCAGCGGGGAGCCCTCCAGTTGGAAAACCATAACACCTCCCTCCACAGGCTGAGTTCTAAACTGGAAACAGCCCGTTATTTGAATTGAGTTTTTATTTTCAGTCATCAAGTGAGGTGGAGGTGGAGTTCAGTCCTGGAGAGATAGAACTAGTACGTCTTTACAGATCTGAATCTCGTGAATACGTGTATTCGTTACCTATTGCTGTGTAACAAATTGCTACCCACTTAGTGGCTGAAAATGGTTCATTTTGATGATCTCAGTTTGCCAGCCAGATCTGGGGTACGATATAGCTGGTTCTCTGCTTTGGGGTCTCACCAGGCTGCAGCGAAGGTGTTGACGGGGCCTGAGTCTCATCTGAACGCTCCAAAGGAAAACCTCCCCTTTCAGGCTGGCTCTGGTTTTCAGCAGAAATTCGTTTATAAGACCTAGGGCTAAAGGTGGCCCAGAGCTTGCAGGGGCCACCCACCGTTCCCTGCCACGTGGTCTTCTCCCCCACACCGCACATTCCTTCTCAAAGGCCAGCTGGGGAGTGACAGAGAGGCAGATTGCAATGTGATCGTGGGAGTGACACACCATCACCTTTGTCACACTCTACTTGTGAGAAGCACGTGGCAGATCCCGCCACACTCAGAGGAAGGGGATTACACACAGGGGTGGGTGTCGGGGGGCAGGGACCGACGGTGGTCACGTAAGGGACTCTCCGCTCCAACACGTGGCATTTCAGACTTGCCACACTCGTGCAGCGGAGGCACGAAGTTCCCGTTTCAGTGCGTGGGTTCGGCTGCTCTCAGGGAAGCCCCGTGTCAGTTTCGTCGAGTTCTGTTAGGAACCTCTCCGTGGAATTTCCCACATCAGATGGGTAATTCCCATCTAACCGATGAAGGATGGAGAACTCGGATAAGCAGGGCCCCGTGGTGACTGAAAGAAAGGGTGACTTCCAAGGTGCACCATAGCACCACACACCACTGGGTCCAGATGGAGTGTTGGTTTTTTTTAAATTTACTCAAGGGCTGCTCAGTATCAACTGGCTGTTGAAAAAAGGTCCAACACTTGAGAAACAGGGACTTGCTTTTATTACTTTCATGACATTGAATAAACAAGGAATAAATGAGAACATGAGGCTACATGACATCAATGATTATTTAGGAGTTTTAAAGGTGAGTCCTTTAGGGTGATAGCAGAACTGTTTCTCCCAAAATTTAAGCTACAAGTACTGTCATCTATGCATTTTTGGTAGACATTCTTCAAGAAGTGGCTTTAATTAGCTCCCCACTCATCTCCCTCCTCTTCCCCTCCCCTCTTCTTTAATATTTGTTAATATAATTAGCTCTACGAACCACACGGGATCAAACAGGCAGAAGATACGATGAAAAATTGAAAAAATAAGCTGCACAGAAAGGAAACTGCACAGTCACATAGCAGCTGCTGGGCTGGGGATCGGCGTCAATTTCATGGACGTCCACCCGTTCCAAGGCCCCAGGGCGGCGCTGCCTTCGGCCACTATACACACCTGTCACAGCCCAAACATCGAACCTGTGCTCGTGCGATGGGAAGGGACGCTTGCTGGAACAGGTGTTCCTTGGCACTCATGGCGTTAATAAGTGGGTCCAAAGGAATAGCTAATCACAGCGGTTGCCGTTTATGGAGAACAGGCACTGTTCTAAACTTTTAGATGCGCTAACTCATTCCATACTCACAGCGCCCCGCAGAGGAGGTGCTAGTATTTCCCCTGCTTCACAAATAGGGAAACTGTGTCGTGGGGAGCAACTGGCCCTACGAGTGTACTCACTGCGGAGCCCAGATCGGGAGCCAGTGCTCCGACTGCAGGGCCCAGGCTTCTAACCACGTTGCTACTTCGAGTTTCCTGCAGGGCGAGTGCACGTGGGCAGGTCACTGCGAGTCTCTGGAGTGGCTAAAGAAAAGCAAGCGTCTGTGCCCTGTTCCGTGAAGTCTCGATTCATGGCCTGACGGGAAGACCCCGGCGTGGCGAGTGCCGGGGTGGCCGAGCGGTTTCCGTCCGTGTGATGAGATTCTAACGAAGCCCATCCTCCCATATGCGTTAATTTTGGTCCAAAGAGCAGGTCCTATTAGCTTCATGTGGACTGCCATCTTTTTCTCGCCCTCTTTCGAAATCCTGTGCTCGGCTGGTGTCAACCACAGGTGGTGTCTTGCCACAGGTGGTAGAAATTCGCGCTCCTTTTGGCAGAGAGCTGGGGGGTGAATCAGCATGAACTTTCGTGTTACAAAGGAAGCCGAACTTAAATTTCTGGAAATGGTGTTAAAGGTTCCACATGCATTGCAAGACTATAAATATCTCATCTTCTGCCTTTGAAAGCCCTTCCTGCCAGCGCGCATGTCGGTCGAGTTAGGTTAGAAACCTGGGAAGGCCGATGTCATCGAGGATAGTGCTAACAGTGGATGCCTTCGGCTGAGTGCGGCCGCGCCGCGGAAACCAAACAGCTCCCCCTCCTTGGCTTCAAAGCCCCAGCTCTGCCACCTCTTCCCCAGCCTGTCAGCCGGATGGAAACGTCCTTTGCCGAGTGTCTGCTTGGGCAGCGTCCTGCTAGATCTTGCTGGGCGGGAGGACTCGGGAGAGAGGTTAAGCCAGGACAAGCCTCCGCCCCACCGGCCGTTGGACGCGAAGGCAGGGGCTCTCGTGCTGACTCCTGTTGTTCTGCGCCGTGGCCCGTGGGCAGCTGTGGAGCCAAGACCGTTGGAAGCGGTGGAAGAAGACCGTTTCCCTGGTGCTGCAGAGGAGGGTGACCAAAATGAGAGGCGATGGGATCAGCCACAAGGATGCCAGCTGTGGCCTCAAGGGGAGCAGCTGCGGGGGACAGGGAAGATGGGAGGAAACAGGTGGCGAGGCAGTGGGGACCCAGGGTCCGGTTCTTCAAGATGTGGCACCGAGGAGCAAAGGGGAGACCTAGGACAGTGTCTCTAGTGCGGGGAGGGTGGTGGAGAGAGATCTGTTCTCTGGATGGAAAAGACCTGAATACGTTTACACACGGATGTGAGAGGACAGACAAGCGAGGGGGGTGAAGTTCTTTCCAAGGCAGGAGAGGCCGAGATCCAGAGAAGCGACGGAGAGGTGGGCCGTGACTGGGTGGGGGACGCGTTTTCTATGGCCCTGGGGGGCCGGAACAAGGGAGGGTGCAGCTCAGAGGAGTCTGGGGGGAGGTGTGCAGGAAAAGGAGAACATGCCTTCCGAGGTTCCCCGTGTTCTGGGTTGTCTGCCTGCTCCCAGTGTGGAGAGGAGACAGCTGTGGGTTCACAGAGGGTCCTGAGGGGTTAGCCTGGCCCTCGTAGACCCGGGTCGGCATCAGAAGCGCCGGCCTTAAAGGAGTCTCCGTAGCAACCCTGGTTCACAGTGCGGAGAGTGAGAAGGAACAAGTATCTGCCGCCCTGCGTGTCGTGGTGGGGCAGTGGGTGGGCCAGCGTGAGTGACGGGGGCGTACTCACCGAGGACAGACTACCAGCCTTTTCCCCAAGGCGGCAACAACAACGCACATCACTTTTCTGCTCACCAGCACACAAGCGTTACCAGCACAAACTCAGACATCTGCTAAATATGATGTTTGGCCAGAGCCTACCCAAAGAGGCGTTTTTATTTCAAAGGACCTGGGGAGGATCCATCTTGTCAACACCAACATGTGAGATTTTACGCAACGTGCAGTGAAACCTCCGTGACCCGAAACCTCCAAAAAATCAGCTTTCTTTACATCCCTCCCACCCCCGATAAAGAGCAAACACACAATAATTAGATAAATTTAGGAGTTTATTAAAAAGGTTAAAATCTCTCTTAGACCCTGGGCTCCTGGACATTTAGAGCATCCTTTTCACATTCCACAAAACATGTGAACGCCGACACGCACTTTGTGAGCATCACTTAAAAACATTGACCAGTTTTGGCTGATGCCTGTGCTGGGCATAGAGAGACAGAAAAAAAAAAAAAAAAGAAAGAAAGAAAGAAAGAAAGAAATGAAATGTAACCTTTGCCCCTTACACACATTTCCGAGGAGCTCCAGTGTTTACCCAGTGAGATTGACATCACACTGGGAGGGACTTAGAGATCTTCTGGGCCAATCAGATGGCCAAGCACGTGATCTCCAGGTGAATTCTTGAAATTGTCAGTGCTGGATCTGAGCCTTTCTGTGCAGTGTTTTTGCTATTACACCACGTAGCTGGCCAACCCCCAATCCTATTACGATTTGACGTCATTAAACCAACACAAAGTTTCACATTCAGCATAATGGGCACTCGAGGCAGGCGAGTGGGCAAACACAGCTGGAGAAGAATCTGTGACGAGGATGGACCAGGAGGGTTTCCAGTTAGCTCCACCCCCACGTGAGTGTCCCCACCTGCAGGCGCTGCTGAGCTTTGTTGGACACATCTTCATCACACCTGGTTTGATACCAAAGCCTCTACTCCTTCTAATGGAAAGACCAGCACCTGATGTTGAGAATTCGCTCTTGCCCCGTGAGTGGGCTGACTGTCTCCCATTAAGGCCTACCATGCTGAAGATCATGAAGAATTTTAAAAGACGTGGAAGCTTTAGTAGAACAGCAACTTACCTGATTATGTGGCCAGTCAGAGAGCTAGACGAAGTGATGGGCTCACATTACACCGAAATGCAATCAATCCTAACTACGCATCTTTCCCTGGCTTGTGCTTTGCTGTGCAGGTGCAGAGTGCATCTCCCGAACCTGTCATCATGTCGCCTACCTGGATGACGGCAGAGCAGGCTCCCATCGTGGATGAGACACAGATGCTGGAGGGTGGCTGGCGTGGAAGGGGAGATGTGTTTGTCGTGTGTGTCACCGCGTGGGGGCAGGGCGGTTGCATGGAGGACATGCTCCCGTTCAGGAAACCTCGTTTCCCTCTTACCTCGGGGATGAGTGCCAAATCGGCACCCCAGTACCATCGTCTCCCCATCTCAGAGGTGGCACCTTCATAAGACACTCAAAATTCTGGATCTAGAAGCAGGAAGTAGCTTTTTCATAGGTTGCTAAAACATTTCTCCACCAAGTGGGAAGAGCAGGTCCCTTCTACTTGGTGAATCACTGGGCCCTTAGGGGAACCTCAGAGGATGAAGGACCCGAGGCCATCACTGAATTAACTCTTTGAGAACATCCCCACATGCAGCATGGCCGCGAGTGCCGCTTCCCTCCAATTGCAGTGCAGGGTGGACGGGGTAGGCAGCCTGGTGGGGGTCTGGCTGCAGGCCCTGCTGTCCCTAAGGACACGTCTGAGCACCTCCCCCTGCCGCACACACATACATGTGTGTCCCCATCATTGTTTTCTGCATGGAAGGGTTATCTTTTTGAGGCAGAACACAGCCCTCTCCGGCAGGCGCAATGCCAGAGATTGTAAACACTGTCTTTTCTTCTTGCAGTTGCTTTGAAAGTTCTGGGATACAGAGAGCATTCTTTCTTGCCAAGCGTTTCTTGGGAGATGAAATAGGTGCCCCTTGCCATGGGCTCAGAACTACTTTCTCCGAGTTTCTTCTTTCAGAAAGTGAAAGACCGAAAAGAGGAAAAGACAAAAAACAACACCCCCACTAAATTGCAAAAACTGTGAGTGAGTGGATCACACCCCGATGTATAAGCTGCAACTAGTCCTGGTACAGAGTGGAGAGCGGGGCTGGTGCTGCCCGTGTCTGGTTGGCTACTGCCGAGCACTGCAGAGAGTGTCAGCTCCCTCCCACACGTGAACGCCGACAAGTCGGCCCGCCATGATTCTGTGGATGCTGGCAGGAGAATCAGGACTCCTGAGTCGGGGACTAAGCATCTCGTTACTCATGGCCCAGCAATTGACAAGAGTCCCCCTGTGCCCCCAAGGCCCACGGGGTAATGCAGACCTGCCCCGATGGCACTGTGCACACAGTGGGTTTGTGTCACAGCTGAGAAACCTTGAACTTAGAAAACCTCCAATTCTTCTCCAACTCAACCAATATTTATAGAATGTCTGCCATGGGCCAAGTGCTGTTCTAGGAATGGGGGACACAAGTGAACAAAACAAAGGATTCTGTTCTCATGGCGCTGACATTCTAGTGGCAGAAGACAGAGAATGAAAAGTTAATTGTATATAGTAAATTAGAGATGACCAGGGTAGGGACAGAGAGCTAGAGAAGACATGGGGGGTGGGGGGAACGCCAGGAGGGGTAGCATGTGGCATTAACTAGGGTGTCCAGGGAGGGCCTCACTGAGATCCAGTTGGAGTGAAGAGTCAAGAGGGTGGAGGGGCCTGCCGGAGGCCACCCAGATGGACAGGGAAGATGAGAGTTGGAGTGTCCGTGTCTAGGGCCAGGAAAGCCCAACCGTATAAAAGGGGCTGCTGGCACACCTGCCAGCCTTTGCATCGGAGGGAGACCTGGTGTGTATTACCCTGGTCAGCAGTCACACTTGCCTTTGCCCAGCAGAGAGGCACATCTCCACGTTCCAGGGCTATCTGCTCTGTTCTGCTAACATCCTTGAAGAGACAGTGCCCGACACGATCTGTCCACGGCCCTGCTCAGAGGACGCGAACACCTGTTAAAGACCGTGAGGGCTAGTCCCTTAATAGTCATTCCCTACCCCCAGGCTTGATGACACTGAGTGACCCGAGGGACCCTGGAGTCCACCCTGTCTTTGGCCCGAACGCACCAGGATGAGGGGCTTAGCCAGGATCCTGCCCTCACTGATCATTTCTCTCCTAGAGTGGGCTCATCCAGCCCTGACATTCCTTAGGCTGCTCAAGAGCTTGACACACACACACACACACACACACACACACACACACACACACACGAGCAAACAAACCCAGTTTTCCCTAGGCCCGAAGATTCCTTGGTTGCCAACCTCGTTAGAGGTGGCAAGCTGGGTTTCTAAAAGCTGCAGAGACCTTTCCTCCACCCCAGTCTCCTCCCTCTGGCTCTGTGTTTGACGGCTCAGCTTGGACCCGCGGGGTGGAGGAGTCACATGGGGCTCAGGAAGCCTGGGAATTAAACTGTTGACACTTAGTCTTCCTGAGTGACCTGCAGGGAGCTGACGATATCTTCTGGGCCACGTTCTTTACAGCATTAAAAAGGGTTCTTGAATAAGGACATATTGTTAAGTCCCCCTACCAGAGGTGTCCAATCTGCCATCCACGGGTCACCTGTGGCCCAGGATGGCTGTGACAGCGGCTCAACATGAGATCGTAAATTTACTGAAAACATGATGAGACTTTTTGTGATTATGCGTCACAATGTATTTAATGTGGGACCCAAGACAACTCTTCTTCTTCCAGTGTGGCCCAGAGATAGCAAAAAGTCGGATACCCCCGCAGCTATCCTACATAGGTGAACTGTAACTAACCGGACCTCGGAGTCTCGGTCCTAGTTTGGTCCCTGGAGGCTGCCTGTGCTCTTTCCTTTGCTGGAGACAGGTTCACAGCACCTGTACCTGCTCTGGAAGGTCTCGGTTATTCCCTTCCAAATCTCATGGAGCTTTTGGCACATGGGGCATCAAGGTCCCAGGCTGGAGGGACCTCAACTGAGTGGTGGTCTCCTGCTTACAGGGCAGGGCAAAAGTAGGTCTGCAGGGGTTTGTATGGAAAACACAATAATTAATAAATAATAACGATACAAGAACAAACTCTGTGTTTCACCTACACACACCTGTGAACCCACTTTCACCCCACCCTGTAATTTAAGGGCAATGTAAGCAGAGGTGTGTTTTCTGTGTCTTAAGAGAATATCAAGATTGGTAGCAAGAGCCCGAAGATGATGGGATTGGAACTTGTCTAAGTGGTCTAGCCTGTGACCACCTGGTATCACCCCACCTCCATCTTTGCCCACCTCCACTTCTCCACCCTCTTTTCTTCATGGGCAGTCACAGCAGCCATGAACACTAGTGGACACATAAACTGCTTGGAGGCATTTGGGTTCCTGTGGCTGTACGAGCGTTGAGCTTATCGGCTACGCATGAAGACCTTGCTCATTTCAGAGGTGGGCATTTTTCAGAGCGCCAGCCAGATGGATGCCTCAGAGGAAGCCCTGTCCATTGACCCAATAGCTATCGCCTGTTGACCCTCTAGTTATTGTGCAGAAAATGAAGACTTTATCTGAGTTTCACCATACTAAGGTGCAGCAATCTGGCTGCAGACCTGAGGCTGATACGATGACCCCTCAGAGGCAATGCACATCAGACTGGAGACAGTCAGAGGTCCAGAGGAAACTTAATTATTATTACTTTCAAGAATGGCCTCTTAAATACACAGTGCCCCTTTAATCCACAGACCTGGACCTCCTGGTAGACAGACGTGAGCGCTGGGTCCCTACCCGAGAGGCAGGGAGGTGGACTTTTTGATAGAGTGTTTACATGTCAAATCCACTTTAATGAGCATTTTCAAGGCAGAATTCTTGAAAGTAATCCATTCTGGAGGTAGACATGATGTTGAATTATTCATTTTTGCACAGCTTGAGAAAGGGGGTAAACTTCTAAACTGGGGGAATATAGAAGTTTTAGATTGAAGACAGAGCTTTAGTTTTTCTCAGAAAGTAGCATTCCATTTCTTTTGCATAAAAAAGCAGTCTTTGAGGGTGCAAATAATCAGCTGTCAACATGGATTAAATTCTGAAACTGTAGCAAGGGAAAAATAAAAACCCCACATCTGTGGAGTCACCTAGTGTTTGTAGCAGCAGGTGGTCCTGACAAGGTCCTGGGCCCATTATGTGGGCGCTCAGTGTCGCTTCATTTGAGGAGGCCCGTGGGCCTGCCTGGGAAGTAAACGAAACAAGAGAGAGTGGAAAGCAGGGAAGGAAGGCGGACACTGTAATAGACAGGAAGGGAAGAAGAGGGGGAGTGAGGAAGAAGAGGGGAGAAACGTCCCAGCGTGTTCCCAGGGGGTAGTACCTGGAACCAGCCCACGCTTCAGGGAGGAAGGCACGTGCGCAGCCCGTTACCTGGGTGACCGAGCGGCCGCGGGCATTTGTTTGGTCACGTTTTCTGTCCCAAGCCAAACCTCCGACGTGGAGTCCTGGCTATTTCTCCCTTTCAGGGAAGAGAGCCTGGAATGGTTGTCTGGGAGGATTACATCCTCTTCTGAAGCGCACTGTGCAAGGGTCATAAACGAAGAATGCAGTTCGTGCTGTTTACGAGGAAGTTCTCTGTTAGGATGAGCCCCGTGGTCCAGGGGAGGAAGGACGACCAGTTAGGTTTCAGGGGAACACCACTTACTATTGACTGGTTTTCCTCCGGGTACGTGGGAGTGAATCGGGCAACAGCTGCTATGGTGGGCTACTGCAAACTGAGATACCAGTCACAGAGCATCAGGACGGGTCTCGGGGGCGGGGCACATGGACGACTCTTGGTCCTCCCTCCCTTTCTCCTGCAAGCTGGGGCTAAACCAGGCTCCTGAGCAGTGGTTGGCAAACTTTTTCTGCAGGGGGCCCGATGGTGGACATTTCCAAACTTGCAGGTCATGCCATCTCTGCTGCAAATAGCTACTCAATGCACCAGCGTGGCACGCAACGGACAAACGCAGTGTTCTAATAAGACTTTATTTATAAACACTGCAGTGAGCTGGATTTGGCTCATGGGCCCCAGTTGGCCAACCTCTGGTCTAGACAGAGGGCCAGCAGGCAAAGGGCATGGCATCGGGGAGGCTGAGAATACCTGGCCGGCCCCTCGTACGACAGACCAGCTTCCTCTTCTGCACTTTTCCCAGAAACTCCCCAGGGGTTCGGAGTGTAGGTAGCCTCTCTGGTTTATCAAATTGGGTCCTGGGGTGAGCCCCGGCGTTTGCAAACACCAGCATCCGCGGGAAGGAGGACCCAGCAATCAGGAGGAGACGAGAGAAGTAGACATCAAAATAAAGGCAGACGACCTTTTCTTCTTTATTTCGCTTAGACAAAATGCAAAGAGTGTCTCTTTAAATTAAAAAATAAACAAAAAAGGAAACCAAATCGATCCCCCCCTCCCCTTCACTGACGGCACTCATCCTAATTAACAACAGAAGCAGGTCAGATTGGGGACCCAGTTTCTAATGGGAAAGAAAGGTGTGCAAATGTGACTAAAGTTTCCCCTCGCCCACGAATCAACGTTCCCTGTAAATTCACAAAGAGCGTCATTGTTTTCCTATTTTCTTTCTTGACTCGCGTGTGACAGAACTTCCAGTCAGAAGGTTTCATTAGTCCCCCATGCACTGTGTAGAAAATCAGTAAAAATGCAATAGCCTGTGAAGATCATAAAACTGGACTTCTTTCCCAAAAAATCAGATGCCCAGGCGGATGGAGCTCACACTCAGACAGAAAAAAAGCAGGAGAGTCTTTGCACTGTCTGTGGTTTCAGTAGTTTCTCTTTTTTTTTTTTTAATATATTTTGGCAATTTTCTTTAATTATAAATATTGGAATTCCGTAAAAAAAAGGTAGCTTTGATTGAATTTTTTTAAACCGTATTTACAACCGCCGTCCAGTCATGCTGTGTGTTATACCAGGGTGTACGATTTTGCGTACGGGTTGTTTCCTTTCAAATGGCCCCGGGAGTCGAGCAGCGATTCTTGGGAGCTGCTCATTTTCGCTGCCTGTCCCAGCTCTGCCCCTTCCCGCTGAGGTAATGTGGCCACGGCCCCCTGCTGCCACTGCTGTCCCTCTCGGGTGGAGGACGTGGAAGAGGAGGCCTCCATGGGGATGGGCTCGAGGACCGTGGGGCGCTTCAGGGTCCGGCTTTTCTGGGGCTCCAAGCACGCCTGCCCTAAACTCAGGTCCCTGCTGGTGCCTGGACCGCTTCGGTTCAACAAGAAGTCCATTCGAAGGTATGGAGGCAAGTGGATGAGGTCACCTGCAAAGAAACACAGAGCAGTTAGTTGGCTTCCTCGTTTGGGGAGCGGGCGCCGCGGGCCCCTGTGGGCACGTGGAGAGCCATTCAGGGCTCGGAGATGGAAATGTCCCCGCGCCTGGGCGAGGTCGTCAAGACCCCTCGTCAGAGCTCGCCGCAGCGGCGGGTGGGATCCTCCTCACCTCCAGTGGGCCGGCACATGACCTGGGCTCCTCAGCGGCACACTTTAACCAGACACAGAGAGGTAACAAGATTCTTCCAGAGCCCACACCTGAAAGAACAGCTACATCCAAGACGACAGCGCGCCACAGGGGTGGAGCGTGTTGGACCGAGTCCCGCGTGTGATGGGAGGTGCTCGGGGAGCACAGGGCTCGAGGAAGGGGCAGGGGCGACAAGGAAAAAGTAATGGGGCCCTGGACCTGGTCTCGGCCGTTTCGCAAAACTGGGTGACCTTGGAGCTACTGGGTTTCTCTGACGGCTTTCGGTGAAAATGTCTCCAGTGACACTTTGGATGTGGCTCCGTGAAATCAAAGGTCCTTTAATTCAGTAGGGCTTCGTACAGTGCACTGGATCAAAGGGAAGCCCGATAATAAATGCCTTGACGATAAATGGGCGTAACACTCTTAGGGAAAGAAATGACATAATTTGGCATTCTCGTGAAAAGGGTTTTTGTAACTTGATGTATGGGATTCAGGCTCAGAAGCAATTATGGCATGAGGTCTGTCATTACAGATGCTAAGGCTGAAGGTCCAAGTATATCTTGTCATATTCATGAGTCTTGTTCCTGGAAAATGAAACTATTTAATTTAAAGAAAAATGAAGCCTCGTGTTTTCAATGCCTTTTATGATCGCATTGAAAATTCCATTCATTTATGAGTGGATGTATTGTTCATTTTCTCTATTGGGGGTTAATTATTTGCAAACAAACATATATCCCGAAAGCATTAACAGCTGTCATTAAAAAACAAACTGGAAAATTCCTTTGTAGTGTGAAGAACATTTTACATATGACTCAGCATATTCTAATTGACTAGATTTGGAAATTTGTGACTTTTTAGATCTCTAATTTTCTAAAACTGACTATTCCTAAGAGCCTAATAAGCAAATTGTATTAATTTGCCCTTTTATTTATTAACGAGACTATGGTTTTGTTGGCAAATACTTGACAAACGTGGAATTCATTTACCCCCCAGTTCATTTAAAAATGTAGGTTAAGAATTCCTCGTGCTGCTTCCAAGACCCAACTAAATCTTGAACACTTAACGTATTTGTCAGGTGTGGTCACAGATTTGGGAATGAATTTCTACCCCAGCAGCTCCCACTCAACGGACAGGCCTTATTAACCCCCTGAAAAGCAATCACATTTTGGCCCCAGCTGGAATGCAGGAGGCTCAGGTCCTAGAGTACATGGAACAAATGTGTGTGAAATCAAAAGGCAAAGCCTGTGCTAGCTGCCTGCTGTCCACAGGGGTTCCCACTTTAGATTTAATGAGCGAGAGGGTCGGGGTCGCTGGAAAAGATGGATGGGAACTGGAAGTCCCGGATAACGGCAACAGCTCAGCACCTCATCTTTACACAAGGGCTACCCGTGTCTGCTACGTAGGTCTGCCAGGTACCTCTGAAAATCCACTATCTCCGAGTGATCTAGTTTTTCAGGGAGAGCTGTATTAAGTTGTGTGATGCTCTAATTAGCTCTTTCAACAGTGTGTTTTCTCATTAGCGCCCAAAATAGCCCTTTCAACCGTGTGAATGCTGCAAATGAGCTCTCTTAATCATCCATGCACTCAGAAGAAAGCCGCAGCGTAATCGGTGGCGAGCTTTGCTGATAAAAGGCACTTTGCGTCCATTAAAATCCTATCCCGTGTGCCAGTCCAAGGACCACTGGGGAAGCCGGGTTTTCTGATCATCCACCCACCTTGTATGTTCTTCAGATGCCGACAGACAGAGACAACCCAGCATGTCTCGCTCCAGAAAAAGAGACCTGAAATGCACAGCTGGGGGATATGGGCACCTGCTTCTCTTCACTACCCTGGTCTCCCTCCGTCTGTTTTCACGCACGAGGAACCGAACAGAGGTTCTAACGGTGGCGACGCGGAGCAGAGGTCTGGACGACGCTGCCTGCTTTCAATCCGCTGTAAATCAGGGCTGTTTCCTCGCTCGTAAAATGGGACCAAGAGCAGACTCGGCCCCTAGGGTTGTGGCGAGGACTGCGTTAGACGATGCAGGTGGAAATGTGCTGCCAGCTGTCTTTCCTTCTCAAAGAACTGAAGTTACAGGCCGGAGCTCTGTCCGTGAAATGAGCTGGGAACTCTGCTTTATACCTTTGTTTCTGTCTTTAGCGGGTAAATTAGTGTTTACCCCAAAGACATGTCCACGTTTTCACCCCCAGAATCTGTGACGGTGACCCCATTTAGAGAGTCTTTGCAGAGGTAAGTAAGTTAAGGATCTTGAGACGAGATCATCAGGATTTAAGGTGGGCCCTAAATCCAGCGACATGCACCTTCGTGGGACAACGACATGCATCTTACAGAGAAGAAGGAGGCTGCCGTATGGGGGGAGGTAGAGGTTGGAGTGATGTGGCCGCAAGCCAAGGAATGCCTGGGGCCACCAGGAGCACGAAGAGGAAAGGGAGGATTCTTCTCTCGAGTTCCAGGATGGGACACGGCTCTGCTGACACCGATTTGGGGTTTCTGGCCTCCAGAACTGCGAGACAATAAATTTGTACTGATTGAAGCCACCAGACCTGTGGTGCTTTGTTATGGCAGCCCCAGGACACTGACACAGACGTCCTGGGCTAGGGTGGGCGGGGGAACGTCCCGTGGAGCCTCTCCGAAAGTTCTACTGTAGGGTGACTGTCCCTGCTTCCATCACCCGTGGAAAAGGAGATTTCTCTTTAATGACCGATAACTGGAGCCCACATGGTTGTGGCTTACGGGCTCCCCTCCTGTGCTCTGCGCGTGTAGGAGCCTCTCTGCAGGCTAACCTGCCATCCATCCTCCCTTCCCTACTGAGGCCAAGCCAGAGTTGCTTCTCCTAGTTTCCCCGCTCCCCGGGGAAGCAGATGCTTGTCCAGCTGGCCCCCCAAGATCCCTGAGGGTTAGATGAGAAGTGGCTCTCCTGGAGCGTTCTCCAAGAGGGCTCAGAAACCTCTTTGAAGGCATGTGTCTGACCCGCCCGTGACTCTCAACCCTCCGCACGCTCCTTGGGGCACCACACCCGTAGCTAATTAGCCAGGACCCTCGTGAGCTCCTCCATGTATTTGAAAGCAGCAGGGGCCCAGGGTTCAGGATCTTTTCTGCTTTGGACTCCGAAGTCCCCTCTGTCGGGTGCACAGGCCTCTCACATGTAAACCCGCTGTGGCCGCAAACGCAGGCAGAGCCAAAGCCCAGCCTTAGGGCTGTCTCCAGGGGGATCCGTCATGGCGAAGTTCATGTCTATTTTCAGCCAGGTCTTATACTGTCTGTTATTTAACTTCCTTCTCCTTGTTTGTGTCCAGCTTTCCTCTCCACATTCTCTCTCTCTCTCTCTGAGTCTAGAGATCAGAGAGACGGAAACACAGATGTACACACAGACAGGGAAGCAGAGGGAAGAAACTCGGAGACGGAACCAGGGAGAGATGGAAGCAAGGGACAAAGAGCCACCCACAGAGAAAAGCAGGTGGAAAAGGGGACAAGTGACCTGAATCATGGGACTGCGGGCGGGGAGAGGAGTGGATGCTGTTAGAACAGATGCAGGTTACAGGTGACGAGTGGCCCCCCTCCTTAGGCCTGACAGGGTGGCCACCTTCCCTGGGGTAGCTGGGTTATGGAAGCATTTCTCCACGGGGACTCATTGGCCTGCAGCCCCCCTGAACACAAGCTGCACCCCTCGGCCTGTGCCAGTTGGGGGCCAGGCGCTCCTGTGATTCACGCCTGGAGGAATGAGGGGCGAGTTAGCCATTATTTCAATGTTGTGCTTTGTTATTTGACATAATGGTCCATTCCTCATCCTCCTGTCACTGCCCTGTGGGACCTCTGGGGCCACTAACATTTCCAAAAGTTCAGACTAAATAAGTCAGCATCGATTTCTCCCTCTGCCCTAACGGCTCTGCGCACTGGTGCCGGAACAGCTCGTCGCCTCTGGCCCTGAGCCCGCACAGATCGCCCTGGTGGTGCCACCCCCATCAGCCAGCACGTGCTTGAAGCTCGCCCTTCCCGGCTAAGGGGTCCTTTGGGCCGGGGCTGGCCCGATCGTGCGAGAACTGCTGTGTTAAACTCTGCCTCTCTTCAGTAGAAAACCGGGAGACTCCCCCTTCCTTTCGGGAAAGCCAAGCCTCCTGGGCTTGCTCAATATTGTCAGACTCACTCACCAAGTTTGAACGCCTCTCAGCTTTGGAAGAAGGGCAAAATCAATATCAAAACAGAACAGGAATTAATCGATTCAGAAAATCTATAACGGGTGTACAGCCCATGGATCTGTTCTCAGACAATGGTTCCTGCTGCTTACCACGCACAGCAGGGGGAAAGGCCTAAAGTCCGGATTGATGGTTCCTAGTCGTGGGTGGTTTTGCCCCCAGGGGACGTGTGGCTGTGACTGAAGACATATGGGGCTGTCCCAGTTGGAGGGTGGGGCCAGCGATGCCGCTCAGTACCCTCCTCTGCAGAGAACAGCCCCACCGCGAAGAGCGACGGTGCTGTCGAGAAACTCGTGTAGATGGTCAAGTGCATGTTTCCAAGTGGATCCTTTTTTCACTTGAAAAACATTGAATTCCATCAGGATAAGGAGTCATACTCCTCAGTCTCATCTCATCCTCAAAGAGTTATGGCCTCGGTGCTTAGGGGGAAAAGTGAGGGGCGCGTTATGCCTCGCCCTCTACACAGCCAGCCCTTCGACCCCTTCTGGTTTCAGTTCTCATCTTCAGTCAATTGAAGGGGACGTGCTAATTTCTACGGGTACCTTTAAGTCTAAGACTTTCTTATGCTCTGGGCTGTCTCACCTGTGCAAACTGGTTGAGCACATCTGAATGAGGAATTTGGGAATAAGTCGGGAGCCAATGAACGCATTTCCGGGAGGCTCAAATTCCCAGGCGCGTTGTAATAGCCTAGTTCCCTCTTTATTAGCAACTGTGAAACATGCATAGGCGTTGCCAGCGAAATCGAATTCGTGGGGAATGAAAGTGACTCAGAGTCCCTAGCTAGGGGCTTACATCTCCCCCGGGGCCACCTAAAAAGGCACTTTCATCAATTTCTAACAAGGTTTGATATCTACGCTTGGAAGACGCTTGATATTAATGCAAAAGTAAGAAGCAGAGTATGCGAACCTTGAGTTCCAGCCATTGCAGCGAAAAATCACACAGATCAGACTTGCACTCACACTACAGCTTCAATGAGCTCATTGCAAAGGGGCCGTGCAGTCTGCCCAAAGCAGAGGCAGGCGAGACCTAACACCTCTTTAGCTGAATGTTGATGCGACAGCCTGGTAATGAAAACTTGTAAGCCAACCTCTCTTGGTAAATGAATCTTCACTCCTAAACAGCAACCAGGAAAAGCCCTAAATAAATAATGCGAGAAGGAGATCAGAGGGCCATGGGCGCAGATCCTATTCCCATCCTTGGCTTGTATTTACGAGGCTTCGTGCATCTTTAAGAGCGCCTCCGTACTACCATCTTCCTACTCGCTGGTGAACTTTAAAACCCACACTTGCGTGCGAAGTGGGGCTTGGAGTCTGTGGCTGCTCACGGTTCTCCTGAACTAAAAGCAGGAATGGGAAAATATGCCCTAACTTTTAGGCAAGCTTGGGACTCATTAGCAGGGACTTGGGGGCCCCTAAGGAGGAAGGGGCCATAAGGTTCAAAGACAGCTCCCAGGTGAGACTCGACGGGACCCGCACCCTGGGGCCCACTGAGGAGGAGCCCTGGCTCGGGCCGTGAGGGTGGCAGACCTGTCTCAACAGCCCTGTGCTTCGTGTATCATCCCACAGAGGCGCTGAGTTAGCCTGGCAATGAATAAATTCCACACAGAGGAAATGGACCTTTGTGGAGTTTAGGAGGCCAGAGAGTTGGAGCCCAGAGAGCAGGGGCCACGACTGGTAAGGAAGATGAGGCTGGCCCTGGCTGGTGTGGCTCAGTGTGTTGGGCGTCATCCCATGGACTGAAAGGTCACCAGTTCAATTCCCGGTCAGGGCCCATGCCCGGGTCCCCGGTTGGGGGCTGAGAGAGGCAACCAATCCTTGTATCTCTGGCACATTGATCTTTCTCTCCCTCTCTTTCTCCCTCCCCTCCCCCTCTCTCTGAAAACAAAAAAGATGAAGCTGGCCTCTCAGAAGCTCAGGGGTCTTCATCCTGTGAGCAGGGTGGGGGCTGGCCACACAAGGGCTTTGACCCTGAGAGGGTTGGCTACCTCACGTGAATTTATGGCTTGTGGCTTCCCAGGTTGGGAAGCAGGATGCTTTAAACTTGGTGCCAGCCGTATCTTCCCAGGGCCACAGCACAGGATGATGGTCTTTGCTGACTTCCTCTCACCCCATCGCATGTTCCCAGGGCCTTCGGGTCACTCCGGATGCGCTGTGACATCTCACTGGGCCACGTGTAGTCTCTGCGTGCGGGTGTGTAGGAGGGTGGCGCCCGTCTTCCCTAGGCTGGATGTTGCCTCACTCCTTTGACCCCCTCGTTCATCAGTTTGTGTCCTGCGGACGCTTGGTCTGCTGCCTATAACACTACATCCATGCTGCTCTGATCAGCGAAGGAGGCGGTGGGAGGTATTAACCCTTTTGTGTCTCTGGGTGATACCGGGTGCAATATCTTTTCACAGAGAAGATAGCCGATAAGTACGGGGTGCACGCATGAATGTGATTTGTGTTTCTGGCCACGTGAGCGCTGTGGCGAGTCTCTGCTTGCCATCCGCAGCACAAGAAGCTAGAAGCTTCCTGCTGCTCACTCCACGGGACGCAGGGGACCCTCCTGCATCTCCACCACAGGTCTTTAAGGCACAGACCTCCTCCTCACCTTCCACCCTCTGGGGGCTCCCCAACACATTGAGCTGAACCTCAATGAAACAGCCAGGAAAAATGGTGAGCTGACTAAGGGGCTCAGAAGGCAGAGAACAGGCTGTGGGACCAAAGGAACTAGAGGACACAGAGGACAGAGCTGTAATGACTCGGCACCTGAAAAGGTTCGAGGGCTCGGGCGCTGGTGGCCCATGCAGGATGGGGAGCGGGCGGCTGCAAGTGACACGTGGGCTTGGAGTGCCAAGCTTGAGCCCCTTTGGAATGAGTCCTGCCGTTGCTTTGGGTCCAAGGAACATCAGACCAAAATGAAAGCAGGGGCCCGAAGAAGACAAAATTGCAAATATACATCAGAGAGGTTTGTGTGTCTAGCAGGGACTCAGGATGAGCACATTTGCATACTTAGGTCCAGCCAGAGCAGGGAGAGAAGAGCAAGGTGCCGAGGTGTTTCTCCCGGCCCCGGGGACTTCCACCTGAATCCCTGGGGTATCTGAGAGATCGCACGTTTGGCAGCTGGGAGGGAACCCTTGCTCTCAGAGTCATTCCGGCCTCCCAGCCTTTATCTCCTTCCCTCCCTCCGGACCACTGCTCCCTGAGGACGTCTGCCTGGCTCTCTGCCCGATTCGTCATTTAGACCTCAGCTCACGTCTCGTTGTCTCTGGGAGGCCTGCCCTGACCAGCCTCCCCAAAGTCCCCCACGGCAGGCTTTACACCCTTCCTCGGACTGCCTCCCCTTCCCAGCCCTCACCACGATCGTGACTGTATTGCTGGTTTCTTTGATTAGTGTCCGTCTCCCCCAGGGATGGAAGTTCCTGCAAAGCGGGGTCTTTGGGATCATGTCTACTCTGGTATCCCCAGTTCCTAAAACAGGGCCAGTCATGGAGCGAGCACTCAACAGCCCTGCTGGAGGAAGGAGAGGAAGGAGAGGAAGCTGAGGGTCCGGGGGGAAGAGGCAGGGCCATCTCTAGGAGGGCGGAGGGCGGAGCAGCGATGTGCCTGTGTGTGTGCACGAGCACGGTGCCCGCGAGCACACATGTATGCCATGCAAGTGTCTGCACACACAGACATACGTGTGCGTGTCTGTGTGGTGTGCATATGTGTCTGTGCCCGTGTGTGTGCACAGATACAGCATCCAAGGTACTTGCACTTGGAAGGAGACCCTTTCCACAGCTGGTGGATGACATTCATGGGAGACATTTCAAAACTGGATTTCGAAGATGCCTGAAACATAAGAGGAGACTACAAGCCCCATTTGGGAGCCTGGCAACAAAGGAGAACCGGAAGGAGGGAGCATGCTCAGTTGAGAGCAGTGGGCGTGGCCTCAGGTCCTGAGCTGGGCGTCTGCAGAGCCCAAGTCCTCCCATGGTGAGGGGGTCGCAGGGAGGGCGAGGTGGGGCGGCGGTGGGGGGGGGTAGGATTCGGCAGGGAAGGCCTCCGGAGTCTGACTTTGATTCCAGCGTGAGAACCACACAGGGGACAGCAGCGTGATCGCAGCGAGGACTGAGGGCGAGAGGGCCAGCCGGGGTCAGAGGGCCTTACCTGAGCAGAGGCCACTTATCCTCAGGTGAAACTCCGCCTCCCACTCTGCACGCCTTCTCTTTGGTTAAACATCCTCACCCAGGAGAGCGTGAGGGCTTGGGGGAATGGGTCCCAGAACTGAAAATCCCCACCTGCTTCATCTCACTGGCTATTCGGAGAACCGACCTGCTGGCAGGGGGCAGTTAGCGGTCATTTCCGATGGGACAGTGTTAGCTGTTTTTGTCATGGAGTGGCTGACGTGCGTATAGCCCTGGATGGGGTCCCAGGGTGTGGGTGACAGCTGAGCTCCCCTGGTGGGGGCAGGGCGACACTTCCCCTGCTGCTAGTGTGGCTGGGCCGTATCAGGTTGCATATTTGATGCTCTGACTTGAAGTAAGCCACTTTGTGCAATGCCATCTCTTGATGGCATAGGGTAAACATCATGAATAAAGAAGCGGTAATCCAAGAATATAAGAAACTGGCCTAAGACGCCACCTGAAACCAAGGCGTGGCACTGTAATCAAAGGCCTGGAAGCCACCCTGACCAAGAGGAAAAGAAGCTGTCAAACTTTCCACCTGTTTCTCGGGAGAAGAGAGAGTATTGTTTGTTTGTCTTGCTTTCTTTTTTCCTTAAAGATGGAAACAGCCATCTCTTACTGAAGAAAACAGACCAGTGACATACATCATACTTCATTTAAAACAGATAAGTCCTGAAAATGCACCAAATGCAAAATTCAGGTATCCTTACAAACCTAAAGCTAGATTCTGAGGTCTGTCTCAGGTGTAGCTGTCCGTACTTCCCGCGGAACGCCTCCTTATCTGAGGAAGAGATGTCCTTTGATTGGTTAAGAGCAATTGGAAGATAAATCACTTTGTTCAAAGTTAGATTGAAAGATGACACACACTTGAATGTCCTCAGTATTTTACTGATAATTCCTACTAATTGTAGTGTTTTAACCAATCGGCCAATCTTATCATCGTCACAACCGTGATATACTCATTCACCCGACAGTATTTACTGAGCATCTACTGTGCACCAGACACAGCCTTAGGCGTGTATATTCAGTTCCACTAAATCATTTAGACGTGTCTCGAGTCGCTACCCTGTGGCCTGCTGTCTGCCACACACCGGGAGAGAAATACAAGACATGTTTCCTGTCTTTCTGGATCCACAATTTGGCCGAGTCCATTTAACTTGATCCCGATTTGTAGAGAGTTTAAAAGCCTGGGCTTAAAAAAAAAAAGTCATCAAAAAAGAGAAACTGATGGCAAGAAGAAAGCTGTCCGGAGGTTTTGAAGATGGTGCAGAGACGGCCCAGCACGGTGGGGAGACAGAGGCTCGGCCCTCCGGAACTGCCGGTCCTGACGCCTCCCCCGGTCAGCAGGAGGACAGACGGTAACCTCGGGTTTTGTGCCCAGTGTTGCATTTAGCCCTGTTTCTATAAAGGAGCAACAGAAAGGCTTCCAGACGGACGAAATTTTTTTTTCTAAAAAGCTTCTTAAATGTTAACAATATAACCATCTGCAGGGGACCAACCATAGTTTGCAGTCAACAGGCCACACCTTGATTTAAAAAAGTATTCACACTTAAAGTCGTGAAACGATTTTAGTCTGCATGGTACATTAGACGACAGCAACGTAACCTACTTAGTGGCGATCCTTCCACGGCTCTGATGGAGCCAGGCAACCATGTAGCGGAAAAGGTTTCAACTTTTCTCCAATCTGAACCCAACACTATGAACAAGCCATCAGAAAGCAACACAAGCCTTTCCTTATTTCAAGGCCGGCCCGCACAGGACCGTCCTGGGATGCAGGAGCTCGTCGATGGCCATGCGTGCGTCTCAGATGGAAGCGAAGGAAGGAAGGAAGGAGGGAGCCAGCACAGCCAGGGTCCCCAGGCGAGCCGGGGGCACACGGGGAGCCCCCCACTGCAGCCCCTGAGAGTTCTCACAGCGACACCCACAGGCAGCAACAGAAACAACTGCTCACCCCTTGACCTCTGTGTGCTCCACCCATCCCACCCAACCCTGGCCACAGGGTGGGTGGGCGCTGACGTTGCAACCGCAGAACCAGCTCAGACTGGTCCTGTCTTGTTTCTAACGAGACCTGGAACCAAGTCTGAACCTTGGACACAACACTCAGGAGTGACACTTGTGAACCCGAAATGCCATGCCCCCCCCCCCCTCGCCCCAGAACCAAAGGACCACATCTGACCAGAGCCTGAGCTGACCGGGAGCCCATCAGAAGCACGGGGCCTGCTGTCCCGGAAGACTCTTGCCGAGACCCTTTCAGTCTTGCTCTGACCCCCGGCTCCGGGAGACAGACCAGGACCTGGCTCCCTGTCTGCTCGCAGTGCAACCTCATAATCAGAGCTTTTTTCTTCTCTCCAAGTCTGGGCGGCGCCACAGGATCGGCCTTGACGTCGGGCAGCGAGCGCTTGCTGGGCGGCAGCGCTTTGCCCACTTTACCCATGCAGCGACCGAAGCCCCCAGCGGGGCGAGCACACGCCCTCAGTCTTCCTCACCGCAGGCTGGACGGCCGCAGAGAGGCGCAGCATCCGCCTGCGTTTCTCTGCCTTCGCCTTGCACATAAATGTCAACAACAACAGAATCCTTGAAATAAAAGCAGCAATAAATAACAACTTATCCTCTCCCTGAGGAGGGAGCCGGGATGAAAATAAATGGAGCCATCAGCCTTTACTGTCTGCTGGCACGGCCCTTTGATGCTGTGTGGAAGATTAGTTGCTGGATAGACAATTCTTATTTTATGTATTTTTATGCATTTGTAAGGCTCATTTCAGCTGGGCCGTAGGCCATAAAACCCAAAGGAATCGCAGTAATTTAAAAGTGAAGACAAATGTTTGCAACAGAACCGGTCTGGTGGTTCAGGAAATGGGCGAGAGAGAAATAAAGCCGAAAGTGGATTCGACGAGAAGGGCAGGGCAGTCCGTGAAGGAGAGGCTCCGGGCACCCGTTGCAGGGTGGGGAAAAGTGTTCTTTCAGAGAGTATTCACAACCGGCTCTCTTGGTTGGGACTCGGTCTGAAGATGCGCTTTGTTTGCCCTGTGTGTGTGTGTGTGTGTGTGTGTGTGTGTGTGTTTGCACACTTCTGAGCCGATGCCCGACACTGCTGAGTGTCCACATAAAACATGCCTGGCTGCTCTCGGGAAACTGGCTCACACTAGGCCCCCATTTCCAGGTGGGGTCAGCTGGTGGGAGCTTGTTAGGGTCACGTTGCTCCAGCCAGTCCCTGAGCTCCTGGCTCTGGAGCTGCTCACGTCCCCTCTCGCCCCTTTTCCTGCCTCCTGTTCTCTCCCTTCATCTCCACGCCCCCCAGGCCCCGCAGGCCTTAGGGTTTGTGGCTCCCTGCACAAACCCAGACCGCTCTTTCACGCTCAAGGCGGGAAGACCCAGCTACAGTGGACGCAACACTAGCCGGTCCTTGTCACACCGGTAGCTCCGTGACCCGGCCCGACTGCTGGTGCACGGTAAGAACTCTCTCCTTTGAAGCCCTCGTGCACCAGTCTTACAACTGAGCCCCCAGTTTTTGGTGTGCCTTCCATTACGTGGCGGGGGGGGGTCTCCTTCTCTCTAGACTCTGGGCTCCTTGAACAACAGAATATGGCAGAAGTGACGTGTCACTTTCTAGCCCCAGTCTTAAGAAATTGGCTCTTTCCACGGTCTGGCTTTAGGCACTCTGACACTTAGAAGAGAGTCACGTGACAGGAAGAAGCCCAAGCCACCCTGTGGTGGTGGAGAAACCCATCCAGGGTGGACGCGGCTAGCCCCAACTCTCCAGGAGAGGGCGCCACTTCGCAGGCGCAGCCCCCCTCCCAGCCCCCATGGAGCCTCCCCGTCCTACTCTGCCGGAACAGAGACCAGCGGTCCCCACGAAGCACTGAGCAGATTTCAGAGGCATCCACAAAATAAGCGATTGTCGTTGTAAGTTAAAAGCTTCGGTATGGTTCGCGGCACAGCGGTCGGTGAACGGAACGCCCCGCCCGACCCTCGGAGGGCTCGCCCCGCGGAGGGGCCGGAGCGGGAGCGGGAGGAGGCGCCTCCCCCAGCGACCGCGGTGCGCGCGCTGCTCATCTCACCTGGCCGATGTGCCTTTGGAACCGCCATGTTCGCCACTCGTCCTCCATCCTGAGGTTTGGGGGGAGACGCAGTGAACCTGCAGATCCCCGACTCTGAGGGGGTGCTGGAGGTCAGACTGTCCGTGTACTCGTTTGTCCCTGCCGTCAACTGTTCGGATGAAGTGTCCGAGATGAAGCACTCGGTGATGGTGAACTTGGCGTGCCTCAGCTGTTCTTCCATCTTGGCGTGCTCGTAGGCCCTGGCCAGCTCTTCGTACGTGGAGGAGGCACTTTCTGTCGAGACCATGCTGCTCCGGGCTCGGTCTGTACCGGGAACAAGACGGGGGAGTTACCACCTCACCTTCGTGCAGACCGGCGGGGGGACCCTCTGCGGTTCGGGGCGGTTTCTCCCAGGTCCGTGCAGGACAGCCCGGGAGTCCCTGGTCTTTGTCGAAGGACGGCCTTTGTCCCTGGGACGCGGCATCATGACCCTCAGCAAAGTGGGCTCAGGGAACTTTGGCTGTAGTCAGATGCCCCCACCCGGGACATTTCCATAACCAGTAATGCATTCCCCTTTAAAAATTCCTCTTTGCATTTAAACAACTGGGAATGCGCATAAATGACCTGCAGTGCCCCCCTTCCTGTGACGGATGGGGACCGCGTCTGTGCCACAGAGCCCCTGTAACTGTGCGAATGACCGCCGCTCTGAGGGCCGGCTCCGCTGGCCGGGGCTTGGCCAGGGAGACATGGCGCGTGTTAGAGACGGAACTGTGACTTGCAGGGAAGGTGGCCACCAGGCGGAATGGTCCCTGGCCGCTGGCCTCATTCTTCACGTCTGCCACCCTTTACGGGGACAAGAACACCACCGGTTCTGAAAGGGGTGCATCGGGTCAGAGAGGAATCTCTGCCTTTCAAGCCCACGAGTTTCAAAGTTTGGAAGTCGCCTGTGTGAGACTCCGAGACTTCTCCAGAAGCAATAACAGCCATAAAAATAGGTGTGCACGGCGACACTCCTCCCCGGGAACACTCTTTTTGCAGTATATCATGCAGAACAAAAGAAAATGGGTCTTAAAATTGGCTCCAGCTATTAGGTTCAGATGTAATTTCTTTTCAAAATTTAAGATGGGGAAAGGCAGCCTGGGGCTATTTTTAAGCCCTGTCTTCTCGGAGGAGCGAAACCTTGCTGGGTGTGACGGCCTTGACTGGGTCACTCACCGTGTGATCGACCCCGGCTTAAGTGTGAAATGGATCACCCTGCAGGGTGCTCCACCCTCGCCACGGAACTTCAAGTGCAGTGTCTTGACCCTGGAGATGGCCGTGGGTCAGCGCCCTCAGAGTGTACTCAGAAATTATTGCAGTCTGGTGGGTGAAAATGTAAAAAATTCTGTTTCTGTCAGCGGGGCGGGAATGCAAAGGGGAGTGCAGCGTGAACCTGAGGTTCGGGGCACCTGAAAAATAGAGGCCCCTCGTTCTGTGCTGCAGACGTCGTGGGGCCCTGGGTGTCCTCCACGCTGGACAGCGTTTTGGCGTCTGTCAGATACATGGTCCGAACATTTGCAAGTGACCTTGAACACGAGTAAGCAGGAGCCCGTGAAGCCCTTGGTGTGGGCTGTTCTCACTCCCAGGGTGGGGGTGGGGGGTGGGGGGTGGGGGTGCGGACCCTACCTGTGTCCTGTGAGGGGCTGACGCTGTAACTGTCGCTCTCCTTGTCCATGGATCCTGCCGCCCTGGGCGTGGGCAGCCTCCAGTCTGTGGTGAGCGTGTGTGCGGAAATGGTGGGGTGGGGTCTGTTGAGGGTCCACTGGCTGGCGTACCGGTTTCTCGCCGTGGGCCCAGGTTTCGCGTTCCTCCTGGTGGTGGGATCTGGGAAGAGTCAAGAACCATGTCTGTCTTGGTCTCGAGAGGCGCGTGCTCAGCTGTGATGAAGATGCTGAGTGCGGTGCTCCTGCCCCAGCCCCATGACCCACCCTGCAGGCTCATGCCTCCAGGAAGCCCTCCCTGACTATCCCTGCCCAGAGCCCCCCTCTCCTGTCTCACACAATCCCAGACATTCGTGGGGTTCTTAAGCATTTAAATGATCCCGGTAAGGGAAAGAATGTTAGAGTTAGACTTGGTCGTTACGGATTTGAGCCATGCTTTGGGCTCTGAATAGTTTCGTGACCCAACGGGCATCACTTCAACTTCCTGAGAAATACCGACTTTTGCAGTAAGAGGGAGCTCAGCCAAATACGCTCTAACGGAGCTACCTTCCCACAGTTCTGCTACCTTCAGGTGTCGTTATGGGTTGAACCGTGTGCCCCTAAAAGATTTGTCCGTATCCTAATGCCCAGGACCTCGGAATGCGGTCATCTCTGGAGAAAGGGTCACTGCAGGCAGATGTAGTTAGTTCAGATGAGGTCAGACTGGAGTGAGGTGGGCCCTTAATGCCACACGACTGGCGTCCTTACAAGAAGGGGTGGCAGATGCGGGCGGGGAGCAGACCACGGGACGATGGAGGCGGAGACTGGACTGGTGTAGCTGTAAGGTGAGGAACGTCAGCAACGGTTGGCGACCCCCACAAACTAGGAAGAGGCGAGGAAGGGTCCACCCTTACAGGTTTCAGAGAAAGTATAACGCCTTTTCTTTTGGACTTCTGGCCTCCAGGACTGTGAGGCCACGATTTCTGCTCTAAGCCTCCCAGTTTGGGGTCTGTTGTTGCCCCAGCCCCGGGAGACTCATGTGGGCGGGGTCCTCCATAGCACTGTTTTCTTATATTGCCTGGCTGCCTTGAGTGTGACTTTTGTATTCATTTATTAAACTGCAAGTTCCCAGAGCCGAGGGACAATACCTTTCTGCCCTGACAATCTCAGGCCTTTGCACCCGGCAGCTTAACTCTTCAATAAAATGATCTGAACATTGATGAAGACTTGGATATTCAATATGGAGACCAGCTCATTAATGAGTGTCTCGATTTCACTGCCTACCGTCCTGCAAAGCTGCTGGCACGTGGCTTTCACTTTCTCTAAACCCAGAACCAAAGGCAACCAGTCAATGGGGGGAGGGGAGGCAGTTCCTCGCTGCACTCTTTGGTGAGCGAAGGCGAAGCTGTTCTAACGGCGCGGACTGCCGGACACTGGAGTGGACCGTGCACCGCCTTTTCTGGAGCCCGGTGGAAAAGCGGAGAGGCTCCGGCGCCGGCAGTGATTTTTCTGGGCTCCGGCCAGAAGGCAGGACACGATGCAGTACGGGCCTTTTCCACCTTTGGATTCTCTGCTTCTCAAAGAGGAATTTTATGCAGGTACCTTTCAAAATGGTCTGGCCGCTTTTCAACACACCAATCTATATTCACTGCTCACCACCAGTGAAGTACTTCGAAGAGAAAAAAAAGCGAGAGGGCCTCGCTGCAGAGTGATTGCACTGGCTTGCGGATGTGCCCTCCCCTCCCCTGAGCCCCTGAGCCTGGCTGTCTCTCCAGGGCAGGGGCCGGGTGTCCCTCCGTGGGGCCATCTGCAGAGCCAGCTCTAACCCCTGGCATACGGAGGTCCTCGAATGAATACGTATCACCCGGGGTCACTTCGCAGATGAAGCAACGGAAGCTCAGAGGGAAGTGATACAGCTACTAAGTGATAAAAGTGGAGCCCAAGACTCTCCCTTTTGGTTCAGGGGCTGCCCATTACTCGACCACACGTCCTCACCCTGCACACGTCAGTGTCCTGATGGGGTGTCCGCGTGACAGCGGCTCGTCCGTGGCTTCATGTTGGGTCATGGCAGGCAGACACTGACAAGTGGTGAAATGACTTTCTTTTTAAATGGAGCACTTTCCTCTCTGCAAGTTTCTAGTTATTGGACTTTAAACCTAATCCATCATTCGCCGATGCTGGGGAGAGGCATTAACACGGCCGCCAGATCAATAGGTTTTACGATTTCCTGGGTCATTAATAGGCTCTGTCTTGGTGCAGATCCTCTGGGGCATTGATATGAAGGCACATTTCATCCCTTACTTGCCAAATTTCACAGAAGACTTTATTGGAAATGTTTTTTTTGCTTGTTTTCGGCCTTGATTAGAATGTGAGTGAGTTACGCCAGAGTGACAAAGTCTCTGGACAGTAAGGTGTGAATGACGATTGTGTTTCTCCCCTGAAATGCCAGGAGAGAGGTTCTCAAAGAAGACAGAAACACTTTCTCGTGGGTAGGAGGCTAAAGGTCCTCCAGGCACTGCAGACTCTGTAAGTGGGGCTTAAACAAGCGGAACTTGTTATTTAAATGCTAATGAGTCTTCCCCAGAAAATTACCCAGTCTCTCACATAAATTTTGAAGGTTCTCATTTTTATTATTCTTGAAGTTTCTTGCAACTATGGCTGCGGTCAGTTTCCTTCCTGATACGAATGCTTGGTGGGGGAGGGGTCAGCACGACAGTCCCATTGGAAGGACACAGTTTCTGCAACCCCCCGCCCCCACCGCCGCCCCAAAGCCTCACCTGCACTTCCTCCCATCAAGCCCACCTGCCAAAGGTGGGGCAGAGACTTCACCCCCAGGGCTCCCTTCCTCACGGAGACCACCCTGTGTGGAAAGTCCCACGGTCAGGAAGCACATGTCCGCTTCTGTACAAAGCCAGAACTCTTTTCAAGCTAATGCGATTCATTTTCCCTTTTTTTCTATGGCTGAGGACAGCCTTACAGTGTCCTGAAAATGTTGGAAATATAGGTCACGATATTAATTTCTTTCAACCACAGCCTGCCGTTCCCCTCTGCTCTGGGTAAGATCGTTTCAGGATAGAGAATACTGGGGTAGCTGACACGTTTTTTTAGGAATCGGGTTTTTGGAGCTGTTTCGTACCTGAACTGAACTCTTCTATAGGAGAGCTCCTGAGAGAGCTGCCAAAATAAAAATTTAACTTGGATTCCACACGGAAGCTTCCTTTGTGTGTTTCACTAGCTAACCTACTAACCAAACACATGGTGGAATTTACTGCCCCTCAATGGAGAGCATTCCATTGGCTCCCCAACTTTGTAATATAAATACAACTCAGGGATGAGGCAGCATGCTTGCTCAACAGCTAGCGAATTAGAGGGTAAGTGATATAAATAATTCTCGGCCTTTCAATATTGGGTCTGAACCTGAATTCCGCTTCCGTGCATTGAATCACATTACTTTAATGATTCTGAACTTGGGATAAGAGAGGCTTTTATGGATAACACGGTTATAAAGCCTGTCATGTGTACTATTATCGGGGTATTAACCTGTTTTTATTCCCTGCTGTTAGAGATGCCTAGGCCTTAGCTTTTCGGGGTGAATTTCCCGGCTGTCTCGGGGGGCGGAGTAAGACTGGCGGGACTGACTACTCCTGTCACTTAATCATCCAACACTGGACACTCCTCTCTCACTTGAGGTGCTATGTCTCGTACCATTCCGCGTGACAGAGTCTGTGCTGTTTCCAAGTCTCAACAAAAAGGATTCCATCCATTGTGAATGCTTCTTACTTAACAGCCATTGGAATCTACCTGGTCCCTAACCATCCTCTAAGGAGCATCATCTCTATTTAAAGGCAGCCTGGTGGGGTGGAGCGTGGGTGGGGGCTTTCGGGTTTGGCAGCCTGCACCTGATCCAGGTTCACCCTCGCTGGCTGTGAGCTTGGGGGATGCGCCCACAGCCCTCACATCGCCTGCCCGCAGAGCCTTCGTGGGACACGGTGAGGTGAGCGTGTCAGAGTGCCGCAGGCCCAGGGCAGGGCCCGGGGAGTCCCGGGGCCTGGCCCGTGACTCCTGAGTGACAAACACAAGGCAAGGAGGCAGGGACATGTCCTGTGTCATGGGAAGGTGGTGGCAGGGCATTTGACAGGTGGATCAGGATGGCGAGAAACCCAGCTTCGAGGGTTTGGCAGAGGGAATACCCATTAGCAGTTCCACAGGGAGATGCTGGGGGACGAGGAGCTCGTCAGTGGCGCTGGCAGGACAGGAGCTGTGTTGCCGTCACTTCCCGGCCTAGCCCTGTGCACATCTGGGGGCTGGGGGAACGCTCTTTGCATGAATGAATGGACGGCGAATGAATGGACGGCTTCCAGGTCAATGTGACAAAGCAAAACAAAAAATCCCAGGTCAAACCTAGTATTAACCCCTTCCATGTGTGTGAGACCTTGCACATTCTGTGAGTGAAAAAACTGATCTAAGTTCTGGGCAACAATCTCCTTGGTAAGTCCCTGGGAAGCGTGCTGGGGGGAGGGACTGTGCACGTATTAAGAGGGACACTTCTACCTGGGGGAGGAGACACGTGCACGGGGCCGCTGAGATGTCTCAGAACAGGGAGAACAGAGAGGGAGAGTGCAGATTGCCCCGGCCCTGTCCGAAACACCAAACATCTTTCTTTTCACCCCTTTACTCTGATTTCTGAACTGGACAGACAGTCGGTCAGCACTGCGATGCGCAGACCAAGTGCCGGAGCCTGTGCCTGGAGCGGGGGATGCCAACACGCACAGAGTCCCCACTCTCCGTGTGCCTGGCCCACGTGGCAGACAGGAAGGGATGCGGGCTGTGGGCCCAGCCACGGCCACGTGCTCCCCAGGTTGAAAGAGAGGAACAGCAAGTTGTGCGATTTCTCCCATCCCCGTAATAAGAATTTGCTGCAACTCTTTGGCAAACCAATGAAACGCTCAGAAACATCACTTCCAAAATACTGTCACGGTTTAGTCTGCAAACGATGCATTTTAGATGCTCTTCACAAAAATGAAGAATTCCTACAATGACAACACAGACCTACCGTAACTGGACCAGAATCATAGTGTCCTTCGTGACTGAGGAAACGTGAACCTCTGCAAACATGCCAGACTGCGGGGAGAAGCACCTGCCCCAGCGGCCAGGGGTGACACAGGTGTCACGCCTGGGCAGAGGTGACAGGCTGTGGTACGAGAAGCAGCTAGAGAACTGGGCTTCAGAAGGTGCATGGCTTCCGACCCCTGGGGAAGCTCTCTAGGGCACAGCCACTCACTGTCTCTATTTCTAAGTAAAAAAAGGATGCTCATTGTGAGTTCCTCCCTCACAATGCGGTTTGGGAGAGAATACTTCATAAAAAATGACCCCAAAGATCCTTTACTAATAGAGAGTGTTCCGCAGATGCTGATTGAATAAGTCCGTTTTCGTTTCGAACTCGAGGCTGACGCATGGCCTTGAGCGGAGGTGCCTCGTGTTTGCCAACACCGGTTAATGAAGTTTGTTGCAGGCGAAAGAAAATGTTGTTCTCAAAGCTGCAGCTGTTTCCACGGAGCGCGACCCTCACGTGAAGCCCAGCGCGCGCGGAATGCAAACCCACGCACCACGCTGGCTGGGGGGCCTTCCAGGGCCAGGCCTGCCGCTTCCCTGGCTCATCCCTTACCGCCTTCCCTGTCACTCGATGCGTTTCAGTGCCACTTCTGTCCCCAGCGTGCCTCAGGAGCGTTCTCTCCTGCTCCTGCTGCCCGGCAGGCCAGCTCCTGGCTGGGACCCAAGTCGTGAGTCCCACCGTCTACTCAATGGAGATCTTCCCAGAAGACTCCTGGCCACGCAGCCTCTCCCAGCACCCCCACACCCCTGCTGCTGACTTGCCGTCACACTGCTCTGCTCTAGATTTTCCTAGAGCAGATGGATGCTTGGAAAATGCATTAGGTCTTTGTCTAATGTCTCACTTCCTCTGCTGGAACGAAAGGAATGTCTTTTTGTTCCTGACAGTGTTCCCCATCACTGCGCACTGGGCCATGGGTAGAGCAACCCCTTCCTAAAGATGAGTCCGAATGGAGGAATTCTCGAAGCTCCCCAACCATGCTTACAATGTGATAGCAATGAGAGACTCGGACATACCCGTCCCGGGGGTCTCCTCCTGCCACTCAGGGCTCACGGGTTACAGCTTCTGCTTGCAACTCAGAGTCATGTCTCCGTGGACGCTCTGAATGTCACAGATCAGCTTTCCCATCTTCCCAGGGCTGACCGTGCAGTCGGAAGTTTCCCTGCTTTACCGCCTCCTCTCCCATCTTGTCTGCTTACCACTAACCTCCGTGCATGTTGCTGCCGACCAAACACCGAAAGGGAGCTGAAAACGCATGCTCCTTCTACCCGGCAGGTGGAACAGGTGTGCTGTGCGCACGGCAGGCTTGCGGGACCCTGCATTCCTCTGCTAACATTAGGGGAGTGTTTCTCTGAAGAGGGGTCCAGACCCCCAGCATCGGAATCACCCACGATGGTGGCTACAATGCAGATTCCTGGGCCCCACCCTGGACCAGGTGTGTCAGAACGCCAGGGGGTGGGGCCCTGGGATGGGCACTGTAAACCATGGGTGATTCTGATGCACACAGAAAAATGGGAGCCAACTCCTGATCATACGTCCCCTTCTCTCTGCCTCTTTTCCGTTTTGCTAATGTCTCTACCAACTTCCACGCTGACTGGGACAGGGAAGGCTGAAGTCAAGGGTCCATTGACCTAAGTCCCCTGGGATGTGTACTCTGCCCCGGAGTGAGGAGCAGTGAGTGGCTCGGAAACCCATCTGTGCAGTCCTGAAAATGGCCGGAGGCAGGGCAGGCGGATGAAAAGCCGGTAGCTGGAGAGCACGACGAGGACCCTGCAGCAAATTGGAAGAGCAAGGCTTCTGCGTCCACCTGCTCTGCCAGGCTAATTCACACACCCCTGCCCCCCACGCGTCTCCGGAATGTACTGACGTCATCGGAGAGGGAAGGAGAGGGGCTTAGACAGAAGGGAGAAAGAAAAGGCTTCCACCACAGCATATGCTTGAGAGCCAGTTTTCCCATGAATTTTGATACGGTTCGGATGATTTTCCGGCGCATCACGCTGCTCCTTACGAATCAAGCAATTGGCTTCATGAAGCCCAGGGCATGCCCCGAATGCCTTGCAAGTCAGAAATTATAAAGAGTAGCTTTTCACATTATAATATTTATTTTCCTAGCGGCGAGGCTCTAAGAATGTAAGTTTTTGCAAAGAGGGTGATTAGAGATTTAAAAGCTAGACATCTAAGCTTCCAAAAAAGATAATAATCGGGACATCAATTTCGCAGCCTTTAAAGGGATTTAGGAACAATTTCAATTATGAAGGAACAAGAATACCTAATTAATGCGCTCTAGATACATGTTGGGGAATTTAATGTCACCGAGGAATTAATTTCCATGTATTATGTATGCGAATATTAATGACTACACCGAGCACAACCCCCGGGTTCCCAGGGACCCGGTTTTCTCAGTGTGTTCAGGACCAAGGTAGGAGCCTTGAGGACAGACAGCCCGGCAGCTGAAACGGGGCTTCGCCACGTACTACGTGCACGGCTTTGGGCTGCGCCCCGGACGCCCCCGAGACGCAGCGCGCTCTCTGCAGAATGGGGGCTACGGTGTCTACTGTGTGAGCACGTTCCTCGCAGTGCTGTTGCAAAGATAACATGCAACGTCTCAGCCCTGGCACGCCTACTAATGATCTTCGTCTTTTCTTCATTGCCTAAAGATGATAAATCAACTTAATCTGAAATTTCTAGCACTTTCGGAGTAAACCAATACTTATTGGTTCCAACGGACACAATTTTAGTAACAGCTTAGATCAAGCAGTAAAATCTCAAGGTCCCGATTAAAGATGTTCTCTCCGCCCGCCGCCCCTCCCCCCGGTTTCTTAGGCATAGGGCCCAACAGCACCGGCCCCGCCCATTTCATATCCCAGGGACAGGGCAGTCACTGAATTTTTCGGACTATAAGACACACCCCCCCGCCCTGCCCAAATTTGGGAGAAATAATGGTTGTTAATACTGCTGTTGAGTTCTGTTTACATTTACATGGGTGAAATATTATGTTATTTATGTTATTAAATATTTTACCACATTTTTTGCTTCAAAATTTGCTTCCGCCCTGGCTGGTGTAGCTCAGTGGATTGAGCACAGGCCTGTGAACCAAAGGGTCGCTGGTTCGATTCCCAGTCAGGGCACATGCCTGGGTTGCGGGCCAGGTCCCCAGTGGGGGACACATGAGAGGCAACCACACATTGATGTTTCTCTCCCTCTCTTTCTCCCCTTCCCCTCTCTCTAAACATAAATAAATAAAATCTTTAAAAAAATTCGTTTCCCTATTTCCCTCCTCTAAAACCTGGGTGCATCTTATGGTCCGAAAACCACAGTAACGTGTTGTCAGCATCGGCAACGCCCACAGTGGGTGCTGTCGGACCACTCACTCGTTCCCGGCCGAGCATCCGAAACGTCCACTAAGGGCCCGGTGGCCTGCGACACTGACTGGTAGTGGACCGTGTGTGTCACCGTCAGGGACTTCTGTTTGGCTGCCTCTCCGAAGTCGGCATCCGTCAACAGGACCGTGGAGCGGTCATCTGCAGAGCGGCAGGGACACAGAAAGCAACACGTTCATCGCCCTTGACGTACCTCCTTGGCCTTTCCTCGGCAACAACACCATCACCTCCTCCAAATCCACAGAAGCAACTACACGTCCAAGCACTGTGCTAGAACTGGTCTGGAATTCTAAACTTCAGGGGTTTGCTTCGGAGCGCAGCAAAGAGAAGGGGCGCAGGGAAAGGTGGCTCCGCTCCCGGGCTTGGTGTTTGCATTAAGGAGCCATTGATTTGGGGGTCGGGGGGCTTGTGCTGCAGCTGCCTGTGTAGTAGAGTTTGGGAGTGATGCGTTTGCCAGAAGCTCAGCTGGGACATCACCAGGGATGGCAGCCGCACCCCATCTGGGGTTGCTGTTTGTTAGCAGGACGCTCTGTTTGAGCACTGGGGAAACTTGCCTGTGGAGGTCCTACTGGGGTGGCCCTCATGCAGAACTTGGCAAATGTTTGGGGGGGGGTGTTGAGGGGAGATAGAGAAGAGAAAGGCCAGTTTTCAGAGTTCAGGATTGCTCTGTTGGAATGGTTTTGAAGAATGTTCCTTTTCTTTCCACCTCTTCTGAGACCTAATGACTCTAGAACATCCCTTAGTTGACGTCTCGAAATGACTCGCTAGCCAGATTTCCCAAGTCCCATTCCCATTTCCAAGAGGGTTCCCCAGGCGGAGCCTGGGTTCAGGTGAATGGGGAGCATCTTAGCGCTCGGAGGAGCCATTGGTTGGGCCATGTGTCATTATTCAGTTGTCTCAAGATTTTCGCTACCTTGTTGTGATATTCTTCGCACTTTCTCAGGAGCTTTCTTACTCCGAGGGAAACTCTGGGTAGGATATATGGATCTTTCATGAATTCAGGCACCGTGGCCTGGGCTGACGCTCATCTGAGTGACCAGTCAGCCGGGACGCAGCTGCAGCGTGCCTTGACACGGAGTGGAGACGCAGGAGTCACAAGCAACGCAGCAAGCCTTCTGTGCCCAAAAAAGGCCCTGAACAGAACGAACCTGCCGAAACCCAATTACTCAGGCTCTGGCAGGAAAGGAAAGCCTCTTGAAGTCAGAATAAAAATCTCTTGGCAGAGGAGGAGAGGGAAGGCTGCCAAGGTGGCCGCCGGCGTCTGAGCCCGTGGCACAGCGGAGGTGGGTCCCCAGGCGGGAGCAGGGCTGTGCGTGGGGGCGGGCCCGCAGCCTCCCCTCACCCCTCGAGAGGGCGGCCTTTCTACAGAGACGGCTCCTCGCAGTCGGACCTGGCCTGCCCGGCTGACATCCGCGTTCGTTTTTCCTTAACAGTACGGATGTGTCGCGGCTTCTCGCGTGCAGCCCCGCTAGGAGCAGCCCGATGATCTGCAGGGCTGGGATACAGACTCGTAACGGGAAAATTCCGGAGCCTGTCAGTGTGCGAGGTGAACAATTCGTTCCGGGCAGGAATTAATGGCACTTCCACATTGGACTCTTGTAGTCTGAGCCCGGAGCGTTTTAAAGCATCGTATGTCCACTTCCTCAGTAATTAGAAAATGCTATTGACCGACTGTCAGCATCACCAGGAGGGAAGTGACTTTTGGTGACAGATGATCCTGGGAGGAATGGGAAGCATGTAGAGAAATGACGGGCAAGGGCAGCGCTCTCTCCGGTTTGGGCCGCCAGGGGCTCGCCAGGGCGAAGCGAGGCCCCTCCCAGGCTCCGCCCACCTGCCTTTTTCAACAGCCATAGGTGGAACTATTAACAAATGAAACAAGGTGCCTTATCCTGTTGTGAGCAAACTAATAAAACCGTGTGTGTGGCGGGATGAGTGGCGACCCCTCAAGACAACATGGGTAGCCTTTACCCAAACTTGGTTGATCAAAAGCCACATTGGACCGGACCAACCTTCTCTAAGTGCCCAGACCAAACTTGAATCCAGCCAGGGCAGTCCGGACCTCAGAACTGATGAGCCATTAGGTCAGGACATCCCTGCTGTTGTATTAGAAGATAATAAACCAGGGCAGGGGCAAGGGGCAATGGCGGTATCCTGCCCACCTGGCTATTCGCCACCGCCTTCGTGGCTGGAAGGTATCTCGGGCAAGTGCCAGGAGCTGAGTAGTTTCAGCTGAGCCGCGGGAAGGGGTTGCCCTGGGAGAGAGTGCCGGCAAACACTTTCCAGAGCAAACACAGAGCGAAGTTTGAAAAGAAGCAGCCTCTGCAACCTGCCTTGGAGTCTGTCTCCATGGCTACCGGAAAGCTCAGTGTTACTTCTAAGGCACGGGATTCTGGGAAGTAGCCTGTGGATATGAAAGCAGGCGGCTGGCGGGGGCCCCACCCGGCTTCTGCTCGTACCCATCTGTGTGACCTCACAAGCTATGTAACCTCTCTACACCCCAGTTACTGACTAGTCCGTTTTTCCTGTGTTGTCTGGGAGGGATAAATTAAAGAATGCCCATAAAGTGCTTGTAAAAGTCCACGACATTTAGAGAGCCTTCAATGAATAGGAGCTATTCTTCCCATCATTACTGTGTGGAAATACGAAGTCTTGGATTCTGGAGCAAATACAACCCTCTAGGCAGGCAGTGTGGGATGGTGGACTTGGCGTGGGAAGAGGCTGGAAGTAATTGACACCCCTGGGCTCCGGACAAACAAGTCTCGAAAGCTTTCCAGGTGTGTGTTTTGCCATCATGGCACAAGGGAACTGGGCGATTCCAAAAAGCACTGTGAAGAGACCTTCTAGAACATGTCTGGGGTGCTGGGGGTGGAGAGAAGAAGGCCGTGCAAACACATCTTTGTTAGGTGTAGAGCGTAAACACCGTCTGTGATGCAGGCCTCAGTGGGGTCGACGAGGAGAGCGCAGAGTGGGCTTCTGACTCGGGGCTTTGGAGTGTGGCCCTTCGAGGTCCATTTGGCTGCGGGTGTTTGTTCTAGGAGTGGCACCAACAGCCCCTCCAGAGTGGAGTGAAACACCCAGTGTGGATCGAAGTTGGGGAACTCCTATTTCGGGTGACCTCTGAGGTGTACACAAGGTCACTCCCCCCCACATTTGCTGGTACTTGTTATTCTCCTCCGTAACAGTTCTCTGCCTTCTAACTTCTTTGCTCATGTTGCATTCAAGATGTTCTCACATCTAATATTTCCCGCGCCCCACTGTGTGGGCGGAGGGCAGACGGTGTGGCTGCGGCAGCCGCACCCTTGGGTCGCGAACGCGCCACCTTACCAATGGTCTCCATCGTGTCTCTCTCTTCGATCAGAAGCTGAGCCCTGGGTATGTCGATGTGCATTCTCAGGGTCTGCTGTTGCTTGCTCAGGGTGTCTGAGGTCCGGGTGTTCTTACTGGGGAGAAAACAGGAGGGCGGCATTAACAAATACAGGTCAGTGTTACGCTATGCCCACGCGGGCTTGTGCATCGACTTGGTTTCTTATCTGATTCTGTGAATGCCTCGTGGGGAGGAAGGGGGAGGAAGCACGTGACAGAAGAATTTCTCCTTCACTCAAACTGGATTTGTTCCTGTTAAATTTCAGCACTGGGTTGTGAGGTTCAGAAATTACAAGTCAGTAGAGATCAGTTCTGTATCTATCAATAGAACCTTTGGAATTTCCCATTTCTTGTATAAAAGTTAAGTGAAACAACAACAAAGAAGTGATTTTTAAACCAACAACATTTTTATTTGTCAGATGTGAGCTCTCCCACTGACAGCGAGGGCGGAAGAATGGGGCCAGCTGGTCCCCGGATAGGGTTTGGCTGATGGATTCGCAGTTATAGCTGGTGTGGTTTGATTTTTGTTCTGGTAACAAATCATAAACCTGATTTGCTTCCCTCACATGGGTTCCATGTTCCTAACCAGCACTGCGTTTAAGGATAGAAAAAAGAAAAAGCACAATTACTATAAGAATTTGTCTCAAAATTGGTGTACCAGAAAATTACTCTTCGAGTGAGCTGTCGGCTGAAAGTAAATGAAAAGAAGTAGTAAAATGGCATGTTATAATCAAATTCAGTTACAGCCTGGGGTAAAAAAAAAAATCTGCGTGCTACACAAAGATACAAAAAAGTTGATAAAGGCTTTCATCAAGCAATCTGCATTCGGAGAGTAGGTGCTCGGTCTCTGCAGAATTGTAAGAACTGGACAGATTTTTAAAGTAGTGTTCGCTCACACACCTTTCAGAAGCAGTGGTCATTAGATGACTCGGTCAGTGTGATAGATACTCTATGGCATCCAGCTCAATGATTGTCAAGGTCTGTTCTGCGAAAGACTTCTGGAACCTAGCCCCTGTTAGTGACAGCTAACGGAGAGTAAAGAGGACTCTATTCTGCATCTCAAGTGCTTTTTGTTCTAACCAAGCTTCACCAGGAGTCCCACATCCTTCCTTGTCCCTGAGAACTCTTGCACCCTGTGGCTGAAGGAATAGTCATCTTCTGAAGGTCCAGTTCACTCAAGAGGCCCCTTAGACCTTTGCATGGGGAAGTCTGTGCTAATGTCCTGAATATTTTTAACAGACCTTTGTTTTTCATTTGCATGTGAACGAAACAGCCCACGAAAACAACAGCTTCTACAATGTGCAGTATTCCTACTAGGACTTGATCTTGAACCAGATTTCTTGCTCCACAGATGAGTAACTGGGTTATGTAGCTAGATTATGCTAATTATGCAGTCAGATTCAAATGCTTTGGCCTGAATTTTTCGCAAGGTCTGTACATTCTTTTAAGTTATTTATTTAAGTAGGTTCCCACTTCGTTCGAGGGTATGTTTTTTAAAACAAGGATTCAAATACTCGTATAAAACTAAGGGCATTTTGGTGGCTTGGGGGCTGCAGGTAGGTCATACTTAGACAAGCTCTATTCCCCCCTCAAACATCCAGGAACTGCTCCGCTGTGAATATTGGAAATTTCTGTTTAGAAACTTCACTAGGAACTTGAGCTTGTCTTTGTCCCAAAAACAGAAGCGTGAGCCCTTCCTCCTGCTCATCTCCAATAGCGAGGAGGCAGTTAGCAGCTGCTCTAGGAACCAGCCACAGACCCAGGTGCAGGCCGAGCTTCACGACGAGGGGTCCGTTGTCAGGCGGACGCAGGAAGCTGGCTGGGTGGCTGTGCTGCGGTGGACACAGACTCGGCCTGTGACTACACTGTGTGGACAAGGACAGTCAGAGCTGGAGGGAGACGCCTCCTCCCAGGGCTGTTGCTTCAAAGCCCTGCAGGCCAGGGGCAAAAAGACAAGAACCAAAAGCCAAAGGCCAAAAACACACCAATAAACCTGGAGATTTAGGGAGCTAATTGTTCCTCCCTCCCTTTGCGTGAGTTGTCCCTTTGCTGAGAACACTCTGCATCCCACCCCCACCCCAGTGCCCGGGGGGCCGACTCCCACCCCCCATCCGTTCGGTGGAGCCAGCTTGGCCCTGTGGGGGAACTCAGGCTTCCTCTCCCCGTCCCTCCCCGTTCTCTGCTCATTCTGGTCTCCTTAGCACCCTGCATTCCCCAGCATATATTTAATTGACTTATCTGTTACTTGTCTTTCCCCCGGGAATATAAACTCTACAAGGGATGTTTCCATCTGTTCTGTTCTTTGTATCTCCCTAGAACTTAGAACAGTACGTGGCCTACGTAGGTGCTCAATAAAGACTTGTGGCAGGTTATTGATGATCATGTCGTTTCGAGGGTACGATGTGAGCTGAGCGCAGCTCCCAGAGGCTTTGCTTAAGGACCGTAACATTTTCACTCTAAATGACTTATGAGGTCCCAACTGCATTGCTTCTTTATTTTAATCTTTGCTGCCACATTTTATAATCTATTGTTGTATGAAGGCTGGTTCTCCGAAAATTACGACACTCGGTCATGGGAACAGTAGCCAACCCAAAAACACGCTGTTTGAAGAATTCTCATTTGTGACCTAAAACAAGACGCTGAATATTTTCATCGAGACAAAAATGCATCTTTTATATGATACAAGGTCATGCTCAGTATATTAGTTATTGTTGAACCCTCGTCTGCCACTGTCCACCTGCCGCCTGGTTGCCTGGTTAGAATCACAGGGAGCTGACGCCGTCCACAGGGGACGGCATTGCTGGGCTGAGCCAGTAAACTACTTGCAGCTCCTACAACTCTGCGGAGTTTTGCTCTTCCCTTACGCTTTGTGGAGAAAACCGCGGATGAATATGTCTGCACACCACCCTCACATGATATGGAGCAATCCGTGAGTATAAAATACGGGCGCTGTCAGAATCAGATGTCATTACGATAGCTGGGTGGGTCTTTGGTACAATGCGCATAAAAACAGGAACATCGAAAACACTTAACTAACTTAAACTCTCTGTGTGGACCCTTCTCTGCTCACGACTAGGCCTTACCCGTATCGGACCTTGGACAATGATCGTGTGTCGGTGGGTGACTTAGGGTTGGCCACTCTCCCTCTTCGAAGACTGGTATTTTTCAAAACATTATTCTGCCCCATCACATAAAAGGAAGCCCCCTTCCATCTGGGTGTGGTGGGTGAAGTCTCTCTTCCCTTCCCTCTCTGGGGTGACTGGTTGGGGTGAAGTGGATGAGTGTCCCGTGGCATGAACAGGAATGGGAGATGGAGCCACATTGGGGGACCCCCGGAGGCCTCCAGGGGGTCTGTGTCTGTCCCACAGTTGCCTCCGCCTGTCTGGCCCTGGGACAGTGAACCCTGCTGCAATACACAGAGACTTCTTTGTGCGACACGGTTGGAAGACACGTGTTACCTTCACCAAGATCACAGATGATGAAGCCAAGAGCAACTTGCACTGTTATTTTTAGGTGAGGGGAGTTGGACACAGAGAAGGAAAATGACAAACCCAAGATCACCAAAACAGCTGGTGGCAGAATCAGGCCTAGAATGCAGGTGTGTGGTTCTGTGTTCTTACTGCACAAGCTTGCTAAATCCTCAACTTCCCAAGAAAGCAGCAGCAAAAAATCAGGGGCAGCAATTTCGTGGCTTTCTCTGTACCAGTGCATGCGACTTGCCTAGACCTCTGCAGCCACCTTTGAAATACAGGTGGCTGTAGACTCACCAGGTAGGTGACAGGGTTGCTGTTGCGTGGCCTGTGAACCTGCCTATTTCAGACTGAATGGACTCTGCATGAGTCAAAGCATTGCTTTTCCTTCTGGATCAATCCTATAAAAATCCCCTTATTTGAGGAGCTTGGAAATTCTCTTCCCTTTCAATCACTTGCACCCTTTGCAGGAAAACTACCTCAACCACCTAAATTGGGAGTGTTTACTAGTTTCAACGTTCCTAATTTTATGTTGGCCACGGTCAGCTGGGAATAATACCATGATTAATTCTTGCTCACATCAACAGGTGGTCTTTCAACCGCAGTAATTGCCTTATTAATGAGGAAGATGCTTTCTAATGTCTCGCTTGGGGCTAATGAGAAGGGGGAGGGATGCATTCTAGGACGGCAGAGGAGCTAATAAATACCAAATCACCCTAACTAAAACTTTTCTTGAACGTGTCAGAAAACAGATGCCAGCGTCTCGGGCTTTGGACAGAGGCAGGATCTGTGCTTTGGGACTGGGTGGAGGAAGTGGCCAGAACGCTGCAGGAGCCAGGCTGGGGCACAAATCGGGCAAGTGGATGAGAGCGGGGAGAGGGACAGGGCCCCGCTGGGCTGAGCCAAAGCCCTGTGTGGTCTAACGGGGGCACCGGACCAAGGTCCAGGCAGCCATTATCAATGGGGCTGTGCCCCGTGTGGCCAGAGTGTTTCCAAAAGTCAGAAAGCCAAAATTTTGCGTGAGATCTCTTGATTTCTAAATGTCATCAATAAATTTATATTTCTAGGCTCTACATTAGAACATTTATTTTTATCAAGTAGATCCGTTGTTTGAATCAAATAGCTGTGGCTCGTCTGTTTTCCAGATGTTTTGTCTGGTGAGCTCGGCACCAGGGCACACGTGTCTGGGTGCTTCCCTGTGACCACAGAAACGCCCTCACACTCGCTCAGCAAACAAGTGCAGACTTTCACAAGCATGTGTATTCAAGGCATTACATGCACATTTGCATAATCTTCTCATGCAAGTTTGAGCTCGTGGGATGTGATTGGACACTCATCATGAGGGAGATGGTTTACAGGCCACTGGCACATCTGAATTTCCCCTCTGAGCTCCAGATTCTGGCTCCTGCCATCTGACCCTTTCGCTGGCTGCTTAAGAAGCATCTCAAATTCAACATGACCCATACTGACCTTTTCATCCTCATTGACAACCCTGCCTCCCTGACCCTACAAAAAAGTCCGTATTCTGCATCTATCTTCCTAATCTTGGCAAATGGCACCGACGTTCACCTAATTGCTCACACCAAATATTTCAGAATTCTCTTTGATTCGTCCACATCCCTTACCCACAGCTCGTATCGTTTTAATACATGGTGTGGCCAAACAAAGATGTCTGTGGGAAATGTAATCCATGGGCCCATGCTAGCCCACCTTGACCTCAGGTCTTTTGGGGCATGGGCTCTTTGTGAATAACCAAAAAGTACTAATTTTATATGCACAGATGGGGGAGAAAATAAAAGCCAACTGTGGTGGGGTGGGGAGTGGGAAGAGACCCCACATCCCTCCTCTTTCCTACGTGAGACATCCTAAAATGGCAACATCAAGTTCACCACCAGGGTCCTTGACATTGTCCTTATTTGTTTCTTAGACGTTGAGTATCCTTTCCCACTTGTGGTTTAATTATTACCATATGAAAGGTTGAAAATGCAAATATTGGGATGTGCTCTATGGTTGTGAACACTTATTTATTCAACTAGTCCTAGTCACTCATCTACTCAGCAACAATGAATGGGGCAAGTACAGAGCTGGGCAGTGCTGACACGACCTTGACATAGGCCATGACCTCTCGGACATGACATGACTCGATGTTTGCAGCAGAAGTTGGTGAGTGCTCCCGTGAGGGTCGGGAGTGCGGGGGCTGAAGTTGCCATGGGAACTGAGGCCAAGGAGAATCTTCCTTGATCATCCCATTGTCTTGGAAGAGCACTGGGGACCAGAAATTTCCTTTTGTGCTTTGCTTTTCACAGTTGTCTTGCGAACTCTCTCAGGAAGAAGGCTTGACCTCAAAGGTGGTATATTTGGGTGGGAGCAAAACCACAGCTACTCATTCATAATGCGACTTTTTTATTCCCAGTTTAATGGGAAACATTCTATTGGTTGAGTCTAGTCGGCAAGAAAACTACGTATGGCATGCGTAAAAGTATACTATTTGCTATGTTTTGGTATGTACAATGGGCATTATATGCCAAAAAGAATACATCATTAAAAAACCATGCAGGGAAGTTGTAACTTGTTCTTTTAAGCATGATACCTGGAATGCTGGGTTTTCTTTACTCACCTCATGAGCATTTCAGCTAGACTCTTCGCATCTGGGGAAAGAAAGATAACGTTAGTACATGACAAACAACTCCTTAACATTTACTTGGGCATTTATGGTCAATATGCTACAGAGTCAGGTGAGAATAGTCATTTTGAAAATTAAGTATATACCCATATCACTACTAATTACCAAAAGGTTAGTGGGTTTTTTTTATTTCTTCTACATGGGATCTATCTGTCTATCCATCTAAATTACTATATATATTTTTAGCCCTGGCTGGTGTAGCTCAGTGGATTGAGCGCGGGCCTGTGAACCAAAGGATCGCGGTTCGATTCCCAGTCAGGGCACATGCCTGGGTTGCAGGCCAGTTCCCAGCATGGGACACATAAGAGGCAACCATACATTGATATTTCTCTCCTTCTCCCTCTCTCCTACCCTTCCCCTCTAAAAGATAAATAAAATAAATAAAAAAAAATAAATTACTATATATATTTTTAAATTATAAAACTAACATAGTACTGTAGGGCCAAATTCTCAGACCCCTATTAGAGGTTTTATTACAACTTATTTATTTGCCGCTTTTGCAAAACTCAACTTTATTTTTTGGTAATTAGAAAATTAACATTTTGAAAGTAATTCATTTATATAATATAAATTGTACTAATTTTATTATCAAAATATGAAAATTACAAAGCTTCCGGCACCACAGACCGCTTAAAAAGGCATTGCTACAGAGTGGTGAGCCCCTTGGGCTGAAGAAAGAATCGTATGATTGGCATATCACTGTCTAGGAACTTAGATGCTTATTTCAAACTCAGAAATCAAGTTTTTCTTTAAATCTTTTTCTCTGAGGACATTGTTTACCAAGACCTCATTACCACTTCTGACCAAAGTAATCCTGCCTAAAAATGATGTAGAAAAACAATTACACTTTTTTGATGACATTGCTTTGAAATTTTCATTCTCCTTAAAATATAATTTGTTCTTCTTACATATTTTGTCCTGTAAAACAAGGATGTTTTCTTTCTGAAGACACAAAAGCCTTCCTTTCATTTTTCTCTCATTGCTCTCTAAGAAGGGCTTGATGTTAACCATAGTGTTCAATGCATAGAACTTTCTGGAAAAGAATTTAGCTGACAATGTAACTGGTTGTATACTGAAGAAATACGTCTATTGGAGCATTTTTATTCATCTTTCATCTTTTGGGGGTGACCTCTAAATGCGACCGTCTTCATGTTGGGGAGGAGCATGCTGCTCCTGAGAAGGGAGGACAGTCCCAGGGGCCACCACGTGTGGGCGGGCGCACCCAGGAACCGGAGCTCCGCTCTGCACGCCAGCCACGCCGGTCCCCGCTGCAGCCTCGTGCCCAGGCCCCGGGCGTGTGCACAGATGGGCTCCGTCTGGGGAAGGAAGCAGTTCCCTTCCACCCCACCCATATGGCGAAGCAAAGGAAGCAAAACAGCACCGAATTTCCCAGCTCATGCCTTTATATTTATCCGCAAAGACAAAGTAAATATGATGAGCTTCTTCTCTTCCTGAATGATTTAACACTTGCAAAGTAAATATATGTGCAAAATGCCAGAAGCGTGGGAATAATTGGCTCTATGTAACCATCAAGCAGTGGCTAGTCCAACACTCCAAAAAAGAGGGAAAAATTCCAAGATGTAAACATCATACTTCCGTTCCCAATTTGAAGGTAACACCGATCCACATGGCTTCAAAAGGGACCTGCTTTCCTGCTTTTGCTTGTTATTTTTCTTTTCTATTCCTGTGACTTGTAAAATATCAGTGTGCTAAGGAACTGCAGTGTCCAACAGCGGAGAACAGAGCTCCTCTCAAGTACTGATGGGCTCTACCTGCGAGACTTCCTTGTCCACAGCATCTTCGCGGAGGTTAAGCTGGTCCCCAGGTATAGGCACCCAAAGCCATTTTGGTCTACCCTTCCCTATGCCTATCATCTGAGAGCACATTCCTCATTTTCAAATCTTAGCTACCCCTTCTGATTTCATTTGAAGGTGTGAGAATAATTACATTCATGGAAATTCAGTTCTCTCATGAGTTCATCTATGAGAAGCTCTGGTGGAGTTTTAAGCACCAGTTGCCTTCGGGGACCACGTGTGAATGGCTTCTGGAGAGTGGGCAGGGGGTGGGCTGGGCCCCCAGCTGCACTAGGAATCTGCATTGTGCCAGTTACTTTAGGACTGCCAGCGTGTGTCCCTTGTATCAGTCCCTGCCTGGGAGTTGTGTCCTTGTTCAGCAACCGGGAAACTGGGACCCAGATACATGCAGCCATTAGCTGCAGCTGAGTGGGAATTCGTAAGCATCGTCTGTTGGTTGAAATTCCTTTTTCATCACTGTCCTTAAGGTCCTTTAGACATAAAGTGTCATGAGTTCAGGGACACACAGAGGAGCTGATGCCAAGTGCCAGCTGACTGATGGAAACGAGCCCAGGAGAGCAACATCTCAAGCTGATTGAGTCTGGAAGGATTCAAGATCGTCTCCATGTTCGGGGGAGCGTGAAGCTTGGGGAGCATAGACTGGAATGGGGAGAGGGCTCCATGGCCGCGAGTTAGTACGCATTCCGACTGTGCAGCGAGGGGTGGGTCAGCTGGACAGGACAGAGCAGATGTGGTTGTGAAGTGGGGGTGGTGAAAACATTGGGGAGTTCAGGGGATGCGACTGTTTATTACTGAATATAATCTGGAAGCTTTTAACTGGCCCAGGGGAGGAGTGGGAGGGCAGAGGTGGAGGTGGGTGGGTGTAGGTGCTCTGGAGGCAGCAACTGGGTGGCGGCTGAGGTCTTTGGCCTCAGGCCTAGTGGAGTGCCCCTACTCCATGCATCCCAGCGAGTTGGGGGCATTAGGTGAAGCCGTTCGGGGCAGATTTGGCATCAGTTTGGGGAAAGGTGTCAGGGCTGAGGTGAGGCTCAGGGTCTTATTCATGTTCATGCAGGGACACTGGAAAGAGATGAGAAACTCTCGGACACACTTCTGTGTAGGAGTAAGAAGAGAATCTGGGGCAAGTTAGACAATTTTTTTTAAAAAATCATGGAATCATAGAGTCTTGTGAGCATTAAAGAATTTTCCAATCAGCCTCCTAATAAATGTTTGAACCCCTTCCCCAGTGTCTTGGATAAATGTTGAAATGGGCTAGGCCATCGGAGACCCTGGCAGGGGCCCCTGAATTCTCTGTGCATACTCGCCCCAGCTCTTGCTCCCAGAACTGACCTGCCTGTCAAGTCTGTGGGTCTCTCCCACCTCAGCTTGTCTCCATGGGACCATTGCTTTGTTCTGTCTCCTTAGTCCCAATCTCATTTACTAGTCAACCCCTCCCTCCCTGGTCTCCCCAACTTCAGGCTGCCTGCTCTCTCAGTGACATCCACACCGCAGGAAGGGTGATGGATCTGAGACACAGCCTTTACTGTGTCACACCTGTGCTTCAAAACTCTCAGAGGAACCTCCTTGCCCAGGAGACTTCTCAGCAGAGGCCCAGCCCTTGCACGCTGGTCCCAGCTCTCTGTCCAGCTATGCTGCCTCTCAGTTCTGACCCCCACCCCTCCCTCGAGCTTCCTTCTCTTGCATTCTCTGCAGAGAGCCCGAACACTGTGTTCCTCCAAGGCCATCAGCACCTTCTGGAACCATCTACAAGGTGCTTGGCTACGTCCCTGGAGCTGCCATGTCTGCTCCGTTGCGTCTACTTTCTTTTCTAGGTTGAATTCTCTAACCACCTCGACCACTCCTCAGATGGCATAATTTCTAGGTAATTCTCTACCTGGGACTCTTCTCTCCGAAGGACCTATGGTTTCTTATTCTTCATTAAATAAGGCTGAGCACAGAAACGAGTAATTTTTTTGAGATCCTCCTTCTCATGCACCAGCGAGAACCCAATGTTCATTACAGGTGTTGCAAATGAATTTTCACTATGTATATAGAAGACTTTACAAATATCCCTATTAATTTTACCTCCTTGGCTCCAGCCTTTCCAACTCTTTTACAGTTCGGATTCTCTCCCACCTGGATTTGTGCCAACTCAAGATCAGCCCAGCCTGCCCTTATTCCAGCTGCAGCCCAGCGCCCCTCATCAGTCAGCCCTGCCAAAATGCAAATGGGGTTTGTCCAGGCCTCTGATGACCACTATCGTTTCCTGGCTGCTCAGAAACTAGGCTTTGTGTGAGCTAAACGAATTTATTTCCATCTCTTATTTCTAGAACGTATTATCTTTGAAAATGGGTATGGGGTATAACTATTTTCCAGCACCTCTAATTTGATTGTTCAAAGATTATTCACAAAGGCCTTGGGAGCACGTCTAGAAAAACTTCATTCAGAATCATAAAGCATTAGGATTTGGGGGTCTATAGACCAGAACCCCATGGCCCCTTCCTTAATCTTCCCAGTGGGGATAGTAGCTTTCCCTTTAGCGGATTACCATAGCCGTGATTGGTGTCCACCGTATCTTGCTTATCATTCAGCAATTGTCTTAGAATTCATTGTAAACATGCTTTGCCTCCCCTACCAGCAAGGGCTTAGAAGTATTATTTTATGCACCATCCCTTCCCCTCCCCCAATAATGACTAGAACATAGTAGGATTGGGAAAAAAATCGATTTAAATAATCAGGGACTCTGATTATTTTTTTAAGCAATCCGAGTTTCCCCTGTCCCTCCCGCCCTTTCTTCCTTTTTTTGTGGTTCTGGCCCCCATTTTCTGGCCTCACTAGCACTCCTCCTGGTGCGCGTCAAAACAGAGCAGATGCCGCTACCTGCCATCTGTTAATATGAGTATATCATCTGAAGCCTCTTCTTGCCCAACACAGCTCAACAGCCTTTTATGTTGCTTGTTACGTTTTTTCACAAATTTCAGCTCAGCAGTAAGTTTGAACTTTGTGACACCTTTCTTTAAGCCCCTTGCTGCTCCTGCATATCCACCCTTGGGTCCATGTTCCCGCTGTCTTGGGCTGGGGAACGATGAAGAGATACCACCAGAAAAGTCAGGGATGCTCAGAGGAGGAAGGAAGGAAGGAGTTTCAAAAGTACCATCTGCTAACACTCCGAATGCACAAAGAGGCCTAGAAAATGGTGTTGGACAGGGGAAGCTGGTGACCAGAAGGTGACTGTTTGTCTGCCTTTGGGAGGGGAGTTTCTTCTGGGTGTGGGAGTCACGGAGCGGCAGGGTAGCTGAGTACAGAACCCTTTTTCAAGAATTCCAAGGGGAAAAGAAGTAGCGTGAGGGGCAGTAGGTTGAAGATATGCAAACTAGAAGGAATACTTCTCCTTCTTCTTTTTAATGTTGGGGAAGACTGAGGGACTAGTAAATATACAAATAAAAAGAGAAATAAACCAAATATTTTCGATGGGCAAAAATAAAGTGACAAAGTAGCTATTGATACTCTGTTAAAGCATCTTTTGATCCTCCAATTCATTGATATATCTTTTTAAGCTAACTTAATATTTATGGAACAGACTATTACTTTCTCGAATATTCCAAAGTCTGAAGACGTTTCACGGAAAGAAAGTTCGGGTAGGTGACATTGATCTGGGGCTCTCCGAGTTCCACCATCCCCGATGTGTGAGTTTGGACAAGTTCCCTTCAGTTTTCATGTCAGCAAATAGGGCAGAATAATGTCAGGTTTATTCATGACCTTTTAGTATAGCTACTAAGAGATGAAGCAAGAGAGCGCAGAGCACAGTATTAGGAAGAGGAAGAAGATGCTAGCACTCTGTTGATTGACACATGGCTCAAGTAGTTCTTTGGGAGAGGCACCCCCAGTTGAGTCAAGAGCATCCCAGCGTGGTCTCCCTCATCCCTGTGCTCTTTATATGGACCAGAGGCCGTCACTCCCGGACCTGTGCACGGCCCGCAGGTCCTGTGGCAGGGAGGGCGCGGCCTGTCTCCAGCACTGCACTGAGCCCGTGTCAAGAGTCTGGGTCACCTCGTATTTCACATGCTCAAATATTTCTTTAAACAAAAGGACTTTCTCGTTCATGGCCGCACGATAACATTTTCATTTCTGAAGTTCTAGTTAGGTAAAATGGAATATGCTCAAGCTAATGCCTCAGTTGGACAGTCACTTGTACACACCCAGAAAAACACAAAGCCAGTTTTGGGGGTGGCAGACCCCCCCCCCCTGCACCATAGCATCCATCCATCTGTAGTCCTTATCTGCAAGGCACCTCACATGCGTGCCTGCTTCCCTGTGGAGCTGAGATGGGGCTCCTCACGCAGCTGTTGCGTAAGTGGCTATCAACCTGCATTTAGGCTTTGACAAGATCACAAACAGGCCTTCCAGTCCTCGGCATGTTCAAACGAAAGCCGATTTGAAAATACGGACAAAATAAATACCCGAATGAGTAAACCCCACATACTTGCAGTATGAGAAAACCGTGAAGAACAAACATGGACAAAATAGACACCCGGGCAGGATGCAGCTCCGGGGCTGACGCTGGCCCCCTCCCTCCGGATGGACACGCTCTGGTCCTCACCCCGCTGGCTGCCCTTGACTCTCTGTCGCCCCAGTGTTTCCGAGCTCCCGCTCCCTAAAACAGGAACCTGTTTACTTAGTTCTGCCATGACAGGTTTGGAGATTTAAAAGGATAATTTTATCAAGAAATTAAAGATAAAGAAAAAAAAGAATGGAAGGAAGGCAGGAAGACAACACAGCACAGAATTAAAGAGTTTCAGAGTGCACGGTTCTGACCGCATCCAAACCACACTTGGGACATTTCTCAGCGTGGCGATGAAGTCTCCAGGGTGCGCATGCCCCGTTTCTTCACTAATGAATGCAGGGTAGGCCAAAGCAAGTGTACAGTTGTGAGTACATGAAACACAGAGTTTATTCCCATATTATTGTTTACTAATTACTGTATTACTTTCCACACTCACAACTGTAAACCTCCTTCTGCCTACCCAGTCTTGGGAATGTCTTGCACGTGCGGGAACTCTGTGGCTCTGTGCCCTGACCATGCTTACTTGAAGTGCTCAAGTCTGTGTATCTTTGGGCTTCTAGATGCGTAGTCCTGTCCCTTTAGATTGTTAAAGTTCAGGCCAATTTTTGGTCTTACAGACGAGGAGAGCTTTCACCTCATTTGCAGAGCAGATAAAGGCCATATTAGAACAAAGAAAAGGATGAAGATGACTTATGGCCCACTCCTTAACCCCCAAACCACATTGTCTCTGGGAATGGCCTTATGGACTGATCAGTTTTACGATATGAACCCATTTCCAAACAGGTTTAAAATAATAAAGGGACTAAGGGCACTTTGCCACAGAAGCATGGTCCCATTTTACATCATCCATTGATTTTTATCTTTAGCTAATTTGAAGCCTTAGAAATAGCTTTTTGGCTTGGCACATGCTGGCTAGTGCCAGCATAACTTTGCACCCTCTCGGGTAAACTCCTTAAAGGAGGAAGCTTTTAGTGATCCTGGAGTTGATTATTTGACATGGGAATCAACTTTTTATAAGGCTGAGGCAGCCTGGATTCTTGGCCTGGCCAGTGACTCATCTTGTAACCTTGTACTTCAAAGATTTAGAAGTGGAGAAAAATCAGGGCATCATTAAAAGCAAACTGTGGCTTCTGAACTCCTGGATAAGGTTATAGATTGAAAAAAATGTAGCACTTACAGACAATTTAGACTTCAGGAGGCTGCTGTGCTCTAAAATTAGTAAAGCACTCAGGAAGAGAGAATATAGGTTGGCTAAATTGCTTGAGTCCCATTTTCTTTCCTTCCTTCCTTCCTTCCTTCCTTCCTTCCTTCCTTCCTTCCTTCCTTCTTTCTTTCTTTCTTCTTTCCTCCCACCCTTCCTCCCTTCTTATCTTTCTTTCTAAAGATATTATTATACTCACCTAACTAGGTTGCTTGTTTATATGGTAAAACATACCCTACTTATAAATATTTAGTCACTTCTGACAATCAAACAAAGTAAACAATTTGAAGTTGACTCTACGTAGTAACTCAAACAGTGCCTATGAGGAACTCCTACTGTCTTTTTCTGTAATCCAAATTTCCTTATTTCCATTTTTGATTCTGATCAGTGGTTGCTCAGTCAACATTTGACATATTATTAGAAATGCCCTTATTTTGGACAGTAAAAATTACTGTATGAAGCCACGCTTTCTGTAGACTATGTAAATATACTTGAACTCATTCAAACCCAGGCCCAGAATCTGTACCTTGTGTGGGTCAGGTTGTAATTGGGTGATTTCACTAATGACCTCTGTTTAATGGAGAGGCACCCACGGCATTAAACTCCGTGCCTGCAATTTCCCTCTGGGTCGTGAATTAACATTTCAGGGGTCCTGCGAGGCTAATGAAGGTCTTTCTGGGGCAAGGCCTGGCCTTTCATTGACTCCTAGTCACTTACTCTGTCCTTTTATGGGATACTTTCCACAGTTAAAGGAAGATGATCCTGTTCCTGATAAGCTTTTATTCACTGCCCTAGTCAAACTCTTGTGATACATCGGCATGGCTACGAAGATTTTCCCACTGGGTTTTAAAAACATTACATCGGGCAGATGGCAGATGATCCCTAAAGGTTTGCTGAACTGAATGAGTTTCCGTGCGTCCACATTAACGCTTGCCCATAGGGCGCATGTAGCCTTGGGTACCGGCCCTCTGCATTCTTGCTGACCTCCTCTCAGACGCTTGACGCGGAGCCTTTGTTAAGCTCGCGTAAAATGCCAGTCTGCAGAGAGATGCCTTTGGCCCAGGCAAGCCACTGCTCTGAACTAGCTGCTCCTCCGCAACCCTCATGAATACCTCCTCTTTGCCACAGCCGTTATTTCCTTCCTCCCGAAACCTCAGTGCAGGCTCTGTCTTGTCTGTGGTGCAAAGAAAACAGAACCATTTCTGGGGAATGAAAACGCATGGTCTCTGACGTGAGGTATTCCTTCCCTTACAAAGCCCCTCTACAGAATGCGGTGCCCAGAAGCAGAGGCGCCTATAAGAGAAAGGTCAGTCCCTGCACGCGTTCTGGACAGAGTCCTTGCAAAGCCATAACTAAATTACAGGAATTATCAAGAGTCAAAATGAAGGGGGCGCGGCCTGCCATCAGCGTAATGTTTCAGCGAGAGTCCGGCCAGCGCTAGCTTCTTTCCTTGCTCTTGGCGAGGAAGAGTGAGGCTGGGGCGCTGATGTTACGAGGAGAAAAGGAACATAAATCAGGAGCTGGGAAGGCAGGAGGAAGCAACTCGGGGTCGGGGGAGGAAAGAAAAGGTGAATTTGGCAGAGGGCGGTGGGACGTGGGAAAGGGTGGCTGCAATGTGTGACCCCTTTGCTGCCACACCCTCGTGATAAAATAAAAATGATTAACCAGAAATTTTTACTGTTGGTTTAAAAAAAATGCGGGCAATTTATCGTCTTCTAAATGCCACTAGGCTGCCTACATGCCCCAAGGACCGACCCCCTCCTAGGTCTGCCCGTCATTGGTATCTCAAGGACAGTGTCCCTAATGTCCAGGCTAGGAGACTCTGCTTGCTGTGCAAGGGGCTATTAAAACGTCCCTTTGGTATTTCAGTGCCGAACCCTGTGAATGAAATCCAGCACAGCCCACCTTATACTGAATTTCTCAACGTATCGGGCAATCTTACATGTTTGCAGGGCTGTACTACGCAGCTCTTCTCCCCAGTGAGGGCATTAATCACCCCCGGTCTTGTGCTCATGTAAAATCTGAAGCCCCACTTTAGCGTCCATGATATTTTTTTGTTCTTTTCCTGGTAGATGCTAATGCGTCTCCCACCTGCCCCAAAGCTAGGGTCCAGTGGCGTTTTCCTTCCATCTTTGTGCATCAGACATCTGGTTCGGGTTGGGGTGCGGGATTCACTCAAGGAGGGCCTGTGACGTTCCAAGGGAAGTGGTTAATGTGCTAGAAAGGCAATTTCGATGGGACTGACGGTGCACAGGAATTATCGGGCTGTAGGAGATTTAAGCGGAAGGACTGTTGAAGTGTACAGATGGGGTGCGGGGTACTTCAGATGTTTTAATTTGTGGGCAAAGTGGAAGCAAGTTGATAGTAAAATGTGTTACGAGTCATATAAAGAGGAGAGCTTTGGTAAATGAAGACAGGCGGAAATATCACCACGTCCTGCAGCTGTAACTGGATTGCAGTCAATTTAAGTTTTAACAGAGGAGACGATGGATGCTTTTCGTGTATGTCCATGACATTCTGGGGTATCGCAGATGTGTTTGGGGAAGGGGATGATCCCAGATTTGTTCCTCAAATGTCACCTCAGAGAATACACAGATCCCTGCGTGACACTGCTCCACACTGCACGGACACGAAAATGCGGAACGCCTCGTACATGCATGTTATCAAATGGCGGCTCCATGAATTACCCTGACGGTAAAAAGAAAAGGACTCAGGTACGCTTGTCCTGCACAGGGTTTCGTGTTTGAAAGAACGTGTTGGCCTCACACCGCAGAGCAAGGGCAGGTGAGGGCTGTTGGTCAGCCCTGGACCACTCTCATCACCCAAGCTCTGCAGAGCCAGAAGTTACCATCGTGGGGCCTGCCCACAGCGGATTCACCCGGCCCAGGCTCCCACCCATTGTCCAGGGTTTTTTCCTTAGTGAGAGTGAAACTCTTGCCCTGGGCTTCAGCTCACATTCCTCTTCAGGAAAGTGAGTGTTTTCTGCCCCATAACGCTTTACCAGAATCATTAGCCCTCAACTCCCACGTCCTGCCAATCAAATAGTTCTCATTTCCAGAACACATCTGGTAGGTCTTCTCAAAGGAGGCCTAACTGGTGGCATGACTGGACTGGCTGAAAATTAAAGAAAGTGGGGTTGAAAAACTCGGAAGGAAGTGATTTTCTTTGCCTACGGATATCTGGGATTTAGAGGGACTTTTCCCCGAAGGCTCTGTCATCTTGCTGAAGGGCCACCGCAGAAGCAGGGCGCTGGGGGACCTGGCATAGGGAGTAAGAACCGGGTGACCGTGAGCGTGATAGGTGGGCGAGGGCCTGACCGTGACTCACCTCTCAGCCGCTTCAGCCTCTGCTCCCGCCTCCTTCTCCTCACCACCAGCAAGAGCACGAAGAGCAGCAGGACCCCCACCAGGATACAGGAGATGGTCACCAGCATCTTGAGCCCCTCGTTGGTCGTCAGCCCTTCTTCGCTTTGGACAACTGACTTAATGAGTGGAGGGATTGTACCTGAAAGCAGGGCCGTGATGTTAGGTGGCTATTAATGAAGACGGTATGGCGGAGTTTTAGGGATGATGGGTTACGACAGTCGCGCCATGGGATCCCAGGTGTCCACGGTGATGGGGAATGGAAGGAAGTCCTCATCTAGGTTCTTGCTAACTTATCTCCTCGCTTTCTCCCTTTCTTCGGCCCAACTTTGAACCTAGTCAACAGCACATCAGCTCAGGATCTGCATCAAGGGTAAAGTGCATTTCTTGGAAAGAGACTTCATTTTGCAAGGTGCTCCTTGGTCCAGGCACTTGGAAGCTGAAAGTCTGGGCAAAATGCTTAAAAAAGCCACATGCATTCACGTGGACTTAAACATCACCCATAGTACAATTGATAGAGGCTGTTTGAAAAATTGCATGTCAAAGAAGGGACGATAGTTTTGGCAAGTGGACAGAAGGGAGTCTGCACCAGCTACCCTGGCTCAAAGAAGCTTAAAATCCCTTTGGTTTGGTTATTCATTTGCTTTAATTACAGGTGTAAGACTGCATATATTTTAGAAGCTCTCATTTCAGGCTATAAGGGCTATAGACAACTTTTCAGAGGGGAACCATCCAGGTATCCAAAGCAAACTGTTTGTGGACCAGACACTGTTACACAGTGCTATGAAATTCAGATTACTTAGTATTATAAGGGAACACCTAAGCAGACTGAAGTCTGCGCTACTGTAAGCTGCTTCTATGCAGAGACTCAATACAATAGCGCAGAGATTCAAACACAGACCTCACTGTGTTTTATGGGGCATGCCCTTTGGCACCCTCGTTTATGTAAAACTCTCCATCCTATGGTACGTTCTATGTAAAACATGGGCCAGGAAGCCAGTGATTTAAGACAAAAGTGCAGGAATAATACACTTCCCTTCTGAACAAACATGTTCGTCATCCCTCATTTAGGAAGCAGAGCAGGGGTAACAGAATCCCACTTCTCTATGTGCTCTGCTAAGGCCAAGTAGAGAGTTCTTCCAACTTCGTGGTGTTTTTGACTGGACAGTGGAGTCTGCAAATGCTCAGAGCCCACCTGCGGGATGCAGGTGAGGATGCACCTGCAAAACCAAGACTTTACAGGGACAAGCAAACACGTGGCTAAGGAAATGACAGAGGAAAGAGTCAAATAAGAGATGGGAGAATCCGAAATATGACTGGTATAGCTGTGAGGCTAATTGTTAATGTTCATTTTTCCAAAGATGAAGAAAATCTTTCAGGCAGATGTGTCAAAAGGGATATTAAAGCTCTATATACACAAAACTGGTTCAGAGAAACCTATAATTGCTTGCCAGGAAAATAAAGATGTGTGCTCTCATTTCTTAATGTAATAAAATAATTTCAGAGTTCAGAAAATTAAATGCAGCTCACAGGGCTTTTTCATGATTATACTCTAAGATCCTGGATAAAGTGAGAGTATTAAATTTTTTACTTGTAGATGACAAACATTTAAAATCCGTAGAGCACTTTCTGAGCTCGAGCCACAGTTTCGAATTCTGCATGTGAGCCGTTTCTAATGAAATGATTAGCTATAAACACAGCGCCAGTGCAGCGCACTGATTGCTCTAGCATCTGCGCAGATTTTAGAGAAACTGCCTGCCGGAGTGTCATTGTTGTAAGTCGATTAATGTTAAGTCAATCATCTCAAGTGAGAATTCTACGTGCTGCCGCATGGGTACCTGCTAGCAAAGGACTTTGGGGGAGATGTAAATACTAAGTAAAGTGGTTGGTTAAGCGTCAAAGTCCTTTATTTTGTGGGACCACAGCCCTGGAGAAGAACGGCTCCTGGCCCGGAGCTGGGCAGGTTGTTCCAGGGCCGTGGGGCACATGCATCGCAGAGGGGGGCCCAGGCTGGTGTAACTGATTCCTGGACGGCTTCCACCTGAGGACTGCCCTCCATTCCTGGGCCCAGGCCTAACCTGCTGGAGACGAGCCTGTGCTCTGGCCAGGGGGCACTTTGCAGAGAAATGGCCACAGACAGGAACTTTGGGTGGCTTACACAGTAGACAAGAGGGGGACAGTCTAGGAGAGGACGTCCGAGTGAGGGTCCCCGGGTACCGCACCCCATTAATGTCCTTTTAATATGTCTGAGGGCCCTTGGGTGTATGGACCCTTTTACTGAGGTTACAGTACGACCTGTGCCCCAAGGCAGTTCTACAGCTTTAATCGAACAAGCTCCCAAGTCCCATAAACAGGAGGAAACACCTCTTCGCCTGCCTGACGGTAAATAAAATATTGGGGTGCTGGCGGAGCTACAGACTTTCTAGGCTAAGCCATCCACCACCATGGTCTGGTCTGACCCATGAAGATGGGACGGACGGCACTGCCAGAGCTGAGCCAGGAGCCCTGAGCATTCTGATAAGGTGCAGCCAGCTCCTTCCTGTGATTAAAGCCCCAAGCCAGTCACTGCCAGGCTGCAGGAGTCAGCGTCTGCATGCCGGTCCCGGGGACTTTCTAAAGTTCCCTCCACACATGCCCGCCGGTGACAGCCTACCTTTCAGCTCCATTGGGTTGGGCGCTTGTTCAAATGTCAACAAATGGTCCTTGATTAATAGCCGTGGTAGAAAATAAGGATAAAATCAACCGTTTATTTCTGGTTCCTAAACGTCATGAGAACCCCTCACCTGGTTTTCAAAAAGCCCGTGCAAACTTCCCGTGTGTGTTTGTGCATATCTGTGCACCAGTGTCCTATGACATGATTCTATGTCCATCAGTGCCTCTATTTCTGCTCAGAGACTAACACAAGCTCTTTTATCATGAACAACTGGTTTTGCACATGCAGTTTAAGGGCTTAATGAGAGCAAAACGGAAAGCTGTTATGTGGGTTGGGATGGGGTGGGGAAGGGGTGGGAGACAACAAAAGCAATGTTAGCTCACAGTCATTGACAAGGTACAGAACCACGTGGCGAAGAATCCTGCAACCCAAAGAGAATCGCGCCTGCACCAACACTCCCTAAGGACAGTCCCATTGGCCCTCGGTCCCTTATTTCTGAATGACAGCCCTGGTCCTGTGGGTACGGTGAACTAGGGAGCCCTGGAGGGGGTGGCACTGAAGGCCCCTGGAATCTGTGGGCAGTGGCCGCTCCGTGCCAGGGGTGGATGTTAGGTGGGAAGGAGACCGCAAACGCGCACAGGCCCCGAGACACAGACAGTGGGCCGCAGGGCCAGCCAGCTTACTGCCGTCGTAGTTGAGCGTGGCGAAGTTGGCCTGCTTCTCCGCACAGCCGGCGCTGTTGCACACCCTCATCTGGAGCTCGTACCACGTGGCTTCCTGCAGGTCGTACAGAATGTATGACTTGGAGAGAGAGGTCCGCTGTGCTGTGGTCCAGACCGTGGTCCCGAAGGGTCTGTACTCGAGCGTGAAGGAGGTGATGGGGCAGCCGCCATCGTTCCAGCCGATGAGGTTCAGCCTCACGCGGGTGGTGTTGATGCTGGCAAAGAGGTCTTGCTCCTTCGAGAACTGGGGCTCTGTGGGAGAACGAACAATGGGGATCAGCTCACAGGATACACGAATGAAAGCCGTCGAAGGCGTCTTACATTCACCGCGGTCTCCTTTCTCCACCTAGGCAGGGAGCTCAGTCCAAGTCAGAGTCACTATCAATAGGGTCCTTATGGACCAATGGGCTGTCTCCTACTGCGATGACCTCGGTGTGAGAGGGAAAAGTGGGTGGGCAGAGGTTATTTCTGTGCATTTTTTGTTCCCTGAAGAACAATGCCATTTTCACACGCGTGTGCCCTTGAATGGTCCTGAAGGACCCCCTGGGCTCCCCTGTCTCCAGGGGTGGACCTGACTCAAGAAGACAGAGTTGGGTTTGGAGAATAACAACAGGTATCCCTCACTCTCTGGATGCTGCACACTGGAGCTGAGACCTCATGGATGTACTTCTGCGTATCAATCCCTCATCATCTGAACCCTTACCACATCTTGTCTGAAACTCAGGTGCTGGGTCCCAACAGCCCCTCGGCCTTCTCGGTTCTTGCTCTCCTGCCATCCGGCCCACCACACCAGTTAAAATTGAGATGTGAGGGAAACCTACGAAGATCCCCTCTTTACCTCCTCACTTATATCCATCTACAGCTATGACCCCCCCTCTTGCTGGTATCCCAGGGCTGCAAATTTTACAGCTAAATGCAATTTCCCTTGGGGTTCATTTCCTTGAAGGTCCATGTTTCAGATAAAGAAAACCACGTCACATTAAGGTCTATCTCAGTCACTTCCACCTGAAGGACAGGGTCTATGAGACAACAAGAAAGTTATAGAGGGGGTCTGGGGTGAGAAAGGGAGGCCTCACTAGAAGGTCAGAGGGTAAATGTCACATTTCCTGGCTGCCCAGCCTGGACACTTTATGTTGGTGCAAAAGCCCTCAATTTTCAAATGATACTCCTCTTTTTGACTGCAATAGGAAATTAAAAAAAAAAAAAAAAAGAACCAGGATATTCCGTAAGGACTGCCCATCTCTCTCATTTCACTGCAACACAGCCAAACCCACCTGGGGAACAACAGAGTTCAAAGACACAAACATGCATACGACTCTATGACACATTTGCGATTCCAACCCCGCCCCCCACTTCCGGTCTGGAAAACTGAGGACACCTAGGAACACAGAGAAGGCATACGTACCCTTCCCTAATGTTTTCGCTTCTATGATTTCACTTATGCGCCCGGGTCCCACTCCGTTCTGGGCGGTGAGAGTGAACTTGTACCAAGTACCGCATTTCAGATTCTCCAGGCGATAAGAGCGTTCGCTTGGGCTGATTGGAAAACTCCCCCACTGTTCGCTGTTATCCTCCGAGTACTGCAATATGTAGCCTTCGAAAAACAAGAAACGAGCAAAAGAGCATTATGTGCTTTCTGCCAGGACTTGGCTGATGTTTTACTTTTTATGGGTGGGAGTCCTCAGCGCTCTCCTCCTGTCTTTGGAAGGGGGCGCCAGCACTTTTCCTGGTTCCAGGAACGTTAACCCAGGCTGGGGGAAGTGCCGTGGTGACGGACTGATTGGTGAGGTATTTGGGCCATCTGGGCACTACCGCGGTGGCACTGCTGGGCCGTGTGGTGGGAACAAACCCCCTTTCTGTCCATTCCCTTTTAGAAGGTGCCCCGGGCAGAGGGGTGTGGACACTCAGTCTCTAAGCAGCTGCCCTTCAGAGTACCAGCTGTTACAAATCCTTGGGCACCAGCATGGTTTAAGGCTGAGTTATTTTTAAGAGGACCGAAGCTCTAGAAGAGGGACGTACAATCGATGCGGTAGGAGTCTTCTCAATCACCCTCTACTCGGTGCACAACCACACACAGAATCGGCTCCAAATCCCAGCCTTCCCCACATGGCAGCGGAGGCCTGGTTTCCGCCTTGGTTTGAAGAATCCCTCCAACACTTCATTTCCGCGCATGACCTTGCCACCTCTACTTCCGCTACTACTAACGACAACTGTCCATTTTTCAAGCTCTCACTATGTGCTGAGTGTTGTCCTTGGCCAGTTACTTACCTGGTGTCTTGTAACCTATGTGATTCTTTTCTCCAAGGCACAGATGAAGACACTGAGGTCCAGGGAGGTTAGGTGACTGTCCTGGGGTCCCATGAGATTCAAGTCCCAACGTTAGAATCTAAAGCTCCTCATCCCTGCGGTCACTGAGACATCCCTCCCGGTTACAGTCTTCATCCCTGTTACCCCAAACACCGTCCTGGGGACAAATGGATCCTGTCCACCCCCAGGCAATCCAGGACTAGCCTGCCTGCTGCATGGTGTCCCTACACCAACGGACTCGCATCTTCTGTCTCGCCCATGAACTCCATTTTCAACACTGGCAAAGTGCTTGTCACCTCCACACCGCAGTGACCCAAACGGGCAGCATTAAGTTTTGCCCAAACCTCTGGCAAGGAGATCACCCGTCTCTGATTCCTGCTCCATGGTCATGGTCAGTATCTTCCCTATTCCTCCTCCTCCTCCTCTTCCTCTCCCCTCTGCAGCCTGGGCACCCCTCCTCCCTCCTGAGCCCCGTTTTCTCCGTGTCCCTGATCTTCACTCTTCATAGCTCCTTTAATAGCCGACAGGTGCGCGATGAATCTGTGGGCTCTCTGCTCCGCCTCCTGTCCCCACTTCCACCCCAGCTCCATCCAGAACGCCTCCTCGGTGCCCCGCACATCATGGGGCTTGTGCTGTGGTCCTAATCTGCTCTGTCTAAACCACTTCTAGGAAGCTTTTCTAACCCTTGGTGATGGGAACCCCCATCCTAAGGGCTTTGGCCACCACCATGTTTCCGGGATCCCTGGTTGCCTTTTCTTGGAGATTCTCCATTACTAAGGTTGGCTTCATCTCTAAGTCCTTGTGCTCTGACACTCGTCCTGCACTACCTCTCCTATGCTCTGACACCCGCAGAACCAAAGCTTCATTCCATTTCAGCGTGGAGCGCCAGGGCCCCTTGAACTCTTCCCTCAGCACCCCATTTTTTCTATGAAAAGGTTCTCTAATCAGCATAGAGCCTCTGGTAGACCATTTTATTAAGGAGCTTGGTTTCATTCCTGACTTCCTGGAGTACGTATCGCACCAGTCACCAACTCTGGTCACCTGTGATTCACCTTTCTTCCCAGCTGTCTGGCATCCCTTGAGAAAGTCATTAAACTGTGATGACAGTGACCACTACAATCTGTGCTGTTTATCTGCAGCTGGGGCCTCCTTCCCACTTGGCAATGACTTTGTTTATCTATTAATGACTCCCTGTGCATTCACACGACAGCTGTTACAAATCTTGCCCACACCCCTCAAACCCACAAATGCATCCTCACCCCTAATCATCCAACTATTTTTAAATAATAATCTCACCTCTTCCTTTCCTGAAAAAGAGAAGGTCCTCCCCTTCACCCAGTGGAGTGCCAATAAATGTTTCACAACTGGCTCTTGGGGAAAAAAAGCATCCTGAATGGTAGCATTCCTGATTTCTCTGGCGCGTAAATACCCCCAGGCTGGCTGTAGACACTGAGTGCAAAACTGGGAAGGGATGTAGCAACTGGCTCTCACATGCTGGAAGGAGCTGGAAGGAGGGGCTCAAGCACCACTGGCTTCCCCCTAAAATGTCCCTGTATTTCCAGTTAACTTCTCACCCTTCCTCCTTTCTCAAAGAAAGAATATCCTCTGCCTTTGGAAATCTAAGCCTTCTGTCCCCTGACACCCACTCAAGGTCCTCTTTTGGTCACTCAACCCCTCACTCCTGGGCATCTTCAGCCTCTTTACCTGGAATGACTCTTTTTCCTTGGTCTACAGCTTGCTCAGAATGATGGTTTCCCTACCCCACTTATGCTAGAATTATCATGCTATCTCATTGCCTCAGGATAAACTTTCTTTACTCTTTTATTCTATTCTGCTATGTACTCATTACAAAAGCTCTGGGTAAATACATTGTTTTCTGTTTAAACTCTAAGTCTTCCACCTTTTAATACTTTATAAGAAGGGTAACTGCGGCTACTAGAATGAATGATTGAGTACATGAATGAATGAATGAATGAATGATATAATGTGGACACCATGGAGAAGAAATGGTATGTAGAATCTTGGGGGAGAGGTTACAACATTTGTTTTTGCTTTCTTTTTTTTTTGCATTTGTATACTCCTTCCCTCAGACTGGAGACACGATAATAATAATTTTGTGAATGAGATTCTTTGGATGAATGATGCATTTGCAAAAATACCTTAAAAATAGATGTTTAGGTGATGGAAGACTTAATTATAGGATGTGTTTTTTGGGGGAATAAACTAACATAAAATTATCGGCTGAAGATGTGTCACTTATCAGCCTGTGGGATAATGACAATCAACTATTGAGAACACCTATTCCTTATTACCTCGGATAGAGCTGCCCCCATTGTCTCCAGGGAGCCAGGAGAGGGTGATGGAAGAAGATGTGGTTTTGGACACCGTAAGCCGAGGCTGATCCGGTGGCACTAGATAGGAAACAGTTGTTAGAAAACAAGAATTAGTTTTTCACATCGTTAATCTTCTTTAACAGTCATTTACCCAATCACTTTTAACAGCCATTTATTAAATAAGTGTTTCAGGATGCCAAAATATGCAATTCACTCCTGTCAAAATGTCTATTGAGTTGATATCCTGGGCGAAAGAGATAGAACAGAGTGAATCTATTATTTAAAGAAAACTCAACCACACGTCTACTTGGATTTATATCTAACTCATTTCCTCACTGATGTTTTGCATTTCTGAGCTGTTCATCACTGATTAAAATCTTCTTTAAACCTCCTAAGGACACAGGCAGTAGTTTACCCTGAATTTCAACCATGATTCAAGTGAGGAAGGTAAGTGGTACCCACTTAGCGGTTCTCAGAATGAGGGAGGAGGGGACTCAGGGAGGAGGGGAAGGGCTGGTGGGGAAAAAAACTGCAAAAGTCTCCACTTTTTGTAGCTACTCCCCCAAGACACAATACCCCCTCACACACACACACACACACACACACACACACACACACACACACACACACTGAGCTCCAAAAATCAAAGGTGCTCCCCTGAGCGGCAGCACCAGAATTTCAACGCTCATAACAAGGTTTGAAGGATACATACTTCTAACCACTGAACCTTGACGTTATTTTGGATTAGCTCTGAGAACAGAAACACCAGAGAAATTCAGAATCAGGTTATCCAAATTTAGAGAAAGTTCCCCATAAAATGTCCTTCTCTTCTTCTCTGAAAGAAGCCTCATATATTAATCCAAAAGCATAAAAAATGGACCCATCTCTTTAGAGTCACATTATAGTGTCTGTCTTCTAAAGTGTTTTGGAATTCTCCTGACTTCAATCAACTTGAAATTTCAGATCACTTTTGCATTACTTTTTAAAAAATATAGTTCTTCTCCTCACCTTACCTACTGCTGAGGACAATGTTGACTTTGCTTTTACTTGCTGTGATTATTGATATGACAACAGTTAAATCCAAAGAAGCATACACTTTGATTTCTCTACTAAGAACATACCACTGTGTACCCAAACAGGAACCCAATCAGTGGCCACTTGGGATTGTACCCTGGACTTTAATTCAAGGTATCAAGTTTGTTGTGCGCTTTTCGTGTACGCAGTCGAGACAACAGCATGGTGATTATCGGAGGGAAAGGGGGTGGGGGAGGGAGAAGAGGGCCGAGGGGGGTAAGTGGTGATGGAAGGAGACTTGACTTGGGGTGGTGAGCACACAGTGCAGGGTACAGATGATGCGTGATAGAACTGTACACCTGAAACCTGAGTAATCTTATTGACCGATGTCACCCCAACAAGTTCAATAAATATTTAAATGAGAAAAATTTCATATGCTGTATTAAATACATAATTAAATACTGTAGCAATGATAGAGTTGCAGCCAGTGTCCTTTTTAAATACTGCATGTGAGAATTCAGTTGATGGGCAGACATAAAAGACCTCGACTCAGACTTCTTGTGTGTCTTCTGGGTGACCCGTACACACACATGCGGAGCGAATCACACAGTCAACGGAAGCTATTAAGAAGGACTTTGACAGTGACGCTGGCATGAAGGAAAATGAGACTGGCACTCTACATGCAAAAGTGTAACCAGTTTTATCTCCGGGATTAGGAATGCTTTCTCTTTTCTTTGATTTGCTTAATTATATGTTCCACAACGAACATCTATGTATTTTTGCAACAGGAAAATAACAATTAGCTTTTTCCGAAGGCTGATTTTTACATTTGCTCGCCTTTACCCTTTGCCTATAGGCAGGCGTACAAAAAATACGACTGCAAAGAGTCCCGGCAATTCTGTACCTTGTACTTGCAAATTTAAAATGATTTCATCGGATCCCCAGTTGTTGTTGGCGATGCAGCTGTAGTAGCCGGAGTCTTCTGCCTTCACGGTGCGGATGACAAAGCTCCCGTTGCTGAAGACACTCCTCCGCCCATCAATCGTTACCAGGCTGGGTGTCCCGTTACTGCCTCACAGGAAGAAAAAGGCACAGATTAAAGAAATTACAATCCAAATTAGCTGAGGTTGGGGAAGAGCATGAAGACTCTCTTCGAGGCACACAATGCATTTGGAAGCTTGTACTCTTAAGAAATAAACTGTGATTATCTCATGAGACCAATCGGACAGCCGACATGTGCTGTCTGTAAACAACGCTGTGTTGAAGTGAGGTCCCATCGAGGGCCTGGGTTCGGCTCCTCACGGGGGTCCACGCCTGTCACGTCCTCAGTGGGCCTCTCCCTCCTCCACCACGGAGGCACCAGGGATGCCCTCTTTCCGGGAATTCCCTTCATGGGGAGAAGTGACACTTTGACCAAGCCATATGTGGACAACTAAATTTTAGAATCTCTTCTGGAGTCTCTTCAGGTTATAGCTGTGAATGATTTTGACATTGAAATGGACTGTGGTGCGTCGAGGGGTGATGCGCTGACTCTGGTATGAAGAGAGTTTTGTCGCCATCACAACTGAGGCCAAGGCCCTGGTGGCAATTATCCAATCTCGTGGGATCATCCTGACCTCAGAGAGAATACCACCTGACCTTGGGAGCTCCCTTTGGAGGAACTGACTTTAAAAGAGAGAGCAGAACCATTCTTTCTATAGTTGATGTCTTTTAAGTACTTTTATCAGAAAATAGGTACTCTTCTGAATCCTCTCTATATCAAATCTTGATGCTCGCTAGTGAATTGTCAGCCCTTTATGCCCTAAATCCTTCCTCTGAATAGAGACGAAGCACTTAAAAAGCTACACCGACACAAAACACCTCACCCACCTTCTCCCTGCTGTCTTCGCTGCTATTATTTTAATAATGACGACTGAGTATGGAAAACCAGGTTTTACATTAGCCAAGTCCTAATGTATTCCCTTTCTAACAGTGCATTCTCAGAGCATTTGAGTAGGGATTCGTCCGTCCATTATCTCCGAAGGAGAAGAGAAGATTGCCAAGGCTCCTGTGACCTTGGGCGCCTTCCCCTCAGTCACAGGAGAAATTTACCTGAGACGGCACAGAGAACCTCCACCACAGAGAATGCTGGGTTGATGAGACTCTTTTCCTTGCAATCATTCTGTCATGAATTTAAAGGCCCTGAATGATCGAGGATTTACATAGTACATCCGTTCCTTTTAATGTTAAAGACGAGATCCCCCCCCGCCCCCGCCCCATCCTCTGTGTCTGAGCAGAGTTGGTAGGCGTCCTAGCTTTCACTAGGGTAAAATGATCACGAAGCTAGACCACCGGACCCAACACAGTCTCTCCGATGTACTGTCGTAGGGCTGCACTGCAGGCATACATTGGGTTACTGGTTACCTGTCTTTCATCCATTTCACCGCAGGAGAAGGGTCCCCCACAGCTTTGCAGGGCAAGGCGATGTCTTTCATCCACGGAGTAGTAACGGTGCCACTGAAGGTCAGGATGCGGGCTGGAGCTGGAGGACCAAACAGAGAAGCAGCTCAGCGAGTTCTCAGACTTGTCTACGCAGAGGTCGAAACGACTTCGCCCAATACGGCAAGGCCCCGAAAAGGGGAGTTCAGCCCTGCTAACTAACACCCCCCCGTCAACGCTGCTTACTCGCATCAGGGCCCGCGTACGCCATTTCCACTGTAAGAACATACAAATGGCCCCAAATCCCTCTTGTGGCATTTTTCCCTTCTCTTGACTAAGCGCGAGAGTCCAAATTAAAATATTTGGGGCTTCATCAGCCCAGCAGCTCCAAGCTGTGTTTTCTATGAGCCCAATTATTTTTAAAAACACTTTATTAAACAATTTATCTCAACACCCCAAACTGCACAATAAAATATACTTTTAATATCAGAGAGAATAGACGGTACAAAACGTAAAGTTCCAAAAGACAGGAAGAAGTAAAATGGAAACAACTCCTGTTTGTCAATTTTGTGGTCCTCCCTGACGTTATTACATCAACTCGATCTGCAGCACAAACGCTAAGGAAAATGAACCGTTTCAGAGTGGCCTCTCTTGAGGAACAACCATTGGCTGGGGACAGTGATTCAAATGCTGGAACAGGAGCGTCTGCCAGGGCCTCCGGCACTTGCCCTGTTCCGCAGGAGCAGGGAGACCCAGAAGGTAGAGAGGAGAAAAAGCAGCTGGGCCCGTGGCAGGCAGCAGGGCCCTCCTTGCCGACCGGTGGGGCCCAGCACAGGCAGCTTCCGGGGCCGCCTTCTTGAGTAAGGCTCGAGCTGACAGAGGCACCGAGCCACAGGCTGCTAGGGGCAAAGCTATCAGCCCGGCCTTGCCCTGCACTGGGATATCGCTTTCGGAGACACCCCCTCCAGAGGCTCAGCCCGGCCAGAGGCACAGACATAGAGACCGCAGGTGGAACATGGCCCCAGTCTGATCGAGGACCCCTAAAGATGGAAGTGGTGTTGGGACCCCTGCACCGTTTGGGTTTGGGACTTTGGAATGGCCAATGGGCATAAGAAGCAGGCCCCCCAGGAGGGCCCTGGAATTCTAGGAAAGGTGGGGCTCCTGGAGCCAGCTCATTTTGGGGTACAAGGCTGGTCACGAATGTCTGGTAAATAACTCTAGCATTTGTTGCCCTGAGTGCTGTGGACAAGAGCCGAGGGACAGGGGAATGCCAGTGGGCTCAGAGGCTGGGCCCATTCTGTGCGGCCAAAATGACAGCCAAGTCCAACCACGTGCTTGAAGCAATGCTCCCTGATGGAGGGGAAGCTCGAGCTCTTCCTCCTTAGAGCAGGGTCTTCGGAGCAGCTTGTGGATGGTGGAGAGCACCATCGAACGGGGTGTTCTGGGGCAGAGGCCACGCCCTCTGTGCATCTCCGGTTCTCCGTCACAACAACACACACGTCCTGGTCAGGTAGCATCGGGATTCTGGCATTGGCGGTTTGGCGTTTTCCCTTTCGAACCTTTCCCACGGCCCTTTCGTAGAACATCAAATGTTCTCCAAGCGCAACAGGGATGATTAGGGAAACCCAGTTAGAGCTGGGGGCTTCCAAGCTCTGTAACAGCTGTCTGCCCACCGTGAGAAGTACACAGCAGTTTACACTGCAAACCAGAAGCTGGGTCCCTCGGGGGACAGGCATGTGAGTGAAGACGAAGTTCCACGAAGTAAGGTTCGTGCGTGCGATGCCTTCTGGTATCTCCGACACTGTTCAAGTCTCGCCTAGCCTGTTTGACTCTCTTCCATCCTCCTCCATTTTGGCTCTTCAGCATGCTGGCTAGCACCCCTGACGTGAGCTCCGGGACTTACGAATGACTTCCCATCGGCGTTTTGAGAGATACTGGCTAGAACTTCACGTTCAAGCTCAACACACCCAGCTTCTAGAAGTCCTGCCCATGGTGGCAGTTGGAATTTGAAGGGTCCTGCTCTGAAATTCCAAGACTAGGCAGCAGAACACACCCGACCTGGTTCGCACACTGGAGCAGGTGGAGGAATCGCCTAGACCCTTTGTGGGAAATGCAGATTCCTGCGCTGGCCCTGTGGTTCAGTGGCTCCGAGGTGGGCTTGGAGAGTCTATTTGTAACAAGCTCCCCAGGGGATTCTGACGGGAACTACAGTCCCCCTGCAACCGGGACCTGCCTTCTGCTCCCGCGCTGCTCTCGGCCCCTTGGTGGTGCAGTGGGGGCGGGGCCCTGGGCTCCTCCCCAGGACGGCGTTCCTCCAGGGCTGGGTCCAAGGTTCCCTCTGCCACTCCCTCCACAGCGGCACTGCTCCTCTTCCTGAACCCAACTCCGGAGTTCGGACCCTGCTGCCCATCCATCCACCTGGATCTGCCCACGACCACAGACAACCCGCTCCAGTTCGTCAGCCTGTGGGCAGCCCCGCCCCTCCCAGCTTGGACCTTTCAGCTCTTCCCTTTGCCAGAGTCTGGAGCACCTGGGCGGTGCAGCCGGCCAGCCTGAGGCAAGATGGCAAGGACCGGCACACCAGCTGCAAGGTCCGTGGCCACTCCTCCTGTACAGCTTCACTAAAGATGTTCTAGCCCTGGCTGGTGTAGCTCAGTGGATTGAGCGCGGGCCTGCGAACCTAAGGATCGCGGTTCGATTCCCAGTCAGGGCACATGCCTGGGTTGCCAGGCCAGTTCCCGGCAGGGGACATACAAGAGGCAACCGCACATTGATGTTTCTCTCCCTCTCTCCTTCCCTTCCCCTCTAAAGATAAATAAATAAAATCTAAAAGAAAAAAAAAGTAAAAATATATTAAAAAATTATAAAAAAAAGATGTTCTAAACAATCACGTTTATTTTGCACACACACACACACACACGCATGCAGGATTGTGTCCCTCCTCTGGTTAAAACTCTATAACGACTTCCCGTTTCACCTGAAGTCCCTAACGCAGACTTGAAAGCCCAGCACGGCCAGGCCCCGGCCTTCCTCCCTGGCCCACCTGAGACCCTCTCCCCCCGCCCCCCGCCCCCGCCAGCACACTGGGGTCCCGCAGCCCCTGACCTGCAACAACATGCTGCACTCTTTCTCGGCTGGAGGCCGTCTAACGGGGGGCAGCGTCGTCTCCCCTCGCCCTGCATTTACTCATCCTCGTGTGGCCCAGGCCACCTGCCGCCTCCCATGGTCTGAGTGGTGTCCTCGCATGTGCTTCTTCATAAGACTTAAAGCAGTTTGCCTTTGCACATATTTTTGTGATACTTTGTTCGTCGACTGTCTTCCCACCAGTGTTGCGCTCCACCAGGTCCTTAGGAGAGAGACGCCAGTGTGCTCAGCAGACCTCGTCCCCTTTGCCTCCGGAGTGTCTGCCTGGCTTCATGCCCCAGCTCTGCTTTGAAAACAGGCGGGGCCTGCGCCTTCATTCCACACCGTGGAGCACAGGTAAAAATAACGCACACATTTGTCCACGGCTGGCCTGTGAAGACCTTGCTCCAGCCTTGATGCTCTCTCTTTCTCTACCCGCTTCACTCCCGGGATGTGAAGGACCCCAGGACGTCACATCCCAAAATAAAAGAGGCCTGGATCCCTGAATCACCGCATGGAACACACCGCCCAGGAGTGCCCACCTGTCCAGGACTATCTGCGTTGGACTGACTGTGTTATTACGTTGAGCCATTAAAATGTTCAGGGTGTTTGCTTTTGCAGTCAGGCACCCCTATACCCCTAGCACAGTGCCTCACATAGAGCAGACACCCAAAATCATTTACTAAATGACCAAATGGCATTTCACCTCCCAGACAGTTTGTCCTCTCGTGGAAGTGGCCAGTCGTCAGCTGTGACCCCTCTGAGTGGGTCACATCCTAATACATTAGCCAGTCCATCTCCGGCTGTGTCTGGAGACGTAACATTGGATACACGAAAGAAGAGCAGAGGCCAAGCTAGCGCTAACTCTACATCCGTGATGCAGTTTGCTTTTAATCCCCCAGAGCAGTCCTTACGCCCACCGACGGTCCTTGTTTTCTAAATGTCAGGGGTGGCCGGCTGCGATGACCAAAGAGTACAATCGACAAAAAGATGCACTGATTGATCTTCTTTCCAACTATATGCTTATCCTCTAGCTGCATCCAAAGTATGATGCCCCTCTGCCCCTGCCCCCTCACCGTTTCATTCTGCCTCTTCCGTAGCTATTGCGGCTGCACGCGCAAGAGCTCGTAGAGGTAGCATGGAAGTCTTGGAACATTTATTTTCTCTTTCAGGCACCTCTACACCTTATTGGTAGTGAATTGCCAATGTGGTATATTCTAAAGTCAGGAGGCCTCTCCTGCTGGCCAGGAATTGTGACATAAATACATTTACTGATGACGAGCGGTAATTTAGGGGGACCCTAAATATGGGATGGCAGCCTGACCAGAAGCAGAATAAGAATATTCTGCATCTATACGTATGTGTCTTTGAGAATCAGCCTAACACCGCAGTGTGAAGCGATCCCTTTGACTTACAGGAACTTTTTGTTTGGTGGCTCCATCTGCCCACTGTTACTTAAGGTCTTTGTTTATAGCATTCGATCAACAGGAGAAGAGCAAATGATTTTCTCATAGCTGTAAGGTTCCAAATTCGATAGACCAAAATATGCACATTTCCCTTTAAGCAGTGTGACCTGTGATTTTGAGGGAAGTAGCACTTCTTCGGGCAGCTGCTGTGCAGTGCCTTTCACCTACGCAAAGGGGTGAGTGGAGGCTCCTTTGTCTGCTTTTCCCAAAGACACATTGGGTCATAAAGCCACTCACCCTTAGTGCTGGGTTCATCTCTAGCGGGACTCTTTCCTGATTTTCACAAAAGCCCAGTGTTAGCAGCAACGCTATTTCTCAGGCTGACATGCGATAACATGTGATATTCTGGTTTACTTGATTTTTCAGGGCATGGCAAGCTTCATCTCAGGTAGAGCAGAGACTTAAAAACAGCCACGTCACAAGGGGAGACGAGGCCCCGACCAGGGTGGCCCACCTTTGGCTAACGGCTCCACCGTGATGATTTCGCTGCTGTTGCCTCTCCCTGCGGAGGTCACGGCCACGACCCAGACGCTGTACTGCCGGTTCCGGCTCAGGTTGGGGATTCTGTAGGAAAACGAGTCAGGAGAGGCTTCAAACTCGCTGATCACCTGTGAGAGGAGACATAAACGTTCCCACATTCAAGGAGGCAAAAGGCACCAATGGATTTCCTAGAAGAACGGTTATCACATGTTCTGCGTCATAAGATGCAAAGCCCACAACTGGTTCTTTTCTAAAAGGCTGGGTTTGCTCTCTACTCTATCGATATACCTGTCTATCGCCCCACAGTCTACATTTCACTATGAAGCAGCTTCGGCAGCTGCCGAGGAGTAATTGAAGCCTTCTAATTGTGAAAACAGACCACACATGTGTTTTCAGCTGAGCTGGAGTAGCAAGGACCAGATTGACCCTCCTACCAGAAACAACCAAAGAACACCAGCTTCAAAGATATTGCACACCAGGTAACGAAGGGCAGTGATCTGTGAAATGGGGAAACAAAGGCAGCAAGGCCTGCGACTGCAGGGACGGCCCATTTCTGGGAGAGAGTCTCTAGGCTGAGGCACCGGGAAGGGAGCCCAGGGAAGGGAAGAGCTGGCTGCGTCCCTGAGTTGGGGAGACAGGACTGAGAGACAGGGAGGGAGCTGGATCCCTGGACAGCAACTGGAGAGGGGGGCTGCACAGAGAGGGGACTCCGGTGATCTGAAGAGGGGCCCACCTGCACACCCAGCTGAGAAGATCTGTGCATGTGTGTGAGGAGCTATCTGAGGCCAGGAACGAACCACCTGGGAGGACTGGAGGTCCCAGAACCCGCATTCACTCAGGGCTCCCACCAGCCAGACTGAAGACCCTACAGATTCACAGGCATTGGGTCGAGTGCACAAGGGCCTTACTTCAGCGGTAGGGAATAATTAGCATTAGATTAAACCTCGCTGGTATTGCCTAACAAATATTAAAAGCAAGGTTTATAAAAATTAAACATTCACTAAGTAATTTAACTGTATCCCAAAACAAAAGTCAAAAATATTTATGGGAATAAAAATTTGCGGTACCCAACATGGTAAAATTCACAATGTTTCACATCCAATAATTTTTTCAGATATAAATAACCCAAATATCCATCAATCAATGAATGGATAAGCAAAATGTGTGGTATCCAATCAATGGGGTATTATTCAACAAAATAAAGGAATGAGGTACTCATCCATGCTTAACTTGGATAAATTTTGAAAACATGTGAAGTGTATCATATCACTTCAAAGTAGAATGTGATAAATAAAAGTTACATGCTGTTAAGAAACCACTGAAATTATAAAATGAGCAACAGAAGAGCAAAATAAAGCTAATGAGCCAACAAAAGAAAGAAAATGGAATTGTTAAAAATATTAAATTAGAGGACTTCCGGCCAAGATGGAGGTGTAGGTGGACACACTGTGCCTCCTCTCACAACCAAAAATAAGGACAACAAATATTTAGAAACAAAAAACCAACCAGAACAGATAGAAAACTGAATTGTACGGAAGTCTGACAATGATTCACTCAGAAAAGTAAGAGGGGCAGAGTCGGTGGCCGGTGGAGAGGGATCTCAGCAGGAAAAAGCAGTGGCTAGTGGTGTACAGGCGGTGGTTGGCACACCCAGGCGCATAGGCGGTGGTTACCGGGCGTGGAAGGCAACGAGCAGACCCAGCGAGGTGCACAAGGTGGCTGACCATGGTCACACATTTGCACGCAGATAAACCAGGCAAAAATGGGCAGTGGGACAGACTGCGCAACCCAGGGCCAGGAGATAAAGCGTAAAAGCACCGATTGAAAATACTTGTGGGGGTTGAAGTGCCGAGAGAGACTCTCAGCTTCACAGAGGGGACTGGAATCTGAGAGAGAGCAGAGCAAGCGCCATTGTTCCCTCTCAGACCCTGCCCCCACATATATCGTCACAACTCTGCATCTGGGTTGCCCTGCCCTGGGGAACACCTAAGGCTCTGCCCCTCTTATGTAACAGGCATGACCAGACCAAAAGAAGAAAGAAAGAAAAAATGGCTCAAGTGAAAGAACAAATCAAACCATCAGAGCCAATACTTTTAAGTGACCAAGAGATAGCCAACCTATCAGATGCACAGTTCAAAGCACTGGTGATCAGGATGCTCACAGGATTGGCTGGTTTTGGTCATAAATTAGATGAACAAATGAAGGCTACGCTAAGTGAAATGAAGGAAAATGCACAGGGAGCCAATAGCGATGGGAAGAAAACTGGGACTCAATTTAACAGTGTGGACCAGAAGGAAGAAAGAAACAACCAAACAGAAAAAAATGAAGAAACAAGAATTTTACAAAATGAGGAGAGGCTTAGGAACCTCCAGGACATCTTTAAACATTCCAACATCCGAATTATAGGGGTCCCAGAAGGGGAAGAAGAAGAGCAACAAGTGGAAAACCTATTTGAACAAATAATAAAGGAGAACTTCCCCAATATGGCAAAGGAAATAGACTTCCAGGACGTCCAGGAAGCTCAGAGAGTCCCAAAGAAGTTGGACCCAAGGAGGAACACACCAAGGCACATCAGAATTACATTAGCCAAGATTCAAATGAAGCAGAGAATTCTAGAAGCAGCAAGGGATAAGGGGACAGTCACCTCCAAAGGAGTTCCCATCAGACTGTCAGCTGATTTCTCAGAAGAGACCTTCCAGGCAAGAAGGGGCTGGAAAGGAGTATTCCAAGTCATGAAAGGCAAGGACCTACATCCAAGATTGCTCTATCCAGCAAAGCTTTCATTTAGAATGGAAGGGCAGATAAAGTGCTTCTCAGATAAGGAGTTCATCAGGTTAAAGGAGTTCATCATCACCAAACCCTTATGCTATGAAATGTTAAAGGGACTTGTCTAAGAAAAAGAAGATAAAAAATATGAACAGGAAAAAGACAGCAAACTCACAGTTATTAACATCCACACCTAAAACAAAAGCAAACTAAGCAAACAGCTAGAACAGGAGCAGAACCACAGAAATGGAGATCACATGGAGGGTTACAACAGGGGAGTGGGAGGAGGAAAGAGGGGGGAAAGCTACAGAGAATAAGAAGCATAGACGGTGGGTAGAAAGTAGACAGGGGGAGGGCAAGAATAGTGTGGGAAATGTAGAAGCTAAAGAACTTATGACACATGGACATGAACTAAAGGGGGGGAATGTGGGTGGGAGGGGGTGTGCATGGTAGAGGGGAATGAAGGGGGGAATGGGACAACTGTAATAACATAACAAAATATATTTAAAAATAAAAATAGTGATGCAAAATAAAAAAAATAATCCAAAGAAAGAAGAAAAACTGTAAAAAAAGCAAATAGGATATAAAAGGCTGAGTTGCAAGGTTATGGATTTAAACTTTACCAATATATCAATAATTACATTAGGTATAAATGATTGAAAATCCTAATTAAAGGCAGAGATTGTGAAGCTGGATATAAAAGCAATACTGAACTATATGGTACAAGACATGTTGCTCAAATATAAAAATGCAAGGAGGTTACAAAGAAAAGGACAGGAGAGGGATCTCCTACTGACATTAATTTAAAAAGCTGGAATGGCTGTATTAATATTAGACAATGTAGATTTGTGAGTAAAGAATATTACCAGTGATGAAGAAGGTAATTTCAGAATGATGAAGGGAGTAAGTCATCAAGAAGACGTAGCAATCCGAAACATTTATGAACTTAATAACAAAGCTTCAAAATACATGAAGTAAAAACTGATGGAAATGAAGACGGACCGAGACAGGTCACGCCCTCCCTAAAGAAGCCACACGGAACAGGTAGGCTGCTACGAGATCCCTGGACAGATGCGGAATGCGTTGGCCCGAGTGTGCATGTTCTCCCAAACGTATATGGGGAAGTCCTGCTCCCTGATATGCTGGTGTTCGGAGGCGGGGCCCTAGGGAGGTCATTAGCTTCGTGCCCTTGTAAGGGCATAAAGAGACCAGAGTTAGCTCTCCCTCTCTCTTTCCCTTTCTCCGTCTTGTGAGGATATAACAAAAAACCTGGATGCGGATCCTCACTGGACACTGGATCTCAAACATCCGAGCCTCTTGAACTATGAGGAATAAATATCTATTGTGTTAGCCATCCAGTGTGGATTTTTGAGGAATCCAATCTGGCTAAGGCAAGAAAACTAGGGCGCAGTAAGTGACTCACAGAGGCCACAATGCCGGCAGACAGGGGCGAGCAGAGGCCCCAGCTCTGTCCTGGCCCCCAGGCCGGAGCTGTTTCCACTCTCCACGCGGCCACTCACAAGTGGCCACGCATGGGAAGGGTTTCTTTTTGCCCTTCTGAGCTGTTCGGCGAACCTCTGCAGGTCTGTAGGTTGCGTTACCTTCAACACCAACTCTGCAGTTAGGCTGGGGATGCGACCGTGAACTGGACCTTCACTTGCCATCAATCTATGCTTCCTCAACCAGAAATAATGTCAGAGAATTGCCCACGGTTATGTGATTAAGGGGAGAAAGCAGGGCTCTTGCACAGATTCCTCAGATGGGCATATACACTCAAGTGTGCCCCAGGCCCCACCCCCTACACACACCAGTCCTGTCTTGTACTCAGAAAATCATTAGGAAAACTAATCCTTCGGGAAGGCCAGAGGGAATCGGGCTTGTTTCCTGGAAAAATGAGGAGATGATCCCAGGACTGTGCGCGCTTGTATTCCACGATGTTCCAAGGCTATGTGGTTGCCACATGAATTTCACGGAGGTTAATGGTGTTCCCATTATAACAGTCGCTCTTACTGAACATTAAGCATCAACAGAGCATTAAAACATATTTACAAAATAAGAATTTCCTGTGATGAATGCATAGCTTTTAGTCAAAACTCAGCAAGTGTCCCATTAGGTGCAATTCATCCTTGACTGCCTCCAAAATAAGCATTTTTGTTGATATTTAATTTTTACCTGCAACCCAAGGCATGACTAAAAACGATGAAAAAATGTGATTTTTTATGCAACGATATTCGCTTCACCGTTTATCTAGAAGATAGACCCAAAGCTAAAGGAAAACAGGTTTATTTATAAAAACATTCTCCAGTGGGAATGAGCTCTCTAGGGATTCGGAGGGAAAGGCACAATCAGGCTGTTCCGAGGCTCCTGCTGGTTGTTTGGGAGCATCTGTCGCATGGCATTGTCACCTTCGGTGCCACCGCATCCCCTGGTGACCGCCACGGGCAGGCACGGTTTCTTAGGAGAAGAGGGAGGAGAAAGCTGCCAGCTGAACAATTTAAACAAGTGAAGTGTTATTAATGATTTGCTTTCTTTGCAACTTATGTAACTAGATATTAAATGTGACTCCTGCTGTTGTCTTGAAGTTTTAGCAATAGCCTTAAAAGGTGAGCATGGTCCCAAGGATGGCAGTACCTTCTTTCCTAACAAGAAATGTGAGACCCTCTCCTCGGGGTTTGCCCGTCATCCATCTCTGGGCCCCATAAGAGGCTGAGTCAGCAATAGGATATGCTTACTGAGAGATGTCTATATGTACATAACATGTCTTTTCTCTAGCAGCTTTTTAGATTTGCTTTTCATGACCCAGGGGTAGGAGGGGCATTGGACTCCAAGGAGGCCACTCAGAGAGCGTGGAGTCTGGAAGGATGTGGAGATCAGCGAGTCACACCTGAGAAGGCCAAAGGCTGGTCATGGCCCCACTCCCAGCAGGACAGAAGGGTGTGCTGGGACTGGCTGTCACCCCCAGTTTGGTGGGTGAGGGATGCTTACATGCAGGTCTTGTAGGAGAGTGTGAGACTGGGGGTCTCAAGAGAGATGCTCATGGGCCTGAGATGCCTCCAGTGTAGGAGTGTACTGCCCACTAGCTACTGTTTATTCTAAACCGAATCGCTTATAAATGGTGCATGATTCAACAATTGTACAAGTTCAAGAGGTGGCAACAGGTAAGAGAAAAAGAGCAAAATGGGAAAATTAATCAGAAGCTCGCTTGGGGTAGTAAAGCAAATCTGACTAAATCCTTCTTAACGCTCACCCAACAATGCCTGTTCTGTGAAAGAGGGCTGATGTCGGTTGCCTCCTCATGAAACGTTCCCCTGGTATTTTCATATGAGCTACAATAGCACTGATTGTATTTACATTTCATTAATTGTCTGTTTATTGGATACCAGATTTTCCCACACGACACTCTGTGTTTAAGCGGACTTCCTAATTTCTACATGCATGTCATCATAAGACCCTCCCTTCCAAATACTGGGGATGTTCACAGTTTCATTTCCAGGTGTCTCCTGACACTTCAGCGAGGTGGGTGCGTCCAGGATTCTGCCGCACTGCACAGGCACGGCGGGTGGACGGAAACCAAGCCGGACCTGGCTCTCAAAGGCGACACCATGGAGGATCGTGGCGTGTTGAAAAGCCAACTCCCAATTGTGCTTACGGATTAATGAACCAAGTGCAGCAGAAGGAGACACTTGTGGAAGGGGAGGAAGACACTTCTCTCAGTATTTAAACACCTAAATATTTCATTTTCTTCTAGTAGATTTCGAACTCTCTAGGCTTATCATCCACAGCGTCGACAGGGATATCAGCCATTCCGGAAGCTTTTACTGTGCCCAACATGTGAATGAATCTTGAACGCACAACTGTAACTGGGCTACGCATCTGTCGTAAGGGCAGACTGAAGCATCAGTCCCTGACCTCGGCAGGCACAGAAGCAGTCAGCGCCATGGAAGCGTTGGTGCCTGGTGTCTGCCCCGCGCAGCCGTGGCTCCTGACGGGGGCTGGGCCCCAAAGCTCATTACCGTTCTGCTCCACCGGGTGGTGACGAAGGAGACCAGACACCTGTGGGCTGGGGTAGCCAATTAGCTTGTGCGTATCACACATTCCTGCTAGCCACTTGAGGAAAAGTTGGTTCTTTCTCATCTAAACAGTATTTAAACATGTTCATTCTATCGGAACCCACAGTTAACCTAACATTGATCAATTAACCACTCTCAGTGGAAATGGCTCTACGTGGCAGCCAAGGCACTTATTTCGGGGTCTATCAGGGATCGTGGGGTAAGGAGAGCAGGCTTCTATCTCCGGCTGAGGTCACATAACAGGAACAACCCACAATGTCCACGAGGGAAGGCTTTGGTACTCCTTTGGAGACACACATTGAAAATGTAAAGCATTTATATAGCCTATCTGTTGAGCTGTTCCCAATACCGCACCTACGAATGTTCCACTCATGTTTTTTGCGGTTCGGCGTCAGGCCAACAGTGCTCCGCTGGCCGTGTGGAGGCCGTGGCGGATGAGGGATGGCCAGAGGCACAGGACGCCTCGGCCAGGCATCCAAACTTGCTGCCCTGTGCATCTCCACTTACCACGGAGGGTGGTAAGACCATTTCTGCAAGAGCTCCTAGTGCCAGGCTGAGTAACAGTAAGACCCCGTGAATGTACGCTGAGTCGGAACACACGGAGTTCAATTCCTGTGTGTCAATTACAAGGTAAGTCCCGCCCCAAGAGAAAAGAAACGGTCACCGCCTGGCAGACGGAGGATTAATTAAAATGAGGCAAAGCAGGATTCTGACACATTTCTGCTAAAATGTAGAAATAAAATCATTTGAATTCTCTTTCTAAAACTACCCCTGTTGCAGCGGAGGACATAATGAATCCCGGCAAAGTGCCTAGGAAAATTAATGAAAACTGTATGGGTTTGATTGAAAAAAATATTTACAGCAAGTTTTTTAAACACAAGACTTCTGACATGTTTGCCTCCCTAAAACTGCACCCAGAGCGGAAAATGCAGCTCCGGGGGTAACGGTTGCAGTACCCGAGCCGGGCGGCTGGCGTTCAAGAGCCCTGCCTTCCTGCATCGCTGCTCTGGGTCTGGTGGGCGCAGGCACGGGCTTCTGAGGAAGGTGACAGTGCACTCCTCGGAAGAATGGCAAGGTCGCTGGAAGGTTCTCCTGCTCCAGTGTCACCCCACGGAAAGCCTGGGAACAGGACCTGCCAGACCTGCGTTCGCTCCGGAATCATTTTGCCTCGTGGTTTTTGGGCAGCCTTCCTCCTTACGGGTCTAAACCAGTAGATAAGATAAAACCAGCCACCACGAGTTCCCTGAAAGGCTCTTCGGTAATTCCTGTAAAACTGGATGTTTCCCCAATAATTGCGGAATTCATTTCCAAATTCTGCATGCTATTTAGGCTCAACGGATGAACTTGCCAAGCCTCGAGAGCCTTCTCTAATCCCCTCCGGCCGGTGCCCTACTTGCTCTTTGTTTACAGGTCTCGTACGAGATCCTTATCTTTAGTCCACTTGGGAACAGGGTCTTGCGTGTTCTTCTGGGGCCCTCTGAGTGTGGTGCTCGCCTCCCCCACCCTCCATGTCTCCCCAGGGCCCTGGGCCAGAGCCCTGGGGAGTCGGGTCCCACTGACCGCTGCCTGAGATGAACTGAGGAGACGGCTGTTGTACTGAGAGCAGGGGCTCGGATCAAATTATTCAGCGTGTCTGATGGGTATTAAAAAATTCCACTTAAAATTCTAATTAATTTTTTAATAAAAAACTAATTCTATCAAAGAACTACAGTGCTCTAGAAAGGTCTACTCCTACTTATTAACACACAGTTTAAACGAAAAACTCGAATGCCCTGATTTTGTAGATAGAATGCTCACAGCAGTGATTGTTTAAAAGACCTCCCCCAAAGCAGAGTGAACAAAATGGATAGCTCTTTTAATGACTGGGCAATAGCACTTTCAAAACATACAAAATTTTTCTTTTTAGTGTTAGAAAAATGGCCTGGCTTACCTTAAGAAGAGGCAATTAGCTGTATCAATTAAGATTTGCCTCTGTTTTTAAAATTCTTATGTATAATATATTTTGATTCAATTTATTTTCATTTTATTTCACTATTTTCATCTCTAAGTATAGCACAAAGACCTTCCTGAAGGGATATGGTGGGTATCCAGTGCTTATGGAAAAAATAGTATATTAAAAATACTTGTTTTAGCTGAGTCAATCTTGGTGGTTTCCTCTGCAATTTCCAAATGTAACATTTCACTTTATGGCCTTCCAAAATAAAATCATTGGTATAATGCATTGCAAGCGAATGGAAGTTGATATCTAGAAAAAGCGTGACAAGAACCAGTTACTGTTGAGATCGGGGCGAGGTCCAATTAGCCAGACTGACATTCTGGGAGTCTTGTATTTCCCAGGCTCTTTCTAACCAAATCACCTCCATTTCCTTCGGTTCTGCCTCCTCTCTCCCCTGTTCTCATGGCCTCTGCCATGCCAGTGATCCATCTGTGAAGGTTCTTTATTGATTCAACTTGACTGCTATCACCTGTTCAGCATATTCTGCAGAAAGACCTAGTTTAGCATCACAAAACTTCTCACAGAGGGGAAGAAATTAGTGAGACGGTGTATTCTTAGTGATACCAGGAATATGGCATAATATACAGTATTGGAAAAAAGAGCTATTTTCATTAAGTCTTAACTGAAAAATATTTGAAGCCAGCTTAGTCCCTTACATAAATAGTACCACATGTCTGGCCAAATAAAAAAGGTAAGATGTTTTCAAAGCTGGACTTTTTCAAAGCAGGTTGACGTGAAGGGCACGCTCCTCTGTGGTTCAGGGGAAGCAGGAGCGGCAGTGGGGGAGGGGAGCACATTCAGGGTGACGCACCCCGGCGTCCAGCCTGAATGAGTGCCATCGTCGCAAAGCCAGGAGACTTATTGGCAATTTGTCTGCAAAATTGGGCAGGCTCTCTTGTGCGACTGGGCTCCAAATGAGATTCCGGGAGCTTCTTTCTTTATTCTTGTGCTTCATAAAGTACAAAATGGGGCTCAGGATTTTAAAGGCCAAGGTTTCTCTTAACCTGAGAGTACACGTCACCTGCATTTTATCCATTATAGCACCTGGACAACCTCACTTGATGGCCAGTAAATCTGAATGACCACTTCAACAAAAAAATAAAATTAAAATAGAGATTCTGCAGAAAGATCGAGCAGTTGTTGCCTGGTTTGTTGAAAATGAGTTAAAGCAGGGAAGAAAGACCATTTTTAGGAGATTGCATTATAAAAGATAACACTCAATTTGCCCTGCTCCCTGAAAGAATCAAAGTCTAATAGAGCAATGTAAATTACAACATGACAAATGTCGAGACTATTTAGACCCATTCCCATCAGAATTGGCCATGAAATACTGAGGTTATTTCCAAGGAAACTTCAGGGATATACTTCCCAAGAGTTTTTACAAAACCAGAACTGGTTTTCATAGGTCAGGGATGCTCAGAAGTAGCTTTCTCTCTGGGAAACTTGTCTGTTTTTTTTCCCCCAGCCGGAAGTGGGCAAGCGCAGGTGCTGAGCCCTAGAGCCAGATCTGGCTGATCACAAAGGCACCGGGAGCCCAGCACACGCCTGCCGCAGGGAGGTACCGAACCAAGCTGGATGAGCAGGTGATTAATTGCACCTGCGTCAATGGACCACGGCTGCTTTCTTAGGCCAGCTTCTGGCATCTCCATCATTTCTAGCTTGGAAATTACAGAAAAAAAAAAAAGCCAGCCACCATTATGAGGTCATTTAGACAGAACCATGGAAGAATTAAATCACCAATGTCAGCGATTCAAAAGCACAGGCATTGGATCAAATGCCGTCTGAGACAGAACCCAGCCCGAAGATGATCACACACTTCCCTGCCTTCTTAAGCAGCAATGTCATTATACAATTTAATTGGATGACTCACAGCCACAATCCATAAAATTTAGTTCATCGCAACAGTTGCTGAACGTCATTTCAGCATGACCCCAGGTTTTCTCGAAGCGGTTCAGCGGTGACTAAGTGGGTGTGAAAGGAGGAAGAGGAGGGAAGAGACTATCTCACCACTATGCTGACACCTGACACAGATACAGAATAATACCAAGTGTGAGCTGTCATTTAAAAATTTTTAAAAAAAGGTATTGCAGAGAGAGAATCCTCGTGACCTGATGTCACGATGAGGATGCTGCTTCCTCTGGTCCCGACACCCTTTCATCGGGGGAAATCCTCCCCTCCTACAAGCCAGGGCTGGCCGCATGTCCCAGGAGACCATCTCTGACCCTGCTGCTCGGGCTCCTGGGCCCCCCTGTGCTGTGCATACCACAGCTGTGTCCTTTGCCACATCACACAGAACGGTGACCATCTCTGGGAACTCGTCCCCTCAAGAAATTCAAGAAAGACACCCTGTCCTTCGCCACTGCAGTCCCGAGGCTGTTACCAGAGCTGTTTTCCGAACATTCTGGTTTCCTGTCCTGTGGGTACCTGCTAGGGTGGTACTTCCTGCCTGGCTCCCCTGTGGCTGGTGAGATCCTGTGATGATTTCTGGCCAATGTCCATGTCAGACTCCCCCTGCCCCCCGCTCCCGAGATTGCTGTCCCTTTGCCACAAAACCTGCCTGGGTCCCGCCCAGAGTGAAGATCACACGGGACAGAGGTATCATCTGCTCTCGATGGACGTGAATGAGAAAGGAAAATAACTTTGTTGGTATAAATCACTGAGATTTTAGGCTTGTTTTGTTACACGGTGTAACTCAGGTTCTCTTGACGGACGCACCCAGAACCTGGCTCGGCCCTTCGCCTGGAGCAGTGCTCTGCACCTGGGTGCCGTGCAAGTGAGGAAATGAACTGGCGAGCCACCAGAGAGTGAGCGGAGGGGGAGGAGTCAGAGGTAGCTCCAAGGCTTCCAGTCGGAAGGAAAAGGATGTTCACACATGATTAGCTTGGCGGGGAAGCGGAAGAGAAGGGGGCAAGGATGAGTTTGGTTCTGGACGTGCTGGAGGTGGTAGGGTCTCCACGAAGACAAGGAGGGCGGGAAGTTGAAAATAGAAGACTGACTGGTTCTCCAAGACAGTCAGGGTTAGAGATAAAAATTCTGAACCCCTTAACTTCAGGCTATTGTCGAGTTACGAGAACGGGTTCGAGGACTCATAGAGACAGTGAGGCGTATGGAAAGAGGATAAAGGAAGAGGGTTGGCAACTGCCTACATTTAAGGGTGGGCTGACCAGGGAGAGAAAGCAACCAAGAGAAAGAATAAAAGAGTAACGGGAGGTTAGAAAGACTGAATGTAAAACTAAATCACTGTGTAACAGCATGCTATGCTAAAACTTGAAATAGGAAGCCCGTCCCCTCTTCCTAAGAGGCAGTGGGACTTTACAGTGGGGAGGCCCGCGGTGACTTCTGAGAGGGGGACAACGAGTGTGCCATGGATATCCTTTGTGCAGGTACAGACACTGGAGTTAGATGCGGCTTGCCTGATTCCATCATTCCACCACTTTTGACTCGAGGTTCCTGACCACTTCTGGTGCTCTGGAGCCCCCCTCTCTGGCCCTCAGCCCCCCCCACACACCCCAGCTTTATTAAATGCAGCCTTGGGAGGGTTAGGACGTGGACAGACACCGGCTACCTTGGACCCAAAGCTGTCTGGCCCTGGTGAAGGATACCTTCCCTGATTCCCAGACTTTTTAATCCTAAATTGTGGGCTACATCATGGAGAGTTAATTGCTGGCAGTCTTCTGGATGCAAAGGATACGGGCATGTCCTCATGTGCTCACTAAGCGGCAGTGTTGCAGCACCTACTATGTGCAGAACTGGGTAACGTTCCCCTCTGAAATGAGAGTATCAGATGTGGACTCCAGCTCAGTGATGCCATTATTTCAAGCCTTCCAACTGTATTCTCCCCCTCCCCCCCGTGAGGAGTTTGTGCCACCTCGTCTCACACCTCTGAGCTCTGTGCGAATCAGCAGCGCAGCATTGTAAAAGTGACAGTTTCTATACCCTCGTGCTTATTTACTCTGCAACATTTTTCACAACCTGCTTTCATGTGCAGAGGAGTGTTAGAGAGAACATCCAGCTTGGCAACTGTCTTCCCAAGACCCTAGAAGGGCAGCTCACTTCTTCAGATTTCTGTTGCTTATCACAGCGTGTGAACCAGTCCTCTAAACTGTTACACGTTCAGACAACCGCCATGGTCCACAGCCTACGTGGATGAGTCCGAGAAGCAAACGGAGGCGAGTTCTGTTCTGTTGGAATCTCCACCTGGGGAGGCTGATGTCCCATTGCCTGTGCCCGCCCCTCATGCTGGACGACCAGTGTCCGCCCGCTTCCAGCCCTGGACGCCCAGCCTTTGCAAGAATGGCAGTTGCTTGTCTGGCCACACACGAGTTCCGAATTCTAATATCTTTCACTGAGCTGGACTGAGAAGACATCACGAAGCAAATGCGTATGGTTAGACACGGGATGTTACACGTTAGAGAAAACAGCCGGTGTCTTTTAACAAAGTCCTTTTACAAGGAAGGGCGATGATGACTCGGGGGCCTTGAGGGAAAACCGGCATCAGCAAGGAGGTTAGCTGAGGACTCTAATAGAGAAGATGAAATGACGGGGCGGGCTGTGTCCTGGGCTACCCTCCCACGTTCTACCTTCAGCTGGGAAGTCACGCCAAAGAGAAAGCATCTCAGAGACAGGAGCAGGAAAAACTCGTACGCAGAGCTAGGACTGCCCCCTGGTGGTCATCCTGACGCACAGGCAGACGGGGAACAGAAAAGCCTGGATATCTGATAGGCCCAGCCTCTCGACTTAAAATCACGGAAAGTGAATATAGGAGGGGGGGCTTTCTATAGGGATTTATAATTTTTTACTAATTCCATGGGAAAGAGATAGAATAATAGATGGGATGTTCGAAGAGAAGTGGATCAGCTCTCTCTGATCTTGACTTATAATGGTATTTTTTATTTCAACATAGGCCTTGTATGGGAAGTCTCTGCACCTCCCGCTGATCTTTGCTGTCAACTAAAACTGCCCTGACCAGTACGGTCTATCAGAAACACAGGCTTTGTGTTCTTAACTGATCTTTGCGGTAGATGAGTCGCAACGTGGCTCTAGAGAGGGAACGAAACCCATTTGGGCCACCTCACTTCACGGAGGCCACCCAGAAGACCACTGGCCGCTGTGATGGTCACTTCCTGAGACCTACAGCGACCTTTAGTGTGGCCAGCCGACAGCACAGAGGCGCCCCCTGGTGGTCGTGAGACGCCAGCGAGGTGAGACGCCAGTTGTTTCCCAGCCTTTTTGGCGGATTGATCGCACTGATGTCGCTTGTTGGGAAGGTTGTCAAGAAGGTACCGGGTGGTCCGATCCCAGTGCTCTGCGCATGCGGAGACCAGAAATCCCTGGGCGAGTGATTTCTCTCTCATTCTACATGCTGTGTGATCGTGATCTCAGGATAGTAACTCTTGCTTTTAAAAAAAAATTATTTTATTGTATGGCATTCATAGGCTGGTAGTCTGGGGACCAATACGCCCACAGCCTCCACCAAGGGGCTTGGCCATCTTGCTCCTCTGAGCCTCAGCCACTCAGGACTGACTTCCCAACGGCCAGGTTGAAGGTGCTAGCTCGAAGATTCAGACCGGACCGGGCGGACCGCGGCAGAGGGAGACGCCGGTGCTCTCCGCACCCTGCCAGCCTCTTCCCAGCCCGCTGGACTCACAGTAGCACACGTGAGTCCTACAGCATACGGATGATCAAATGAATGAGTAAAAGTAAAGAAGCATTTCACATTCTCGTGGAGTAGGGGGCGTTCTTCACTTAGCAGTGATGCTGTCTCTCCTTGGGGAAACGGTGACAATAATTTCACCTCTCAGGGCTGAGAGAGGGGTCCTCGGTGAAGTGGCTCTCTGGGCAGAGACAGACAACTGCCCGGCAGTTCCTTTCGGTCTCTACGCTGCTTTGCGTCTCTGGGCTTTGACAGTAGGGCCCAGCAGGTGAGAATTAGCGGCATGTTTGAAACCAGATCAGGAGCCCCTCAAAAGCTCTGGAGTCCACCTCTGACCATATCACATTTAAAGCTACCTCAGCCCCGGCGTGCCACCACTGAGCTGTGGCCAGCAGGACATACGGCTTGATATTTTCAGCAGACAGCTGGACCTCAGTGAGTGGCCACATACTTGGCCCCTGTCTCCCCAGCCTTAGCTGTGGCCAGTGTCTACAGGCCACCAGGCCTTGGGGACCCTACGGACTCTAGACTTGAGAAAACATGTCACTTTAATTAAAGATCGATCAATAAATTAGTTTGGGAATGTTAGTCCCCCTTGAAAAGCAGGTTCTGACACATGCTACGCTGTGCATGAATCTTGAACACATTACGTTGCCTGAAGTGAGCCAGTCACGAAAGGTCGAACACTGTGTGATCCCACTCACAGGAGGCCCCTGGAGGGGCCAGCTCCAGGGAGAGGAGGTAGAAGGGTGGGTGCCAGGCGTCGGGGAAGGGAAGTGGGGCACTCCTGTTTAATGGACACAGAGATTCAGGTGAGGAAGAAGGAACGTTCTGGAGATGGGTGCGGAGGATGGTCGTAGGAACGTGAATGCACTTAATGCCACTGAACAGTACACTTGCAATAGTAAAGATGGTAAAGTGTACGTTAAGATATCCACCAGACTACAGCCATAATTAATTCACAGATACCCCACAAATACCTAGCGAATGGCTGGGCACGCCACGTTCTACGCTGAGAGCAGGGGGACAGAAGGATGGGTTGGACATGGTACCTACCTCGAAAAAAGGCATAGAAATTTCTGTGAAAACACCGTACATTTTGAGGAAGCATTTTTGTTTTCTTTTCTCTGAACTCTCCCCTTTGTATCTGGTCTAAGAGACATTTGAACTGCGTGGGCGTTCTGCAGTGGTAATAACATTGGCGACAATAAACACGGCCCTTTGAAATGCTCAGCACTCGGACCTCTAGTTCCCTTACAGAGAGCTGTGTCGACAATAAACACGGCCCTTTGAAATGCTCAGCACTCGGACCTCTAGTTCCCTTACAAAGAGCTGTGTGGGTCTCGTCACGGTAAGGTCCTAGTCCCTCTAGTGCAAAGGTTTGCCTGTGGCTGCTTCTTAGTGGGGATGGGGCGGGGCAGGGAGTGCGGGGGAGTTGGGGGCAGGGGAGGGGGTGGGGGAGGGGTGAAGGCACGCAGTGCATTTGGCGGGGAGCCTGGCAGCGGAATGGATAGGTGCCCTCCGCTGGCTCTCAGTTAAGGCCCAGCGAAGGCCCCTGGGTTTCAGCTTTGATGAGCAGGCTGGCAGTTTCTCGGGAAGTCACCAAATAAGCAACGATTCTAGACAACTGTATCCCTTAGAATGCTTCAGACGGGTATTTTCAAATGAGGCGTAAGTGAGGATGTTGCTTTGTGGGTGGAGACAACAGGGGGGAAAATAAAACCACCGAGAAGACCCAAGCAGGCGGGAAACAAAGGGATGGAGCGGTCCCCAAAGAGCCCTCATGGCTTGTGGCCAAAGACTCGGGACAGGCGCCTGGCTATATACCAACTTACTGTGGGGTAGGGGTGGGAGCAGAACACAGTGTACTTCCGGATGATGCCGTTCAGCTTGAGCGGGGGCAGCCAGGACACGAAGACCATGGAGGCCGAGGCAGCGGCCGCCTTGACGCCCGCAGGAGGACCTGGAACTGGACACGAGAGCCGCGAGTTCAGTCGTTGCGCACACAGAGCCTCCGCCTGTGCTCAGGCCCCCCGCCGCCTGACATGACCCCCTGGCCAGCTGGGCCCCAACTCCCTGGGCTCAGCTCTCCCAAATTAGTGTGATGGGCTGAACTATGTTGCCCCAAAATCCCTACGGTGAGCCTCTCACCCCCAGGACCTCAGCGTGGGGCCTCACCTGGAGACCGGGTCTTTTCAGGGGTCATCGAGCGGAAATGCGGTCATCAGGGGGCCCTGGTCCCACATGACTGGTGTCCTTATTGATGAAAGGGAAATGTGGACACAGACATGTGCAGAGAGGAGGTGTCAGGAAGTCCCTGGGAGAAGACACCCGGAGGAGGGAGGCCTGGAGCCCACTCCGGCCCCCACGGGGACCTGGCCCTGCGCACTCCGGGATTTTGGGCTTCCGGCCACCAGAACCACGAGACAGTGCACTTCTATCGTTGGAGCTGCCTGGTCTGTGACACTTCGCTGCAGCAGCCTTAGGGACCAACAAAGGTTGTCTCTCTGAGCCTCACGAAACCCTGTCCTTGCTCATGGCCTCCAGGGGCCCATTTTTAGCCGGAATCCTGTGAGATCTGATGGCGGATGGCAGTCTTTTATTAAGGCATTCCCTATCATCGGATCACGTTCCGGTGATTGCTTTTTTCCTACGAAGGTGTTGGCAAGCTAGGGGAGTTTCCAGGAACTCGTGCCCATCCTCGACGGGACGGAATTTCCGACTCCAGACCTGACTGGCTGCAGTAAGGAAGGCAGCTGCGGGCAGCCATCTCTTCTCCATCCCCTGCTGGCCGGCCCTCCCTTCTGCACTGCTGATACGTGAGCTCCCAATCCCATCGCCAGGGACGCCTCCACTTGGCTTCCCAGGGACCCGGACCGACCGTGCCCCCCACTCACCTCCTTCTCTCCCCAGCCTGGCCTCCTCCAGCCCCCCTCTGTGGGAAGTGACACCGCCGTGTCCTGTTTGCCAAAGCCAGGACCCAGGGCTCTCTGCCCGCCTCCCTCTGTCCCTGTCATCAGATGGGCAAGGTCCCCGGGCCCCTGAGCTCTCCTCGTGGGTGGGCTGGGCCGGTGGCCGGGCTTCACTTCTGGTTCCCTGCGGTTCCACAGCATCGGACCCCTTCGGGGTCCCCAGAGGTGTCATGCTTCTTCCCCCACAGGACACTGTTACGTCATAATCTGGTGTTTTGGGTTCTTCCTGTCTGGCCTTGAAGGAGGCAAGCAATGTGCTGCGGAGGGGCCACATGGCAGGGGCAGAGGGCGGCCTCTGGGAGCTCAGGAAACGGTCCCCTCCCCAAAGCCACAGTCAGCTTGGGAGAGGACCTGAGCCTGGATGAGGCCACAGCCTGCTGACACCTTGGTTTTAGCCAGGGAGACCCTGCAGGGCAGGGGACCCAGCTAACCCAGCCCTGTGCCCCGACCCGTGGAAATGGGTACGTTTTAAGGAGCTAAGTTCCTGGCGATTCATCACAGCACTCAGACCACGAATCTGTACAGTTAAGACCTCCAATATAATGTATCGTAACGCCAGCGTCAAAGCTGGCACCCCGAGCTAACGTCGGTCTCCTTGGTTTGACGTGAGGCAGGAGTCTGACCGATGTCGTGCGGGCACTGCACCCGGCTTCGCATCCGCGTGGTCCTTTCTCTGGTCTTGGTGGAGCATAGGCAGGTGTGCGCGTGCGTGTGTGTGTGTTTATGGTGTGTGTTACTGTGCGTGTGGTGCGCCTGTGTGTCTTTGTGAGTGTGTTTATGGTGTGCCTGTGTCTGTGTGTTTATTATGGTGTGTGTGTGAGTGTGGGTCTATATGTGCGGTATGTTGTATGTCTTTAGAGCGTATGTGTGTCTGGCGTGTCCTGTGTGTTTAGGGGGTGTGTGTGTAGTGTGTATGTCTGTGCTTAGGGCGTGTGTGTAGTGTGTATATGTGTGCTGTGTTGTATGTGTTTAGGGTGTATGTGTAGTGTGCGTAGTATTGCAGGTGTTTAGGGCATGTGCGTAGTGTGTGTCTGGCATGTCCTATGTGTCTAGGGTGTGTGTGTAGTGTGTATATGTGTGCTGCGTTGTATGTGTTTAGGGTGTGTGTGTACTGTGTGTGTTTGTGGTGTATTGTATGTGTTTAGGGCATGTGTGTGGTGTGCACGAATGGTGTGCTGTGTGCGTGCACGCATGCGTGTGCAGATGTGATCCACCATGGGATCCACATGGGCCTCCAATGTCACGGCCGTCTCTCTGAGCCACAGGCTGATGTGTTGGATGGACGCACCCACGTTACAACCACCACAGCCTAGCGATGCCCCCACGACCCTTGGACTCCCGTTTCCGCAGGGCCCAGTATTTCCGGCCTTGGCTCCTGCTAGAGCAGCGCTTCCCCGATGTTCTTTAAAGCAGACGACTCTTTATTAGCTAGAGCGTCATGTGGAAAACAGACATATAACTCCGGTGAGGCAGAGTGGGGAGCCCGGAGCCCCCAACTGGGCCTCTCGCCGACCCCTGGGCACCTCTGAGGCCCTGGAGCTGATGGGCGTGGCAGGGGCCTGGGCGAGCATCACTGTGGTGGAGAGGACCTGCCAGGACACCTGGTGAGCTGCGCTGCCGATGCGCCCGTGACGGCCCAGAGCCCGACACTGCACGGCCGTGTGCCTGTGGGCCTCTGCGACCCTCAGCAGTGCTGGCGGATCCGTTAGAGGGCTCAGGGACATCCTGGTGTCTGTCTGCTTTGCACTCGCTCAACTCTGCTTTCAGGTGTCCCCCCAGAGAGACGCTTAGTCACAGGGGAGACAGCACCAGACCCGGGCCACCTCCCGCTGGCCTCTTCCCATGGACAGCCCTGCAGAGTCACATGTGTTAGTGACACGCTCTGGAAATCTTTGACTATAAACACAGCCACCTCTGTTCGCACAGGTACAACGCTCACGCCGATAGAAGAGGGTCAGGGCGGGAGCCACCTTCTGCCCGCGCCATGAAAGTGACAACCGCAAAATTAACAGATGGCGTTTGGTTCGTGTGTTCCTTCCCCACAGCTGGGCTCAGATTATAGACTCCGCAAGGACAGTGGTCCTAAGATTACACGAACGTTCTAGAATTCAGAACCAGTGGCCTTGTGCTCACAGACAGAAAGCCAGATCGGCAAACACTCCTTCGTGTTCTTGTGGGTGCACGGTCTCCTCGTCTGGGCCGTCCTGGGAGGGCAGTCTGAACGCCAGGAAATTCTCACAGGCGCTGACGGCGTGTCCGGGGATGGATGCCACACTGATGGATCTGAGACGGACCGTGTCTGTGGGCCCAAGCGTCCATCTGGGACCTGAGACTATGTCCATTCACCAAGAATCCTTGTGGAGGCCGAGGAATGGCTTAGGGTCCAGAAAACTTGTTCTCTAACCAAATATTTCAATAGTAACGTATCCCCTGAAGAAGTAAACATTTTGTCTTATTTTGACTCTGTTTAGTTTATTGGTTGTATTTATTATTACATTCTGCTTTTGTCTGGTTTACTAGCAGGTTATATATTTTTGCTTTTTAAGATGATCAGATGACCTCACAATTTAAAAGTCTAGGCCTCCTGACACTGGGAGGGATAGGAACCCTAGTTTTAGAAATGCATTGGGCAGAGAGGATGAAATCGAATGTTTCCTGTTAATGCATTAATATTTCTTTACTTGTGAGAACATCAATAAACACTGAAACTTCAACCTGCACCTAGATTAAGGCCTTACTGGGAAAGAACTTAATCAATATTGGAAATTATTATTTTACTGGAATTTTATCCACATTGTCACACAATTTAATTGATATTGACAGTGAATTTCAAACTTCAAAACTACCAGACTTTATGGCAGAATAATACCCAGGATCCACCTTCTCAGTTTTGTTAAGCTTCCTTCTATGCTAATTAACTCCCGTCCCTCCTTTCAATCGACACAGAGCTGCATTCAGTTCTAGAAACTGCCCGATCGTCTCCTTCCATTACATTCTGACTCCACAAGGGTGGCTGGTGCAATTCTTCACCATTTCTAAATCAGTGAACTTGTCACGTGAATCTGGGAGGTAATTTCGTTACTGCACTAGCCTTTCTCTCCTGCTACCTCATCTCTGCTCTGCCTTTTTAAAAAAATGCTGGTGATTTATTTACCCCAGGTAAACACGGCCGCTCATCACGCCATGCCCCCCACACCGTCCCTGGGGTAACTGTTGCACCCCAGGCAGCCCTTCCACAGTCGGTCCCCTCTCCACACGCCATTGGCAGCTCCCTCGAGAGCAGAGAGTTGCTGATTGACACATGAGACTCTGGGCCTCAAGGTCAAGTTCGGAGACAGAACTCTATGATTTCTAAAGCTGGAAGATTAATTAAAAATTGATCCCAAATGACCAGTCAATAAGGAGCCGTGAAGAGCCTTCCCTTCTCATTGGAGTTTTGTACATTCTTCTGAAAAATTCAGGTGTCAGAATTCACGTTGCCGATCAATTTGCTCTTTAAATAATAATTCCAGTGACATTCGAGTTATTGCTCAGCGATGCAAAAGAGCGATCCGCCCCCGCTCTGAAGGCGTTGAGATCAAATAATCAAATATCGAGTGTCAAGAACCATCCCACTATGTGTCAGACAAGCTGTTTGCACACAGCACTTCACTTTCCATGTCTCAGTTCTGTCTGATCACTATGGAAATTTGGGGCGTGAAGACAGACGGTGAGGCAAGGTGCCCGAAGCCCGGTGGGCAGCACCTAGACGTGGCTCTTCATCTGTCACCTTTGAAAAATTAAACTGGAGCCATCTTCACCCAGGACATAGCGCTGTCGATCGCTCTTTAACGTGTGACCTCCGCATGGCGTTGCATGTTGGCCGGAGACTTCTCCAAATAATCCAATTCCTTCCAGCAGAGTCAGCTGCCACCTGCACATTCCTGGGAAGAATAACTTGCGTGTTCTAGAAAGAAGAAAGCTCATGGGGCTTCCTTTGCCGGCAGGCCCTGTGGTACAGGAGGGCTAGAGAGCCTGGGAGAACAAAGAGTGGGGTGGATGGAGGGGCCTGCCTGGGGTGGGGTGGGGGCAGGGCCTGGTTCACTGAGGTCAGAGCAGAGTGAGGTGGAAGGCGGCAGGCTGTGAGTGTCAGGGACGTGTGGTCAGGGGACAGAAATGCTGACGAGAAGAGTCTACCCAGGTCTCCGAGCGTGAGTCCCTGCTTTGCTGCCGAAGGACAGATACGGCTGGAGCAATGGCATGTGTGATGCTCTGTGTAGTGAGCAGGTTGCACAGACATCAAACCTGCTAGTACATGACAGGCCCTGGGTGATGCACGATGGTGCTCCCCCCTCCCCCAGCTTCCTGGGGACCAGAGTCCTAGAAAGCAAACAGACACATCACAGAGCCGAATCAGCCCGGAGGTCGGGTATCCCGGTCAACGCTCATCTCTGGTGTCACTCTGCGCCCTGATTTGCAGGGTTCCGCAGGGCGGTCAGTCTGACAGCAGCTGCTCCTCCCTCACTACGGTGGAGACTGCTTTTCTCATTATTGCTGTACCATTTACTAGAACTTGAACTCTTCTTCAGACAGGCTTGGATGAGGCCCCTCAGAGGCTCCCTTAAAGTAACACAAAAAACTATTTGTCGCCGAGCTTTGGGAAACAGCCATATAACCATGTCCAGATTAGGGGAGACGTCAAGAATTAATGGTCTGAAAGAAAATGCACTGCCATAAAGTTTGACTAAGTCGGCGTGAATTCTTGTAAGAACTTAAAAAAATTAGCGTGAAGCTCTCACATTAAAGGCTTATTCTAAAGTGATTCTAAAGCTGGCACGGAATAACGTGACTTGGACCGTTACATAATTTCCAAGCAGAAGGAGAGAAATAATTGGAGCTCACACTTAATGGCTGAAGAGTCACTAAAACTATCCAGCGGCATACAAAACAGGTGCAACAAGGGCTACGGCTCTGGGACAAAAGACATTTGTGCTTCAAATGATACTTGGCCAAAATAACATGGAAGAGAAAAACAGCGGACACAGAACCACGGCAACGAACGAGGAAGGTGGGGTCTGAACCGCGCTGGCACGTTTTGGGAGGGCGGCAAAAAGGTTTTCACGGAGCGCAGTCGAGAATTAGGCTGGTGAATTCCCGCCAGCTCTGCGGCCCGGCCTCCCCAGCAATAGCTCCGGCCCCGGGAAGGCGGCCACCTGGCAGGAGCCCCTCCCTCCCCACCCCGGCTGCCCTGGCACTTCAGACAGGACCCGAGTGTCCCGCCCACCCCCGCCCCATTCCTCACCGTCCTCTTTGGTCCGGGTAAAGATCTGCTCGCTTCGGACGCCGTCCCCGGCGCGGGTGAACGCCAGCACCTGGATGCTGTAGTTGGTGTATTTTTCCAGCCCGTCCAGCTCCAGGGAGGGCTGTGTGGTGGTGACATTTTTAATCTCGCCCAGCTCTGGAAGACAAGAAACCGTGACCTGGTCACCGTGGCCGTGGGCACACACCTTCCCCAGTGCTGTCCTTGATGTCCAACCCCGGGCCACATGCTTCCGTGTGTCACGCCCTGACATCTCTTAAAGGGACTGCACATGCCCTTTCCACCTGGGAAAGCTCCTTGCTTCCTAACTGCCGTGGGACCCTGGCTGGAACCTCGGTCTGAAACACAGGGCGAGTCACTCCAAGTTACAACCCCAACGCCAGCACCATGTCAGCCACTCTGCAGAGCCCTCCGGCCGTAGCCAATCACACACGTCCCTCGTACCCTGACCCCAGGAGGCTTAGGACCACATATTGCCCCCTCCGCAGACACATGTCCAACCGCTTGTTAAGCAGCTTCTGGGTGGTAACTGTGTGCGGTGACAGCTGGTCACCGGACTTGTGTGCTGATCACTTCCTAAGGTGCACAGATGTCTGACCACATGCTGTACACCTGAAATGACATCGTATGTCAACTGCTGTGGAAAATGAATTTTAAAAGTACTGCTCATATTTAATGTGCGCATTTGAATGAGTCTGGCACGCGCACACACTTGGATACCATCAGGATAATCAAGACCCTGAGCACAGATAGCATCACCTTCCAAAAACGATTCTGCAAGGCGAGCGTTGTTTTGGTCTTTAAAACCTGCTCCACACCAACACACATGTGCCTTTAAGTGCCTCGGTTCATCTCCCATCTCTGAGTTGAGACGAGGAGGCTCAGCAAACTGCCTTTACCAGGAGCGAACCCTCTCGGCACGCTTGCTGAGGTGACATGCTGATGTGTCAGAAACCTGGCGTTGGCTAAAAATGCTCCGTTCTCTGCCGTGGGATCAGCTGATAATATGCAAAGGGGGAACACTATGCTCTCTCCTCTCAGGCCTAGTGCACGCGGCAGTCTGAGAAAACTTACAGTGACGAGTTCATACTGCCGCGGGCGTTCAGGTTTTGAAAGGAGCCTCCCGCAGAGGAGCCGGGGCAGGGGACAGAGGCCCGAGGAACGGCTCACCCCTAGGGCAGGTGGCCATTCGTGGGAGGTCCGGGACCGCCCGTGTGCCTGCGTGCCCAGTTACTATGAGAACGGGGTGGGAGGTGGGGGTCTGGAGGGATTCCTCCTGCGGAGGCTGGCGATGATGAAGGCTGACCTTGCGCACGTTTAGAAAGCACTAAGGCAGCCGATTGTTTCTCCTGCTCTTTCCTACCTTAGCAGGTAAGGATCACTGATGTGTTATCCAAGTGTTAGTGGAAAAAGTGTAAGTATAGACATCATAAGACCTTTTCCAATTTAGAAAATTCTACATTATGCCAAAGATCACACACACACACACGGTTACACACACCTGCACATGCATGCCTTCACATTCATGGCACACACCTGAACACACACCCATACAGACACACAACCACATGCATGCGGACACATACATGTGCACACATGACACACCCACACACACAGATAAACACACATGTAGATGCAGATGAACACAAATTGCACGCACATGGTGCATGGCACACACTGCACAATACATGGCTGCACAGGTGTCATGTGCGTGCACACACACCCAAGCCTGCACACACAGTGAGCACACATGACACATGGCACACCATGCCTGCCTGCACAGGCACACAGGCACACACACAGGCATGCTTGTGCGCCCACAAGCACACATTAGTGGCACACACATGTACATATGCACAACATATGCTTGTGCAGATACACATACGTGCATGCACGCGCGCACACACACACACTCAGGGAAATGCCTCTAAGGGGATGGAAGGGTTCCACAGGCTGTGCCAGGAGCTCGTGATGAGAGCTTGACTAAATCATCGACCTCTTGGGGCCTCTGTGTGTCGTTTATTTGCTTTCTCTTGGAAAGGGGTGCGGGGTCCCCACCTTGTCGAGCACGGGGCCCTAACAGACGGTGTGGGAGAAGGCTGCGCCCACCAGGAGGGTGGTGCCTGAACACGAGAGGGAGGAGGAGGAGCAGAGCCATGAGAGGGAGAAGGCAAGGGGGCGCCTGGTCTTTTTCAAGAGCAGTGGTTGAACCAGAGAGTCGCCTCTGCTCACGGAGTACTGTGCTAATTAGAATGGATGTTTGGGTGTTTACTCATCTTGGGGCTCACGTTGTTTTGACGAACTCATCTATCATGAACCAGGAATACGACTGCAACCCAAACTCCCACTCCGAATTATCCCGAAGACTTCTGGAGCTGCCAGCTGCCAGGACCGGCTCTGTGCACAAGGTCCCTCTCACCCTGGGGGAAGGCGCTCTGTCCCGCACACCCTCCGCAGAGATCGCAGGCGCAGAGGAGCAAGGGGGGACATTACGGAAAAGACCCGAGGCCAAGCGGCATGCTTCGTTTTCCGCCGTTTTCGCTCCAGCTCTTTCTTTACGGCTTGAACACAGACTCCTATCATCTACCACCTTTCATGGCCCCGATAGGGTTATTTTAAAAATAGGGGAAGTAGAGAATAGGGTTCCGCTGGTGGGGGTAAAATACTACAAAATGAATATATAAGGTGAATGCAGATTCCGCACTACTTCTGTTACAAAAAGCTTTTTTTAAAATTACCACAATATATATTTTATTTTATTTTTTATTATTTTATTTTTAGTTTTATTTTATGTTTTTAATCAGTATTTTTTTAAATTATTGATCTTGTACAGTTTTCTTTTACTCCCCCCCAGCCCACCGCCCTAGTCCTCCTCATCTTCATCCCATTTCCACCCCCCCTAGTTTTTGTCCATGTGTCCTTTATACTTATTCCTGTAAACCCTTCCCCTTTTCCCCTGAAATTCCCTCCCCTCTCCCCTCTGGCCACTGTCAGACTGTTCTCAATTTCAGTGTCTTTGGTTATATTATGCTTGTTTGTTTTGTTGATTAGGTTCCTGTTAAAGGTGAGATCACATGGTGTTTGTCTTTCACTGCCTGGCTTATTTCGCTTAGCATGATGCTCTCCAATTCCATCCATGCTGTCACAAAGGGTACGAGCTCCTTTCTTTCTGCTGCATAGAATTCCATTGTATAAATGTACCACAGTTTTTTGCTTGGATTATATCCTAAGAACTCTGAAACACCAATCCAAAAGAACCTATGCACCCCTATGTTCATAGCAGCACAATTTACAATAGCCAAGTGCTGGAAGCAACCTAGGTGCCCACCAGTTAATGAATGGATCAAAAAACAAAAAGCTTTAAAAAATATTCTGTTTTAGAGCAACACAGCTTTACGTATTGGTTTATAGCCTCTCTCACTCTCCAGGTGTTTCACAGCAGGAAACAAAATGGGGGGGTGACCGTTCAGGAGCCTCTTGCCACAGCCGCAAACACCTGGTTGGTGTCTCCATGTCCCTTCGCTTTAGAGTCCACCGTGTGGTCTTGGAGAAAGGCGAAAGAGACGAAAAGTGGCTCAGGTTCAGATGGAAGTAGTGCTTGTCAAGATGTGCAATTTTCCTAACAATCTCGGGGGAATTGCTTCTGTCAGGTCTAAAAAAGTTATTGAATTTTCTGATGATGATAAAATACTCAGGAAGTTCACTGACATATTGTATATTTAACTTATGCTATCAAAGATATATTAATCAATTTTATTTTATCTGATCACATTAACAATAACAAATAGCTTTCTTATACATACTTTTGAAAATATTTGGGGTGATTGCTAATCATAGCAACAGTAACAATTTCTGCCTCTTCTAGCCTGTATGAGTGTGTGTGTGAGTTTGTGTGAGTGTGTGTGAGTTTGTGTGAGTGTGTGTAGGCATGTGTAAGAGTGTGTGTGACTGTGAAAGGGAACGTGCATGAGTCAGCACACATGTATTTGTGTGATTGTGTGAATATGTATGTATTTGTGAGTAGTAGTATGTTTTAGTGTGTGAGCATGTGAGTGTGAATATGTGTGTGGGTGTGTGAGACAGCATGTGAGTATGTGCTTGTGAGGTATGTAAGTGCGCATGAGATTGTGAATGTGTGCTTGTGAGAGTATGTTTTAGAGTGAGTGGAAGTATGAGAGTGTGTGAGAATGTGTGTGAGTGGGTGAGTTGTGTGTCTGAAAGTGTACGTGTATATGTGTGAATGAGTTTGTGTGAATGGGAGTGTGTGTATGAGAATGTGGGTGAGTGTGTGTGAGTAGGTTAATGTGCATGTGTGTGCCGTGTGGTCTCAAGGATCAGTGGGCATGATTCTCTACACACTCACTACCTGCTCTGCGTCTGTGGAAACCTCAGGACCACAGCCTGAGGAGCTTGTGCCAAAGCATCCAGCAGCCCACGGGATTGCCTGCTGATGCACACGTGCCGTGTCCCAGGTGGCAGGGGACACGTGGCAGTTCCTGGGCAGGTTTGTCTCCTGAGGGAAGGTGCGTGTGGGACTTCTGCACACACACTGAGCACATCACTTGGATCTTCATGCAGCGAGGAAAAGTGTCCTTAGGAACGCCATACCTTCCCAGCATTACTTATTTCAGTTCGTGTGTTGCAATATCTAGGTTTTGAAGGCTTTAGAGTGTGGAGTTGACTGAATTGTATAAACCTCACGGTCCGTCGTAGAACTAAGATACTAACGGGCCGTGCTAGCAAACAGGAGTGACACATGACAATATGAATGAAGAGTCACCCCTGGATCCTGGAAATACTTCCAACAAGAACAGAAATGGAGTGATTTTAGTGTTAACACTGTCTTTAGGCGAGTGTGTCAGGGCGTTCAATTTTATCTTGTTCAAGATGAGGTGTAGAAACCAGAACACGTATATGCAATGATATCCTATGGTATCATGTCAACAAAATAGATACTTTGGCAAATTTTTGTGGTTTTAAACTTTATAATTACGGGATTTTCAACAGCTATTTTTGGCAGGGGAGAGTGATGTGTGAAAGAATCATCTGTTTAAGTCTGTCCCCCTGGGGGCCAGCTGTGCCCTACTGGGCTTGCGGTTCTCCACTCGAGACTTTCCCTCGCTCATGAGTCCAGAACATCCACCCGGCAGACGCTGCCGCCTGTGTTCAGCAGGAGTCCAGAGCGGACAGATGCTCAGGGGACCTGTCCAATGCAGGATGGAGCAGGTAGGTGACTCTTTACAGACTGCCTCCCGGTGCCCGGGGTTGGCCATGGTGCTATGCTGGGCAGCAGGAGGTGTGGGGTCTGGTCCTCAGCCCCGAGAAGCAAGTCTGGTTACAGACATAAATGGCTGAGGCTTGGACACTGCCATTGACTTAGCACGCTATGATCATTTTGCTACCATGTCCTCTTTCCTCTCATCTGGCATTAATAGCAGAGGCCCCTGCAGCCTCCAAAGACCATTTGCCTGCTTGGCAGAGCAGACCCAGAGGGTCCCAAGCAGGAGGGGGATGTATCTGGGGGCTCGGGCTGGGTTTGCTCAAACCCAGAGGTGAACGTGCATCAGGAGACCACGCCCACGTGGAGGGGCTGAAAGACACCCCAGACCAGAAAGCAGGCAGGACCCAGGGGTAGGAGTGCAGGAAGGAGGAGGCAGGGCCATGGGGCAGGGGTGCGGGAGGACTTATAATTAGGGAAACACACCTACGCCTAGATTTTACAAGTGCCACCCCCTCCTACACCCTCAATTGCTTGTTGGAAGGATGTGATGCCTTAAACAGCCGCATGCACCTGTTAAAATGCCGGATGAGAGAGAAGAACAGGATGATGCAGGAAAAAGAGGAAACTGTTCGTTGATAGAGAAATGCCCGCCCTTCCTGAACCCCTATCGGGACCGGGGTCTGCACATTCCATCGCGCATCCTTTGGGGCAAACTCAAAGCCCTAGTCCAACCCTCTTACCTCCATCCATGAGGTTGGCCCAGTAAATGACTCTGAACCCCTGGAGAATCCCGTTCAGTGCTTCCTTGGAAAGCGTGGACCATGATATGGATATGCTTTCTGGTGACGTTGCTATGGCTTGGACATTTTCAGGGGGGTAGCTGGGCACTGAAATTAAATAATTACAATCTGTGACAACGGTGGGTGGTTTTACCCGTAGAACAATCCTGAAAAGGCAACATTAGTTTCATATTTCAATGTGTGAGCAAAAGAAAAGATTGCACTCCACCCCCCAGATTAAGGAAAACTGAGTACCAGTCCCTGGCGCAAATATTGTGGTGACTTCGTAACATGTCATGCGTTTTTGCCCATGTCCTAATAGACTTGCCTAGTCTCTTTCCAGACAAACTCCTTCACTTGTAAGGAGGTCGTCCCAGGCTTGAGGAGTGGAGAACACTTCTGATCTCACCGCATAAGGAAAGCCCAGTATTTGCCTGGGTCGCTTTCCCATAACTCTTCTAAGTGGCTGCTCTAAGTTGCATTTACTTTGTGCAATGCCTCCCCTCCATTTGGTAACATCTGGCATGTCAATTGGAGGCCTCGCTACCCACAAGAGCTGAAAAGCAGGCACGGAACCACGGCTTATTCACGCCTGCCTGTCCCCCGCCCTAGCCCCTGTTCAGTCCTGAACATTCTGTCAGGGGAAAGAGAGAGAATGAACTCAGATGCAGGCTGGAAAGATATCTGAACTATTCTTCACGTGGAGTTTACGCAAACCTTAAACACTGCATGCAAGTGAGGGGACAGAGTAACGACTGAACCGCAAGAAAAACGAGCATCGAAGCGTAAACCAAAGGGCATGTTTAATCATCATGGCAGAGATTGTGAAGGTAGAAACGAAACCCAAGTTGTCAAGTTTCTGGTTATCTCTGATTTCTCTTTCTGTAAAAATGTTCAAAACTCCTAGATGCAAGTCACCATATGCCTCCTCAAACCTACGATCAAGTGGGTAATTGCACAAGAGATATTTTGCAGTGCGAGCTTTTTGCCTTAATGTGTATTGCCGAAGTTAACCCCACATCCTATCTCTGCACCTGAAACACGATGCCTTTGGACCCCAGGATTCTCTCTGTCCTTTCAAGCGCTACCATAAACCGGAGCTTTTGGGTTATTTTCACTATATTGTGTTAAAAGTGACACTTAATTCTTATGGTCACTAGGTGGCACTCCAGCACCATGAGATTTGCTCCTGGAAGTCCACGCATTCTTGTTCTCAGGTCTCAGATGCTTGAAAATAGAAAGCCATCATTAAAAACAAAACAAAACGGAAAAAAAAAAAAAAAACTAAAGAAGAAGAAGGAGAAGGAGGAGAAGGAGGAGGAGGAGGAGGAGGGGGAGGAGGAAGAGGAAGAAGAAGAAGTCATCCTCCTTAACAATGATTTGGAAGAAATTCTTAGAAAATCAGATTTCTGTGCTCTGGTCAGACCTCCCCAGTCAGAGAGAGAGAGCATCGTTTCACTAGGCAAAAGCCCAATTCTTGTTTTGAGATGAATGAGAAAGATGCTGGACAGGAGAGCCAGTCGATGCAGTCCGTGCGTGAATCAGGGCAACCTTCCCCACCGGTGACCCCATCCCCGCAGGCCCCTGCAACCTGCCTCTGGCACTGCAAAGCCCGCAGGGGCCAGGCTGGGCGTGGGGACCCAGCACCCCGACCTGAAGAAGCCCTTGAGGAAGGAAAGCCTGGCGCCTTGGCCCAGGGGAACCTACCGTCCTCGAGGGTGGTGGTGATGATTTCCTGAGAAGAAGGCCCCGTCCCGGCCCGGTTGCACGCCTGCACCACCAGGCCGTACTGGGTGAACTTGTTGAGGTTGTCCAGCGTGTAAATCTCACTGTCCCCGGTGGTGTCGATGCTGATGATGTTGAACTGGAAGTTGCCCCCCGTGCTGTATTCGCGGTAGCCTATTTGGTAGCCTCGGATAATCCCGTTTTGCAAATGCTTCTTGGGAGCCTAAACAGGAGAGGAAAGAATACACTCAAGAATACTCGACAGGAGGGAAACCAGCGCCCACACCTTTGTTAGGGGACCAAAAATAAGGCCCAATAACCACGGGAAGAAAAATAGGGAGACATAAGGGCAAGGGTGTTGGTCGAAGCCCGCACACGCGAAGGGCATGCTCTCGGCGGGCACTCTTCTGTAATTCCCTGGGTTAAGGCAGCAGCCCTCACTACCGCCCCGGGACCTAGCGGTGCTCCGGCCCCCAAGTGACACAGGAGGTCCCACAAGCGTGAGGGACAGAGGGGACTCTGGCGCCAGAGCCTGTGGCCCGCACCGCCACCTGTCACGTGGCCAGGGCCGACTGTCCCGGTTGGCGGAGAAGTGATGCGAGAGGTGGGTTGTGTTTGTGGGGTCCCAGCGTCCACCAGCCATCTCTTGGTCGCAGGCACCGCCTACTTAGCTGGCCTTTTGGCCAGATGGTTCCCAGCACCGAGGGACAGAGTTGGCTACAAAAATGGTCGCCGCTCTCTTGGAGCTCACACTCTGATGGAACAGGCCAGAATAAAAGGGCTCCCAGGTTGAAAGCTGGGTGTGGAGGGGGGTCCCCTCCTGTTGGGAAGGCCGTACTCTCAGGAAGGCCTCGGTCGCTCTGGAACGCCTTTCTGGTGATTTAAACCGGGCAAGGAGAGGCTAGGGTTTGCTTTTTTCTGCTAATGACAAAGGATCCGCTCAGGCGATGACAGAACAACGCTGGCTGACTTGTGGCCTTTTAGACCAGCCAGACTCTTTCACATGTGCTGTCAGAACAACGCCGAAGTGACCTTGTAAAGTAACGAAGGTTTTGCAGACTTTAGGCAGTCAACAGCAGTGTGCGTAGGTGTACAGGCGTGTATTTGTGTCCCGTCTGCGTGTGCTTCTGTGTGCACATGTGCATGCGTGTGAGTGAGGGCACGTGTGTCTGTGTGTGTAGATTTCGGTACAAACCATGGGTTTAGATCTCTCAGGGCTCCGAAATGCCTTCTCTGGCCACAGAAGGTGCTTCACAGTCAGTTGGAGAGAGGAGATAAACACTCGGGGAGCTCTAGAGAAATCTGAAGTGTCCTGCTATGTGCTGCTGGACGGTGAGGGCCAGCAGGCTCCCCAGAGTGGTGGAAGGAGAGTGCTCGGAAGCAGCCCGGAAAGGCAGACCCCAGGTGGGCCCGGAAGGGTGGCCTGAGCGCTGGAAGGGGAGGGAGGGTGAATGGGTGGGGCCTGCAGAAAGGGGTGGGGCTAGAGGGAGGGGTGGGTGCCTAAGACAAAGCAGCTGGCTGGCAGGCAGGCAGGGCAGCTGCCTGGTGGGGCTGGTCACCACCCGCAAAATGTGAATGAGGGGGTCCACAGGGAGAAGGCAGGAGCAGGTCGCGAGCAGACAGCAGCGTTAAGGCGCTCAGTGAACGTCTATGGATCTAATACGCCCACCTCTCCGTGGGATTAGACGTCTCCGGCTGTCTTCAGGTGTGCATCTGAGCTACACAAGAGCGGTACATGCAACCTTTTCTTTAAAGGAAGCTTCCTCATTTACGGTTTTCCTGGATTCCTGTTGCTTTTCTCCGCAGGTCTGATTTGCTGCATTAACCCCGCACTAACAGAGGTCAATGAAACAGTCACGTGAGCCGTGACGCAAGTCGGCGCGGTCAGACCCTGGCTCGCAGAGCTCCTCCCTCAGTGACTGTGAGCGAATGCCCATACCATCCTGACTGCGCATGATTGACTGTGGCTTTTCACTTGGACTTGCAATTGGACAGAAACATTCATTAGACTTTGAGAATTCGATCACCTGCAATGTGTTTGACCTAAACCACTGAGTTGTGTTTGTGTCGTTTAATTAATACAATGAATTTTCCTTCAGAGGCTATGTTTTTAAAAGTTTAGGTTTGCACCCATTAAGTATTCTAATTTTTCAGCTGGCTCTCCATGGGGCTTTAAGCTCTAAGACACCAAGTGAAGGTCCCGGTATGGGGGTGGGACATGAGGAGTCAGGCAGGGGGCAAAGCACATGGAGTGAAGGGAAATGCCCACAAGAAAGTGTTTGCACACAGCAACCAGTCTAGCTAAACCTTCTACAAATGGAGGGGCTTGCTTGCTGACATTGAGCTTCTTGGGTCTGCAGGGGTTCATCTTGCCTGTGATGTGCTTGCACAGGTGGGTGGAGAAATCCCCCCTTCCACCATCCAAGGGTAAAAAAAAACCAAACGCACTCTAACTAGCTTAACTACGATAGACAACACAGGTGGTTTTGTTCTGTTTGGTTCAGTATTTTGTTAAAAATACATAAAACACTCTTTACATTTCCCTTAGAACTAAATTTTCATCCTGCTAGTTCTGGAATGACATAAAGGTTATTTTTGCTTGCTAGATTCTTTGGAGCTAATAGTTTGGACCCTGTCATCCATTTTTTTGTTGTTGTTTGTTTGTTTGTTTTCTTCCTAAAAGATGAGGATTCCAGAGAGATTGTTTACATGTTCAACAAACTGGTGGGAAATGTGTCTTCAATAAGGAGCTTTTAAGGCACACCTACGGATTTACAGCAAATCTCACCTGGTAACCAGTCCTCTTAATACACGTTAAAGGAAGACTTTGGAAAGCAAGTGAGTGGAGAAACAGGAACCTACGCCCTTCACTCTCCAGTCAAGAATCCAACAATGAGCCCCTTCTCCGCAGGAGCAGGGCGTCTTCCCAGGCGGCTGGGACGCCCCGAGGACAGCTTCCACCTTCTCCGACCCTTTGAACACACCGCCTCGCCTGCTCACTGCTGTGGTTCTCCTGCAAGACTTCGCTGCCTTTCCGTGTTGAATTTTCCTCTTCCTTTCATGTGCCTTTGGGTCCAGCAATGACCCCGACTTCTGTCTGTCTCTGGTGTCTGTCACGAACGGCCCTCCCGCTCCCTTTGCAGCCTGGCATTTTTTCCCTCCCCTCGTCTTTCTAAACAACCGCTTTCATCCTTCCCGTGCCCTTTCGCCAGCCTCCAAATCCCTTCCAACCCCCTCTTCCTTTGAGAAAAGGTCTCTTTTGATCTCCATGACAACAGTAGCACCTGTATTTTCTGTGTCCATCCAAATCAGCCTGCAAGCTTCGCTCTGCAGAGTCCTTGCTCTGCAGAGAGACGGTAAAAGCAGGAGTGTGCAAATACGCACAGCCCTGTCATGGATGTGAGTGATTGGAACGGGCATCTCTTCTCCGGAAAACCACCAGCCAGGGCCTGTTTCCGGCGAGCTCCCTGCTCCCCTCCCCCTTCCCACTGCAGGCGAATGGACTTTGCTGGAAGCCAAGATGCATCTGCCCACTGAGAGCTACAAGCCTCCCCTGCAGCATTGGGCATTCCAAGAACACAGGGCATCACTCCTGCGTGTTGAGTAATTTGGTTGAAAAATGAATTGCAAATTCCTTGTAGATGCCTCCCAATTCACATAAAATGTAACCTGTCCCATTTCCCTTTGATTATGGGGGTGGGGGCCTGCCTCTGTATTTTCGTGTACTTCCTCTGGCCTCGTCTTTCCCGCTACTCAATGTTAACAGCAGGAACGGAGCCTGTTCTGCAGGAGGTACCATGTGGAGGGGAGTCCCACGGGGCTCTGGGATTAAAGCTGCAGAGGGTGGCCCTTGCAGAGCTGCAGGTTGGCGCAGTGTATTGGGAAAGGGATACGGGAGAGGTGCCCTTTTCAAACAGGGCGGAGAAGTCCCAGAGAAGGAGGCACATCCTCTGAGCCCCAAGGAAGACCCACCATTGCTGAGGACAGGGCAACAAAAGCAATGAGCCTCCGTGGCTCCGCCCGGGAGGCAGAGAGGGTCCAGAGATGGGGAGGAGGGCTCGGGGTGACCCAGCAGGGAGGGACTGCGGTGCCTGCGGCGGGCAAGGGGCAATGGCAGGAGTGCAGGGGAAGCTCGAGAACTACCGGGATCCCGCCCTGACCTTCGCAAACCTAAACGGACCCTGGGGCAGGGGGCTGGTGACTTGGGTTTTAAGAGCCTCCATTGTCACCGGAGAGTCATTAACAGGTTTCAAATTGGCTGCACTTGGGATGGACGATTTAGTTACAAAGCAAGGACTCTGCACCCCCTGAGTTTTCAGGTCACCAACAACTCAATACCCTGGTCTCCCTCTGCAGAACCAGAGAGACTGAATGCGAATAGAACTGGCCCAGACTGGCCGAGGGACTCCGCAGCACACAGGGCTTGGTTCAGCGGGGACAGGTGCCTTGCTAGACAGAGCAGGGCTGCTGCCCCACGGAGGATACACAGAGTGGCCTTGCTGCGGGGAATGGAGCATGGCTTTTGAGGGAGTGATGTCAGAGAGGAGGAGTCTCACATCATTGCCTCAAGACCTGTTTTCATTTCTGTCTCTTCTTAGAATTGCATTCCACTAAATGCAGTGCTCGTATCATCGGTCTTACATGGGGTATGCATGGCCACGTGGCCCCCTTCCGCAACACTGTGGTCCCCTGAGGGCTGGAAAGGAAGGAGGGGGTGATGCATGAATAAAAGGTGGACACGTGATCTGACAATGAGATGTGCTAGTACAACGGGGCTACTTAATTCAGGTTTGAGGAATAATGATGAATGACCGAAGGTTTGAAGTACACAGTATCGAGAGAGGCCAAGAACTTGGACTTGTAAGCCAACAGTCACTAAATTCTAGTCATATTTGGCAGCTGAGGAGGAGGTGGCAGCCAAGGGTGCATGTGGGCTTGGAATGCAAATGTCGAATTTTCAAAATAGGTTCTTAGAATGTTATGGGACAAAACTGAGGTTAACCACTGAAAAACAGGACTCCATTTATTCCATTTCTAAACTATGGGGTGGCTCCCAATTCATTCATTCATTCTCTCATTCATCCACAAACAGTTGTTGAATAGCTACGCTTGCTGGGTTCCTCCTTTTGGTGAATTTTGCTGTCCTTTGCACATCACACGGTTTAGTAGCCACAGACAGCATCTCTCATCAGCCATAAAGGCTCATCCAGTGAGTGGTATCTGCCCATGAGCCAGCGGAGGAATCAGCGCACATTTGCAGACCAGGCTTTGCTTTGTACTGAGCAGCTCTGAGATCTGCACTCTGGGAACAGGCCCCACAGAACCTCAGGCCCTCCAGATGCTCCGACTCCTTCTTTAGGTCCTGTCGCCAACTCGGGTCGCTGGGGAGGAGAAGGGCGTGGCAGCTGCAGCTTAGAGAAGCTAGAAAGAACTTCTGAGCCAGCTAGAAGTGTCCCAGAGCCTGGGAGGGAAGAGAGTCGGAGAGACGGAGCAGGGAGAGCGGAGGTGCCCTGGGTGCAGACCAGGGAAGGTGGGGCGGATGGGTCTGCAGGAGAAGTTTCTTTGGGCCAATGAAAGGTGTAGCGAGGACCCAGCTAGGAGAGAATCCACCAGGAGACTAGGAGGTTTGGGGAGACTGGCCCAGCCTGCACGCCTAACTAAGCCTGTAGGCAATGGAGGTTTCGAAGGGGTTTCAGTTGAGATGCCAAGAGGGCGTGTGTTCTAGTCTGGGAGTGCAAGGGAAGGGCCCAACTAGTTAGTGGTCACAGGGCTCGCAGGGCTTGGCCTGCTCCATGCAGATTGGGGGATGGTGGTGACCGACCTGGAGTGGCTCCCTGTAGGTCAAAGGAGCCCTTGGGGGTGGTAGCCCAGCCAAGGGGGCGGGGCTAACTCAGCAAAAGGCCACTGAGATGAGGGGCAGGGGACTGTTGACCCAGATCTACTGAGCTCACGCGAGAGGCAGGGAGGCTTTGTAAAGGAATAACACACCTCGGCCTCGTCCCAGATTGGTCTTTGTCACGTCTCCTAAGCAGGGTCTGCCGGGAAGCTCGGAAGAAGACATGAGCACTCAGAAGGACCACGGAATGAAGGGGAAGCATCAGCGTCACACCTGGAGGGAGCTCCTCAGTGCTCTGCACGTCTGCCCAATAGACAGGAGGCTACTCGTGACGTGTTTCAGTCACGTGTGGCTGCTCCCTCGTATCATCTCCCTGGTTCAGCGAGGCCGGGTTGAAAGATTAGGGTCCCTGAGCCAAGTCTGTTTGGCCACGTGTTTTAGTGTGGCTCTTAGCTAAGAATGTCTATATTGTTTAGATTTTCAAATGGTTGCAAAAAAGCCAAAGAGAAAGACTATTCTGTGGTATGTGGAAGCCAGACAAGCTTTGAATGTGGGTGTGCCCAAGTGCGGTCTCCCTGGGGCCTGGCCACACCCCTCGCCTGTGCGTGGGCACTGCTCTTGTGCTCGAATGGCTAAAGTGATTGGTTAACACACTGACCCGGGACCCACAAAACTCAATTTACTCTCTGGCCCTTGGCAGAAACTGTATGCCAGCCCCTTAAGACATGGCGTTATGGAGCAAAGACGCATGCAGAGTAGATTTCTGTGGGTAGGCAGGGGTTGGAGGGTCCAAGAAAGGCCAGGGTTTGGGCTGAGGGTTTGACAGAGTCGGGTACCCTCTTCCCTGGGATGGCAACGTTCTAACTTGGGTTCTATCAGAAGAAAAAGTAAGGCTTTTGTTATTAGTGGATTTTGACCATAGACTTGATACCTGTCATTGACGCCTTAGTGATGATTTAAGCATTGGATGGCATTGCTCCTGTGGAGCCATTTACCTTTGTCTCTTAGCTATACCTGGGTCATAAAAGGCATTGGCCTCCTCAACATGCGTGAATGGGTCATGGGAGAGAAGAACATTGAAAAAGTGTCTAGCACACTACTCTGCCCATCAGGAAGATTCTAGAAGCATTTGGACTAGAGAGCATTAGAAACGGGGGCACCCCTGACATGTGCCCACATACGGATGGAGCTACAGAGTCTGGACAGACCCCTGGGGGGATGCTACGTGTTCCCCAAATCACACTTTCCTTCTTGGGGAATTCTCACTTCTAAAGGTCACTGAGAATATGCCTCTTGAATTCTTCCATATCTACATAAAAACAGGACTTGTTTCCAACTTCAGCTCACAACTGGCAGGGAAAACAAGAATGATGACATACTTTCAAAAGGTAGCGTTGTTTTATTTCCAATGTTTCTGTGATGACTGAAGGCACAAGGAACTTTTATTTTCAGCCTCAACTGAAAATTTTCAGAAGAATATCCTAATGGGGGGGCCCCGTTCCAGGCACTGAAAGAATGTAAAATGAGCTTTCAAAGTATTGCATACAAAGAGGACGTCAGCCTTTAAAAAAAACTACAGGTTTCTTTGAAACAGAGTTGATTACATCCTAGAGCAGGCTGTTGCGTGTGTTTGCATCAGTGACGTAAACCTGAGAGCTTGTATCGCGTGTTTCTTGTTCTGCCCCATGTGACCGGCCACACAGAATGCAGGAGTTGATGCAGGAAGTCTCCCAGGGCCGCGGGCTCACGCCGTGCTAGCTGGGGTTGCTCCTGCAACAGACCCTGCAGCGCTCGGTCCAGCCCATTTTAAACGGTGAGAGTAGCAGCAGATTGCTCGCCTTGCCTTAGGAGACATGTGCGCGACACAGCAGATGTCATTTGATGTCTGGGGAATTCTTGATTAGACATAGGCTTTCCTTTATTTCCTTTGATTCTTTCACTCTAAGCCTGTGCTCTGAGTTTTAACTTACCCACCTCATTTGATTTCTCTGATGCAATGAGAAAAGTCATCAGTAAGTTGGCCTCGTGACAGCTGAGAAAGTGAAGCGCATTAACTAGTGTGCACTCATTCATTCGCTCACTCTGTGGACGCCATTCAGTGTGGTTATCATCACGCACGGCTTCACGATGGAGACTTGTTCTGTGGAATGTGCTGCTAGGTGACGTCCTTGCTGTGTGAACATCCCAGAACGCCCTAACACAAACCCAGACGATGGCCCACTCTACACGGAGGCCGTAGGGCTCACCACCTTCGTGGGCGTGGTTCCCCGCTGACGGAAGCGTTGTCTTGCCTTTCTTCAATTTGATCTTCAGATTTGTTCTCCGTGAAAGGTGGAGTTGGAATTTTATGAGAACAGTAAAACTACGCACGAGGCAGTCTTTTGAAGGTGTTTTCTTTTTAACTTACTACCTATCCATCTGTTATTCGATTATTTAAAATAAAAATTGTATTTACGGGCCAGGTAAATTTCATAGTACTTGCATTTACTGGGGCATCTTTGTTTTCAGAAAGCCCCTGCTGCCCGGAGCTCAGAGGGGCCAGCAGCAGGGTGGGGATCAAAATCTGGGTGGTTATGCGAGGGACTGACCGACGTGCTCCGAACTGAGCTCATGTCCTTTGTCCTCACGGGCATCAAGTTGGTGCTACGAGTCGATTAGAAACAGAATACGCCTTTCAGATGCTCTGTTATTTATTGTCCCTGGTGTACTGGAAAGGGCACTTGGATTGAAAGTAGTCAGAAAGGTTCAAGTTTCAGCAGTCACAAATAAAGGGACCTGCTCAAGGTCACTCTTATTAGATGTAGGGATCAGACTAACATCTACTTTTCTTGAAGTCTGATCCTAAGGCCTTCCTACACTTGTCAGAGTATTCTTAGATGCAATTTAGTTACTGTAGATGCATTTAACTTACGCTAGTCTTCCTTTATGCGTAATGTAATGGCATCTTGTCAAGTTATCTTTTTACCTATATTCTTCATTTTTCACTGTAAATATTACATAGTCATACATATACGATACTGTTTTAATAGCTAAAATTACTTATAGTATACTTGATAGATGATTAAGACATTTTTAATATTATGCTGACCATAAGCAATTTTTGCCCTCCTATCCTAACTGTAGAAGTTAACGCTCTTGCGAAACTCGACATTGATGCCCGAATTCAGGAAAGACCTATGGCTGGTCATCACTAAAAGTCCCGAGTGGTCTTTCAATTGCAGCCTCAAAGCTCCTACTCGTTACTCTTATTTGCCTTTCTGATAATACGCTCCCTAAGCAGAGGGAAAAATACCACCCTTGCTCCCTAACTCACCGTCACCTAGTAGTTTGTAACCCGTCTACCGCCCAACCGTCTAGAACAGAATGATGACAAAAGCCTGCCCTACGATATCTTACACCATGCCAAGTTCACCCAGGCTCAATGTAAAGCTTTCCAAAGAAGCCACCGGAAAGGATTGCCAACTGATGAATGCAAATGGCCTTGGTCCTAGTCTTTAGTCCAAGTTCAATTTACGTCCTGTCAGGATCGATTAGCTGGAGAGGGACAGCCGTTCTACTGGGACTGAACGGAGACACGCTTCCTTGGCTGAGTCCCAGCCAACATCTCTTCCCAGCATGTCCAGGTGTCAGACCTGGAGCCCACACTCCTGGCAGCTGAGCTGCTTCTGCAGAGGCGGGCAGCATCCTCACCACACTGAATCAGGGAACCCAGAGAACCGCACGCAGAGGTGGGGAGGCTGGCCAGGGCCCTTGCCCGGCAGGCTGTTGGCTCTGCTCTGGGACAGATAGCTGGGGTCCTTGGAGAAGGCCAATCACACGGCTGAGCCCAGAAGGCTAGTTCAATGGGCAGGTGCAGAGACATGCGGACTCTATTCCAAATGAGGCAAATAAGCAATGAATGTTTTTTTAAAGGTCTTTGTATATTTTACATATGCACAAACAAGTAAGATGCAGATATAGTCAGGTACGGCTTTCCAGGGAGCCCAGAGATTTCTGGAGGAAAAGCTACCCTTCCTGATGTGAATAATTCAGCATGAAAGTGAATACTGGGAGTGATTCACGCGTCTACTGAACAAAATTCACTGTGCTTCTACTGCGGATGTAGTGGACAAACAAACCGTTCCCTCTACCTCACAGAGCACACAGGACGTCATCCGCGTGGAGTCAGCAGAGAATGATCCGACCCCATGTGCATGACCAGAAGATTTTGGAAGTTTGGTTTTTCACGGTCCCCTGTTAGAGGGGAAAGAGATCAGACTTGTTAAGAAGGACTGACAGTTCCTTAAATCCTTGTAAGGCATGTTTGTCATCAGGCTTTTTAATAAAGATGCTATAAATCCAACCCTAGAACTAACTGATCAGGTTCATAAAGGAAATGTAAACTTTCATAACTTTTTATAGCCAAGGACTAAAGTGAGAGTTAAAAACTGAAGCAAAATTAATTCAAGGCAGCCCTTGCAAATTTCAACTGATGTGGAAATGAAAGGCGCTAATGTATTCCAGGTACCCCATGGTTAAATTTATAATTTGGAGAGAGAATGACAGTAGGTAAAAGTGTAAATTTTGCCTGTTTTCTCTAACTTCAGTGGGGCGGGGGAACATTTATATCATGAGCTTGGAAGGACTGGGAAAAGAAACCAGCATTTGCTGAGTCTTACTAGGCATGAGCACACACACCTCAGCTTATCAGTTGCTTAGAAGCCCACAGGGCAGAGTCAGACAGTCTGGGTGGGGGGTCCTCACTCTCATACGCCTTAGATCTTAGGCGAGTCCCCCTAGCTTCAGGGTCCCCCTCTGTCCAAAACAGGGTGCATCCAGTGCTCAGACCCAATGACATGCGAGAGAAGGGCACAATGCTGGGCAGAGCGCGGGGGCTCAGAAAGCGGCCTTTCCCAGGAACCCCAGGACATGGCAGTGCTAGAAGGCGCTCCTTTTCCAACGTGCGTGCCGTTTCTTGGATGTAGAGCGTTTTAAACGTAGGAGCCAAGTGGCGCCTACCATGTATCCATCACTGTGATGAAGGTCACTGGTTTTAAATGGCAGACTTGGCCCTTTCCCCGCCGTTAGAGCTCACTCCCGAGGAACCCACGAGATTGTAAGGACGCCTCTGTCAGTCGGCATCATTGGGGATTGTGCAGGTATGGTGTTCCATTTAAAAGTCTTCTGCAGATTGCTGAGATTTAATGACATTCCTAAATGAGCAATACTCCTATGTTATGGAAGTCATGGGTCTCTTCGATAGCACTGCTTATTCAGAATAAAACTCTCGGCCAGAGGGTGTGATGCTGAGGCTCAAGGAAGTGGTAAAATTATTGTCAGGACTTTTATCCTCAGTCAGCGGTTTCACAATTGTTTTCAGCACTGCAATATTTAAGCAACTGAAAATTCCATATTTTGGGGACAGGCTGTGGCTCTAAAAAATTCCTCATTTAAAACAAAACATTTACCTCAAGAGGAAAAATACCTCGACGGTTTCTGAGGGACGTGATCTCCTGGCACTACAGGCCTCAAAGAATGCGGGCACTCCTGACTCCCATGGGAACCCGCCCACTCATTCACTCACTCATTCACTCATTCATGCAAACGCGCCAGCCACTGGGAACGGAAGGTGAATGAGATACCACCCCCTGCCTCTAAGGGGCTCACAGAACAGCGGAGAGACGCAACCAGGTGGACGGCAGAAAGCACGTGGCGGAAATGGCACCGAGCCATCACGAAGAGTAGTGGGTAAGGCAGAGAGGGTCAAGCCACGAACTCCGCATCATGCACGTTCGCAGAGAGGGCCACGCCGGACCGGAGGGCTGAGGAGGCAGGACTGGACAGGGGAGGGCAGTGCGCAGGGACAGAGGAGGGGGAGAGAAGATGGCGGCCATGGGGACGGGCACGGTCCCCTGCCACCGGGGGAAGGACGCAGCGACAGACTGGAGGCAGGGTGCTGTCGCCTGATGCTGGGTGGCCTAGAGCGTCTTTTGGGTTTTGGTCTCTACTCAGCAGACACGGGCCCGACTTGATAATTTCACAATTGGAAACTTTCCTTTGGGGAAAGAAAGAACGGAACTATTTGAAAAGGGGCGGCTGTTCATCTTGTTCAGCAGACGGTGCATGTTACGGAAGTGCTGCTGGTACAACGACTGTCACACAAACCTAACATCTCTCTCCGCGTTAACGGAAAGGCCACTGCCCTGACCGTTGAGAGGTGTAGCATCTAACGTGGCCACCTCTCCACCCAAACCCCGGAGCTCTTCCCCCGAAATCGAGTGTCTCTCCGTCAAGCACATCGTCCACCGTGACCCTGAATGAGTGAGTTCCCACCTTAGCCATTGTCTGCAATTCCCGGACAATTTCCATCCCGGCTGCCCGAGGTGGGGCTCCCCGCGTGGGCTAATGCGATTGCTCCTTATTTTTCTACTTCCTTCTTTTTTCCATTCTTGCCACCTCCTTCCCCAAAATGTAAACCCGGAACTTTTATGCACGCAGTGCAGGCGTACTTTCCGCACCACGGCAAATCCAACGTCACATGTATACTTTATGATATACTTTATGGTGGGCAAGAGCGCACAGTTTGGTTGAGTAAATGACACACTTTCCTCACATAATCAGGCCAACAAATGGGCAGCCCTTATGTCATTTGGTGGTGAGGTCAGTCACATATCCGTCTGCATGCTGACAGGCTGGGTGACAACCACCGCCGCTCTGACATCTGTCACTGCTCCGTGAATAGCATCTTAACAGTCGGCTCATGACCCGACAGAAGCAAGGCTTCCTTTTAATAGTCCACGCCATGTCCATCCTTTTGCCATTAAGAAGACATTTAATTGCAATTTACTGACTTTGCCTTTTTTTTTAAATGGAGACAGAAAGGATGTAAAGCCCTTTAAAGCTTGAAAAGCTCCATGTTTAGTTTGTAAGAACTCTGTGGACAGACGCATCTCTCCAGCAGCACATAAAAAGCTTTAGGGGCCAGAGCAATCACCGGTCTTTTTCGGGGCAAACACACAAGGGAATGAGGAGGGCACATGGGTGAAACTTCAGAGACTCATTCACGCCAGAGTGAGTCAGCATCTCGTGTGTAGTACGGTGGCCCGGATGCGTGTGGGCTTAGGGCTTGCCGAGCGCCTTTTACGACATGGTATGTGATGCTCACAAAGATGAGTGGCAACTCCTTCCCCTGCCTCGGCCGGGCTGTCTGAGCGGCCGACCACCATGCCATGCTGCCTGCTGGAATCGCAGCTCGCTGGCACCAACGGGCTTGCTGCCGGGTTGCGTGTTAACACCAAAGGGGGGCCCACCCCTACAAGGAAAATCCTGTCTTCTGCAGACATCGGTCACTCAGTAAAAGGGCTGATGCTCCAAGGAAAAACCCAAGGACAGGTTTGGTTTTCGATGGTTACAGGAGGTGTGCGTCTGGAAGCCCCCACTGGGGTCCCTCCGCCCCCACTCTCCGAGTGAGAACACAGGAAAAGGGGGAGGGAGGAGGCAAGACGAAAACACATGCAACGCAGGAAACGCAGGACTGGGTTAGTAAGTCTAGCTTCACAGAAGTTTGGGCCCGACAATAGCGCTTCAGGTAAAATAGCGCTTGGCTCGAGGTAGTTGTCTCTAAGAGCGCATTCCGGGGTGGCTAGTTCCCGAGGCAGGTGTGCCCACCAGGTGAGTAACCCCAGGTAAGCTTCCTGGGACAGTGATGCCCAACATGCTGGTCAGTGATGAGCTGGCACTGGAACAGGAATCAGCTGTCTTTATCAGGACAGTTTGGCTACGATAAAAAAACACCGACCAGACAGAAGCGCATGCTGCCTGCTGTCGTTGTCTGCACTGTGGCCCAAGCTTTCTTCCTCTCCCAGCAACAGCTAACGAGTCCTCCGTGGCCAGTCCGCACCTGCGGGCCACACTTGGGGACCGCTGCCCGCGATGCCACAGCTTCCACATGTGGCACAGGGACTCGAGGACACAGCTGGCCGGGGTACAGGGAGGCCTTCCCTCCTTCCTGCCAGCTCAGTGCCCTCGCGGTGGCCCCAAGATCTGCCACTTAGGAAAAGCAATTAGAGAACATCTCCCCTGGGGTGAAGTCAGCGATGCAGACGGGCCCAGCCTTCCCACTGTCTGTCTGGAGACCAGCACTTAGAACTCAATCAGGATTCCAAGAGCTAAAAGAAGACACAACTACTTCACTCTCTGTGGATGTAGAATTTGCTGTAAAAATATTTGAAAGGTGGATACAAATATCGGACTTTAAGAAAAAGGGCTTTAAATCTAATTTTGCAAAACGGAGTGTGAGTGTCTTGGCATCGTAACACTGAACAGGAGTGAAGTGCTCACCCCCACGGGACATGTGCCAGAAAAGCAAGTGCGCTCAGTTTACCTTCCAGGTGACCCTGATGCTCTGGGACGATATGGGCTCCAGGTGGACTTCCTGCGGTGGGCCATCGGGAGCTGAAAGACCAAAACCCACAGGCCGGTTAGAAGTGAGTTCCACAGAGCCCTGAAATGCACCCGGCAGGACGCAGGCCTGGAAGCCAGGCCGTCTGAGCACAGAGGCCTACGTATTGGGCAGATACCGCATGTTGCCGTGTGTAATGCGCACCCGAGTTTTGTATGCATTATACACGGGATTGTTATGCCCATCACTATACCCATGGCATGTAATCATTACACCCATGTATCATGTGCGCCCTTATTTTTCCCCTCGAAAATCTGGGCAAAAAGTGAGCATTATACATGGCAAAATATGGTAAGTCTGGCAGAGTTGCTGCATGCTGAATTCATCCTGGGCTTTCTCTCTCCCAGGAAGGATGCATCTCGGGGCTGTCCTTCCGTTCTTCCCTGCCATGACTTTGACAGCTTGATTAATGAGCCTCAAGTGTGAGCAAGTTAATGGCTAAAACTGGACGCTTATTTTTATAAAACTCAGCCTGTAGTGGCTGTTGAAGACACTCCTCTTTCCCTTTAAGTGTCTTTTAGTGACATGACTTTGGGGTCGACCAGCTTGCTCAGAGTTACTGAGGCAAAAACAAACAAACAAACAAACAAACAGAAATCAAGATCCTTCTGCCTGAGTCTCTTGGATCGCTTTAGTTCTTCATACTTTCCAATTAAAAATACTTGTTAACCAGGGGCTGTGGCCACGGGCAAAGAAAAGCAAAGTTAAAAAAAGGAAGTCTGTAACACCCCCCCCCCCCATTTTCTGTTGGTTGCACGGAGTCCAATTACATCCAGTTACAGTCAGTTAACACGTATGAGAAACATCCTGCGTGCTAAGTACGCAGTGCGGAACTAAGGGATGGAGAGTGTCCTTGTCCCCCCCGAGTTCCTGAACTAAGCAGGACGACTGGATGGCACACGGAGACCATGATCCAACACAGCAGACACTTAAAAGTCCTCCGAGAAGTGGAAGCACACGGTGACCCAGGGAGAGACCCCTCTCCCCCAGGGAGAGACCCCTGTGGGGGAGAACGTGTTGCTGGATCGAGGATTTGGGGGTCCCAGCTGTACGAAGGCCCTCTCTGTGGACGTGGGTGCACCTTTGCAGGAGGGTGAGGAGCACATGGGGCCGAGAAAGCAGAAGCAGGGAAAGTAAATGCATTTAGAAGAATCTGCAAGTGAAAGAAAGGTTAGAGGTAAAGGTCCAACTGGAGAGGGGCAAGGTCAAGGGAAATGCTTTTCTGTTTTTGGAGGAAGAACTGTTGAGTAACGACACAGTGTTCAAAAATGCTGCTCAGCGTGGGAGGAGGTTGTGTCCTGGTGACCCCAGCGGAAGGTGAAAATATCATAGGAACACGCACTTAAAGCCACTCCGCAGGCTGTCGTTGTTCACCCTCGTGACAGTGTGGCTCGCTGGGGCTGGGCTCCCTGCACCTGCGCAGCATCACCTGAGTGCCACAGAGCCTCTCGCTAGCCTGGGCGAAGGACACAATTAAACTTGGAGGTGTGGTTTCTATGGAATGCGCATTGCTTTTTCACCCTCGTCAAGTCCAAAAACTGTAAGTCATACGGTAAGTCAGAGAGCGTCTGTGGTTGCTAAGTTGACGGGCATTTCGATCTTTCTCCCTGAGTTCGAATTCTGACTGGACCACTTAGTAGCTTTTTTGGTTGTTTGGTTTTTCAAGTTACTTCTCTGTGCCTCAGCTCCCTTCTCCATACGATGGGGCGGTAAAATTTATATCATAATGTATGAAAACAACCTATAGGAACATGTGGGAATAGTGGTCAAGATAATCAGGAAGACGTTGTTTTTGGCACTGAATTTTCCGCTCTAAATTTCTAAACTATTATAAGAAAAACTTTAAATTATAAAAAAAGTGGTCTGCTTTCAGAATTTTGGCCTTTCCTTACAGTTCCCAAGCTAATTTTTTCATGGGTACCTATACTCAAAGTTTTGAAAGGAAAAGTGTAATATATAGAGAGAACATAGTTTCTCCTTCTTAAAAACAAAACAAAACAGAATATTCAGCTTTTCCCTGTGGGAGGAGAAGGCTGGAAGTAACTATTCATAATGAATGTGATTTTTACAAGATAAATAATCCGTGCATTTCTACAGAAGTTGAGGATTTTCAAATAGTAAGACAGTAATAGGTGAAGACTGTATTTGTAGTTCATCATGCCTTTACTAGACGAGGAAACTTTTACTAATCCCGTTTGGCTGATATGACTACGATGACAGACCCTCGGTGATTGCTGGACCCGTGGGTCTCTGCTCTTGTTTCCTCTTCGGGCCCCCGGAGCTGGCCCTGTGCCCCTCCCTCCTGAGCTGGCTACTCAGTTCCCTGCTCCTCTGACAGCTCTCGGTGGCGCTCAGTGGACTGGCTTCTCTCTCACTTCCAATGAATGACATCAAGACTCTGCCTGAGCACCCTCCTCAGGGTTCTCTCCTGAGAACCTCAGAATGTTCTCTCCTCTGTGGATCGATCTCCTGGCTTCACCCAGCACCTTGGAGATAAAGCAATCATTCGATAGGCTACCCCACCCTCACCCCGAGCAGTGGTATTTCTATCTCTGGCTTTCTTATCGAGGACTCCACTGAGCTTCTGCTATGTGCCAGGTCCCAAACTGAGCAGGGACTGGCATACAGATGTGGATGAAAATTGGACTGAGGGAAACTGCATGATTCCACAGCCACGTGGCCCTGGTCCTCTCTGATAGAAGCATTGTGGGTAAAGGGAACGTTCTTCACTTGGCAAAGGAAATGAAGACTGTGTTTAGTAAAAATCAAGATAAAACCAAGAAGAGTTGACACCTAGAGGGCGAAAGGATGAATTCATTTAAACTGTTTATCAAATAAACAGCTAAGTTATTTAAGTTATTATTTATTTATCACTTATGTGCCAAACACTGTCCTAGGTGTCTGGGATATACCAGCGAACAAAATGGGCAAATATTCCTGCCCCTGTGGGAAGGGCCAAAAATAGATCATAAACAAAATAAATCAATAAATTGCATGGTGTGTTTGTTGGTAGTAGATGATATTTTTTTTAAAAAGCGAAGTGTTAGCGGAGGGAGGGGACCAAGTGTGGCAGAATGGGCTGTGGGTTGAACTTTAAATAACGAAGAAGGTCAGGGTAGGACTCATCAAAAACATGTTGTTCAGGCAAAGATTTGAAGGAGGTATGGAAGGAAGGTGAAGAACACTTCAGAACAATCACAGAATATTCTGGAATATTCCAGAACATTCCAGGACAGGTGGCGGGAGTACACCTGGCATGAATGAGGAACCTCGAGGAGGTCAGTGATTTGTTTAATTTCCAAAGTCTCTAGATGGAAGCTGGGGAAAACCGACAGTGGAAGCAGGTTGCAGCAGGCTCAGGTTAGGGCACCCCGGTTCTGGGTGGGCAGACCCTGCACATCCGACTCTCCCCTTGAAGAGCACAGTGCATGTCCCGCCGGGCTAACGTGCACCGATAGTCAGACATTTATCAGAACACAAGGGTGATGCCTTTTACGCCTTAGGACCCTCCTCACACCCCGTCCCCCTCAGCCTCCAGCTCAGCACGCAAGAATCTCTTCTTCTGGACCAAAGCTACTGCTCTGGAGTGTGATAAACCAGGATGCACAGACCATTAACTTAGCACTGGATGAAATGCAAACCCAACGCCCCCATGTGGTGACCCTTCCATAATCCTGACCTTCCATTCTCTGACGCATCTGTGAAAATTCAGTGGCTCCCACATAAACGAAATTCCATGTTCCGAGGACAGACTCATAAGGAAAAGGGAGAAGGGACCAGCCACCCAAAACTCAGTCACAGGCACTAAGTGACAAGTGACCAGGGCACAGTGGCTAATGGGGAAGTTGGTCTAGGGTGAGGGTTAGCTGCGGATGGGACGTGCTGACCGGCGTCACAGAAACCTGGCATGTTTGTGCACTTCCGGTCCATTAGGAGCTGCGCTCATCAACCCTTGACAGCGTCTGTCTCCACTTTCTCTCTCAGCTTCCCCTCTCTGGGGGGCGGAGGGCTGCCGAGGGTGGGCGGGAAGACTGCACTGCACAGTGTGACTTCTGCTTCCTGCCCGTGCCCTGAGGTCAAGTGCACTGGAGCACACTATAAAGTACTTGGCACGTTCCCACGAAAATAAGCTCAGTGTTGTGGGGCTGGAGCAGCGCTACTTTCCATCATTCGGGAGGAAGGCTGCGGCAACGGCAGCGGTTCCTTCTCACTAGGCTTTGCCGTGGACGATGCGGCAGGACTCCAGAGCTCAAACGGCCGCCATGGCCAGACCTAAATTGAGGATCTGCACACCTTTTCTGTACGGGGACAGATGGCACATATTCAGGCTTCGTGAGTCGCACGTGGTCTCTAGCATATTCTTCTTTTTCTTCCTCTTTTTAAAATGAAAAAAAAAAAAGCCAACCCTATGCTTAGCTCAGGAATTGTAGGTGGACTTCAGTCCATGGGACCTAAGTGTGCCGATCCCTTCCACCGAAGAGGGTGGAGATGATGGTTAACTGGGGTGTGGGGCCGCCCTCAGGGATAAGCACTGCAGACTTAGCTCCAGTGGATTCTTGCCAAATAGGCACTCAAGAGAAATTCGAAATTTAGATTTGGACCCCAAATCTCCAGATTTTTAAAAACTGACGCCACGTCGGAAAGACTGGTATAGCAGTAGCAGCCCCAACCCCAACACACCCATGGGCCGGGTCTGCCGCGCGTGCTGCGGTTCTGACCTGGAACCCGCCGCCGCACCCACCAGCACGGGAGGGCAGCTCGGCCACAGGCTCCGGTGCGTCCCGGGGCCCGCTGAGCTCTGACGGTGCCCCCCCTTCCTTCTCCCACTCCTGCACCCCTCCCCCTTCCAGCCTCACCCTCTGCCTTTCCCTGCATTTCCTTCCGTGTGAGGTCCTTCAAAATTTCAGTGTGGCTTTAATGCACCACATAGTTTTCTCAACAATCGCGCACACACACACACACAGTGCTCACTGTTACACCTCTTCTAAGACAACACCGTAGGGAACATTTATAAATACCCTCCCACATATACCGAGCTATCTCCCTTGTGCCAGACACACACGAGGGGTAGAAACCTAAGTAGCACATACTCTACGGAGAAATGACAATATGGCTCAAGGGCCACTGTCAGAAAGATTCCTACTCAGTGCTGGGGGAGGGGCCCCTAACGTCATCCAGGGAGACTGGAGGAGGTATCTCACGGGGGGACATCCTTGACCGGGCTCTTCAAGAAAGAGCTCGGAATAGGAGACACAGAACTTGGCGGGCTTTCCAGACATGGGACAGGGGATGGGGACAGGGGCCCTCCAGACAGGGGACAGCACCTGCGCAGAGGAGGGGGCAGGTAAGGGCCGGCTGGCACTGACCGGGCCATAGGGAGTCCGGTGGAGTTTCCCAAAGTAGGGTGGGGGACACCCAGGCCTAAACGCCTCGCAGACCTCACTTTTCCAGCCAGGTGGGGAGTGAGAGGTGTCCTCAGGTTGCCCAGACTTGGGCACTACATTACCATAAAAATGGGCGGGTTTCCAGAGGCTTCCGCCCAACGACTTTTCAGTGTTTGAGAGATGAGCACTTTATTTATTGATTTATTTTAGGAAGTGGGGACAGTTGGGCTGGGGAATGGTCATTTCGAGGGGGCTCCACCTTTGGACGTCTCTGCCGGGCAGTGGCAGTAGCGACCTGTGGCCACTGCAGGCAATTCTTGTGAAGGCCTCTTTGGTCAGGGTAGTTGCCCTCCGTTCTCTGTGAGTCTCACAAGGGAAAACGACTTTCGGATTTCAGTCACACGAACCTACGCACCACGACACGGACAGATTCTGTTTGGAGCTTTCCTTTGCTCAGGCCCGTTCCCCTCCTTCGTTCTGCCTCAGCTCATCTGCACAGCGAGTGAGGGAGGCTCCAGGGCAGCTCCAGGACCAAGCGGCCGGCTTCCGGTCAGCCCGTCTGCAAAGATGCGGGGGAGCTGCCCTGCAGACCGCTGGCCAGGAGGGGCTGTTCACCTGGCCGCCTGGCTGGGAAGAGAAGCGCTGCCATGGCAACCACCAGCTGCTGCAGAGGTCACCCAGGAAACGAAGTAAAAAGCAGCGACACCCTCAGCATTCTCGATGGCGATGGGAAGATGGCCACTAACCCTAGTTACCTGGAGAAGGTTGTCAGGAGGGGGCAGACTCAGAGCAGGGGTGGAGAGGAAGAAGCAGAAGGTTGGGCCCTGCATATTTTGGGGGCAGCGTATCGTCCCTAAATATTCAGTAGGATGAAATTCTGGGACGTTAGTGTGTTGTTTATATAAATATCTACATAAGATTCCATTTTTGCAGGAACACGCAAACACTCATTTCCCGCTTATTTCTGAGAAATGCAAAGTGCTTTTAAAGCTTGGAATTTTGCTCATTTATCCAGTCTGTTTGTGGTAAGAAGGGTCAAGCTACCATAGTGTCCATTTTGCAGAAAAGAGATCACACAGGGTATCCACGTATGAGAAATGGCTCATCCCCAGACACTGAGGCATAATGCTATCCTCTCATCCTCCCTTAAAAACAATTTTCAAGAACTGTTACATTCCAGGGTTGAGCAATGAGTGCTCAGGAGGAAGTGTGAATTTTAACCTGTTTTCATGAGGACTGTATTGACTATGAGTTAATATCAAAAGAGTTAAATTTTACATTTGTTTTGATCCAGAAATTCTACGCCTTGCTATTTAACCTAAGAAAATAATTTTGAAAATGGCAGAAGATACACAAGGATGTTCCTCACAGTGGTGTTTATAATGATGAAAAAACGGAACCCAACAGGCATGCCTAACAACACAGGATTAGTTAAACCAATGGCGAAGGGACTGTTGCAAATTGCCAATGAGTACTTAAGACACAGGTGAGAGTGGTGTCCGTTTGTCATGCCATTAATGAGGGTAACAGAGAAGTAGGTGGTGCAAAGGAAGCCAAGGGCAGCCCCGCCAGGTGAGACAAACCTCACGTTGACTCCCACTCACTTGGGAGTGACCATCCTGACCTTGGTGATAGAGAACTGAGGACCTGAGGCTAAGCTTCCAATTTCTCTGCAGCAGTGAGTAGTGGCTGATTAGCTCTGATGACAATCGGAGGGGGAAAAAAAGGAAAAAAAGGGCTAGCTTTGGGGGCTGGACACGACTTGCGTCCCAGGAGATGAGCCAGGCTTCGGTTCCTTCCCTTCCCTGCCCCAGGAGAACCCGAGGGCGGCTCGCTTCCTCCTCTCCTCCTAGTGGGCCGGCTGTGGGTCTGCATCACCGCCACCTGCTCGCTCGGCCCTCTACAAACCAGTCCACCCCCCAGCCCCCGCACTCCGGCAGCTGTGGGTGGATCACGCTGTTGAAGGGGGTGTGTACCTGCACGTGTGTGGGGGGTGAGTGTGCATGCATCCGTGTCGGGGGTGCTGAAACAGGTTACAAAATTGATTTCGTAGATGATACCAACATGCTTGTACATAGCCCTAGGTGGCAGGATTATGGAACTAGTTTTGCCTCCTTCAAAATGCTTGTATAACTATTTTCCAAGTTTTCAGTACTGAATATGACATACTTTGTAATAGGAAAAAAGCAATAAAGTTTATTACAGAAAATGCTGACATTTCTGGTCGATGAAATCACCCGGACTGCCATTTCCCCAGCCCCCCACTGAGTGTGTTCTTGCCGTTTCCCCGTTCAGCCTCCCCCCTGCCCCCGGACAGCTCGGGGCCTTGAGCAAGACGTCCCCCCACACTCTTCTGCCAGTCTGGATTCTGTGCGTCCACACAAAGGAACTGTAACCACAGGAAGGCTTTCTTTAGCTCTCACTAATGGCTGGTGGCATACGTCTTTCTTAGACGTCTTGGGCACGACAGCCTGGAACTAAGCCCTATTTGAAGAGCAGTGCCTTCCCCGTGGGAGAACACCGTGTGTGTGGGTAGGGCGTGGAGCTCTGCAGAGCTCTCACGAATGAATGCCTGCTTTGCATTAACGGAGAGCCCGAGAGCCAGCTCGGGCCCCTGGGTCTCCAGCGGCGCGCACGCACCTGCCTCGTCCGCGGTGATGGACAGCTCGTTGCTGGGCTCACTCTTGCCAATCCGGTTCTTGGCGTACATGCGGATGCTGTAGGTGGAGGAAGGGTGGATATCAATGATGGTGGCCGAGTTCAGCTGAGGGGAAACATCTTTGGTTCTCTGAGCAGAATCCCAGGAGTCTTTGGGGTTTTGTTTTTCAAAAAAGAAGAGATAGAGATGTGAGTTTTTTTCCTCTGCCTTGGAAAGTTCACAAGTAGGAATCAAAAACAAAGTTTAAAAAAGAAAGGTCACAACTCGAAGTGAATTCTCAGTGCTTTGCTCCCAGTGTTCCGGCAGGAGGACCATATGGGGGGGGGGGGCGTGACACCACACGCTGAGTGTCTACGTGGAGGGGGACAAGCGCTGCGGGCACCTGAGTCCAGGGACTTCTGGGGCAACACGCCAGGTCTACTGGCAGAGACCACAGGGGACCAGAGGGGTCTACAGGCATGACGTGGTGGGAGCTCACGCCAGTGACACAGAAGACAACAGGTCCAAGCACTCTTGGTATCACGTATCAAAAGGAGTTAGGGTTCGGACACCCCTGTACCGAAAAGAAAATGTATTTGAAAACCAGCAAAACCTTCAGCCACGTCAGATCTTTTTTCTCCAAATGAAGAGTGGTAAAAATAAAATACATATTAAAAAACCCCTCAGTGTCCAGTATGAACACCGCTTACCAAATGCCTTTCTTAATTCTTACTTTCGAAATGATTTCGTTTCAGATCCTTTATTGTAGGCATGATTTTTAAACCACAGCTAATTTGAAAGGTAGCACGTGCCTCCTATGAAGACTTACTATTGAATATGTGACAATATGTACCTGCTGATTTTAGGGCTTCAGCCAATCACAAGATCGTCAGGAAGTGACTGCTATTTCAGAAAGAGTCTGGGCAGGTGCTGATTGGGGGTGGGCAGTCAAGAGATATCGTCGGTGGGAGGAAAAAGTACCTCCTCAGATGGAGGACAGAGAGGGTGCTCCCACACCCCCACACCCCAGGGTCCTCTTGAGTGTGATCAGCACAGTTGTGAGAATTTCACTGAGATTCTTTGTTCCCTGCCGGATTTTAAGCCCCAGGAGGGCAGAGAGCACACTTGCCATGTTCAATGCCGCAGCCCTAGTGTGCCCATGAGCCTGACCGATATAAATGCATGTTTAGTGGATGAACGAGTAAAGAGCGGACACGCAGACCTCTCAGTCCTGGGAGCGACCCCGAAGCCCTTCCCACAGGAGTGGTGACTACGGAGGTTTGGAGGGTGTCTCTGCACGGAGGGAACCAGAAACCCAAGACATTTTCTGGACTCCTAGAAAAAAATGTGGCCTCAAGCCTGCCTTTGCTCTCACTTTTCAGGGAATAGAACATGATAGAAACTAATAGCTAATATGCCCATTAAAAGATAAAGTATCATTTGGGTCAAGAGATTGGAGGTGGAAAAACATGACGTACAAAGAAAAGAGGGTGCAAAACATCAGTGGAAGAGGAAGACAAGGTGCCTCCATAGAGGACAAATGAGGGGGAGAGACGTTCATACCAATGAAATGGCACGAAAAGAGGAGCCCTTGTCCGAAGAAGAGGAAGCCAGACCTCCTGGAGAAGACATCTAGAACAAGAGAGAGGAAGCCCAGGCATTGCAAGGTGCAGAGGAAGTCGCTAACTAACCCCAGGAGGCTCATCTCTTGCAGCGGGTGATGGTTCTGCCCAGGGCAACGTGGAGGTTTCTGGACCCGGCAGGACTGATGAAGACGTGGTCATCGTACTGGAGGTTGTGTCTGGGAGGTGGCCGAGAGCCTGAAGAGTGGACGTAGGACTGTCTACTGACAACCTCCTCCCGCCCATCAGCTGACACGGAGAGCCCATGGGGAAGTGGCCGAGGTGGGCAGCGCTGGGCAGGGAGCGAAAGATCCTTAGATCGGGGGCTGTGTTTTCCACTTCTTCCTTGAAGTGATTACACTTCGAAAGAGCGAGCTGATTTCAATGATCGTGACTACGGAATATGGTTCAAAGCAGCACAGGATGAATTCTTAGCTAAAGGTCAGGGAGATGAGAAGGAATGTGTTACCCTGATGGATTTTAAAATTACTGAATGGAGACAGTGAATCTAGTTAAAATCCCCAAACACGCTCTAGCAAATTACATGGCACCAAAGGAGGGAGGAAAACGGGGCAGCGACTGCGCAGGAGAAGAGTCAGGAGAGCCGCATCTCGGATGTGCAAACAGGCAGGTTGTGGGTAATTAACAGTGCGCTTCAGGCTGCAACGTGGGGCATGGAAACCAATCCCAGAGCAATCATGATACTTGGGAGGATGAAAATGCACAGCGAAATACAAATATAACTAGCAAGAATTTGCCGCAGGCAATATGAAGATTTCATAGGGGCGAGTCCCACACAGAAACCTGTGGTTGGGAATCCAAGAGCAAGGATGCAGGGGAGGGTTTGGGTGAGGACATGTATGGGCTCGAGGAATGGATTGCTACTGGGGCTTCACGGAAGGTCTCCTTGCCCGGTGGGGAAGGAGAAGAAACTTTGAGATGCAGAGAGCGCATGCAGCACCAGGAGGGCTTAGACGTCTCACCAGATGATGTCTAGGGATGGGGGAGTGGGCAGGGCTGAAGGGGAGGCCGAGGCTCCCAGCACCATGCAAGTGTGGGGAACTGCTCCCTCTCAGGGCCGGGAGCACCAAGGGAAGGGACTGCGTTGCTAGCGCAGGCCAGGCAGGAAGCTCGGAGGAGGAGTCCCTCCAGGAGGCTGTGCACAAGAAGCACAGCCTCTGCCAGGATTCTTGTCTAAATCATCCTCTCTGCCTGCCATTGGCTGAACCCAACCAGAAGTCCCAGGGGAAGGGAATCTTTGTGGTCTGGTCTACGGAGTTCAGCCTCCTGGAGAAGGGCAGACCGTGGGCTTGTGGTGGAGGTCAAGGCAGCAGGCAGGAAAAAGCTAGCAGCAAAGGGAACTCACACTTGCGAAGTCACATCTGCTCGCTCAGTGCTGTGCTAGGCAGGACGGTAATGTGATGTCTGCAGGCCCCAAATCTGTGGGCACACCGGAAGCAGCTTGGAGCTTTGACAACTGCACTTGCAGACCTACTGACTCTCTGGGGGATGGTGCCCAGCACCTGTGTGTTACCAAAGCGTCACTGCCTGGGTCAGCCTGAGGCACAGCCGGAGTTTGGACAGACCGCTTCACTTGATGGAACTCTTACAGCATCTGACGAGGTAAGGACTTTCACTTTCACGGGAGAGTCAGGAAACTCAGGTCCTGTGACATAGCTGGTGAGAAGTGGGCGGTCTTTGACTTGCGCTGCATTGCGCCCATGACCCGGGTCATCTTCCTGTGTCAGGTGGCCGTCACGTATTCTCTGCAGGACGTCTCACAGGACTGAGCATCAGTTCTCCATACACTTGCTGGAAGTCTCCCAGGCTCAGATGGAGACTTCCTGATGAGTTCTCGACTTGGCTTACCGACGAGGAGTGATGCAGAGGGGGTGGCCAAGTGCAAGGGAGGGCAGCCTGGCCAAGAACGGTTGCGACAGGTGTGGGTGTGCAGGCACTCAGTCAGCGAGAGCTGTGCACTGCGGATGTACACTTTGGTCTAGAAAGGGGAGGCCAGGCGCATCGGTTGAAAAAGCCAGCAGGACTCCGAGAATGGCCCAGAGAGATGGTGGCGTGAAAGGATGGGGACGTTTGGAATCACGCTCCTGCCCCTGAAAGTCCACGTAACCTCCTGCATGGTGGTGCTGGGTGCGCGCTAGTGAGCTTGGCGTGGGGGGCCAGAGATCCTGAGTCGGGGGATGGCAGATCAAGGACAGATAGAAAAGGGTGAACTTGACCTGCAGCAGTGTTGGCAGAGGCCAGGATGAGTGAGGGTGACCGGAAGTTCTAGAGGCAAAATTGACAAAGGTAAGAGCACATGTATAGCGGTGCCCATCAAAGAAAAAGCACCCCCAGTGGCCACACGCGTGTGAGAGTTGGTGCTTCCTGGCTGGACGGTTCCACGCAGGAGGAGGGAGACACCGAGGGTTCTGAAAGCAGCAGGAGCAGTTAAGGAGCACGGATCGTTTTAGGTGTATTTTACATAGACGCATTTTCGTGTGTGCTTGAGTGGTACCAGAAGCTGCCGTTTCTTAGATGTTTTGCACTGTGCCAGACGGCAGGTAAGGCACTTTAAATGCATTGCCTCCTTCAAGGAAATTCACCAAATAGTCACCGAGTGCCAACCCCGTATTCGGTGCTGTGCTAGGTGCTGGAGAAATGGCCAAAACTAGACCAAAAAGGCACGGAAAGCCCCAGGGAGCCTCCAGTCTGGGGGAGGCGACACGGGAATCATCCATCACACCCGCAGCCACCCTCTTCCCAAACGGGGTCACATTCTGCACTATCCTATTGGTGGGCATGATTCAATCCACATCATAAAAGTGTCAGTGCCCTTGAAGTTAATGAACAGATGTAACAGGACCCCAGTGCAAATAACAAAAGAGGTTTTGTGGAGCTAGACAGGTTTATCCTAAAATGTGTGCATGGAAAACCAAGGAAACCCCGAAAAGAAAGTTACGAGGCTGAACTAGCTCCATCGGGGAGTAAACCGTAAAGCTCCTGTGATCGAAGCCGCCAGGTGCTGGTGCCCCGACAGACAGACAGAGGTTGGAACAGGCCACGAAGTCCGGGGACAGGCCGCCGCGCACACGGAAAGTCAGTGTGCGGCAAAGAGGGCGCCTGCGATCGCCGAGCCTCGGTGGGCTTCGGTAACACAGGGATGCCCGCTTGGGAAACGGTAAATGAGATCCGCATCTCCCAGCACGCGCAGGAACGAGCTCCAGATGGATGGGAGATGGACATGCTAAAGAGGGAGAGAAAGAAGGCACACACGCACCAGAAGGAAGCACGGCGAGTCATTTCATTCCCCCACTGTAGAGAACAGCTTGGTTAATATGCCTCAGAATCCAGATGCAGTAAAAGGAAATGTTGAGAATATTTGGGGGAAAAAAGAAACCATCGCAGAAATAAGTATGAGATTGTACATGATGGCTTCTGTCAGGAAGACAGGAGAGATGCCGGAGGAGCAGGTGAGAGGGAGGCGTGGCCTCCAGGGTGGACCAGGGAGGGGTCTAAGGAGGAGGCGGAGTAACCATAGTAACCACACGGTCCAGGGAACAGGGTCTTCCAGCCAGAAGGCAGCCTGTGGCTTTTGAGGGACCCGTGTCACAGAGATACTCCGGTGACCCATGTCACAGAGGAGAATGGTGACTGGAGCTAACCAGCGAAGGTGCACAGCAGGTAAGAGACAGGGCCAGTAGTGGAGCCAGGACAGGCCAGACCCCAAACTCCCTGTGGAACCACTGATAGTCACCAGCACCTGGGAAGGACAGTTCTCCCTCCAGACAGGGAGGCACCGAGCTCCCCTGCGAGGCGGCCTGGGCTGTCGCTCCGCCAGCACGGAAGCCGGTGATCCTGAGGTCAGTGCTCACCCAGAGAGACTGCTGGCCTGTCCCTACCTCTGGGGACTCTGGGGAGCGTCTCCCCGATTCACGTCTGCGTTTCTCCCGAGCTCGCATTGCTACCATCGGTTTCCAGGTCGTTCTCTGCTAGGATGTGTCTGCCTCACCCAGGAAACATTCCCTTTCCTTCAAGACCTGAATCTGGGAACTTCTGACTTTGGCTGCCCCTGACCCGACTTCCCCAGCACAGAGGCAGGGCCTCCTCCCTCCCTTCGGCCCCGGGGAAGCCCGCCTGGCCTAGTTCCTGAAAGATCCCCGCCGATCTGGCTCAGGGCCCCCCTCAGCCTGCTCGCTGGGGTTGCTGCTCCCCACCTCCCAGCTACACCAGCTGTGTCACGTTTTTCCCGGGGACGGGGTGACAGCGTGACTCCTCTCAGGAGGTGTCCTCGGGCCGTGTGTCCCTCACTCCCGGGTCTCCAGCTGCACCTCTGCGACGAGCCAGCTGAGCGGCCCCAAGTTTTCTACACGCGTTTCCAATCTGGCCAGGTACCGCAAGTCCCAGATACCATTTCCCAAAGCACACTTCTTGGGCGAACTGGGTCTGGACAGTGCCCGCAAAGGGGAAAATAAGGCTGCGATGTGGCTTCCGAGAATTCCATCAACCCTTCACATGCTGATGGTGCTCTAACTGCTCATCTTTTTTATGAGAGGGTGCAAGTCCAAACGGGAAGCGAAAGGCCGGCAGGGGTAACAGCAGAGATAACGACCGTGGCCAGGACCTGTCAGCAGCTGCCCCCGGGCCGACCAGTGGCAAGAATGCCAAAGTGGCGGTCGCGAAGCGGGCCCGAGGCTGGAGGGGAGAGGAGCAGGGCTGAGCCCACGAGGGGCATCTCGACGCGGACCCTCCACGGAAGGAAGCAGGGTGGCCTTGGAGCCAGAAAGGAGACAAATCGGGGAAAAGAGCCCCCTCTGAGCTTCCGTGAGTTCAGGTTTGCTCTTCCCGGGAAAATAAGTGAGAGTGGAGGAGAGTAAAGGGGCCTTAGAGTGGACCTAAAGCTGGAGGAAATAAGGGACTTACCTGATTTGTTTTTGCATTCGATGTCGTAGCCCGTGATGGGGCTGTTCCCGTCAAACCCCATCGTCCACCTGAGGGTGATTGTGCGCGCTTTCACGTCTTTGATCTCAATTTCGGGGGGGTCCGGCGGCTCTGTGCAGTCAACAGGACACGGGGTTAGTTCAGGCCGAAACGCCAGTGCAATTGCTGAGTGGGGCACACGGAAGCTTTCTCGGCGTTCTACGCCAGGAGATGCTTTTTTTAGCTGGAAGCATCGTTTTCCTAATCTCTTTTAGGGAGGAGAAATTACACTTTTCCCAGACTGCCAATCATCGTAGCACTTGTAGAGCTGGGCCAAACCTGGAGGATTTATTGTTTTTTGAAAGACTTTATTTATTTACTTTTAGAGAGAGGGGGAGAAAGAGAGGGAGAGGAACATTGACTGGTTTGCCTCTCGCACGCCCCCAACTGGGGACCCAGCCTGCAAACCAGGTGTGTGCCCTGACCGGGAACGAACCTGCAACCTTTCCATCGGCAGGATGATACCCAACCCGCTGAGCCACACCTGATTTAAATGCCACTCTTCTAGTTTGGAATCTAGAATTCAAAACCCATGTTGGGTTAAACGCCAAACGTTAAACTTCCCTTTTCTATTTGCATTGTCCAGGGCAAGGATTCCCAAAGTTGAGCAGAGAAGGAACATGACTGCCAGCTCATCCGACCCAGTTCCTTTAAGGACTTAGTTCTGTTCGGGGCTGCCCCGGATGTATTCACAAGCAGCGGAATGTACTGCGGTTGCATACCCAAACTTTCCGGAGAATTGGGGAGGGCTCCACAGCAAGCCGAGCTCACCCCGGTGCCTGAGCCCGGGCACACGCACACCTAAACCAGCCACGGGTTCTACCCTCTGCTGCCCCCTCCTACCTTGCACTGTGAGCTGAATTATCCCACGGTCCTCCCCGTACGAGTTGATAGCATGACAGGAGAAGAAGCCAGAATCTTCTCGTACCGTTGGCAAAATCTGTGTGCAAAGCCGAAAGAAATCCATCTTATCCAGAAGTACAGAGTAAGCAAGCAACTGGAAGGGCTTTGGCTGTGCAGGTCTCTCCTCCCCCAGCACACACACAGACAAACACACACACACACCTGACATCAAATCATTTCAGCGCAACCAGGGCAGATGGATGCGTCCAATGTACATTAGCGACATCGGCTGCCAGCTCGCTAAGTTGGATGCATACTTTATGTGGGATGTCAAGGTCAAGTTGATATATAGTCCACGTATACTTTCCCCCTCATAGCCTGCCTTTAAAGCATCCAGGGCAACCCTGCCTAAGGAAACAGATCTATAAATACCGTAATAAAGCCTCGGCCTCATGGGACCCCTGTTAGAGGTGAGCCCGAGGACTGCAGGGTTGGACCTCGCGAGTGAATCGCTGTCCACGTTTCCAACATGGCTCTCTTCCCCGTGCGTGCTCTCCCATTCACCTCTCCCCCAAGCCGAAAGCACCACCCAGCTGGCTACCAACGGGGCTAAATAACATGAGACAGTAATACTTTTTTTCCTAGCTTTTGTGATCGCATCTGGGAGACAGGCTTTGGTTACCTAGGATGTCCCCACTGCAGCAACATCTTTTCCCTCGTCATGGTTCTGTCCCAAGGCCTATCCGGTTTCTCTTTTTCTAGGAAGTGGAAGCCCGCGCCAGCACCGGCTGTCACTCTTCCAGGATTAACTGTCAGTAAGGGACTCTCTGTCTCGCATTTTTTATTACGGTTGGGTTCCCCGCTGTGTTCGTAATAATTTTACTCTGAATAACACTTAGGATAAAGCAGCATTTTCGCAGTCTACTCACTAATCTCCCTGTGCGAGGAGGGGGAGAACGGTGCTTCATAAATTGACTCCAAAAGACTGTTTGCTGTGTATTTATCCCCCACACGTACCCGCCGACGTGGAAAGCCAGGCTCACCGCGCCCATGAACTTAGATTCTGATCCACGGTGTCTGTCATGCTTTTACCTGCAGAGTGGAAATCACCTCCTCTCCCACCTCCTTGGTGGACACGAGGTAACGGGCCATTTCGGGGTTAATGATCCGGTCCTCCTTCTCCCAGCGCACGATGATGGGCTTCTCCCCATGGGCCGTGCAGCTCATTTCCTTCTTTTGGCCCTGCGTGGCCAGGGTCGTGTTTGGGTAGGACGTGATCATCGCAGGAACTGGAAACCCAAGAGGGACACAGACTTATTTGGTGACCGAGGGTTCCTGATGTTCCTCCCTGCAACCATCAGCTAAGTCACACCCAAGAGATGTTTCTTCCAAACGAGAACTATTCAAGAAACTGCTGAGCAAGAATCATGAGGAAGATAGAGGGAAGGTAGCAGAAAAATGAAATTTGACTAAATGAGCCCTAAGCAGACGTTGCGATGTGGCTTTGCGTTCAAGGGAAGTTGCTCTCTTCCGATCCCACTGAGGACAGGTGTGGGTCACAGGCGTGGCCCATGTCCCTCAGGACGCATGGGAAAATGAGTGTACTTGATGATTCGACTGGGGAGGGTGCTTCCATTGAGAATTACGCTCCTTGTTCTGTGATCATGTATGTTTCTAACTCTCATTTTCAACCATGGACATGAAACCTTAATCAGCTTCGGTGGAGCCCTGATTTTCACCAACCCACCCCTGACCTCACTTCCAGGCACCCCCGTTTCCCGTAGCTGTCACAGACTTTGACAGTCATCGGGAGACGTCAGACCAGGAAGCTGCACGCCCAATTCACAATTTGTGAAATATCTCAAGTTCCCTCTCCCCCGCAACCTCCAAATTCACCCATAGACTTCCATTCTTGGCAATACACTGTGTGACCTAAGACCTCACTCCCAGTCCACAAACCACCTAGAAATACTGGACAACATATAACGAACATCTTCTTAAATGCAGAGTCAGTTTACAGGAAAGTAAGAGAAAACCCAGGAGCCAGAAACCAAAAGGGACGTTGGAAGGCGAGAGATACGGCGGTGCTGATGCTCTGGCCACGGGAGGGCAGAGAGTTCAGAGGGAGACCGCCAGTCCAGGCTCCTCGAAGGGCTCAAGCTTCAGAGCAAGAATATAACACATGCAAAAAGCAAATCCACAATGACAAAGGGAGAAGCAGATGCATAGGCTTATGTCATGAATGAAAATAAAAGGTCTTCCCTGAGAATGTATAGCCGGCCTGACTCTACATAGGTTCAGAGTTAAATGCATGTTAACGGCTTAGCACGTGGGTGATCTGAGCTTGGACATGGGCCCGAGGAACCCAGCACGAGCAAACCGAAACCCGCTCAGGAGGCGGCCTCCGTGCAGACCCCCTGGGATTCTCCCAGATAAACTCCTGCTGGACGCAAGCTCACAAACCCAAAGCATAAAATACAACAGAACAAAACAAAACCCAAAACAAAAACAATGCACCAGAGAGTGAGCCCCCCACCCAAAAACTTGAGATGCTAGAATGAGTAGATACAGACCCTAAAATAGTTACACACAAAACATTAAAACATATTTAAAAAACATAAGGAACATGATGCCATAAAAAAAAGAAAACAAAGAAGATTTGAAAAAGGACCCAAACAAGTCTATATTTTCACCTGCTTTCTGCCTTATTTTCCCTATCATAGCAGAAGGATCCTTCCTCATTTCTAAGGTCAAGTTCATACTGGTGCTCTCTACTGGCCACCTCAGTCACCCTCCAACGTTCCCAGGGCACCCGACCACAGGAATCCCAGCATTCCACTGAGACTGGCACGTACTGGGGCGTGTCTTCCCCACGGCCCGCTGCAGTGGTTTGGGACAGACCACAGCAAGTCAAAGGTCGACTGCGCCTGTAGCCCAGACACCCATGGAACAACTGGCACTTAGAAGCTTCTTCACCGTCAGCAGGCAGGTGGCAGAGGGAACCAGGTGTGGAGTGGATGGCCTGGGACCTTGCCTACACCTGGGCGGCTCCTCCCCCAGCATCTCCGAGAAGCCGCACAGCCGGCTCTGTAACTCCAGCCGTGAGTCCTGATCCCGCCCTCCCTCTAGCCTATGGAACAAAAATGTTTAATTTTTATTCACACCTTTTTGAGGTGTAATTTATGTACCCTAAAATCCACTTGTTTTAAGTGTACAATTGAAAGGGGTTTCGTATCATATTAGTGTTCTGGGCTGGCTATAATAACTTTCCAGGAACTGTGGGGGCGCTTACAAGAGAAGAGGGTTCTCTCATACTCCTGCATGCAAGTCCAAAACCAAGGGGACAGTGAGCACAGCACAGGGAAACCGGCCGCAGAGCGGTGTTCTGCAAATCAGCCCATGCTCACCCCTCAGAGTCATGGGACTCTAAAGGCTACAGAGAGGACTTCCCATGGTCCCGTGCTCCCAAATGGAAAAAGAACTCTGTAAAATGGCGGGGCATGAAAAAAAATACAGGTTTCCTGCGAGGACAGGTCACACGTGAGCGCTCCCCAGGTCCAGCGTCTTTTATCTGCCTCTCTCCTCCATGTTCCAAAGAGAGCAAGCCAATGCCAGAATCAGGGCTCCTGTCCTGCCCTATGAGACGCGCAGGGAGAGAATGCATTGTGAAGGCTGGCGTTCGCCTGGAATGGAATTCCCTGTTCTTTTAGAACTGTCAGCTACAAGAATCGCTGTTACTCTCCAGGATAATACAGAATTGTTTTGAGGATTTTTTTTCCTGCCCCTTTCTTTTCTTAATAATGAAAAATTGTGTGGCATTCTATATGGGAGAAATGCCTTGACCTGATTATGGATGTTTGGTTTGGGTTTGCCCATCTGACTCTGCAAAAAATACTTCTTCTTCTTCCTTTTTCCCTTGTCTTTCTCCTTTGGAAGAGGGCCTTGCCAACATGGGTGTATTCATCTGGTTAATAAATTCTGTATTTGGTCAGACATATTCTGGCAAGCCCACGATCTCCTATCCAAGCCAAGTATCTCCAGCCCTTTAAAGGAACGGTCAAAGGATTTGTGAAAATGGGTCATTACCAGGCTCTTCGCAATGCTAATGGCAGAGGCTCGACCTTTTCACTTGTCACAGTCAGGGACACCGAGAGATGTCAACACATCAGTGGAGCAATGCTTCCTGCACGGACTCCTGAAGTGTAACAAATGGAGGGGTGTGTAACAGGCCCGGGGCCAAGGACAGGCTGTGCCCGCCCTGCTGGCAGAAGCAAAGAAAAGCCAGACCAAGAGGCTTTGTTCACAGACTGCGTGCTGTGTGCTTCTGCGAAATTGCCCCCGAGGAGGGTGCTGTGTGACTTCATTACGCATTAATTCGTAAATCTCCTTCATAATCAGGACACCGTCTAACAGCCCCTCGTGTTCAGCAAGTCTGCAGTCTTACGGCAGAAGGAAGCCTCCTATGACCTACTTTCCTGCAGCAGAAAGATGCAGCGATGTGGTGGCTCTGTTGGGACCAGCCGAGGAGAGCTGACGGTGCGCACTGCAACCCAGCTCCGCAGTCCAGGGACAGTACCTAGTTGGCCTGAAACCGGAAACGGGGGATTTACACCACTGAAATTGGCCGAGGCCAGAAATCAGGGCTGCTTCTTCCCTCCGTCCCCATGGCCAGCTGTCTGTCATCGGCCAGAACCCCACAGAGAAGGCCACGTCCCAATCCCATCACGCCAGAGGCACTGAGAAGCTGGGGAGCTTACCAAGAGCAATAACTAACCTTATTCCTAACAGTAAACCTACACACACGGACAGGGCATCACCGCGTCTTCGGACAGGTAATTCCGCAATAGATCGACGCATCCATTGATCTTGTCAACACAAGGCAGAATGACAATTGGAGTTAGTTACTCATGGATATTAAAGATCAGTCCCAGATTATACTGTCCTATTTTAATGGCTCCACCCATAATACAAAAGTGGTTCAAACGTACTTCACTTTTTTTCTCCTTCTCCAGCTCTGCTTGAAATATCACCAAAAAAGAAATGAAAGAAAATACCAAGCACTCTGGCTGCACAGCCTGCCTGTCACGATCATCTGGTTCTATCCCTTCACTTTACTGAGAGAAAAAGGGGAAACCAAAGAAGAGGAATGAGCTCCGAAGGCCCAGATCCAAGAGTCAACCGGGATCCGACCTAATGACCCCCACTCCAACACCAATTATCATCATCCTCAAGAATGACCCCCAACCTAGAGGGTCACCTCCCTTCCGACGCCCAGGACGTCCCATGTTTAAGCAGGAAGTCCCTCAGTCCCTCCAAATGGTCGGAACAGAGGTGGGGCACGAGGGTGTGGGACCAGGAGCAAAGCCATCCCGACGCCCAAGATGGACCACAGAGGCAGGGCACGTGGGTTTCCAGCTGGGAGGGTCAGAGAGGGAGAGACTGACACACAAACCTTGTAAACTGCTTCTCCAGCTGCTTTATTGTGTAAATACCCCCCAACATGTGGCTAGGAGATATTTCAAACACACAGGAAGTTGAGCAGCCATGTACCCGGTGCCTGGATTCCACAGGAAACATTCCGCACACAGACCTGACCGGAAATGATTTTCATCAGCCTCTCTTCAGTCAGCCCAAATTCGGGGAATGCATACTTTTCATCATTTTATTTAGCATGGACCTAGGTGAAAACGTGAATCAGTGCGTGTCTCAGAAGGCAGGCACTGAGTTGGCAGCCCTCTTCCTGAATTCTGCTGCTCCGGGCGAGGCCACGGGGGTGCTGGAGGCTGGACCCTGACTTGGGATCTGGGGGCCTTGGGTTGGGCTGTGCGCCTCTCACACTCGTCACATCAGAAGAGGGGGTGAGAGAAGACAGTAGGACCAAGCAGCTGGGCTCCGGCCTCACGCCATCCAAGAACACGCTGCTGCTGCTGCTAGGAATGGGCAAGAGCACGGGCTGCCCGGGCCTCAGGTGTGCCACCGACACCTGGGAGAGCTGGGGCAGGGCTCAGGAGAGATTCACTGAAAGCTCCCCAAGTGGCCCTAAATAAAGCCTGGGTTGAAACAACGCCCCTGGGTGATCCCGAGGACACCTGTCCCAGCTCCTATTCTCCTCGCCTGTCCCTTTTTCTTCCTGATCTCCACTTTCTTCTGCTCCCTTTCTTTCTTCTCTCTTTCCTCCCATCCCCATCCTTACCTCTCTTGCTCCCCACCCCCCCACAATTCCATAACAACAATAGCTGACTTGCCTGCATGCTGACTGTAAGTCAGGGACTTTCCCACATACTATGCATACGTTTACTCCATACAACAACCAGATGGGGTAGAAATTCTGGCCCTAGAAGTGGCCCAAGACGTATTTTCGAGCACCATTTTAAGCAGATTCCGAATGACGCTACAATATGTGTGAGAGGTACAGAAAGACCACGCCTGGCAGGGTCATCGCATTTAAATTGGTATTAGCAGATATGTCCACGCGCATCATCACAGAGAACCAGACACCAAACAACTATTTGCAAGGGGGAAAATGAAGATTAAAACAAGAGCATTTCAGGATTCGTTTCATACTTGGCATCTTACCCCCTCCCCTTTATTTATAAATAAAGAAGCAGAGAACCGGAGGGTATAAAGCTGGCTAAACCAGAACCTAAGCCCTCTACAAACCCCCGCTAATCCAAACCTTTATTTCATCTGATTTTCTGAAACATCAATATCACCACAACACTAACACAGCTTTTTTAATCTCCAGGATGACGACTCTCCCTTCCCCTTCCTCCTTTCTTCCTCCAGGGTCTCGGGAAGCTAAGTGGGTCTGAGCTAAGCCACTCATGGTAAATAATACATTGTGTGCAGTGTCCTTTCAAGTCGCAGACCCCTTTTACTAAAATACAGGTCCTCCCAGACACACAGCATGCATGTTCTCATAGAGAAGAGGACTCTCTGCCATTAGGTCACACTGACATAGGATCAGGGAGGGAGGCAATTAGCCTGAAGCATCCAATTTGTAAATGGAAAATCTAGGCAGGACCCAGGTCTTCCGAATCCAGGTGCAAAGCCTTCTTGCCGACTCATAGGAGGACTCAGGCTGGTCCCCAGGGAATAGGACCTCTGACCACAGGGGCATTGGGCAGCCAGAGTCTCCTCGGCAGCCCCTCCATCTGGGGCTGAGTCCATTCAGGAAGATGCCCCAAGGGGTCCTGGACAGCTCCGGTTCCCCAGCTGAGAAATAGGCATCCGAGAATCTCTGTTGCAAGCCCACTGCATATTTGAGAGATGAGGTTGGCAGGACTGGCTACAGGGCTCTAGGACCCAGAGCAGAATGACAGCATTCTGTCTTTGTTCCAGCAGCCGGAAAAGGGTGCCATTCAAGTTCCGGACTAGAAAGCTTTTTCCTTTCTTCTGAGGCCTCTATTTCCATATGTCACAATGATTCATAGTTTCTGTAATGTCCTGCTCCCTCGAGTTGGGGGCTGAGTTAAGGGCTGACCCTCCCAGGCACCCAGGACTTGACCTGAGGTTTGGCACGTCATGCACACATACATGGGTCCCATCGGCTGCCAGGGCTCCCAGCAGGTGACTGCCACACCCAGGCTTTGGATGGATGACTCCCGAGGTTCCCCGAGTCACCCTCTGAAAGCTCTGTGGCGCGGCTGCCTCTGCGCGGGGCGAGCTGCCACCATGCCCTCGTGAAGCCGGACCCCGATCTTCCAACACACACCCAGGTCCCTGTGGGTGAAGAACTTGAGCGATCACTGGGTGGACGCAGAGAAGCAGAGGCCCGGGGCCCAGGGAGCCGGAGAGAATCCCTTCTGGGGAGGCAGGAGGTGGCTGGCGGTGGGACGACGTGGGAGCTAAGGCCCCGAGTCCCCAGTTCACGCCCCGTTGTTCCACTGGACTTCACTTTAAAACACAGATTTAAAGACAAAATTATCAAAAATTTCAAGATGGCAGCCAAAGACCATTAAACCCCCAGTGCAGGGCCCTTGGGGGCTCAGGAACCCATGTCACTGTACGGGTCACACAGCCAGGAAGCTGGTGAGCACCCAGCCTTCCTCGTTTCTGGCAGAAAAGAGCCGACTGGGCCTGATCAACACAATCTGACATTGTAATCGCATCAGGCCCTCGCCTGGGGCTGTCCCGGAACCCGCAGCTGCATTTCCCAGTCACAGCAAACACGGGTTCTGCTCAGCAGCCCTAACGTAAAATTCGCTGTTTTACCACTTTTAAGGGGACCGTTCAGTGGCATTCATGCATTCACGCTGTCCGTCATCTTCCCCAACTCAACCGCTGCAGCTGGTAACCCTCGCTGCCCGCCCCCCGCGTCCCTGGCCCCACCATCCCCCCTTGTCTCTGCGAATCCGACCACTCCAGCGCCGCCTCGAAGAGGAATTGCGAAGCACTTGTCCTTTAGAGACTGGCTTGTTTCACATGGCGTAATATGGTCCAGGTTCATCCGCATTACAGCACGTGTTGGGATTTTATTCCTCTTTATGCCACCTTTGATTTATCCATTCCAACGTGGCCCATTCAGATGGGGACTCTCAGGTTGCCTTTCCCTTTTGGCTATTGTGACTAATGCTTCTATGATCGATGGTACGCAAAGTGTGAGTCTTGAAAACGTCTGCGGTTCCTGGCTGGTGGGGCTCAGTGGGTTGAGCACCAGCCTGCAAACCAAAGGGTCACCAGTTTGATTCTCAATCAGGGCACATGCTTGGGTTGCGGGCCAGGTCTCTGGTAGGGGGGTGCGCCAGAGGCAACCACACACTGATGTTTTTCTCCCTCTCTCCCTCCCTTCCCCTCTCTTTAAACACAAACAAGTAAAATCTTAAAAGAAAAAAGAAAATGTCTGCCGCGCTTTGCTAGAGGAAATGGTTCAAAGTCCTGCGCCTGCTTGTTCTCAGGCCTTCCCAGGCCCTGCGGCTTTCTCTCCGGTGGGGTCTCTGCCTCTCAGCTTCATCTCCATTTCCTCATCCGGAAGAACAATGAGACCTGCAGCCTCCTGGGGCTGCGATGAGGATTAATGAGATTGTGTTTGTGGGACCTGCTGAGTGCGTCTGAAGGAAGACCCCCGCAGAACCACAAAGTGCTGTTACCGCTGCTGCAGAATCCAAAATTCCTCCCGTCCACACACTTACTGTTCATCAAAGTTGGCGCAAGTGAGGCCGCCTACTGGGCAGCTCTAATCGCCACGAAGAAAATGATTCCTCCAGCCAGAAATTAATAAGTTCTCAGCACACACTGAAATATCTCCTTGGCTGGGTTACTATGCTTACATAATGAAGTTACTTTGATTATAACCATTAATCAAATACGTGTTTCCAAGCTACTGTGGGCTGTATTTGATGTCCGAGTTTAACAAGATTGACAGCATCTCCACTTCCTGGCAGCTTCGCCGGGGCCCTGTGACATGATTAATTGTGTCAGCAGCGTAAACATTTAGGTTTTATATTATATTCGCTCTGAACTTGTTCCAAGTCACATTATTGGAAGAAAGTTGATTTATTTTGCATGACAAGTATGAATATTAACCTCAAAATATTAAAAACAGCATTCACATGGATACAGGCAGGTCGTTTCTTCCTTTTTTTTCTTGTCTGCTCAGGTACCTAGATGCTGTATTTGGCTAATAAAACTTGTTAATAATTAGGTTAAAAAGCAGTAAGTAGACTTTGATTTTCTGCCATCAGTGACAGTAAAAAATAAATTAAAAATGTATGAATATAGACTATATTAGTAAGAAAAAATGGATGAGGTCCAGAATATTAATTTTAAAAAATAATCATTAGTTAGAAAAAATACTCATTAGAAAAAATAACAGATGTGTTAGCCATCCCCCAAGACACGCGCCAGGGATCCTTGAATCCTGGCGTGCAAACCCTCCGATCGGCCTCTCCAAGGTTTCACTGGAGCAGCTGGTCTTCATGACCGACGGATACAGCGGAAGTGGTGGTGGACCACTCTGAGGTTAGGTGATGGGAGGACGGCAGCTTCCGTCTTGAGCCCTGAAGTTCCTTCTCCCTTTCCGGGGAAGCCTGGCGTTACATCACCAGGATGCCCGGCTGGCCCAGGGACAACGTGTGGGGGAGGCGAGTGTCTGGCTAACAGCCTGCAAGGACCCGAGGATGGCCAACAGCTCCATGCTGGAGCTCAGGCAGGTCAAGCCTTCTTGCCTTCTAAAGCAATGGTCCCCAAACTTTGTGGCACCAGGGACTGGGTTTGTGGAAGATGTTGGGGGGTGTGGGTGAAGCTCAGGTCAGCTTTGCCAGCTTGCCCACTGTGGATGGGGTGGGTAGAGGGCCAGAGCTCAGGCGAGCTTCCCTCATGATCAGGTGGTTGGGGACCCCTGTTCTGTAGGATTCTGATACAGTTCCTGGAAGACAAGACGTTTCCATGGAAACAGAACCAGCCACTGCCAGCAGTTTGGGGATGGATACACAGAATAGTTAGGTATAAAGCCATGCTCTAACTTTTGAGCAGGTGCTTTACATACAGCTGATTAGCACGGAGAAGCAAGGAAAAGAAGATAAACCACATCCCCATTAGTGCTCCTGGTGGTGGCCAGTCTCGCACCCTGTTGATGACAGCTCCCTGATACTCAGGGGAGGGTCTCCTCGCAGCTCTGCTCAAGCCACCTCTGTCTTTAGGACATTCCAGAAGTTTCTTCCACCTGAAGATCCTTGTGCAAGAGGGACCGGTGCCCAGGACTTCCATCCTGCAATCCCTGCCGTATTCTTGATTTCCGACACTTCATTCTTTCTTTGGAGCCATTTTGACCACTTGGCCCTTGTTCCATGTCGCCAGCCACCCCCGACGCCCCCACTTCACTTGGCCACTGCAGCTGGCCCCCCATTTGCTTGCGTACACTGCGCATACGTTTTTGTCAATTCGGTCATCTGGATTTGGTGGTATACTTGGTTTATTCAGTTTGGTTATCATTTTTCCTGCATGTCTTTATCATTTGATTATGCTAGCATCAAGACCTTTTAAAGACACCTGGTGTACTAATGATGATGATAATTACCGCTAACATGAATTAAGTCCTCTGCTGAGAATTTTAGGAGCTTTTAATCTTTACAGCAATCCTAGGAGGTTGGTGCTATTATTGACCTGATTTTATTTATTTATTTATTTATTTTTAAAGATTTTATTTATTTATTTTTAGAGAGGGGAAGGAAGGGAGAAAGAGAGAGAAACATTAATGTGTGGTTGCCTCTTGCATGGCCCCCCACTGGAGACCTGGCCCACAACCCAGGCATGTGCCCTGACTGGGAATCGAACCTGCGACACTTTGGTTCGCAGCCCGCGCTCAATCCACTGAGCTACGCCAGCCAGGGCCTATTGACCTGATTTTAAAAGTGCAGTAATTGAGTGAGGTATAGACAGTCTGAACGTCTCGTGGAAGGCCACACAGGTAGTAAGTGGTGGGGTCAGAAAATGCGGACAGCCTATGCTTTTCCCATCTAGGTGTCGTCTGTGAGCAACTGAGATGTCTTGTCTGTTTTTGAATTGTATATACAATGCAATCTTACTGCCTGTCTTGTTTTGTGTCTTTGTTCATTCTGTGTTATGTTTGTGTGACATCTACAACACATATGTGTATCTATAGATATAGATACATATAATATCTATACCTATACATATACCTACATCTATATATTTGGTGCTTGCAGGTGTTTTCATGACTGTGTACTATTTCCTTGTAGAAATATTTCACAGTTTATTTATTCATGAGGTTTCAGACATTGGCCATTGCAAACAATGTGACTATAAACACGTTTGCCTGTGAACCCTGGACACTTAGGCATGAATTTCCCTAGGGAGCATTCAGAGGAGTGACATTTCTATTCAAGGTACACGTATAGCTCTAAAGTTATGAGACAATGCTGAACAGCTTTTGACAACAGTTGTACAAGTGTGCAGTCTCACCATTTATCTTGGTTACTAATTTGTCTATAACAGTGGCCCCTGAACGGGCAACAGAAGTCCCACCTGGGAACTTTCTAGAAATGCAAATTCTGGGGCCAGGAACCTGTCTGAAGTGCACTCCAGGTGAGAACCACCTTCGCCGCTGGCCTTTGCACCATCCCTCCCCCACCCCCAGCACACCCACTGCCTTGCTCAAGCCCCCCGTGAAAGGGCACTGAGGAACTAGTGCAGGGTTCGTAGTTAGAGGAGCCGGCTCTAAATTCTGGCTCTGCCAATGCACAGGCTACGAACTAGGGTGAGTGTTAACACTCTGAGCTGATTCCTCAGCGGGGACCGTGGTGATGTTCCCTCAAAGCAGAGCAGCCGCAAAGATCAAATGCATGGGAAGTACTTTGTAGACGGCACAGGGTTTATAATACTAGTTCTATTTTCTCCAGCTAGTATTTGCATCCACAAGTTGTTTTCTGAAGTATTTGCATACCAGCAAGGCTGAAGATATGTGTTTGCATGCAAGAACCAGACGGGAAAAACAAATAGTGCTAGGGAAATAGTACCAGAGAGATTGTAAAGACTTAAATGCGATGTGTGGTTTTTATAAAGCTTGAGCAATAAGTAAAATATTTTAAAAAGTAAGTTGCACTTTTGTACACTTTAAATGAAGTATTAATGGACTTGGTAAATAACATAATGGCTGTACCCATCATATTATCTAGAAAATTGACAGCATGGATTTAAAAAAGAAAGGGATTTTTTGAGTGCTAAATGCTGATAACTGGGTAGGAAAGAATGGGTGATGGTCAGCTTATTTTCCGAGAAGGGGGTTTTGAAGGGTGTCTTCAAAGGGGTTGCTGCCACAGGTCCATACAACGGTCTGCACGCATGCACTCTTACATGTGCATGATGTGTACATGCACATGCGTGCATATACAGGTCCATGGATGTGCAAATACGAGCACATTTGTGTGTTCTGGAGGCTTAGATGACCATTCCTGAACCTCTAGGGCATTTATTTTAAATTATTTCTCTCAGAATTTATATGAAAGCCAAGATGATGTGCATTTTTAATGCTATTCATTAGACTACAAATAGACCATTATATATTTCTTTCTTAGGAGCTTTCTCTCTCAGAAAAACAACATTCAAAGTGTTCAGATGGTCTCAGGCCGTATTTTACAGGTTTGCTAAAGCAGCAGCTGGTTGATAGACATGCTATGGAGACACGCAGTGACGACAATGAGGTCGAAGAGACAAAAACACCTCCTCGTGGGAAAAACAAGCACCACAACCAAACCCAGCTTGGGGAGCCCCAGCCAGCCGCCTTTTCCTTCTCCGTGCAGAGGAGAGGAACCCAGTGCTGGGTTCTCCTCTTGCACGGAATCGCAAGATTAATGACCCTAGGGGTGGAGAGGGTGTCCTAGTTCAGGGGCTAATATCCCGGCACAAGTGAGCGCATGTGCGAACACATGGGCACGCCTGCGCACACCGGCACGCCCACACATGCGCACACAAGCGCAGAAACACATGCACGCTGACACACGTGCACACAAGCACGCCAGCACTTCTGCACACATGTACACACAGCAGCATGCACGCACGCTAGCACACATGCACACAGTAGCATGACTGCACACGTGCTCACACACGCGTGCACACCCACACACCAGCATGCCCGCACAAACATACACCAAAAATCAGCACTTTCTCCCGCACTGTGTTGTGAGCTTATGCACTTCAGATCCAGGTGTGAAATCAGGAAAGCCGCACTTGGTACATTTGCAGAATATTTTCCATGGAACGGCTGGCAGGCGGCATCTCTCGGTGACTTCCGCTTGTGGCAGTTGATACATCTTAGCAGGAAGAGGTAGACAGGAGCGAGGGATGTCTGGCAAACAGCACTGTTAATCAGGACATAGTTTATGACCGAGCAGCGCAGGGGGCGTTCGGTTTCAGAAGCTTGTGAAGCGACATGTGTAACTGTTCCTCCCTGGAGTGGCGAGCAGGCACTAATTGAGGTGGTGACGGCTCTAAATGAGGCAGAAACCCACCAGGAAGACTGAGCCCCGACAAAGGGAGGGCACCAGCAGCACGGGCAGGGCGGGGGCGGGGCCCTCGCAGTTCTCCCGAGCCAGCACGGTGCTCCCTGAGCGCCTCTGCGCAGGGTCTGTCCCCAGGGCACGCATCTGAGCGAAGAGCCAGGGGAACGATCGGTGACAGTGTTCCGTGGAAATCACCCCCTTCATGGCATCCCCATTCCCTTGTCTTTATAGACGAGGGTTGCCATTGTGGATTTCCCCTGGTACTGACATAAAGCGGCGACAGGGAACATTTAAGCATGTCTCCAAATACGCAGGCACATGAAAGGACATTTAACAGCACCGCATGTAGCGTCTCATGAGGAAAGAGTGTAGCAGTATTTTCCCCATCCCATTTGGAGGGTATTTCTGCAACAGGTGCTGGAGGTTTTCCCTGATCTGACCTTTGCTGTGCCACATGGGAACGTCCTGTCTGCCAGGGCATTCAGGTGCCTGGGAACAGCACCACGTCCTTCTTGAAGAGGCTTGGGTGCCCAGAGGGGAGGGGCCTCAGGTCTGACTCAACACTCAAACCTGTGCTGTCAGGGTACCTGTCTGGAACCCGGCCAGCTCTAAGCATAAGCAATGCACACGCATGTGCGCTGCTGGGGCTTTGAACATGTGTGTGGCTTTGCTTGAGTGGGTGTTACTAGTGAGTGAGCTTGTAACTGAAACCCCTCCCCCGAGTGCATGCGTGCGTCCCTCGTGACAAGCAGGGATGCAAGTTTTATGGCACCGGAAGGTGCTCCAGGGAAACAGAAACAGTGTCAGGCCGGGGGACACCTGTCTGCCGCCACCAGCAGTGTGGTTTTCAGCCTGAAGCTGCTGCAGGGTCACTGGGTGGGCGTGTCGGAGAGCGGATGGCGGGACCCCGCTGAGCGTCAGCGTCAGCGGGTCTAGGGAGCGACCCCCGGTCTGCATGTCTAAGACGGTCTCGTGACGAGACCCTGCTGCTGCCCTCTGGTCACCACACATGAGACTCGGTGGCCCAGAGCCATGGAAGCTCCAGCTCCAGTCTCTGACTCACTTGGACACCGCTGTCTGCCCGTCTCCTAGCAAAAAGGGCAAACTCTGTTGTTCATTTTTTAAATGCCAGCTAATGTGAGCAGCAAACATCCTGAACTCTTGCTTCCCCCCTGATATTTACAACCTTATTTAAAAGTAATTTAGGTGAATGCTCAGAGGAAAAGAAGGAAATTGTGTGTACGATGTCTAAACCAGAAACGGTAAGGTAAAGCTTACGTAACAATTTAAAAATCCGGTATGGCAAGAAACAGAAAAATTGAAGAAAAATTTTAAAAGAAAAATGGCAAATCGCAAGTGTTATTGTTGCATACAACACGGAAAACATTAACTTGTGATAGCAGGAGCTTATAAATATTAAAAATAACAAAACCGCTCAGTAAAAGGAAACAGAGAGGTTATTTGAAAAGAGAAATGACATTTCAATAGTGAAATGCCAAGACACTGAACCTCTTTTGTTATGAAATGAAATGATCGTTTTTGCCTAGTGGCGCAGGCAGGTTAACCATGGAACGTGTCCGGTTTGGTGGGAGGTAGGGACTCACATCCTGCAAAAGGAAAGGACAGTCGGCACAGTCTTTTGGTGAGCCACTTTGGTCACCGGTGACACGGTGTTTCGTGAGCGCACCTTTTGACCTTGCAATTCTATTCGTATCATTTATCCTAAGAGACTGATTACATACAATGCGTGTGTAAGGACGCTCACGGCAACCTTGTCTGTAATGCGAAGACTTTAGGCCTGACGCCAATGTTGGCGATTGTTTGAATAACTGCACAGCCATAGGAAGGCAGTGCCATTTGGCCATTAAAACACTGAAAACTGTATTTAAAATCCCTTCAGTTAGTTAGCTCAGGCTGCCATAATCATATCCGCAGACTGAGTGGCTTAAACTACGGAAGCTTAGTTTCTCTCACTTCTGGAGACTAGAAGTCCAGGACCAAGGCGTCAGCAGGGCTGGTTTCTCCCGAGGCCTCTCTCCTTGGCTGGCGGAGAGCCGCCTTCTCCCGGTGGCCTCGCATGGTCTCTCCTCTGTGTGCACGCACCCTGGGGTCTCCGCCGCTTCTTAGGAGGACACCGGTCCTACTGGATCAGGGCCCCGCCCTCCTGACCTCATTTGACCTCTGTCCCCTCTTACAGCCCCATCTCTATATACAGTCACACTGGGGTTAGGGCTTCGTCATATGGGTGCTGTGGGGATGCAATTCAGTCCATGAAAGTATGTGTGATGTGTTATATCGGATGAAAAGGCCTACACGCAAAGTCACTTTTTTTTAAAAAAAAGCATATTTATGAACACGGCTCTCTCTTTGCGTATAAATAGCTTTGTATGTAGGCATAAAAATTAAAATGTCTTAAAAGACTGTAATTATGTTACCAGTGGTGAATAATGGGTAGTGCTCACTTTCTACTCTATTTCTTGTGATTTGTCTGAATATCTTATAATAAGCACACTTTTATAAGCAGGACAAATACGAAGTATTTTCTTTTTGATATAATAATACAAGCCTCGTGGCTCGAGCTTCAGGTCCCATTAACAGAGCCCGGGTTCCAGTGTGAGCAGCCCAGGGACCACCTGAGAGAAGGTGCAGCCTTCGTGTCTGAAGATAAATGTCATTAAGCTGTGACTGAAGACGCCTCCAGAGGGGGCACAGCAATTTCACGGTCGAGGCAAATGACAGCAGATCCCACGAGGTTTCCGGGCGGACACCTGGGTGCTTTTACACAGGCCGAGCCGTTTTCCCTCGAGCTCAGGCGGCTGCACGCCCTCAGGTCCCGCGGGGAGAAGCTGGGGAGGAAGTGCCCTGTCTTAATGGGGCCGTTGGTTCGTCTGGAGTTGAGTTGTCTTTATATTTTGGGTATTAACCCCTTGTCGGATTTATCATCGGCGAACACCTTCTCCCACTCAGTAGGTTGTCTTTCCGTTCTGTGAATGGTGTCCTTTGCTTTGCGAAAGCTTTTCGGTTTGGTTGAGTTCCGTGTGTTAATTTCTCTCCTGTTTCCCTGGAGAAAGTAGTCAACCATGTGCAGACAGCTGGGCATGGGGCCCGGTGGGCGCTTGGGGCAGGGGAGCGGGGGTGGGGGGGGCGCGGGGGACCACTGCGCAGAGTGCGGGGTTTCCGGCGCCTTCGCCGTACCTCTGAAACTGGTGCCGAATGGTATCGAATGTGCACGGTGGTTGGAAAACTAAAAAAAAAAAAAGGAAAAGAAGCACCCTTCTCCTCCCCGTGAAGGAACACTTGGAGCACGGTGAGGACACGCAGAAAGTTCTGCTTCGACAACTGTTCTCTGTACAAAGGTCCCGTGCAGCAGCAAACGACATCCCTGGGGTCACGCAGCAGAGACCCGGAAAGGCAGCTGTCACCTCCCCCTGGCAAATTTCCTGTGAGCCTGTGCCTGCCTCTTCTTCTCACCCTCATGTCAACAACCAAACAGTGCCCTGGCCAGTGTGGCTCAGCTGGCTGGAGCGTTGTCCCCTAAACCAAAAGGTTGTGGGTTCTATTCCCGGTCAGGGTACATGCCTGGGTTGAGGGTTCGGTCCCTGGTGGGGGCGCATACAGGAGGCAGCCAATGGATGTTTCTCACATCGATGTCCCTCCCCCCCCCCTCCTCCCTTCCCCTCTCTCTACAATCAACAAGCATGCCCTCGGGTGAGGATAAAAAACCCAGCCACTTTAAGCAGGCTGCCCTGACCCTCTTGGGTGGCCTGAGAAATGTTAGCTGCTGGCAGGCAGCAGCCCTGCACCTCCAATGAGGGGGGGAAAGCCCTCAAAACAAACAGTTCCCCAAACAAGGTCTGACTATTGTGACGGTTTTCTGGAAACTCTGGAAGCTCAGGGGAGCTGACAGCTAAACGAGGGGGTACGCTTTGGAGATCTTGCAATCAGCACTAATTGTAGAGACAAGGCCTGTGAGCTTCGAGAGGCTGCCTGGAGCCCCTGGGACAAGGAGTGACTGTCCCCTCATGTCTGGAGTCGGTGACTCTCCGAGCTGGTCGCTACGGCTGAGGAAGCCCCCTGGCTTCCAAGGTGACAGCGGCGGCCTGTGGCAGGAGCTCGTGAAGGGAGCAGTGCGGGGGGCGAGGAGAGGGTTTTGCCTGGATCTGTGGAGCACGGGGTCAGGCTTTGAGCAGAACGACAACGAAAGGAAGGGGGGCGTGAGGAGCCGGCTCTCACTTTCTAGAGTCCGTACAAGGGCGTCTGCCCATATTGGCGCTTCCCCACCCCCTCCTTCAGCGCCCGCTCTTCTGTCCACTTCCGCCCTGCGGAGCCCACCTACGTGGGCTGCTTTGATGATTTATGATAAAGCCCTGCCCTCCCCCCGCCCCATTTCCAGCTGCAGTCCCACATCTTGGGAGGCCAGCCGGGTATTTCCAATCAGATGGCCACCACCTCAACATGGAAAAATGGAATGTGGCAACTTCCTCCCCCAGTGTCCCTCCCTCTCCCTGTTCCTGCACCCCAGGCTCAACCTCGGACGGATTCCAGGTCCCCATAGCCAATCGGGGCCCAGTCCTTTCAGTCCCTGTTCATAGCATCTTTCAAACCAGAGGTGTTCTTTCTAGTCCCCTAGTTGAAGCCGTCACCAGGATGCCTGTGGCGGCCTGTGGCGACAGTGGGGAGTCCCTCTGTCTGCCCCTCCCTTTCCTTCCCTACTCCCCTCTCTTCTAACCTCGGGCACACTCAGCTTCTGGCCATGCCACTTCCAGTACGATGGCCTCTCTCTTGCAATCCGCAATGGCTTCTCACTATCTATCGTACTGTCGATTTCCCCAGCTTAAAATCTGAGGCCTTATACGTGGTCTTACTGCAGCCCGCTTCCAGTTACCAACTCCTTCTTTAACCAAATACTCTACTTCCCAACTTGAGTCCCCTTTGTGGGTCGCCCCCCGCCGCCCGCCCTGCCATAGGTATGGCCTGGGAACATGCACCCCCTTTCCGCCCTGGCTGGAGGGCGCTGCTTGGCCTTTCTGAAAGTTACCTCCATCTCTCCCACCCGATTTCCACCCACCCTCCCTTGTGAATGTCCCGCTGAGCCCACCCCCAGCCCACAGAGCCTTTCCTGACCTCGCCTCTCCCAGATGAACTCTGCTCTCTGAGCTCACGCCGTTTTCATGTCTTCATCGCCAATATTGTACTTACACATCTGCTGTCCCTTTGTCCCTTGGCATGACTTTTTTGGCATGACTTATTAAGAATTACTTAGTTGGGACTATAAACTCACAGGGAGTGGCAGAAAGAGTATAGTCCTGAGAACCCTTCGCCCAGCTCCTCCCAAAGTTGCGATTGTATGAGGTCGTGGTGCACGCCCAAACCAAGAAACTGACATTGTCACATGACCGTTAAGTAGACCATGCACCTTACTTGTTTTGCACGACTGTTCAATCCGCATTTGTGCGTGTGCATGCGCAGTTCTACGTAACTTTATCTGCATATAGATTCGTGCACCCACCACCGCAGTCAAGACAGAAAACCATCCGTCACCACAAAAGAAGGCCCCCTTGCTGCCTCTGTGCTTTTGCGCCTGGCCTGCCCCACCTCTTCCCCTGTCCCTCGGTGATCACTAGATTATGCTCCACCTCTGCCGCCTCGGCATTTGTGAATGCTACATAAACAGAACCTTTGAGACCAAGCAGCTCCATTAGGCATACCACCCACCGGGCCCACCCAAGGTGCTGTGTGCCTCACCAGCTCATTGCTCTTCCTCTCCGAGTAACACCCCATTGTGTGGATGCACCAGAGATTTTCGACCGTTCACCTGGCGAAGGGTTTTTCCCAGAATTTGGCTATTGGGAATAAAGCTGCTCTGACCATGCACATACGTGGGTTTTCATGAACGTACATTTTCGTGTCTGGGGGAAGCGCTCAAGAGTGTGATGGCTGGATCGTGTTGTAAGTGCACGTTTAGTTGCGTAAGACACTGCCCAACCGTTTGCCAGAGCGCTTGCCCCTTTCGCACCTCCCGTAGCGGTAGGCCCGTCTGCTCGTAACCCAGCGGTGGGCTGGATGTTTCCACAGGCGGTGTTCGTTTTGTCTCTGTAGCTGGCAGCGCCGGCCAAATGCCCCTGGGCAGTTTCCCGGGGCTGCTGCCCCACCGTCCAGCTCACATTCTGTCACAGGAGCCTTTCTGTCCGAGCCTCACTCCTCTCCTCCCCCCCTTCTCCTCCAGACTGGCAACTCCTTGGGGTCAAAGATTATGTCTTCCTCGTGTAAACTCCAATTATTGGCACATGGCAGGTGCTACCTAAATACAGACGTTTGTTGTGTGGGAATAAAGTTCCACAACCTTTATCCAAAGGACGAAGAGAGAGCAGCACATTCAAAGGCCCAGAGGAGCGGTCCTGGGGCTCATGTGAGCCCCTAAAAGAGGTTCCCTGGGAACTGACTGCAAAGTAAAGCCAGGAAGGGGCAAGACTGAGGCCTGGGACAGGCCACGAGGATCCTCCCGGGACAGGCCGAGGAATTTGGGTTTAACATGGAAACATGCGGTAATCAGAAACCCAGGCGCATCCACCTGTCTCTTGAAATGGATCCGTTCCTATCTTCCAAGCCGTCCGGCGTGACCAATTAGCATAACCTAACACAATGCCTGGGCAGTTTTCCCGTGTGAAATTTAAAAAGCCAGAACATTAGGGATGGGTTACTCTCACCTATAAACATGAGAAGGGTTTCCGGATGCGAAAGTGACATCACTGGGAACGCCCTTCAAGGCCTGTCTAATGCAGGTGAAACTCAGAAAAGCTGTATCTGCCCTTCCCGCCTGCTCAGACAGGCCGGGGATGAAGGATGGACACCCCGACCCTGCGCTGGGGCCCCGGGGAACTGCGCAGGCATTTCCTAGACTTCCGATAAGAGGAGGAGAAATATCATCTGGAGGAAGCAAAACGTGCTCAAAATGACCCACAGAGTCACAGCAACACTTGGGTTAGGTGACCGAGAAAGCATCTGGCCAAGTACAACTACGATGGGGGTCTTTTTAAATTAAAAATGGAAGTCTCTTTGAATATCCTATAATCCAGCTTACTTCTCTCCCCAAGAAATTGAAGCATCTAATCTTTCACAGATGAATTGCCGAAGCGCTGCCACCGGCACTGTTTCAAACGAGAATTTGGCCAAGTTACCATCCAGAGTTTTGGACTTAGTCGGTGGCTGACGAGAATGTTAAGGAGACAGGGCGAACCGATTTGATCCTCTATGAACACGATCACAGTTACTTTGCAATGTATTTATCTTTTCTAATGATATTTCGTCAGAAATGTGAGGTGTCAAGACAGAGGCCCTTGGGAAACTCCTGTGACTGAATCCAGAGTCCCGGCTTTCTACTGTATACACCAAGATCATCTGCGGCACTGATAAATGAGTGTAAGCCCATACACAAGTGCTGATGCTTAAATAGGCAAAGTGCAATGACTGGCAAGAAGAAGATCTCAAACTCTAATTTGAAGTTTTGGTACAGTCACAGATTACAAAGTTAAAAACCGACTTTCGTATTTTCTGCAATGAGTATCTGAGATTTCACATCACCTCAGGGACACTGATTAGCACAGCTGTCCCAGGGGCCAGACACACACACACACACAAATACACACACACACACACACACACACACACACACACCGGAGGGTTTCCAACTAAACACGCCAACCATTTCCAAGAGGGAACAAGCCATTGTCTCTTGTCCTAAACTGACCGATCAGTCACTTAAATATTCAATCCCAAATGTAGCTGGCCACGGACTCCTGATAAATATAAATTGGATGAATTAAAGACTACTTTTTAAAAGCAGGTACAGTGTATGCCAGGAACTGATGGCATGCAACACACATGTACTGTGGACGTAACACACGCTCAGGTTGTTTATTGGTAAATGGGTGCAGTCCCAGTCTGAGATAGGTGAAGTGCATGAAAGACATTGCTAGTTTTCAAGCCAACAACACCCATAAGTAATCAAAGTGCGTACAATGTACGTGTGTGTTTTTCTCTCCCGTTACTGCCTGTATTCTGGCTGGGAAGGCCTGCCTTGACCACTTGACCTGCATTCACCATCACTCGGTGGCCCTCTGGTTCAAGCCCAGCACATCTGCCTCGTGTTTGGAAGCTCATCTCCACCCCAATCCCATCCCTCCAGTTACCTTAGGCCCAGCCTCTCACAATCTCCCAGCTGCTCCCAATCCCACCCTCAAATATTCTAGAAACTGTCTTTCCCCCACCTGCACCCTCCTGATGACTCCCTCTCGTGTCTTCCAAGTGCCTAATGTTTACCAGATGTGAGGGACGTTGTGGCATCTTCTTTTCTCCCCCTGTTGTGTGTGAACTCCAGAGCAGCCCTCCTGGAGGCCCCAGGTCAGGGTTCACTGCATCAACCCTGAGACAGCAGAGGCCTCGGTGATAAAAATCTCTGTAGCCCAGGAGGCAAACTGCTTCTTCCTCCCCATCCCTAGTCCTGTCATCCCCGGGGTCCCCTTAATCTTCACAGGGACCGTGGAGAGAAGACAAAGACAGGACTTCGTCAACCTCTAGGCTCCGTGCCAAGTGAGGGGAGAAGGAGGTAGGGGACAGGGACATCCCTCCACTCCCCCGGCACTTGCTTGGAATTGGGCACAAGTAAACCGGTGCTGCTCCACCACCCGCAGAACTCCAGCACCATCACCGCATCGACAAATTCTGCCTTTGAAGGATGACGATGCCAACGTGGAAACGCATCCAATGATAACCTCCCCGTGTAAATAGACCTTAAATACGAAATGCTTTATGGGTATTATCTCTTCTACATCCGCCCGATCTGAAGAGATGGGCTCTCTTGTTTCTTGTTGCACAGTTGAGGAAACAGGCTGAGAGATAAACGTGGTAGACCTGAGATGCAAACCTAGGTCATTTGGCCCCTAGAATCTGTGCTCTTGACCTTATCTCAAAATGGTGGCTACTCCTGAAATAAAGAATACGTGTGACATGCACAGGGAATTTGGGGGAAAAGTGTGGGTATAAATGTGAAACACATCATTTTACTCGTCATTCAGTGCATTGTCAATATTTCCTAGGGCTGAAACAGAAATTTCTTTCTTGAATGGTGACTTTCAAATAGCTCAGTTCACTGTCTTGCACATATTTCAGGAGCTGTATTGACTGCTGAGAGAGATACCAAGCAACTGCATTAAAATAATATAGATTCATTTGGTTATGGAATGAAAGAAAGACAGATACGGCCAAGACCTGGGTAAGGAGGTTGGAGGCAACAAAGCACCCCAAACCCACGCAGCCCTCCCCAGCGACCTAAGTGTGCCCAGCTGTACCACGGGAACCCCAGTCACCCCCAAGTGGTTAGATGCCTCTTTGAAGTGTAGCATTGTATATAAAAAAGTTAATTTGCCAGTTTTGCTTTTCATATTTAAGCAATCTCTTAGGCTTTTTGCGGGGAGGGGAAGAAGTCACTTAAGGATCAAAGACCAGCCAATGCTCGGATGAAGTGTGTGAGTGAAGAAGTGTGCATTGACATCCCTGGCGCACATATCCTTGAAGACACAGCACTTGTGTTCGAGGCCCCGGATTTCAGAGAAGGCTGGTACATCACTGGAAAGCCACGATGGAATCACAGAGCCCTCCCCCGACTTTCTTGCAGATAGAAGAACACAGCTCCTTTCATGGGAAACGCTACTTTACTAATTCCAGACAACATTAGGGTGCCTTATTTTCCAAATGGCAGCGGTTGCCTCGGTTCGTCCCATCCCATTTCCACCCCTTGGAAATGCAACATGCTCTCTTGGACACAACAGGCAAATGAGCAAAATAGAACCAGGGATGTGGAAATAAGGAACAAACTGACAGTGACCGGAAGGGAAGGGGGGAGGAGATAACTGGGAAAAGACGGGAAGGGTCTAGTCAACGAACACGTACAAAGTACTCAGGGTGATGGACAGCAGGGTGGGGACTGACTCAGGGAGCAGGGCGAGGGGCAAGGGGAGAGCAATGGGGGAATATTGGGGACAACTCTGATTGAACGACAATGAAAAAAATTACTGAGGGAAGGAAAGAAAGTACCCACAAAAATAATTTAAAAAAAGTAAATTAAAGATAAAAGGTGTTCTGAATTCTGTAGCTGTACGGCTCCACCCCCCCCCATTTCTGCCCTAAGTCACCCACCCTGGGGACAGTGCCTCCTTGTCTTTTCTGTTTTTGTAAAGAGTAAACTTTACGTTTTAGATAGAGACTTTCTCATACGCTCCATGCCCAGTTTCCCCTATTGTACACATCTTCCATGAAACAATTGGTGAACCGATACTGACACATTATTGTTTGGATTTCCTGAGTTTTCACCGAATTCACGTTTTCTGTTCCAGGATCTCGTCTAGGGCGCCAAAAGACGTTCACTCCCTCACCGAGTCTCCCTGCACCCCTCTGGGCCGTGGCAGTTTCTCAGGCTTTTCCTGTTGTTGGTGACTGGTGGTTTTGAAGAATGGTATTTTGTACAATGGTCTTCAGCTGGGATTGGTCTGAGGCCTTACTCATCACTAGACTGAAATAATGAGTTTTTCCGAGAGGAAGGCTATAGAGGTACAATACCATCCTCCTCACATCAGATCAAGGTCCCATGCTGTTAATACGACACCACTGTGGGAGCGGACCTTGGTCACCTGGCTGAGGTCATGCGTGTCAGGTTTCCCCACTGGGAAGTTACCCCCCACTCTCCCTCTGTGTCACACACTTTGGAGGAAGTCGCTGTGTGCAGCGCACACTTAAAGACGAGAGTTTTCTAACACCTCTTTGAGGCAGTGTCTGTCTAAAATTATTTAAATTCTTTTACCAGGGCAATTTGTTTGCTATTCCTATTTATTTATTCAATCATTTATTTGTATCAGAATGGACTCATGGATATTTATTTCATACTTTGGGTTATAATCCAATATTAGCTTATTCATTTTCTTGCTCAAATTCTTCCAGATTTAGCCATGACAAGCTCTTTCATTTGGCCCCAGTGTCCCTTGACACCATCGTCACTGTTGTTCCTTTTTTCTTTTTTTTCCCCTCCTTTCTTCCTCCCTCCTTGCCTCCCTTCCCTGGCTAGTGTACAGTGACAGCACGTGGGCACAGATGGAATCCCCTCGCTGAGTGTGGGCTGCCCATACCCTGACCATGAGTCAGACAAAACCCTGCGTCGTGGGCTAGGGTAGTCAATTACACATTTGTTGTTATGACCCTAAACACAGGAGGAATATGGAAAGAATTCAAACCTAATGGAGGCCATATGGATTTGTTGAATCAATTCACGTGGCTCAGCCCCCTGCCCCGGGAGTGCAGGCTTCTGGAGTACCCGGAGCGCAAGGAAACCAGCAGCCACAGGGCAGAGCGGGGCTGAGTTTCAGAGACAAGATTCCCATCGCTGTCCGGACAAGGGGCTTCCCTTGTTGTCACAAACCTCAATCCAATGAGCAAATGCCCCCGGAAAGGCCGGAGGAAGTGACCCTCAAATGTTGACATATTTTCCTCGGCAGATGAGCGTCTTCTAGCTGCAGAAATCAGCGTTCAGTACGGAAATGTTTTAGAGGACAGAATCCAAATGTTATCACTTCTTTGTTTTTTTTTTTTTTTTTTGAGATAATTAAGTTCATGCATTTATTTGATTCAACAGTAAGATTAGTTAATGTTATTTCTAACACTGACATTGAAATAATGATCTTTTCATAAGTATATATTGCAATATTTAAATTCAATTTCATAAAGAAAAATTTTTGAATATATAGGAATTAGAAAAGGTAACCATGAGGTGATATATGTGCAAATTACAGAAATAGATGCAATGGTTATCACTTCTTTGATAGAAGCTTTGTGCAGTATAAATGTTTATGAGCTATGTGAGTGTTTCACACCAGATCTGTAATTCTAATTTTAGTGTATAATTGAGTAATTGACTTAGACAAGTGATAATGGGTAGAACTCTTGTTGAGGTTAGATGCAATAATGTAACATTTAAAAAATCATAGCAATAACTAAATTTACTTGTAAGTTTATTTGATTTATAAAAATTATTTGTATCCCTAGAAAGCTTTTATCAGTCAGATAATTGGAGTACCTAAAAAGCTTATCAAATATATTTAATTTATAAATACAGTTTAATCTGCCAAGATGAAAAATGAACTAAATTTATAGATGGGACTCATCATTACTCAAAAAAATCCCTTAAAAGAACTCGTTCAAATTTGCTAGATTCATCTAGAGAATAATAAAATTTGTGAGCTGAACTAAAAGTTAAAGGAATGTACAGTGTTTCTGCACTTACGACTTTAATAAATGGTCATATTCATTTTTAAAGCCAGAGTAGTATTTAAAATAATTTGTTCTTTACTCAAGTAGCTGAGGGCAAGAAAACTAAACGCTCAAATCCGAGGAAGTAAATAAAGATCATCTATAACGCAACCGCAGAAGGCCAATCCAATCCAGTGTTTGCTGACCGTGTTCTTAATGGCACTCTGCGCACAGGCACACGTGCGCACAGGCGCACACACGTACTTTTACGTAAAGTGAAACACCCAGCCTCTGCTGCCCATTCGATTAGGGACCTTCCTGCCCCTCGGCCCTACTTTTCGCTGCCTCTCTGCACATGCACACAAACTCCCTGCTCCCCGGGTGAGGAGGCTTGGAGGCGGACTCCCTCATAACCTCGTGTACGTCTTTTCCCATTTTTCTCTGTGACCATATAATCCTGGGCACACGCACACGTGTGCACGATGCATGGTGTCAGTTGTTCTGGTCCCAGTCTATTTAACAAAGGAGTATTTCCTACACGTGTTTCTCTGCATATTACTTTTCTCATGCAGCAAAAACTCACGGCCGTTGCAAGTACAGCTGGCATAGCTCTGATTCCTTCTGACCCATGGCTAGGTAACACTTCTTGCACCCTAGGGTGCGTCTAGGCTGCGGTAACATCGGACGGCCTCAGGTAAAGGCTGTGCATGCTTCTCTTGGCCACTGTGTGAGCCCCTACAACCTCCTGGTCTGTCTAGCTCTTCATGCCTCAGTCTCAGCTCCCAGACCGAAGAGGGCTGTGTCCCTTCTTAGCCAGAAGGCCCCGTACTCAGGCACTGCAGCGAGGAAACGGTCCTTGTCCAAAGCCAACCTGCAGGGCTGGGGAGACCTGAAGGTGTCCATGGTCACATAACACCGCATTTTTAAAATATCTTTTTGGTTTATTTCTTCCCCTGGTAGGTATGGAGTAATTATTTTTTAGATGACTTGGTGTTGGGAGTCAAGGCAAATTAAGCTATCCTGCTAAGGACAGGTGAGTTTTAAAGAGGGTGGAGTTTGAACTTGTGCAGCTCGGAGGTCGATCCAGCCTATGATATACGGACAGCTCTGTGGCTTTGGGCCAACTGACGAACATCTCTGAGCCACAGTTTCTTTATCTGTAAAATGGAGATCACGGTCACATCTACCTTAAAGGCTGATGAAAGGATAAAGGAAATTACACCAGCAGAGTGTCAAGAAGTCTAAACCTTGAACCCGGCTGCCCACGTTTCCTGTCCAGATTCTGGAAACAGCTTCTCAAGGGGCAGGTATTCCAAGCCTGGAGCCCAGGGTCTGACTCCACATCTGATGAACGAATCAGTCACCATGTGCTTCCCAAAGCGCCCACACTGAAGAGCATCTGAGCTTCAGCACCTTCCCACCAGGATACCCCGTCACCTGAGCCCATGGCTTGTTGGTCCTTTCCTGTTTCGATGAGTTTCCGAGGGTGTAGGCTAGTTTATCCTTCCGTTCTTGCACAGAACTTCCACTGCTTCCTCAGGGCATCATTTCAGTGGGATACATGTGCGGAGTAAGAATCCAGGCCACGGTTGCCTTTGGCCGAAGTAATGAAACGCCCAGCCCATTGGGGACACAACACAGATTGGGACCCCCGGAAAGGGAGACCTACATCCTCACTGTTTTGTACAAGCCCAGTGGCCTCGTACAAAAGTTCTCAGAGCATCAGCTTCTCATCTTTGAAGTGAGGTTAATAACATACCCAGTCGCACTGACGGAGTCACTAAGCTAACATTATAAGCAGCTTGGGAGAATGGCGGGTGCACAGCAAGTGCTAAATCGGCGTCTACTGAGTCACAGATCGCTGAATCACAGGGGCTCTATCTACTTCACGGTGTCCGACTGGGCATGGCCACCAGGGTCAGCTGGGCTGGGTGTGTGGGGAGACCTGGGCGGAAGCCATTATTAAATTGCCGACATTGACCTTCTCACAACTGAACGACTGTCCTCCAACTCTCCCGACAACTCCTGGAGCCGAGGCGCCCCAGTGCCCACCACTCACCCTCGGAGCTACCCCGTCGTCTGCTGCATGAGGGCTGCTTAGCCAGGGTTTGCTGGGAACAGGTGTTGTAAAAATGCTGCGGGGCTGGACTACTCTTCTATCTCTTCTGCGGCAGGTTGCCACAGACTTAGGGACTTAGAACGATGCTAAGGTATTCTCGGAGCACCTGCGCTTCCAGGGTCTGGAGGCCGCCTGCGCTCCCTGGCTTGTGGCCCCCCTCCATCTTCAAAACCCACACCTCCCACCTCTGGTTCCATTGTCGCATCTCTGTTTTTGACTTTGACCCTCTTATCTCTCTCTTCTAAAGACCCCTGTGACGACATTGGCCCTGCCTGGATAATCCAGAATAGTCTCTCCATACCTGAACCCCTGACTTAGTCAGAGCAGTAGGGTTGTGCTGCCCTGCAAGGAGCCCCAACTTCACCCAGCCTCCAGAGAGTCCACAGAGCAACCGAATACATGGGGAAAGACTTGGACATTTGAGATACTTTAATTGCGACCTTGCATGCTCTTGTACTGTCTTTTTAAAAAATGTATTCAGTATTTGTCTCATACCTGTTGATTTCAGGGGTGCATCTGTAGGGGCCTGTCTGTTTGGGACACCCCGTTTACTGTCACCAGGTCCTTGCAGAAACTGTGGGCAAGGAGGGTGAATCCGCTGCAAACCCCCTACACCGTATGCTGTGGAGCGAATGTTTGTGCCCTCTCAAAATTCTCATGTTGAACTCCTAACCCCCAAGGGCATACACAGTATTTGGAGAGAGGTGCTTTTAGGATGTCAAGGTTAAATGGGGTCATAAAAAAGATGGGGTTCTGAACTAATAGGACTGGTGGCCTTATAGGAAGACTCTCTCACTCCCCCGCCCTCTCTCCATCTCTCGCCTGCCCCATCATGTGCACCAGAAAAGGCCTTGGGAAGACCAAGCGTGGAAACAGGCCTCTGCAGACCAGGAAGGAAGGTCTCCCCAGGAATCAGGCGGCCAGTACCTTGATGTTGAACTTCCGCCCTCCAGAACCATGAGAAGAAAGTGTCTCTAGTTCGAGCCACTGGCCTATGTTACTGTGTTAGGGCAGCCTGAGCAGACTAATGCACTTGTAGCAGCTCAGACTTTAATTTGCACCCCAACCACCTGGGCATCTTGACAGAACACCAATTGCTGGGTGCCAGAAGAATTTGGAGATCCCAATGATACGGACGCTGTGGGTCCCCAGACCCCACTTTGGGCGGCACTGACATACGCAACCACATGGGGGAGCCTTCGGGATTCAGACTCAACCCAAGCAGTGGAAGCTAGCCACCTCCATGTTCACGACCTCAGCCAAGGTCTCTATCTTCATTCGCCACCCCACCTGCCCCAGGGAGACGTCAATCTCCTACGACGGTCAGTCTTACGGGTCAACCGGACTCATAGTAAACAGTGCCCAGATTACACATCATCTCTGGGTGTGTCTGGGAGGGTGTTTCTGAATGAAAAGAGCGTTGCCTCAGTGGACTCAGTACATCGCTGCCCCCCTCCAACGTGGGGGGGGCATCGCCCCCAACCCCGAGAGCCTGACGAGAACAGAAAGGTGCAGGCAGGAGCAACCTGCCCCCTTTGCCCCTCGGACGAGGCATCTTTGCCACAGCATCTTTGCCGTAGACACTTGCCCCGTGCAGCGAATGGGCCGTCAGGCGATTCTGCTGTGCAAAAGACTAAATAACTGGTTGATGAGACAAAAACCCCAGGTTTCCATTTTTTTTTTTTTTTTTGGTTTCTTTAGTTTCATTTTTCCATTGACAAATCAATCAATCACCATAAGAAAGGAGAAAATAACTGGTTGACTGGTTTTCATTTATTTATTTTTTTTGGTTTTATTTCTCCGTTGATGAGTCAACGGCCTCTGGCTGACTTCAAGAATTGAAGTGGTCAGTTGGGTTTCATTTCTCCACAGACGAGGTTCCCACAGTTACCCCCATTTTAATGTTATATGTAAATCCCAGCCAGCCCTCCTAACAGTCTCCAAAGTGATGAGTCGGCGTATCAGTGGAGGTAATGGACTTCAAATACTTGGCGTTTCTTCCAGTTGACAACGATTTGCCCCAAGAGTTGGTTTCTTATTTTGAAACAAACTGCAGTGGAGGGGAAAGCAAGGCGGAGGGCTCTCTTTGAGGGCCGAGAGCCGAACCCACATTTTCTACCAAAGACGTGCGCTTGTACGACCAACGCAATACAAGCAGTTACTTACTCAGCGTTGCCCTGAATCTGCACGCATTTTAAATGCGGTCAAGTAGGTTGTATTTTGCAACACAGTCTTTAAATTTATGTGCTTTTTAATGACCTTTTTTTTGTGATTTCATCTTTTTCCATAGCACAATTGCCTTATGACCAATTCATTGTGTGGCGAAAGTGCTTGTGACAAAGATGTCCACGGCAAAGATGCTTCCGGTGAAAATACCGAACATATCTCTCCATCTCTGTCACTGTCTGCCTCTTTCTCTAGTTCTGTCCCTGAACCCACCTCCTGCGGGTTCCGTTTCTCTGGAGAACACAGACGCAGCTCCCTAACTCTGTCCATGCAGGCGATCAGCTTGCTAATGATCTTTCGGCTCCGAACATTCAGCATTACCTGCAACGGCTCCCTCTTGGTAAACACGAAGGGGGTCGCGCATGCTCAGGGTCTGGCCCTGGGCTGGACAGGGCGTGCCCTCCGCAGGGACCACCTGCTCTCTTTCCTCTCTGCCCGTCCAGTTGCTGCCAGGCCTACGGACGCTCCCCCTGACAGCTCTTGCCCTTCCCTCCCCTCCCCTCCCCCGGTCTCTTTACCTGCGGTTAGCAGCCGCTCATCGCCCTGCGTCTAGGCTACTGGAACGGCCTCCTTCCTGGCTTTCTGCCTCCACTTCTATTCCACTCACTCCACCCATTCCGCTCCATCTCGCCCGTGGGTAGATGTTCCTGCTTTTCTGTGAACACCTCTCTGGTTATAGTTTCTCTGCTTTCGATAGCACCCCATTTCTTCCATAATTTGACAGTAAATTACACGTGCTTCTTCTCCAGCTAAAATATCGTACGCTTCCTGGCCTCTGGGTTTTCGTTCAAGCTGTTCCCAATGTCAGGAGCCCCCTCCTCCCCCCCCTCCGTTTCTCTGCTCATCACTACTGCATGCACTCAGCCTGCAGCTCCCGTGCCACCTCCTCTATGCAGCCACCTTTGGTTGCCTCACATACAAGTGGTGGCTTCGCCCTCTCAATTTCCGTAGCAGATGGCCAGCATGATACACGTGACCCCTGTAACACATGTCCCAGCTCCCCTTTTGACAAGGTATTGGCAGCCCCCCAGCAGAGCTGAGCTCTTCAGCTGCAGAGACACAGACGACCCCATCGGGATTCAGCACATCTTGTGCACAGCCCATGGCGCTCTGTTCGAGGGATTCCTGAGAATTGGGGGCTGCTTGTTACTGGGCATAACCTCTTTATCTGAACCAGTCCAGGCCCTCCGGGTCTCTCTTTCTCGATGCTCAGTTTTATCTCTGCCGCCTCTTCCAGCCATAACCGAGTGCCGCTCCCCCGACCTCTGTCCTTGATGGTGACACTGTATGACCAACATTAGTTCAGTAACCCAACAGGACGCCCTGGGTTTGAGGTTCCCTGCTGGGCTCCCTACCCCAGCAGGGGGTCCTCCTGTGTCTGAATGTCCTTGCATGTTCATGCTGACTCGGGACACCGAAGCTCAGGGAGCAAGGACTTCCTGCAACAGTCTTGTTACACTTCACAGTTCAGACTTAAGGAAATGAGCAAATCATAGAGAAAGAGAAAAAAAAGTGGGACTTTTTTTTTTTTTTTGAGGAAAAACAAGTCTTCAGGGGAGGGCTTTGGGGGTTGAACACTGAGTTGGCTTGTTTTGCTTTGGTCAAGGAACATGGGACTCAAAGGCATTCACCCAATTTTTAATGTACTTCCTGTTCTTTTTTAACAAGTCAAAGGCAGTGAAGAAGAAAAGAAACAAGCATGTTTACAAGGCTAGTTTCACACACATTACCTGTGAAAAGTCTACAAAATTCAGTAATTTGCAGGGCTCAATGTAACACGAAAACGCAGAGTCCCCCTGCCTCCATCCCCACTCAAAACTTCCGATGGGTCTCCAGACAGCACAGCACGAACCCCAGCATGGGCCTCCCTGGCACTAGGGCCGCCGTGGCCGCCCTGGCCGCTCCCCGGGGAGCTGCCCTGTCTGTGACAGGAAAGCCTTTCAGGACTCTAGAATCTGTGTTGCTCTTGCGCACCTCGTTCCTGCATTATATTCCCTGACCTTGGGGAGTGCGGGGCTAATGGCAGCTGAGTTAGATCAGCATCTCTGGAGCAGAAAGGAGTAAGGCAAAGAAAGAGAGGAACTCGCTTTCCAGGAGCCACCATCACCTGTCATCGTGTTAATCCCCCCCGTGTCGCAGAGGGGGCCCGTCGTGACAGCGCTCTAGCCGGGAGGGAGCCCTGGGAGGTCTACCTTGCACTCCCCTTGTGTGGTGTTCATTCCAGACCTGCCAATTCCAGAACGCACAGCTAATGGAAAGCAGGAAACACGCACCTCCACGCCCAAACGGACTCTTCTCTTCACAGTTGGACAACTCGGGGAAGAGACCTCTTCTCAACCCGCACGCTGCCATGTGGAGGCTGAGCGCTCTCCCGCAGCCGTCCCGCAGCCTACGTCTTCTGTCCCACAGGCTGAGCCCAGCAGTTACCGGAATTCACAGTTGTGCTGCCTCCGACTCTTCCATTTCATCATTATTTAAGCCCCTGTGCCTGTTTTGCATTTTTTTTTTTGTATTTTTTTTATGATCCAGACCTGAGAGGTCTCAGAGATAGATTCCACAGGAATGGGGTGATGGACAAAAGCTGCTGAAGATGTTCCCCACCAAAGCGAGGGGAGCAGGAGCTGCAGGTAGGAGCCATACTCAGGTTGGGGTGCCAGGAGCGGGAGAGGTGAGGCAGAAAAGCCGCAGAAGTGATCAGACGTGTCTCAGTTGTCTCTAGCAGCCAGGGCTGGGTGGAAGGCAGCGATGATTTAAAAAGCAAGCAAGCAAGCTCAGCGAGGCCATGGTCTGCACGCATGAGGGTTTGGCATGCAGCGCCGGCAATTAGTGGACGAGGCCGAGCTCATTTCCGCTGATTGATGGCTGAGGGCTTGACCTCATGGAGAGCCTGGCAAGAGTTAAGAATCCAGACGAAGAAAACGAAGAGGAAGGCAAAGGGCTGAACCGAGACCCACCAGCTCCCCGGAAGCCACTCATCTGCCCTGATGCAACAGGTGCGGCGTTGTTCTCAAGACAGGGAGCAGCCACGGAAGAGCCAGGAGAGGAAACTGACAAAGGACCCCTCCAGTGACTTTCAGAGCCGTTGATCGGTGCTTGTGCCTTGTGGCTGCTGCCGCCTGCCGGGCTGATGACACATGACAGGTGATTCAAGTGCTCGTCCTTACATCAAAGCTGTGCGGCTGGTCCAAGAGGCAGCAAGCAGCCCAGGGGGCTTGCTCATCCCTCCTAGTTGGGGGGTCTCATTAGGACAATAAGGGGACTGTTACTGCCACAAGAGTTAGTCCTTCCATCTGGGGTTTTCTCATGTTTGCGGGATTTACCTAAGCTCCTCCTGGGTGTGTGAGCCGAAGGAGGACTGGGGTGTGGCCCAAGCCACCGCAGCATGCTGGCATTAGCATGGCCTTTGAGGACCCTCCCCCTCCTCCCCTCCTGCAGGGACACCCTGGGACTTCCTCTGCAGAAGGAAGGGACGGGGTGAGGTCCCTTCCCACTGGGGAGTCAAGACTTCCGGGATGCAGGGTCCACAGCTTTGTGAACGAAGACACGCAGGGTGAGACGGGAACCCTCTTAGCTTCCTGAATGCTGGGAACTAAGTTTGGGAAGCCCAGATTTGAGGACATCGTGATCTTGTAGGGACCCCTGGTAGCTCTCTGCAGCCAGAGGAGAAGGAGGGCACTGCCTCTGCCACCATGCGGAGACGGAGGCGGGAGGTGGGCAGCCCAGAGGGAAAGAGTCCTCGAGGCACATCGCCTGCCTTGGTGCATGAACCCCATGCCGGCACTGGCGCTCGAGCAGGAGCTCCCCATGCCTGTGTCGGGGTGGCCCTCTGAGCCAGGCTGCTGGGTGTGGTCCCTGGAGGGTGCAGGCCCGCCTGGGGGGGCTGCGGTCTCCTCATGGACCTTCTCCTTGTGCTGTGTTTGCAGAGATTCTGCTCACAGTGACCTTGACTTCATGACCTTTGAATTGCCATCGGAGACTACGTGTGTCCTGGTCTGGGAACTGCAATTCCAGGGCTCGGGCAAGTGGAACTCTCTAGGAGAGGCCGGGCATTCCTGCACCCCGCTGTGAGCTTCCTCTGTGCTGCACCTGGGAACCCCAATGTTCGCCTTGGGGTCTGTGGCATCACTGAAAATTTCCTACAGGGCTGGTGGTGTTTGAAAGGAGAGTCAGAGGTGGGAATTTGGAGTGTAGGAAAAGGGAGCCAATCGCCATGGTTACTGCATTCCAGGGTGTGGGGGCAGGAGTGAAAAATACGAGGAGACAGTAGGTCCACGGAGCTACGTGAGCTGGAAATGATTTTAAGTTAGCTCACCGCACCTTTTGTAGCTTGTTTATATTTGTTTTAAAATTCCATGCTCCTGGTGGACAGATGTGTTGGATGGCCTGCTAATGTAGCATGAAATGCAGGCATTGTACATTTCCTCGGGAGGATCCAACCCAGAATTCCTGAACCCCCCGACGGCCTTGCCGTGGCCTCCTTTGATCTCCGTTGCTAATCAGTGAAAGGGCAATACTCGTGCCGAAGTGTCAGTGAGGGCTCCGTGACGGCTGCTATGTGGCTTCCGGTTGGGCTGACGTCCCGCCCTCTTGCTAATGAGATCATTTGAAAGATTGCTGACATGCTCTGTCCATGCAGGCTGCCAGGGGTCATTAAGCGCTGCTTCAGAGAAGGGCTATGTTGGTACATCCAAGACTTGAACGGTTAATGAGTGAGGGGTTGGGATGGGAGCCTTACCTGCCCCAGTGTGTCCCAAACTCTGTCTTCCCTGGCACCCTTCCCTGTATCCCAGGCCAGCTCCAGGGACTGCTGAGACCCCTGACCCACACCCTGTGACATCCTGCAAAGGCAGTGCCAGGCTCTCTGCAGGTTGCTGGGCTCCCACATCCTTGCTCTGGACCATCCTGCTGTCCTTGGTTCTGTCATCAGTGAAATACGGTGCAGAAGCTAGGCTGTTGGGAGAACTTGGTGATTGAAAGGACCAGAGGCCAAAACTGGCCACCACGGACAGGGTTAAATGGACACAGGGCCAGCCATGTGACGGAGAGTGTGGACCACTAACAAGCAGGTAGCAGAAGAACACGGAGTGACAGAAAACTGTGGAGAACAGGTAGATCGGAATAAAGGGTGGGTTATTCAAGAGTGAGCTCAGATGCTTCTCGTCATAGACAAGTGTGCGAGCACATATCAGCAGAGAGAGAAAACAGACCGCAGGAGATTTACCAATATGTTTGTGCATTTCTTTTTGGCAGGGAGATGTTTCCCAACACCCTGAGGTGCCCTTCCACACGGGGCCAGCTCTACCAGTGTGACACTCCTTACCTCTTCCTGCTGCCACCCTTGTTTCCACTCACAGAGGAGGGAGAGACTTTACTTGACAGTGAGCTTTGAAACAGGCATATACTGCTCTGCCCTTTCCTCTACTTTTTGGGGGGGAGTTGGCAGCCCCTAAGAAGCATGTGAGTTGTGGCGGGCAGACTTGTGGGTGATCCTGCCTCCGGCATTCATGCCCTCGTGGAATCCCTTCCTCTTCAGTGCGAACAGGGCCTGGCACACATGATGGGCTGTCACCCCCTGGACTAGGTGACATGAAAGTCTAGCTTCCACCTTGCAGCTCTCTCTCCTGCCTTCCCCGTTTGTGTGTTCGGTGAAGCAAGCTGTCAGGCTGGAGTCACCCTCATTGTAAGGATCAAGGTGTCACCTCCAGGTAGGGTCAGGAAACAAAAGAGATGAGAATCTCTGGCAGATGCTCCTATTAAGAATAAAATCTATTCTAAAAATATCACTGGAGATCTCTTCTTACATTTCAATGTCTAAAACTGTGTCTCACACCCATCCTTAAACCAATTATATTAGAAGGGGGCAGGCTGTCCTTGGTTGGTTCCAACTACAGTTCATTTCCACCGGTTATGGAATTAGAGTCGAGAATACGGAAGGAGACAGATTAGGACTCATCCACTGGAGCAGGTGAGCTAGCTTGCGGTGAGCCTCTGTCAAACACAAGAGTCTGCGGAAGATCTCTGTTATCACTTAGTGTTCTAGGGCCGCTGTCACAAAGCACCACCAACTAGGTCATTCAAAGAACAGGAATTTATTGTATCACAGTTTTGGAGGCTGGAAGCCTGAAATCCAAGTGTTGGTAGGGCCATGCTCCCTCTGAAGACTCTGGAGGAGCGTCCCTCCTTGCCTCTTCCAGCCTCCCCTGGCTCCTGGCAGACTGACTCCAGTCTCTGTCTACATGTGGCTCTGTTCCCTCTGTCTGTGTCCCAATTCCCCCCTTTTCTAAGGCCACCGGTCATGTTGGATTAGGCAGAAAAACTGCATCTGTATTAGTTATATCTGCAAGGACCCTCGTTCCAAATAAGGTCACGTTCTGAGATACTCATATTAAAGCTTCAACATATGAGTCCTGGGGGCATGCAATTTAACACTGAGCACTGAGAGAGGGGAGAGATTGAAACTGGCGTCAGTAACACATTGCAGTTGCTAGATTAGCCCTTCCATTTCAAAATTCCTTATTAACCCCAGAGAATCTCTAGCTGGTGGAATTTCCGGCTCACTGAAGAAGTGAAATGCAAATGTTTAGATGGAGTATAAGATATTCTACCTGGAAGGAGCCATGAGCCAGCCACCAGTCACCAGTCACCAGTCACCAGCACTACCCATCATTTACCAGCCACCAGCCATCAGCAATTGTGCATCATCTACATGCATCATCCACCATCCACCAACCATCACCCGCCATCCACCAACCATCATCCACCATCCACCAACCATCATGCACCATCCACCATCCACCGACCATCATCCACCATCCACCAACCATCATGCACCATCCACCATCCACCAACCATCATCCACCATCCACCAACCATCATGCACCATCCACCATCCACCAACCATCATCCACCATCCACCAACCATCATGCATCATCCACCATCCACCAACCATCATGCAACACCCACCATCCACCAACCATCATGCACCATCCACCAACCATCATCCACCATCCACCAACCATCATCCACCATCCACCAACCATCATGCACCATCCACCATCCACCAACCATCATCCACCATCCACCAACCATCATGCAACACCCACCATCCACCAACCATCATGCACCATCCACCATCCACCAACCATCATGCATCATCCACCATCCACCAACCATCATGCATCATCCACCATCCACCAACCATCATCCACCATCCACCATCCACCAACCATCATGCATCATCCACCACCCACCAACCACCAACCATCATCCACCACCCATCACAAACGATCTACCTGTACCATCAGCATTACAGCTGTTGAGAGGCTTCCACCCGCTGACAGTGGCCCTCTGCGGGTTCCTATGCTTACTTTGCCATGCTTCTTCCCATCCCTACTTATGCACCCACCCAGCCATCCCCACGAAAACTACAGATATTTTTGACTCAGGACTTCAGCATGGAATGGTGAGGGCTACGGGAGTGTGCATATGTGTAGGACAAGCTGCGGTGGGGGCTGGTGGACTGTGCAGTTATGAAAATGCGTAAACTGGGCGTTTTGAACCAGGGACACATCATTTTCTATTATAGGCACTGATTTGTCTTGTTTGAGGTGTCTTAAACTGTAATTTAGAAATGATGATAATAATATCAACAACCTCAACCTCATCAATAGCTATTTTTAGTCTATAATTGCCATAAGTCAGGCATTTTGCTAAGCGATTAAATGTGGTGGCCAAATACCTGCGCAGGAGCAAAGCTGCCCCAGTAGCTGGGGAGGGGGTGCATTAGATTCCAACAGTAACTGCCCCCAGGGAAGCACTGCTCCCATCTGATACGGGAGGGAGGTGTTCTTACCCTGCACGAGGGGGTCGGAAAGGACTTGGGCAGGGCAGCTGACCGAGGAAGAGCTGCTGGCGCACCTCGGGCCATGGATCCATACAGAAATCAGTGTCCCTGGTAAGACCCAAGCTCAGACCAGCCAGTGGCAGAAAGGGGGTGGGGGGAAGGATGTGATTTTGGCACCTGGGACAAATGTCAGGAAGGGCTCATCCACTTGATAGATCCAGCAGTTTGGGGAACTACTTTCTTACCACAAAAGATATGCTCCCCAGACCCCAACAGGCCCCTGGCCTGTGGGAAAAAGGCTTCCGCAACCCCTGGGGGGTCTGGGGTGCGGGGTGCAGTGTTACCACCAGGGGCCAGATTGGCTTGAACGCAGAGGCCAGACCCTCTGTCTTTCCTCCCAAGGGTCCTGAACATGGTGTAATGTGTTGAATCCCCATTCCTGTGATAAGTTTTGGTAAAAAAGAAAACGGAATTGAGATAACAAGTACAATCAGAAACGAGATGACCGATAAAACTGGAAGGATTGGCCCTGATTAGTTTTCTATCTCATTGATTGCTTGGCCTGACCATTCACTTTGAACTTGATTGCTTGGTCTTTTCTCTGCTCACAGGGTCCTCATGTCTTAATCCAAAAACGTTGCATCGCTCTGTTATTGGAGGTGTGGGTTTCGAAAGCGTTGGAGTAATGGTGAGGAATTCCCACCTGGGAGACCCGATGTGCAGTTCCCAGCATCGCCAGCAGCATGCGCTGTGGGCAGAGCTGAGGGAGAGAACCCAGCACCCACCCCGCTGGGAGCTCAGGGTCTCACCTGAGAGGCGGCCTTCATTTCCTGACCGCACCCGATCAGGCAGGAAGTTCTCTGCTACTGAATTGAGAAATATTTGTATCCTATTTTTTTTGAAATGAGTTCTAGAAAAGGGAGCCGACTTCACATTTTTACTCAACAGAGTGCCATTTCCTTTCTCTCGGTTTCTTTTTTCAGTTTGAAATCCCCAAACACGTCATTGGTTTTCTCCTACTCATTGATTTTCTTACACTGTGTGTGGGGGTTGGAAAGGACTTGGGCAGGGTTCGGAAAAGACGCCGGCCCTCAGAGTTCCCAAAGGCGCCACGCGTGTGCGTCCGCCTCACGCGGGCGACACGTGTGCGTCCCTGTGGGTCTGGGAAGTGCTGTCTCCTCTTCCTGCTTCCTGTCCTATGACCTGTTCGTTCTCGTCTTCAGAACGGTTTTCTGTGCGTTGCACCATCAGCGTTTACGTTTTCTCTTTCTCTCCGAGCACCAGGACCTCCCCATTCGTGCGTCGGAGTACGCACGCACAGAGCTTTCTGTTTCAGAGCGTGTTCCCACATGCTGTGCATCCGACGTTCGTGATCACCAGTGAGGCAGGTGTGGGTTTGTCCTTAGCTCACGGGCTCAGAGAGGGAAAGTGGTTGGTCCCAAATCAGTGACCAGAAGTGGTGGAACCAGGAGCACCAAGTCCCTTTGGGGGCCACCCCGGAGCCTGGGCCCCTTGTTGGCCACACCCCTAACCCCTCTCCGTGTCAGCCTCATTTAGCTTAGAGGACACCCCTGATTTTCACCGGGAAGGTACTGTCCCTTTTATACCCCCAATAGCTGTTTTTGTTTGGGGGCTCCCGCTTAAAAGTTGTTGAAACAGCAGTAACCATGTCAGAGTAGCCTTGTTACCATTTTCGGGTAAGAAATTTCCACAACGTGGAGAAATCCTTCGGGGTGTGAAGGATTGTAATCGGCTGCGAAGGTACAAAGTGGGGCACCTCTGTCCCTTCCTAGCGGCTCCAGGCAACGCTTTACTCGGCAGTTGGCCAGCGGTGCTCCCGTTCGGTCATCATCCTGCCCCGCGGCATTTTGAATACGGTTGGTTTGTGACGGTTCTTCTGTGTTTGTGCGGAACGAGGGGGGTGTGTGCGCGCGCATGAGTGCGCGTCCATGTCGTTCTTGGGGCCATCGAGAGATCACGGTAAAGGATAATGAGACGATAGTTCTTCTTCTTCCTGCTGCTTGCCGGGAAGGCGTGTGGGCTTGGCGTGTGCTCACTGTGAATGCACGTTTGTATGTGGAGGACGTGTGCGTGTCTGCAGCGTGATGCACCCTCTCTATGATCTGCATAAAACAATAAAACGTTAAGGAAATTGCGCCTGATGTGTGCCTGGTTCGGGTCAGATATACGCTCAGAGTCTCCCCGGCTACAATGCCAGGTACAATCCTGTCGCCACCTACAGGGACACGAATCCACTGGGTCTGCTGCCAGGGGACAGGTCAGCGCGGCCAGGGCGCGGGCTGCACCCCCATCCGGCTCCCAGCTCCAACTTCCTGCGCATGAAGCAGGCCCGGGCCCCCAGGAGGCTACTCCCCTTCGTTCCTCCGGCTGCCTCAGTGAGCTCCTTTGTACACGCCCAACGGCTGAACAAACCCACAGAGGACAAGCAGAAGTTATCCTCGCGTTCGCTTGTTTTTTAAGTGATACCATTTGAGCAACAAATACATTCACTGTATACCTATCTTCATGCTTTTATATCTTACTTAAATTATCTTTTGCCTTTCAGAATTTAATTATCAATTTAAAGGGTTAAAAATACCAGATGCTTGAAGCTGAAATGATCTACAAAGCCATCCCAGAGGTATTAAAAGAAGTGGTGTAAGTTACATAAAAATGCCCCTCAGCTAACACTTCGCATGGTTTGAGAAGACCTAACATTGGCCGACCTAAGGACCATTTCTCTTTGAGCTACGCTCAATGTAAACGCTTCCCTCCCTGAACCCCTGCGTGCGCCGGGTACCACGTTCACCCAGGGTGCCCCCCCACCTGCCTTAGGTCTTTTAATTTCTCCCATCTGCTCCCTCTGTTGCCCCTCCCTGAAGTGCCTCGTTCTACCTGCAACACTTCTACCTTCTGAAACGCACCGTGTCCTTCGGGACTGAACTCAGATGGCAAGGGTTTTCATTCTGAAGTCACCGATTCTACAAACAGGTATAAATGCACTCTCGTCACGCACCCCCAGAGTTCGGTCCTCTATTCTGACCCTAGGGCACGCTGCTGGGCAGCAGCGGTCCACACCCCCACCCGATGGCCCCAGGGCGGAGAACGCTTGCTGAGGGCGAGGTCATCTTGGTGGCCCACCCGCATGAGCACAAAGCTACGGAGAGAGCGCGTGTATGGAAAATCTTCCATTTCTACCATTTTAAGTTCAACTCATTCTTTAAGAGTTGTTTTCCCATGAAGCTTTTCTTAATGTTCTCAAGCTGAAAGTTCTGTTCCCTTCTGAAAAGCACATCCACGAACCACGGCATACTTCACCCGACATTCCAATCAGTAGGCTCCGGATTCTTCCTTATCTCCCCTTCCAAACACAGGCTTTTCATATATGAAAGTAAAGTCCATGGTTGAGTGTATTTCCATTTTTATAGTGTCTTGTAACTATTAGAATACATGTTTACATGTATATATGGGATAGAAAAATGTTTTATACATTTAAAATATAACAAAGCAACTGCAAATCATATGCCTTTTGTTGGGAAAAGACAGGTCAACATTGATCAATGCTGGCTCTCAGCTTTTGGAACAATTTTATCAATTTATTATTTTTTAAAATTACTATTTCAACTTGGGATTTAAGTGATATAACAACTTGTCTTCATGTGCTTGCAAACCAGTTCCTCCAGAGTATAAAATTTAGAAGTCAGAATGATGCATTGCGTAGGTGAAAAATGTATTTTGAAGTAACTGTGTTTCAGAACTATATTTTTTCCATGATGTAAAAGTATAGAAAATGGATAACTTGATATTTTCGTTGTTCTGTTGGAACTAATAGACTCGCTAGAATAAATTATTAATGAAATGGGATGAATGTGGGTCTCTCTGCAGCTAGCCTTTGAGTAGCACATGCACACATCCCTGGAACAGACTTCCAAATTCCATGCCCCTGATCAACGACATGGGAGAGATCCTTTCCAACCGATCAATAGCATGATTGAAATGAACCAGGAAGCTGATCAAAGCCTTTTGGCTGGCACAACATCACAGCTTATCTGGTATAAAATTATATACGTGGAGAAAGACCAAGCCATTCACTGCAAACTCCATGCGCAACCATCTGCCAATAATCAGTGCTCCGTAAACGTTAGTTCACTTTATGTCCTTTCTTTGGTGGTTTAGTTACCAAAGTATGAAAATCATTTCATTAGAAGGGCCCTTTTCTATAAAGTGGGTAGCACCAAGGACCCTAAGCATAGTGCTACATAGTTTCTGTCTTGTAGTTGTGGATTTTTTTGGTAAAGAGGTTTCTGGTTCCTTGACTTCACAAGGACCTTGAAAAGGAAATCTATGGACAAGCCAGCTTGCAAGTAATAAAACGCATGAAAATAGACCTCTGAAACGAACACGGGGAGACCACGTAACAGGCGTCTCCACAATGAAACCAACAGGATAGAGATGTGGGTGCTGCAGGCAGACGCCCACTCATCTGGGAGGTTGCTCAGAGCCTGCACCCATGACCATAGGCATGGAAGGGAGAGAAGCAAGCAAGCGAGTGCACGCCCCAGACATGAGGGGACACAGCATGCTGTTGACAACTGGCTGGAATTTTACCCCCCTCTTCCACTGTGCTTCTAGGACAGCAAAACGTGAAAAACAGTCTTGGCCCACCAACATTGTGTTTTTCTCTTGTTTTGTTTTCAACTAACTCCGTACGGAGACGATTGCAAATCAAAACCCCCAAAGACCTAATTAGGTAAAACAAAGCATTTGTCTTCTTACTTTTCACCGTGAGGTACATGGACTTGCTGACGTCCGCGCCCACGTCGTTGCTGACCTTGCAGAGGTAGTAGCCGCTGTCTTCCTCCACCACGTGCTTGATCAGCAGAGACCCGTTGCTGAGGACCTGGATTCGGCCATTCAGGGCAATGGGTTGGAACTGGGGAACCCCAGCACCTGGAGCGAGAGAAAAGAGAGGAGCAGTGTTATGGGCGTGGACTCACATGGGGAGGGGGCAATGAGCTCAAGTTCACCTAGAATAATAAAGAGAAGTGATTGATGTTCACCACGGAGCACAAACGTCGGTCACGGGGTCCACTGCATTTTTACTGGTTTTTCTTCCTTCCCACATTGAAATTCTTGTTTGGAGAAAGATACATGCATTTAAAGTGCAGTATTTATTTCAAACTCTGGGATAAAGAGTAAGAAGCCTTAAGGATAGTTTCTACATAAAAAGACAAATTTAATGAGTGTTACACTGTTGTGGACCGTTCAGCCTGGTCTCAGGAGTTGTAACCCTCACCCCATGGTGGGCTGTGTAAGAGCCCAAGGGACCCACTTCATCTGGGTCTGTTCTGTCACAAGGACGTGACCTACTAAGGAGACAAAGCTCATCTCCCTGGCAGGAGCGCTGCTTCTGCCTCACCCATCTCTGGCCCCATTGCTTGGTTGGCAGTCAATGACGGGTAAGACTCCTCATGGGAGGGGCGACCTAAGCCAGACACAACCACTTGGGGGGCCTCATGGAAGGACTCACGGGGCTACAGCCAAGAGGATGTGATGGACCCTTGCCCCCTGGCTATTCTGACATAGCTCGAGTCCTCATTTCCATCTGGGAGATGTCTCCTGCTTCCTAATCGGCTTAAAGCCTGAAACTGTGGGGGCGAGTGGTGCAGCCCTGTGCTAGCCAGGATGGCTCCCCGGGTGATCGGGCATAAGAAAGAATTCCTAAAGTCCCGTGAAAACTGCTTTGCTAAGAGTGCTCTCCCTTAGGTGATAAGTGTCCCAGGAGGAAATGAGTATGTCTCCCAAAGTTTGGCAACCCCCTTTCCTGACAAACACTGGCTCGGATTAAGCCCTCAGATTTCTTTGACATGTTAAACCTGTATTCCGGTGTATTGGAGCCCAATAAAAGCCTAGTGAGGATGGGGCTCTGGGTCATCTTCCTCTGAGAGTTTGACCCCTTTCCTCCCCAAGCAGTCATGTCTTGGTAGTTTTTATTTTCATCCGTGACGGAGGGATGGGGCTCTGTGGGTGGAGCCCCCCCACATCTGGTGCCCAAGACAGGAGCCCCCGCATTACACAGTGTAGCTGATAAATTATTCTAAGGCATCACAGTAGGATGACTACAGAGGTAGACATCTGTCATCGTGCTAAATAAACCATGTCCCCAGGGACTTCACATGAGTGCAAACATGGAGTGCTCCAGGGAGGTGACCTCCAAAGACCGCACTCGCTACACAGCTCGGAGTCGATAAAGAGAACACAGTAACTGCAGGTTTCTCCTCTAAGTGTGGGCACGTTCCAGTCCAGAAACACACGCACGGTTAAAACCGCTTAATGCTATTTAATTAAATAAGTCGGCTCCTGGCGCTAAAGCACCCCTCTCCTCAGAGTGCTTGTGCTCAAGCAGACAATGGCACAGGTGTGTCTAGTGTCAATGACAGAGCCACATAAAGCTGTTTTGAAAAACACAGAGATGACGGAACAGAAATTAATGCCTCGAGAGATTTCTGGGGACGTGTTGGTTCGGGTGAGCTTGCTCTGTTGCTTGCTCCTTTGCTGCGGGGGTGTGATCCAAACCTTAAAAGGCTGAGAGGGCTTCTCTCTGCTCTGACCTGAGAGGGAGGCATTGAGGAAGGGGCCCAGGGGAAGGAGGAATTCCATCCTCCTGGAGGAAGCCCAAGCACGGGCCACAGGCACGTCCCAGAGAGGAGCCACCGGTCTCTGCGGCCCTCGGACCTCCGTGGGGGCTGAGCAAGTGAGCGGTCGGCTCACTCCTCCTGCAGGGCGCTTCATGCTTTGCATCTGGGGACGTGAGATGGGGAGACACTCCCTCCTACTGTCTCCCACCAAACTGGCTGTTTACCTCTTGGGGCCCCTTGGCTTCAGGGACAGAGACCGGGGCTGTGCCTTCCTTCCCTTATTTGTGCTCCACCAAAGAGTTAAAGGGAACGGATGACGTCTGTAAGGGGATCTCTCCCACGGAATAAGGGGGACAAGCAGAATTCTTATAACCGGAGGTTTCCATCAAAACGAAACTGCTAGAGAGGAAAGATGAAAAACAGAGTTTCATTTCTGTTCAGGACGAACAGAAAAAGAATGGGGCTTGTATTCTAACACAGAAAAGAGACCGCTAACCTGCGGCATCACACTCGTCTTGAATGAATCAGAAATCTGAAGCCACAAGCCAGTAGGTAAACACTTGGTCGCAAAGAATTAAAAGCTCTGCCAGCACGTACGGGTTATGTAAACAATTTCACCTTTGGCTCAGGGTGGGAGGAGCAGGTAAAAAGAAAAGATCTAGAAATAACTGTAACCTACCTCAAACTCTACCCTTTATGCACCACGGCCAGAATTCAATAAAACATTGTGAGACATACAAAAAAGCAAAAAACGAAACAAAACAAAAACAACGAAAAACAACAAAACCCAAAACAGAAAACAAAACATGGACAAACCACCACCACAATAACAAAAAACAAAAACAAAAAAACAAAGCCAGAGGAGACAGCATTAACAGAACTTTGGTCTGGAGCTACAAGGCAGGAAGTTTATAATAATTATAATTAGTATTCATAAACAGGTGGGGATTCAGAAAGAACATTAAAATATATAAAAGACAGGTACACAAAGAAAATGGTAGAAATGAGGAACACAATGGTAGCTATGAAGAATTCCTTAAACAAGCTAATTAGCAGATTGGACACAACAGAGGAAATAATTCGTGAACACAAAACGATACTGATAGAAATTATCCAAAGTAAAACAGAAAGTGAAAAAGAGTGGAAAATACAGTAGAACTGGCCCTGGCACCCCAGTACGATATCCAATATTCTAATGTATAGTAACTGTAGTCTCAAAAGAAGAAAGGGGCAGGAGAAATTGTATTTTAAATACAGAAGACTTTAATACCACTCTCAATTAACTTAACTGACATCTATAGAGCTCTGCCCCCGACAGTAACTGAATACCTATCAGCTTTGAGTGGACACCTAACGGTTGCTAAAAGAGACAGTATGGTGGGCCATAATACATGATCCAGTGGATTCTGTACTAGAAAAATAATACAAATTATGTTCTATTTCCACAGCAAAACTAAAACTAAAAATCAGTAACACAAACATATCTGGAAAACTGTCAAATAGTTTTGTGCTATTGCTTATTTTTTAAAAGTTTGCTGCCTGTGATCATTTAATCATTTTATGACTAACTGACTCTGTCTTTCCTACTCCATGACAATAAGGGCCATCTTGCCATGAACCACTTCACTTGTCAATTGGTCCATCGCTAGAGAGGATGAAACAGTGCTAGTCAATCTCTCGGGTTAACCTTTGGAGTGGAAATCTGCACATCTAAATGTTAAAATGTATCCCTAAGTTGCTTACTAAAAAATGTAGCAATTTTATTTCAACAGTGCTGGCTGAGTTTTTTTTTTTTTTTTTTTTTTTTTTAGTCCTCTTCCATGTGCACTACTGATCATTTTAATCTTCATTACAGTATACAAGTCATCATGTTAATTTGTATAACTGTTGGGGTTTTTTCTTTTTGTCTTTTTTTGCTTATTACATGAGCCTGAGCATCTTTTCAGGAATTACTGATGTGTACTTGTCCTTCGGTGAACTATCCATCTGTGTTCTCTGCCCACGAATCTATTGGACGTTGTCTTTTTTCCTTCAGTTTCCAAAGCACTTTGAGTCTCAAAAGTGTTTCTATCTGCCTATTTCACAAACCTTTATTTTTATTCTTGCTCTTTTAATCAGGATTGACTGTTGACTAGTACTGGCTAACTTTTTGGCATCTATTCAGATGATCGTATGATTTTTCTCCTATAAAAGTTGATTGTGTGTTTTAAGGATTTGGTTTTATAAATCATAAAATTCCTTCTTATGCATAATGTGTACTTTGGAACTTTAACATAAAAAAGAAGCCTGTAATTTTTATTTAAGTGTTTAAATTGGATGCACAGTTTGAAAATCTGTAAGGGCTATCGATACCTTCCTTCAGGTGAACAGCAACCTGGGAGCTGGGTCTTGTTTAAAAGACACAAACTGAAAACTCAGAGAAATGCAGCATTTAGAAAATACATCCATAAGGCAGCAAACAAGAGATCTCAAAATGCTATGGGATTTGTCTCTATACAAAACTATGTTCCAAAAACTTAAAAAATCTAATAAAATGCTGATAGAATATGAGAAAGTTACAGGACTATTCATGTAAAAACAAAACAAAACAAAACAAAACACATTTTCTTTTCCTCGAAGAATTTGCACCAGTAAAACACTTGTAATATTTGACACATTTATACTAAAAAATTGCAACACGAAATGTAACATTGTTAGCTGCCTCAACTAGCTGAAAGCCTTATCTGCGAGTACCTATCTGGAGAGAGAAGCTGCCTCATGATTAAAAGATCCCAACGAAGACAGAAATAAAGTATAAATGCATTTGAAAAACATTCAGTTTTTTTCCACCAGAAAATGAACTTGACATGAAGGTTAACACCATTTATGAATTTGCTCACTTTGCTAAACAGAGTAAGAGCAAGTCCATTCTTCCACCATCAGGGTTAGCACTCGTTTCATCTGAGGGACGTGGGTTTCACCATGAATTGATAGAATTATCTGTCATCCACTGTAAGGCCGTCATTTATTGTAAAGAGCAAAACTTAACAGAGTGCATACAATATTCACAATTCTGTAATCTTGTTAGCATAAGGTAACCACTTGGGGTGATTAGCTGGAAGACACACTATAGCAACCAGAAGTCATTAATTAAAAAGCTGTCAATTCTCTGTGGACAGCTGGGGTCAAGTGGGGACAATTAGAATGCTCTACTACATGAAGAGAAAATGTTAAAGCATTATGTAAGGCACTTACTGAATTACTGGTGGCGCTAATACTGAGTGACCTTTCTTAGTTATTGAAAAGCTATGGCTAGCGGTGTTCTCAAGGACGGGGGCAGTGGAAGAGTGGGAAAGAAGAGCCTACTGTCACCAAGGGCACCCGCCGCTTTGAAGGCAGCAGCGAATACCGTTCCACCTTGTCTTCCGCTCTTCAGTCCTCGCTCATCTGTAGCGAGAGCCCTTGTCTAATACAAGTCAGTAGAACTGGGTTCTGATGCAGTTTCTGAAACTTATGGACTGTGCCCTTAAGCAAGCAAGTAGCATACTCTCTCTGCATCCCTCATCCCTTCATATGTGAAACCAGAGGAGAAATCTGTTCCCATACTACACAGATGGTCGCTCACACCGAAGGAGACAGGATTGGTACATGCTAGTGTTAATGCCCACGTGCGAGGACCAGCAGCTGGTCAAGGAGCACACTCAGAGAGTTGCCCTAGCAGGATGCAATGAGTTGATTTCAAGTAGAATGAAAAAATGGAAGGAGAACTCCTTACGCTCCCTGGATGGTACCCCAATGGTCAGGCTGGCGGGTATTCCTTCTCCTCACCCAGGACTGGAAAACACAGTCCCTCTTATCCTTCGGGAGAGTGCAGCATTTTCCCGAGGAGTGGGTTTGCTTTTCTTGTGCAGGGAGAGGGTTTCCCTGCTCCGAGCAGAGCTGGGCTGCAGGGAGTGAGCCGGTACAAAGGCAGAGGCGGAGAGGGGAGGAGGAGAGAGCGAATGGCAGCAGCTGCACCTGTTTCTGGTGTAGCAGCTGGAAATGGAACACTAGCTCAGTGACCGAGTGCTGAGTTCTGAGCATCCTGTTCCGGAGAAGAACCCTGAAGTGGACAGAGGCCCCGTCCCAAGACACTGGCCCAGCTCCAGGCTGGAGAGCTGGTGTCCCAAGCCCCAGGAAAGAAGCTTCCACGTGTACGACATGTGGGTGTCAAGTTCACTGGAACGATTGGGTCAGATGTGGACTGTTGGTCCTCAGCACTCCTGTTCCTTACTCAGCTCTTCCCCAAACTGTAGGGGCTGGAAGCCCCAAAAAGCACTGCCGCCCAGTCCAGTTCCCATTCCGCCAGTGAGAGGCACTGAAGTACGGTTTGGAAGGTGCAAGGAGGGAGAGACCATCACCTCCTTCAGAAGCAGTGGGTCCACGCAGGGGCAGACCCTGAACAGCCGACCCCCAGAGAACAGATGGCCGCAGGCAGCAGGGCCCACAGATGGGAGCCGCTTCTCTGGGGTCCCGCATCACTCGAGTTCCTGAAAGGCAGCTCGGTTCCTGCCGTCCCTCCCAAAGCTTTGCATACACCCAATTCTCTTAAAACCCTTCTCGATAAAACCCCACACCCTAAGCAAGACAGCGCCAAGGTTGCTTTTCCAGTAAATCCGAGTATCCTTCTGTTCACCGTGCAACGCGGTTTTCTTCCCTCCGTTCCTTTATGTTTATACTGAAGAGGCCTGTTCAAAGGAAAGAGTGGGCTCAGGTGGACCAGCATACTGCCTTCCCTGGGGGCTTCTTACGATTTGGTAGTCCACTAACTGAGCACGCCAACGCCACGCCTTTGACTCGCTACTGAATCTGCAAGGGTCCTTTTCTCTCATCAAGATGGCACATTGGTACTTCACTCACGTCTCAGAAAATGAAACGGTGAGTTGACGTGATTCAGCACTTGTGAATGGAACCTGGGACACTGGAGGCAGTTGAAGTGGCTCGTTCATGCTGATGTCACCTTGGCTCGGTGTTGGGACTGTGAGCCCTGAGCAGCCCCTGCAGCTGGGTCCATCACACCAGGTCTTCGGCCACCACTTTCCCGGAGCAAGAGATCCCCACACATTTGCCCTCACCGTGGCCGCCTCTGTCTACAAGAGCGCTACTGGAGAGTTCCTGAGGAAAGGCGATGAGAAACAGAGAAGGTGGAGGAGTGGAGGGCGGGCACCACGGGCCCCAGGGTCCATTGTCCTGGTGACCCCACCAAGGATCAGGGAAACTGCGGCCGTCTTGGGTGGCGGGGTGCTGACAGTGGTCTTAGAGCAGCTGCCGGGGCTGCTGAGACTGCACGCATTTCACCCCAGAGGGAGGCAGAAGTTTCTCATCCCTGGTGAGGCTAAGGAAGAAGGGAGTCGAACAATCTGTTGAACACTCATCCTCTCTGTTCTGCTCACCGTCCTTCTCCAACGACTCATTATCGCTTAGTGAGACCCACTGTCCCTGCTCAGGGAGCACAGGGCTGAGCTGCTTGCGTTGTTCGTGACGGAGCCCCATTCAGCTCTGAGCGGAGCTTGTTTTGACTGTCTGTGCCACAAGGAGGTGCTGCCTTACTCTCTTGTTTTAGATTCTTTGAGATCTTTCCACTGTTAATTCAAGTTCTGTATCTTGTCACATATTTGTGTGCTAGTGGGGACAAGGATCGCTGGTGAACAACTGGGACCCGACAGCCTGGGCAGGACTAACGCATGAGTTTGGAACAGGTGCTGCGGGAAAGACCTAAGGGGAAAGCTGCAGGTCCAGGAAATCAATGGCACGAAGGCAGCGAGCCCATGGGGTTGGCGGCTTGGGGCATTCTCACCCACACGGAGAGCAGGCCCAGAGGTGAGTCCCGGAGCAGAGATCTGGGTGGTAACGGGACAGGCAGGCAGGGGGGTGAGACAGTGGGTGGGTAGGGCCAGGCTTAGATGACTGGTCCCAAGGAGCTGAGCCAGGCAGAGATCCAGTTTCTAGAGCAGAGACATGGGGAGGACACTTGTTCTGACCAAAGACTGAGTTGGCATTCAAGGACAATGTGAGTGGTCATGAGGGTGAAGAAATGAGGCTAAATGCTTTGGACAGTCAACCAGGGAGGAGGCTGAGGGCCAAGGTTGGGGGCCAAGTGCAACCTGCAAGGATATAGGAAGCAGGAGTCAGGGATCGGAGCTTGGGAAGGAACTTTGGAGGGCCTGAGAACCAAGGACCCTCCCGGCTGTGCCATGTGAACCTCACGCAGAGCTACTCCAGTGGGAAACCTCTCACTTTCCTAGAGCGGAAACAAAGGACAACCTGAGCGAAGGGAGTACTCATCTCTGGATCGCTTGCCCCCTTCTAGACTTACTGTTTGAATGCAAGGTGGGAGCTGTGCAGCACAGGCCATCTCTCGACAGCTCACCAGGCAGGTCTGGAGTGGGTGTTGGCAGAAACCATGTCCTAGAATGAATCTGCTCCATGGACTTGGACTTGTGCCATACCGAGTGTTCTTCATGGCTTTCTGAGACATGGGTCTTGGGGACTGTAGAGGATCCTGGGAGGTCACCTTGTTCTTGGGAGAGCAGGTGTGCAGGACCTAGGTGAGAATTTCCCGGGCCAGCCCTTGAAGTAAGAGGGGGCTCCGGAGGGGTCACCTGAGCAGTTTTACCTGGTTTTGAGCATAGTATTTGTCTCTCAGTCTGGAACTGTGCGCACTGCATGGAAAGGCCCAGAGAACTGCTGTGCTTCTAAACGGAGGTCCAAGTTCTGTTGGCCCTCATCGAGTCTATACCAAGAGGGAAGGGCTTTGGCAGGCAGGTTGATAACAAGCAGAAGAGGATGCTTCTGGGACCCTAGTGCTAAGGGACAGCTAGACCCACTGGTAGAGTGCACCATGTGGTACAGAAATGACAATCTCCAACAGCTTCCTGAGGACAGCAGGAAATACCTGAGCAAAAGCGACACTGTTGTACACCAACAAGTGATGAATTCTCTGTAGCCTCCAGGGAAAAAATGGAGCTGGGAACTTTGGTCTTAAGTGAGTACGCTACAACTAGGGGCAGGAATGGTTAGCAGGAGGGCTGGGAAGAAAGCCAGTCTAGAGAACAAGAAGCAGGAGACGGAGGGTCCCATGCCCAGTGCGGCCCTCTGTATGGACTAGAGAGGGCAGGTAAACAGGGACTCCCCCAAACTAAGCACACCTCCCCCTTGCTGGGAAAGGAAAGACACATGGACAGCTGCACAGGCTCAGTCACCCCTGGCGGTAGGTGTGACACCTTTCCACCCGCCCACCAGAGAGAATCAGAGACAATTGTAAGCAGGAGCTTACAAATACTCAATACCACAAGGACAGAGAAAGAAAGCAATGAGGTCATAATGCCCACCCCAGGGACCTGGGAAAATGCAGGGACTGTCCCTGCTGTTGGCTGGGAGGTCTCAGTATTGTCACGAGCTGGTCTCCATATTGGCATTTACATTTATTACAACCCCCCCATTTCTCAGAATAATTTTTTGAGGAAGCTTGATAAAATTATCTTCACATTCATCTCGAAAACAACAACCAAACAAAAATCCACGTGAGATGTCTATGATAGTTTTGAAAGAGAAAAATAATGAAGAGCCTATTATTTTCCTAGATATTAACATATATTAGGAAGAGATCAACCTCTGATTTATGCGGCCATGAAACCAGAATAGACAGATCAGGGTAAGAGAGGCAGGGATGAAACGCACAGGCTTCCACAGGCGCATTTATTTTCATAGCATAGAAAGCAATTCGGGTTGGTGGGAAAGGTTGGGCTATTCAATTAACGTTTTCAGGACAATTGTCTAACCGTGTGAGCTGATGGTAATGACAATAACGATGAGGATGATAACAGCTGATGTGTATTGACTAATTGCTCCGTGCCAAGGACCATGATAAATGCTTTCTATGAATCGTCTCACTGAATCCTCTCCTCACAGCCCGGATTCTGTCTGCCTCACACCTGAGAGAGCTGGTTCACGCAGGGTCAGGAGTGTTCCTGCAGCGACACGGCCAGATGGTGTCCTGTGTGTGTCTGAACTTAGCCCGCCTCCTTAACTGATCATTTCTCCTAGACCCCTACTTTACTTATTTTTCTAAAGTAAAGTCCCAGTTTAATAAAGCTTCATGTATAAACAATAGGATTTAAGGGTTACAGATGGCAGCAAAAACCCAGCGTCTTTTCTTCTCCTGGAAACCATACGGAAGCAAGTAGAAAATATAAACTCCACTTTGTATGAAATTAGGCACCACAATAGCTAAACCATCAACCCTGAAACAGGTACATGGGCAACCAACACTGCACACCGAGCAGCGTACATAGAGAAAGACAAGGAGAGGAGAGGTTGACCATGGCCGTGACACTGAACTCATCAGCGGAGGATGCAGCGTGCCTGTGGGGGTACAGCCAGGGGACCACGCCAACATCGGGGCCCACAGTGTGCGGTCCGGGTGGGGCAGAAGCTTCCCTGGACCTACTGTGGGCGTTAGGGTTCAGAGAGGAGCCCGATGTTAGTGCGAAGCAATCTCTTTCTGGTGGTAGGAGTTTTCTGCCAATGTGGATTCTGAAAAGGAAGCCGGGATCTAACAAAGATCCTACGAGAAAAATGGAAGACAAAAGTAGACAAAGACCTCGGGTAATGAGATCTCACCAGAGGAAGGTTGCCCTGATGTAGAGAAAAGCAGCCACTACGCAAAAAGGCATGATGGGTCCTCCAGAGAATGAGAAACGGAACTGGCACACGACCCAGCACCCCACTTCTGCGTGTGCACCTGAAGAAACCCAAAACACCACTTGCAGGAGTGGGTGCCCACTGTGTTCATCACAGTGTTGAGGGAGCCCCACCTTTGGCCGCGCCCTTTCTCTCAGACCCGCATCCAGCCCACTGGCCAAGTGGGTTCAGCACCCAGTCACTTGTCCCCCCTTCACCGCTGTCCCCTGATCCAAGCCACATCAGAGCCCAGGCCCAGACGGGTCTCCAACCACCGCCCTCCTGGCACCCCGAGCCCCTCCTTTCCCTCACTCCGCCCCAGCTTCAGTGTCTTCCGTGGTGTTTCCGGAACGTTCCAGGCATAAAGCCTCTCCTGCCCCTGGCTTTGGCCCTGGGTGGCCTCCTGACCTTCGGCGCTCCCCCTGCAGGTGTGCACCCCACTCACCTCCCATCTCCTTTAAGTCTTTGCTCAATGGGTACCTCCACCTGGGGCCTCCCTCCACAGCTCCATTTTAAATGCAAACTACTTCCTACTCCCCCCACCCCGAAACTCAGGCACACTTTCAATCTCGTCCTTGGAATCCCCATGACCAAAGCTTCCTTGGAGGTCAGAAGAGGCTCTGTTGTCGGCAGCCAGAGAGCCAAGGATGGCCAAGCAGGCCGTGGGTCTGAGCACTGGCGACCGCTGACATCAGCAGCCGGCTCGGGAGTAGCCTCGGTCCCTGAGGTGCTGATTGAAAGCCTTTCCCTCTGCCATTAATGACACACGCATGCTTCGCCGTGGGCTTCTGGGCGCGCAGATGAGGCCTACCGTAGTATTAAGCCATGATTTTTGAAAAATCTTTATTTTTTTTTCAGATAAGCAGCCTCGTTTGTTCATGTAGAAGGAAAAAAAATATCGGGAGACAGCATCGAGTGTCTTAGAATTCGTGTATCCGGACCCCAAGGTCAAAAAGGTAATAACATTATTTTCAGCAAAGATTGCTCCATTTCTGCAGGAGCTGCCCTCGACCCACCGCGCTGCCTTCGGAAAGGCTGCAGGCGCAGGAGTCGCTGGCCGCCGCTCTCGGAGAAACAGCCGAGTCCGATCTGCCTGAATTATTTTGTCACGTGTGCAGGGTCTGCGCCTGTGCCCTTAGTGAGTGTTTACGGGAAACATGTTCCATCCACAAGGCCACATTTTTCTTAAGAAATATCTTTATTACTTGCGTAATTCAAATAATATAAAGTATCCTTATGTTCTATTGGGAAATAATAAAGAAGAAGCATAAAACTTGGCATTTTCTTGGTCGTAAGAAACAGGCAATGTGGTAGACAGAGGGAGAGTGTGTGAATTAAAGTCCCGGCCTGTGGTCAGTGCAGGCGGAAGGCTGCAGACGCTGCTTACTCTTCTGGCCAGCAACTGCATAGAAAATTATCCCCGGGGGAAAAATGGCGACGTGCACTAGGCTCGATGAGCTAGAAGTCGTTGTGACATTTTGATAACAGTGAAAAACTGGAAAAAACAAACCCACCATGTCCAGCCATAGCGCCGGACACAGCTAACTGCCACGTGTCCATCCTCCCCTCTCCCTCGGTGACGGGGCGCAGGTTGTGGTCCCGAGGGCGGTGTGCTCGGTGACGACGCAGCCTGCAGACCCCTGATGGCTCAGGGCGGCTCAGCCAGGGACATGCTGGCAGAACTGATGAACGGCATGTTCTGGAAGGATCCTACAAGGGCGCTGGCTCAGGTGGGAGCGGCAGCCCTCTCCCTGCGCGGCTCCTCCTCCAGGGGGATGTGGAAGTGCCCCTTTCTGACAGTGGGAGGTGCTCGCTGGAGGCCGGGTGGGCCCTGATGGCTTGGGAGGGAACACAAACTAGTGCCAAGCCACCTGCGTCCAGACTCCTTGTGGCTTTAAGTCACTGAATTTGATCCCAACGAAGGTAAATGGTAGCTAGATGTACTTACTGATGTATTAATATAAACTCTACAGAGACACCAAAAAGTCACATTGAATGCCTGTATTTGTTGACATGGGCAGACATTCATAGCGTATTGTTAAGTGAAAAAAGAAGATTATAAGTCAGGAATATATATATGTGTGTGTGTGTGTGTGTGTGTGTACACACATACAAATATATATACATATAGGTATATATACGATACACATACATATGCGTGTGTATATAGATGCAGTTATTTATGTTTGTCTGGGGACAGGTCTGAAAGGCTAAGAAAAAATGTTTGCGATAGTCATCTTTGCTTATCTTTTTTTAAAAAAGATTTTATCTATATTTTTAGAGAGAGGGGGAGGGAGGGAGAAAGAGAAGGAGAAAAACAGCAATGTGTGGTTGCCTCTTGTTCGCCCCCTACTGGGGACCTGGCCCACAACCCAGGCATGTGCCCTGACTGGGAATCAAACCAGCGACCCTTTGGTTCACAGGCCTGCATTCAATCCACTGAACCACACCAGCCAGGGCATCTTTGGGTATCTCTACATGATGTTATTTGAGGGGAACTTTTAAAAATTTAAGTTGTTGCAATTTATAATGTTTTCTTTGATTTTATATAACAAATGAAATCTAAAGATAATAAGGTACTGTAGTTTAATTTGCACATCAGTATTGGGAGGAAATGAAATGTATGTAATACCCTCGACAGACAAAGCACTATCTAACCCATGAAAAACATTCTTACAAATAAATGATACAGAGAGATGTGTGCAAGTAACATGAATAAGAAATTGAAATTTTCCCAGGGTGGGGGAAACAGAAGAGGTCAGTTATCACAGGACGAAACACTCTTAACATCATTAGTGGTCTGACTATGCAAATTAGAACGGAAAACGATTTCACTCCCTGCATTGCAAAGACTGCGAATAAGATGATCTGACCTAACTGGCAAGGATGCGGGCACACACAGAGCCCCTCATCTGGCTGGTGGGTGTGGTAATTACTCTGATGCTTTCCAAAGGGCCCGGGCTGCTACAGACAGACCCCTGAGCGTGGCCATGCTGTTCTGCTGCGTGGAATGCAGCTGGAGAAAGCAATCACACATACGCACACCGCGTGAACATCCACGACTGTCCGCCGCTGCGATGTTTGTGGGAGGGAGAGCCCGGACACAGGCAGAGGGGGAGGTGGGAAATACCCACGATGGCAAACTTTAGAAATAATGTCGAAGGATAAAAGTGTCCTGGACGATGTTTAGACCATCACATGTGCACACCTACATAAACTGAATTCAGGGTATGACGCTGATCTGTCTCCACGTAACGCAACATGGCGCTTCACAGACGGCCTAGAATAAGGAGTCACATGGGCAGACAGCCTGAAAAAATAACAGGCTTTTATTTGAGAATAAAGTGCTTTTCACATGGATAATGGATGGGGCATGCCACAGGGGAGTAGCCTCAGAGATTTCTAGAAAATCCAATTGATTCCCCCTGCAATTCCATGGTGTCTAACACTCCCTCGCCTCCCCCTTCTCTTTGTCCCTGCAAGGAGAGACACTAGAAGGGGTTGGGGTTAGTGTGCCCTTTGTTCTTCTTCCCTTGCTGTTATTTGCATAATAAGAAAGTGCAACACGGTATTTTAAAAGGCAACGTCCAGAATATAAACCATGATTAAATAAACATAAATAAATACACTCATAGGAATTATACACATATAGTAGGTCTCAGATTATTACAGAAATAGTAAATTTATTTATTTGTTTGTTTATCCCACCAGGATATATTTGGCTCGACTGTTGGATAAATTATTAAATGAGAAAAGAAAAAGAACTTCCAATATGTTCGTAAGCACCGTTAAGGAGCCTTTCCTGGAGAAGATGATAAGATGGGTGTAAATCACTTTTGCAGTGTCTGTCTAGAATTAGTCTATGCTTTCCACATTTCTACTCGTGTCATGTTTGCAGTGCCACATCAAAAGGGACACGATGCTGGCCTCTGACGAGAAAGCATGCTCAGTTAGCAGTGAAAGCTCAAAACAGACAAAGGATGTGTTTGTTTTTGTGTGTAGCTTGTACATTCTAAGATAACCAGGGAAACAACAAGAATCCACGATTTTATTTCTAACCTTCTAAAACTGCTTAATCTCATGTCTGTGAATACTGTGGAGGTAATGCTCCAAAATGAGTAATTCTGACGACGTATACTCGTACTTTCACCGGTAGGGTTTGCCGTGGTCTCCAAGCAGATCGCGGTTTTACAAATTGCTTAACCTTCCCAGGTGCTGAAATGACTTACCTGAGCAACCTGCCGCCCCGTTCAGAATCTTTCCCAGGGCGTGTTGTTACACAAGAATAGACACCTCTGTGATCTGAATAAAAACACTTAGGCTGACTCCTGGTGGTATATATGAGGGAAAGATAGGTTTGGTGGGCCTGGGTGCACATCTACTTGTTAGGAGACATCTCTGAAAGGACTAGACACCCTCCTTTGATTCTTTGGAATGTACACACGTTTGGCAGGTAACAAGCAAACAAGTGACTTCATACCTTTGGAGAATTTCCACACTATCGTGGGCACAGGATAACCCTCAGCGGAGCAATTGAGGATGACAGCTTTGCCATAAATCCCATCCTGGTCTCGTGGCTGCACCACAAACTTGGGAGGAACTGAAAGAGAAATGTCACCAGTGAATCAGACAAGACCGCAACTTATCAAAAGTATGATTTTAAGAAATCTAATAATTTAATGAACATTAAAATACAAAAAAGGTTTTACATATATGGGAAGTTTAAAAAAACATCATTTGCAATTTGAGACAAATTAGGGAGGCCACCTCATTGCAGGCAACTTCTTTTATGCATATCAATGATCTTCTGCAGACAGAGATTACTTGGCACTGGGGGAAACCAGACTCTTGAGTGTGGGAGTTGGACTAAGCCAAGGGAAAGTGACATTCTGTTTTTGGTTTGTGGTTTGAAAGATCTTCAGCAATCCATTCCATGGAATGGAATCAGAATCAGAATTTAAAGAACAGATGAAACATATTTGCTCATCAAAGAGTAATTATCAAAAGTCAGTATTCCTCTTAATGTGAACTATTCACAGCATTTGATATCATTTCTTCCTGAAATAGGAGACTAAGGAAGAATGAAAAGGCATTCCCTAAAGGAAATAAAGAACACAGCATGCTATTGAGCTTCTCCCAAAAATCTGATGAAGACACACGGACTGTTACTCCTGATGTCAGCACGCTTCTTGGCCAAAGCAGGACTATGGAGTTGAAGTGAAGTGGCCTGATGCCTTTATTGTGTAGCTGTTTAAAAAAGCAGATTAAGTAGCTGCTTCTTTGGTAAGTTTTGTGTGGTGCTCAAAAATCTATCTCTGTGTGAAATATACACACATAATCCATTGAAAACATACCTGCCAGGAGAAAGCAAATGCTTTGAGAAAGGTATTGTGATTTTAAGAGTATTTGAGTCTTTTCTTAAAGAAAAGACACAGAGTCTTCAAGGAAAGGTAGCACCTGAAGATGTTAGAACCTCATAATTTTTTTCCAGCAAGTCAGTGATTAATTATGGGATGGGCTTTCCATGAAGCAGGATTATGTGAGAGAAAGCAGATTACGTCGTACATGTTACTCCCTTAGCAAACATGGGTGCTCTTCCTCTCCTTTCCATAGTTCCTTGGAAAGCTAACCTTGTCTGCCTTGCAATTTCTAGAATTCTTTACTCTGAAACAGAAACATGGACCTATAGGTACACATAGCAGGGGGCTTAGGGGCACATTGAAATTATATGAGCCACAGAGAAGATCACTTTGGCCATGAACCAGCCAAGGATGAGAGAATAAACCAAGACACCAGCAGCAGCTGTCACTGGGACCCGCTGCTGTATTTCGGGAAGAGACAATGAAGAAGTCTGGGGGTACAGAGCCAAGGGCTGAACACTGGGTTGGATCGCCACTTCTGCTGCTCCCAGCTGGATGGTCTTGTACGTACAAGTTGTCAAGTGATTTTTGAACTTCAGTTTCCTTACACGTAAGTGAGGGACAGTTATATCACTCTTAGGGTTGGTGTGGAGATCAAATAAATTAAGATTATAAAGGTTATCAGAACAGTACCAGGAAGATACCAGGTGCTGTGGGACTGCTGGTTAATTTGGGAAATGCAGGCGGGTCCAGATCCAACAGTTCTGAGCTTACAAATTAAGTAAGTCACACAGTCAGTGTCTCTCTTCAATATTGCTTAACCAGGAAGCATTTTTACTCAGTTTAGGTGGTATTCTGAGACAAGTATATTCAATAAAATGTAAATATATTTAAAATAACATGATCAGGGATGACTACCTCATGCTGAGAAAATTATCTCTAGGAAAAATGCTAGAGAATTTGTAAAGTTTTCTAGTAAAAAATATCCATCAACCTCTAGGATAAATTACAAAGTTTAAGACATCATGCCAGATTCATTCTGCCCAGGTGGAAGGAAAATATGCAGTCATCTACATTTTATGCTCTACTTGGCTCGAATTCTGCTAAGAGCAAGGAACCCCTTGTCATATGGGCAGGTAACTAATCTCTTGTATTTCCCCTGGAAGGATGTCTAATTATAATTGATCCATGACCACTCCCCTTAATTTGGTTCTAATCCAAAGGGATGTCACTTAAGAGCTGATCAAAGAGGTTTGCATGGGAAATAACCATTGACATATTGTACGTGTAAGGTAATTACAGATGGAAATGGCCCATAAAATTGAGAATTATCTTTCGCATCCCTCTCTTTCATCTCTTTGTGTCAGGTGCTGATGATTCTTGGCAAACATATCACATATTCTCAAATTCTGTGTATCTTCACTGCCATGCCCTCGTCATGATGGGTAGGTAGAGTGTGTGGTGAAGTGCCACGTACCCTCTGCCTATCTGGTTTCAGCACCCCAAGGGCTGGACAGTTCCCCACACTTTGCCAGGTTACTACACCAAGACCATGAGTGTCTCTTTGCTGTCTCGGGACCTTCTCTAAAGTTATCAATGCTTATGCACCATTGCTGATGCAGCCCGTAAATGTGGGAGACAATCATACATCATTGAAGGACAGGAGATGGGACAAATGTCCCAGTTCTCCATCCTGCAATCTGTAGGACAATGCTGGGACATGTTCTATGCCTGTGCTTCTCAAACATTAGGGAGCATCAGAATCACCCAAAGAGCTGGTTAAACCACACATTGCTGAACCCCATCCCCAGAAATTCTGACTCAGTATATCTGAGGTGGGATCCAAGATTCTGCTTTTCGAGTAAGCTTCCAGGTGAGGCTGAGGCTGTTGGTCCAGAATCCACGCTTGGAGAACCACCGTTCTGTGGGATTCCTGGGAGGGTTTCAACCCACTACAAATGAGGCCATTGCCCAAAGTGGCAACTAGCTTATTAAAGCAACTTTGATTGACTTTTCCTCCTTTCTGATCTCATTTTTCCGTATTCTCTCACTTTGGGATCCAGGAACTACATCTCAAACAAGCAATCAGCAGTCAGTTCTGTACCTCACACTCTCATTCGGAGGAACTCAGCCTGTGGTAAGGCTGGTGATGGCACTTACCCGGGTTTCTGAAACAGCCTCCAAACTGGCCTACCTCCCACCTACTGCCTCACTCGGAGGCATTCTCCACACAGTGGCCTGAGAATCCTCCTAAGACCCAAGCTAGATGACTGGGACTTCCCTATTTAAAATAATCAGTGCATTTCCATTGTTTCTTGACACAATCCAGACTCTTACAGTCCCTTAAGTCCCTTTATGACTTGTGTTCTTGGTCTCCAGCATCATCTATTGATGTTGCCCTCTTCTAGGCTTTGCTCCAGCCATTCTAAAATCTCTGTTCTGGAGTCCTCATGATTGCTTTTACTGCTGGGTCTTCACACATTTCTGCATTTCTTGGTTTAATGACTCCTCATTTATTATTATTATTATTATTATTTACATAGATCAAAGCCCACCTAGTCTGGGACACATGTTTTGACGCTGTGGATGAGCTTAAGTATTTCCACAGAACCCTGCATTATCCTAGCACAAGCTTGTTTTGAACAGCCAGTTTAATTACCCATCTCCTACAACAGGCGATGAGAGAAGAAACATTCCTTTCTCATAAATCATTACATCCCCAGGATGGAGCATGCTGCTAAGAAATAGAAAGCACTCTGCAAATACTTGTTGAGTGGACAGATAAATACATTGATATTATTATTCTAGTTTATAAAGTAGGGGAGTAGACCTTGTCCCAAATGGCATGGCTCAGTTAATAACTCACATCAAAGTGACCCCAGTGCTCAAGGTCCCAGAAGCACCACTGAGAGAAGGGAGCAAAGCACTGTGGGAATTCTGGCCACAGAGACACGAAACTGGGGGTGGGAGGCAGTGGAGCCTCTAGGACTGTCACAATTCAGGCCAAAACTTACGATAAGACCAAAGATTCTAAATTCTCTATATTGTTTGGTGTGTAATTCCCCCAAGTTTCTGGTTTCCTCTTTTTAAAATTATATTTTCGTTACCTTTTGTCTCTGTAACAATTTGTCTGGTATGTTATGGTGAGGATATTTGCTGATATACTCAGCTTTCTAATAGACGTTTCCAGTGGAGATGAGGGTGATTAAAGAGAAGGAAGGGATACGTTCAAATAATTATGTCCCAAGAGGCAAAGTATGTCATTTTTGACATACACTTAACTGAAGCATATAGAGAGATGATAGAGATATTCTAAAATATACAAATCCTGTCATGAGGCCCACATATTCTGATAGTATCTGAGACCTCAGTCCGATTGCTTTGAGGAAGTTTCCTGCTCATATTGCTGAATATGAGGGTTGTTTAAAATACAGTGACCTTTGGCTTCATCATTTTATTCAAGAGAGAACAGTATGTTTATGATAGGACAGGTATTTTCCATCTTAGATGCAGTCCAAGTAGCTATAAATTTCCGAATAAATGGAGGGTTCCCTAGCTGTGAACTGGGGTGAGGATTCCATTTTGTTTAAGGCGAAACAATTGAAAGCTACTTGGTGGTGGCAGCTGGAGGGCAGTGTAAATAAATATTGCCATTGTCTACTGGATGGCATTTAGTCAAGACGGTAATTGGTCAAAGTCTAGGTAAGATTTGATTTAGACACTGGAAAAAAAATCCCATGACTTCCATCACACCCAGAATAGAGGACCTGGCCCTGCCTTCAGAACTTACTCTCCTCTGTTACTAAACAGTGAGCGCCACGGTCTCTTGTTGTCCTGGAAACACACAAAACTCAATCCTGGCTCCGTGTCTTTGTATTTGTTAGTCTGTCTGCCTGGGACCTGCTCCCGACAGAGAGCTCTGTGACTGAGCACCTCACTCTAGTCAAGCCTCTGCTCAGACTCTCCAGAGCGGCTTACACTGCCCATCCTGTAACTCTTAGCCCTCTTGCCAATCTTCACTTCTCATAGGACACGTAGAACGACACTTGACATTATTTGGTGGTTTCTTGTCTCTCTTCCACCAGAATCTGGGTTCCATGGGGCAGGATTAATCCTCTTTTTTTAAAGAATATACTTTATTGATTATGCTATTACAGTTGTCCTATTTTCCCCCTTCACTCCCCTCCACCCTGCACACCCCCTCCCACCCACATTCCCCCCCTTTAGTTCATGTCCATGTGTCGTAAGTTCTTTAGCTTCTACATTTCCCACACTATTCTTGTCCTCCCCGTCTCTGTTTTCTACCTACTGTCTATGCTACTTATTCTCTGTTCCTATTCCCCCCGCTCCCATTCCCCTGTTGCTAACCCTCCATGTGATCTCCATTTCTGTGGTTCTGTTCCTGTTCTAGTTGTTTGCTTTTGTTTTAGGTATGGTTGTTAATAGCTGTGAGTTTGCTATCTTTTTACTGTCATATTTTTTATCTTCTTTTTTTTATAGATAAGTCCCTTTAATATTTCATATAATAAGGGCTTGGTGATGATGAACTCCTTGAACTTGACCTTATCTGAGAAGCACTTTATCTTCCCTTCCGTTCTAAATGAAAGCTTTGCTGGATAGAACAATCTTGGATGTAGGCCCTTGCCTTTCATGACTTGGAATACTTCTTTCCAGCCCCTTCTTGCCTGCAAGGTCTCTTTTGAGAAATCAGCTGACAGCCTGATGGAAACTCCTTTGTAGGTGACTCTCTCCTTATCTCTTGCTGCTTCTAGGATTCTCTCCTTCATTTGAATCTTGGCTAATGTAATTACGATGTGCCTTGATGTGTTCCTCCTTGGATCCAACTTCTTTGGGACTCTCTGAGCTTCCTGGACTTCCTGGAAGTCTGTTTCCTTTGCCAGATCGGGGAAGTTCTCCTTTATTATTTGAAAAACTTATCAAATAAGTTTTCCACTTGTTGCTCTTCCTCTTCTCCTTCTGGTACCCTTATAATTCAGATGTTGGAACGTTTAAAGATGTCCTGGAGGTTCCTAAGCTTCTCCTCATTTTTTTTTTTTTTTTGAATTCTTGTTTCTTCATTCTTTTCTGTTTAGTTGTTTGTTTCTTCCTTCTGGTCCACTCCATTGATTTGAGTCCCAGTTTTCTTCCCATCGCTATTGGTTCCCTGTACATTTTCCTTTATTTCACTTGGTATAGCCTTCATTTTTTTCATCTAATTTGTGAGCTAAGTCAACCAGTTCTGTGAGCATCCTGATCACCAGTGTTTTGAACTGTGAGTCTGATAGGTTGGCTATCTCTTCGTTGCTTACTTGTAGTTTTTCCAGAGCTTTGATCTGTTTTCCCGTTTGGGCCTTTTTTTTTTTTTTTGGTATTGTCACACCTATTATGTAGTGAAGGGCGGAGCCTTAGGTGTTCAATGGGACAGGGAAACACAGTTGCTGAGTTGTGATGCAGTATGTGGGGGAGGGGCTGAGAGGGAACAATGGCGCTTGCTCTGCTATCTGCTGGATTTCAGTTACTTCCCCCGCTTACCCCAAGCAAACTGGGCCCTTTTGGTGCTGATTCCCATGTGGGTGGGTTTGTGTACATTCTAGGACCCTGTGGTTCTCTCCAATGAACTCTCTTGTGAGGCTGGGAGTTTCTCCTGGCACCTCAACCCCAACTGGTGTTTTCAATCGGTGTTTTGAGGCTTTATTTCCCTGTGCTAGAGCCCTGGGTTGTGCAGTCTGTCTCGCTCCCCAGTTTTGCCTGACTTATCTGCACGCAAATGTGTGACAGCCTGGTCAGCCAGCTGCCTTGTGCGCCTTACTGGGTCTGCCCACTGCCACCCTGAGCCCAGGGTCTGCCAGCCACCTCCTGCATGCCCATCGTCTGTCTGCTGCTGCCTTGTGCGCCTGGGGTCTGCCAGCCACTGCTTTATGACCCCTCTCCGCCTGGCCGCCTGACTCCACCCCTCCTACCAGTCTGGACAAATGTGTCTACTTTAACTCCTTAGTTGTTGGACTTCCATACAGTTCAATTTTCTATCCGTTCTGCTTGTTTTTTCGGTTTGTTTCTAATTTTTTGTTGTCCTTATTTTGGTTGTGCAAGGAGGCACAGTGTGTCCGCCTACGCCTCCATCTTGGCCGGAAGTTCCAGCCTCTCTGTTTTGATCGCTACTGTACCCTCCACACTCAGAACGCCTGTTCTAAAATTAATGTTCATATACATTTGTTGGGAGAATGAATAGGTAAGTAAAATGATAGCATGGGCATGGTATCAAAAGCTGGATCAATAAACATAGCAACGAGATAGTAGACTTGCCCGATTTTTATTTTCCTTGCCAAATAAAAGTCAACAAAAGCCTTTTAGATAGTGTATTTGTTTTTCTTTGTGTTAAATCATCACTAAAAGCCAGAAACAACAGATGCATCATAGGGTATAAGAAGTGTGAGAAAAATCACTGGTAAAAAAAATCCTCATGTTGGCAGCTTTCCTCTGGTGCAGAGCCAATAACGTGAACCAAGGGGCAGGTGGCTCTGTCATTAAGTCCAGTACTTTCCCTCCCAGTGGCTTCATTAATGCCCAGGTCACCCCACTGAGCATGACACTGGGGAGATCATTGGTCCAGTGTAAGCCACAGGGCACACACGGGAGGGTAAGACTTCTTTCCTTTTCTTTTTTCTTAATTTACCTTATAACAGTTAATTTACCTTAAATTAAGTCTTCGTAAATCTTCCCAGTGATCCAGGCTATAAAAAAGGTGCTAAGCTTTATAATAGCCTAAGGCCATATGACTGTGACTAAAGAAATAACTAGGAATGGGCCCCAAGTTCCATTGCTATCATAGCCATTTAGTCTACACCCCAGCTCAAACGGCATAGTTATGGACTCCATTTACACATGGAATTTATCCCCAAATGTTGTGGTTTCTTCAAAAAGGACTGACTATGGGAGGAGGGGGTTGGGTAGGCTAGGCAGAGGAGGGCAGAAGGGGAAAATGGGACAACTGTAATAGAGTAACAATAAAAATACTGTGTTTTGTCCTGGTATGGCTCAGGGGCAGTGGTGGAGTGCCGGCCTGCGAACCAAAGGGTCACCGGTTTGATTCCCAGTCAGGGCACAGGCCTGGGTTGCGGGCCAGGTCCCCAGTGAGGGGTGCGCAGGAAGCAACCACATACTGATCTTTCTCTCCCTCTCTTTCTCTCTCCCGCTCTCTAAAAAATGAATAAATAAAATCTTTTAAAAAATATTGTTTTTAGCTTTTGGCTGTATTCCCAAGGCCATCACTCTAATTAATTGCCTGATACTTGGCAATTCATGTCCCAAAGTCACAGTGGATCGGTGTTGAAATCCTGATAAGGGGTAAGAGGGAAACCAGAGAGAAGGAGGAAAGCAGGGAAAGGTCTAGGAGTCAGGTTTACAGGCCAGCAGACCTTCCCTTGGCTCTTCTGTTTGCAGAGCCACAGCCTATCGGCTGCTACAGGACAGGTCCTCTCCCTCAAGGCAATTGGCTGGAGGCAATGCGTAGTCCCCCATCACTTCCTACGCAAGCACGTACTGGTTCAAGGCAGCCAGCCGATGAGCACACTCCCCCAGTGGCAGCCTCCGTGTTTTAACTGGTGCTGTTTATTCCTTGCGGACTTTACAAAACATGGCTGCACACCTGTGTCCTGTCTTTATTCATCTGTCAAATGGAGAGTAATCGGAAGGTCCTCCTACGAGCTAGGTGATAGGGCCACACCTTCATATTTAAAGTGTGATAGCATGTACTGGAATCTTGCTTTGTTATTAAGATTGACAACCTTTGCTGTATAATCGATATTCTTAGTCCATTTATACTTAATGTAAGTATTTTTCCATCTACTTGTTTTCATTGCTTTTCTGTCTCTTTTTTGTTACCCTTTCCCTCTTTTCCTAACTTTTTATGCTTAACTGAATGCTTAATTAAAAGCATATTTTAATGTTTCCTTTTACTTGTTTCATTGAATTAATAGCTATAACTATTTGTTTTACTTTTGGTAATTGCTCAATAGTTTAGAATATACTTACACATTTAACTAGCAACATCTATGTTCAGAGATATTATACCACTTCATGCATAATGTAGGAAGAATTCTACAACAGTGAATTTCCATTTTCCTTCTTCTTGTCCTTTGTGATATTGTTCTTGAATATTTTATTTTGTATGTTATAAATCACACAGTAAAGTATTATTTCTTAAACATCTACATATTTTAAAAAAATAAAAATAATAAAATGTCTTTTACATGTAGTCACACATTTATTATAACCTGAGATCTTCATACCTCTTCTTGATCAGTTTCCACATTTGGATTTGTTTTCTTTTAGTTTCAAGAACATTCTTTAATATTTATTATTGTGAAATCTTGTTGGAGTTCAATTCTCCCAACTTTTGCCTGTCCAAAATATCTTTATTTCTCCTTGGTTTTTGAAGAATACATTTTGCTGGTTCTAGAATCCTAGATTGACAATATTTTTTCCTCCTCTGTCCTGTTCAGCACTGTAAAGGTACTGTATCATTCTCTTTGGGCCTGAATTTTTTCTGATGAACAGTCTGAGGTTTTAATTCGTTCTTATTTTATGAGTCTAATTTTTCTGGTAGCTTTTAATATGTTATCTTTAGTTTTTAACCATTTTATTATGATGTGCCACAGCATGATTTTTCTTTGTGCTTATTCTTCTGGGGTTTTACTGATTGCTTTTGTCTGCTGATATATATTTTTCATCACATTTGGACATTTTCCAGTCAATTATTACTCAACTATATATATTTTCCCTTCCTCTCCCTCTGAGACGCTTACGATGCATGTGCTGGATGGCTTCACAATGTACAAAGTTCTCTGAGGGACTGTTTACCATGTTTTTGCCTTTCAACTCTCTGTGAAAAAATTTGGATTTTTTTTTTTTGCCCTCTTTTAAGTTCAGTAATTCCTTGTTCTGCAGCATCCAACACCCTATTAAATAGACACAGTGAATTTCTCACTTTAGATATTGTGCTCAGTTCTAGAATTTCCTTTGGGTACATTTTTTTTAATTATGCTTTCTTCTTGCATCCCCCCCTTCAGTCATTGCATACATCTTTTCATTGAATTCTTGGACATGACAGCTGCTTCAAAACCTTGCTTACTAATTCTAACATCTGTGTGTCCATTAGCCAATTAAAAATTTTTCTTTCTTTTCTTCGTGGCTCACATTTTCCTGCTTCTTCACTTATTTGGTAATTATGTGCAAGACATCTGTGAATATTCTATTCTGTTGGGAGTCTGGATTTTGTTGTTTTGTTTTTAAGAGTGTTAAATGTTACTCTTGAAGAAAGTTGATTTAATGGTGGAGAAGCTTTATCCGGCCAAGGCTCTCTTTAGGCTCTTTGAGGGCTGGGCTAGCGCAGCCTTTATTCGAGGACAAGATTAGCCCTGCTCTTCGCATGTGACGTATCTCAGATCTCAGCTGAATCTCTCATGTGTTCCCCACTCTTGTTAGTCAGAATCCCAACATTTTTCAGCACTCCGTAACCTCTGAAATCTGCATGCATCTCACACGCTCCTGGTTTTTGTTCTCTGCTAGATTTCATGGAGTCTCGCCATATGCCTGTGAAGTGTAGTGATCAGCTAAAGACTCTAAGGAAGCCGTATACAAATTTTTAGGAATTGACTTCTGGATAACTCCTTCCTCTCCGGTACTTTGCCCTGCAAAACCCAGAGCACCAGCAGGTCTGAATTCCACTGAATTCCCATCCCTGTTCTTTCCACCCCGCAAGGTCACTCTAATCCATTCAGGCTGTGCGTTCCCTGCCGTGGCTTGGAAAGTGCTGCAGGCAGAAAACCTGGGGCGAGCTGGGAGTTCAGCTCATATACTTCCCTTCTCTTAAGAGTCATAGTCCCGTGCTGCCTGTTCCACTGCCTGAAAGTGGTTGCTTTATAAATATTTGTCCAATATTATAGTTGTTTTTGGTAGGAGAATAAATACATTGCCTATCACTCTCTGATGGCCCCATTCAATAAATTTTTAAATTTGTCTTTCACGTTAGTGGACCCAAAATCTGCCTCCCTGAAATTTCCAACTATTTCTGTTGGTTCTACCTTCTGGCCCCTCCCCAACTATAGTTATTACTATACGAGTTTGAACATGTTCCACCAATGCAAAGAATTCTACCCTGATTTATTAATTGGTGACTTTGATACTCTAATCATCTCCTCTTTATCCTGCCACATATTTTCTCCGCTTTATCAACTCATTCCCATCAGCATACCCTCAGCCTACGTCCGTCTCTAACTTCCCCATTTTCTGCTTCCTGCCATGGCAACATACCTGTAAATATGAAAATAGTTGTCTTTTCTTGAGTTTGCATATGCTCATTCACTCCCTTTAAGCCCCGCTAATCAGGCATTTACTGCGGCTATGCCACTCTTCAAGGTGACAAATAGTATCTGTCTTTCTAAACTCAATGACCAATTATTGCTTCTCCTCTTCTACTTTCAGTGGGATTTGATATACTTCATTACCTTCCTCTCTTGATACGTTTCCTATTTTGTTTTCCGGACCCTATAGTCCCCTGGAATTCCTCCTATTTCACTGGCTGCTCCTTCTTTCTGTCTCCTTTGCTGATCCCTCTTCTTATGTTAGAACCTTAAGCATTGCAATGCCTTGGGTCTGGACCCTCTTGTTTCTCCCACATTATTGTTTCTCTTGTCACAACTGCTACTCCTTGCATCTTGCCCACTTATGTTGAAGACAATTCCATTTACCTTCATTATAAATTCTTCTTTCCCTCATTCGCAACCTTCACTTAATAAACGTGCTTGGTTTGCTTTGCCTCCAATACATATTGCAAATCCAACTGCTTCTCATTACCTTGCCCATTACCACCTTCATCCAGGGCACTTTATATCTTGCCTGAACTTTGGAAATAGCCTCTTAGCTGTTATCCTTGCTTTCTGGACCAGTCCATTCATTACACAGTGGCTAGAGTGATAATTAAAAAGATAAATCAGGCCATGTCACTTGACCTGGTTAAAGTCACCACTGACCAATCTGCGTTTAGGAAAAATATCTAGACTTCTAAAATAGCTACATACTCAAATTACCCAGTGTGCTAGTGCTCAAACTTGGCTGCATGTTAGAATCAACTTGGGGATTTTACAAATTACCGAAGCCTGGGTTTCACCTCCAAAGATGACTATTTTATTAGTACGGGTTGCAGTCTGAACACCAGGAATTGTTTAGAGCTCCTCATACAATTCTAATGTGTGACAAAATTTAAGAGCCATTTGTGGGTGATTCTTGAAAAATAAAATGACCCAGCGATGTGCGAGATGGGTCTACTCCCAAAGATTATGATTTAAATGGGGTTTGCTGGGACCAGGAAATAGTCATCGGTGATTTCTTAACTCCCCCAGGAGATTCCACGGTGAAGTCCAGACTGACCACTGCCCCCCGTCATCTTGCCCTCAACGGCTTCTCCAGTCACCGAGCTGCTTGTGGAGTACGTTTCTGGTCTCAGGGTTCGAGCCCCAAACCGGGGCCTTAATGTGAATTTTACAGCAGCTTATTGAACACAGGTGGACAACAACCACGTGAAGCCGTCATTCGGAATGTGGTCAACTGTATTATCCCACACGGCTGGGCTCCATCTCAGTGTGTCTGACCTTTGCCTGTGTCTAAAGCCTCGCTGCCTTTCCGCAGGGGGGAAGTGATGCAAAGGGCACCCGTGTGCCTTTTTATCGGGCATTTCCGTCCTCTGCCCTGGATCCTTCAGAGTGCATTCCACAGAGGACGGGCTGATGTGGTACTTCATCCTTTATAGATGAGGCGGCAAGAGTCCCTTCTTCTTGTAAGTCCCTTCCCCTTCTTTCCACCCATGGACATGGATAACAGTGTGGGGATTGACTGTGGGACTGGGGATGGTGGGACGGGTGGAGGAGGGCTAAGAGGGAACAGTTAGGACAACTGTAATAGAATAGCAATAACAATGATTAAAAAAAGACAACATTTAGGAAACATACCAAGTTGGTTCTTAAAAATGGGAAAATTCAGGTATCCCCATTCTTATACTCAAAGGTGCACGGTAGAAGAGAAAAATGTCATTTGTATCTTTAGTTTGTATCTCACTGAAGACAAATTTTCTTAACCATTTACTCACGGACAATCTCTTTTACAGAAACACAGTAATTTCTTCATGCGAGTCTGCATGCTTCAGTTTCTTTTGTTGGCAAATAGACAGAAAGCACATCACTTTTCTGTCGGGGAGGAAGGAGAGCTGTCATGGGGACAGGTTTAAGGACGGAGGGAGAACACAGGCCTTTCCTGCTCAAGAAAGAATCTGCTAGGTCTCCTACTGTTCTCGAGATGATGAAAATCGTCCCCTCCTGGTAGTTACGCTGAGAGCCCCATGTTGGGGGATTTTAAAATGCCAATAATCGATAATATAAATCTTTAAATGCATCCAGTTACTTCAGCAGTGTGGGTGAGTGTGGTACGGGCAGATGAGAGCGCACAGCTCCCGGAGAAAGCACGAAAGCACAGACTGTCCATGCACAGGAGACCTCGCAGAACACCAGCTGCTCACTTGACAGACGAAGAGTGTGAACCTGAACGGGAACTTGGTGCTTGAATGGAGATCGGAAGTAAGGCTGACTGACGCCTACATTTCAGATCTGCCGAGCCCCCTGCCAACGTTCTCTGCAAGTTAGACTGCCCTATTTCTAATGTTTGCATAGACAGTCTCACAGTTTGCTTAATTTAATTAATGTTGCAATAGCCTCCCCCAAATTGTGATAGATTTAATGCTAAACTGAAGACAGGAACAAAGAAAACCACATTTCTAAAACTAAAACAAAAATATAAGAAGCTATTCTTTTTTCATTTTTTTAGGAAAACTGTGATATATAGCTTCAACAAATATTTTTTAATTAATTGATTAATTTATTTATTTTGTAATTTTTAAATTTTAATTGTTGTTCTTGTACAGTTTTCTGTCTTTTACTCCCATCCCAGCCCACGCACCCAGCCCTCCCCACCTCCCTCCCATTTCCACCCCCCATAGTTTTTGTCCATGTGTCCTTTATACTTGTTGCTCAACAAATATTTTTAAACCATCAATAACATTATAAAAACTAAATAATATTATTTAAAAAGTCCTACATAAAATAAATACGGCCCGGCAAGAGCTCCTGGACTTTGGTGCTCAAAGATCACTGGGTTCATTGAGTAGGAAAGTCCTACTTTATCAATTAAGTCCTAAGCTCCCATGTTCCCATTCACACATTTCTTTTTTCTCGAGTTGCACCCTTGAAACCTGCACACTTTTATCAACCAATGTCACCCCCATCGATTCAATAAAAAGGAAACTTCATTTTCTAGGTACCTGAAACCTTGGCTTGGAGTTTAGGGGAGCTCGCGGCTGGTTTCCATAGTTGCGTGATCTTTCGATGGAATGACAGCAAATTCTATGAATCCTAGTTACACGCACACAGTAGGCCGAGCGCACACTCTACTGTGGCGACGCCTCTCACTCACCTCTCACTATGAGCTGGCTTTGGTGCTCCACGGCCGCGGCCTCATTCCGGGCTATGCAGGTGTAATTCCCGTTATGCATCAGGGAGAGGTTGGAAATGCGCAAGGAGCTGGTGAAGTCGATGTTGTCGATGGTCACCCCCAGGCTCGCTGGGATCGGCCGGCCGTCCTTCTGCCAGGTGATGGTGATGGGTAGGTCCCCTGAGACCACGACGCACGGGATGAAGACCCGCTGCCCAATGGAGAACCTCGGGAACTCAAAAGGCTGGATGAAAGGTGGGACTGCAAAAAAGGGGGAAAGGCAACGGAGAAAGGGTCATGATGAGCCGTGCAAATATTCGACATTCTCTTTTCCTTTAACCCTCTTGCGTGACGTCGAGAGGGGAATGTGGTCACTGCTCTAGCACATACACACGCGAACCGCTAGAAGACATGAAAGTGTGCTGTATTATTGGGATTTTCTCTTCGTTCTAAATGAAAAGCCTGGCTTGACCTGCACTTCAGCAAATATGCTTAACGTAGTTTATTTTGATAAACTTTTTTTTTAAAGTTCAATAATCGTTTTTGGAATAAACGTTAAGCATTCCAGTGTCTGTTATTTTCCATGTAAATTTGTGAATTTGGGCTTTGTTTTTCCCTTAGAAGCCTTACAAAATGATGCGTCCTGCTCGGCTAGTATCAGCACCGCGACACTGTCCCCCAGGCCGCCCCCTGCCTCGCTCACAGGCACGCTTGAAACCTGAGCAAGAAGCAGGGGTCCCCACATCTGTCAAACATTTTCTTACATCCAACCTCCGACTAACAGTGGATGTTAGTTAAAAATGGGTATCCTTTGTTAGGATAATCACACCTTTACTCTGAACCCCTGGGGTTGGTTTTACACATTCCGTGTGTGTGCACGACCTGAATTACAAAGTAACTCAGTCGGCGGGGGGGGGGGGGGGGGGGGGGCAGTTTCTGAGTTGCGGAGATGAGAACAAGGTTCTAGCCTTCAGCTGCCGGTAGACACAGTGGAGCTCAATCTGGAAAACGCTTTCCTGATTTCATTCCCCTGATAAACTCCTGACTCTTTCTCACTACCTTCCTAGATCGCTTCGTAGGATTTCGGCCTCAGAAGATGGTTTAGATGGAGCCAGAGGAGCCAGGTTCGAATCCCAGCTCGGTTACTTATTAGCTATGGGATCGTGGGCAAGTTTTCCGTGTGCTCCTTGTCAGCCTTGTGGGGCAGTTCTTCACAGCTTCGCCTCATAAACGGGGGAGCTGAAACTCAGAGTGCTGCTTGCCCTTCATCACAGAACCATTACACTTCCCTGCAGGGGAAGGGCTCAGATCTTGTTTTGTGTGTTTTGTTTTGTTTTGCTTTTCAGGGATTTGGAAATAACCAAGGGGCCATCCTAAGATTATTAAGCATTCAATAGCCATTATTAACCAGTTATTATACTAGGTGATTTCACAGAATGAAGTTATTAAATAGCAGGATGTTTGTTCATTTACTCAATTGTAGTTTCATTGCAATTATCAGCTTGGCGGAGATGGAAGGGGTCCAGCTGAGAAACATCTGAATAGAAACTACTGACTCATTCGGTCACTTAAGAAGTGCTTATTGAGCCCCTGGTATGTGCTTGACAAGCACTGTGCGCTGGGCATGCGGCAATGAACTTAACGTAGCATCTCTTCCCGGGGAGGCTTTGTGCATTGACCTGGGCAATGGGTATCGGCAGAGCACAGCCACGGCTATTCTGTCCTTCAACACTACTGTTATTATTGTTACCATGATATGCTTTCATAAGCAGCGGGGAGCCAGAGCTGACAACGGCAAACACAGCCAACGTTAGAAAGACTAGATGGGTCGAGTTAGGTCTTACCAGAGAAACAAACAAGCAAGTAAAGAAAGCCGCGTAAGGTAGACGAGTACCCTCAGTGTCAAAACTGCTGCGGATTCTCCATGTAAAGTCGAAGCTTTGGGGCTGCAATGTGAGGACCTGATGTGCCGAGAGAAGGATCTCGGGGTGACGTCCCACCTGCGCTGGCGGGAGAGGCAAGCGGGCCCACCCTGGGGTCATTCAGAGCTGACCGCACGCAGGTGGAGGGGGTGCCAGCTGGTGGCACAGGGGCTCCTATTTCTCTAAACTTCACCCCCAGTGGCATAAATGTTTATTCTCTATGTAAGTATCATTCACACTTAATAATCTTCCATTTTTAAATAAATATAAGTACATTTCTTCTTTGATTTTTTTGCACACTGAAATCTTGGTTGTCTGTTTACTCAGACAAACCTGGACACCCAGTGTTGGCTTGGGGCTCGTTATCTGAAACGCAGATGATTTTGGAGCCAGGCTACTTGGGTCGAAGGCCAGCTGTGCTACTAAGTAAAGTTTTCAACATCCGTCTGTGCCTCAGTTTCCTTATCTGTAACCCAAGAAGTGCTGCTGTGAGGAGTGAATGAGTGAGCACAGACGTTCACAGACTGTCACATGCACCTGAATCACTCCACTAGCACTGGCTCTATCTCCAAAGTCTTCAAGATGAGGGGGGAAAAACCAACCCTGTTAAGTTGTAAGGTTATCGGGCAAGGGAAAGAACTCAATTCTCTTATCAGCTGTAATAGGGAGAACAAATTTATAAAGACTTACTTTCCCCTTCCCAGATCAAAAGAAAGAAGGTAGAATAGAGCATATTTTTCACCCATTTAATGAGAAAACAGTACGTCGGGCATAGGCTGCCAGTAACTAGTACATGCAGGAATATCTTCTTAGAGAAGGCAGTTACAGGAGACAGGAAGGGCATGTATATCCTGTTACTCAGTAACACGGGCAAGACGTAGCTACAGAAGAATCAGAGTGAAAAAACAGAAATCATGCCTTCTGTAACTGCAAAATATCTGCAATTTGTTGGTTTATAGAATTCTAAGGAATATAATTGTAGCTACAGAAGTAAAGCTGAAAATGAAGAACAGTGCCTCGAACACAGTGAAAACGTGTGTGGGCGAGCCGACCCACCAACTCTCAGGCCTGCCACTCGGAGGAAAGTTCCTTGTTCTGCACATCACATTTGAAACTGTTACGACGCTCCTGCTCATCTCATTTCTGTGTCTAAACCGGATGCTGAGAATTCAGGCGTAGTGCTGAGGGCTCAGTCAGAGCCATGGCTGACAGGTCACAGGGAGCAAGGAACTAAGCGTCAACTGTCAGGAGCAGATACAAGAATTGCGACACGCACGGAAGTGGGGACACCCTCTGAGCGGGCCCCCAGTAGTCAGCTTTTATGCCATTAAAGCAACAGCACAGTGCTACTTAACTAAGACTCTGAATCCTAAGTTACAGTTAACATAGCAAATGGGAAAAAAGGTATAGCTAAAATATTTAAAAACGTTTACACAAAAATCCCATTCAAATAGCTAAAATGAGCATTTTCATGATGAAGGGGAGAATTTAATTGGAGGGAGAAGTCGTTTCCCCAGAATGACGTCAGAACCGGTTTGTTTGTTACTCGTTGCTTTGCTGCCCGCACTGGAGCGGGAGGCGCTTTTTAACCTGCAAATGAAATCCAGACACCGACTGGTGGGTCCTATCACTTCTCTCCTCACTAGGAACGGCTCCCTCGCCTCGGCCATGAGTCATGAGCCTGTTGTGTAAAATGCTTAAAAAAGTTTTGAAGGAGTCCCAAATCTTATATTTGACATTCGGAAGACATAAAAATTGGAGACAAAAAGTAAATGAAGACATTCAAAAAGCTCCTAGCGTGATCCTGGTAAAGCCAGATCGCCTCTTTGAGACACACTGCTGACTCCATCTGGTTCGGTGTATCGCCTTTCCCGGTAAATTCTCTGAGTCTCGTTGACAGTGAAGTCTGTGGTGCCGCAGGAGCAGAAATCCTGGGTGTGACCCGCAATGGGTTCTGACACATTCCTGCACGAAGTCTGCACATACCTGCTAAGTGTCACTTGCTGTGAGTGGTGTACACTCCATTCTCTACAAAGGTGAGAGATCCTTTTTCCCAGACAGATCAGAGCTATTGACGGCGGCCAAATGGTCAGTTAGACTCTTCTCTTTTGTTAATCAATTAAATGTTCTTGTTCTTAATACTGGGTAACTCCCTGGTGCCTGTCCTGGCCTCGCCCCCTTCCTCTGCTTCCCTGGTGAGCTCACCTACCCCTTTGCTCCAGGGGTCAGCTCGCTGCCGTTATTCGCTGATCTACATTTCCAATCAAAAACTCCTTCTCAAGCTTCACATCTGCTTGTGCAATTGTTTGCTAATATCTTCACCTGGGTGTCCCAGAAGCACCCCAAATTCCAAACCAAACGTATCATGTTTCCCTTAAACTAAGCATCATCTTCAATTCTCTGTTCCCATCTGTGCTGCGTAAACTCCCGGATGAAAGAAGAAAGCTCAGAACAATGACAGCGTCTCTACTTGTTCGGGTCTGTCTCCAACCGCGGTCACTGGGCTGCTCTGTCCGTCTACCCCCCTTCTCCACACACCTACTCCTGGCTCCTTTTGTCCCCACACACAAAACCATCACCTTTTATTAAAACTTGTTCCACCGTGTCCTAGGTTTTTTAATCTGTCCACACTTGGAATCATTTTACACACCTCACCCAGATTAAGCTTCCCCAAACACTGGGGAACAGGTCCCTCTGCTTCCGCCACCCCACAATGCTTGAGGAGCAGGCGGAAGATAAACCCCGCAATGCTGCAGGACCTGACACCTGCCTCTGCAGGTCCTCCTACAAGGGGCGCCTTCGTTTCAGCAGCATTGCCTCTGAGTGTGAGGGGCCACGCCTCTCCCTGTGTCTGTCCCCATCCCCCACCCCGGCCCCATTCTCACCCCTCTCACCTTCATTCAGGTGTTACCTGCTTTCAGAGACCCCCACACGCTCTGGATCCCTTTGAGGAGCCACCCAGTTTCTCCTGGAAAGCTTTTTGTGACTCCGGACTTCCCATCCCACCTCACCTTCAGAACTGGCTAGACGTCCATCTTCTCTGCTTCTAACACACCTCACGCACGTATCTTTGATGGCGTTTATTGAAATCAGTGTGCTTCTCATTTGTCCTCCCTGTTCTCCCACAGCCAGCTGACATCCGTTCCGTTCCCCACCCCACGCTGGTTCTCTCTCAAGCCATTTGCTACCTCCTGCCGGGCCTTATAGTCGTTTGTCTGTAGGTCCTCCTCCCACTCACCCCAACCTCGAGTTGGCAGACATCCTGTTATTACTTGATCTCATTAATAGTAGATGCACAGATATTACCTGAATAAATTAAAGAAATTATACAAATTTAAAAAAACCCTAGAGATTCTTTGAATGAAAATTGTTTTGATGACAAAGGTAGAGTGCAATTACGCTATTATTGTATGCTGTGATTGTTTTCATTTCTTATTTGAATATTGGACTAGTGTCATTCTACAAAGTGGGAGCAATTTAATGAAAGCATTTTAGTGAGAGGTGTTTAAAATGCACACCTGTAGCTGTCTGACCTCTACGGAGCTGGTAGGAGTTGATGTACATGGAGACAAGTGGCCCAGAGTCCTTTCTAAGAAAGGATGTGTGCCCCAAATTCCAGGAGTGATGGCAGGTGGCATTCTTCAATTATCAGCCACTTCAAAACTGGCCCCTACGGAGGCCCACATCGCCACGGACAGGTCCTTCCTGGGTGGCCTACACCCAATGACTGACTGAGGAGGGCAACTCTGCCCCGGCTCAGGACGGCTCTAAAGGGCCGTCTGTGCTCCAGAGCTGGCTGTGGGGTTGGGTGAGGCTACCATTCGCCGGCATGACAGCTCATCTTCAGCCCGTGCCCAGCTCCTCTCTCTGCCCCTCTTTCCACAGGCGTTGCTCTCGAGGGCCTACTTGATAAACACACTGTACCCTCACCCCCCCTCAGAGACCGTTCCCTGGAGAATCCAACCTGCAACATCTAGTTTGCTTCACCTAAAGTTTAAAAAAAATTGATCTACTATTAATAATAAAACTGCGCCTGGTTGAAAACCTCCCTCTGCATATTACATCCATCTATCCATCCATCCATCCGTCCATCTTACATTTATTCATTTCAGATTATGACCCAAGGAGAAGTATCACGTGTACTGGGTCCTCTTTTAATAAGACCCTTCTGTATATGGTTAGCAGTAACTTCTTATTCTCCTGCAGAACAGAAGAGGGATGATACAAGTAGATGAAAATAGTGTAAAAGTTTAATTTTAAGATTGCTTCTCAGGACCCACAAAAAGTCTCTTTGTTTGTTTTTACTCAGTTTACTGTCTTAAATTCTGCCAGTGTTCAGAACTGAAATTGTCTTTGTTTTTAACATAGGGTTATGCATATTCATAAGTTCAATAAGTATATATGTCACACGTAACTAAAATGAGGCAGAATTCATTCATGGCTAATATCAGAATTAGCTCTCAAGAAACCACCAAGTATCAATTCAGAAAAATAAGAAACCATGGCAAAGAATCATCAAAATACGCGTATAAATATGCAAGCGCATACCCACAACACACACTCTGGATGAAGGGCTCCCAGTGTTGAGGCCTAAAAAATAAGATTTAACCAACAGAGTAGCATAGTTAACATACAATAGTATAACTTGGGAGTAAATCAGAGATAAGAGTGGCGAACTCTTCCCCAGTGGTTTTTGAACAAGGCATTTTGGACCATCAGAGGGTGAGAACTGTGGAGTCATAAACCTGACAACATGAGTTGAAAGGTAAAAAAGAAAACTTTTTTCCCCAAATTGTTCAGAATTACTAATTAAGTTCATGAGAGAAAATATAATAAAAACATTCTGGAAAACAAATCCTTAAGGCATAAGATAGAATTATAAGGATGAGAAACCAACTGTTACTTTCATCAGCTAAAAAGATATTATACAAATTAGACATCAAGAAGAAAAAAGACAAACTGCTTGGAATTTTGGGATATACAAACAGTAAAACTGACTCTGAGTTTCTTCTTCCAAAGCACTTGCAAGAAAATAGGTCGACCAGATGCCTGCAGTGGGATGTCGTGGAAGGAATCACGTGGTTTCTTGAGGTGACACTAGTCCTTAACCACAGGAGATGTTTCTTCAAGGGTTTTCATGGCAGGAGTTTTATGGCCACAACCCCATTATGTTGAAATAAATAGTTCTTTCACATTTAAAAATAACGAACGAGTTTAGACTTCCTGAGAATTTCTGAGTTTAACAATGAGTCACCTCCGACGGAGGAGAATGGCAACATCCCCCTTCACTGATGACAACATGTTTACGCAGAAGAATTGGTAATAAAACCGAGTCATTTTCTGATGAACCCAAACTAACCCGCACCTCTAGTGTTTAAAGAAAAACCACGTGAATGAATCATCATGGCATCAGAAAAATAGAAAGAAAGAAAAAGAAAGAAAGAAACAGAGCCCGTGTCTTGGTAATCCAGGTGGAGATCGACCCAGCTAGCTGGGCGCAATTATTTCAGTTCAGTTCGCACGGAGTGCTGGTAAAAGCAACACCACGTGACCGCAATGCGGGCGCAGGGAGGATGCGGAGGCTTGGGGGCCGGGCAGCCGAATCACGGGCGTGCCTTTTAAGTCTTAGCTTGTTTTTTTCACTGGCTTTTTAAAAATAAGGATCGTTAGTAATGGCAGGTTATTTACTTGAGGAGTATTTTCCATTAATTTAATTTGGAAGAGCTCATCCTTCTTTAGAAGCTCAGTTATTAATCGTAACTGACTTGAAGTGGCTGCATTTTGAGCAAAATGATAAAATATGTCATAGTGAAGGCAGGTATAAAAAGGTAGTTATGATATTTCAGCACAGCTTTGTCAATTCTTTTAACGAACTTTGGGACACCGAATTGGTGACGCAGTGACAGAGAAACACTGTCGAAGGCCTGAAAATAGACCAATAGGATGGTCTATTTTGCCTCTGTGGGTTCCATCCACACAACAGTCGCATCACAGCATAAATCTGGAGAACTGATACCACAGACCCGCTCGCGAGCCTTCCAGGTCAGTGGTGTGTCCCTGCACAGGTCCCCTTCACTCGCTTGGTCTCAGTGGGACGAGATGGCTTTCAGCACTGACATGTACTGATTTTTAACTTTTTACTTTTTGAAAGATTTTATTTATTTATTTCTAGAGATAGGGAATGGGAAGGAGAAAGAGAGGGAAAAAAACACCAATATGTGGTTGCCTCTAACGTGCCCCCTCCTGGACACCTGGCCTGCAATCCAGGCATGTGTCCTGACTGGGAATTGAACTGGTAACCCTTTGGTGGGCAGGCCTGCATTCAGTCCACTGAGCTACATCAGCCAGGCCCATTTTTTTTTTTTAAAGAAAGGTAAAAAGTGGTACCTTCCAGGTATTTTTATCACGTGTAGATAACTTGAAAATTCAGGATTGCAAAACCAAGGCATTTTGTTACCATGCCCAGATCAATACGCATACCAAGCAACTGGTTCTTTCTCAAATAAACCAGCAAATTCCTTGACTAAATTGAACAGTCAGTACAAGGAAATGTATGTGCATGAAGATATGATTTCAGCATATACACAACAGATCTCATTATGAAGCTAATTATCAGTACTGGAGTGAGTCTATCAGGTGCAGAATAAAGAAACAGAACAGAAAATAGAGAGTAAATGAAAAAATATGAACTGCTGATATAAGTAAAATAAAAACTTACTGAAATAATTCTTTATAGATGATTAAAATAACTTTTTTAAAAAAGATTTTACTTATTTATTTTTAGAGAGCTGGGAAGGAAGGGAGAAAGAGTGGGAGAGAAACACCAATGTGTGAGAGATACATCGACTGGTTGCCTCTCACACGCCTGCAACCAGGGACCTGGCCTGCAACCCGGGAATGTGCCCTGGCTGGGAATTGAACTGGTGACCCATTGGTTCACAGGCAGGCGCTCAATCCATTGAGCCACACCAGCCAGGGCCTATTAAAGGAACTTTTGATATAAACTTAGTTGAAATAAACATGTGTGTTAAACATTCATTGAAAGTCATACACACGATGAGGATTAGCGATGGGATTCCTACACCATAAAGGCCACAGACAAGCAAGAGTTCAAGAAATGAGAAAGGATCTACCAGGGAAATATGAAACAAAGGAGGCAAGAAGAGCACTTTTTTGAATATGTAATAGATAAGTAAAGATGAAAATATCAGAGATTATAGCAGAAAATAGGTGAATCAACAATTCTATTTGCTAATGTTAATAGTCTAGTAACTGATCAATTAAGAATTTTAGGAAGATATGATTATTAAACATAATTGAACACGTAGAAATTTATACCCAGCAATATAAGAAAAACAAATATTGTCAAAATCAAACTTCCATACAGAAAGCTTCAATACAATTCACAGAGCTACAACTGTCTCTGACCACACCTCCATGGTATCTTGGCACATGGAGAAGAGTAGGAGGTGTTGGGCATTCAGTAAATGGTTCGGGGGAACTAACTCAATATATAGAGAAAGAAGAAATTGCGCACCCACTTGTACTAGATCTACAGCCCTCAGTGTAGATTAAAGACCTCAACGAGGACAGTGGGAATGTAAACCATAGACTAAATATTGGAAAACATGTAGAAATGTATCTTTCATGAGCTCAGAAACTTCTTAACCAAGATCCCAATGAAGACGATCAAAGACAAAGTTAAAAGACAAAAAACAGTCTTGCAAAAGATACAACTTAGAGAAAAGCAATTTGAGATATTATTTCTTAAAAAAATGAATAAAGAGTTTCCTTGAAGAAAGGTACCAGCTGCATTTTCTAGAATACGAGAGGAATTACGCCGCATTCTACCTCTAGGACAAACCTGCATGCGGGAGTGGACACGAGCAGAGACCGGAGCTCAGTTCTGCCATCCCCGTGAAAAGGAAAGAACATGGGGGTGCTTGAGAGCACAGATCTCAGCTCAGGAGAGGGGAGGCAGCCCTCCGAGTGCACCTAGACATGAGTTCTTCTCCAGTCCCTTAAAAAGGGGGGAGGGCGAAAGTTCCCCGCTTCATCAGCCTTCTTCTTTCCCATCAGGCTATTAAATTAGCCAAGAGAATTGAAATTCCCAATTGAAATCATAAATGGCCACCAAAGAGCTACATCTTTGACGCCTCCCCTTTATGGTTCCCTACTGGGTTTATTTTCTCCCATGTTATTCATAAGAGAAACCTTGCATTCCCTCACTAGTTGTTGAAAATCAATATAAAAATTTTACAAATGACTAAAATTTATGGCCACACAACATCCTAGCGAATGGGACCCTAAATTAAACATTGTTCAACTTTAATGGGGCACCTACGAGAAAAAAAAAGATGACCCTGCAATGCCGTTTCCTTTCAATAGTCTTGGAAATGACTCCAGCAGCTAGAGAGCCGGAGAGGGGCGGGAAGAGAAGGTGACAGGGCGACAGACTCTGCATCCCCCGCAGGGCTGGGTTTGGAAACCGGGGGAAGCTGACGGTGGGAGCAGCCAATGAGCAAATGTCAGAAAGTCAGAGTGGGGGACACTGTTGAGGCTGTTTTGGGGCACAGAGCTGCACCTCTGCTTGGGCCAAACGATACTAGCTATCAGGAGCTCTTGAAGAATGACGGCATTAGAAGGCGACATTCTGGGCAGTTCAAGCAGAGATGGGGAGAGCAAACCTAGTCTCAGCAGCGCCCCAAACGTCCGCTCGTTTCCCCAGCAGCACCAGCAGGCGCCCTGTGAGAATGCTATGGCGACGGGCAAGACGCGGCACGCAAGAACACGCTGCCATGGAAGCAGGCTTACGTCCAGCTGGCTGGAACCTGGTCTCTATCAGGTAGAGGCTACAGGACACAGAGGTTCACTGCCCCACGAGTTGGACACGCCCCCAGGGACCCCCGATCCTTCCTTCAGTTTGAACCAGGACGTGGTATGTACGGGTCTTAAACCGGAACGGGAGAGTGCTGCACACAGAAAATAGAAACCGAATACGAAGCGGCTAATGCGCATGCTAGTTTTCTTTGCATTTCTGGCATTGTAACTTTAGCTCATTAATGGCAAACGTTAATTTTAAAAACCCATAAAATATCATTCTGAAAGCTTGGTTCTTCTTAGAGGCACCTGCCCATTCTTAGTTTCAGCCGTGCCTCCCTGCCAGTGATAGGCCTCCAAGTCCACCCGTGTCTCCGGGTTCCCACGGTCCGAGTCCAGAATGGCGGTCCGCACCCACTTCGTAGTGAACCAAGTCCTTCATGAGACTTTCTCAAGCCACTGATGTTCCCGGTTCCCTGTCTCAGCCTCTCCATCATCCAGACCAGAACTTCTAGACTCATCTTGGGGTTTTACCTACCCTCGCTCACCAAACCTACTCCTTCCTTTTTATCTCTCTAATGTAATATTCCTTCTCTCTCTCTGTCTCTCTCACACTTTCTCTTCAATTAGGGCCTCAATACTGTATGCCTGTACTTAAAGTAATCTTCTTTCTTTATTTAAAAAAAAAAGCTATCTTTTCTTTCTGGGTCCTTTGCCTCAATTTCTCCTCACTTCAACCTTGGCTTCCCACTGCAATGTAAATCAGTTTTCTAGAAACACCCCATGGAGTTGTATTGAAATCCAAAGAGGTGTATTTGAGTCTCGAATTCCTTACTGGACAACTTTGAGCCAGTCTCCTGCTTGTTCTCACTCTGTTTCTCTGATTACGTTTGATCTACATTACAGAGTCACGGTGAGGATTAATTAAGGTTACACATACGAAGGTGTTCTGTAAACCATAAAGTTTAGTATAAATATAAATAGAAGGTGACATTTTTATCTAGCAGCCAATTAACTTCTTGGCAGTGTTGGTCCCTAGCAATTAGAACACTCAATTAGTCACTGTTCAAGTTCAATGTGGCACCTAAAATGAGAAAGGAAAAGCTTTGAAATGCGTTAAATATAACACTGCTTGTTAAATTGAAGTGAAAGAAAGGATTTTGACTTCCCCCTACGTGTTGGAAGGCAGCAAAACTGAGCCTCTGGTTAGTCAATATATTTCAGAACTGCTTAAGTTTCAGTCATTATCAATAATTCTGTTATTTCTATCAATATTTGAGGGTTTTTTTCCAAATTTCCAAGTCATGATACAAAAAACAAACAAACAAACAAAAAAAAAAAGAAAGAAAAAAAAGCAAAGGGCCCTGACTATTACCAAAAAAGTCAGGGCTGGAAAATAGCATTGTTTTCAAATGTCATCTAAGTGCGCACATGCGCACACATGCCCCTATTCAGCATTAGAGATGAGGCTCCTGGAAACGGTATAAAAATTGTTTGGCCTTGCATTGCAGCATTGTTGATGCAAACAAACGGGCCCCCTTCTAATGGATGTCAGCATTCAAGGCATCGCATGTGTGCTTCTAAAATTATCTGAAAAAAGGGTTCGCTGTGTAGTCTAACAGGAAAGGTAATGGAACTGTATTTATTTATGTGAATAAAACAAGAAAGACTGTTTTTCAATCCTGATCCACAGGGAGAGTGAAAAATCTGTCTTTCCTGTAATTCAGCTGATCCCTTATCTTTCCCCTTATGATATTCTTATCATAATTGAAAACAGTCAACATTATTGTAATTTTTTTTTTTTACAAAAGCTTTGATGGACTACAATTTTGACCGTTGGAGTATGATTTAATTTATGTATTTCATTTCAAATTTCAGTGTTCAGATGTCAATTTGGTTACAGCCTTTCTAATGCTATCTGAGTAAAGGCTAAGCTTATTAATGGTATATAATTGTTACTATATAATGAAAGTTAGAAGTCATCGTAAGTAAGACACGTGAGAAGTGTCTTAAACTGAATTACTTTCAGTATCTTTGCTAGGGTTCATTCAATGCATGTGAATATGACAAAATATGCCCTAAGCTGACATACAAGAATCCGGAAGTTAGTTTTTTTTTCTGGGAAGTCCTACACAAGCTGAAACAGGCCAAACCCTCTCCACCCATCTTATAATTTCCTCTTTTGATATGTACACTTTCATTTGTCTCAAAAAGATAAAAAGAAGAAATTAAATAAAAAGTAGGCTATTAGCCAACGATTGTGTTTGGTTTAGAAAACGCTCCTTAACATTGAAGAAAACATGTTTTGGAGACATGATTAAGAAAAAGCATATGCTCTCTCCTCTGCCCAGGTGTTCACAAAAAAGGAACTTACAGCTGATGAACACCCACTGAACAGATAGTTCTGGAGCAAGTTCTGTATTCCCACTTCTTGGCAAACCCGTTGTTAAAGCTTTTTTCATCAAATGATTGTTAGTCTGTGACATTCTCATAAGATGGGGCCCATGGAGTGATGTGGTAAGTCCCCTAGAAGGCCATTATTAGACACTTGCCTTGTTGAAAGTTTTGCTGGTGGTTGTAAGTTTCACGGGGATCTTTCGGTTTCACAACAATCTTGCCTCTGCAGGACATTCTGCTGTCTTTGTCTGTCTAATTTGATGGCCACACCCGACATCCTCCTTCCTATGCCCCCTCCCCCACCCTCCCTAACACTAGTCTTGGCTTGGATTCCATCCCTTAATCAGGTTATCTCTGGGCTTGGTTCCTTTCAGGGAGAGTGCTTAGACATTGGGTACAATTCATTTTCCAAGGTATTGACCTGCTTAGGGCCATTCTTTACTGAGCACGTGTTAATAAGTGAAGTGAACGCACATTATTGAAGTCACTAGCAGGGCTGTTTGTATTAAATTCACTATCTTAATGTCTGTTGTTTTAATGTTTCTTCCTCTCTTGATAACTCAATCTTGTCCTGAGCATGAAGGTGTGGGTGCAAGCAGGCAGCTTATTCAGGAACCTCATAGCTTTGGCCACGGCGATTGGTCCAGGAATGGGCTGGTGGCCTACAGGGAGCCAATCAGAGTCCCTCCCCCAAATCTGCCTGTGCGGAATTGTCAGGGCAGGGCTCTCTTCTTTCCCACAGTAGGTTGTGGGCACGTGAGTCCAGAGAGAGCCGGGACCAATTCACCAACCAAATACGGAGAAGTTACTCTGAGGGGACGGGCTGAGCCCATGCGCTGAAGTCTGGGAGTCCCAAAGAGAGAGGAGTTTCAGATGCGCATTCAGCATCTAGATCAGGGCTGCCCTGAGGCCTAAACTGTCTCAGCTCCTCTCAAAAATGGGTTTAGTACTTCCTGGAGGCTCCAGCCATATCTCCCCAACACACTGTTGGGACTGGTGTTGAGCTAGCCTCATTCAGCTTCCTGTACTTGGCAATCAGTAAGGTCACGGTCAATACACTGATGTATCTAATCTTGAAAATTTAAAGAGATAAATTTAAATTTCAAGCAGTCCTTGCTTGAATTTTTATCAGACGTTATCTTCAGATATTTGGTGGATCAGTTTTCAAGTGAATCTAAGTCTATTAAAATTCTTTTTTGATTTATTGATTTTAAAGAGAGAAAGAAAAGGGGGGAGGGAGAGGGGGAGAGAGAGAGAGATTGATTTGTTACTTCATCCATTCATGCATGCACTGGTTGCTTCTTGTATGTGTCCTGACTGGGGATTGAACCCACAACCTCAGTGCATTGAAATGATGCTCCAACCCACTGGACTACTCAGTCAAGGGCATAAGTCTGTTTATATGATGTTAACATCTGGTGTGAGGTATACAAAGCGCCTTGGTGGTCAAACCTAGACCTGTGGCTTTACACATTATCTGTAACTTTACACAGTCTCTCTTCCTGATGTCTCCAAATGTACAGTCCAGATTCCTCCCTTTCACTCCCTCATACAATTCAACTTCCTACCTAATGGATCCCCTGGTTTGTCTAATGTATATTTCAGCCTCAACACATCAACAACTTGACTTCTGATTTCTTCCCTTTAACTTCTTCTCCGTATCTCTTGCCAGCTCTGCTGATGGCAGCCCTGTTCTTTCCATTGCTCAGGCCAAAATTGGGGCCTTATCCTTCCATCTTTATTTCCCTCATGCCCACATTCAGTCCATTAGGAAGTATGATTGAATAGACCTTAAAAATACGTCCAGTGTCTGTCTTCCACCTGCCACCTCCACTTCCCTCTCCCTGTCCAAGCCTCCCCACCTCTCACCTGGACCAGCTTTCCAACGGGTCACCCTGCTTGTCCCTTCTTGCCCTTTAGTGTAATTCTCAGCACAGGAGTTCGAGTAGGATTTTAAGACCTGGGTCAGGCCACATGGCTTCCATCTAACGTCATCCCCAAACTCCCCCATTCCACTCAGAGGAAAAGCTCAAGTCCTTCCAACCCAAGCCCTGGTGCACCAGGTCACACATGAAGTGACCCTGCTTATTGTAACCTCGTCCCCTGTTCACACCCCCTGTTTGCTCTGGTCCAGTTTCACTGGCCTCCTCTGCGATTCTCCAAGCTTTCCAGGAACATTTGGACTCTTTTGTTTCCTTTGTTCCCTCTTCCTAGAATGCTCTTTCCCCAGATGTATGTTGGGCTATTGTGGACGCCTTTATATCTTTTCTTAAGTCTCACCTTTTCAAAGAAGCCTTCCCTGACCACTGTGTTAAACACCACAAATCCCAAGTCCCCAAAGTGTCCCACTCACCAGCCATTTCTCACCAGGTATAAATTCTCCTAAGCTGCTCTGAGTTGGTTTCTGCCACTTAAAACCAAAAGGATCGAGAATAACACAGCAGTTTATGTTTGCCCAGAACATTTTAAGAGTATAAGTTAATGATTCAAATGGCCTTTGAGTTTATATCCTTTAAAAAATTGAAATTAAAATATTTATGTTTCTCCAATGGCCATACATGTGAAGGTTTTTCTGAAAGCACTAATGGTAAAAGCAAAGTCCAGCGCATAAAGAAGTTCATTGATGCATCATTCGTAATGGCTAAATGTTAGAAATAAACTAAACATTTGGCACTGGAATGCGTACTTTCAAAATGTAGTTTGCAGGAACCTAGGGATCTCTTTAGGGGGTTTGCAAGAGGGCAGCCATTTTCACAATAATACTAAGACACTACTAGCCTTTCTTACTGGGTTGACTTTTGTATAGATGTGCAAAAGTGCTTCAAGTTTCGAGGGGGGCGGTAGGGCTCTTGGGGTCTTAGCATCAATCACAGTTTTGACACCAAAATGTGCAAGTAGTCATGTATTGTTTACTGCCACACACTCCTGATTTTTTTTAACCAGTTTTGTTTAAGAACACTTGACAAAGCCATAAAAATAATAATTTTAATAAATCATGACCCTTGAGGTCATGTTCTTTGTCACGTTCTCCGTTCTATGTTGACCAAATGAGGAGACACAAAGCATATCTGCTGCTCCCCGAGTCGGAGTGCTGACTTGAAGCAGAATACTTGTGTACTTGCTTGAGTTACAGACTCAACTAGCCACTTTTCTTTTTCATGGCATTCCATTTTTCTTTAAAAATGGCTATGTGAAAGCTGTCATTATTCATGCCCTGGCTGGGTGGCTCAGTTGATTGGAACATCATCCCGTACACCAAAAACAGTTGTAGGTTTGACCCTCAGTCAGGGCGCGTACACCTAGGTTGTGGGTTTGGTCCCTGCTTGGGGCACCTACAAAAGGCAACCGATCAATGTTTCTCTCTCTTTCTTTCCCTTCCTGCCTCTCTAAAATCAATAAACATATCCTCAGACAAGGATTAAAAAAATATAGTTATTCAAGCTTTAGTATAATTGGCAGGCATTTTTCTTTTTTTTTTTTTTTTAGATTTTATTTATTTATCTTTAGAGGGGAAGGGAAGGAGAGAGGGAGAGAAACATCAATGTGCGGCTGCCTCTCGTATGTCCCCTGACGGGAACTGGCCTGGCAACCCAGGCATGTGCCCTGACTGGGAATCGAACCGCGATCTTTCGGTTCGCAGGCCCGCGCTCAATCCACTGAGCTACACCAGCCAGGGCATATTTTTCTGTAAAAGAAAAAAAATGAGTCTGTTGCTCCTATGATTATAACTGACCCTGTTTGTTGCAAATAATAAAATTCAAACTTTTGATTAAAAAACAGAATTTTGGAAAACCTGTATCTGCTACCATGAGCTCAACAGCTTCCCAAAACTTGAAGCCCTTTCTGATGAGATGGTGGTGAAATTCTGACATTGTATAATGACTCGTGTCAATCTTGGGAAGGTCTGTAGAATCCAGTGAAACAACAACTTTCAAATGATCAACTTATCACGTTACAAAACCGTATGTGGGTGAAACATTCATTCAAATGGCATAATAGACCAATAGTTTTCAACAAGAGTACCAAAAATTCATCGATATGGCTCCTAATTCTCATTGCAGCCAACCTTCGAGAGAGTGCCATGGTGTAATTCTCTACTTAGTATTGAGTACTTTAAAGTGTCTTTATGGTTTACTCACTTGATCTATCTGGTTATTGTTTTTCTCTCCTGATTAGAAGCAGAACTCCAAGAGAAAAACAGACCTTGTCTACCTTCTTCAGTATTGTTTTTCTCAGTGCCTAGAGTAATGCTTGACATAGAGCAGATGCGCCATAAATGATGGTTGAAGAAATAAATACAACCACAAAATAAACTTTATGCAGTTGCCAAAAAATTCTAATTATCTGAGGAAATTCCTCAGACATGTCATCATTAAAATAAAATATTCAAAATTGGCTATGTGTAGGTATATTTAATATAAAAGACATAATTCTTATTATATAACATGTAATACATAATAAATTACATGTTGTGTTATATGTTTATAGGCATTCCTAAAAAGGTAACTAGCAGGGTTTGTGTGCAAAGAAGGTTGGGGAAGACCATGATAAACGCATGCGGCTCTGTAACCAGACACTGAGAGACGATTATTGGGACTGGGGACCTAATACGGACCACTCGGGCAGGCAGCTTAGTGGGGCAGGGGCCTGCTTCCACACATTTTTGAAATGTTTTCATAATACATTAGAGCTATTTCCATGACCTACTTCACGCAGATTGTTTACATAATTGAAATTTGTCATGTTAAGTTCTGCTGAGGAAACTGAATTCAGGAATGGAAAAAACGGCTTCTCCTAAGCACCTGCCACTACAAAGCTTGTGTCCTGAGACTTGTCATTTCATCTGTCTTTACTAATAAGGATACTGAAGGTGAGTTGCATGGCCTCTAAAGTTTATCCTGAAGGTTAGATTCCATGCTGGTCCATGTCATGATGTAAAAAATAAGTTAAGTCAGGAATATTTTCTGGGGGGTCCCTTTAATCATGTCATTCCAATACTGTTTTTTGACCTGCTCATCTCTTCGAGATGAGACATTGACCTGAACCCCTTTCTCTTCCAGCTGGATTCTAAGAGAACTCCCTCTTGAGAGTTTTTAGGAAAAGGAAGATGGTTTAGAATTATCTGTCAGACAACTACACAACCAAGCCAGTGATATGTTTCCTTCTCCCTAGGGTCATAGTAAGTGCCCACAACCCCTGGACCACCAAGCCAAATGTTCATATGAAAGGAAAGCTGTATCAGCCAAAGGTCCGGTGAAGATGCGGTGGTAGAGAAAACAGAGCATCTAATGCCAACTGGCATCCCTCAGTCTTTATAACTGAGGGATGTAACTGTCTTATTTTAAACACGCAGGTTCCAGATTCTCCCACCCCTAACTGTTGAAACAGTTGAGCTAAGTAACGGTGAGCTGAGTAGGGACAGAGAGGGTGGGGCAGCCTCACCTTTGACGGTCACATGGACACTCTGGCTGGTGGAGAGTTGGGGCTGGACCAGCACGTTGCACGTGTACTCTCCCTCGTCAACTTCCTTCTGCACATCGGAGAGTTTCAGAGTTCCGTTGTTCTCAAATGCCACTTGGCGGTGGTTGAAAGGAAGCAGGTTAGAGTTCTTGTACCACTTGATGGAGTAGTACGGATAGCCGATCACACGACAGTGAATGTATGTGTCCCGTCCTGCTATTGCTGTGATATTTTTCATTGGTCGAATACTTGCAGGCCCTAGAGAGACACAAAGAAACTCTTGAAAATAATTTAAGGGTACCTCTTATGTGCAGAAATGGGTACACTCTTCCTTGGGTTAAAAATGTAGATTGTTTTCATGTAAGGACAACTTTTTCAATTAAATTTTTCTGCACTTGGCATTTTCTCTAAGACGGCTTCATTTCCTCTTAGTGTCATTATTTGCAAATGAACTCAACGGATGTTAAATACTTTAATTGTGGACTACTTCTATTAAAATGTTTTGAATTATATGACAGAGGGCAATTTCACCGATAAAAAGTCACCAGCCTGCATTGAACAAGCATGCTCTTTTCTTGAGAACATTGGTAGCGACTCCAAGGTTTAACTCCCTCTATAGTTATGAAGATGGAGGTTATGCCAAGTCGCAGTATGAATGTAAGTTAAATACCATGTCCATGAAGGTTTCCCATGAATGTTGTAGAACGGAAGAAGAGTAGGAAGGAACGAGCATGCAGAGCATAAACCAGGAAAGGATCAATCAGGTGGACACATTAAAGAGTACAACTGCAGGAAAAGCTGACTAGAGAAACCGAAATGACATTTCCGACACTGTCCTGGTCAGTGCCATTCCTGAGTAGGGAGGAAGGAGTAGGAAATGGAGCAGGACGGTACTCTGTTTCAGCATTCCAAGACCCAGCTCGGTGCATGCAGAAACCTTCTTTTCCACTACAATGAGTTATGTGTGTTTTTTGAGGAGCTGATTTGACAAGCACCTCTTACGTTTATTCGAGCCTGGTACAGGACGACGCCGGCCGAGTTGTTGGCGGTGCAGCGGTAGACGCCCCCATCTCGGACCTGAGAGCTGGAGATGTTCAGGTAGCTGACCACGTTTCCCTCTGATGTGATCATCTGGCTGATGCGGTGGCTGCCACCCTTGAGAATAGGGTCGTCGTCCAGGGTCCACGTGATTGTGGGCAACGGCGTGCCCTTCACGTTGCACATGAGGGAAACCGGTTCTGCTGGACTCACCACTTTTTCACTAAAGGCAGAAATAATTTTGGGAGTTCCATCTGCAGGAAGACAAATTATGGAGGCAAGTGGCACATACAGGTATTTAAACAACTTCCAAATCCGTTTACTTAATGATTGGGAGGCAGATGTTGTGCTTATTAACACCATAGCAAATTGGTTTTATTGCTAAAGCTACATTCTAATCAGAACTAGATTTCATTTTCAAAAGAGGTCAACGCAGCATTAGCAAGCTTTATTCAATCACTTATATATTTCCTATGTTCATAATAAGAAGAATGGTGATAAAACCCAGGCAGTCATGTTAAACAATGCCAGCCCTCAAGAAGTCTTGGATTCAAAACTGAACGGCCCCACCTGAAGTTAGAAGCACAGGGTAAATCCACCCCCACACCCCTCTCTTTAGCTTTCCCCTTCTCCACAGTTAATTAGGGATTGCTTACTGAGGAATTCTAGAGGATTGCAGGAGAGAGAGAGAGAGAGAGAGAGAGAGAGAGAGAGAGAAGCTGATGATCTCATCTTCATTTTCTCATAAAAAGTCATCTTTTATACTTTTAATGACATGATAAGTGCATGTAAATTTCCATGAATGCTCTGGCATGGGGGGAAAATAAAGTTTGACCCTTTGGGCATGTATTAACTATCTCTCTAAGTATCTTAAGTCAGGCGGCCATATAATTTGTCGTCCACCCTGGGGCACTGTGGAGAGTGAAATGGGCCCTATGGATGATCACAGGCATAGCCCAGACCAACCGGGAGCTTAAGCAGAGGGCAGTTTCCATGGGAACATCCCATATTTCCAACAAGACCATATTTTCATATTCCATTACTTTTCTATTGCATTTAAGGACTATTTCCCTCCTATTGTATGGAAGTAACCACAAATACATTGTTGTCTATATGACTCTCCATGAAAAAAAGGGAAACACATGCATATTAAAGAGAAAGGTATGAGCGAAAAGAAGGAAAAGTTACTAATAGGCCTACCAGCCTCGGGCACATAATTAACATGGTGATTTTTCTTCCTCTGGGCATAAGTGGGTCCTTTAGACATAACTGTGATCTCATGAAACAGGATTTCTGAGTTTGGGAATAACCCTTGCTGGAGGAAATTTTTTTAATTGTATTCATTTTCAGGGTTTATCCATAATGAAAGATGATAGTTAACAGATCTTATTTTTTAGTGTTTTAATGTTTATTTAAAAAGTTTTATATATGTGTACATATATGTATGTGTATGTGTGTATAAATAAATATTAACTATATATTATATTATAACAATTAACTATATATTTATTTATATATATAAATAAATTTATTTATATATATATATATAAATAAATTGTTGAAAAGTATAAACAAAACAAATGTGGGAAACAAAACTGAAGCTAGCTGGAAATCCCAGCATGGAAAAACAGCTGCTAACACCTTCAAAAACCCTGCAAGAAAGAGGTACTCGCCACCCTAAACCTTGCAGCTGATCTCTGTGGCCAGGTGGGCCTGCTATGTAGGGTTCTCACTGGGGGAGCTGTTATGGGGGGGGGCTTCCCTACGGCCCTCTGCCATCTTTTCATTTGCAAATTCCTGACTCTCAACTTCTTCATTCCAACTCATGGTTTAGGTGGCTGGAGAAAGCCCTCAAGTATGTTTTTCCCAGTGGTATTCATACACACATAGCATCTCTCATTTCCTTGGATTGTGGGCATCTTGCTTCAGCGGTCAAAGGTGAAAAAAAGGGCTTCCTAATATTACAATGAAGAGCTCGTGGAACAATGCGGAGCCCGCCTCACCACGCTCTGCGTGTAACTGACAGAGGAGTTAGACGTCATTGTGGGGGTTAGTCTCTGTACATAACCAGCCCTTGGGAATGTTGACATTATCTTATTTCAGTTTATAATTCAATGTTTTACTTTAAAGATGTATTTAGCTATAAATGTCTTTGCACTAATTGATACCCTAAGCACTGAAAACTCATCTTCTAAAGTCTGTTTGGAAAAGTTTATACTATTTTTTGTAGATGAAGTTTACGTATGGTGAAATGTATCTTAAGCGTGCAAACAAAATGAGTTTCGTTTAAACTCAGGTACACCTGTTACTGGCGAAACAATCAAGATACAACACTTTCCCAGGACCCCCAGTGTTGCTGGGTCTCCACCCACCTTACACAAGCGCTGTTCTGATATCTATTGCCATGTATCAGTTTTGCCCGTTCTTGACCTTCAAAACTATGTAATCCTAGAGTGTGTACTCTTCCTGGAGGCATCAATTCTATCACAAGTACAGTAGAGTTGGCAAAGTTAGGGAAGGTGGCTTCGGAACAGCACTATAATGCCTGGTCCATGCCGAGTCTGCCAACTGACCAATGATGCCCCATCCAGCTATTTCTCCAGCCTGATCAGTGCCACATTTAACAATGATTCATCAGGTCTCTCCACTGTCTTTTAACCTGGAACGTTTTTTTGGTTCTTCTGTGTTTCTTCATTTTGACATTTTTGAAACTGGTTACTTGGTAGCCAGTTGATCAAACTCAGTTTGTCTGATAATTCTTCACAATTTGATGCAGGTTGTGCATTTTTGGAAAATACCATGGAAGAGATGTTGTTTTCATTTGCTTATTGGCCATTTGTGTGTTTCCTTTGTGAAAGGCCTGCTGAAATTTTGTGTGTACTTTTATGTTAGACTGTTTGCCTTAGTTATTAATTCATAGGAGTTCTTTATGGATACTGAATGCAACCATATACACACACACATAAGTCAGTACAAGTTTCCTTGTACATGTACGTGTCTGATACAATGGTAAGATGTATTTATCAGATACCTTATGTAAATTCTATATAATGTTTGTCACATGTTTATATAGTACAGGGTCTGGCACAAATAATGCCCCTGTTTTATTAAAAAATCTTTTATCATAAAAATCATAACCATGTAATTCTATAACATAACAATATTACACTCAAGCACACCACATGACATTTTAGGTGAAATGTTTAAATTAAAACTATAAATTATTACATTCATATTATTACCCTATCAACCACACTCAAGCAAGTATTACTTCTGCCATATATTACATATAAATGTGTGTGTAAAATATTTTCTACTGGTCTGTAGTTACATATACTTAATTTATATTTTATCTACATTAATACTTATATGTGCATGTGTAAGTCTATATGTACTTATATCTTCAATCACATCTAAAAGTTAAAATCATAGTTCTTCATGTGAAATATAAGAACATTGCAGCAAATAACTTCAAATAATTTATATTCTGTCTTTTGTGTTATTATATCTAATTATGTTATAAACATAATATGGTTTTATAATTTTCTAATTTGTCAATTGTTGTTTAAAGAAATTGAAAGAGAAAAAACTATTTTGCTAAATGTTTACTAAAATATTTATCATTTCTCATGCTTCTTCTGCCTATAGATCTGAGTTTCTATTTTAGGTCATTTTCTTCATCCAGAATGAGGTCATTTACTATTTCTTAACATGCCAGGTCTTTTGGCATCGCATTCTTGGGACTTTTGTTTATTGCAAATACATAGAAGGCTAGGCTGACAGTTTTTAAAAAATCTTTTTCACCATTTAGAGACATCGCTCCATTGTCTTCCGTCCTCCAAAGTATTCCATGAGAAGTCGTTCATGATTCACACTGATAGCCCCTTGACGTAGGATTTCTCCTCCCTTAGAACTATGTCATGTTCTGTTTATCTTCCATTCGCAGCAGCTGGACTCTGATGTGGTCGCAGATGATATTCTTTGTTTTTATTCTTCTTGGGGTTTGCTGAGTTTCTTAGATTCGTAATGTTATTTTTATACCAAATTTCTGGAAATGATGGACATTATTTCTTCAAATATTTTTCTTCCTCATTCTCTGAGACCTATTTTTCTGAGCCTCTAATTATATGTATATCAGGGGATCTGATTAATGTCCCACATATCACCGAGGCTCTGCTAATGACATTCGGAGTCCTCTTCTCTCTGTGCTTCAGGTTAGACAATTTCTTCTACTCTGTCCTCAAGTTCACTAGTCCTTTCTTCTTCCTTCTGCAATCTTCCATTAAAGCCAACACAGTACATTTTTTCGCTTCTATTTGTTCCATTTTATAGTTTCTGTTTCTCTGCTGGTCTTTCCCACATGTCTGTTCATTATGCAGGAATTTTCCTTTGAGTTATTCAACATGTTTTAAATAGCTATGAAGTCCTTGCCTGCTAATTCTAATATCAGGATCTGCTCCCATGCCCAGTTTGTCATTTGACCACTGGTCACAGTATCCTATCTTTTTTGTTTGTTTCTCTGTTTGTTTCAGATATCTAGTTATTTTTGTCATATTCTTGGATTCTCCTTCATTTTTTTTTTTTCAATTCAGGTATCAATCAAGTTTTTCAAGCTACTTCGTTTTCATATCTTAAGAATCACTACTTAAAAGGAAGGTTATTTCTTCCTTCTTAGAATCTCCACTCACCTGTCTCAATTGGCAGGTGATTCAACCTTAATCCCATACGGCTGAACTTCCCTGCTTCCCCTCTGTGTTCTAGTCACCCCCTCACGAGGACTGGAGAATATCTTCAGAGGAAATGTGCTATCATTGTGGATATCACCTAACCTTTTTCCCTTCTTTTAAGGGCCACATCCTTTCTGCCTCCCTTTGGCTGACTCTTCAGTGTGTGCATATAGTTTCATTTTCCCCACTTTTTACCTCCTTGCAGGTTCATTAGTTTAATACATGCTATTCTATCATTTCAATAAATAGGACCTTTTCTCATTCTTTTTGTGTGTGTTTGTTCTTCCATTTTGCAGTTATTCTGGTTTGATCTCGAATGTGTAAATATTGGATTCCAGTTTTGTAAGACTTCCATTCCCGTTTCTTTGGCCTGATAGGGAATACTCTCCAATTCTGCATTATATCAATGGCCATTCTTAGTTCAGAGTATCATGAGTTTTTACACTTATGTTAACCCACAGTATTTCATAGTTGAGGATACTAGTTTGACACCGTTTCAAGGCAGATACTAGATATATATTTGTAGTTCCATTTCTGCTCCCCTTTGCTACACTAGCACTGTCATCTCTCAGAAGAGAAAAAAATAAATTGAAGCTTCTTGTCCCAAATGGAAACTGACATGCAGCAAATAAATCCGTGAGTACGCTCCGTGTGCTCCTCCACTTCCTTCTTTTCATTCAAGTGACAGGCTTTTTTGGAGATGAAAGCAGACGTTAATTTCCCAGTGAGGCCTGAGTATCTTTGAAATCCTTCTTGCTGTCACCCTGTGATAACCTGAACCCTTTCGACATCATTATGGATTATCAATATGCTCTTTAGGTTTTCGTAGGCACAAGATGGTTGCCATGGTAACTAGGCCTGGAAAGGTAATCTCTTCCTTTTCTACAAAGAATCTAAAAATAGGGACTATGTGAGGACTACGCTGCATCATCATTAACAATGCAGCTCTGTACAAATTGATTACTTTCTGCACTTAATTATTATGTGGAACACAGTGTCAGGCATTTAATATGAGTTCCGTGCCTTCAGCTAATCTCATCTCTGCTTTAAAAAACTCACTGCCTGCAAGTAAATGCTTGAATCAAAATAAGAATGTCATTCTAAGCCTATTTATTCTTAAAACTTGACTGAGGTTAAAAAAGAAATTACAGAAATATCCTTTTAGCACCAAGACATATTTAAACTTACTTTCATACATAAAAAAGGATTTTATTTTTTCTCCCTTTAGAATACATGGAAGTCATGTAATTATTTTATATACTGATAACAGGAAAATTCTAAATTATATGTAAAGACACAGTGAAGACACACAAATATAAAGATAAAAGCTAGTTCAACTCTCTGATCATAAACATATGTCTCACCGGAATGTTACTTTAATAGCTTCTTTCCCAGGCTGATCAATAAGCTTGAAGATGCAAGTTGGCTGTAGACAGTTAAATAAACAACCACAACAAGAAAACATGCCTAAAACCTATTACTGTACCACAAGGCAATCCCTCAGAAATTCCATTCACCTAAATCTTTGACCATGTGGACCCAACCAGGGACAACCCTCCAAGCCAGATGCCATTTTTCACTCTGTCAAACACTATATTGCCTCCAACATTGTGCTTCTCACCAAGGGGGCTATTTGGCACCACTGGGACATTCGGCAACATCTGGAGACATTTTTTGGCTGGCACAATTTGTAGGAAGGTGCTACCGGCATCTCGTGTGTAGAGGCCAGAGGGGTTGCAAAACTCTACCAGCCCTCCAAAAAGAGCGCTATTGAGATACCCTGGCCTGGAGGATGGTGAACTGTGAACCAAACCATGAGTTTCAACGTTTCAGAGGTCTGTATTGTGCGAAGTCAGTTTAAACACGTGAGTGGGCAAGGTTTATGTTAATTAACTTTACGTGGCATGACATTACTTATGTTACGTCTACCATGTACAATTTTCATTTCGCCAGAGCCTATTCTTTCATTTGCCTGATTTATCTTGAAAAATTATGTAGTGTTATTAGCTGGTTCAATAGATAGAAAGGTATAGAGGGGTATAAAGGTCAGACAGGGAAAGAAAGGTCAGACAGGTATAAAACGGGGAGTTCTGAGCCCAGTTTTGCCCTTTATTCTTCTCTTTGAGTGCTCTGGGTTTGGGCTCTTTCTCAGCCGAACCCTGTAACGCGGCCCACTGACCTTCAAGGACCACCTGCACAAAGTCTTGAGCGGACAGCTTATCCTTGCGCACAAAGCACTGGTATGCGCCCCCGTCACTTTTGACCATGTGATCCATTATAAGGTTTTCGTGGTTGATCCCTGTGATCCTCACATTTTTTCCAGGGTTGAGGATTTCACCGTTTCGGTACCAGGACAGTTCCTGGTCCTCACTTCCTGTCACGCTGCAGGACAAGGAAACCTGGCTGCCCACGCTGCTTTTAACTTTCCGGGGGCTGATGGTAGCTTTCAGTGGCTCTGGAGGTTTGGGGTGAGAGAAGACAAAGAAGGTAAAAATATCACACATGTAGACAGCATTTCAACAACACACTGGGCTCTTGGCAAGGCAAGTCCCTCGCTGTAAGCCCGCTCCGTAAGTTCTTACGCTCGGGGCTATGTTAGGGCATGACATTTTGTGTGGAAGTACCCTCCTTACCATTTGTTTTCCTGGACTTCTCTCTCTACATAGCAAATGGACTAATGTTGGTCAAATTATTTTCTCACTGAATACACATGAGTATTAACCGACTGGCAATAAGAAATGCAATGCACTGGTTACCAGGATGGACAGAAATATTTGAATATTTAAATCTTATCTGCCTTGTCTCGACTGGCAATAAGAAATGCAATGCACTAGTTACCAGGATGGACAGAAATATTTGAATATTTAAATCCTATCTGCCTTGCCTCAAGGTGGAATAGGTGGGTTTGCTGTGGGCCATTCCCACACACATATACTCACTCACATCTTTTATGTGGCTTAACCAGGGCTAATACCAGCTGTAAAGAAACAAGCTGGTATGAGAATTCATGACCGTGAAGCAGAGTTTTGTTTTGTTTTGTTTGCTTGTTTAAAATGAGGCTCACTGGTTTGGGCAGGGTTGGAAACCTCATCCTCGACTTCCTATGTTTTCACTCAACAAACCCAACTCAGTTTAGTGAGCTTTTATTGAACATCTACTGTATACCAAGGATGGGATTAAAATCACAGATAAGACAAAGATGAATAACATTTGTGGTATAGCTAGCATGTACCATAAAGTTAGCAAACACCCTTTGTGCATTATTTAAGTCAATCTTCCCGTAATCCTGCAAGTTTCATGTTATCTCCATTTTGCAGAAGAGGAAATGGTTGTTCAGAAAAATTAATTAGCCAAATTCACTCAACAGGTAAATAGCAAACACCAGTGTTTTAGCCCAGTTACTCCTACTGCTTACGTCACCACACTGTGTAGTCTTTGGTTCCAAGGAGCTTTGGGTTCTGGGTGGGTAAAACAAACAAAAGAATGAATTTAGTAACAAAGAAGCCTAATAGAGACACATGATAGGTGTCAGGGGATCAACAGAAAGTCCTCAGCCAGCCAGCACGGAGAGAGCCGCAGCCAGGGGCGCTGCAGGGCCTGGGGTCTGCTGCACCGGGGCACCAAGCACAGCCCCAGAGCAGGAAGAGCTCCTGGTTTAGATGTCAGAGTGGGTCCCTGCAGGGGAGGAGCAGGAGAAAAATGGCACAGGCTGCCTGGGACAAGGCTGCAAGGAGCCTCCATATTTTGCAGGTAATTCAGAGGAAACTAAAGAAAGCTTGCTGGGATTTTAAGAAGTGAGCACTCCAGTCGAACACATTTTTAGGGGAATGGGTTGTTCATATTGCGTGGACAAACCAGAGTGGAGACATTGGTCAGCGAAGAGGCATCGGAAATGAGGAGTTGAGGCACAAGAAAGGCTTGCTCTGAGGCAGGGCAGAGGTGAGCAGCACAGCTGAGAAACACTGAGATTCAATCTCTAGGATTTGGTAGGACTTGCCCAGAGGGAGAGAGAAGGCTTAAAAAGGGCCAAAAATGTAAACTTTGCCATTGGAGATGGCTCAAGGTGGGAAGATGCCTGGAATAACAAAGAGAGCCATTTACAAGGTAGAGATGGTGGAGAGTTTGGTTTGGGACATTGCTCTTTGGAAGTGCCACCTATAATTGGATATAAAATTAGGAGACACGCTCTGCTGGCACTCAAAAAAAAAAAAAAAAGAGCAGAGGCTCAACATTTATATTCAGGGCTCTTTCCAGAGGGGGGCAGTTGAGCCAGAAGAATAAAAGAGAGCACCAAAGGAAGAGAAGAGATCAAATAGAGATCTGGAACCCAAGAGAATGCTGTTAGTCAAGAGAAGAAAGAAAAAAAAAAAAGGAGTCGTCAGAAGGGAGGATGGGAACATTCTAGAAGCCTCTGAGAACCTGTCCAAATGTGACAGAAGAGTACAATGATAAAAACGTATACTCAGAATGAAGACTTTTTTCCTCAAATGACTTTAAAAATGTAGAGAGTGGTCAATGCTTTTACAGAGAAAGCAATGAAGTGCTCTGAGCTGAGCAGGAGATGGGGGTAAGGAGTTGGGGAATGGCTTTGGGGAAGGGCATTGCCTTGATTTAGGAAGATGGGAAGTTTCAGACATTAATGTATTTGAAACCCATCCTCAAGGTGGAGGGAGCAACATGACTTGCACTTAGGAAAAGAATGAGTTTTACAGGGAATAGGAAGTGGGGAGATTCATTCAGCAGGTGTAGATGTTTTTGAAGCAAAACTATGGGAAATACAACCAGGCAAGTTCACCTGGGATGCTTTTGATAATGTTGGAAGATATAAACTTTATTCAACAGCAAATAGGGGGCCATAAAACATGTTTTTCCACAGAGGAGATTTTGAGCCTGTGGGAATAATTCTTACTTGCTGCCCAATGCTTCATTATTTCATGTTCAAGGTTCCTCAGCTCTAGAAATGGAACTGTGGCAGCGTTGTGTTCCATTTCTTTCTAACCCCAGCCTAAGCAAGTTGGAGTGATATTTGTGGGACTCACCCTGGGCTACTCGATCCGCACAGTCACTAGGATATTTAAGTATATTCTCCTGGGCTGGGATTGTGCTAAAGCAGTCTACACTCAGGGTGACATTGAAGAGCACTTCCATAGACAGGCAGGGGCTAGGGGAAAGCCTGGGCAAGAAATGCCTCCCTTTCTGTATCAGACTCGTGTGATTCAGTTTCCTCAGTTCAGTTCACTGAATTAGACACATATGTAACACTATATATATATATATATATATATATATATATATATATATATATATATAAATAATATAACATTACACTGGCAACTAAGCGCCATGTATTTTGACCAACATTCTGCCGCCCCACTCTGCTCACGTGGTCTTGGGTAACTCATTGTGACTGGGTTTCCACGGGAGCTGAACTGAGGGTATTCGGCAGGATTAGGGTGTCCCCCCATGCTCACCCCCTTCCTTCCTCGGAGTCTGCCTCCAGCACCCTTCTCCACACAGTCCTTGAGACAGTCCCCACACACCAACCGGAGATTCAACAGATCCACCGTACTTGGGCTAAATGGCCTACACTATTGAGTCCACGTTTAACATTTGAATAATTTCCAGCCCAAAATTTCTACTGGCTGTAGCCCCATTGAGGAATTTAAAATAGCATCTGGAAACAGGCCAAAGACAGCCGCTGTGACCTGACTGTGTGACAGCACAGGCCTGCCTCTCTTTCTCTGTCGATTTCCAGGGAGGCTGGCCCTTCTTAATTCAACAACTAGGTCACGGGACCTTGGGCCTGCAGACTGGGGCCCAATAGGGATCCTGGCATTTTGGGAATGGGAATCAGACCCGAATGCAATCCTAAGCTCCAAACTCTCCAGCTGTGTAACCTTGAGCAATGTGAGGGTCAGTGTCCTCATCTGCAAAATGGAGCTAATACTGGTCTCAGCAGGACTGTTGAGACAATCAGTGGAATATGCTGCAGAGAGAGCCCGGAGGTCAGCTTGTCACAGGAGCTCCGCCAGGGGCAGCCGGCATCACCATTGTAAGTTACCATCCAACTTACGTTTCACGTACAGGCGGCCTATCACCTTAGCAGTTCCGTATCTGTTGGACACTTCACACACATAGCTGCCCGAGTCCAAGGGACGAGTGTTCTCAATGAGCAGCCCCGTCACGGTTTTCTGGAACCTTCCAGACAGTTCCAGGGGCATGTTGTCTTTCAGCCAGCGGTAGTCCGGCTCAGGGTGCCCAAGCGCTTTGCAGGGCAGCTCCACCCGCTGCCCTGCCATGGCTTTGCGATGATCAAACCCATCCAGTATGGATGGGGCTGAGTTCGCTGGGTCTGCGGAAGGAAGAAAGACTCTCAGGGACAGTGCAGGAGGAGCCGAAGTGGTCCTTTGGGTTCACGGGGCCTCGTAATCGAAATTCCGCATGTCATGCCAACTACTGATACAGAACTTTAAGGTTTTGTATAGAAAGGGAAAAAAAGCCTTGTTTTCTGATCAAAATTTCTAAGAGTCTGAAGTGGAAAGCCTTTATTTTTCATCCCCTATTAAACTCTGAGGAACGTCAGAAACAGCAGCTTCAATGGGAGTCACCCTCTCACGTCAAGAACTGGGTGTTTTTATAACCAGAGAATATGGGGCTTCCCCTTTCAAGAGGGCAGCAGTAGCGGAAATATTTAACATTAGTATACGTTAGGTCACAGAACAGATTTTTATACACAGTTATTAAATCTGGCAGTGTTTCATTTTATTTATCTATTTCACAACTAGTATTGGAACCCCAAGTCCGGAACCAGCCCAGAGTCAGGCAGTGGAGACACAGCGGTGAACAAGACAGGCAAGGATGCCCTCGCAGAGCTCAAGTTCTAGTTGGGTGGTGTGTGTGAGGGCCTAGGAGGTGTATTAGCAACCGACACATGAAGACCATTGGGCTTGCAGGAAGTGCCATGCAGGAAGTAAGTGGGATGACAGAGCGAGTGAAGGTAAATGTGTCGGGGGTGGTATGAGGGGGCTTTCGGAGTGGTCTTTATGGGTGAGCTCTCTGAACAGATCATGTCTGACGTGAGATGAAGGAATGAAGACAAGGTATGGCAAAAAATTAAATGATTAAAATAAAGAAACTTCCAGATCATCAATTATAGTACCACCCTGTTATTAGAAACTTATAATGTATCATTGGCTGTTCTACTCAATGATGTTTGGCTTGCATTATAGTCTTGAGCCAAACGTGGGAAAGGACAAAACCTTCTCAAGATCTGGGGCATGGAAACCACTCAGCTCAATGTCCAAGCTTGCCTGGAGAGAGGGATGTCCTCGGGGATAACCACGAAGAGTGTAAAATAGAGATCCTTGCTCTCTCTTCTTCTAATTCTTCCTATTCAGAATAGCAGAAGGAGCCACGCTGGCCCCCACAAGGACATTACAAAGCAGACGTGGGCTCCTGACACTTGATGATCTTTGTCTCAGTCAGGAAAGTGCTATGATTGTTTGGCTCACCTGTAGCATACCCCAATGCAAACAACTGGTATCCTCTCACTTTCCCAGTAAGAGCCTTCTAGAAAGATCTCTTTAACATGCTGTGATTCCACAGTCAGCCACCGGGGGCAGCCAGCAGGCACAGATGAAAACGGGATGAAATCGGCTGTAACTTCCATGACTTTCCGTGGCAACCACAGTGACAGAGATCCTCAGCCAAGCAGCCGCTCCTTTCACTTCCCTGGTGCCTTAGGAGAACAAGGTGGATGTCCCATGGGCTACGACGAGGGGACCTAAATCATCTCCTAAGGAATCTGTGAGGGAGTTTCCAGGACTCTCCTGAAGTTCCATCCTTCGTGAACGGAAGGATTCGTATTCTGTGATTACGTTCACGCACTTGTCAGACTGCGGGGCTCCGCAGGGATTAGGCGCATAAAAGGCCACAGGGCCAGCTGCGGGGGCCTCCTCCATGCAGACCTCAGGCTGCATTCTCAGCGCTGGAGACAGGCTCTCGTGGTGATGTTTGGCCATATACAGAATTAGTACAACCGAACAGCAGCACTGTATTTAATTGTTATCACTTGGTCTTCCAACATGTTATTTACGTTTTAAAATAGCTTTTATCACAAAAACTTGCAAGCTCACACAAAAGTAGTCAAAAATAATATAATGCGTTTCATATATGCATCACCCAGACGCAACAGGCATCAACATTTTCTAATTCTTCATCTGTTTCTACACGGCCTTTGCTTTTGGTGCTAACATACTTGAGTCAAATCGTGGAACCTCTGTTACCACCACATCATCAGTATGTTTCTCTAACAAAAATGAGTTTCCTTATGTAACCGCAATGCCAACATTATACTACAGTAGTAATGCATTCTTGGCGTTATTATCTTCTATCTACTCTATATTCCTTTTTTCCTGATGAGCTAAAAAAGCTTATGATGATTATTACAACTGAGCTAATTAAGTCAGGTTTGTTCTACAGTTAACATTTTGTTCCTACTTATCATGAGTCTCTTTAATCCAGAGCAGATTCGCTTTCTTTTTTTTTTTCTTTCTTTTTTTTTTTTTTTTTTTTGTCTCATGTCTTTGACTTATTGAAGAAACTGGGTGAGTCGTCTGCAGAAAGTCCCGCATACTGAATTTGTGTCTTCATGGAGTCCTTTAACTTGTTCTGCTAGTGCCACTTCTCTTATTAAACTGGAGTTTACCTCCAGTGGGTTGATTAGATAGAGTTCAACCTTTCTTCTTTCCCTTTGCACCACATCATGTGTGGCTTTCCTAAACTTAGCAGTGAGAAATTGCTCGGCAAGTTTATGCGATAAGGTATGTCTGAATTAGTTAATTTATTAGGGTTTGAAATGGTGATTTTCCAATTTCCTTTTTTCCTTCACCATATTCAGTAGATGCAAATAGTCTGTAAATAAGAACTCATCTTCCTGAGCTAGAGTTATTTGGTTATATTGAAATACAGTGGCTACTGGAAAGACAGGGAGAACATTTAGTTGGTACCCCAGTTACTACTATGTAGACAAAAAAGACCCTTATTATTATTTTGGTTATTAAGTGTATGTATGTGTATGTGTACAGGGAAGCGTATACGGTATGTGCATGTTGGTACATTAGTACATATGTAAAATCATAGTGAACTCAAGAGATTTGTACATATTTAATAGTTATCAGTAAAATGTAATCATTGTTTTTTAATATTCAACTCATCACACTTTTGATCAATAAAAGTTCTTTTAAAAGTTGGTTCCTGTATCATTTTGAGGAGACTTCATGAATGTTTCAGGCTCATCTGATACATTACCTGTCGCAGACCCATAATCCACCATTTTTCTAAGAGGCCATAGTCCCTTTTCATGGGGAACGATGTTTAAATGACACTATAATTTAGGTGGTAGAGGTACTTTTTGCTATTGGTTGCCCATCATTTCTGGGTCTTAAATACATATTAAAAAAAAATCCTCCAAACAAAAAACAAGTGTGTACTGATAGTTTGAAGTTTGACACTTCAACAATTTTACTTTAAATTTTTTATTTTAAGCTTTTTTCTTATACCAGAAGTCTTGGTTCCAAATAAAAATAACATAAATATAATTATTTTTCTCATTTACTAGAAATATAAATATAGTTTTCAAAACTAACAATATTTTTATAAATAAATATTTTTTCAAAAAAGAACTCTGACATTTTTAAAAATAAGGAAAGCAAATGAATTTTAAGAATTTATTTTAAGCTGTATTTATCTTTAAAATACATTTATCATAGATATATAGTAAATATTATATCTTAAACTTACTTTAAATAATTTTCTGTGTTTAGTTATCTTAACAACTTGTTATGCATACAGATCCATTTGTTTCAGAGTATTTTCCATTTTTAACATTAAACTTTTAATTTAATATTTCAAAATATCAAACATGTTTTTTTCTATTTTATTATTTTCATTTATTTTTTATTTAAGCATAGTCAGTATACAATCTTATATTGGTTATATTAGTTTAAGGTGTGCAACCTAGTGATTAAACATTTTTACTCCTTATAATGTGATGATCCAACTAATTCTTATTTGCTGACTTTTTGATAATTGTCATTCTGAGTGGTGTGAATATTTCTTTCCTTATTTTTTAATTTATTTTTTACATTTTTTTATTGTTGCTCAAGTACAGTTGGCTCCATTCCCTCCCACCACTCCCCCACCCCCAACATATAAATGATTTTCAAGTTGAAACTATGTAGTAAGATATATTCAAATTTGTCTTATTTATATCCATGTCCCCTCTACTATTTCCTCTAGAGACAAACTGTTTTATTAGTTTTTAATTCACCCTTCCAATATTGCTTTTCACAATTAAAAGTAGATGCATACATATATACTCCTCTATCTTCCTTATATATAAGAGACAGTATAATTTATATACTGTTCTCACTTTTCTTTTTTCACTTATCAATGTATCCTGGAGATTACTCCACTTCAGTAAGAGAGATCATCCTCATTCTTTTTTTTTTTTTTTTTTTGTCTGTATGTTGCTCCATTCAGTGTCTGCACTATAATTTATGTAATTATCCCCTACTGACAGATATTAAGGCTTTGCTTGTCTAAGAAATTCTTCAGTTAGTAACTGCATAAGACATTCTTCTGCCACTCCATCATTGGGAGTGGCAAAGTTATTAATATGGTAATTATCCTGTAGGAGAAGGTGTATGAATTTTAAAATGCTCAGAGAGACTGATCAAGAAGGGTTGGGGGAGGTGGGAGGGCAAAAATTGCCAAAGTTAGCGATGCACTAGGGATATCACTACGGCACTAGTTATCCAAGGTCACCTCGACCAACTTAATTCGGGGTGATACGAAGATGAGCATTAGTCCTGGGATGGCAGTCCTATTTTTTTTTCCCCTCATATCCTTACAGTCCTGTGACATTTCAGCCCCAAGCATGGGGTGTTTATTACAGTCTACTTTGATGGGACCTAGGCTACAATTTTTACCCACCTGACCCCACTAAGCTCTCAAGAGAGTATTTCACCATCTCAGGCTTTCACCTGTCTCCCCTGGAATTGCCCTTTCTGGAAAAGCAGCCCTCAGCAGCAGACTAACTTCCCACCACTGTTTTCTTCTGGATTTTTATTCTGTATTGTTCACATTAGCTTCTAGCAACGTCAAGACTTTTTTTCACAAACAGCCGTTTTAGTTGTCCTGAGAGAAAAATGACTAGTTCAAATAACCTAGTCCTAGTATAGAAATCACCACCTTTTTCACTGTTTTTGAAATTAGCCTACTTTGTTTTCTTGATATTTTAAAGAAGATGACTTGTTATTTTACTGTTTTTTAATCTGTTTTCTATTTTATTAAGATCTTTACATTTTCCCCTTAGAAGTAACTTAAACTTATTCCCTGGATGCTCAAATGATTTAGTCTTTTTATTTATTTTGTTATTGTTGTTCAAGTATAGTTGTCTCCATTTTCACCCCACCACAGCCCCCCACCCCAGCCATCCCTGCCTCCTACCCTCGAACCTACCCCCTTTGGCTTTGTCCACGTGTCCTCTATACATGTTCCTTGATGGACCTTCCCCTATTTTCCCCCAGTATCTTTCTCCCCACTCCCCTCGGGTTACTGTCAGTTTGTTCTTTATTTTAATTTATGGTTATATTTTGCTTGTTTCTTTGTTTTATTGATTAGCTTCCACTTATAGGTGAGATCATATGGTATTTGTCTTTCACTGACTGACTTATTTCAGTTAGCATAATGCTCTCCAGATCCATCCATGCTGTCGAAAAGGGTAGGAGCCCTTCCTTCCTTCCTTCCTTCCTTCCTTCCTTCCTTTCTTCTTTCTTCTGTGTAGACTTCCATTGTGTAAATGTACCACAGTTTTTTGACCTGCTCATTTCCTGGTGGGCATTTAGGTTGCTTCCAGTGCTTGGCTATTGTAAATTGTGCTGCTATGAACGTTGGGATGCATAGGTTCTTTTGAATCGGTGTTTCAGGGTTCTTAGGGTATAGTCCCAGCAGTGGAATTGCTGAGTCAAAAGGCAGTTCCATTTTTAGTTTTCTGAGGAAATTCCATACCGTTTCCCATAGTGGCTGCACCAGTCCGCATTCCCACCAACAGTGCACTAGAGTCCCCTTTTCTCCACAACCTCGCCAACACTTGTTGTTTATGGACTCGATCACCAATTTACACCATACAAAAAATTCAAGGCAGATAAAAGAGTTAATCATAACTTGTGATGCCATAAAAGTCCTAGAGGAGAACATAGGCAGGAAAATCTCGGATATTCCATGCAGCAATATTTTCACTGATAAGTCCCCTAGAGCAAGGGATATAAAGGAAAGAATAAACAAATGGGACTTCATCAAAATAAAAAGCTCTGCACTGCTAAAGAAAACAGCAGTAAAATGAAAAGAGAACCAACTGTATGGGAAAATATATTTGCAATGATACCTTGGACAAGGGTTTGATCTCCAGAATACATAAGGAACGCAAATGACTCCACTCCAGGAAGGCAAACCACCCAATTAAAAAATGGGCAAAGGACTTGAACAGACACTTCTCCAAGGAGGGCCCAGACACATATGAAAAGATGCTCAGCATCACTAGCCATCAGAGAGATGCAAATTAAAACCACAATTAAAATCGCAAGCAGAGAGATACTGCTTCAGACTGGTCAGAATGGCCATCATCATGAAATTTTTTAGTGTTAATATTTACAGTTCATAAGTTTTATTAGAATATGTTGCATGTTGACCATTCTGGGTTCATTTTCTCAGGCATCAGTGTTATCACCTCAACATATAGTAATATGTACTCTTCAATTACAGGAATTGTTCTTGAATTATTGCTTTAAGTACCTAATTGGACCTATTATTTGGTTTTCTTCTTAAAGGACTCTAAATATACATGTGTTTTACCATCTTTGCCTGTCATCTATACGTTTTTCCACTTTTTACCTGTAGTTTGATTTTTCTGCACATGTTTACTTACTGATCTTTGTTCCCACTTTATGTTTCCATTGTGTGTATTCTCTGATGTGTTCCTTCCAATTTAATTTTAATTGTATAACTACATTTTTTATATTTTTTCTTAAATTGTACCATTGCATTGTTTCACAGGTTCATGTTTTTAGCCACTTTCTATGTGACCTTTATGTCTGAATTATACTGCTGTTTCAAAGCATTAAATCATTTTCAAATACTAAATTATAGTTTTCATATGATTTGTAGACAACCTGTAAGATTACTTCTAATTGTCAAAACATTATTTGATTCATTTTCATCTTTCCTCTTGTAATAAAGTTGTGGGAGGTTAAATCTTTTTTTCCTTTCGTTCCATTTTAGAATGGGATAGGGTTCTTTGTTAATTCAGGAGAGGGCAAAAAGCATTTCTGGCTTTTCCCCTGGATATTTCCACTAACGAACTCAACATTTAGCCCACTCCTCAGAGCCAAACCTGCTTTGGGAGGGTTCCCACCTCCAGTCGTGCGTTTCCTAGATCACTGCATCGCTTGCCTTCCGAGGCCGGGCCCTCGCTTTTCATGCTTGTTTCTCTTTTAGAACATTACATACGATGGGACTCCCCTCGGGCCTCCTTCCTGCCTGAGCCTTCTCTCTCTGTCACCGCCAGCATTCTCTCCAGCTGGCTCCATTTCTGTTCCAGCAGTCTCCCTCGGGGTGAGCCCCTGTTCTGTGAAACGGAGTGTTTTCTGAACACCTGCAGCATCTCTGAGGACTTAGACCAGCTCCAAACTGTGTGATCGCTGCCAACCACAGCCTTTGCGCTCGTCTTCCACTCAGAGTTCACGCGGCTCTGTCCATGGGTTGTGACTATTCTTAGACATGTTTTCCCAGGTTGCCACTTGAAAGGTCGTTCACTGACTTTGGAGACGAGCATTGTTGTTCATTTTGCAGTTCTGTGAACGTACAGTAGTTCCAAAAGGTCTTTCCATCACCTACTGCTTCCGCAACATGGCTGCTGTCACCTGCGGTCCTGTTGCTGTCACTAGTTTGTCCACACCCACCCAAGAGTTTGGGGGCATTTCCATCCCCCAGTTTTGTTGAAGATGCGATACGTGCACTTTTCCTTTTATTATTCCATCTGTTCTGTTTTAATTTCAGTAGAAGTTTGAAATCATTAAACGTATTGCTATTAACATGTCTCCACCATGACCATGTGTACACCATGTGTACATTTAAAAAAATAAATGTAAATCTAATCGAAAATGAAATCCATTTATGTTTGCTTTGAAGCTCAGAATTTCAGAAAAGTAATCTCAACTCACTCTGTCCTCACCATTCGGCTTTAACAATTTTCCTTAAAAGAGGCAAGAAGACATAATAATTATAAAAAGGGAGAAAGGAACAGTTGACATGGAAAAAAATAGGTAGAAAAATACTTTCAAGTTCAATGGGAAAATCACTTAATTCTGCCTTTTTTTTGTGCTGTACCTTAGGAAACAGGCAGGCTATGGCTACTCTGAGGGGTGTGGGAAAGGGGAATACGAATAGACCATATTAGCATGGATGATCAGTAGGTGTCCAGGAGGCAGTGGTTTTAATTACCTCCCAACATTGAACATCTTTCCATCACTTCTCCCTCACAAAGCATCACTACCAGCAAAATTAAGGTATTCATCACAGGGAGCAATTTTGCATTTTACAGGGCAAGTTCAAATATTTGGCATTTGATTTTCTAATTCTGAGACGAACTTTTCACATGTCTACATCACTCCACAAGGTGCTAACCCATCACCGTGTGCTTATTTGCTTGACAGATGGGCCAATAACAAGCCGATTGTGGAGATTCTGCAAAAGATTGATACTTTCTCAAAGGATAAATGCCATCAAAGAGAGCGCAAAGCTGTCATGTTTATCAGAGTAGTATCAACTACCCTCAGATTTCCTTCATTCGAGAATAATCCTGGAAGGACGTGGGAGGGCGTGAATATCCCTTTACCTTTGGATATGGATAACCTCCCCCACATTGTAGGCACCACCCATGGACCAAGAGGTGTGCTCCGTATAACCCTGATCCTCCCTCAGCTCTGCCGGGTGGGAGGCATCGTGGTGCCGGTGGGCAGTGTCGGCAATGGATCATGCAAACGCGTAGGGCAAGGAGGTGTTGTCTTCCAAAGAGAAAGCACATTGGGCCAAAGGAATTTGGAATTTCACAAAAATGTGAAATGACGTCACTTGAAGTATCTAGGTTTGAACTGTATTGTATAGGTGTTGGTGAAAAAAAAAAAAAAAACAATGACCTGCAACTGCTAAAATATTTTGGGGGGAACCCCAAGGCTCCATGGGGGCTGTGAATTTCCCAATGTGAGTCGCGCCGTTGCGGGGCTCCCACACAGGAAGAGCAGAAACGGTCAGTGCAGGCTGGGCGGGCTCGTACCTGAGACAAAGAGGCGGGCGCTGTTGCTCTGCCTGGTCTCCCCCGTGTATCTGTGTCGCGTGATGCAGCGGTAGTTATACAATCCATCTTCATTCTGTACATCTTTAATATACAAGGCTCCCGTGGATGTGATGAGAAATCTAGATCCTGAAACAGAGGAGCAAAAGCAACCCGGTCACATAAACAAAACCGTTGAATAACCGTGTGCACCTGAAGAAACCTCACAGAACGGCTCATAATAGGTGTGTGTATTGTATTAATTTAAGGGTCCAATGTTAAATTTTCAATGGCCTAAATTAGGAGGTTTTAGTGTGTTACATTATAAATATATACTTAGAAAATTTAAAATCGTAAGTTTTTAGGTCTAGGTCATGCATTTATATTGCAGCAACAGAGTTGGCATGTAATTGGTACGTAACTAATTTGGCAGATTTTCTACAATCATCACTTTTCTCAGTGTGCGACAGATTCAGTGTTAACTTTCTTTCGCAAAATTTTACCTCCTATAAGTATAAGCTTTGGCCTCGGTTTAAAGTATTTCAATGAATGCGCAGAAATAAAGCAATAAAATATTCCCCAAACTTCTCAGAAAAGACTGATTTCCCATCCCGATAATGAACACTTATTGCTGCATTTGAAGACAAAGGTCGATTCCTCTTATACGCAGTGTTTTAGAGCACTTTGCTATTTCTTCTTTTAGAATATTCATTGAATTTGGGGTACTAATGATCAATAAAATTCTATATTCTTTGTGCTATTTCTTAGTCACTACTCAAATAATTGACAACAACTATTGTTATTGTCATACTCAGCCACACCCCTTCTTATCGGTGTTCTCTTACTTGTGTCCTGTGATTTTCTCAGCATATAGAGCCTCCTTTTCTTTAATCCGACCTTTTCTCCTTCTTTCCTTTGGATCCAAACTGGCCTTTTCCAGCCTAGCACCCGGACGCACCCACCTCCCTCTCCCTTGCGAGTCCACTCCCTTCGTCATTAAGCCCTCGGGACCGTCAGGGTTGGTCTGTGTTAAATAATCTTAGGGACGAAGCCGGGGGTCTGTTGACCACAGAGGAAGGTAACATCCAGCCTCATCCGTGTTTGAGCTCTGGACTCAGGGAAGCAGAACAATCCCACAAGCAAAATCCACGTGAAGCCAGACAGAATGATTCCACAGCTGACATCAGGACCAAGTGCAATCATCAACCACCCTGCACCCCAGCACCGACCGTGACCTTAACGACAGTTCTAGCTCTCTAATTCACCATGATTAACGATTTTCCCCCTACAGAACACACCCCATGAAAGCCATCAGGAGCCAGGTCTTTAAGTATGAGCTCACAGGCATGGCGCCATCTCCTTAAAAATAAACCTTTACTTTCTTGGCTGCTAACGCTTGTTCACATTTGATGGGGCTTTAATGCGTGCAGATGAACAATCCCTTTTAGTTCAGCAACAATTTCTGCCTGTACAACTCTAGTTGTACAGAAATGGCCAACATTTAGAGATCACTATGCATTGCTTTAAGAAGGATAATGATTTTTTCTTTTGAAAACGTAACTGACACTTACTGTTCAATTACAATTTGATGATAAACCAAAATATGGTGAAAGAATAAGCCTCAAAGTGAGCCTCTGCCCCTACACAGCAGGTGCCTCAGCCCACGTTCTGCTGCTGTTGGAGTCTTTTCTGTGGGCTATTTCTGCAACTGATGCAATTGTACTTGAAAGAGAATGTGATTTTGTCTCTTTGGGAAAAGACTAACATGCCCACAATTCATCTTCTCTTACTGTTTTCCCGAGGTTCATTGGAAACATCCTTGGGTTTACTTCGATTAGAATTTATCAGGGATCTTGACTTCATTGATTTTAGGTCTCAAATATTCACGCTGTGAACACAAACCCTACAGTCCTTGGGTATCTCTTGTAAGGACCATACATTCGTCATAGATCAGTTGCTCAAGTAAAACAAAAAGGGCTCATGATTTCTTTTATAAGAGCAATTCAAAAGGAATTGATAAGAAAAATCGTAAGACAAACACTTACCCAGCATAAGCTTTTCAAAAGAACACAAATTAAACATTGCATCAAATATCTTTAAATAATAAATTCACTTTTTAAATGATTCCATGTAGTTGCTTATTTTAAAATATGCTACAAATACACTCAATATAAGAATAGCTGGAAAAGCTAATGCCATATGTTGCAGATATTTCTGCTTTATCCTCCTCACAAAAGAAACTAAAAATACCTCTTACCAGTTGTCATACGTCATCACACACCAAGCATTTCCCACCAGTCTATACTGTGCGCAATGGAAACACTCCCCCGTCAACGTGTTTTGCATACTTATATAATGCTTTAATAACCAGCTCCTTTAAGGGACACAGTGACAGAAAAGAAGGACCAGGAATATTACGCTTGTGGTTTCTGTCACCTTTCTAATGTGGAGTATTTTCATTGGAATCGACACGCCGTCAGCGGCGGCCAAGGTGCGTGGAGAGTGCTCTGCGGAGGGGGGCCCGGGACACAGGCACGCGCGCACGTGTTTATTAACTCGCTGTTTCTGCGAGGGCTGTGTTGTCCAGGCACACGTAATTCCGTCGCTCACTTCGCTTCTGTAATAGCTAACATTTAAAAAAAAAAAAAAACCTCACTTAGCTTGTAAATAAGACTCTCTGGAGATACACTGTTTCAGAAAACCGTGAACCTCGTCTGTCTCCAGTGTTTTCTGAGATAGTCGCACGAAGGGAGGAGACGTTGAATTACTGTAACTAATTCCAACTATCTCTGTCTGCCTAGCCCCTCGCTGCTCACTGAAACTCATCTCAAATCGATCAACACTTTAAAACATAGAATTAGGATGAAGAGTAGAAAGAAGCCTTTGGTTAGGGGAGGGCCACAAACGGTCTCTTAAATGGGATTGAAGAAGGTGCTTCCATTAAAATAGGAAAATATTAAAATATAAAATATCGATACTAATAAACTGGACACTGTCTCTCTCTCTCTGTTCCTCTCTCTCTCTTTCTCTCTCTCTCTCTCTCTCTCTCATACACACACACACACACACACACACACACACTTCTGTACTATTCAGGACTGTCTGGTCATGTATAACTGTGCAAACCAAAATTGTAGAGGTAACTTTATTTCCTTTGGAAAGCTATTATCACTTTAGAGGAAACCATTTCTAAATTTTAGTACATACTTTGTGTCGCATTAGACGCATTGCCAGTCAGCCCTCTGAGCAACAGTGAGCGATGCGGGGGTCCAGGGTCATCACCGGGAACACAGACACTGAGCTACGCCACCCAGTTACCAGAGGAATGGCTTCTCAGCACGCACTAAATGGTCCCCAGGAGTTTAAGACCCTGGCCTCATCTTTCACAGTTTACCTGCTCCCTCTTCCGCTCCCACGCTAATAGCCATTATTTCTCTCTGCTGTCAAAATCCCTATCAACACCCTCATGATGTGACGCATTCGGGATGCTGAGAGGTAGAAGCAGACATAGCAACGCTGTTAGAACTTCCCATAAACTAAGAGTAAACGGGTTATGAGTAAATGCTGAAGCGGCTCTCCAGTGTTAGTTGGCCTGAGTTTGTATGTTAGAGCCACCGACATTAACCCCCGGCGTAGCACCAGGCAGCTCAGCCAGCCCAGGGACTTCTGGGACATTTCTATCTGGAGACATCAAACTACCAAAGAAGATGGGACACGTACACCGTCAGGAATATTGTAGGAACACTCAAGGTAAAAGTCTACAGCTACGTTCCTCCGGCTGTGGCGGGACTAAGTAGGGGAGAATGCAGGGAGCAGGGGCTCCTGCGGCTCAGGCAGAATCACCAGGCCACGAGGGGCTGTGGGGAGAGGGGCCTTACAGACATCATCGTCGGATCCTTTCCGCAGTACACAGGGCTATTCGCAGAAACCTGGGGCTCCCTCCCGAAGGTTATCCCATTATTTGAATGAGAATAGTACCTGGTGTTGGGTTGTGTGACTCCTTGGTATATTTTGGATATTAAACCCTTGTCAGAGCTGTTGTTTGCCAGTATCTCCTCCCACTGGCTGGGTTGCTTTTTTTGTTTTCATGATGGTTTCTTTTGGTGTGCAGAAGCTTTCTAGTTTGATATAGTTCTATTCATTTATTTCTGCCTTTACTTCCCTGGCCTTTGTGCTCAAATTTATAATATCTTCTCTAAGACCAAGGTTTGTAAGTTTAGTATCTATGCTTTCTTCTATGTAATTTATTGTTTCAGATCTTCTATGTAGGCCTGTGACCCATTCTGAATCAATTTTTGTACATGGGGACAAACTGTAGTCTAGTTTCACTCTTTTGCATGCAGCTTCCCAATTTTCCCCGCACCATTTATTAAAGAGGCTTCCTTTCTCATTTTATGTTTTTGATTCCTTTGCTGAAAATTATTTGCCCAAATGTATGTGGGTTTATGGGCTCTCAATTTTGTTCCATTGGTCTGTGTGTCTGTTTTGCTGTCTGTAGCAGGTCATTTTGATTATCATCACTTTGTAGTATAGTTTGAAGTCAGGGAGTGTAATATCTCTGGCTTCATTCTTTTTTCCTCAGGATGTTTTTGTCCATTCAGGGTCTTTTGTGGTTTCATATAAATCTGATGACTTTTTGTATTATGTTTTTAAAATATCATTGGGATTTTGATGGTGATTTCACTGAATTGGTATATTGCTTTGGGAAATATGTATACTTGAAACCGATAGAATCTTACCAACCGATATCACTCCAATAAATTTAGTAATAAAAAAGGACATTCCCTGGCATATTTGTCAGTATCTGAACATCAGACACATAATCTGAAGTTTTCCAAATTAAACCATTCCTCTTCCCTCATAGCTCATCAAATGGAAGGTCCGACTATTTCTTCTCCTAAACTACGTCCCGATCACCTGCCTCGTCCTCCCTCCAGTGCACCACCCAGGGCTAAGGATCCAGCCTCTCCACATCCTGTTTCCTCTCCTGCTTCTCTCAGCCCAATCTCCACTCAGCATCCACGGACTTTTAACGCAGTGAATCAGCCCTGGCTGGTGTGGCTCAGTGGACTGAGTGCTGGCCTTGGAACAAAAGGGTTGCTGGTTCGATTCCCAGTCAGAGCACATGCCTGGGTTGCAGGCCAGGTCCCCAGTATATGGCGCACCAGAGGCAACCACATATTGATGTTTCTCTCCCTCTCTTTCTCCTTCCTTACCCCTCTCTCTAAAAATAAATAAATAAAATCTTTTTACAAAAACCCAGTGAATCGTTTAGAACATTCGATGTCAAAACAGCGATGCTACACTGAATGGTAGACTATGTGATTCAGGCTTTGACCACATCTCCGAGAGCTGTTCCTTCCCTCCTCCACCACGCCCTGCACACTGTCCCTTTCATCACTTTACCCGGAGGGCCCTGAACCCAGATCTCTACCTGGCTGCCTCCTTCCCATCATTCTGGCCTCATGGCTTAGGTCAACTGTCCAGCGATGTCCGCCCGCATTGACCACATTCATGGTCATGCTCAGAACACTTGATTTGATACATCACTGGGAGGTTATCCTGTGTGTGTTGGAGACTGGTTTCACAGCACTCTCCTGAAACTAAAATACCAGGAACTGGGTTCCTTTTGTTCAACTTTTCTTCTCCATCACACAGAAAAGTGCTTGGCTAGGCTCTCCGAAGATACCTGTTAAAGAGATGGGTGGATGACACAGTCTAGTGCTGCTGACGTACAGAGGTCTCTTCTCAAGTGTGGGTAAAAAGAAAGCAAACTAAAACGCACCTTTTTAGGTTTCAACATGAACCTTCCTCATGTATCATACATAAGGAGAGTAACCGCCTCTCCTGGAGCGACTACAATAGATTCTTGTATAAAAATGAGTGTATTTAAAAATTCTGGTGTTAATTATTCTCCCCCGGTGTTCTCTGTCCTTTTCCTGCGCAGCCAAGCTATTTGATCGTCAATAGGAACAATAATATTTTCAGGAAGATTTTTTAAAGTATATTTGATTTTTCACTTAGTCGAAAATATCTCTTAGGGTTTTTATTTGCTATTGCAATGTGAATTGAGTTCATAGTAATAAAAGAACAAACGGTTCTTCTAATAAGGTGCCAAACGGTAGTAGAACACGGCGGATCTTTTTTCAGCCGGGAGGTGCCCGCCACCTCCAATCAACGGCCACACTGTGGAACGAAGCTGAGCTTTCTCCTACGCAGTTTTCTTAACAATTTCTGAAAACTTAGAGGAACACAGGGTTCAAACCTAAGTTCTAAGGATACAACACGACAGACGAGTTTCTGAAGGGTTATCTTACGCTTTTTCATTTGAAAGTCAAATTAGCGTTAACTAAAATAAAACTGCAAATAGAAAAAATATGTAATCTATGATAACTTGAAAGTGGCCAATTTCTCTCAATTCAGATGTGGACTGGAATGAAATTTATCAATAATTCAGTGTGGTTCTGAGTTATGTCTATTGCGTGATGTGATGAGTGGGTGTCAAGCCGTGATTAGACGCAGGCCTGAAGAAACTACATATTTCCTGAGTGATGGAATGACCTGGTAGAAATGGCTGCTGAAAAAAACAAACAAACAAAAAACAGAAAACAAAAAAAACCCATATCCAAAGCTGTATCTGAGAGAGCGAAGGAAGTAGGTCCTTAAGAGAAGATGTCTAACCCGGACTTACAGGTTGAATTTGGTTCCCTTCAAAATCCGCAAGTTGAGTACTAACCCTCGGTACATCAGAACTTGACCTTATTGGTAAATATGGTCATTGCAAGTGTAATTAGCTAAGATGAGGTCATGCTGAAAGAGGGTGAACCCCTAAGCCAATCCAATGTGATGGTTTTCCATTTAAAAAGCAGAAATTTGGACACGGAAACATCTGGGCACTAATACAAATCCTAGTCAATGCCAACAGGTATTGCTTGCTTAACACGAGCCATCGCGGCTCTAACCATCGTATGCGTGGGCCCATTTTGTTCTCACAACGCTCCCACGAGCCAGGTACTGTCCTTACTCCCATTTTACAGATGAGAGAGTGAGAAGAGAGAGAAAGTGCTGTGCCTGTGTCCACACCACTAGCAGTAGCCCGGCTGGCACGTTGCCCGGGGGTCGTGGCTGGGACCTCACCCACTGAGTTCCCAGGGCCTGGGTTAGGCCAGAGTGCGACACAGCAAGGCTGGGCCAAGGGCGGAACGGTGGCGTGGGATGGAGGCTATACACAGGGAAACACACTGAAACTAAAGGAGCAACAGACTCGACTCGGGGGGAAGAGCCCCCCAGCACTGAGTCCGAGGGCCCCACGGGACTGACAGCATGGACGGAGCGGAGAAGGGAGGCCAGGCTGTGTGTCCCTGTTTTAGGAAAGACAGGACTTCCGCCCTGCCCAGGCTGTGTCACCTACAGGAGGAGATAAAAGTCAAGCTGGAGGCAGAGTTTTGGGGACTTGGCCCGTCAGGAGCCCTTTATGGAAACTGATGCCCAGGAACCCCCAGGGAGGGAAGAGAGGGAACAGGGCCAGCAAAATACATAGCAGGCCAGACTGGACAGAGAGCAGGGAGGTGTGAAATTATGCAAGTGGAGGAAGAGAGAACTTCCAGAGAAGATGGTGCAAATCTCTCAGCTCTGAGCGTCCTTACCATCCTAACCTAGCATAGAGAGAGGAGCCTCGGTTTCCTCTTCTGTACAATGGGACAATATTGCCTTCTTGGGGCAACCGAGACATTAAATGAGAATGTCCGTGTAAATGCTTGCCAGTGAGAGACGCTCTGGGATATCTGTAATCTGCAATAAATGATGATGACGTAATATCCCACTTGCTAAATCAATAAATATGTTAAGTACTTGCCCAAACTTGTAATATATAAAATAAGCTCAAAGAACACTATATATCATGGCCCAAGGACATAACAGAAGACCTGAATGGATGGAGAGGCACATCAAATTCCAGGATTAGACAACTCAATATTGCAAAGATGTCAATTTGCCACAAATGAAATTAATTACATGTTACTCGATTTCTGAACGGAATTCATTTAGACTTTGCCAAGTCAATGCAGATTAAACAAGGTGCTAGTTTCATCCAGGAGACTAGGAAATAATTAAAATGTGTATTTAAGCTCTGTCTGGACGGCTCAGTTGGTTAGAGCATCATCCCAGTACACCAAGGTTGCGGGTTCCATCCCCAGTCAGGGCTCATACATATGACGAGTGCCTACGTGGAACAACAAATGGATGAATCTCTCTTTTCCTTCCCTCTCTCTCTCTAAAACCAATACATATTTTTAAAAAAATACGTATTTAGTAATAGATAGTCTTGGCAAGGGTGTGGGGACAAGAGCACCTATGGGTAAGTGTAAATTCATGAAGCCATTTGTTTTTTGCTGGGCAATCTGCTAGCATATTCCACACGTAGGAAATGAATGCGTTTCAGTCCAGCTTGCCCCCTTCAAAGACTCGATGCTATGGAAACACTCGCACTTGGGCACACCTCGATGTACGTGCAGGAAATGCACCGCAGCACTGTTTAAAAATTAAAAATTGTAAACCAACCTAAATGCCAACAAAGGGTGATTTATGTAAATAAATACATTAGGGTGCATCCACGCCATGCAGCTGTGTAAAGGACAGTCAGGCAAATGTATACGTACTTCATGGAAAGCTAAGACATCACATGAAGTAATCACACGACCATATGCAGTGTTATGTATAAAAGGCGATGGATGGGTATACGTGCTTATAAATGCGTGTGTGACATGAACAGAGAGGAAGGTGTCAGCAGACACCCACCAGAATGTGGCCTGTAGTTACCGCTGAGGTCATGAGTAGATTAGGGGAAGGGAAGGGAGAATTCTGTTTATTTCACAGGCTCGGCTTGGATAGCTTAAAAGAAGCTCTACTGGCGAACTCCTTGTGCGGCTGAAATTTATTTCGAAGAGTGCGTCGGTGGGCGGTGAGCATATGGACCCAGCAGGCAGCATGGCCGGGGCAGGTGGGGAGTCTGGGAAAATATTTATGTTGAGAGTAGATGTGTCAAAGTGGCCTTTCGTTTTGCTTGGCTTTCAATCTGATTACATCTGTGCATGCTTAAAATGGAAGGGAGGGCTTCCAATATTTACCTTGGTCTTTGTAATCCTTCCCCTCCGAACACCTAGCCCCCAAATCCAGTGCATCATGGATCAGTTCCTCTGATCTTCCTGAACGGCCCGGCTAACACACAACTTCATACTCAACTGCATCCGGTCCAGTTGGCTATGTGTGCTGGCCCTGCCTTCCCCCCAAAACAGTAGCCTTTCCGAAGACAAAGTGATCCCCGTCCGCCCTACTTACCTGATCTTCCTCCGCCCAACCCCCCACTCCCCACAGAGTGCTGCATGAAATACTTGTTGGGATCTTGTTGACACACATATTTTGAGTTTTCCCCCTAAATTGGCTCTGTATAGGAAGGCATCCTACCGTTGGGGCCTGTTATCTTTATCAAGTATCATCGAAGTGTCCAAGAATCATGAAGCCTCAGCTTGGACCCTGAGCTGCCTGGAAGAGGCCACTTGGCTGGAAAGAGTGCATGACCTCTGTACCTGGATCGGGAGGAATCAGCCAGCAACCCTGGGCTGGGGGTTGATAAGCGTGAGTAATTCGGCATATATATGTTTAAATTCTCCCAAAGCAATCACACTTAGACGTGTCTCTTATGTAAATAAAATTCTCTCAGTGAAATTCTCCTGCAGTTAAATGAGGCTCAATTACACACTGCTAATTTAAGCCCGCACACTGCATTCCGACTGTACACCTAATTACCCTATTTAGGTTGTTAATGATCAGATCTTCGCTCTGGAGCAGATATTCGAGTCTGCCATTAATCTTTCCTCTAGTTAGATTTCTAGTTATTTAAAAGAGCAAATCCTTAGGAAAAGGAAAATTACGTATTTAAATAAATTATGTTAAGGATTTTATAAAAGAGCCAACAAACTTTGTAAAACTTAAATTACATTTATTTATTTATATGATGAACCAGACAGTTTTGTCCCTGACCTGTAGGACCCAATATGTTAGTCTAGGACAAAGACAAACACAGTAAGTAGACAAAGAAAATAATCACTAACCATGATCCATGCTCTTAAGAGAATTAAGACGTGGAAGGTTGAACTAGGTAAAGGGGAGCTATTTAGATGGGGGCCATGAGTGTAAGGGTTTCTGTGGAGGGGGCAGTTCAGAGGAGGCACAGAGGATGCTTGAAACAGTGGGGCTGAGAACAAAAGAGAAGAGAAAGCACGTGCAGAAGTCCTGGGGTGGGTCAAGCGACTGAAATAAGGTACTTTTAAAAATAGACCTGACTGTCATAGAACTGGCCTGGATGCGGGAGTGAGGCCGAGGGGGTGTGGTCAGAGAAGAAGGGGGGCGGTGACACATTGTTCCTTGAAGACAGGGAGAGAAAGGAAGGATGGAACCAGCCAGCAGGGCAACGTGGCAAGAGGCTGGCAGGCTGTCTGCATGCACCACCTCCCTGTGTTGCTGTAGAGAAATCTGGGCTCACAGGAGGCCCGGCCAGGAGCAGAGGGGGTGGCCTGGGGTGACCTTGACGGAGGATCCCTCTGTGTTAGCCCACAGAAGTCATGAACGGTAAAAAGGGGTTTGGGGAGGTCAAGGGGTCCATGCCAGGACAGTGGTGGATGATTTTCAGATTGGGAGGCAAGAGGTAAACTCAAGAGGGGGAGAGGTCAAATTGGGGTGGTTACAGGGAATGTGGCTGAGAGCTGAGTGGGGAAGATTTGAAAGGCACAGGACAGATGAACACCCCCCTCACCCAAGGGAAAGCCAGCTGGGCAGCGTGAGGCCAAGGCGGGGACCCTGGGAGACCCTGGCTCAGTTTCACAACAGGGGGTCACTCGAGTTTGTAAGGAACCACTCCTTTAGAGGATGCTCTGGCCTCCCGGTGATCTGTGTTCTTCCTTCCGGTCCTCCCTTGTCCTCTCCCCTTTCCTCTGCCCCTCCCCCTCCTTCCCTTTTTTTATTTAATCACAAACCACCCACACAGACATGAAAAGCTCATCTATGTACCCATCTCTCAGAATCGATCACTGTTAATACTTCTTTTCATGAAAGAAAGAAAACTGTACAGAAAAAGGTAAATTTCTCTCTTTGCTCCCTGCCCTATCCTATTTTTTTCTCCTAAAAAAGCCACTCTTCTCAGGAAGTCAGCGGTTGTATCCCCCGGTGACAGGTTTTATCCCGTCACACACAGGCTTGCATCTACGAACTATCCATCAAATGCTAGGTTTTCTTTCTTTTCAAATTTACATAGTTTACTATTGGTCGTGGAAAAATCTTGCTTTTGCTACCCAACATTGCGTTTTCTTAGGCTGTCTGCACGTTGACATGGAGACACCTAGGGCGTTACACACTGCTAGGTTGTGTAACGCACCACACCCACCGCAATGGAGCTCAGCCAACGCACACACCCTTTTCTTTTTTTGTTGTTGTTCATTTCTGTAGCCCCACCACCTGGAACAGCACGGGACACATGCACGCTCGTTGCTCATTAAACATCTGCCATGAATAAATGCATTTCACTTTAAGATTGATGTCAATAGTCCACTATTTCAAAAAAAAAAAACAAGTCTCATCAGACGAACTTAGATAAGATTTCCTCCGCACGCGTGTGGGAGTCTCACTGACAAACGCCAAGATACGTAATCATTGGATTGAGAGGGGCTGTTTCCAGTTTTCCTGGGACCTCTGTGATGCCACGTGACCTCGGAAAGGTCTGCTTGGGGCACCGTGGGTGCTGAGGCCCAGGTGGGCGGTGCTCACGAGACCAAGGTCACGAGACCTTGGGACACAGGGTGGGAGTGTGTGTGTGTGCAGGGTTTTCAATGCCTGCTCGTCCCCAACTGCAGCCTGAATAACTCTTTGTCTTTGCTTCAAAAGCATTATAGCCTTTTAAAAAAATGGTAACCCTTTATCAGAAAGAAGAGGTTGAGTCATTCCAGGTAAAGAAATGATCCTAAGTGCAAAATAGTGTAAAAAGAAATGACCCTAAGTGTAAAATGATTCACAGCCAGGGTAGGGGACCTTTGGGCTGCAGGGGTATTGCCCACAATCTCAGCCTCTGCCTGAAAGCACCCTACCCAGGGTGTCCGTGGTCCCAGCAGGCTCAGGGTGGCCCCCAGCACCCCGGAAGCGCCCTGCACAAACGCTGAGGCGCAGCCCTGGAAGGCAACGCCACACTCTGTCATTGCGGTGGCAGCCCGCAGACCTTGACACAGGGCTTTATTTCGTTCTGGGGCGGGGAGGGGGGGGCACGTACCAGGCAAACGTAGATGAAATAAAGCCTTTAAAGGGGAGTAAACACCAGAATAAAACATACTTATTTTTTTTATTGCAAAGTAATTGTCCGTGGGTTTTCTAACCTCCTTGGAAAAATTGAAAGGAAAGCTCACGCAGGGCCTACGTTTCTCTGCAGATTATCAGAATCCGAGGCTTGAAGCTGAAGGGGCCTGTGGAAGGTACGAGGCTGTTTGCGAGACCTCCTGTGAGCACGACTGAGCGCTCTGTGCGCCGGTCGGCCTGGCATTGACTTCAGCGGCTGGCCCGCTCTGTCACTGCGCGGCGAGCACGGGGTACCCCGACGGGTCTGTTGAAGGCCCTGCGGCTTGGCCTGGATGCGCCCCGGAGGGCAGGACTGAACGCATGCGCGGTTCGCACTGTGGAAACGCCCTGTGGAAGATGCTCTCAGAAGTGAATATTGGGTTCCTGCGCGCTCTGCGGCCCTTAGTACTTCCTCACGCACGGTAGATGGTTTTTGTTTCATTTCTTCATAACCAATTCCTATGTTTACTCCTTCCTGGCTCTGCTAGAAATTGGTGACCAGCAAAATTTTATTTCTCAGTGGTCAAATGCCCATTCAATATAAAGTGTGAGCACTTATTTTCAATTCTCCATATAGTCTTACTTTTTAAAATTGCATTTTTGTTATACAACCATCTAATGAAACTTCTTTTAGAATATTGAGATAAAATTCCTCCTCGGATTGACTTTTGGTCATTTCTGTCATGAAAATACGCCGTTATTTGGAATCTTAGTTTTCCATTTTTTCTAAATACATTTTATTATGGCCAATAACTCCAATGTGATTTGGAGCAACTGCGATTTCTGATGATATCAACAGTAATTACTACGAAATGCTTCCTGGTATTAGAAACTTAGAATGCCGGATAAATGTAATAAACTTCCACTTAAATGAACAGCGGAGTTCTCGGGTAAGGAAAACCCTTAGGGATCTTTCGATGAAGAGGGAATGGAACCCTCCAGGACAAGACCGCGTGGACACAATAGGTGCGGTGGGGCGCTTTCTCTTCTCAGCACAATACGGACAGAGAAGAGACGGCTTTGGTCCTCTGCAAGTTGCGCAAGCTTCTGCAGAATGATGCAGCCCTGCTAAGTAAGTGGACCGAAAAAGTTTTAAGCACATATCCTTGCCTGTCCCTGCCTCCGCTTTGGGCAGGAAACATGTCTCACATTATTAGCATTATTAGCTTTGCTCAGGTCTGGGGTTTGGACTCGCGTGACCTCCAGGACCTAGGAAGCCTCAGGATAAGAAATGAACAAAAATGGTCACCCAGTTTCCAAGAACATCTGACAGAAGCAAAGGCAAGTCTTCCCTGGAGGCCTGAGCTGCCATGAATGTTTGCAGGTGAAGCCCAATTCCCCCTCCCAACCCTGGGCTCCCAACCCCAAACCACTGAATGTACCAGAGACCAATTTACTGTAAGAGTCAGAAGATACAACAGAGACCTCCGAAAATGGAATTGCTGTACGTAGATTACTGGATAAATATATTTGAAATGTTTGCAGAAATATAAAATTGACTCAAGAGTAAGAGAAAGAAAGAAATGTCTAAAAAAGATACATTAGATAAACAATGAAATAAAATGTCTAGAAGTAAAAAAAATACAACTCGATATAAATATTTAGCTTAGACACAGTTGGGGAGATTAGTACACAGTGAAATAAATCTAAAGAAATTACCCAGAATATTGCCTAAAGAGAAAAAGAAACACAAATATGGAAGAGAAATTAACACCTGGAAGAGGGGTGGAGATCAATACAGATAATTACAATTCCAAAAAGAGAAAGTAGAGAAAATGGCAGACAAGCGATATCTGGAGAAAACAATCTGAAAATTTCCCAGAATTGATAGGAAATAAATTCTCGAATAACAGACTCTGCCCCGGAAGGAAAGGGTGGGCTTTGGGAAAGGTAAGTGCACCCGAGGACAGAATGGGATCCAAAAAGGAATAACAGACAAAGAAACGGGCATGAACAAGTAACTCTAAACCAATCAGGACTGCATAAAATGATCGCAATGATAATGTCTAGTACGGAAGGTCTGAAAATACGATGTACCTAGGACATTGCACAATTGCCTTTCAGGTGGGAGGGGCATCAAAGTAGGCCGGGTATTCAGCACGAGGTGGGTCGGGGTCATTCTATCTGTACCTGAAGGGAAGCAGTCTCTTCAGCACCTTTGTGATACTGACCCACGCGTACCATTGCGCCCTCGTCTCCACCTGGTAGGCACTTACTCACTCCCTGAGAAACCAGACCATGTGCTTTGTGGTTTACGGAGCAGTTTTATTATCATTACTCTATTGAATCTTCATAGCCAAACTGTGGGAATACAGGCCATTTGAACACCCCACCCCCAGCCCTCCACTAACAAGGCAGGCTGTATTCTTTGAAAATATTTGTAAAATCACAAGTATTGTCAACTTTATACATTGAGAAATGTGTCCAGTCTTACCGAAATCTATTAGACTGCATTCCAATGCAAACGACATACTGGGGTACGCTTGTATAAATTCACGGTCCAGAGTAAGTGAATTTTGCTTTTCAAAAATATTTCCTACATTTTCTTGCCTCATTTTCCCATGCAGTTGTTTAGAAATCCATGTAGAACATGTTCATTTTATATTGGCTTATATAAGCAATTCTCACAGTAATATAGTGTGGAGTGTAACCATCCTGAACCATTCAGAAATCCACGAATTGCAAGATGGTGAATTTGCTCTTTCCTGCAATCTAATTCAATATGTGTTTAATAAAAGTAGCATATTCCTTTACAAAGGATGAATAAAAATTCCTTGTGTTTTAAGATAATTTGCTATCTTCTTGAGAGAAAGGCGAAAGGGTTTTCTTCAATATCCACTTTACTCATTGTGAGATTTTCTGATAAGTTATCCTCCTGTCGCTCTGAGAAAACTTCAACTTGTCATTTGAGCAAGATGTAATAAAGTTATTACAAACGTCTGGCACTGAAGTCGTATTTCTTGATATTAAACTTTAATTAGAGAATACCTTTTAAATAACCAGCATTTCGTGGAGAAAAAATAGCATAAATGAGGATATTAAGGAAAAAGCTATGTTGTAAAAAAGACATCTAACTCACGGGCATGATTTTTTTTGGCCTTTTCTAAAGATAATCTGTTTATGACAAATACCACAAAGGATTACACAAAATCAACGCTGAATCGCCATCCAAGATCTCTTAGCATTAATACTTTCTGGGTACCTTAGGAAAACTCTTTGTTAAATTTTCCAAATCATTCTAACCATATGATCCAGCTGACAATGATGTTACCATCAAGAGCATAGTTGAAGTGCAACAGACAACTGGACTCAGCAACTTAGATGAATGAAATGAGTTATAAGCATACCCCTAAATTCTTGTACTAAAAAGAAAATATCATCTGTTATAATCACTGGATGGCGAAGCTCTCCCCGCAAAATCTTATTCGTATACATTGGCCAACATTTATTGATTGATTGATTGATTGATTGCCTACTTTCCTCTTTAATAGGCACCTTTTTTGCTAGAATGTGAGGTGAGACACCGCATGTGTAGCCAAGGAGAGTAAATGAGAGCAAATGTATCTCAGAGATTGTGTGGCTGGAGCCGGGAATCTGGGTATACATGATCTTGGGGATCGTTATTACATGTCATTGAGAATAAATCCCAACTGTCACCTGTCCATCATGTGACTCTGCCTCCTGTCCCTGTGAAGTCCGTTTGGACAGGGAGCCAGCCGTATGACCACGTGGGGAGAAGAGACAGGCAGTGTCTCCATTTCATTTGGCCTAAATGAGTGTCCTTTGACCCCTTCTGCCCCCTGTTTCGTATTCTGACCTCCTCAGAAGTGTGGGGGCATAATGTCAAAATTCACCCAAATGTTCACAGTTCTTGTTCTTTTTTCCTCTACCTCACAGAAGTATAGAATGTGGAGTCTTGTCAGTCATCTGTGAGACGGCAATGATGAGAAGGGTCTAATAGCCTTCGAAGAGATGCCAATCTCCATTTTCAGACTGACGGGTGCACGAAGTGGACCCGGAAAATTCGCAGCAGACGAAGGAAGGTCTTTGAAGAGCTGACTGCTCGTGCCACTTGTTTCGTGTTTTGGCTGAGGCTCCATCTTCCAACATGGCGTCTGTGTTAGCTTCCTTGGGCTGCCATAACACAGGACCACACACTGGGTAGCTTGAACCACGGAGATGTCGTCTCTCTCATTTCTGCAAGCCAGAAGTATGAAAGCAAGTTGTCGACTAAGTCAAACTCCTCTCAGAACCTCTGGAAAGGGGTCCTTTCTCATTTCTTCCAGCTTCCGGTAGTTCTGTCCATTCCTTGGTTCATGGCCACGTAACTCCAAGTTCTACCTCTGTCTCCACCTGCCCATGTTCCCTCTGCATCTGTGTCCAGATGTCCTCCTTGTTCTAAGGACACCAGTCATTGGATTAAGGCCCCTCCTTAGTCCGGTAGAACCTCATCTTAACTAATTACATCTGCAATGATCTATTTCCAAACAAAGTCTCATTTGGAGGGGTGAGGCCTTCAACAGATCATTTTGGGGGGACACAACTTAACCTATAACGGCAACCCCAAGTGGCCCATACCCTGCCCCTATCACACAGAACAAGGTTGAAATAAGAGTGAGCAAACTCTCCTATAGCTCCCTGCAGGGAGGCAGGTGGAAAGAGTTTTCCCTAAGAGAATAGCTTTATCGCAGAAGGAGGTTTTAAGATATATGGTGCTTCATATGCGACAAGTACAGTGGCACGCAATCCCTGCGAACACGCTCCGTGGAGCGGCCACTGCCACTCGAGCAGCGGGCACACCCACACAGGTGGGGGCTCTTCCCCTGGGATGACCTGGGGCAATGACAATGAGCACAGAGGCTTATTGAATCATCTGGATGAGCTTGAACTCGGGAGCCAATTCTACACAAAGTAGTCTGTCGGCACCTAAGTCCCACAATACAGAAATCTTGAGGGAATTTTAGAAAAATGTGCTAACCTCGCCTTGGAGATAAGAATGCCACCATTCTTACTACAAATTACAGGTCAGTGAAAACATGCAAGAACCCTCTCAAGCTAATCAAATGAAATGCCTGCAAGTGATTTAAAAGTACAACTACAAAGTATTTTAATTTTTCCGGCTTCGAGGGAAAACACTCTTAATTTTGTCGGCTCATACTGGGATTCATCCCTCTCTCCAGTATTTGCATACACTGAAGCGCTTTTCTCCAGGCAGGTGTGAGGGTGGGCACGGTGTCAACGACAGGACCCGGCCAGACCGCGTGCGTCTCATGAACTGGTGGGGGTTGGTGCCCCCACAGCACCCCACACAGCGCTACGCATGTCATTCCATATACGCTTTTTTATTAGCAATGTTTACAGAAGCATGTCATTCCATCGCGTTTACGGGAAGTTCCTTATTACAAAAATTGGAAGAATTGTTAACTCCACAATGTTGTCTTGACTGGAGCGTGTAAACACAATTTGCATACACTAGGGGTTGGCACGTGGCCCTGGCCCCGCTCAGATGAGAGGAATTTTGACCAAGCCCTCAGTCTTCCCCTCTCAGGGGGTAGCAGGTGGGCGGAGGAGAAAAGAATTTGGGCTGTGGGAACCAACACGTGTTAACCACCTGAGGATGAGTCTGCACTTCTTCTCTCTCTCTTATTCCGCTCATCATCTCCATGGTCAGTCTGCGCATCCTCACCCAACATTCAATGTACTTCTCAGATCTCATCCTGGACCACTGACTGAAGAAAAGGAATCCCTGAATATTTCCTTCTCTGTGTTCCCTGAACTTGTAATTATGCTCGTGCTATTTTTAAAATGTCTACAAGTGAGGAATAATTACATACATTGATCAAGACTCTAAAACTAATTTATTATCCTAGCGTGAGTTAGAGAAAAACAACATTTAATAAGTATTTGGGATAAAATTTGATAACGATATGCAGACACCTGTCACACAACCCGTAAGTGGCCAGATCAGAGGTTTGTCTAGAGGCCATGGCCTTTCTAAAATAAAGCATTTTAAAATAGTTACAGAACAAGAGTGGATTAGGAAATAATATTCCTGTACAGAACAAACTAGCAAGTCTTTTCTAAGAAATTATCCCAATAAAACAGAAAATCATAATCATCTGAATTTAGGTAACCTCTGAGTCACTAAGGAGAACAGAACATGCGTTTTCATAACAGCGCAAGTCCAGGGTGGAGCGTATGTTAAGTGCGGGTCACTGCAAACCTGGAGCTTCCTCCCTGGGCTCCCAGCATGCTCTGTGAGATGCAGCTGAGACGACCCTTCACCGCAGGACCCAGCAGCAACATCGCAGCCGACGTAACTCAGAAGCAATGGTTAGGACTCAGCGGGACTCGGAAGCACGTGACACTGGCGAAAAGACCAGCACATCAACGATGGGCACTGCCAGCAACTTGGGTTGTTGGGATGTGCCAGTCTCAGGTGAGCCACCAGGTCAATGTTTGATAATGCAAAACATTTTTCAAATACAAGAGTCAAAAGGTAATAAAGTCTAACACCAAATACCAGCATTAGAAAGAGCCACGAGCCCTGGCTGGTGTAGCTCAGTGGATTGAGCGTGGGCCTGCGAACCAGAGGATCGAGGTTCGATTCCCAGTCAGGGCACATGCCTGGGTTGCAGGCCAGTTCCCCGCAGGGGACACATGAGAGGCAACCGTGCATGGATGTTTCTCTCCCTCTCCCTATCTCCTACCCTTCCCCTCTAAAGATAAATAAATAAATACTTAAAGAAAAAAAAGAAAGAGCCACGAGATGATAAATGTGCCCGTAACTGAACATGAGCGCATTAACTGAACATGAGTGCATTCGTCAGAGATGGCTCGCACTCAGCCTCCTTTGTGTCAAGGGACAGAACACACGCCATGCCCACTGTGCGAGCATGACCACGCCCTGCGTGGTTCTCTCACGCTGACCTCAGACTGAGACCATGGAAGCCTTCTTGGATGAAAGGTTTAGGATGCCTTCCTATCTAGAGCTCAAGTTCAGAGAAATACAAGCTAGCGAATGAACTGGTTATTTTCAAATCTCATTCACTTCTAAAAGCCACACCCAAGGAATCTGGTAGATGCCCTCACCAGATATGCCTGAGAATCTCTCAGGGCCACGGACACAGCACCCGGCACAGAACAGCACTCGATAAATATCAGTTACCAGAAAAGTGAAAGATGAATGAATTTCCACCAAGAAGTGAGGTGGGGTTTAAACATGAAAAGACATTTCTACCTTTTGGGAGCTTATATCTTTTGGAGGAGAAAATACAAAGAAAAATCTAGCTTGTTGTTCAATTTATGTTGATTAGCATATATTTAAAATTTAACCTATATAGATTCCTTATTTTCATTTTTACGGGTTTTTAAAAATTATATTTTTATTACAAATACAGGCACACTGTGAAAACTCTGAAAAATAAAGAAATGATACAGAACACAATATAAATCCCTCCCAATTCCATTGGCAAGACAGAATAGCCCGCCACTGTTAACATTTACGTGTATTTCTTTCTATACTTTTTTCTGCATATATGTATGTATATTCAGATAATGGAGATTATATTGTTATTTAGACAGTTCTGCATTCAGTTTATTTTACTTGATCTTCTTATTTTGTGTGTACTCAGTGGATATTGTACAAATGTTGCTAAATCATGAATGACTTCCTGTCAAGAAAAAGTTGTAATACATCATTTTAATACTGTGTCATAATCCATTGGGTAGATATACAATAATTTAATTAACCTCCCTACTCTTGGGTACTTCTAATATTTCACTACTATCATTAAAATAAAATAAAACTCCCCACATAGATCTTTACTTGTGTCCCTAATTATTTCTTTAACTAGACCCCTTAAGTAAAGTTTCTGGGGCCACACCTGTACTTTTTTAAAGAAAGACATCCGATCGGCAAACTTGTAGAATAGTTAAGGCATCAGTTAGGCACCACGGTCGTGGAGCAGTTTGACGCGGTGGCGATCTGCTCGGGGTGTACACGCAGCCGCGACTGACTGTTCGGTGGACTGCACTCAGACTGTTTGTGGGTGTGGGTGAGGACAGCAGAGCGGTGACCCGGGCTGATCACCGTGTTGCAGGTATCACCTCGTTTACTCTCCTAACACCCCTATGAGGTGAATGAGGAATCTGAGGTTCGGCAGGGTCATGTCACCTGAGGACTGAGGTTACGTAACCCAGGTTGCCTGACTCCCAATGCGGTGTTCCCAACGCCACGTGGACCCACACTGCCCCCGGGGCACCTGGCTGCATCCTAACCGCTCTGGGAGCCCTGCCCACGGAGGTATCTGGGCAGGGAGCATCTCCCTTCCTGGGTCTGAGCCCAGCGGACACAGGGAGTCCCCCAAGCCCCTTCCTCAGACAGAACTCTGCAGAAGAGAAAGACGGTGGGGGGGACAATGCCACTCCTTCCCTGGAGGAGGAGAGGAGGGGAGAAATGATCTTGTGCTCGGCTTTTGAAAATGGAGGAATTTTCAAAAACTCAAAGCGAGGGAAGAGGGGGTTTTTTCAACAAAGAATTGTAGGACCAAAGGCACACAAGTTCACATTCATTCTGGGGGCGTTTAACTGGGGAGTCTCAGGAGGCATTAGGGTAAAGGTTGAGAGACAGGCAGTCCTAGATGAGAGAGAGGTTTAAAAATTAGCAAATCCCACCATCTTTAATATGTATTACTTATTTCCCACGGAGACCTCAGGGGAGGGAATTTCAGGGAACAAGTATAAAGGACACATGGACAAAAACTAGCAGGGGTGGAAATGGGAGGGAGGTGGGGAGGGCTGGGTGCGTGGGCTGAGGTGGGAGTAAAAGACAGAAAACTGTACTTGAATAATGATTAAAATAAAATAAAAAAAGTCATTATCAACCACAAAAAAGGAAGGAAAGGTAGAATAAGGTAATTTTACACAGTTAAATTGAGGGGAAAGGTGTCAAAAGTGCTTATTATCATAGTTGATATAAGCGTACTGAGTCCAGTTAATATAATTTGCCGAAAGACTTGCAAGATTTTTACGAAAATGCTAGCTCCGGTAAGAAATGGTAATGTCTTATATTTGAACTTCCTCCTCCCATTCTTTTCTTGGCTGGTTCCAAAAATAATGTGATGCGGCTCTGTATTTTTAACTTGAGAAGAGGCTATTCTGGGCTATTTTATTTTTATTTTTGTTTTAATGAGAGTCATATTGAAGGCAGGGAATTTCTCTCTTTCAAAGATCACATCTATTTTTACTTTCGGAATTTGGTTTTGGATTAAAAGTTCAGTGTCTTTGGTATGAAGCTTTAAAATGATGCAGGGGTTTCTATCTGAAAATAATTAACATTTTTCTCTATTTGGGGTTGGAACAATTGAGAGTAATTTGTAAGGTCATATTTTAGGGCTACTAAAATTAGTGATAATTGCTTTAATAATATAATTTGAAGATTTCTGTACAGATTTCACAGGTGCCATTGCAAGAAATCTGTCTTCACTTTCCTTTTCTTAATTAAATCATAAAACTTAAAAAGAAAAACACTCAGAAATATGGAGACTCTGCCATCAGTTTTATTGGATAAGCGCTTGTTTAAACTAGTAAAAAGCATGTTCTTTGTGCATTACAAATATGGACTCACATAAAATAATTATACTTTTTGATGTGACATGGCAACTGAAGTGAAGTAATGATTTTTTCTGTCTCTGAATGTCTCTGGTACAGGGAGCGTAGTTCTCAGTATCCCATAGACGTGGAGTAAACTCTCCCAGTGGGGTTTTGCATGGAACGCCAGGTGAGAGGCAGTCGCCGGTCAGTGTGCTGTGATCAGAGCAGGCACGGGGCACAGAGACGCCCAGCCCCCCTTTCTCTGCCTTCCCAGGGGCGTCTTTCTCTGGTGTCTTCCTGCAGTGAGTCTGAAATGTTTGAATTTCAGGATACCCTCTTACACTCTTACAATCATCGAGGACCCCAAAGAGCCTTTTCTGGGTGATTTATAGCTATCCATATTTCGTGTGGCACAAATGTAAAAGGATTGTGAACTATTTATTAATTCTTATAAAAATGAAGTAGTAACCATGGTATGTTAATATAAATAAACATCTTTATGATAAATAACTAAAACAAAAACGTGGTGAGAAGAGCGACATTGTTTTCATTTTTGTAAATCTTTCTAATATCTGCCTTGAGAGAAGGCTATGCAATTATCATACGTGTGTAGGCTTTGTCTTTTACGGCATGTCGTCTGGCTGGAACGCAGGCTGCACAGACACAGAGTTGGAAAAAGAAAGGAGCGCTATAATAACCTTTGCAGATAATTGTGGATAATTTCTTTGGTCTTAGCAGTTAGTTGCAATAGTCTTTTCTTGCTATTACATTAAAACCCATTGCTCTAAGTTCTGCTCGAACGTTGACCAGATCTATTGCTGGTGCATGGTTGTTGCAACACCGCACCTTGGTCGTTTATAAAATATCAGTTCTCTGAATTATGCAAATCTTCTAAGTGCTGACACATTCCCAAATACAGTATAAAAGTTGTACTTGTGAATGTCATCACTGATTTCATCAGAACAAGTCTTTAACTATTGGGAGGCTGTCGAGCACGCAATGGTGGATAGTTTTCTTAAACTTAATTTTTTTGCCTGAAAGTTCAGTTATTTTCCTTGAGGTGACAGGCTCACCTTGGTTCATATTTAAGGAAAGGCCTGCTAAGTTCGGATAGCCCTATTAAGCGTCGCTGTTCCACCCATTGGTCCCTTAGGTGTAGGGGGTGTCCCACAGCAAACACGAACAGGCAATTCAGTCTGCAATTCAACCGCCCTTGCTGTACCCAGCCTCCTTGTGCATGTTCCTGAAGTAATTGACGGGGACTTCCCATTCCTTCACACAGGATATGAGGAAATCACGCACACAAGAGTTGAGACTTAATAAAATGAATAGTTTTAGGGCTGCATATGGGACATTCTGATTTTCCCCGCTGTGGGCGTGTGGCAGTGAGGACAGGATTCCATCCCTGCCCAGCGCAAGCGCAACTGGGCCCAGGTCTGGATTCGAGCTGAGGCATGGCAGGGTCGCCCGGCCTTGCAAATATCAAAACAGGGGACAAGGAAAATAGTATGTCAGTATTATTCTGAAAATGCCTTTGACCTTGCAGGTCCCTGCAAGTGTCTGGGAGACACTCGAAGGTCCGGGGCCACAGATGGAATCTCTCTCTCGCTGCGGTCCAAGCGCGCTGTGGAGCCATGCCATGCATCGGAGAGGTTTAGGGGGAGCAGGCATGATGGTGCCCCACAGCCACATGCCCATCAGAGTCTCGTGGGGACAGCAAAGCCTGGCTCCTCCCAAGGCTGAGCCTCCCTAACTTGCCCATCTCCACCTCTGCGGAAAGCTGACCTGGTGGCCTTCCAAGGGCCAGTTTTGCCAGACCCTCTAGTTCTTTGCACAGAAGCCCACCCCAACCTTGCTGGCGGCGTTTCGCACAGACAGACAGGGCGGCGCTGGAAAAGAAGCAAACTCCCTGTTCAACGCCCGGCACCCATTGACAGGAAACTGTTGTGACGTCTAATGGTCACGTAAATGCCATACTTTCTGGGGCAAATGGCATCTGCTTCAGGAAAAAGAAAATTTCTAGAGATCTTAATAGGAGATGATTTCTAAATGGAAAAAAAAGGCCATTTTTCCAAAAAGAGTAAAATACCAGTGGATTTCCAAATGGTATTGTTTTTGTTGAACTGAGGTTAGGCGGACTACGGTTCCCTGCAGGTAAGTGAGATAAAAAGTAGAACTACCTCAAAACCAACACTGTCTCCGTCCATTTGTTTTTAATCACTGTTGCTTAAGGGGAAAGTTCTAAGTTCAATTTATCTTAAAATATACGTTTGAATTTTAATTTTAGGAAAAACAGGCCATGACTTTATTAACTTCTAAAAAAATCTTTTGAAACACAAAAATTTAAGCCTGGATTTTAATGAAACTCGAAAACTCAGAGTACTACAGCAACTAGCAATAAATCATCCCTTTACAGCACCGACAGAGACAAGTTGAGAAAAAAATGAATTAGCAAATTTGAGAAAATTTGGAAGACAGATTATTCCTCTCTCTCCTTTATCTGGGTAATTCCCTATCCCAGCCCACTTAATCACCTGGGCACGTCCTCCACGGCCCTTCCGAAGCAGGTGCTCACGTGGCCCACGTGGTGTCATCCCTCAGGCACACATCTGACGCACAGTGTGTAGATGTGCACCCAACCAAGTGCTCGGTGATGCAGGGCGATCAGAATGGACATAAATGTGAAACTCATCATTATATATTACCCATGATCCTTTACAATACCCCATGAGCTAGCCTACTTTAATAGAGAATGTATGTTTAGTGTTCTAAGTATACATGGTTATAAATGCATTTTCCAAAGGAGAAATTAAAGCCAGAGCTCCCTGGAATTGGGGCCCATGAAAATCTAACACCACCCTACAGGATCCTGGTTCTTTTGTGGATGGTTTGCCAAGCTGATGCTGTCGATACACAGGAAGTTGTAGGTAAGAGAGACCTGCCTGCTAGATGGCTGGGAAGCACCCCTGGCACAGTTTGCCTTCTGCAGGTGTATGCACTTCCTGTTGAGACACTGACATCATCCTTCTCATTGTCATGGATGTCCATGCACAGAGACAGCATGCACACGCACACGCACTTTTCTACTCTTACTGGGATCCCAGATTTTGTCACGACGATACCGATCACTAAATCAGGCAAAATCCACCCAAGCCTAAAATGTTGATGGGGGCCCCAGACTTGGACGCTGATGAAGATGTTATGATCTATAACAAAGCTTGTGTATTGATGTTCTCCTGAATATTTTTCAGTGATATGGCAGTTACAGTCTTAAGTGCTCAGAAAATTTGATTAATAAAATATTTCAGAAAATAATATGAAAGTCAGGCATTTCTGTTTCCATGACATTAACCCTCACCATCATCACTGGGCCTACAATTTGTTGAACCACCTGCTAAGCAGTGAGCCAAGTAATGTGTGTAGATTATCTCATTTCATTCTTTACTGACTCAGTCCAAGCTGCCGTAATGAAAATATCACAGTCTGGGTGGCTTGTAAAAACACAAATTAATTTCTCCCAGTTCTGGAGGCTACAAGTCCAAGATCAAGGCGTCTGCAGATTCAGTGTCTGCTGAGGGCCTGGTTCCTGGTTCATAGGCAGTTGTCTTCTGGCTGTGAGCTCCCCGGGTGGAAGGAGTGAGGGAGGTCTCTCCAGTCTCCTTTAGAAGGTCACTGATCCCACTCATAAGGGGGCCACCCTCATGACCTCATGACCTCCCAAAAGCCACACCTCCCAACTCTATCACAGTGGGGGTTATGCTTCAACAGAAGAATTTTAGTGGGACCCACCTATTTAGTCCATAGTACTTCACATACAAGTAAGAGAGCTCTGAGAGGGACTTCAGTTTCTCGAGTTGACTCCCTCTTGTCTCAGACCTCCACCGAACACCTTTCTTGTCTCCTGTAAACAGACGCCCATAACACAGCCCCTGACAGCTGTTTCACTAGGGGTTAATTTCAAAGGGATTAGTCTGCGGCATACATGAAATGCTGCTGCAAACACTTTACATTTGCAATGCTCTGAAATCCACACGAATAGCCAAAAAGAAAGGATTCGCACATGAAACTTGGCATCACCTTTCTGATTCCGGAAACGAGGAGAAGGTTGGAGATCTGTTAACCCAACAGTTTCAGAGGAGGTGTGCCACATGGGGTGAAATCATGCAAATGGGTTCCTGAGGCCCACTCTTTCCCAGGGTCAGAAGGACTGTGTGCTCAGGTGGCCTCTTGAGGACTGGAGATCGAAGGTTGAGCACAGGGCTACGAGCGTTTCCTTGGAAACAAGGCGCTTCTTCAATACAACTCAGGTCCCCTCGGATGTCACATTTTCCAAGCACTTGCTCTGTGGATTACACTTCACTTCAATGAATAAATGTGGGGGAGAATGGGACTATTATTTAGATATCTTCTTTTGAAAGTTTTACCGTTGCTTGAACTCCATTTAACAAATAGGGGTCCTCATCCACCTGGCTCTGTGCCCTTGGCTGTGACCAGAAGAATAAGTAGGGGAAGGTGTGCTCTCCCCTTGATTGGAGCTTATCATGCTGTCACCGTCTAGAAAGGCTCTTCAGTGTGTACACCTGACATTGCTTGATTTGTATTCATTCCCATTTGATTTAACGAATGGGTCCTCCTTCCTAGAATGACTGATTTCCATGAGGTCTGCAGGCATACCCAGTGCACACAATCACACTTATTTTGTGTGGCAGAATGAAATCACCAGATGGAACGCTATTTCAGCCCCAGCTGTCATTTAGATCAAGAGGAGCCTTGCAAGAACAGGGAGTGACAGAAGGAGATGAGCCGCACTCCGTGTGGTATGAAGGGAGCGGGACCAAATCAGAGCTGTATTTGAAACACTTTTTCACCCACACATTAGGTTCCTAGACACAGATGATCTAGCACCCAGGAGATATGAAATATAATCCAGTGGGGATACAACAACAATTTAATTTACTCCATACAACATAGGTAATATTAAAGTAGAATTATTTATCTTCATTCCGAACAGATAGTTCCTTTAGAAGAGGAGCCATGCCAAGTGTGGGAAATACAAAGAAGAACAGGGCATGATCGCCAGGAGCTAAGAGCCTGGGGGAGAAGACAACCAGATACAAAGACACGTTTCCTCCTGAGAGACACCGATGTTCTGAGGGCACTGAGCAAAGGGGACTCTGGGAAAACATCACAGGGCATCTGGCCCATCTAAGAGGGGTCAGAGGAGCCTTCTTATCGCTTTACCTTTCTGAGACCACAGGTGTATAATAGTTATGTTCAAATTTAGAAGTTGTACTCTTTTTTTTTTAATTTTTATTTTAATTGTTGATCTTGTACAGTTTTCTGTCTTTTATTCTCTTTACCACGACCTAGAATCATATGCATCGGGGCAGTCTTGGAATAAGCCTTAGCGATGCCCATTAAAAAATGGTCCCTGATAAACCAGGCCTCTCAGTGCCAACACTTCCTCTGTGCTCTGACTTTGCCTTGAATCCTAGATGACCCACACCCCTTATATCTGGAATGGTTTTGTAACTTGCTTTGTCCAAAAGAATGCTACAGACGTGACATCATGGAACTTTCAAGGCCATCCTCTTAAAGGTATATATAGTTTTTATCTTGTTTCAAGTAAATGGTGGCAGCTGTATGAAGGAGCCCAAACTATAATGATAGAAAGAGGCACGTTCCATGTGGAAGGTGGACCTTGGAGGATGAGATGCTCCTTACAAAAACAAAGGTCACACGAGGGAGAGGTAAGGCCTCAACAGCAGTGAGACCAGCCTTTGGTGCGATCAGCTGAGAATCTAGACCACTGAGAAGCTGCCTTTGATACTTCAGCCTCAGTCCAGATGATGCCATGAGGAGTAGAGACAAGCGCAAAACCATCCTGCAAAGTGTTCTGTCCCCGAGAATCATGAACTACAAGATCATGTTCATCTTAGGCATTAAGTTTCAGGGCGATCTGTTATACATCTACTAATAACTTAGTAGACATAACCTTTCCATGTGAACCGCATCCGACCAAGCCACCGGTGGTGCACTGCTGATACAGATCCTGGCCGGCAGGATCTGTGTATTGTGGCGGCGATGAACAAACACACACGGACTGCAGAAGTCCCGTGGAGAAAAAGGGACGGCACGGCTGCTCTCTAAGTGAGAGAGGGCCCCGGCCCCTGCCTGGACAGGCTTTTATTGCTTTTCCGGACCATTGGACCTTAATGAGGACCATTACATTGAAGATGGTCCTCATTTACTGTGCACGGGTTCACTGAAGGGGATTACCTTTTACAGATAACAAAGGAAAGACTGCTGCTAATTACTTCAAAGAGAAGGATGTTACAGATCAGGGGGGAAAGTGGTAAACTGGTTACGCTCCATACTGGGGAGGTTTAGCACAGACTTTAGGAAGTTGCAGTAAGCACTTGCTACCTCAATTCAGGGTGAGGGAGTTTTAGCAAAAGCAAGCCTCATAGCAGTGTAGGTACAATGCAGGCCTGATTCCTCATGGAAGAACCTATCCATGGGCGTGGCTCCTGTGGGCTGGGACCTCACGCTCCACTGGCCTTTCTGAGTGGGGGCTGGACTACATTCCCACGCCACGCGAAATGGTTCCCTATACAGTGCTGTCTCTCAGGGATCCCATTAAAGGAATCCAGTTCTTTATAAGGCGCTCTGGCTACTTGGTGGGTCTGTGTCCACTGAGTTGTTGACAACAACAACAGTAACAACCATAAGAGACACTGGGTATCTCTGCCCGAAAGTAGGCTTGCACTGCTAGTAGAGGACACAGCACAACATAAGCCCTGGGCCACGTGACTACTCATCATGAGGATTCCATACGATTTCACTCGTATGTGGAAGCTAATGAATAAACTGAACCATAAAGAGTGATTCGAATACTTCGGTGTGGAGTTAAATGCTACATCTGAAATGTGCATTCACATAAAAAAAACTTTACACTTGAGACGGGCAATGCTTTTAGCTATTGGATATTAAGAGGTTTTTAGCATTGAAAAGGTTCATGAGAAAGTTATCAGGACTTTGCAAATTTTAGGTTACAGACTAATCACATCCACGTTCAGGTGTGATAGAGTAACAAGGCCCATAATTACCCTTCCCTCCTACCCGAAGAAACAAACATGACACATGAAATAACAATTCATGAAACTAGAACACCAGCGAGGTGATCTGCATGGTTGCCCTCATCTGCTGCCCAGAGGGAGGTGCCCAATCACGATGCAGGGCAAGTGGGCAGAACCCAATCAACCCAAGGGCCTCTCTTCGGAGTGAAGGGCACATCGCATCAAGTTTGAGGAGGTGGGGGGAAACTAGAATACCCTGGAAAAAATACCAGAGGTGAACATTGTAGTGATATCAGTGTAAGTCCCTAATAATTAGCTTTTTTGATTGTAATGTAAGTGCCTAACATTAAAATTTTGATTGTCAAGGCACCCACTCCAAAGGCATCCATGTCGAATAAACTCATTGCCAGCTACACCACCAGACAGAGCACCAGGTAGCCCTGTCCATGAAGTGCCCCTTTGAGAAAGCCCCGGGTGACTAGTTAACTGACCTCTGTAGTGACCTCACTTCTCCCTTCTTATGTCCTAACTCCCGCTCTTGTTATTGTTTTAGATTCACCGAACAAGACTGATCCTGTGAAACCCTAGGCACCCTACCCTGGACCCCAAAAAGACAGAACCCCAAGGCTGCCTCTTCCCTTCCTTTCCCTTCCCTCCTATCCCTTCTCTTTCCTTTCTCCCTCTCTCTCTCTCTCTCTCTCCCCCCACCCTCTCTCTCTCTCCCCCCCCCATTCCTGAGACCTAAACAATGAAATAAGAATATCACTAAGATCTCCAACATATTAATAGGATAATAAAGAAATAACATGGGCACAATGCACATTATCAACGACTTAAATGAAAAGAATCAGTTTCTCAGAAACCCCCCCCACAAGCTACCAATACTCATCCAATATGAAATAGATAACCTGTGAATAGTCCTGTGACTACTAAAGTAATTATATTTACAGTTACATACTTTCTGCAAATATGCTCAGGCAAAGATGGCTTCACTGATGCATTCTACCAAACATTTAAAAATGAAATAGTGCAATTCTGTATCATGCATTTCAGTAAATAGCAAAGAAGGAAACACTTCCTAACTTTATGAGGTCCATATTAACCTTGTTCCAAAACCAAAACCAAAAGATGGATTCAACCATCTTTTTTCCAATTAAAGGGAAAACAGATCCTTAAAAACATTTGCCAGTTGAATCCAACATTACACAGCAGGAATAACACACTTGGTTGAGTGTGATTTTTCGTGGTTAGAGAAAATTGGTTTAACATCTGGAAAGCAAACAGTGTGATTTGCCAGATGTGCAGACTCGGACAGTGTTAGAGATGAGGTGTGTGAGTCGTCTCTCTCTTCGACAGACTCTGCTGTGGCTGTTGCAGTTGGTTGGCCACCGCCACCTGCCAAGACTTCAGACCCAGTACAGAATTAATGCCAAAACCACACTGTAACCAGATTACTCACAGAAGAGTACCGGGTACAATGTGGGTACTAAATGAGCCACTTCTGCTAGATGTGGGACATTTCTAACAAGCCATGATTGCTCTGGGTTCCTCACCTGCCTGGCTGAGAGTTTCTCAGAAATGCACTGCAGCCAGAGGCTCCTCCCTCCCTCTGTCCTTCCCCAGGTGTCCGACTTGCACTGTGGTCTGAGAGCTTCCTTCACCTATGCCTATTCCTGTTGCCCATTATCCTGAACAGGCATTTTCCCTAATACATTTTCACACATCTCTTCTGTTTTGGCAGTTTTTAGAAGATTCCAAATGATACAAAGTCTAAAGGAGAAAAAACCATATGATCATCTCAACACATGCAAAAGAAGAAAGACCAAATGCCTTTCCCTTACGATCAGAGGCAAAGCAAAGACACCAGCTCTCAGAACTGCCACTAGACATTGCAGTAGAGATCCTAGTCAGTGCAATAAGAGAGGACAAAGAAATAAAATGCATGCAAGTTGGAAGGCAACCAGTAAAACTATATTCACAGGTACCATGATACCTACATAAAAAAACTTAAGTAATTTGCCAGAGGAAATACCAGAACTAAAACTCGAGCTTTACAAATCTACAGAATCAATATACAAAAAAATAAAATTGTATTTTTATATATTGGCAACAAACAATCAGAGATTAAATTTAAAAATAAGGCCATATATAATAGAACAAATAACAAAATATACTTCAGTAAAACTTTTTAAATATACAACTATGCATTAAAATCTATAAGATATTGATGAGAGAAATAAAAGTGTATTAAATAAGTGGAGAGATACATCACAATCCTGAGATGACTCCATATGGTTAAGGTGTCACTTCTTCCTAAATTTGTGTTTAGATTCAAGAGTCCCCATTATAATCCAGCACACTATTGACAAGCTAGTTCTAAAATGTGTAAAAACATTCAAATGATAGAGCACAGCTAAAATGACTTTTAATAAAAACAAAGGTAAAGGACTTAGACTACCTGGTTTCAGTCTAATTACAGAGTTATGCAACCAAGACAGTAACTATTGGCATAAAAATAAACAAATAGGTCAAAGGAACTGAATAGAGTCCAGAAATAGACGGACACATATAAGATCCACTGATTTTGGACTGTGTACCTCAGTAATTCGATGAGAGAAAGAACTTTTTTTAGAAAATTGTGCTAGAAGATGTGGTTATTCATATACAAAATAACTTGGATATGCATATGCAAAATATTGGCCTCAATTATTACCCCAAACCCTATACAGAATTTCACATGAAGTAGACTGCAGACCTAAATATAAGAGCTGAAACTCTAACACTTCTAGAGGAGAACATTGGAGAAAACCGAAATGACCTTGGGCCATGCAAAGATGTTTTATCTAGGTCACAAAATAAACTAGAAAAGAAAAAAAAATATTAATAAAATAAATTTTCTCACAATGAAAACCCTTTGCTCCTCCAAAATTACCATTAAGCAAATGAAAAGTCAAATTGCAGATTAAAAGCACATATTTACAAAGCATAATTCTGATAAAGAATTCATGGCTAAAATATACAAAGAATTCTTAGAATTCAATTGTAAGAAGGCAAAAATACCCATTAAAAATGTCCAAAATATTTAAGCAGACACCTCATCAAAGAAGATATATGAATGGCCAATGAGTATATTATAAAGTGCTTAATCTCATTATCAGGGAAATATGAATTAAAATCACAATTAGACACCACTCCCTACATCACCCCTAGAACAACTATAATTAAAATGTGCTGGTGAGGAAGTGAGACATGGACTTCTCTGATATTACTTGAGGGAATGCAAAACATTTGTAAATAACTTATTCTTTCTATCTAGAGATTTCTAGTCTGTCCTTTCCTCCCCTGAATCTTCGTCTTTAGTGCTTGTCCTAAAATATGAAACTAGTTTTATGACCCAGCAATGGGTTGCATCCTGCGGTTTGAAACACACGAATTCAGTCAGCCACATAGGCTTGTCTTGCAAAATCAGATTATCATAATCAAAGCGCAGAAAAGGTCTCAAACAAGTTACCCACCTGGTAACACGAACCTGCCTGAGGCTACAAAGTGTTACCAGGTAAAGCATCCAGTGAACCTTGAGGCTAAAAAGCTAGAGATTTGTTGAGAGATAGGAGAAAAGCAGGAAGAGATATATAAAAGTTCCAGCTTTATTCAGCATATATGTAAGTATTCATGAGTAACTGAAAGGAAATTTTATTACCCTCAGTAAAATATAACCACAGTTACATATAGCAGGACTTGTGATATAAGAGGTCGCTCTGGAAAATGTCTAGCCATTGTTAATATAACAAGAATGGTTTGGGTGATATCAATGTAACCTGGCAGACGAGGACAGTGGACTGGAATGCACACATGTATGAACGATGATGACTTCACTGTACTAGTCAGCGAAGGCAGTAGATACTGTTGAGTGAGCATGTGTGCTGTATGGCCGTCACATTCAAAAAAGTGAGTAGGCAGGGCAACGAATCTGCATCAGATTCTGTGTTGAGCTTAAGCATTCCTCTGCAGAAACTATTCAGATGATTCAGAAGGCCACAGCTATGGGCAACTGGTGATTGTCAGCTTCATCACAACAACACACTCACTCACGCATTGTGTGTTGTGCAGAGTTTTTTGGTGAAACATCAAATCACCCAGGTGACTCAGCCCCCCTACAGCCCAGATTTGGTACCCTTTGACTTCTGGCCTTTCCCAAAACCAAAATCACCATTGAAAAGGAAGAGATTTCAGACTGTCGATGAGGTTCAGGAAAATACGATGGGGCAGCTGATGGCGATTGGGAGAACTGTGTGAGGTCCCAAGGTGCCTACTTTGAAGGGGATTGGGGCTTCATTGTCCTGTGTACATTATTTCTGGTATCTTGTGTCTTCTTCAATAAATGTCTCTGTTTTTCATATTACACGGCTGGATACCTTCTGGACAGACCTCGTCTTCCTGAAACTTTCTCCAGGATCAAGTCTATGGATGCAAGGTGGGACTAGTGGAAGCAAAGGAAGAAACTACACAAGAGAAAGGGAAAACACCCACAATTTGATATGTTTTATGTGTGTTAGGCTATCAATAAAATTTGCTAATATTAATCCTAAAAATTATCTTTAAAAGACTGATTATTCCAATGAAAGACTTTGTATATACAATTAAAAGTCATTATTTTATCATAGTTGCTATAAAAAAGAAAAGCAGATGGAATCTGTCCTGACGTCTAGCACAAATAGCAGTGTGCCGTGCCTGAATATGGAAGCGTATTGTCGTGTCTGGTCTCCTCCACTCAACTCTCCGAGAGGCAGTGGCACCACTGTTGGACTGTTCGCGCTGCGAGTGCTGTTAATGTACTAACTTCTGGGCACAGTTTGAAGAGGGAAGAGATAAATGGCGGGGGAGCCAAAGAATTGCCCGGGACTCAAGGTTACTGTGCCAGACGCTGGGGAGACAGGCCGGCGGTCTGCAAGCAGCCCAGGGTAGCGGGTGCATTGATTTGAAGATTTTTCTGGACTGTGCTACTTGCATTTCACTTTTCAATTCCTACCTGTCGTTCAAGGCTGGGTTCCCTCGGACTTTCCTGCTGCTGTTTCTTAGTGCCTTCCTGACCACCCTCCTCTACACCGGCTTCTTCCCTGTCCCAAGTTCCTGTTCTGCGCCAGTCTCTCCACCTGCTGCGTTCCACCCGAGTTATGCCTTCACACACCTGTGTGTGCTTTATCAGTCTAGGAGGGGCAAGTCTCGCAACTGTTTGTAGAAATATGGTCATTAGCACCATGCGCCTGTTAGGTTCTCATATTTAATAGGTGTGTATTGAATGTCTGTCTCATAAACAAAGCAGACATTTCTTTGACAACTTCTTGCATAAATGTTACTGTTTTGCCAAAATGAGCAGACAAACGGTACGGAGACAGGGATGCAATCTACTCTTTCTATTTTAAGACAAAGATCAAAATGAAAAATGATAGTTTTCAGGATGTAGGGGTAAAATTATACTCAGTAATTTGCAAAGAAAATTAAGGGGGTTTATATTAAGGTAAATTTAATTATTCCTTGAGTTAATAAAATGAAATAAAACAATAAAGATGCTATATTTAAAAGGCACAATGCTGTTTCGTGACGGATGGTGTCTAGCGTAGTATTGCAGTACTCTCTAGTGGTCGGATTCCAGAGCAAGATGCTCCTGGACTAAGTTCAAGATTCTTTTGAAAGGCCAAGCAAGAGTTCAGTGCACAAAACATTTGAAATACCATTATTCAATGAAAATTTTGTGAAAAAATCTGTGTAGTTTAAAAATTGAAGAACTTCTCACGTAGCTAACTGCTGTTGTACATGCAAATCAAAGGACTCTGAAGTGCTTAATCCTTCTTCAAGTTTCTCTCTTTTAAAAATGTTTTTACTGTATTTTTTCTATTGCCATTTTGTCCCCTTATAGCCCCTCTCCCCCAGCCCAATATCACCACACTGTCATCCGTGTCCATGGGTCCTTTTACGTTATTGTTCAACTTAACATTGTGTCATCTGACAAAGTGACAGATGGGGTCGAGGCACTCTCGTGTCTGTATTTTCCTTCCCTATATGGCCACTCCTAAGTGAGCAGGGAGTTTCCTAAAGTTACTCTTTTATTAGCATTGTAAATCTGTAGATTTAAGGAAATATCTATTTTTATTTTAATTTTGCTTTTTATTGTCAATATATAATATTTCATACAGATTTTGTTCTTTTAGATCAAGAGTCACTTTTAAGACATAATACAGGAGAAATGATGGATTTCTAAGTAATCATAAAGATTTTGCAAAGAAACGAATTTCTGGGTATAGCAGAAAACACATTAGAATTCACTTCAGAAACATGAACATAGTTAATTATTACGTTTAATATATTGAATTTCATACTTCATGAAGACAAGAAAATAAAGAGCTTTGTAGATCTATATGCATGTATACATGTATGTATATATCTCTACATGTTGGACAGTAAATAATTCTAATTTTTCTTACTGTTGTAGAGTAAATTTAAGCTACCATAGCCACCAGAGATTTCTGATAGGGTTCTAGGTTAATTCAATTTAACTCAGCAAATAATAATCACTGTCCTTAATAAATGATAGCTCCAAGAAAAATGCAAAGAATTTTGAAGAAAAATCCCTGCCAGACAGTTAAGTTTCCTGAGGTAATGGGCATGGATGGCCACAGTAATAAAGCATAACAAGCTTTGTCATATATATTATCTCATTTCTTTTTAAGCAAAATGCCTGCCCTGTACCATGACCCCCACGTGTGAATAATGAAAGTAAGGACACAAATGGTTAAATCTCTTGCCCAAAATCACTCAGTGGATGAATGACTCATGCAGATTCGAACCCAGATCTTTTGCTTGAATGTGTGTGCTCTTTCTTCCACACCCAGGTTTCCCAACAAAAGATGGGAGAGCATCCCCAGGAGCAGCCACTGATGTGCTATGGAGCTTTGAAGAGGGTAAAAGTTTCAGTGCTAGCCACCCCAGCCTCTGGCAAATTATCCAGCTGGGAAGATGGGGAAATAAGGTTGGCCAGAGAGAAGGATCCAATGAAATTACTCCAAATCTTCACGTGCCATCTGAGCAAGACACCCTACATAAAAAAACTCATGTTTTAATCACCCAGTTTTGATTGAAGCTCAAATTCAAGGTTAACATGCTGAAGCAAATAAACTATGAGTCTAATTCTTAGAGTTCTGCAGCTGGGCACAGGAGAATTTTGTAACATTTCAGGGAAGATGTTTAAATGAAATGTGACTAGAGCTACAAAAACATGGGATTTATTTTCAGTGAAGGCAATCCCTCTCTTGCTCAGGACTTCTAGTACCAGAGGGCAAGAGTAGGAATGTTTTAGCAAACATTACAAATAGTAGATGGTTTTAGAAACAGCTGATTAATTATCCCAAATGCAAAGGATACATCGCATATATAAAAACTAGAGCAATCTGCTAAAATGAAAGGGCAAGCGGAGATGAGAACAAACTGAGTAGGCATGAGAGAACATGATGATTAAATTTAAAAACTTTAAATAGAAGATGGAATATTACATAAAATTGAATAACTGGGATAAAACAAAACCTTCAAAATCAAGAGTTAAAATTATAACACTGCTATAATTTAAGAAATAAGAAACTGGGCATGAATATCCAACTCATTTTGGCCATAAATCATCATAATTGAAAATTTTTTAAAGGGGAAAATAAAGAAATATTAAAAAGAAGTATTTAGGAGCTCACAAAATCCTGTGCTTTCAGATAGAAAGAACTCATGAAGTACCAGGCAATTTTACTGAAAGTAAAAGAATTTTTAAGCATATGGAAGAAATTTTGAAATACAGAATTAAAAAATCTTCTCATTACACAGGCAGATATAACAGGTTATCTGTAAATGGAGCAGAGAGATACGGAGCACTCTGAGCAAACTTTTATACCCAGCCATATTATCTCTCATGCATGAGGGCAAAGAGATTTTTCTACATTCAAGATCTCACCAGCGGTACCACCCATGTGCCTTTCCTGGAAAAACATTATGATCATACCCCAACCTATCAAAAGATTAAATAAAGAACTCAGGAATATATTGAATGTCTTACAATGATGCAGCTAACTATAAAATACATAAAGATATGTGTTATTGATATGTTCATAAAACTTCACAAAATAACCAGTCAATTCTACCATCACCATCATCATCATCATCATCATTATCATCATCATCACCCCTTGTAAAGTTCCAGACTCTTGGTACTGAATCAAAGCACTAGCAGGAAAAGAATAACTAAATTAAAGGGATACTAATTTACTCACCTTCCTCCTGAGAAACACGGATGTTTTTATTCTTAGCTTTTATAACTAGAAAAATATGTTTGCCTATGTTTATACAAATATGTAGAAGTAATCATGAGTACACTGAATAGTGAATGTGTGCCTTTCAAAACTCTAGAGAAAGAGCAGTAATGAAAATAAGATTATATAGAAAATGTTAAAAAAAAGGACATGTTAAGAATAGTAAGAGACTGAAAAATAGGACACAGTGGAAACATCAAGCACAAAACAAAAATAACAGAGAGAAATTGTAATGACTTTATAGCTCAATGAAACTCATGTTTTCAAGGATATTGAATATGATGAAATAATTACAATATAAAAATTCACAAAATAACCTGGGTAAGGTACTATGTGTAAGCAATCTCAGTTCTCATTTTCAAATGAGTCTGCACGTACATAAAAGTCTGAAAGGAAACAGACAAACACGCATAGGGGCTGGGCCGTGTCTCAAGATCTGTGATCGGTGGTCTGTGGTTTAGTTTACTTCATCCCTTTCAAATGTCAATTTGCTACAATGAGAATGTATTAAATTTATAACCAAGAATGTGTGTGTGTGTGGTTTTTATAGGATGCTAACAACTAAAATTCCAAGGAAAACTGAAGAAATGAAGTTGAACTTCTTTATGGAACAAGTAGGAAAATCGGAAATTTGCAGATGGGAGGAACAGAGAAAACTCACAAGGTTTGAATCTAATGTATGTTGTTATGGGTTGAATTGTGTTCCCCATAAATTTCCGCAGTGAAGTCCTAGGCCCCAGTACTGAGAATGTGACCCTATTTGGGAGTCAAGTCTTTGCAGGTATAATAAGTTGGGAGGAGCTCATTAGGGTGAGCAATAATCCAATGTGACTGGTGAACTGATTAAAAGAGGACATTCGAATACGGACACACATGCAGGGAGAACACCATGTGACCATGAAGGCCAGGATCAGAAGGATGTTTCTACAAGCCAAGGAACCCTAAGATGGCCAGCAAAACACCAGAAGCTGGGGGAGAGGATGGGACGGATTCTCCCTCAGGGCCTCAGAAAAAGGCAACCCTGCCCACACCTTGATCTTGGACTCCCAGGCTCCAGAGCTGTGTGACAATCCATTTCTTTGGTTTAAGCCAGTTTCTGGTACTTTTTAATGGAAGACTGATACAGAAGTTTAATTAGGAGAGACCCCGGGAGCTACTACACCCTCGGGCACAATATAAAAAGTGTCACCTCACCAATTTCTAAGGTAATCTGTGAACCTGTCAATTGTGACAACTATAAAGAAAGACAGAGGAAGCTGTGTGTTCCAAAACCTTGAGAAACCTAGAGAACAACGTGAGCCACCGTCGCCTACGGAGAGGCCCGTCACCCGTACACAGTCCCCTGCCCTTCCTCACCTGGTGGGCTGCACCACGCACGCCCCTGATATTAGGATCTGAGCTTGCCTCTGGACCTGCTAGTGCAGAGGGGAGAAACCAGGTGCGCAGTCCCCGCCCACGCTCCTCAAAGGGGACACTGGCCTTCAGTGAGCTCAGACCCCTGCAAGAGGAGAGCAGGCGGCTCAGAAAGCAGTGCGCGCCCCCATTCCAACGACCTCTGCGTGCCTGCATGCAGAACTGTCCGTGTGCTTCTGGCGTTGGTGCGGGCGCTTTCAGATGTCTTTCTAAATGAGAAAAACATCACATTCCAACTAGAACTGTTCTCACCAGGACTTCCAAGGCTGTGTGATTCTGAGGCATACCAGTAACAACAGTCATGTCCCCAGGTCCTTCCTCCCAACGGCACTCAGTTTTTGAATTTTCACCAGGAAGGGTCGTACCTTCGGGTGTCAGGAGTGATAAACTCGGGCTCTCACCAATTACTGCTTTAGCAGAATCAGCACCCGAGGAGGCGGCACTGAAATGGAGGAGGGAAATGGAACGTGTGTGGGTTCTATCGGTGACAGTGCCCAAAGAGCTGTGTGCAGGGGACACACCTTTTCCTGGGTGCCCTGCACAAGGGAGGCTGATAAGAAACCTGCCGCGCCCCCTGCCTGCCACCCTGGGGCACAGCACACGAGGCTGTGGTCTCCCTGCCTGGGAGTAACGGTGGACGAGGGGCCGGAGGCCCACGGGAACAAGGGAGAAAAGGTTCTCTGACCCGGCGCATGCCCCGCCCACACCGTATCTGTCTCTTTCTTCGGTCTGACACGAGGGGTGGCAATATGGGCGTGTCCATAACTCCAGCCCTGTTCACACCCATGGCAGACATCACTAATCAATTTCTAGCCTAAGTTTTAAAACTTCACGTATTTTATTTAGGATTTTCAATAATAACTTGCAGAAAGCATGCTTTTTCTTTTTTTTTTTTTCCGAACAAAATAGCTATGAAACCAAAATCTCATTACTGCAGGTTTTATCAATAGTTAAAGGTTGTGCCGAAAAAGCTGACTTTTAGGTATGCCATCAATATAATCTGTAATAAGCCTCAAAAATATGCATCTGTAGACATGGAATACTGTTGTCTAATAAAGTCTTTTGCTAAGTAATTATGATGACACAATTTTATCAGCAAAGGTTAAGTATCTTTATCGGTGCTGCATCCGATGAAATTAGTCCTGATGTAATAAGTACCATTTGTCACTATCGGAGCAGGAGGTGGTGACAGGATGGATGTCTCCGTGGCAACCCCAGGGCCCCCTTTCTCTTCTCTGTAACCTTAGACACTAACCAGGCACCGGAGTCCAGGGGGCACTGAAGGTCTTGCCGGGGGAGTTTATTTACCCTTTCTGACTTTGCCAGGCAGTGGCTCATGAGAGAATCAGGAAGCATTTTACATGAGAGAGTACCTACTCCCAAGGCTGACTCTCCTAATGGGGATTTTGAACAGAAACAGCGTTCATGGAGTTGGTGAACAAGGAAAATCACTAATTTTTAATTGACTCATTATCCCTAAAGCATGAAAGAGAGAGTATGCGTATGCAAACAGAATATTGATTTCTCCACTTCAGAATTTACAAAAATAAATATCCCTAAGCAATGCTACGTGTTCCAGTAAAAGTAAGCAATTTTAATGAAGTGTTAGCTACAGCCCATGGCTCAAATAAGGACATTTGTGGAATAGAGCACTCCATGGAGGCGTATTTGCAGCTATGCATGAAGTGGCAAAATTTGCCAGGAGTCTCAAGTCAGCACCAGGGCCCCGGGGGTGCCTGCCTCACAGGAAATGCGCCCCCAGCCTCCAAGTCAGCTGGAGCTCAGGTTCCAGCCAGAATCATATCTGAAAACATGGGCGCACAATTTGAGGGCCTCCATTTGGGCCCTCGCCAGTGGTAAAACGCAATCAACAATGGCACTTTATAAATGTTCCTGCTGTCAGTCTTATTGGGCAAAGATCCAAGTGGGGGATTGTGGGCGAGGGAGGAAGGAGATGCTGGGATATAAATCTAGAGAAAAACTGCAGACAAAATTTGTATTTTATTTCTTTCCTGTTGTCCTTTATCTTTTTATAAATATCAAATATCAGATTTCCCATTTCGATAAACTGATAGAACAACTTATTTCCCAAAATTATGAAGTTAAAAATATAATTATTCTATTTTTAAAATTTGTATGCATGCATAACCAGACTTGGAACATCATTCACACGCAGCATGTATGTGACTTAGCATGCATGACACACCTTTAAAAATGTGTTTCTTCAATTTTTCCATTTAGAACTTATGTTATAGATTGAAATATGTCTCTTCCCCGCAAAACACATGTTGAAGGTCTAACTCCAGCACCTCATAAAGTGGCCTTCCTTAGAGACAGGTTTTCTACAGAGGTGACCGAGGTAAGATGAGGTCACCAGGGCTGGCTGTGATGCAGTATGACTGGCCGGTGTGCTTGTGGAAAGGGGATGTGCGGACACAGAGCCAGACACGCACCGAGGGGACCCATGTGGAGACACAGGGGGAGGACAGCGGCCACCCGACTGAGTGATGCAGCGACAAGCCAATGGGCGTCCAGGGTTTCGGAATCTGGACTCCAAACTGCGAGACAATGGAGTTCTGTTGTTTTCAACCACGTGATTTTCGGCCATTTGTTCTGGCAGCCACCGAAAGCCAACACAGTGTACTGCGGATTGAAGTTAAATGTCTATTCCGGAGCACAACGCCCGTTAAACCTTCAACAATGACACCACCCTCCCATGTAGTGAACCACAGAACCAAGGTCTGCGTCACCTAAATGAATGCCAGAGTCAGAAAGTTAGCGCTATCCTGAGATTAAAACTCTCTTTCCCTACGTTTCTTGTTCTTTTCATCCAGATTATATTGGATTACAGCCACTTTTCTGCTTTAATAAACTCTGAGGTATATATTGTCTTCAGAGTCTGTAGTTCCTAGTCAACATTTTGCACAAATATACACATACACACATAGACGTGTACATGCTCATGTGTGTATACGAACACACACACGAACTATATGCTTACAGAGTCACACATATTCAACACACATCACATGTGTATACATGTATATATGCATGTTTTCATATATGTTTAGGGTGGGACAAAAGTAGGTTTACAGTTGTGAATATGCAAGAGTAAAAGTTTATTCTTATATTATTATTAATTATTGTATCGTTTTCCATATGCACAGCTGTAAACCTACTTTTGTCCCAACCTGTACGTGGCATTCTGGCAAAGGGGAAGATGGGGAAGGTAAAATTCCCTCTAGGCAAAAATCCCTCTTCAGTGTCAGGAATATCATGGCACTTCCTTTTCATACAAGGCCCAACATTCTCTCTCTCTCTCTCTCACACACACACACACATATAACACCTCATATTATGTGAATCCTTCTATTCAGGAAAACAAAACATGATGAAGCAGCAATGGCATCCAAGCGTAGAAACCTTGCATTGTAGGCACTTCCACAAGGACCATACTAACCCCTGCCACATGATGACTCACAGTCCACACGCACGCACGCACGCACGGAGCACACGCTGCCCCCTGGGTTCTGGGCCACCAGACAAGGGAGGCAGATGGTGAGAACAAGACAAAATCTCTGCTCTGATGGAGCCTGCAGTCATATCCCAGGATGTTATTAGATGGCATCAGCAGAAAACGATTTCATCGCAAACGACACCGCAACTTGGCGAATGTTTGTTTGCAAAATAGCGCGTACAGAGTACCGTTGGGAGCTAGGAGAGCAGCATTCACTGAATCTCATAACGTGCAAGCTCTGGGCTCAGGCCCTCGCACTCTCGTCTCAGGTAGCATTCGCAGGTCCCTATGGTTGGGGATGTGGACATATTGGGGGGCATTATTCAGTTTACCAGGTAGGGCAAAGCTAATTCTCTTACCCTAATGTTCAATGTCTTTTTCACTGTGGACCCAGAAGATGAGCTACATGTAGGCATAGTAACGAAAGGTAACACTAAGTAACCTTCGTTTTGTCACGTACCAACTTATCGAACCTCAGAGCAACCCCAGGGTCTACCCGTGATCCTCTCTGTCACACAGATGAGGAAACTGAGGGACACATCGCTGCACAGTGCCAGGACGGTTGAGCTGGGGTCCCCATCCAGGCCACCCGAGTCTGAAGCATCTTCTCGTAACCAGGGTCACGCTTGGTGCCTTTTGTTTACTCTTTTCCCCTTGCAGGAAAGGCTGTAAGTGCTGCGCAGTTTCTGTGCCTGAAGTTATCAACACCTCACAGGTACAATGATTAGTCACGCTGCTCCTTCGCGCACGCATCTGTCACAGACAGCCTGAGGGTGGCGGCCCACACCCATCGCCTCGCCCATCCGAGCGGATGGTGCCAGCCGGCTCGCACACTGGCCCTGCTTCCACAGCCGCACCCCCGCAAGACGTTTTCCTTGGAAAATTCCTTTCCTAGAATCCCACGGTCACTGAAGGAAAACGAAAGCTTGGAGGGAGCTGGTTTTGTTCGACTGCTGGCTGGTGGCAGAACCAAGGATCTTCGTCCCCACTGCCCTCCTGTCTAGGCGAGTGATTAGCAAGGACTGGACAATGCCACCTGAGTCAAAGCTGCAGGGCTTTATCTGGGAGGGGCGTGTGAGTTTCAGGCCATAGTTGGTGCCCCTCGCTGCTTCCTAACTGGGGTTTCCCCTTCTTAAAAATATTTTTCTCTTCCAATTATGGTTGACAAACAATATTACACTAGTTGCGGGTGTACAGCACAGTGATTAGATATCGATGTCACCTACGAAGCGGTTACCTGGTAAGTCCAGCCCCCGCCCGACACCACACATCTGACTGGCCCTTCGCCACAGCCTGCCCTCGGGTTCCTGGCCTCACGTCGAAGTCGCTCAGCCCAAGCTATCCCACCACTTTCCCGACCAACCCTTTGTCCCCGTTTTCCTTCTCAAGAGTGTTTGCACACACCTGATAACTCAGTGACAGGTCACACCTGTTCTCACACGTCAATGCCACACAAACTGCACCGGGAGATACTATATTCGTGGCCCTACAAATGGGCACGAGTAGGGGAAATGCCCACCCTTTCAGCTGGTGCAGCCAGAGCCCGTGTGGGCGAACGGCGGGTCCGCAGAGGGAGACGCCGATGCGCCTGGAACAGGGATGCAAACCTGGGAAAACACCAGCAAATGTAGAACGGGATGTCAGCCTCCCTGCGCCTCAGCTTAACCAGAATACCTACCTTGAAAAATGGCAATAAACACATATCTATGAACAAGTGAATCTAAGAAAATAAAATCAATGGACAAGCGGAACAGAAACAGACTCACGGATACAGAGAATATTTTGATGGTTGCCCAATGGGAGGAGGGTTGGGGGAGAGTGGGTAAAAGAAATGAAGGGGTTATGAAGTACAAGGTGGACGTTACAAACAGTTACGGGGGTAGAAAGTGCAGCAGAGTCAGTAATATTCTAACAGCTGTATGGCGTCAGGTGGGTAGGAGGCTCACCGGGATGATCGCTTCGTAAGTTACATGATGTCCAATCACGAGGGTGTGCAGCTGAGACTAACAGAAGGTGACGGGACCAGCCCAAGAACAGACGGGCGTAACTCACGGGTGCGGACCACAGCGTGGTGACAGCCAGAGGGAGGCGGCTGGGGCATACATGGGCGTGGGCAAAGGGGGGAAGAGTACTAGTGCCAGCACTATTATTATAACTATTATAATAACTGCTATAATAACAACAATGATTATTTTACTGTTTCCAACAATAACAATAAAGGAAAAAGACAAAATGAAAAAATAAAGCAACTGAGAGATTTTCCATAAAAAAAATATAATATTGTCAACTGTGATTGAAAAAATTTAAAAATGATTATAGAAAACAGATTATTTGAACTTCAAGGCTGACACCAAGGGACGGAACCCAGAGTCCTACTGGACACTCCAAGGCCCGGCTGTCCCTGGGATGCGGCTCAGCGGGGAGGTGGCGGGGTGCGGGGGGGCTCAGGGCAGAAACTCTCCAGTACTTGGTCCTCTTAGGGCGCATCATGTAGGAAAAACAAAGTGAGCGATTTCCCTAATCAGGCCATCAAGTGGAAATAATTAACAAAATAACACAGCAGCGCCTTGATTATAATTACAAAAAGCAATTCCAGCATGCCTTATGTGAGGAGAAGTGGAAGGATTTTTGGATTTGCACAATTATTCATTATTCTCAGTAAACTTACATCGATCACCAGCATACACTAGGTGTCACAAGAATTCCGTGACCAGCCACCACATCCAGGTCTTCTGGAGAGCGAACCTTTGCCGAAAGTATGTGCAGGACCTAGTCCAGCGAGCCATCGTTGGGTTATTTTTTCACAGTATTGAAAAGTAGCCACAGTTGTGCTATTACACATTTTGAGATTCCAGGAAGAATCTGTACTGTTTTTCAGGTGGATTTGGCTCTGCGTGCGTGTGTGCGTGTGTGCGTGTGTGGTGACTCTATTTGGGGAATGCTGCGTTACAATCATCACAGACACACCGTGAACCTGTAACGAGATGCAGCACCTGAGACCCAGGAGATCTACAACAGTTGGCTAAAAAGTGGAACTTTATTTTCAGAATTTTTGAAAATGATCAAAATCAGGCAAGTGGAGTTAAAAACTATCTTGTTGAATGTTCCACAGATGGCTTCCTTTGGGAGGGGGGTAAAGAGGCTCGCAGGCCTCGTTGCCATTTGGTTTGTGTTCAGGGGATGTCACTTCCCTGCCCTGGACACCTCCACCTGAGCATCCCATGGAGGAAGAGCACCAGCGCTGGGCCACGTGAGAGTGTTCACACAGTCACAAGTGTAACGACAACAAAAACAACAACCATTATCATCACTATCCTCCTCCTCATCATCATCATCATCATCGTCATAGCAGCCAAGCTTCACCACCCACCTACCCTGGGGCAGGCAGAAGGCTTCTCAGAGATTATCTCGAAGTCTTAGCAAGAGTTCTCGAGGCAAGCTCTATTATTATTTCCATTTCACAGGTGAGGAACTGAGGCACAGACAGGTTAAGTAGCTTTCCCAAGTTCCACAGCTGGAGATGAGCGCTGGCAGAGGGAAGTGAAGTATCCTGAAGCAGAAATCTCTTTTTCTCTTTGCCCAAAGTTGCCAGATGGACTACCAACAGCCCTTTTTACCAGGCATTAGCTGTGTGTAGTCACGCAAATTGCTTCACCTCTCTGGCCCTCAGTTTTCTCATTTCTAAAATGGGGCTGGTTATTAATATTACCTCCTGCACTGTGGAGCTGGTGTGCAAGTTCAGTTGGAATAGGGGCGTCAAGGCATCTGTGGTCGTGTGTGTGGATGGCGAGGGCGCCGATCACTAGTTCCTGTGAGCTCCACCAACAGGTACTCAGGCCGAAGAGAATCCGAACACAGATGATCACTTCTCAAAGATTCCTGCGGGAAAATACCAGCCAGCCCAGCCCAGGCCTGGACTAGACTGTGCAGCTGTTCCTATGAATGGACCAGTGTTGAGTCCATCAGAAAGCTCAAGTTCAAAGTAGAAAAGCTCAAGTTCACATTCAAAGAAAGATATCTTTGAGAAGGCAGGACTAGCACTACTTCAGATGTTTGAGCAGAAAGAGTTCAGTGCTGAGCACTGAGTAAACCTATGCTGGGAACCTCGGAAAGTTGCTGGCTGAGCTCTGAGCCCCCTGCACACAGCAGAACCACCAAGCCAGTACACTCCCTTCTGTACCTTGTCCCGATGCTGAATGCCTCAGCCTGAACCAGCAGGATGGCTGACCTCAACCACTAGCTTTCACTGTGGCCAAGTCCTTGGAGAAGGGCCTTGGCTCTAAGCCCATCCAAGTCTCCTCTCATGAGCTGGCAGGAGGGGAGAAGAGAGGGGGAGACGCAGCAGTTGGCATTAGCAGCCAGCTAATGCCAGCTGCTGTGGTCCCCGAGGGCCTCTTGACCTTTGACATAGACGCTTGTTCCCTCTGACCACATGGGTCCCCAGCCAAGGCCACCTCATCCACAACCTTAAAGCTTAGGAAAGTCAGGTGGGATGAATGTTATAAAATACATGTCTTGTTTAAGGAAACCCAAATTAAATACAGAAAAAAATAACCAGTATGTGACTGTAAGGCAATGTGGCTACAGGGTGAAAAATATTCTATGAACATACGTTGTTGGGACATGTAGCTGTCATGTTACTGACATTATGAGTCATGACATTAAAGGCCATGATAAGACCGGCACCCCAAATTCCAACTCTTTGAACGTTTGGCCCATCGTTCAGCTCCATGACAGGTCTGAAGGGAGTTGCATGGGGGAGGGCACTATAATAAAGGATCAGTAGCGAACATTACAGAGTCCAGAAGGCCCAGGTTTGAGTCCTGGCTGTGCCCTACTGAGCAACCTGTTCAGCCTCTCTGAGTCTCAGTGCCACCTGACAGGATGGGGACTACCAGGTAAGGTTGTAAAGAGGAGTGAGTGCGTTGACAAGGGGGAATTCTGGGTTAGCTATTCCTATGATTGACAGAGTTTTCATTCATGTTATTAGACTGGGCTACCTGGGGCCTGGAAGGCACTCTTCTGCTGGAGGGCTGGGGCCCAGAATGGTGGCTGGCTCAGAGCCTCCTCAGTCCTAACCCCCAACCCCGGCCTGATTCAAGTGGACATTCAGTTCCTACCAGTCCTAGGGCCGGAGGCGGTAAACCCAGGGGAGGACCCACCCAGACAGGGGAGAGAGGAGAGTCTGCCTGAGCCCCAGGTAGCCCAGGTCTAGACCCTGACCCAAGGATTCCAAGGAAGAGGCAGCAGCAGGGCCATCTTCCCTGACAGCCCGACCCAGGAGGGCAGGGCCCCAGCGGTGGGTCTGTTACCCCTGAGGGTCCCCTCCTTGGCCCACTGTGCATCCCCAGTCTTCTCCTCCATCTGGCTCCCGGGGACTTAGAGCCCGGCATGTCCGGGTGTCCTGCACCGCGAACAGGCGGGTTTACCGATCATGACTTAGTTACCCAAGCGACAGAAGTTCGTCTTTTTTTTTCCTTCAGTTCTGTTTTGGTAATAGATGCTAAATGCTCCACTTATGGGGAAGGGTGAAACGCATAAGGGCAGATCCATAACTGTAAGGTTAGGAAGCCATTTACAACATAACCGCTTCCCGAAGCATCCTGCTCCGACCGCTTCGGCCAAACTTCTCCTGCCGAAGCCGCCAGCGAACTTCAGGTTCCAAAACACAGAGCGTCCCCCTCCCCAGCCTAAGACACATGCACAGATCCTAGGATAGTAACCTTTACGCGCCTTGCCCTGATTTGCAAAGTCTCGCGTGAACAGCCTCCGTCCCCGGCTCACCGCGGCTCCTCTGTCTCCCTTACCAGCCTTTCTCCTGCGCGGTGCTCTTGGCAGATGGGGGTCCCTCCCACCGAATGGTCCCGAGCTCCCTGGCAACGTGTCTCTGTTCACTGCACACGCCCGCCTCACCGCGGGGGGTCTCCTTCATCGTCCCCTGTTCATTTTGCTTTCATAACGTTTCTCATAATTTGAAATACTTATTTGTTTATTTATCAATGGCTGTCTCCACAGGGTAGAGAGAAGGGATGAATAAAACCGAATAGTCTCACCTAACCAGAGAGAAAGCACATGGAAAGGGACCAAAATATATTTGCAGAAAAAGTGGATTGCTCTACAATTATATTTGTCAATAGAGAAAGGTGATTTGTAGTATACTGTTGAGAAAAAAAGGTCATTATTAAAAAGTTACATAAATATTTAAAATATTCATGTAAAATACCCGTGTGCAGAACTTTTAAATGCACTTAGAGGCGTACATGGAAAAAATCAGTCTGGGTGTAGAGACCGAAATGGTCACAGCATCCATCTCAGTCTGGTGACACTGGAGTGATTTTTTTTTTTAATTTACTGATCTGTATCTCCTGGTGGGTTTTCAATAATGGGCATGCACTACTTGTGCATTACATGTTTTAGAACACAAAGTGCAATTTAGAATCCCTGCATTACTCGAGTGTTGATTAACGTCTAGACTCTCCAGATGACTACGTACTCTTTGATGAAAGAGACCCCACGGGGCACAGTGAAGAACCTCCTCTTCCCTGCCCCCCACAGTGTGGGGGGTGTGTGTGTGCGAGTCCACAAAGCAAAGCACGTAAAACAGCAGGGGAGACAGCTGCAGTCCTGTTCTCGGGATCCAGCGGCCGTCTCAGTCATCCCGCCTTCATGTCGGCTCACAGCAGACTGCAGGGCTCGCTGAGCCACTGACCGCAGGAGTCTCGGTCAGCCTCGGGGGGCTGCGGCCCTTGTGAGTGCTGCCTTATTTCTGGGCCTCCCTAAATCAACTTTTTACACCAGTATAAAACTCTAACTCATTCCAAAATAATCATTTTTAAAGATTATAATTAAAATCTGCATTGCCATGGACATCTATCCCCATAATATTCCTCACTTGGATATGTTCTGTAAGAGAGGATCCGTAAAGCTACCGAAAACCCATCTTTTATTTTGGCAACATTTTACAATCTGGCAATACTCTCTTGTCTTCCTCCCTGTAAGTGAGAGGGTTGCAATTGCAGGTGGATTGTGGGGTTCCACGCATGCGGGTCTGCGTGTGCATCCCTGCTGGGGAAGCCGAGGCTCCCCACGGCCCCACTTTGCATGACGAGGATTCTCTGTTCTCGAGGTAAAATCCAGGTATAGTCCATTTCTTGTACATCCAAATAAAAAGCACCGTTATTTTCAAAAAGTAAAATCACATTAGCAACCTGTGACTTTTCATTTTGGTCAACCTCATCCCACTGACACGATCGAGAATGAGGCCACGCCACGCCCTGATCACAAATACCAGTGGGACACGGCTGGGTGCTGTGTCCTCGGGCTTCCCATGAGCCTACTGCCAGTATCACAGGTGACACAGCATGGACTATTTTAATGGTTTTTTTGTGACTTTTTAAAATTTTAATTGTTGTTCTTGTACAGTTTTCTGTCTTTTACTCCCACCCCAGCCCACCGCCCCAGCCCTCCCCACCTCCCTCCCATTTCCACCCCCCCCAGTGTTTGTCCATGTGTCTTTTATACTTGTTGCTCTAAACCCTTCCCCTTTCCCCCTATTTTAATGCTTTAATTGTTAAAGCTCTACTTATGCTGATATTCCCATTTACTTTACAAAGTTGACCAATGGCATTTGTGTCCAATTTTCTGGCTGTGAATCTAGTATTTTTAATGAAACTTTAGAAGAAGTGAATGAAGGGACACTTCAATACCTCGACTTTATGTTAATTGAGGCTTCTCTTAAGACAAGAAATGGTGCACAGGGCTAGAGAAAACTACCGCTTTTTCTTTTCTTTTCTCCCTCTTGCCTTTGAAATATTGACATGAGCTACTCACTTCTTTGCCAGCTTTACAATATGTCAAAGCAAGCTCTTGAAAGGATCAATAGTGAAATTGGGAGACTCAGCACACTGGGTTGTGGTCTCTCAATAATTACCGTTTCTGCTGAAAGTTACCAATAATATTACTTCTTGAGACAATGATGTACCGAGAGGCCCTCAAGCAGGCAAACTTCAAAAATAAAATTTGTTTGTGCTTATCTAGACCAAAATCATGATTAAAATATGGAGAAAACTGCATGACAGAACAGTGAATATTGGGTTGGCCAAAAAGTCTGTGTCGTTTTTTTCTGTAAACTAAGACACATTTTTCCCTTTCACCAATAACTTTACTGATTTGGGTATTTGGAGTAGGCCAGCTACCTCCCGCTATTGGCTTCTAGTGGGTTGAGGCCAGGGCTGCTGCTAAACATCTTCCAATGCGCCAGACAGCCCCACAGCAAAGAATTATTTGGCCAAAATGTCAACAGTACCAAGAAACTTCGCAAATCACTTTGACATGTTTGATCAGTCACAGCCCCTTCTCCAAACACTGCACAAGTCTTTTTCTTTTGCATTTCAGTTGTGTTTTTACCTTTCTTGAAATAATAAAGCACTAATGCTGAAAATGTGGCATATCTTCTTCCATCTTCGATATTAAAATGGCTGCACAAAAATTCATTAATTTTGATAAGTTTTTTTAATGCACATTGATATGACAGCTGTCACAATGCAATCTAATGAAATTGTTTCAAATGAAGTTAAAGACAACTAAGTGCTACTAGAGCCATCGTACAGAAAAAACTAAATGAACTTTTTGACCAACCCCATATTTATACAAGAGTTATCTAAGAAAGAGAGGTATACTGGGAAATATCCTGTAAATGCATCAGTCTGACTTGGAAAATAAAAATTTAACATTCAATTATTATCTGACAAAGGCTGGTTTGGGAGATGTGGTCACACAGATATCAGTAAGGTCAGGCTACTTGGGGAAGTTAAGGAATTAAAGAGATATCACATGCAGCTCTTGTTTGCCATGTAAACATATTTTTACAATAAGCATGCATTTCAATAGTTAGTATAATAACCTACAGTGTTATACAAAGTACGAAATACATTATCTGGCTACCGCGTTGAGTAAGACTTTATCTTTTGTGACAGCAAGCACACAATAGGGGACCGGCGTTCAGGGGAGCAGTGAGCGCCACCAGGTGGTGGGATGACGCTACGCGTGAGAGTTCTCTGCCAGGAGAAACAGGACGCGGGGTGTGGCAGGATGTAAAACTTCTCTTGGTGCACAATGCAAGTAATTCTCTCACAAGACGAATACTTACCAATGCAGCTGCAACAAAAGGTCTGACCTAGGACTGGTGCCCAATGCTATATTCTATGTGGGGAAATGGGGCAAGTCTGCAAAATTCTAGCTGGGGCTGAAATTAGTAGTTTATGTCTCAGCTGTTCAATTAGATGTAATTCGATAATTCCATATGAACTTCAGAATGACATTAAAATGTGTTCTGATATTTCCAATCTTTCCTACTGTGAGACAGAAAGATGGCTGCCTGTTTCTGAACCGTCAGGGCTGTAAGTGTGTGTGCGTGTGTGTGTGCACATAATTGTACATATACACACATGAGTAATATCACACACTCACGTATAGAATTACAGAAAACAAAGCTTAATTAATGTGCTAACTTCCTACCTGTTTTCTGAGCTCACTGGGTTGATACATGATGAATATTCTCTTTTTCTCTTTTGGATTTTGTATTCTTTCTTGAGAAGATAAGGGGGATGGGGAGAATTACTGAAAAAGCAATGCAGAGTTCTGTCATACTGCCTTATGTGTGACATGAAATTCCATGGCATGTGACACTAGAAAAGGTCACGCTGACAAGCTGACAGCTGCAGTTCCGGCAGGTTTTGCAGTACCACTGGCAAATGACTTTACGCTCTCCCTGCACAAAATGCCTGCAACAACAAAATGCATGTTTTCCTCTGTGTTTTTTTTTTTCTTTTGTTGATTCCAGAGAGAGAGGAAGGAGGAAAGAAAGAGAGGGAAAGATACATTAACGTAAGAAAGAAACATTGATCAGTTGCCTTTCACGTGCACCCCGAATGGGGACTGAACCTACAACCCAGGCATGTGTCCTGACTGGGAATTGAACCCATGACCCTTCAGTTTCTGGGACAATGCCTAACCAACTGAGCCACACCGGCCAGTGCTTCCTCTGCATTTTCACAAAGGCTTCGGAGAGCTTCCTTTGCCCCCACCTTCAGCAGGCCATCCTCGGAGACCGTTGCCCATCTCCTGATCCAGGAAGTTCGGGGGAGAAATCTAACATCCATCTGAGCATTGGATAGTACAGTGTCAGTAAATGTCTACCGTTGTTGATGGGGATGAGCGATAAATACAAAGTAGAACCTCTAAACTGATACAACTCTTTCCTTAAGAAGGGACAGTTAATCAATTAGGAAATATTAGCAACTTAAAATGCTTGCAGCACTGAGGCGGGAGGCAGAGCAAACAGCCCGTGCCCGGTTGTAAGTGGTGCCAGCTGAGAACACGAGGGGATGAACTGATCACTCACTAACAAGACAGAAAAAGAAGTAAAAGCGTTGTTTCCGGATGCGCGAAGGCTGGTGTCTCAGTGCGGTAAAGGGAGGGGCGGGCCCCGGGCTGGGACTGTTCACATCCGGTGAGATCCATCTCACTCTCCAACAGGGCCCACATGGAAACAGTGTACGTAAGTGGCCCCGAATCCCTGCCCAGCGGGGATGAGGAGAGCAGCATGCTAATGAGCAGAATCGTGCACTAAATGAAAAGCTACACGTGAGCCAATTAGACAGTCTGTCACCATGGCAGTCTGCTCATGATAAATAAGGGCAATTTCCTGTTTTCTCGAATCTGTTTCAAATGTCAAAGCTTTCCCCATGTTCTGAGGAGTTTCTCTCCTTGTGTTTGGGTTCAAGAGGTGCATACCGAGGTGAGGAAGGGTGTCAAGAACTCAGAGATAGACCTACCATGTATTTAAATATAAGAGGTCTGTCTGGGAAAAATCTAGCCATTGTTAATTCAGTGAGAATGGTTTGTGTGGCATTAATGTAACCTGGTAGCCAAGGAGAGTGGACTGGAATGTGCACGTGTGAACAATGATTATCTCTTTTGGTTTACGGGATGGCATCCAACCCACAGAGCCACACCAGTCAGGTGAGAACCTGGCTCACAACCAAATTCCAGGTTGTGCCCTGAGTAGGAATCCAACCCGTGACCTTTTGGTTTACGGGATGCAATGATTATCTCACTGTACTAGTCAGTGGGGGCGGTAGACACTGTTGAGTGAGCATGTGTACTGTGTAGCCGTCGCATTCAAAATGACTGAGCAAGTAGAGCAACAGATCTGCATCATATTTTGCGTTAAGCTTGAACGTTCCTCTGTGGAAACTATTTGGATGACCCAGAAGGCTGCAGCTATGGGCAACTGGTGTTTGGCGGCTTCATCAAGACAACATGCTTGCTCATGCATCATGTAGCATGCAGAGTTTTTTGGTAAAACATCAAATCGCCCAGGTGACTCAGCCCCCCTATAGCCAAGATTTGGCACCCTGTGACTTCTGACTTTTCCCAAAACTAAAATCACTTTTGAAAGGGAAGAGATTTCAGACCATCAGTGAGATTCAGGAAAATACGACGGGGCAGCTGATCGCCACTGGGAGAACTGTGCGAGGTCCCCAGGTGCCTACTTTGAAGGGGACTGAGGTGTCATTGTCCTTTGCACCGTATTTCTGGTGTCTTGTACCTTTTTCAATAAATGTCTCTGTTTTTCATAGTATATGGCTGGATACCTTCTGGACAGACCTCGCATTTCAAGGCTGTGGAAGGTACATGAATAGGCAGACAAACAGAACAGAAAGGAGAGACTGAAAAGACAAATAAATATAAATGTTTAGCATGTGATGAAAATGGTATTGTGTATCAGTGGAGAGTAAAACAATTATTCAATAAATGGTCTAGAGGCAACTGGGACTTCTAGAAAAAAATGAAATTGCATCCCTGCTTAACTCATCAAATCAAAACAGTTCCAGAGATTTAAATGACACAAATAAAACAATGAAATTATCAGAGGAAAAATGGGAATGTTTTTGTTATAATACCTGAGATATGAAATGCCTTTCAAAGCATGGTACAAAACTGTGATGTCATGATCAATTTGTAAATTCAACCACATTAAAAATACTTTTGTAAGGCAAAACTGAAAGCAAACAAAGAGAAAGTTTTGTAATTCATAGCTCATAAAAGGGATAGTTTCTTAAACTGTGACGAAATCCTAGAAATTGATCATTAAGGATAAAAGCAACAAACCAAAGAACTTACATGTACGACCCATGGGTATGAACTAAGGGGGGGGGGAACGCTGGAGGGAGGTGGGGGGCAGTGTGGAGGGGGATAAAAGGGAGGGAAAAGTGGGACAACTGTAATAGCATGATCAATAAAATACACTTTAAAAAAAGCAACCATCCAAATGAAACATGAACGAGGGACATAAATTGATGGTTAATTGAAAAGGAAATATGATTGCAAAGAAGTATTTGAAAGGAGGCTTGATTCATTCAAAATAAGAGATGTTATTCAAGCGTATGAAACACTGCTTTCAACTGTCACACTGTCGGAAATACAGGCGCTGGATGGCATCAGCCAGCCAAAAACGGGTGGACACTCACATGCGGCCCTGATGGGACTGCAAATGGATAAAAGCTCTCAAGAGACAAACCTGGTGATATGTATAAATTTTAAAGAGTATAATACTTTTCACTCAGAAAGTTCACCTCTGGGAATTTCTATAGCAGAAACAAGGGTTAGGTACAAACTTACTAATTTATAAGAATATTAGTCACAGCCCTGTTTGTAATTGCAAAAGAACCGAACATCAAATATTCATTATTAAAGCATGGCTAAGTCAGTTGGAGTACATTCATTAGAAACTAGACTGCTGTTTAAAAGTAGGGAACCTGATGTGAATTAAACTATTATTCAGAAAGCCCTGGGTTAGAGTCTACCACTTGTTCAAATAAATTATATATTTGCACGTGGATTGTAAATCCACAGAACACCGCTGAAAGGACACCAAAGAACTGGTATAGCACAGCGTATAACAATAATTAAAATCTGTGGATAAAGACAAATTAAATAATAATTATAGATTAAATCTCTGTGTGACTGTATATACGTGTAAGGAGATGGATCATGTATTGAGGTTAAGCAAATCAAACTGGTTTTTTAAAAAAATTCTGATGTATCTTTGTGTCAGATGATTATTTTATGTGACAGAGTGAAGGCTCTGTTCTCAGGAACATAGGAGCTTTCTGGAGGCACAAGGGTTGCTGGCCCAGGACCGCTCAGCTCACCGCAGTCCAGACCTCAGCGCCTGCCTATGTGGGCGGAGTCAGCCGCAAAGCGGTGCCTAGGTCAGTTCCCCTGCGCCCTTCCTAAGCTCCCCTCATTCGGAGCCCAGTGTGAAGGTTTCTCTTAGTCCTGAAGCTGGCACTGTTTTTTTTTAAAATTAACATTGTTAACTCAAGGCTAATAAATAACCCATAATCTTAAATCAGTTCCAAATCTTGGAACTCCACATATACAAGAAAAATTATAATGAATTCTTTGGTTGTGTTTAGCACTTTATTTTCATTATGGACATTTTACAGTTCCCCTCCTAGACTCTGGCTGCCATGTTCAATTTTATCCAGCCATTTCTTTTCTGGTACTTCCTCCCTCTAATGTATCAGAGGGGGTAAAACATAATTGGTAAAGATCTGTAAACAGCAACTTGCTTTTTGCAGGCTTAGCATAATTGACACGAACTTTGACCAAATTAGCAGCCTATCATCCCATCAGCTGAAACGCTTTACTTCTAAAGTTCTAACCTTACATGTGGGGAGAAAAAAGTGGGTTGTTCATGTGTCACAGAAAGAAGCTCACGTCAAGGCCGTGAGACCCCTTGGCACAGCGGGCTGGGACCAGCAGCCAACCGTGCACCTGGAGAGCACCTGGTTTCCAATTCGGTTCTAAGTGTTTTGCAGGCATTAAATAATTTACTCCTTCATGACAACCGGGTCAGCTGGGTCCTATTTTCCTTGCTGTAATAATGGAGAAACTGAGCACGTACGAGCCACCTGCCCAAGGACACAGACCTGACAAGGTGTGGAGTGGAGCCAGCCTTCGCTCCCAGGTAACCCGCCTGCCCACCCCACGATGCTGTTTTCACATCAGACCCTGCGCTTAGAGGGAGAAGTCCTATCCCGTCATTTCACCAGAAGGGAAAGCTCCTAGGAGCCGAGAGACGGTCCCGAGTCCTCGGCGCCTGTCCGGTGACAGAGCTGGACTGAGCCCACTTTCCTGAGCCCAGTCACCTTGAGGAAGCTTTGCGTTCTGTTAGACACGTCGAAGTGTGAGTGTGTCTGTGCACGAACACGGGGGATGTGGACACTTCGCCCTTCAAGTCTTAAATTTAGAGTTCACGATTGCGTCACACTGGAAAACATATGTTCCTGAGCTGGTGGGTGCAAATTCTTTTTCATAACGAATCATATTTTAAGTCCAAGGAGAGCTATTTAAAGCAATCCCAAAGTAAATCATTTTTTAAAAAACTGAATAAAACTTTTGGGAAGTAACCTAACCATCTTTTAAACCTATTAGCGTACCAGTTCTAACTTTCATAAATTTGTTTTGGTTAATTGGAGGTAAACATGCCTCTTTTTTGTATGGGATATATTGTTTCTTAAATGGAAGAAAAAGAGTGGTAAAACTTCATTTTGGAATAATTTTATCTTGGACTTTTCATTACCAGGTCTGTGGGAACTTGAACATTTAAGATGATTTTGCAAATATGTCCAAATCCAAAACAGAAACAGGGGATTTGGTTTGTTTCTTTTGTATATGTTTTTTCAGAAGGGATGGCTTATTTGTAACTTTTGTATGTTAATGTGTTTTTTGTTAAAAAAAAAAAAAGGCCCTCGTCCTCATTTCTCAAAACGATGACGTGACGTGTGTCCTATTCTGACCCCTCTGGGTCGCCCACTCCCCCCAGAGGCCGGCACAAGGCAGAACCGCCGGGCAGCCTCCAGGTGCCGCAGGACGGGAGACCGGGAGACCCTGGAGGAGAAGGTGCGCAGCTCCTCGCGGCTCCATCGCACAAACACAGCAGCGCCCCTGGTACTGGTGTTGCTCTGCTCGTGTGGCTCAGCCTCTCAGTGGGCTGTGCACCTGTTTCCCGGCGAATAAGACATTCCTTTTGGAACACAGATTTATTCCAGCAGAAGTATCAGTCATTCTGGGAGGATGAAGGACCAGTTTACCAATCTGGCAGAGACAGTGCTAAGAGCAGCCCTAGTAATTCAGTCCACCCGAGGGCAAGAATGGCCAGCTAATCTCAGTTAACGGCCATGACCTTATCAGGCAGACTGAAATAGAAAACCAGAGTGAGCTGCCCTCATGGAAGAGAAGCACATTCTCTTTGGACCTGCCCGTGATTAACGTCATAGCAAGTGTGCAATTTGAATACGAGGCCAATGTTGCAATTCACCATGAGCTCACTGAAAATCTGCCACCAAAATGAGAGTAACTGAAGGGGAGGATGCAGGAGAAGCCATTCGGACAACAGAACAGGGCAACCGAAAGGCAGCCACGCCTTCCGACAGGCTGCCAGGGGAAGTATGGCCACAAACGGGGGCTCTGACGGGCCTGGGGTCACCTATAATGTGGACCATACAGGTCCCACGAGATCCAGAGATGCACATACAGGTTCTTCCGCTGGTCGGCTGAGCTGTGCCCCCAAATCATATGTGGAAGCCCTAATTCCCTGCTCCTTGGAATGCGACTGTATTTGGAGATGGGTCTTTAAAGAGGTCACATGGATGAACCTTAACCCAGTGGCTGGTGTCCTTCTAAGAGGAAGACATTAGGACACAGACACACACACACACACACAGAGGACACAGAAGGACACAGGCAGAAGACGGCCACCCACAAACCACGCAGAGAGGCCTCAGAAAAATCCAACCCTGCCAACGCCTTGACCTTGGACTTCTGCCCTCCAGAACTGTGTGAAAATACATTTCTGTTGTTCAAGCTGGCAGCTTGGTACTTTGTCAGTGGTACTTTGTTTTGGCAGCCCTAGCAAACAACTACGGATGATCGAAACACACACACACACACACGTCTAGAACATTCCAGAAAATGGTCCAAGAACTCCTTGGCATGCTCCTGTGCAGCTCAGAATACTCCGTCCTCTTGTTTTCTAATTCTTTTGTAGGCAACACTTACTTATCTTCATCTAAGATATTAACAAGAATGGTATCCAAATAATCCCATAAAGCAGCTAAAAATGCAGCAGCAGCCATAGGAACTCCTGCCCTCTCCACCCACCCCCTCCCCCACCTGAGCCAGCTCTGCCCCTGGGGCTCCGGCAGAGCAGAGTTTGAAAAATGCCCCTTCCACTCTGGTGCCCGGCAAAGATCTAATATGTCAGCAAATTACCTCAGGTTTGCACATTATCATTAATCACGCTTGTCACGGGGGCTGGCGGCACTCCCCGGACATAATAAATAATGATGACCGTAGGCTTGTGCAGGCAGAGTGTGTGTGCGCATGCGTGCAGGCGTGTGGGGGAGGGGTCCGCGTCCATTAGAGACAGAGGGAACGTCGCTCTTGCCACGTCCTCCGAGAGTCCCTGCTAGGAGCACCCCCGCCCCCCACCCGGGAAGCCTGGCTCCCGTGGACGTGGGAGCATCAGATCAAGAGAGCTTCACGTGGCGACTGCAAAGGCATCTTGGGGGCGGCTGAAGAGCTGCATCTCTCCAGAGAGAGAAAATGCCCACCCCACAGACCACAGCCAGGCTGGCGGTGGCCGGACCGTCCTCCGTTCTGGGTTCTGAGCACCTGAAGCTTTCCGAAGCTTCTCCAGGAGTGAGGGGCCCTGCAGGGTTCTCAAGTTCATCATGGCTGAGCATTTAATCACACTCCCCTTTGATTTCGGTCTCCGCATTTAGACCTGTGCCCTTTGGAAGGACGGTCTCCGCATTTAGACCTGTGCCCTTTGGAAGGACGGGACCGGGGCACACCCTGGCTTTGAGAGCTGCCTGGCCCAGGGACTCCTCCTCCCGCAGAGTCCTGGATCGGCTGTGGCGGGAAGGCTTCTCCGGGACTGGGCCCTGGGCCTCCTGTCCCGGGGTTGTAGGTTACACTCCGGGCTCTTCCTGTCTGTCGCCTTCGCCCTGGCGCAGGCATTGGAAGCCTGCCATCCTCAGCTGCATTATCAGCCTACTTCTTACTGTGTGCTGACTTTCTCGTGCAAAACGGTCAGCCTATTCATTTTGGGTGGTTTCAAGCTTCCTTGGCCGTTTGTTTCATTGATTTTTGTCAGAGATTCAAACTTATTGTTATGTGATTAATTATCCTACACCATAGGCTACTGTATTCCATGCCATGTTCTGTCTTTGCAGGGATACTACTTCCCTCCCCAGCTAAACCACGGGCTTCCCTCGGAGAAGGCACTTTATCTGAAACACGGTTGTTTTCTATCGAAAGGTTCCCATCGCAAGGCACTTTGCCCAGACACGTTGATAATTTTAAGGAGGCAGCACAGTATGGAGAAGGCCAGCTAACTCTGAGTTTGAGCACCAGCTACGCCATTCATTTCCGGTGTTACCTCGGACCATCCCTTAGCTTTAACTTTCCTGAAACCGAGTTTCCTCTTTTGCTAGATGGGGCTGATACCACCCACTGGGTTGTTGTGAGGTTTAAATATTTAGATAACACCTACTGAATGCACAGCTCAGTGGCTGGTACACAGTTAATTGATTTATAATGATAACATGGATGATGAAGTTGATAATGATGGTGATTGCAAATATTTAGTAAAATGTAAATTTAAAAGAGAGCTTGCTCACAAGTTTGTCAGCTGAAGTGTCTGTGGTCTTAATTAACCAATCAAAGAGGTTTTGGGTGCATTTATGCAGTTTGAATCAATGTGATTGATGCAGTTAACCACGAGCAAGGAAGCGGACTTGAGGGGAAGTTCAGAGGGAGGAGTTAGAAGGTTTACCCCCTCACCTTAGTCTAGTTGCCACAGTTTGACAAGCCTAGACCTTTCAACCTCATAAAAATAATATTTTTAAAACTGTGTATTTCTAAGTTAAAATGACAAAGTATATAATATTCTCATAGCATAAAATTGGAAGATTTGGAAGAGCCCAAAAACAAAAGCCACAGTTCTAGAGTGCTGTGTAAAGGTTATATGTACATTTAAATATATATAGATATAATTCACAAATTAAGAGAAATATGAAAATAATCTCTTTTTACTGACTAGCCTAAAAAAAAATAGAACAGTTGTTTATCTGCAATAGAAAACTCAACCTTGATCTAATGAAAGTTAAGAATCAGAAAAAGGAACAGGAGAAGAGAGACCTCATCCTTAAAACAATAATAAAAAGAGGAGAAAGTAAAACAAACAATGATAATGGCTAAGATAGCATTTATTTATCTGCTAGTCTTTTCTCAAAGAATTCTGTAATTGCTCTGATGTTCGGCACTGGCGTTTCGGAGGAATGTGTGACTTCCGTCGATGTATACGAGCCACCTGTAATTGTTTCCATCACCTGTGCTTGCACCCGCTCAGCGAGCCCACTCAGTAGGAAGAGCCTCCGACCCGGCCTGTCCCTCTCTTCTGTCGCAGAGAAAGTGATAACCCGCAGCACTCGACTCGAGCACTCGACGTGCTCAATTACAGACAGCGTCTGTCAACCCTGAGAGGCGGGTTCTTAACTTGAACACACATTCACAATGATTTTAGAATTTTATCAAAATTATATATTTGATTTAAAATCCAGACACGTACTCCCATTTAAATTGTTAAAACTGTGCTCCGTATTTTATGAGATAAAGATGATACGTGTTCTACAGTGACATTTTTTTTCTGCCTGTTTAAAAAAAACACCCTTTCGGTAAAGTGTAAAATGCTTAGAGAAAAGTACATGCATTTCAAGTGAACAGTCCGACTGGATGCTCACCAGCTGCCCCCACCCAGGCAGCCAGCGCTCACATCAGGACAGGGTGAACAGCCAGTCCCCCTGGAGGCCCCTCCGCAGCCCCGTGACTGTGGTCACTGCTCACCCCCCCAAGTCAACCCCTCCCTAACGGCATAGGTTAGTTTTGCCTGATTTTGAATTGTATATAAATAGAGCCACACCCGACATTCTTTCATGTCCGGCTCCTTTTGCTCAATGTTGCTTTGCCAAATTCATCCACGTTGTGTGAACCTGTTGGCGGTTCGCCCTCATTTCCTTGTGGCATCAAGTATTAGGCGACCCCACGTCAGTTCCTCTCTCCATTGAGCTGTCTGGGGGGATTTGGGTGGCCTCCCATTTGGAGCCGTGATGAAGAGTGCTGTTAAGAGCATCCAAGTACCTGTGCCTCGTGAACAAAGGTGGACATTTCTGTTGGGGACACACCCAGGGAAGGAACGGCTTTGTCAAAGCGCAGGCACGTGCCCTCTGTCTAAGATAGTGACAGTTTTCCACGGTGGGTGCACTTGCTTTTCTTTTTATAAGACTGATGAAGTAGTAAATTATAAAAATACTATGTTATGCTAAAAATATGGTCATGTCTTTGTTACATACAACCTTCCCTACCATGGAACATCCTAGAATATCAATCCTTGGCAATAGAAAAGATTTATAATTTCAGGGGAACAAAAAATTGTCCATCTAACAATGATGATTCCTACCAACACCACCACCACCACCGCCACGTGACAAGTCACAACGCCCCCTCGTCCGTGCCAGGCCCGGTGCCGAGTGCTTTACCGCGGCCATGCCTGCGCTCTTCCTGTAGTCCCGTGGATTCTACGACTGTCCCCAGTGGTCCATGATAAAACCAGAGACATGAACTACAGGGGACACGACCAAGATCGCAAAGCCATGTGCCAGGCCTGTTGGACTCTAACCCGAGCTCTGTGAAGCTCTGTGAAGCTCTGTGAAGCTCTGTGAAGCTCTGTGAAGCCCAAGGCCCCTGACTCTGCTCCTGGGAGCGCACGGGTCAAAGGGTCACTAACATCAGATAGAGGGAGGGGTCGTTATCATATTGCTCGGCTGGGTTCCCTCATGTGGTTATTTTGCTAGTCCTTCAAGAAACATCTCACATGGGATTCTCAGATCAGTTGTCATAAACGTTTCTCTTTTAATCATAAAACTTTGTATTCTGGCAATGAAGAGACATGGGTTGCTAATATTTTAGATTTTATTTTCATATGTGCAGGCGCGCATGCCCACACACACATATGGAACGGCCCTTTGCAGCAGGTGAATGGCAGAGATGTGTGTGAGCTATAACAAAAACACGTGCATAAAATCGGGCTTCCCCTCACCGCGCTGTTCGTTTAACTTAGCAAACTTGAATGCTGTGCGCTAACACCCTCCCCTTATGCCGGGGGGTGGAGACAGAAACTGCCCGCACACAATACGAAGAAGTAAGAAGGGGCGGCCTGGGGTCAGATACAAGGTCGGAGGCCACTGCTCCATGAGTTGCGTTTAGAGGCCGCTCTGTCCTCAGGGCCCGAGATGTTTTCTTGTGTGCAGGCTTGGGGTCCTGTTTACAAGAGGGGCTGTTCTCTTCATGGGGATGTAGCTCCGCCAATGAAAGTTACAGAGTTATGAAAGCCTGAGATGAACCATTTCCCGAAGCCTTTGGGGGAGGGTAATACACTCTCCCCGCCAGGGTCTCTCCCTTTAAACAGCTAAATTCTGTTGGATACACAGCATGTCACAGAGGCCGACGTGGTCAGTTCACAGGCTCGTCTACAGCCAGCCAGATCCGATGCATAACACATTGAGGTGACTTTTAGAAACATCATAGACTTCGCTTTCTAAACACCTGAAACATGGTCAAGATGAATTTTCAACCGTCGTAGAAGTCACGTATTGCTCACATACATTCCATATTACAACATGTCTAAAAATGTAACGTATGTGATTTCGATGATAGAAATTTGGCACCGTTGTTGTTGAAAGGTATTAATACCCAGTACTAGACTAGTGCTGAGTACTAGTACTAAAGGCTCAGTACTAGACTGTGTCACTGTTGCAGGATGGGGTGCCAGACATTCTGAGTGCGAAACGTTAAAGTGACAACCTGTGCAAATGTGCACACTAGAAACGCCATTATTAATCCCCAGTCAGACTTTCTATAACTGGACCTGAAAGGTAATATCGGTTCAAAGACAAAAGATACTCTAGACAATAATGGCTATGTATTTGCTCTCTGATGCAATCAAAACCTTTTTAGTCCATCTATCAATTGTATTGATTTGGAAAAGAATTGATAATGCCTATTCATCTGGGGAAAAAAATTTTTTATCCTCACCTGAGGATATATCCATTAATTCCGGGGAGAGAGAAGGGCTAGAAGGTGGGAGAGAGCAAGAGAGCGAGCGAGAGAGAAACACGGACGTGAGAGAAGCACGAATCTGAGGCCTCCCGAACACGCCCCAGCAGGAGACCAACCCTGCTGCCCAGGCACGTGCCCTGGCTGGAAATTGAACCCAAAACCCTTCAGGATGCTCCAACCAAGAAGCGACGCTGGCCAGGGCAACAAACAAACAAACAAACAAACAACCCTTTAAAGCTATTCAATTCACATTTAACTCCTCCCATAGAAGCCCGTGCAACAGAAGCCACTTACTGCATAGGAAGCTCATGGGAGCAAAGGACAGGGCTGCTCAGGAATATGAAACAAACCCAATGCCCAACATTATTTGGTATTGGTGGAAGTGCCCCAAAATAACTCAACAACATACTACATACTACATACTACATACTACAAACAACATACTACAAAAGTATGATTTCCTTCTACTTTTTAGAACACATACAATGAAGCCAGAACCACGTTACGAGTACGAACAGTAAATCACGACAGTAAAGCGCACTGTCCTAACTCGTGTGCAGGGGGCCTAGTTACTTTGTCAGAACAGGCAGGCTCCCCATGACCAACTCTCCGCGGAGGGTGGGGTCAGGTACCTTGGGGGCAGGAGGGGGCTGAGGGAGCGGCAGCACTTTCCTGAAGCCATGAGCGAGCCAATGAGTGACCGGGCAAGAACCAGAACCGGAAGCCAACGCGAGTGACACAAGGCTGCTCCCTCGCCCCAGGGGGGTCCGTGCAAGGTCCCCAGCTGAGCATGAAACAAGACATGTCAGAGCACGCTGAAGTCACTTTAATCACTGTTAGAGCAACACAGCTCCACGGGGAGAACAAGAGTGGTCTTCTTCCTTCCCGTGAGCTCACTTCTTTATTCACACGTCCAAATGGCTCCGCACCCCGCTCTGAGGGCCGTCCTGCACGGAGAAGGAGACCACTCCTCGCTTCTTATATGCACGTGAATAAATGTCTTCCCTACATGTTGTCATTTTTGGTATGGCCACGCTAACCACGATTCTAAACATAGCTACTGTACACTTACCTACTCTCCACAGAGTAGATGTTAGCAGGCATTAATTTTATGCCCTTAAAGCTATGGCATAGCTTAACTAAGTTGGGCGTGTTTCCTTTGCATCCATTAAAAGCTCATGCTTAGCCCTCCCAGTAATAAAACCAATGACGCTTTGGTTACATGTAGGTATTTCACACTGGCCTTTCTTCCTTTGTCCTCTCCAGGTACGAGCTTTTTCTTTTTTTTTTTTTAAGTAGAGAATTTCTCCAAGTTTTTCCCTGCTACACACAGGCATCATTGGAAGCAATTTCATGTTTTCGAAATTGGACTCAAGGACAACTTTATTGGTTTTGAGAATCAAGACCAGAGAAATCATAACATTTTGCCATTCTCAGGAGTCATTTCAAAAAGAATTAGAACAAGAGGGAGCACATGTTCCCAGAGGTTGGGCCCTCACAAGGGAGGGTGATAAATGCTGTGGTTCTAGAATTTCTGACCCCCTTAGGCTCCTGTTTTTTTTTTTCCCAAAGAATTTCAGCAAAACAATCTCTAACTTAGCATGGACCTCTGCACTTGCCGGGGTGCAGAGCCAAGAAGCATTGAGACTACACGGTGGAGTGGCTGACTTCCAACAACTGCGTGCTTGCAAATGAGGCGACAATACTCGGAATACTACCGGGGACACTAATGACACACAGCCTGCCTATTTGGGACATGTCATTAAGGCAGCCTTGCTGTGCTTGCTGTGCGCTGACTTTCAAAAATGCATCTGATTGGCTTTTTATACGTTGACCGATTGTGTCAAAGACATCTCATCAAATTTGAGAGCAAAGTAGTTGTGACTAATTTTTTTTAAAAAGACACATGATTCTTCTTAATTTCTGGGAGGTTAAGAACATATCATAAAATGACCTTGGCTTTGTGTCTGTTAATTTCAGAATCTATCTTTCCTGCCCCAGCTGGTGTAGCTCTGTGGATTGAGTGCAGGCCTGCGAACCAAAGGATCTCGGTTCGATTCCCAGTCAGGGCACACGCCTGGGTTGCAGGACAGTTCCCAGCGACAGTTCCCAGCAGGGGACGCACGAGAGGCAACCATACATTGATATTTCTCTCCATCTCTTCTTCCCTTTCCCTCTAAAGATAAATAAGTAATTTTTTTAAAAAAGAGAGACCTTTAAAAAAACAGGATTTATCTTTCCTTCAAGCTCTGCCACAGCTGACCAGAGACATGCCCCCTCACTAACCACATGGGTAGGGAACCTCAAACCCGCACAGGCCAGGGCTCCCCAAGTCACTCAGTTTTAGATGGTTTCACAGATTTCTCAGATCCACAGAAGAACAGCAAAGAAGCATAAAGGAGAGAACCAGACACCCAACCCTCGACCGGGGTATCTAGGGGCCAGAAGGTAACAGTGAGTGTTTTCACTGGAAGGCGACCACTTCCTTTACACGGGAACCCACCAGAGTCTCTGAATGGTGGACGACCACCTGGTCATTCTCCAGCGAGCACTTAACGAATTTAATCTCCGTGACTGAACGAACAGAAATGATTCAGGTCATGCTTTCAAAACTTTGCTACAACTAGCATTTATTATATACGTCACTCTGCTCCCAACCCAAATTCCTCACTGCCTACTTGTGCTCTAAGAACTCCGATTGAAAGATAATTTGGATATTTGCTGTCCAGAAAAAAAGGATACATACATTTGCACAGCTCTGTGTCCCCTAAATGGAGGCTTACTTCCAACTTGCATTTCCAGCTAATGTTGAAAAATGCTGACGTGATCTTTCAAAGTGCCACACATTTTCAAACTGCTGTAGTGGTGGAATATAAAGAATTCAATTCAACGTCCTCATAAAGCTAAGCACGTGGCAGGCTGTATACAACACAGGGTTAAGAACGTGGGCCTTGGCATTGGAGCTGGGTTTGAATTCTGCAGGGGACGTGATCTTGCTTGGCCCGTTTCCTTGTCTGTAAAATGTGAATAACAATGACATTTGCTTATTACTGGGTTGACTGCATGTCTCACACAGTGCCTGCTTTGCCTGTGGGTGTTCAGGAAACACTGGCTATTGTTATCACAAGAATGGGGTCACTTTTCTATGTCTGTCTGATGCCACCATTTCTAGCTCAGTAAACTTGGAAAGCTTACTCTACTTCAGTGAGCCTCAGTTGGCTCATCAAAAAAAAATGGGGTGACACCACCGGCTCCACAAGACTGCTGTGAAGTTGAAACGAAGTATGGAAAGTGCTGAACCTAGTGACTCGCCCAGAGATACGGGGTCCTGACTGCTACTTGCTGTATAGAAGGGCATTTTGGACAAATTTCTGTAAGACTGGAAGAAGACTGGAGGTATTGTTTGACTTCTACATAGATCATTGAGATGATCATGAAAGAGACCTTTACCATTGTTCAGAATCTACAAGAAATTACACATATGTATTATAATATGCAATATTTTATTTATGTATCCATCACGAATACATGAAAAAGTTAGCAGATTATAAAAGGAGCATAAATACGATTGTAATTCTCAAATAGAACTTTGGAATCCACAGAATTCTAAAGCTGTCTTTGCCCAAGGCTGTCTAAGAGGGAAGGCTGATGAGAACACAAGAGAGTTTCTCATGACAATGTGATGTGCAGTCCGCTCCTTGTCTAAGAAGGGAGTTGGATTAGGTTCCTGTTAAAGGTGAGATTAGGAATATAATCAACAAAACAAACAAACAAGCAAAATATAACCAAAGACGCTGAAATTGAGAACAGGCTGACAGACACCAGAGGGGAGAGGGGAGGGAACTTCAGGGGAAAAGGGGAAGGGTTTAGAGCAACAAGTATAAAAGACACACGGACAAAAACTAGGGGGGCTGGAAATGGGAGGGAGGTGGGGAGGGCTGGGGTGGTGGGCCGGGGTGGGAGTAAAAGACAGAAAACTGTACAAGATCAACAATTAAAATAAAGGAAGAAAAAAAAAAAAAGAAGGGAGTTGGAGCTTTGCCTACCATCATGGAGGATGGGGAACATTCCTGGGAATAAAACAGATTGTTAATTCACTATTAAGTGAAATTCTAAATGTACCTCAGCTAGAGGATGGACTACATTGAAATAAGTGCTTGAATACTTACTATCTAAAAATTGAGAAGAAGTCATTGCGTCTCTTTACGTGCTCATCTAGCGTAACAGAGCAAAACACCACACATCCGGCACGTGGTCGGCTGCTGAGGGATCCCGGCTCAACAGCACAACTAATTCCAGCCACAAAATTGGTTGCGGCTGAAGAGTTTTGACAAGAACAGTCAATATCTTCACTTCCTTCTCTCCTGCCCTTCTTGCTCAGATATTCCAATTAAAGCAAACGAAACCCCAGGACTCTACTATGTACAGGATGACAGTAGCTAGAACCTTCCAATGTGGGCCAGCCTCTAGACAGAAGGTCTCAGTTCTTGATTAAGAATCCGCCCACCGGCAAGGGGGTAGCTTCTTTACCGTGTGGGGTAAGCCATGTGCCCAAACGCCCATTAATTAATGGGAGAGTGGAGAAAAACAATGAGAGAATTTAACTCAATTTCTTCATTGCTTTTCCCAACCATATCAAAGACAACTGGGCCAAAGGGGCAGAACTGTAATGAAGTTCAGTAAACAGTGTTTGGACACCTACTACGTGCAGAGGAGGGACACCTGCCCGGGTCTGAGCTGGAGGTGCGGCGCAGGGCCCATGCCTGCCAGGGGAAGCCCAGAAGCACGGGGAGGGAGGGGCCGAAGGCGCCGGAGGTTGCGGGAAATAATGTTTCAAGACAAGACATGGCTTGTTTGTTAGTTTTTGCCTCTTTACTTATGAAGTATTTTGGTTTCTAAAATTTCTGAAACCCTCTTAAGTACAAATGTTTCTAATTACAAAATGTATGGTCTTGTTTCATGGGAGACGTGGGCATTCCGGGGATATATTGCTTATTCGTCAGAGGTATTTTTTTATTTCTTTTGGCTGATTAGCAGTCATTTCTACTCATTCTTCTAAGGATCTTTCAGGAGCAGACATCCATTTTATAAGGGAGATTAAGTGTCCATCAAGACTTCTTGTTTGAATGGCAAAGCCAGAATGCCAACTCTGCCATTTTATTTTTCAATTTTGTTTTTGCTAGTTATGTTTTCATGGTCGTAGACGCAACCCTTGACCTTGGATATCTATTTCATATCCTTTATTACAAAAGGATTCCAGAGGGGCAAAATAGCAACTTTGCACCTAGTAATTCAAGAAGAACTAACCACCACAACAACAAGCACAAAAAAACCGAACCCACCACCAATTAACAAAGTTAGCGCACTTTCCGGAGACTTACAGCAGCTCAAAGCTGTTGCCTCCTCTGAGACCAAAAGGCTAATAAAGGCCCAACGGAAGCCACAACCTGGTAGGGAAGGAGCCATCCCCTCCTGCCCTCCAACCTCCCCTTGGTGCCTCCCATTAGCTGAGCCCAGCAGGAAGCCAGCTGAGCAGGGACCCCCCGATGCCCACCCCCTGCTGGGCCTGGAGCAGAGTGGAGAGGACCTGCGGAGGAGTACGGAAGGCGTGTGGCCAGCACTGCCCTTCTCGGACAGAGCAAGGCCAAACGCAATGGCGGCTGCAAGGATGCTCAACACAACCTCCGGCTGTTCCTGCAAAAACAACTCACTGCGCACGGCCTGCAAGTAACGAGCCAGTACGTCTCCTGTGTAGGGCCACCCGATTTAGCTGCCAAAAATGCAGGGCACCAGTGAAATCTGGATTTCTGATCACCGGTACGTGATTTCAGTGTGATTATAAACCACTCGATACCGGGATGTGCTGGTACTGACATTATTTATTGTTTATCAGAATCAAATTTAAGTGGCACCAGGTATTTAATCTGACAGCCCTGTCTCTTTGTATGAAGTGATGGCTTCTGTCCCACAGGACAAGGGCAAACCACGAGTTTCCACCAAGTGTGTTATATTTAGTATTCATCCTGTGAGTTTCCTATTTTGGCTTCCCTGTCCAATTTAATTCTTGGGCCCTCCCTTTTTAAAAATCATGCTCTCTATTTTTATTCATTGCGATATATAAAGATTGTCTCCATTGAGAATGTACTGATTTTATTCCCATTGAGGTCACCCATAAATTGCCTCGTTTCTCATGAGAATATTTTGTTTAAAAAAAAAAAGGCATTAGGCTTCGTATTCTGTCACAAGGCACTGAAGTTTTGTTTCTTCTGCGTGCGAATGGGAAATGCAGATGCTCTGAAAAGCCCTCATTGAGGAATCTTCAGTATAGCTTTAAGGACAAGAAACACATACATTTATAAAAACAATACAAGAGCAACCAAGATGGCGGCTCCACAGCTTGCAAGGAGTCCAGGGGCTTAATGAAGGGAAGGGAATCTTTGGGATGGATCAGGGGTGCCCCACCACGGCCCCGGGGGCCACACGCAGTCCAGGATGTCTGTGCATGTGGCCCAACACAAAATCATAAATATACTTAAAACTTCTTTTTTGCTCATCAGTTTTCATTAGTGATGGTGTATTTAAAATGTGGCCCAAGACAACTCTTCTTCTTCCAGTATGGCCCAGAGACGCCAAAAGGCTGGACACTCCTGGTGGAGCAAGAACATTCTGGGATCCCTGCTTTCGTGGCGCCAGCTTGTATGGCTCACCTTGCCCTGGGGGGCAGAGGCGGAGGAGAGGGGCCACCATGGCCCGATTGCCCATCACTTTGTGTTCATTCGATCTCACCCTTGACATATCACATCGCTCTTTCTGGGGTTCACTGATGGTCTTGCTGGTTCTTCAACAGCACAACCCACCGCATTCTTGGAAGGTGATTGGTCAGGCTGCCCTCTGTTGAAAAACACATTTGACATCTGTTCACCACTTTACCTACAGGGCGCTGAGCTGCCTCAGTCTTACCATGTGGTTACTCTTATTTTCCCTGAAAATGTTTACATTAATCGAAGCCTTAAGAATCTTGCTCTCGGTGTCTCATCCTCCTAAAGTTCATCATAAACTAAAATGGCCCTGAGCAGAAGGCAGGTCAGCCCCACTGGGACCCCCCTTGGTGCCTTTTGGGTCTATTTAGAAATGTGCCAAAGAATTCATGGCACTCACACAGCCTTTCAGAATTCATAAAAACGTCGGACACGCATTTTCCTCCTTAGTCTTCCCAGCAGACCCACAGTGGATTGTTCTCCCCGTTTTGCAGAGACGAAAACCTGCCAGGTTGATGGCAAGGGGTGTGAGCAGGGCCCACAGCCGCGCCAAGTCCAGGGGCAGTTCTTCCCTCGCGGGGGTGCTGAGGCCAGGCCTGATGGCCTTGCTTTGAAGTGGCCTGGTCGTAAAGTACTTCAGTGGAGAAAGCAGTAGCGTATGATGACAGAATCTAATTTGAGGCCCTTTGCCCGAGTGTCATCGGTTCTCATACATAAAACGAAGGGATGCCTCACACAGTTTGCCGTGATCACAGCACCCTGCCGGGGAGAGGCCCAGCACACATGCACCACCTGGGCACATCATTTTCATACAATCCACTGAAATAGTTTTAGCGAGGGGTCTTCAATTTCATATTAACTCATTCCGGAAGTGCACAGGTTGGCATCCACAAAGTTATCTGGGGGGCTCACAGACTGGTCCTCAATGATGTAGCTCATGTACAAAGAAGCCGAGGAGCCCAGGCTATTCGTGCTGGACGGGACTGTAGACGGTGCAGCCCGCTGAACTCAGGCCGAAGTCTCCGTGGTCGGGGCACGTGAACATGAACCTGAGGCCTAAGCGAAGTGCACGATACCAATGTCTCAGTGACACTTCACGGTGAGCAATCTCACCGATAATGTGATATTAAATCAAACACACGCAATGTTGCCAAGAATAAAAACCCACATGAATTTTTAAGACTCAATACAGGTTCCGCAGATGGGTTAAGCTGGCAGCTGGCTGCTTTGGGCAAATCCCAAATCCTCTGGGTTTTATGTCATGCTGCCCTTAGGGGTAGGCAAACGGAAAGATTCAAGAAAAACGAAACCTACTCAATTAGCAGATGAATAAAACTTAAGACGCAGACACGCTCTGCCTAATAGAGATGTTAGAATCAGCTACTTCTTGAGGTGCCAGGCCTCCCCCCGCCCCTTTTAGTAAGGCGATGTGCCTGGAGTCTGAACGGGCTGAACGCCTGTGGGTTTCTGGCTGGAGCATCTGAAAAAGGGCGATGCCAGGGTGCTGAGAATTTCATAACGAAGCGCTGCAGACCGGGGAGCTTAAACAACAGTTCTGGAGACTGGCAGTCAGACCGAGGAGTCACGGGGCTATCCCCCTTCCGAAGGTGCTGGGGAGGATCTGTTTCAGGCTTTTCTCCGAGCTGCTGGTGGTCCTCGGCCTGACCTGGCATTCACCGCATAGGTGTGTGTGTCCGAATTTTCCCTTTTAATAGGGACACCGGTCATGTTGACTTAGGGGTCCACCCTACTCCGGTATAACCCCATCTTAACATAGCCAATGACATCGGCAGTGCCGGTTTCCAAACAAGGTCACAGTCTGAGGTCTGGGGGGTGAGGAGTTCAACACAGGAGTTTGCTGGGCGACCAGAACTCAACCCGGGTGTGTCTGGGCCCAGACTCCATGAACTGGGTGGTTCTGAGAAATGGTAGCCAGTTCCAAAGACCAAGATGAACCCTCCACTCAGACTTTCTTAAAATTCTCTGTGAAATTCACTGCAACCGTAAAGTTAAAGATTTTCAACGTGACGTCTTACCTGTGTCATTCTAAAGAGTCTGCAGCTGTTGAAGTTTTGCCAGTCTCGGGTCGAAAGATGCGGGAGGGAAAGCAGCAAGGGCTCGGTGTGAGCCGCCCACAGGAGCACAGTGGTCCGCCGCCGCCGCCGGCACCGTGTCCTCTCCCGTCCAGACCCCTGATTATACAGCCGGTGATAAGCCAGGGACAGAGGGTCCCCGTCGCGCTTGAGCTACCTCTTCTCTTATTTGAGGGGTTTGGATTTAGATTTATTCTCACTGTTGTGCATTCCTGCACTTTTGCCGAAGGGTCAGCTCAGTCGCCCTCGCTGGCCACTCAACCCCGGGGCTGCAGGGACCACTCAGGGACCGTGCAGCGTGTTCGGACTTCAGTGCAGATGGACGGGAGCTGGCTGCAGCTTCTGTCCCTCTTCACGTATGACAGCGACCCTCGGCTGTCCTCCCTGGCCTCCCCTCAACCGTCATCCACCACTGGCGTAACGAGGGCTCTCTAACGAGGACAACTTTTGAATCTTTTGTGAACCGTTTCTCCTTTTGTTGAAAGGGAGGCTTACACTGAGTGAATGTGAACACGCGATTGCTGCTGCTGAGCACAATTAGCACCTCGAAATAAGCGCTGTAATCTCAAAGCAGTAACTTACACCAATTAGATGTCAACTCAGTTATGTTCCTAGGGTTCTAGGAAATGAGACTTTGAAAAATCATCACTTAAAATAGATTTTAGTGTCACATTGGAATATTTACATTAACAAAGGCTGGGTAATGACTGTCTTTCAGAGCAAAAATAATGATTCTTCGACTCAGCAAAATTGTGATATCCTCAGATATGCCAGGGCGATCTTTCTGTGTCAAGGTCAGCTGATCAGTAACCTAGATTTCGTCTGCAGCTCTCCATGTCACATAACACACTCACAGGCTCTAGGTATTAGGACACGGATGCCTTTGGGAGTGACTACTCTCTGCCTAGCACACGTACATACGCATTTGATAAACAGCTTCCTTTACGATGCTGCTTGTTTTGTTTTACGCATTTGGAAACACTATTCTGAGGAGGGTTCCACAGGCCACATCAGCTTGCCAAAGAGCTCCACGGTGCCCAGTGGGTGGCAGGCGCTGACTCAGGCGAGTGACACTGAGGACTACACTCTAATGAAGCAGCTGCCGCAATGGTGTTCCCGCATATTCTCTGTAATTCCCGCTCCCAACGCCTTCCTTGGTAAGAGGATTCATGATGCTATGGTAACAGATGAGGAGACCAGGATCTGGGGAGCGTCTCGCCCAAGACCAGTCCGGCTGATGAATCGCAGAGCTACTTCGAAGGCTGCTCTGCTGAGCTCAGGTCTCGCTGCATCACAGTGTGCGCACTGACTGCCTGCGATGCTTAGCTGAAGAAAAAAATTAGGACTAACATCAGCCCACACGTGCTCCCCCGCTTACAAAGGCACCTGACCAGAGTAGAGAAACATTTTTGAAAACAACTCCAGTCACCCCTGTGGCTAGCTTGCTCACATTATCAAAAGAGACCTTATTAATGTGCATTTATGACGAGAGCGCATGTCTCTCTGGCGGCTGCAGCGGCCAGAATGAACTGGTGAGCCGACACGAAGGCTCCCCGGGAACTGACCACGTTCTCCACACCCGCGGCTTTGTCTGCCGGCTTCCTTCCTTGGGTAGCGGTGAGAACCCTCCAATGAAAACACGCTGAAGGACTGGAACCTGGATCTTTACGTCCCCGGTGATGGGTCTCTTTATTGGGAGGATGCAGTCAGGATTCTATTTCCTCTGGGTTTCTCAAGTCACAATGGTCAGACCTGTTTCTATTGTTTGTGTTAAGCTGGTAGCACCTTCACTGGGGAACGTGGAACCCCAGTCAGTGGATACGCTAAACTGCAGCTCTGCCTTCAGCACCGATTTATGGCCATCGCGGATTGATTAGCATTGATTATCTCAGTAGTTTGTCACTGTCACCGGTTCTCGGGCTAGCAGAACTTCTTTTCCAGGTTTTCAAAGGAAAGGTGCTATGGGGTATTGCGTAACAGCTCGAGTTTCCCGTTGGCAGCTCAAGTGTCTGGCAGGACCAGCCCAGGGAACACAGACATCTCACCTTGCTGTTCCGTCCAGCCAGCCCTAGGGTATCAGGTGCGCCAGGCCTGAAACAGCGTGGGAAGGAGAGAGAAGAGAGGAAGAAAAGAGTGTTTTCCCGTCACGGAGACCATTTCTGTGTTGGGCGGGGCGCTGACCCCTAGGCCCTGCGGCCTTCAGACTCAGGTCATGACCATGGTGACAGCCCCAAGGACACAGAGCTGGGCGGGAGGTCGGCAGCCCTGCCTCACGGAGCAGTGCCCCCTCTCACTGCAAACAGGGGTCTCCGTGCGGAATGCTCTGCTTTGCCGGTCCTTCGTGAAGCTGCCCGGGATAAAAATGGGTTTTCCACTGTCTGTACAGCCTGGTGCCCTAGTTTGTAAAGCAAAGGAAAACCGCCGAGGCCACAGAAGCTACTGTAATAACACAGAGCACTAAGTGCTGGCTGAGGTCTCAGGTCCCCGTGCTGCGAAGCTTCGGGGCCGCCATCCACACTGGGCTCCATGGGGATGTAGGACACCCCCACCTGGAACGGTGCATCGTCCCTGATTATTTCTGTGGAGGTGAAGCCCTTTCCACAATTTGATTCTGGGGTTCAAACTGCATCCCACAACCTGTGTAGCCCTCTCACAGGTGGCCGCTGCACCGGGAAGGCTTTGAAACACCCTGAGAAGAGAGGTTCGAGGGAGCGGGTTTAGCCCACCGCCGCTCAGGAAGCACGGCCGGGCCCAAGCCCTCGCAGGGGCTGAGCCCAGAAGCTCAGAAATTCAGCGAGGCTTCACCAGGGCGATGCTGGGCCATGCTACCTGGCAGACGTCAGCCGAGGGACAACGCTATCGCTGCGTCACGTGCTAACACGTCCTTCCAGTTATTTTTAACCCGTGTAGTTGCTATTTGATTAGAAGAATCAGAAAGTCTAGTGATGATGATAATTCAATCATAGTATTCTTTAAAAAAAAGAAAAAAGAAATGACTAGTAAATTCTAAGGAAAAATCCATTTCTTAGACCTTAATCCTCCCTACTGTAGCGTGTTGCCTCCTTACCCTCTGTCTCTGGGAACGCCAGAGAACAGCTCTAGCGGCGAATGCTATAATGAGGGTTCTCCCCTTGATGAACACTGGGAGTCCCTTAATTTCCTCACCTGTTTACAGGAATGCTGGCGTTACTAAGGGAACAGGCTGTTGCTAAGATAGGAGGTGGCTGTCAGAAATGTCTAGCTTCAAAGATGCTCACTAAATGGCCCTTTGGGGAAATCTTGGCTCATCACGTGACATCACTCAGGGAGTTGCTTAATGATGGCGACAGGAAGTGCCCCTCATTTAAAACCCCACTAACGCGTCCCGTATCCTGTCCCTGCGTACGCAGCGATAACACAGCATTCCTGATCTTTAACATTCCACCGAAAATTCCATTCATCAGCGTGGAAAACTATGAAATGAGCAAACCCTCTCTGTTGGGCTCTTTTTCATTCTGGGAGATGTTTCAAATGATGCCAAGAACTGTAAAACAAAAACACCACGATAGAAAATCATCCAATGTAAAATCAAAATTGGATACCATGCTCTTGAACTAACTTGCGCTTCTTTGGAGGCCTTCGAGGTGTCCTGGGGAAGGTCTGTTACTAATCCAGTGCACGCTTGCATTTCAAAAATGTGTAACCCAGTTCATAAGCTGCCCTGGAAATCTCAAAGACAACTGCGCTTTGGCCAGGCCTCCTTGCCACTAGTCTCCACCTCCAGGCTCACCTGTGCCAGGACAGTGACGACCCCGTCACCTCTGGTTTTCCAGCCAGGCGATATATGATCTCACCTTTAACAGGAAGCTAATCAACAAAACAAACAAACAAGCATAATATAAACAAAGACACTGAATTTGAGAACAGTCTGACGGTGACCAGAGGGGGAGGGGAGGGAATTTCGGGGGAAAAGGGGAACGGTTTAGAGCAACAAGTATAAAGGACTCATGGACAAAAACTACGGGGGGTGGAAATGGGAGGAAGGTGGGGAGGGCTGGGGTGGTGGGCTGGGGCGGGGTAAAAGACAGAAAACTGTACAAGATCAACAATTAAAAAATACTGATTAAAAATAAAAACAAGAAGGAGTCGCCCAGCTAATGAGATCTGAAGTTGGAAGGTTTGACACCATCTTTTGGGACCCACCACTGCCCACGACTTCCCTGACAAACACGGGAAAAGCCAGGGGGAGCTGCTGGCCCCTGACCTGAGTGGAAAGATGGATAAATTCAAGAGGGTCTGGCTAGTCACTCCCACAATCTCACTTCGCGCGCACACCCCGAGGGGTTGAAACGATGTCTGCTTCCCTCAAAGATGAAGTGAATGGTGTCGGAGCGCAACCACTGAAGGGAAGCAGGCGGGCCAGGTGAGCAGCCCTTCCCCCCTCTGTGCTCCCCAACACGTCGGTCTGTAGATGGCCAAAAATGGTGGCTATCTACAACAGAAGGAACATAAAACGTTTTTGCCTTTTTGTGTGCCCAAAATATTCACTGCAAATGTAACAGGGAAAACATGCTCTGGGCGAGATCAGCAGAGGAAGCAGGCGGGGCACCCTCCCGGTTACGGAGACGTCAGCCACAAATGGAAAGCGTGTCATCAGAGAAGTCACACTTTGATTTGAGACCAACTTGCGATAACAGTGGCAATTACCAAACGCCAGGCCCTATATGAGAAAACAGTCTCACACAGCACCTCCCGGGTGACGGGGGCGGGGGGGGGGGGGCGGGGGGAGCGAAGGCGGCAGCTCTCAGCCAGGGCCACCGCCCGCCCTCCGCGCACAGGCGCGGAGTCAGGAGGACTCCGCCCACTCGTTCCACAAAACAACTTGAATTTGCAGGAGGTGGTTAGATCTGCCCCTTAGAGACGCTGTCACGCGGTGCCTTTCTCGGCCTCCGGGGACCCCTTTCCTCCCTGCGTCCCACCTTCACGGGGATGCCTCCGCACGGAAGCACCAGTCCCTGGACCTTTGGCACCAAAAGCCACAGCTCTTTGTTCAATAGGCTCGAGGAAAAATGGGCAGATTTGAAGGCGGGTTTTATTTTGGTTTTGTTTTGTTTTTTTGTTTTTGTTTTTGTTTTTTTTTTTTTGGTCTTTGTTTCTGTTTCCTCTTCTTTGCTTTTTTCTTTTTTAGTTTTTTTGTGTGTTTGTTTTTTGTTGGTTTGTTTTTAGTATTCACCCAAGGACAGGCTTATTGAAGGACAGGCAAACCCTGCCCATTTGGGGACGTTGATATCAGTGGTCCAGCCTGTGCCGCAGAAGAAAGGGAGCAGATTTCCTTAGAGCCCCAGGTCCCAGACAGCGTCATCTGTGGCCATGGATTCCAAGAAAAGAAAACACTAAGATTTAAAAGGGTTGTGGACAGTAACCCTCACTGCCCACCGTGACGCCAAACCCCCCATTCGTTCTCAGTGACCTGTGGAATAGCAGAAGGTCTTTCTCCAAGACAACTTCTCTTTCACGCCAGTGGGTGGAGACAGGGCTGGTAGAGCCTCGCGGACATGAATTGGCCAATGGAGATTAGATTTTCTTCTCTTCAGAGGGGACCTTGTGGGGGATGATATCGCCTCCTTGTTAAGCTCGCTGAGAGCGAGGGGCCTGTCTCTGATTCCCCAGGGGGCCTGTGCACACTCACCCCAAGGGCAAATGTCACTGTGAGGTGGGTTCAGATTGACAAGGAAGACGGGACACAGACCTGATCCATAAGCGGTGCTGCCCATACAGCAGCTGGCTGCTGAAGGCCTGTGAGCGCGTCCTGCGGAATCCCAGCAAAACGCAGGGATAAGGCCACGGGCAGGGGCCTCACACCTGGTGAGGAGACCACAGTTTCATGTGTGCATGGGGAAGAAAACCAAGACTGGCAGAGAAACAGGATTTTATAAGAAATGCTCAGAATTTTTTTTTTCTGAAAGATTCCAAAACTGCCCCTAAAACATGCTGAAGTAAATTTAAAAAAATCACTGTGGAATCACTATATTATAGTTAAATCTAATATAAAAATAGACTCTATCTGGGCTATACTTCAATAAAAGGCAATGGAATTGAGGGCAGAATTTATTAATTTCAGTAGAACTAGTAATTTCATCACTAATACCTATCTGCATAGTCAGAAATGACTGGTTGTTGCCTCCTCATAAATCCTTCTTTTAGGAACTAAAATGTATATTTTAAATATCAAGTTTTGAAGACATTAGAGACACCCTCATTTGCATATTAGAATAAAAGGAAGAAACTCCTTCCTTTTGCTCCTTTTCAAACTCCTATGTTTGAAAAAGTCATTTCATGTTTGTTCTATAGTCCAAAAACTCCATAAAATCCTCAGCTTTTAAAAAATGTCAGAATTGCCTTATATTATGCACATATGTGTTAGTAATAAAGACTAGATTTATTTGGGAAGATTTCTATTAATTTGTATAATTCTATTCATAGTTTGTTGCTTCATAGTTCCTAAGGTGCTTTCACTGTTTTCAACACCTTTTGGAGAGGAGAGGAGAGAACAGATATTACTACACTCATTTTAAAGATAAAGAAATAGAAATTCCATAACAGTCCCTGAGAAAGCACAGCTGATAAGGAATGATGTTAAAAATATATTTATATTTGATACAATTAAAAATGTGGAGAACTAAGGTTAATGTAACTTATTCCATAAATTTCTTCATTAGAGTAACATATGACTTCCCACTGAGAAAGAAATATGCATTCAATGCATGTTACTTAATCAGACACAAAAAAATCCAAATGAACATAATCTTGGTTAAGCAACTTTACCACTTCTTCAAAGAAAAGATAGAAAGAAAAAGATAGAAAGAAAAAGATAGATAGAAAGAAAATCAGACCAGAATTAGATCACAAACACCCCTTTCAGTTTCAACACTCCGTGCGTCTATGAAGCCTATAATTCTCACTGAATAAAGTAACCATCTTGCACTTCCTCGCAAACTAGGCCCTCGCACTCAGGGCTACACACCAGCCCCCTTTCTCCAACACGAAAGGGACAAGACCTCGGGGAAGGCCTGCAGGCCGAAGGGGGTTCTCCCAAACCAGAGCAGCGAGGGAGCAGGCCACGCAGCTCTGCAGTAAGAGGGGCCAAGCCCGTCTGGGAGAGGCAATCAGCCAAACAGGGATCTCCCTCCCAGCAAATTCCACTCAGGGACCACACACGAGAAGAAATCGGTCTGTCCATTCGATCATTACGGAGCCCCGTGCTTTCTCACTCACAAAAATGACCGAGCGTGTTTTCCTTCACACCTGCCAGGTCACAAGTAACCACTAAACACCTCCTCCATGGTGTCACCTTATCGCTCACTGGAGGCCCAATGGGGAGCAAGGAGCACTGTTCACTGGCCTCTGCCTCTACACCCGTGACCTGAGCTGTCGGGAACAACAGGCGCCTTGTGATGTTCTGGGCTCTAAACTGTCAGAGGCGATGGAATTGAAGGGTCCTCAAGCTTGTAGAGGGCACAGGGGAGAGAGTGAGAGGCCCTGCTCACGTTGCCTTATCCCATGTCCATCTATGCGCAGGAGCAGGTAGCTCTCAGGGGGTTCCTGTAATAAACATCCTGTGGAAAGCACCAACTTTCTGACTACTTGGTTAATCAGTAATGGGAATGGTTGTCCGTTTGTGTCTTTGCACATAATCTTTAAATTTTGCTGCACACTCTATCTTTTTACAGTAAGTATATATCTTTTGTAGTTATCTGCTTTGACAGCCAGTTCACGATGGGCGGGGAACCCTATATTAGAGCAGTTAACAGCACAACTCTGTCCCTGGTGGCCACTCCCAGAACTGCAGGGAAGGACCACATATTTCCAGCTTCCGGGCTGGTCCCTTTCCTTCACAACTTGTAACAACGTGTCTCATTGGTGCATTACAGGGGGCTCTCATGTTCCTCTCCTCTACCTTTTCCTTACTTCCTCTTTCTTTTTGCTCTCGTTCCTGTTTCTCTTTCCGGTGTCCTTGGTTCCTATGTTATTATCTATTCTGCTCAGTCTGCCTTCTCTTTTTGTCTTCGCTTCTGCCTGCCATGAATTTCACCGTGTGCACAGAGGAGTAATTATCAACAACAAGGCAAACAGGTCCTACCAGGAGACTGCAGTGACTGCTCACTCAGGTCACTCATCATCTCCGAAGAGAGGCAATTGGCCCCCTCCCCCCACGGGAAGAGGTGGGTGCTGCAAGGTAGCTTGTTGAGATAAAAGGGAGTGACCGCCCCAAACATGCCTGCGTGCTCTTTACACAGGAGCGCAGAAAGCACAGCGGGTAAGAGAATAAAATCCTTCTGGAAAACACACAAAAATCTAAGAACAAAAACCATGCATACGGGTATTGAAGAAATGGAGAGACTGTAAGAAAAATAACATATTTAGGAGCAGAATTTTAAAATCAGAAGATGTATGTTAACGAAGAAGAAAACATAACTCCGTGAAAAATAGTCTCGCTCTTTTCAGGAACTAAATCACAGGCTGGAGGAGGAAACGGAAAGTTACTTCATAAATTTCCGAGCCCCTGGTCTCGGGACTGCCAGGTAAACAACGTCGTGATGGATTGTGCGTGGAACGCACCTGTCCGAGGCCATCGGTGTGCACGGGGACAGTTGTCAGCTGGGCATGGACTAGCAGGCACACATTTTTCATCAAAAATTTACCTTTCAAAAAATAAAAGCAACCTCCTGAAATAACTTAAGGGAAACAGTGAGAAGTACAAAGAAAATCCAACAAATATGGAAAACCGTACTCTCTGTTCCCAAAGAGTTAGATCAGAACTGTTGCTTCGGTCCTGTCACTCTTTACACTTCCCGAATCCCCTTGCCCCTCCCCCTGTTGTCACCAAGCGCGGACTCATGTGATGCCTCTTCATCCCAGGGAAACTGGACACGTTTGTCCTATTAATTTTACCATTTCATGCTTATTCCTCCTAGAACACAGCGCATTGCTAGAACTCTGAATTAGTAAGAAAATGCCCCCGCCTCCAACTCAACACATTAGAACATTCAGAATTTGGGTAAGAAGTTTATCTCCTCACTCGAGCTCAACCACGGGACCCCAGGATCTGTTTTCTTTCTTGACGCTGCATAAAGCTAATAGAGATTTCGATACACAAGAGTTGGACAGCTTGTAACAGTGTCCATGGCTAATGCTCTGAGACAATATTTAATGGTGTAAATAAGATGAAAAATACTGACACTATTTAAATACGAAAGCAGATTTTTTTTCTTTATTGGGCATAGTAAAAGCATGCACAAATGGACCCTGCAGAACAATTCGCTTTCATTCCTTGTTTTTTCTCTTGTTCTAGTAAATGTGATATAAATGTGTAATGTGCATAAAACAGTGGTTACTAAATCATTTCTATTACAGGTTTATTTATAGAGCCTACGAAACCCCAGCTATCCTTCTCCTGAGCCTTCCGAAAGGAATGGCTGCACTTCAGACAGAAGGATGCTGCGTGGGTCACCTGATCATCCCCAAACAGTGGTAAGGGCATGGTCTGGGAAGGAGGAGGGATACAAGGGGGTGTGCAGAATTTGTTTTTGTTTTTGCTTAAAGAATGCATTCTGAGCCTTTATTAAAATCTAGAATTTCAATACTTACAGGTTCGTCACTTCTCTAATTCTCAAAATAGAGTGCGATAAAAGTGGTGAACCTGTACGTACTGAAGACCTAGATTTTATTAAATGCTCGGAACTCATTCTTTAAGGAAAAATGAAAACAAATTCTGCACGCTGCCTCTTCTTAAAAACACTATTTTCTGCTTCTTTCTGAATGTATCCAAGTTTTTGAAGTAGTACCATTTCTAAAGCAACGGTTTCTTAACTTTATTTCTGGAAATTACTGTTTCATCAAAAAGTATGTTCTCCGGCCCTGACCGGTGGGGCTGAGTTGATGGGGTGTCATCCCACAAAGTGAAGGGTTGCTTGATTTCCAAGGCACGTGCCTGGGGTGCAGGTTTGGGCCCCGGTCAGGGCGCATATGAAAGGCAACAGATGGATGTCTCTCTCTCACATCGACGCTTCTCTTCCTTTCTTTCTCCTTCTCTTCCCTTTGCTCTGAAAATAAGTGTTTTTTTTTTTTTAAAGCATATAATCCCTTGATATTTTACTTACAATTTTGGAAAGGAACAGTTACAGAAAGACCACAGCCACCCGCAGCAGGACTTTCCCTTAGCTGGGCCACCGGAAAACAGTTTGTTACTTCCACCCATCACTTCCTGCTTTTCCCTGATAACAGTAATTCTTCTCCTGGCTGCCACTCCCCAATTTGAGAATCACTTACCTCTCTGCCCCCAGTCATTGCAAAATTATCTTCTAAGACTCTAAGGGCAGGCTTTTATGTAACGTAGCATAATGATCGATTTTAGAAAATTAAGATTTAACTGGGGATGTCCTTGAATTTAATAACTTACGAATGGTATTGCTATAAAACTTCAGTCAATGGTAAAATCCCTTTTCCTTCCTTATAAGGTCTTTTCTGACTCCTCACTCCAAGGAATTAAACAGAGTAAAGGCTTCTGGAGGGGAAAGATTGGCCCCTCCTCATTGCCAGGGCCCCCTGGGAGAACCTCGAACCTACCACACCCAGAGAGAGTGTTTGCTGGTTTCAAATGTTACTTATCCATAAAGTATTGTGAATCTAGAACAATACAGGGTGGGGCACCAGTAGGTTTACAGTTGTAGGAAAACAACACAATAATTAAAAAAACAAGAATACAAGAAAAAACTGTTTCACTTACAACTGTGAACCTACTTTTGCCACACCCTGTACACAAGGTGATTCTCAGCTGTTTACTGTCACTAAGGCCGATGTGACCCATGTAATGGGGAGCATATTTTCTAAAACATTACGCTATACTTCCCCCACCCACCCCACCCCCCCGCACACACAGATAAACCTGAAACACTACCCTTCACTTGGTTCATTTTGAAAAACGCTCGACATTTGCGCCATTGATTTGGGTTTTAAACATCCAGGGCTAACGCCTGGGGACATGTCAGATTGATCACGGGGCCCCTGAATCCTGTCATCCTTTCATCTCCCCCCACCCCCCTGTCCAATGAAAACAATCTTCAAAAGGAAAGCAAGCCTCTCCAAATTGACTTCTATTAAAATAAATTTTTTAATAACTGCTTGGTTTTATCACCACTTCCCCAAATTCTAATTAATTCTAACTCTAAACTACGTAATTATAATACTTCTGCTGCAATACAAATTATCTGGTGCCCCGGGGTGAACAAGTAGAATGTAGCTCCTGTTCCATTCAGCTATTTCCGAGACCATGGAAACCTCGCCAGGGCCCCCGGGGGCTCCCCTCCCCCTAACACAGGCTGTTCTGGTTTCTTCCTCTTTAGCAAGAAGACAGGACCAGAGCTGACAGCTGGCATCCAGGCGGGTTAGTGCCTCTCTCCACAGGGCTGGGGGAGGCGGTGGCATGCCAAGTTATTTTTGGCCAGGCACCGCCACACACAGAACCTTCAGGAGCCTTCGTTTAGTCAGTGGCCTAAGTGGCGGCTGATGTACCTGCAGAATGTGAATTAACGTTGCCGTGGAAACGGAACAACTCTCCCTGGCCCTGTCAAAATCCATCTCTCTGGGCGACTAGGCAGGGGTCAGAAAGGAAGGAGAGGCCAGCTCCCGGGAGAAAATGAGCGAAGGGAGCGCTCTGCAGTGCCCAGCGGGGTGGAAAAATCCTGTTGCCGTTTTCTGGACCCACACACAGTGTTGCCTGTATTTATTATGTCTTAATAACAATGAAATAATTGGACTAGGCCTCAGAGATACAAGTCGATATCCACATGTGGGTTCTAAGGGAACATGAGAACCGAAACAAGAGAAACAAAAGAATTCCACTTTAGGGACCAAGTCGGTCTCTGTGAATTGGTTACCCCTAAATGCTCAGCCTTCAGGGGTTCCTTCCGTCCCCACAGACGCACAGGGATGGGACCTGGGGCTGAGATCATCAACCTTCCGATGGCCAAAGGCCCCATCTGCCCTGCGCACTTAGGGGGCAGTACGGCACAGCCATGTGCTTTCTGCTTGTGCAGAGGGAGCTGTCGAGACTGAGTGTGATCTGCGGGTTAGCAACCCCTTCTTTTGTTGTCGTCTTTGTTTGTAATCTCGTTTTTTAGGGACTAGAAGCTTATCCAGTTTCACATGTGATTTTTTTTTTGTCTGGATGGGAAATAATTCCATTTAAGTGTCCACTCTGGGGGCCCTTTTTAATCTCAGTATGGTTTCTCAGTATTCCCAAATGTTGGAGATAGGAAGGGCTTCAATGAAGTCCATGTTTTCCAATGTTCTCGTTTAGAAGCAAACAACAATAAAACCCTGAAAACGCGAGAGGCTGGGAAACGTCAAGGTCACAGAATTAGCGAGATGGTCAAGGCTGGACCCCAGGGCTCTGATCTGCTGGGGCACCTGTGCTATCACAGCGTGGTCACTCAGTGCCACCGCTTGCTGTCCCCGTGTCCTTGGGTAAGCTGGGCAGCTTCCCTGTGCCCCAGTTTCTCATCTGTTGAACAGGGACAAGATCAGCACCTCTCTCCGGGTTCATCTGAGGATCAAATAAGATAATGCGTGGGAAGTGCCTCGCACAGTGTCCAGTGGACAGCAAATATTCAGACAACGAGAACTCTCAGTATTATCACCACTGTTCTCATCCACATTCCCATTTTACACATGCAGGAACTACATGTTGAAGCCTCACAAAGGCTTCATAGGAGGCAAGATTTCACCCCTCCCCCACTTTTTTTACTTTTTGACCCTTTACCCACTTCTCCCCCCATGCCTCCCAACCCCCTGCCTCTAGTGACCACCCATCTGTTCTCCATGTCTAAGAGCTTGTTTGTCATTGTTGTTGGTTTGTTTGTTTTTGCTTCAATTCCACTTATAGGAAAGTTTATGTGGTATTTCTCTCTCTCTGACTTTTGTCACTTAGCATGTTGCTCTTGAGGTCTGCCAATGTTGTCCTAAGTGACAAGATTCCGTTCACTTTTCCGGCTGAATATAACATTCTAGTGTGCAGGTGGAGACGCAGGTGTAAGCGTAGCTACGGATGCAGCACGACTTCTGTGTCCATTCCTCCACTGAGGGATGCCTAGGCCGCTTCCCTAGCTCTTGTAAACAACGCTGCAACGGAAGTGGAGCCGCTGCCTCGTAATGCTGTTGTAGCTTTTTCGAGAAACCTACATACTGTTTTCCATAGTGGCTGCATCCGTTTGCAGTCCCACCACAGAGGGTTTTTTTCCTCACATCCTTGCCAGCACTCGTTTCTTGTATTTTTGATGATAGCCATTCTAGCAGGTTTGAGGTGGTACCTCACTGTGTTTTGATTCGCATTTCCCTGATGGTGAGGGATGCTGAGCATCTTTCATGTGCATGTCGGCCGTCTGCATATCCTCTCTGGAGACACATCTGCTGAGATCCTCTGCCCGCATTTTAATTGGATGGTTTCTTCGCTATTGACTTATGCAAGTTATTTATAAGTGTTGAGTATTAACCCCTTATATATATGTGGGGTATACATATATATGGTGTGTGTGTGTGTGTATATGTATATATATGAGTGTGTGTGTGTATATCATATCATATATATGGGATATATACGTATGTATATTTGTATTATAGCAAGTAACTTCCCCTGCTCGGCAGGTTGCCTTTTCATTTTGTTGATGGTTTCCTTTGATGTGCAGAAGCTTTTTAGTTTGACACAGTCCCACTTATTTTTGTTGCTGTTGCTTTTGGTATGAGATTCAAAAAATCATGGCCAAGACCCACGTCAAGGAGCTTACTGCCTCTGCTTTCTTCCAGCAGTTCTATGGTCTCCTGTCTTCAGTTCGTCTTCCATCACTTTGCGTTAACTTGTGTGTGTGCTAGAAGGGGCTCGTCCGGCTTGGTTCTCTTGCCTGTGGCTGTCCAGTGTTCCCGACACCATTTATTGAAGAGACTGTCTGTTTCCAATGGTATATTCTTGGCGCCTCTCATAGATTAACTGACCATATACCTGTGGGTTTAGTTCTGGACTCTATTCTGTCTCACTGACCTATGTGTCTATGTTTATGCCCAAAATAGCATCTCCTGTTATTCGAGCAGGGGTATGTTGTAAGAGCTGAACCCTCAGGTAGTACTGAACCCTGTACATGCTATTTTTTCCCTGTAGATTCATACACTTTACAGCTTCTCTTCGGCACATCCAAGTTGCCTGTATCACTGCTCTTGCGCTCGGGGGAACGTTATTACAATAAGGGGCCCTTCAACACAAGCGCCGCCGCAGCACCGTGACGGTCCATCTGATAACCAAGAGAGCTGCTAAGTGCCTCGTGAGCACATACAGTGGGGATACGCCGGACACCGGGGTGATTCATGTTCCAGGCGGAACAGAGCTGAGCGGCGCACGATGTCATCACGCTACTCAGAATGGCGCACAGTTGAACATGTATGAATTATTTCTGGAATTTTCTATTGAATAGTTTTGGATTGTGATCGACCATGAGTAACTGAAAACATGGAAGGCAAAACCACAGGTGAGAGGGAACCACCAAACCATACTGTCTCTAATTGCTTTAGAATGCAAATCCCCTTTGGTTTGGTTTTTTAATTAGACAGTAACAGATCCAAGTACTTTTTTTCTTTTCCCTAGAACCTAAAACTAGCCTTTCAGGGCTGCTACCCGACACCTGTAGGGCCCCATTTCCTCCACTGCCTCGCAGGGAGGGTGGCCCAAAGGATTGCTAAGCCATCCCATACAGGCATCTCTATGATGTCATTTAGTATTCGGTGTTCAGTCTTCATATGCGCTCATTAGCCCATCTGCCCAGAACCTTACACGGTACAGTTGAAGCACTCGGAGATAGACTGTGCATGTAAGGACAGTAATCAAATAGGAGCTGATGTCATGTGTCTCTGCTCCCCTCTACATCAGGGATGTGACTTGGTGGTGTTTCTGGGGGCTGTCAGCCTGGGTGGGCCCAACCCTTGGCTCCTGTCATGGCAAAAGCCAAGGTCAGAGGCATGCGGTCTGTGCCTGCAGGGCCCAGGCCCCCAGTTCCCTGTCACTGGGAACTGGCAGCTGCAGCCTGGCCCTGCTTTAGGCCTGGCTCCAGCCCACTGGTCTCACAGGAGTCACCTATGTGGCTCTGCACACGACTCTGAGCCTCAGCTCGAAGTCCCAGCCTCAGGGCCCTCGGTCTGCTGGCCGTGCCCTGAGCTGACAAAACTCTTGGTTCACAAAGACATTGGTACTTCATGCAGAGGGAGGGTGCAGGGCTGCAGAGGCCGGAGGAGGGGCGAGGAATCTGGATAATGGTATCACCGAATGCAGCAGCGGCAACGGCCTTCCCGTTTCAGTGGGAATCAGTGTGCGCATTCTCACAAGTCTGCAGTGTGGAAGCACATCACTCTCGTGTTGTGACCATTTGCAAGAGACCCCAAAAGCCTGAGACCTGTCCTGCTTTGTTATTTGGAGGAAGCACAGGCTCCAGCATCACTGACCTGGCAGCCAGTTGGCTAAAGAATCTTACAGACCATCTTGCACACAATTGTCAATGAGTTGGAATTTTAGGAGGAAAACCCATACATCACAGTATTTTTGAACCTGGTAACGTCCAAGTAGCCTTCTATTTTATTTCCTCCTAGATGTGTGTTTATACTCTTACACGTGGTTAGTTTTGTATGTCGGCATGGTCGACTACAGTACCTGGTGGTTTAATCAAATACTAATCTAGCTGTTGCTTTGAATGCACTTCGAAGATGTGGTTAGCATCTACAATACGCTGACTGTACGTGAAGAAGATTATCATCAGTAATACAGATGGGCTCCGCTGGTCAGCGGAAGGCTCTTAAGAGTAAACACCGAGTTTCCTGGAGATGCAATTTGGGCTCAGAACTGTCACAGACACATCGGCCTGACCCACCAGTCCCACGCAGCAGCAAAGCACAACTGCTGCAAAGGCATGAGGGTAACAAATCCGTAATATGAAAACATCCAACGAGCAATGAACACGAGTCAGTTGGCTTTATGTTTCAATTACACACAGCACAGCTTTTAACCTGAAATCAGGAAACCAAAACTCTGACGAAGGCTTGATATTTATTAACGTTGCTGATTTTGGAGAACTGACATAGAGAGATATATAGATAGGGAGAGATAGAATATGCACATATATACGCATATGTATGTATACATTCCATATGTGTATATATCTACATCTATACCTATCTCTAGACCTACAGAAATATATATCCTATTAGTTTCATTTCTCTGGAAAGCCCTGATGCGATATATTTTTGACTGTTCGAATTAAAAAAACAAGAAACAACAGACATAGGCGGCATCGAAACGTAAATCACCTGGGCAACTGAAATCCAATCATAATGCACACAACTTGCCTCCTTGCATCATTCTGGGCTGCAACATTCGTAGCGCTCGCCTCCTCCTGTAAGTGAACAGTGACCTTAGTTCAGGTCTATTGGCTACTGGAAGGCACTTAACTCCTTGGAACCAGTGAGTTTGCTGAATGACGTTAGCCACCTGCCTGTCCTGCGTCATGCAGTAGATTAGCTTGCCACACAGGGGTTCATTTCCATGAGGAGGAATTCTGCGAGCCATAGACCTACGAACTTGGGGCTAAATTTCAGGGGTGCCCCGAAATTCAGGAGGCATGCATGCCAGCAGCTCTGCCTGACTTTAAGTGGCGTTCCTCTTCACGAAAAGAGATTCTTTATACCAATTCTAGCAAGCTGATCAAGAGGGGCAAGATGAAGTGCGAGGCCACGACATTTGAGCAGATGTGTTTTCCGTTACAGTGTCTCACAATCCAAGAGTGCGGGCAACAACTTAACTGCCTTAAATATGTTTATGTTCTTATAAGTTCCTGAGGGGAAAAAAATAAACTCACCAACATTAAACTGAAAATGGATGAAAAAAATGCAGGGGTGGTCAAAAGTAGGTTTCCAGTTGTGAGTATGCAAATTTTTTATTATTATTTAGCAACTATATTATTTTTCTATACAAACAACTGCACACTTGCTTTTGCCCACCCCTGTATACAGTGTGTAGATAAGGCATCACAAGTAATTAGATTGGAGTTAGCACACGATAACTGAGCAGAACTGGGCTTCGTTTGCTTAGTTGCTAATAGATCTGATTTAATAAGATTTCAAGAGGCTCTAGAAGCTTTTTCTCTCTCTGTGGTTTTACAATAATCACACAACCCTACTGTATCCACAACAGGGGTTCTTAACTGGGGCCACGTTTGCCCTCCCGGGGACAGTTGGTAAACACCTGGAGGTAGTTTTGGTCACCGCTGAGAGTGGGAGGGTGGGTGATACTGACATCTAGTGGGCAGAGGCTGGGGATGCTGCTGAGTATCTTAAACACGCAGGACAGCTCTGCTTCCCCCAGAGCGAAGAATTATTGTCCCCACATGTCACTCTGGCTGAGGCTGAGAAATCCAACCTCAACGCTGAGGTTGAAAAATGCTCTAGAACAAAATTAGGCATAAACTATGTGCTTTCCACCAGTGCGTGCTATAATTAAACTGAAGAGGGAGGCAGACCTCTTGATGGAAGCAAGGGAAATACTGGGCAGTTAGTCAAGAGAAAGCTGGTATCAGTTCGCCATACAAAATGGCCTGCCGTTCTCCCTAGGAGAGGACCTCTGCAGACAAAGCCCATCTCAGCCCGGTTACCATGTGCTCACTCCAAACCACACGGAGGGAGAAGAGCGATGCAATTTGTTCCACTTGATTATCCTTCATTTTGCTCAACGGCAAAGTCAGATTGGATGTTCACAATCATCAAGCACAAGTCCTATCAAATGGATTTAATAAGAATGCAATGTCATTCTAAATGCCTTCATTAATTTGATTTTTTCCCCTTTTAAAACAATAAATACTGATAACTACATCTCAGTCGCCTTCTCTCGTTGGGTTTCGGATCCTCAGTTTTAAAGATGGAGAAGGCTACGACGTGGTAAGTGTTTTCAGACTGCAGCTTTGAACCCTGGCGGGTCCACAGCAGACATTTTCTCTCAAAAGGAAACAGAATTGGCCAGCTGTGTCTGTGGTTGCTCATGAGCAAAACGAATTCCACTTTAGGAAGGTGTTAAATCTCTCTCTCTGAGGGGAGTTTGGAGGGCTCAGACGTCAAAGGCTGGCAGCGTGAAAATGCCCCCTCCTCCTCCCCCACTTCCAGCTCTATAGCGCCACCTTGGCACAGGGTTGGGGGCGGTCTGGGACTCAGGGATGAAGTCCCCGAGCCAACCGTACGATGCCGTTCAATGGAGAATGAACACCGAGGGGCCGGGAGGGGGTTGGTTTCATGATTAGATCACACACAGCTTTTGACCAGGAACAAGGGACTCAGCCTCAGACAAAGGCTGTATATTTATTCATCCTGCTGACCTTGGAGAAGTAACTTTCCTCCCGTTTAAGTTTCCTAATGAGTTAATGCTTGCGAAAACCCAAATACTTTCCAACTTTAAAAGACTCATTATTTCTCAAGAACCTTAATGAGTGTGAGAACCTGATCAGATAAAAAGAAAAAAAAAATTTAATGGCAGTTTGGTCCCTGAGAAAATTTGGATCGTGAACATCTACTCAGATGTTCATGAACAATTTTTTTTCAAAAGTAAGCTTTATTTTTATGACATTTTCAAATATTATTCCACATAAAAATCTAAAATTTGGAACAGTAACAAGAAGATATTCTAAAACTTTCATGGTTATTGTGGTTATGGGAGAATTCTACACATAAGCATTATCTTTCTTCCTTTCCTTTTCTCTATCTTTATTTCTAAACTTGTACATCAGTTTCATTAGTGCAGACATATGAGTGAGCAGAGTAACATAAAAAGTATTTGTAAAGTCTTTCCTCTTTTTTGGGCTTTGATTGATAAAGGGATTCAAAATATTAGATATTTTACCAAAGTCTATGTAATGGTAAAAATTGTACTACATAGAATCTTCAATATATATTTAAGACCATATATTATATATAAAATCATATATACACACATAGATATACACGTTTTGCCTAGAGTTAAGATTTTTCCAGCATTTTTTGTTGCCATTCTTTGTATGCAGTATGTCAGCTAAATACAGAACCTGGACTAGTAAACTAATTCATTCATTTTTTTTTCTTGCTCAAGTTTTCTCATGAAGGGTGACTTAGTAGGCTAAGGGCAAGCTTTTTCTAAAAATAGGTGAAAGGGGCATTTTTAAAAAATATTTTATTTATTTTAGAGAGCTTGGGAAGGGAAGCAAAAAAAAGGGGGAGAGAAACATCAATGTGTGGTTGCCTCTAGCACACCCCATACTGGGGTTATAGCCTGCAGCCCAGGCATGTGCCCTGACTGGGAATCGAACAGGTGATGCTTTGGTTTGCAGGCTGGCACTCAATCCACTGAGCTACACCAGCAAAGGCCAAAAGGGGCATTTTTAAAAGAAACATGTTATTAAAAATTTCACAGATACCTGTGGAATTCACATGGCTTGATGCATGAGAGAGCTCAGGAAAGTTCATCATAACTTTACAAATAAATATGCTCAGACCGTTTGTGTTTATAGATATTGTTCCCAAAGTGGGTCTCTGTGATGGATTTATTGCCCACAATAATATTTCATGTAATATTCCACCAACATAGCATCAAATACATACATGTGGGAACAGAACACTGAACTGAAGAGTGACCCCTGCCTGCAGTTTGGGGGATGGTGCAGCCCCCTCCTCTCTGTCTATCAGGGGCCCAATCAAAACCAGATCAAATCAGATGCGTTTGGGGACCAGTAGAGTCTGTATGGGCTGTACACAGCCTGTTATCAAAGACCTAGTGCCAGAGGCTCCCAAATTGTAAGAGGATGCAGCCAGGGGGCCCCCAAAAGAAGGATTTATAATGGGGTCCAGGAAATATTAAAAATATGGAATGTCCTCACCCCACAAGTCTGAGCTGAGGAGTGGGCTACGTGGAACAGGGCCTTTGAGTCAGTTTGCATAGCAACAGCTTTGCAGCTAACCTGACATGGTCATTTAACATTTCTATAACCTTTAACTGGTGTCATAGACATGTTAAACAGCTGCGGCCAGGCTGTGAGCCAGGGAGAAGGGAGTGACTTCCACCCAATAGTAACTGGGAGGCAACACCCCCTGGTTAGAGAGCCTGTATAAGAGCTTGGAGATGATTGGCTCCACGCCATGGGGCCACGCCTGCCCAGACTCACTATGGCAGTCCAGTACAGCTGGAAGGATATGGGAGTGCTGGCAAGTGTAGCCCATTATGGGAGCAGTCGGAAATGGGGCTGCAGAGGAAGACTGGTGCAGGTATTTAAACCCAGACACGGCAGCCACTGAGGAGAGCCACAGGCTTTGGGCAGAGTCAGGACCCCGGCAGCCATGGGAAGATCACCACGTGGCTTTAGCAGGGAACCATGTGGTTTTGGCAGAGTGGTGACGACCCCTACCCCCCGTAGCTTTGATGGGGGGACCCACGAGGCAACGGTAAGAGTGAGGACCCCATGGCTTTGGGGTGCTCCCTTTGGCCACATGGCTTAGGAAGCAGGAGAGACTTTGCCTGAAAGAAAAAGGAGAAAGGACTTTTACCAATGGGCCATGAGAAGGTGCCACGTGACTTTGGATTCATTGGAGATCCCAGAGACACAGCTGATGGTGCCGGGAACAGAGGGAGGCCTTACCAGCTGAGCACCGATTACTGGGAAGAAGCGGGGGCTGCCTGAGCCATGACTTCTATTACTTTTCCTTAGACACGGTACCCCAGACAGGGCAAAGGGGGGAAGGAAGTACTGTGTGTGTTTGTGGGTGTTTTAAGGGATTTTGATGAAGGCATTAAGTCATTACTCTTAAGTCCGTATAACTTGAATAAATAATTCCTTTCCTTTTCACCAATCTCTGACATGGAGAGCTATAATTTTCTGGTGATGGGAAAGGCAAACCTAGTACGGGGGGACCCCCTTCCCTGGCGGCCAATCAGGGAAAACCATGGGAGACCACATGTGCAGTAGCTTTAGAGTAATACAACTACTTGCACATTCGCAGTAAAAGCCCATCAAAACTAGCCAGGAAGGATCCGCCCTGTAAGAACAGAGTCCCTCCAGCCCGTGAGGTCAGTCTCTGCTTGGAGCCAGCCTGCTCCCATGTTCTCTGCTATAAACTCTGGGTGTTCGGTTCAGTTCTCTGTCCCGATCACCAAGAACCTGGTTACCTGTGCCCACCTGTGACAAAATGACATGACACAAACACTATTTCGGTAACAAGAACAATTACACATTCCCTTCCCTGAGTGGATCAGTCATTTGCTAAAATCTTGTAACAGTAACTTTTCAGAGCGGGTTTGGTTTTCAACACCAAGCCTTCTGTGCGCCAATGAAACGTCCAGCCTCTGCATTCTGGATTTGAACAACTATTTGTATCACCATTTCCTCTTCTCTGCTGCTTGGTTTGTTTTACTGGCTTGCTCTACACGTCCAGTTATTCCACCCCGAGGGAACTCCAAGCTCAATGCCCCTTCTTTCCCCAGCCCATTTTGTTCCCCTGGCCTTCTCCTTCCCTTAGGGGCCTGGCGCGTTCTGGGGGCGGCATGGCACCTCAGCCAGTAAAAAAGAACCAGGAACGAGAACTTGACAGGCAGATTCAGTTCCTGGCTGTGTGACCTCACAAAGTTCTTTTAACGCTTCGAGTCACCATGGTCCAGTCCCTGCCAAGAGGGGTCCTCTTGCAAACACCTGGGAGCTTCCGCAAGTCAGCAAACAGGACTGAGAGTGCTGGGGGTCAAAGCCACAGGAGCAGCCCTCAGCCACAAGCACACAGCTGCCTCGTTCCGCAGACAAGATCATTCTGGAAGATGCTCTCCCAGGTCCCTCAGGGTTCCCCGGTGGGGCAGAGCTCCAGTTACAGTCAGCAGTAACTCACAGGATGCCACCCCTTTTACTTGCTTCTTCCCTTCCCATCCCCCTTCCCCAGGTCCTTCGCGTGTGTTCTGACACTGCCTCTGAAATTAACTGCTCGTGCTTAGCTTCTTGTCTCAGGGTCTGTCTGCTTCTGGGGGATCCCAGCCTCAGAGAGGCCCCATCTGCAGCTCAGATGGGGAACGGGCCCCGCAGGCCGAGCTGTGACTTTCCGAGGTTGACGCGACGCTCGCCTTGACCCCTCTGAGCCCTGGGCAGGGACCACTCTTTTTCAGGAGCATCCTGAGACAGGGGAAAGGGTGGGGACGTTGTTCACACCTGGCTGGTAACTGACCACCAGGGCCGCTGCCCAGTCCCACCCACTCTGCCTTGGCTTGTTTGGGCTCCTGAGAGGAGGTGGGAGGGCTCTTTAGGGGGCAATGGTCCTGTGCTCAGAATATGCAGCAGCTGGTCCACTGTCCTCCGTTTTCCAGCTGCTGGGAAGACCAGACAAGGTGTCTGCCGAGAGAGGGCTCGGGTTAGCACCGGTCTGGGGGGTGGGTAGGATTGGTGTTTAGAAGACAATGAGAGCACTCTGAGCACCTGCTGGGGGGCCAGGCACTCTGCGGACCAGATTTTGAGGCAGTTTGAAGACAATCGCACGGGGTGGCTCTGTATCTTGCATCGGCCTATAGAACCGGGTAGAAGTCACGACGCCAGCTGATGGGTACAAGGGCCTTAGGCGCCTCTGCATGCTCTGTCTGTCTGTCTGTCTGTTTCTCTCTCTCCACTCCTTTCCCTTCCTCTTCCTCTCTCCCTCTTCCTTTCCCTGCCTCTCTCCCCCTCCATCTCTCTCTCCCTCTCTCTTCTGTCTCTCCATCACTGACCTCTGCTAAGATGCCATGCGGGTGAGCCCTGGTGAGCCTGCTGGGTGACAAGAAACGACTGGCCCAGTTCCTCCCATCCACCTTCCTGACCAGCAGCTGATCGCACACTCACGACTTCGTCCAGCTGGGCCCAGCCCCAATTACCAACCTCCGAAATCACGAGCTAAATAAGCAGCTCTTGTTTGAAGCCGCGGAGGGGGAGTGACTTGAGGTGGGAGTGGTAACTGACACATTCTGGAATGAATCCAGGGCACCCATCTCGCAATGCCTGATTTGGCTGTTGTCGCTCCTGGTGCACAGGAGACACAGAGCCACTCCTGCCCGTAAAGGAGGAACCTCCCTTCCTCCCCGACACCTGCACTCGGCAGAGCTACGGGAACAAGAGGGAGCCTCTAGTCCAGTCCTCCGACATTGCCACAGTGGGAAGTGACGCTTGCTGCCAGCCATTGTCCATCTTGTCCCAAAACATCACAGCCCCATCTTAAAACTCAGAGTTCTTCCATGGCAAAGACCGCACCTAGCATTCCTGCAAAGTCCGCCTGGTGGCTTGATAAATTATCGATTTAACTTCACAAAGATCTCCGTGATATAAGCATGGCCACAGCCAGCAGGTGCTGGGCCACAGCAAACCGTGAAATCTCAGGATTCCATTATATGTTGGGATTCTCCCCTTCCCCGCATGTGGCTCAAAGCTGATGTCACAGACACAAGACAAGACTCACCCCATTATCTACTAAAGCGGCTCCTCTAAGAACGTGATGGAATCGTTCTGTTACATTAATTCCTGGCCTCCGTTATTTTCTTACACATACTTAAACTGTTTAAAAATAAATGTTTTAACAAACAGAATATGCCTAAACATTTGTCCTGGATTTTCTAGGACAGCCCTGAGTTCAAATATCCCTTCCCTGTACATACTGCACGATGATGTCCCTTGAACTGCAAGAGAGAGTTGTTTTTATTGTAACCGCCATGTTCTGACATCGCTGGCACCATTGTCTGCATTACCGACAAACTGTGTGCTGGTGTCTTATCTTTCCGATGAAATGGTCAGTTCCCCAAGGTCACAGGGGCTTTGAGGACCCTAAGATTGTTTAAGAATGTGGTAAACACAATGGTGCCTCCTTCTTTTGGCTTCATAATGATCAAACTTCCCCTCATCTCTGCTTGTGTATGACTGGGTCCATGTGTGAATGAGTGTAAAAATTGTCTTTGCATTGCCCTATATACCTACAGACACACAATATTTTAAATATTCCAAACATGTTTATAAATCGGTTCTGTTTCCCTGGTTTCCTAATTAAAGATCTGAAGCACAAAACTTAACCAATGTAAAGCATTTTTATAGGAAATGAATCCATCTCCCTATCCATTTTCCCATCTTTTCATTCACCTATCCCTCCACCCAACCACCCATCACTTTGTCAGTCCATCCATCCTCCCTCCCATCCATCTATCCATCCATCTCTCCATCCCTCTGTCCATCTGTCCACCCACCAACTCACCCACCCATCCACCCACCTACCCATCCAAACATCCATCCATCTAACCAGCTATGTCTCCCTCCTCCACCTGGGTTTGTTATTTCTTTAGGTTACTTCAGCTTGCCATCCCACACAATATTCTAGCTGCTTAGAAGGCAACTTCTTGGAGCGAGTTCCCTAACAGGAGTCCTTCTGATTGTTTTTGATAAATCCTCTGTTAGAGATACCTAGTGCATTACAAGTGTGATCTAAATTTAATGTAGTTCGAAATTTTAAAATTTACTCAAGTGACTTCATGTCTGCGCTATTCTGACAGAAGACCAGAAGTTGACACCATAGAGAATCAATACCAGGGCTCCGTATTACAATAAAAATTTAAGCAGGCAACTGCATGGTTTTTGTTTTTTTTTTATCAATTGAAATTAGGATATTCCCAAGTCATAGTATGTAAATTTTTTTAATAAAAATTGACTTTTATAACGAGACTAGGAAATTTGACCCCAGGTGGCAAAATCAGTCCTGATTCCCTTTGACATTTTCTAACCTTCGAATTTTTCTAGGAGCAAAGTAGTTGTATAAAGATTATATTCTTGGATATTAATTATTTGGAGTACTTTCCACAGGGAAAAAAGTAAATGTCATTTGTGACAGTTCAGAAGGGAGTCAAGGTTTTACTTTCTCTCGTTTATAAGAAAAATTAAAAACCAGAAAGAGCAACTAGAAAATGCATCATCTCCATGGAATGTAGCTGAAGGGGACCTTCCACATCAAGAGAAGAACCAGGTGATTAAACGCACGGGTCCAGCTTCCAGACATGACTGGCGGGGCCCCCGCCCGTGTTACCGGCTCTGTCATTTCACTCTGCAGGCTGATGGCATCTGTCACCGTGGTCATTTGTGTGCAGATTTTTATGAAATGCTGCCCTGTCCCACATCCTTTCCATCGAAAGGGCATCTATCCCTCTCATTAGCTGGGATCATTATTTAAGGGTGACAGGTATTTTTAAATTTATTCTGCATTGTTTATTTTCTCCATTATGCATTAGCTTTTGATTTGAATTAAGGTATAGAACTGTATCCAATAGTAGGTGGCCATAACGATCTCTCCCAGCATTACCTGTGGACTCATCATAGCATTTTAATTGAGTCTCTGAATTTAGGGTGAGCCATTTAATGGAGGATAAGGCAAAGAGGGAGCTGTCGTGCGGCGGAAGACTATGGGCTTCTGTGACAGGCCTGTCTGGGTGGGGTTTCGTCACCCAGCAGGTGGTCAGGGTTAAGTGCAACCTTTGACACCAAGTCACTGGGTTTTAATCTGATCTGCCACTTATCCCTCAATAATCTGTGTATTTCCTAACATTCTCTGCGCCTACTTGTCCTTTTGCGTAAAATGGATAGAAGGATACTTCCTGTCCCAGAGGTTTTGGGGAGAATTAAATGAGATAATACGTATTAGAAAACTTCAAACACTGCTACATGCAGAGTAATAACTTAAAACAATGTTTACGCATCTTTTGACAGCATGTAGGAACTCAGGCAAATAATTTCCCAGACTTACGTCCTCTTCCATAAAGTCAGGCAGAAATTGGAACGGAAAACTAACTGTGGAGATGTGTGTGGAGGTCCTGGCGATGTCGGCCACACTGTGTCTCAGTGGGCGCAAGTCTCCTCAGGGCCTTCGTTCTGCATTTACTAATCAGGACATGAGATTTATGATGTTTCACGGGGTCAAAGATTAAATTATTAGCATCATACTGTGAAAATTCAATCAACTTCAGATAGAGTATATATATTTAAAAGCATATTCATCTTAATTCTTGTCAGACATTAATTGAGCATCTACTATGTACCAGGCACTGTCCTGGGAGCAGAAGGTACAGGGATGTGTAGCAAGAGCCAGTCTCTGTCTTTGAGAAGCTCAGAGTCCAGTGGGAATGACAGGCAGACAGATACATAAGACACCAAGGGCTGGCGGCTGCAACGTGGAGGAGATGTTAACAGGCAGACCCAGCCTCAGTGACGCAGAATTCTGCGTTGGCAGGCCTGGGCACGGTTGTAAAGAGATTTATAGGAAAGCAATATTGCAACACAGTGGAGGCAGCCTAGAGTGGGGGACCTATAACGGGAGTTGGACACTCGTCATTCACTTCAGACACCTTCTGATGACACAATTCAGGGTAAAAAATTTAAACCTCAGATTCCACATTATTGTTATGATTAGAGAGAAATTTTAAAAAGGGGGGAGGGAGGGGGAGAGAGGGAAAGAAACATCCACATGTTGTTCCACTCATGTATGCATTCATTGCTTGATTCTTAACTACTGACTTGGCATATCAGGATCATGCTCTAACCAACCGAGCTACGTGGCCAGGGCCAGATTCCACATTATTGATATCCAAAATGTATAATGTCCCTTCAGGGTGGTTTTTGAGGATCAAAGGAATTTTTAAAGAGTTTATAAATTGGGAAATATAATAAGATGCGCCTTTGCACAAGAAGCAGTAGGACCTAACGTCCTTTATGCACGCCCCACCTCCCAGGGGCCATCACAGTCCGCACGCTGACACATATCCTGCCAGTTTCTAAGGCCTTTGGGAACGGTCCCGCACGCTCGGGGCAGAGCAGCCCGAGAAACAGCCTACGGAGCAGCGTGGCTCCCAGCTGGGGGAGGCGGATCACAAACGAGGAAGATCGTGACCTGCGTAAGCTGGTAAGGTCATGGGAGGTCAGAGGTGAGGAGGCATGTTCCTATTTATAGCAGGGCAGTTAAGGAAGAACTTTCTAGAACTTGGTGTTTGCCTCTAATGAAAGAGAAAGCCATCAGAGGGTTGCGAGCAGAGAGTCCGATCTGACTTGTATGTGTAAAAAACGCCACCCATCCGCCCACCCATCCACGGGTGCACCCTACTGAGCAAGGGGGTGGGGGGAAGAAGGGGCAGCGTGGGGGGGAGGGAGAGAGGACACATTCTCACACGTGAATTTGGGGGGACACGATGCGATCCTTGGCAGGTAGAATTTTCGTTCCTTAATTTCTTCCTGGAACGTTAGATCTGCTACAGGTGAAAGGACAATTTTTTTTTTTCTCGAAGTTATTCAGAATTGCTGTCTATTTCTGGAAATATTTGCAAGGATAAAAGGTATGATAGTCCCAACCTAAGTCAGTCTGTCCTCAGTCTGTCTGTCTCTTCCTCCCTGCCTCCAGCCTCCCTTCCCTTTCTTTTAACACAGAGGGGCCAAATCATGTCGAGCAGACTGGGTATCTCAAATCCCTGATACCTCAGACCCTCATCTGAAAACAGGCTTGTCATTGATGCGATTAGATAGTACGAGGCCATACTGGAGTAGGGTGGTCCTACTGCCTGTAAAGATGCAGGCAGAGATGAGGCGATGCTTCCACAAGCCAAGGGTCACGAGAGATGGCCAGCAACTGCCGGAAGCTGGGGAAAGGATGGAGCAGATTCTCCCTCCCAGCCCCAGGGGGAGCCAACGTGCCCACACCTTGATCTCGGACTTCCAGCCCTCAGAGAGTGACATGATACATCTCTGCTAAGCCACCCAGTTTGTGGTACGTTGTTACAGCAACCCCAGCAAACTGGCACCCTCCCAAGCCCCCTCTGCATTTTACAAAGCACTCTTCTTTCTTCCATATGCTTTACAGCTCTCTGCAGCGGGCCCGGGGCGTTCATCTTTGGACCCCAACGTACTCAATATATGCTAAGTAGTAGGTGAGTGGCTGAGCTCGAGGAAAGGGGACAGATGAAGGGACAGATGTAGAAACTGGCTAACACTGAGGCTGGATAAAGAAAAATCGGCTCTATGGGTAAGTAAATAATGCTGGATAACCCCTCACCCTTGGTCACTGATGCCCACAAGGTTATACGCCCCATCATTTCCAGTCGAGAGAGATGAGGGGATCCTTATTTAATGCAAAGCGCAACACAAGGAATGGGGGAACATGGGGTACCCAGTGCAGCAGGATCAGCCCCTACCCCAAGTCCGGTGCCATCGGATGGGACTGAGAGCTGTTGGCTACACCAAGGTAGGCAGCTCCCTCAAACACGCCTTAGGAGGAGAACCCCAAACTACACAGTGCCCATGTCTAAAATGCCCCTTGGAAACAACTCCATCTTTAAAAAGAACTCCGATTTCTCTGTTTGGGTGCTAAATAGAATTTGGCCCCAATGAAAAAAGCAGCAGTCTCTAAGCACAAGATGAAATTTTGCTTTGACTCTGGGCTTGCTTTCCGTGTGTGCCATGGATGGATTCAAGGGCAATGGTTAATTTTCCTGTCTTGTTGTTTTCTCCAAGTGTGCCCTCTGGACCACCTGCTGTGAAAGCATCAGGGATGTTGTTTTCAGATCAGATCCGAAGGCCCCTCAGACCGACTTGCTCCATGAGACGCAGCAGGGCGCATGCGGTGGGGGGTGGGGGGTGCTGGGCTGGTGAATTAGCCATCCAGCTGGTTTCCAATGGTCAGGACGTATTTCTCCAGGTCCCCTCTTTCTTACACAGGCACAGTCGTAGGGGAGAGAGGGGGCATTAGGGTAATTAAGCCACATACTGAAGAGACAGGCTTGCACTTCAGAGAATGAAAAAGAAATGCAGAAGCGCTTTGCATAGGTTGGGATCTGGGATTGGAGAGACTGTCATGATCATAGCCCAGGGGTTGTTTGGGGAGCCCACCACCCCACCCCCGCCGCCACACACACACACACACACACACACCAGGAGTCTAGGGTTTTCAGAGCAGGGGGCAGGGCTGGCCTGCAGCTGCCCACTTGGAGCCAAGCAGAGCTTCTGAGATGGCTCACCTGCTAGAAATGCCGAATTTTAAATGAGATCTTATTTGATAGGAGGATTTTGTGGCTTAAAAACAAGTGTGAAAGCCTATGATCATTTGCAAAGCAAACAAACAGCCACAGTGAGAGGGACTGGGCGGTGGCCAAATCACCTGTAATTGGCGTCAGAGCAGGAACTCTGTGCGAGCCTGCTTTTCACCAGGCGGGGAGATCGGGGAGGGAGGCCAACCGAACGGAAAAATCACTTCCCGAGTTTTCGACAAAGGAAAACACGGCCTAGGTTTCTGCAATGAGTTTTAAAGAACATTCTCTATATGTGGACATCACCCAGAGAATTCCTGGTATGTCCCTTTTACCTAACGGTTTTATTAATAAAAATCATTTCCCACAAATAATTATTTACAAATATCTTTTTGTTTCTAAATTGTCGTGGGTGCTATGGAGGAAATATAATTTTAAAAAGAAAGATAACTAGCCTCATGGGCCTAGTACCTATTATTGTGGTCTAAACAACCTTTGGTAAACATTTTTACGTTGAGTTGCATTATGCATGTAGGGGTGCTTTATTTTCAAGCGTGATCATCCTCGACGTCCTGATTAGAATTCAGGAAATGGGAGGGAGGTGGGGAGGGCTGGGGTGGTGGGTTGGGGTGAGAATAAAAGACAGAAAACTGTACAAGATCAACGATTAAAATAAAATAAAAAAATATGAAAAAAAGAAAAATAACGATAGATTTTTTTTGTAGATCTGTGAGAAAATTTATATTTTTTTAAAGCTGAGTGCCTTAGATAACAGTATTTTACCCTTGTGTGTACTGTACTTTGAAAAAGTACTTGCTATCATAAAAAGTACTGTAAATATAATATCTATGGAAGGAATACTAGGTATGGTAGAATACTGTATGCCTCAAAATAAAAATTAAAACCACCAACCCACTCACTTCTATGTGAAGTTAGTGTTAGAAGATAATGCATGTGGCCACCATGAATTTTGAGATTCTTGTGAGAAAATATCATAAAAAAAAAAAAAAAAAAGAATTCAGGTGTTCTTTACAAATGTTGACTGATTAGCAGCTGTCAGACTTCGGGTTTTCCTTCTGCCTGTGGTGCCAGTTCACCGCCCCCGACACACAACCAAAAAGCAGAGAAACCAAGACACTCTGTAGCCATCATTTCATTCACTAAACATCAATTAAGGTCCATTTAGATTCTTAAGAAGGCAAAGGACAAATCAAACAATTTCTCAAGAAGCCTCCACCGATTTTCCAGGTACAACCCATCTCTTGCCCCTAGCCCCAGAAGGCTGGGAGATTCTGCCCTCCCAGGCCGTGACCTTCTCTCCGTCAATCTCAGTAACCCCACGCTCCCCCTTCCATCACCCCACATGGTACCGGGAGCGTCTGGGGACCAAGACTGTGCCTCACTTTCTTTGTGTGCGTGTGTGTTCCACTAAACGAGGCTTTAATTCTTCCAAAGTGTACGAAGAAGCTTAGTAAAGGGGCCAACAAATAAAACTCTCTGGGATACAAAGTCTTAAAAATTGTAAATCGGGAAGCAAACATTTACAAAAAGAGACCACTGTCTGCCTGCCACCCACGGTCTCTCCTCTGCTTCGTGTCAAATGTCCTCATGAGGTCACCTGTCCTTTCTGAACACCTGTTTCCACTTGGATCAACTCCAGCCTGGTTTTAGCGGCATTACTCCATCCACAAGTAATCCTGAGCCAACCACCTAACCATGGATGGCACGCACTGTATTAAAAGAAATCGTAAATATATTAAAAGATGCAGTTTTGAAAAGGGAACTATGGGAGAGCTGAGGGGAAATGCAGTTACATATCACTACAACCTAATACAGGGGAGGTTTTCTCTGTGTAAGAACATTAACGGATGCCATTAGTTGGACAGGCCATCATTACTTTCATTTTGCTTCTCTGTGTTGTCTCCGTATCACAGAAAAAAATGTATGAATTTTCAATAAGCGAAAGGGGACTCACATCTTTGCACTCTCACCAGCCCGGAAGTTTCTATTCCCGGTTCCAAGGTTGACCCTGTCCCGTGTTTTAGCCGCAGACTGCATTTAAACTTTTCTTTGAAGTCGGACCGTGTGGTGGTGGATTTATAAACAAAATAAGGTCCATGCGCATCAGCGTCAGATAACAAAAAGTTGCAAATACGCAAGAATAAATGGCAAAGCCTAAATTCAAGTATGTTCGGGGAAGAATCCCAGCAAGAGCTGTCTTCACAAACTGTTGTTCCCAGCTTTCCTTCCGGCTTAGTTTACTTCATAAAGTAAAAGTTACCGTCTCGCTAATTAAATGAATAGAGAAGTCTTTCCAGAGCGGAGACTTGAACAGGTTTGCGGGACAGCATTTCAGCGTGTGGGTGCTCACCATTACGCAGCAGGGGTTTACGTCATTCGCGGGAACGGATTTTCCTTTCTGACGAATCTCAAGTCTGAGGCAGTCTGCGTATATGAATTTTGAAACCTACTGCAAGGTGAAAGAATACAGGCAGCCAGAAATTTAAAAAATCAAGGTGTAGTTAAGGAAAGGACACTTTGGACAAGCAGGTGGAGTCCTGTGGGTTTTCAAGTATTAGATTACACACACACATATGTGTGCACATTGATATATGAATTATAAGCCCTAAGACCAACTTTTGGCAAATGGTGGTGTTATTATATCTATTGAAATGAATCTTAATATGTTAAACAATAAGATTATTCTTAAGGAAGAGTCATTTTCCAGTATACTGATGTCCACAAAGATTTTGAAGAAATGCACTTAATTCTGCAACATATACAGCCTTAAAAGTAATGCAAAGTAGGCATTTGGGGTGCATTTAAATTTATCTTTGCTTTCTTTGGACCTGGTCAGTGTCACAATGGACAGCGACAGTATCTGGTGGTGACCTTCAGCAGGTGTCTCAGAATAGGAGGAATCCTAGTGGAATAACTCGGGAGTCATGATACTCAACAAGAATGCCACCTGCATCGGTCGGTAGCTGGGAACAAAGAAAGAGCCAAGGAGAACACAGAAGAAGATGGAGAAAGAGGCACAGCAGCTCAGAGATTCCCAGGGGCCGCTCCGCTGAAAGCACATGGCATTTACTGCTCCTCCTGACGCTCACTGAGGCCGTCTCTCTGCTGTTCTCTCAGGTACTAACTCACCTTGGAAGAGGTGCTTGATTATTCCAAATCTAGAGTGGGTTTCAAAGGTAAGTATTTGAACTCTAAAGAGGAAAGTTAGAATGTTCTTTATAGGCATGGTGGGAAATGACCTACTCAGCGTGAATTTGAAGTTGTAATAAAAGAAAAATTTCAGGGTTAAGTAAGTCACAGGAACACATTTGTTGGTCCGGGGTCTCCTCGCACACAATGCAGAAGTCAGATGGATGGATTTCAAACTGTGGTCCCAGGATCCTCAGGGCTATGGGGTGGGGGCCTCTGGAGGCTGGGGCGGGGCGGGGGTACACTGTGGCAGGGAAATCGCATTTCCATTCGGCCAGAGTAGTCTTGGTGCTATACATTTTATATATTCCGTGTGCATCTAAGAAGATGAGAAGGCCTCGTGTGATTTCAGGTTTGTAGGTCATTTTAATCCCTTTGGATGAAGTCATTCATTTAAAAACACGACTGCTGTAACAGTCTGTACAAGACTGTATGAGACTTACACGGAGAGGGCTGGTGAGAAGGTAGCTTTGTGGTGGTGGCAGGGGCTGGCCTGGGGGGCCTGGAGGACACTTTATGAAGGCTGACACTCTGAAGGGGGTTACTGAAGGGCATTTCTTCTTTGGGCCTCAGTCGGCCCCACCCAAATTCCCCTGGAAGGCCAAGCAGAGTGACCAAAATGGTGCCCTGAGCAGCCCACCCCCACCAGGGGCATAGGTGCCCTCCTGTGTCTCCCTAGCCCCGCCCATTCCCAGGAGGCAAGGAGGTGGCCTCACTCTGCTGGGGAGAAGGCCCAGCACCTGCAGGAACACAGCAGCTGCCTCTCCGTCACCCCTCCCCCGCACTACACCGTACCCCGCAGCCTCCTTTTTCCTCTCAAGCACCTGCTGTGACAAAGGTCTTAGCCCCAACTGACCTGACCACGGACCGAGAGAAACATGAAAGGTGGTTCAAATTCACATCAGCCCCGGAGCCACCCTGTACCAAACTCGTCCCCTGGAGGGACCTCAAAGCGAATTCCTCAAAAGCCAAGCACAGCCATCTCTTTCTCCAAGGCCTGCATTCAGCTGTCAGGCCACATGAAAACCATTCTCCTCAAGGTTAAAATTTTAATGCACTGTTTACACATCGAAGTGAAAGAGCTTTGCATAACTAGCCGAGCACAGGATACTGAGAGACGGGACACAAAGTACGTTCTAAATGGGGAAAAAAAGGCCGCGGGAGGAGGAAGGGCCTCCCGACCTGTCGACACAGCCACTCGGGGACCAGTGGATCAGGAGGGAGCTCGGGTGCCTCTCCTGCTCCTACAGGGACCCCATCCCCAACGCTGTCTGCCCCCCAAGCAGTGGGCCCAGAAAAGAGAAGAAACCGAGCATCAGGCCAATTCCCAGGGGGTCCAAAGCGTCACCCATCCTTCGGTTGTGCATCAAATTGTCTCAGCGAGCCCACGGGGGCCCCTCGGCCACATTTTCAGGAACAACGGGCTGTCCTTGTCCTTGCTGGGAGCGGCTGGGGGGGGAGCAGGGGTGTGCACACAGTACCCGGGCACCCTCCGGCGTCGGGGAGGGATCCTCGCTGTGTCATCAGCAAGGGGCGCCTGGCAGAAGCAGCCTGGCATATGGTGTCTCCAATTTTTCAGTGACAAGTGGCGGCGTGTTAGCTCCGAGCCGCACAGGAGCGGAGAAAGAGCCGGTTCCTAATCACTCCCCGCTGCCTGCACCCTCAGGCAGAATCGCATTGCTTTATGCAGATGAGCTCATAACAGTTTCTTCAATTTGGCTTTTATATATATATATAAAAAAAAAAAAAACGCCAGCTCCTCACACTGTGTCAACAGCCACCCGAGGGCCTACCACTTTACAACGCGAGTGTATTACTATTTAAAGACAAGCTTTTAGCTGAACATCAGAGCTGCCTTCGGAGTTTAATTACCGCCCTCCCCATGGGGCCCAATGAGCCAGCGACTCCTCCCAAGGGGGTTCTGCTTGGTGATGATCTTTAACTAAGTAAGTAAATGCCAAACCAGCTCAGCTTAAAGTGCGCGCGTCGAATTTCCCACACGGCTGCGAGACTGTAGGTGACTGGTAATGGGCCGTGAGCAATTTAGGCCCCTGGGTGATTAATTTCCAATTGAAAGAGAGCAGTAGAACATATATAATAAACTAGGAGAATGGAGTGTACATTATATGTGATATGTACTATCATACTACACACGATATAGGAAAATACATGTTACATTTTTATTTCCTCTTCGGAATTACCAGCGAAAGAGCTTAATGGCAGAAGCAAGCTCCTGAAACCCTTTCCAACTTTATTAAAGCCGTCATTCAATTCCAACATCAAAAGAGAGCCTTCTTCTCTTGAAATCCTGTCTCAGTTTACTGAGGTGGAGGAAGCTGGGTTGAAAGGCTGAGGTCAGGGTTTCTCCACATCCGACACTGTAGTGATCATTCCACTAGCCCTTTCTTCCGAAGCAGACACGACTTTGGGGCACAGAATGGTCTTGTAGAAGGCAAATTAACAGGTCAAGGGTAGTACACATTGAAATTTTATCTGAAATGGTCCAGAGAGTTAAAATCTAGTGCATTTCCCAAAAGCCATCCAAGTGTTGATATAAGGTGAAATATAAAGAATGCCTTTTATCTTGTTTTGAGAAAATAAAAAAAAAAATTAGAGATGAATTAAGGGGTAAATTTAATCGTTAATTAAACCAAGCTTGGCAGAATATTCCTAAGGTATTACCTGAGCAGCAAAGAGGCCAAGATATTTTTTCATTCCAGAATGTTCTAGAAGGTTCTTTGGTCATCCTCTTTGAGATTAAAAAAAAACTACATACACTCAAGGCTGTGAGAATGGAGAGAATGGCTAAGAAAGATAAGCAGTGGTCGTTACTGTGACAGTCTCTCAGCATTCGTGTGACCAAACAAAATGAAGTAAAGCTCCTGGAAGTGTTCGTCTGTGGTGCTGAGTCATGTGAATTATGTGTTTATGTGATACGGACGAGGAGTGCGAGAGCTCACCCTGGGGCCTGGAAGACCCAGGATCTCATCCTGCTTCTTCTACAGATAAGGCGTTAAATTTTGGGACAAGTCATACCCTAGCCTCCCATTCCTCCTTATTTAACGAAAGGGCTATATGTGTTACATTGCGGTTTTTGAAACAGTAGCTAAGCACATGGAGAGAAGGGGTGAGGTAGCAGGCATGGGACAAACCACTTGGAGGTACGCCTTGTAAGAAGCTGCCGAAAAACACTGCTCTGTGACCTGATGAAGTGTGGCCGCTAAGCCAGGCTTCCCTGAACTCTGTCCATGAGGCATATGCAGTACCTCCACACTTGACAGCGTACGCAGGTTCTGCAGCCATTATACGTTGCAGAACGTATAATGCATCAGCGGTTCCATGGGCTCATTGATATACCAGTAAATGTTAAGTTCCTATGGCACTTCATCAACATTATAGAAAAACAATGCTGAGTGAAGTATTGTTACTCAAGGACCTGCAGGATAAAAGTGAATAAATGAGATGTCAAAATAAATGAAATGGCATTGAAATGAGTGAAATAATGAAAATTTAAGTGAAGAGCCTGACTTTATTGAATGGCTAGGAAGTATCAGACACTGTGGTGGGTTCTTTGTGTTCTTGGTCTCGTTGACTAAGGAACTGAACCCTATCGGAAGACCAGGGCTCTTCTGTAGGAAATGTCCAACATCGTCCGCTGGGAGGTGGCCATCGGTCCCAGCTCCAAAGCAACCATCTAGCCCCAGGCTTGACACTCAACTTGACTCAGCCAGCACCCTTTCTCTGAGCTCTCCCCGCAGGGCCTTCTGCCCCTCAGTTACTGAGTTAAAGATGTTTCACTAAAACCTCAGTGAAACTTTTCATAGTCTTTGTAAATCCCTAGGCATATAAAAATTTGTTTCTCACCAGAATCACTATCAAGAGACACTAAAGCCTCACCACTCCGCTTGCATATTCCCTTCTTCCTGTTCAAAGATACTCCCGACACATACACCCCGCTCTCCAGGGAGTGCTTTTGTAGAGTACCAGGTGCCCAGCCGGCCTCCAGGCTGTGCTGGAGGCTCAGTCCAGGCCCGCTGGTCAGGGGCCTTGGGTGACTGATGGAGAGGGGCCGTGGCAGGTGGACAGTGGGCCTCACTGCACGCCGAAGCTACACCACCCATACATCACCCAGCCCTCAGCTTTCTTACTCCGGGTTGCGTAAATTATGCAGAAAATGTTAAGAGTCCCTAAAGCAAGAACACAGGCGGAGTGTTCATCAGAGTGCATAGTTCCTAAAAGAGGCTGTTTTCCAATGTACTCAGCCATTGATGGGTCGGCTCAAGGTGAGGCTGGAGTCAGCTGACTCAGAGAAGGGCGTGCTCCTTGGGTTCAGGGAATAGAAGGTTGTTCCGCTCGCCCACACACCCCGCCCAGTCCCCCTCAACCAGGGACGGCTGAATTTGTCATCAGCCTACAGAACATTGCATACAAACGAGTGGCGGCTGGGGGCATGGGATCCAGAAACACCAAAGCCCTTCTCTCCAAAGCTCTCTCTTCCCGCCTACCCCGTGTGAGACCCAACAAGAAGGTGAAGAGTCAGGATCAAGTCAGGAACACAGAAATGCCTTCTTAACCCAGAGAAGTTAATGCAAAGGGCGGTTCACCAGGCACGGAGACAGGCAGAGGCCCAGAGGAGACCCTGCAGCCTCCGAGGTGGGAAGTGCAGGGCTGGGAGGAGAAAAGGGAACAGGCGGGCCACTGGCACCTAGAGGCTTGAAGAAAGGGCCTGCAGAGCTGGACTTGAGCCAACCAGGGACCTACTAGGTGACATCCTGGAGACTGGCAGATGCTGGACTTCAGGAGCCCAGAAGAGGAACCTTGTCAATCGAGGACACTGTTGGCTGACCTTTGCACCTCCAGAGGATGCAAGGAGGCTGGCTGGCTTTGCCAGGGCTTTGCAGACACGATAGCTCTGCAAACTAAAACCGGATGAGGCTCTGGGGCTCAGCGGCCCCTGTAGGGCAAAGCTGACGCGCTAGTGACAGAAACAGGCATCCGTACGAGGGACCCTGCCCCTTCTCTCTCCACCAGCCCTCCAGACAACCCTGGTAGACCTGGCCATCAGCCCCACGGAGAAGCGGGCGGAGAAAGCAGAGGTGCAGAGCTCCAGCCCCGGTGTGCCAGTGCAGAGGGGAGAACTCGGGTTGGAGTGGAAATACGTAGCCACACAGATAAATGGGTCCGACTGACCATGGATGAGCCTGTGCACTGGGTGTCTATTCTGCGGACAAATCCCCGTGGGCTCAGCAGCTTAAAATTCCACTCTTTTATTCGCTCACAGTTCTGGACATCAGATGCTCCCCAGGGCTTGTTCTCTGCTCCGGATGTCACAGGCTGAGACAAAGGCGTCCCCAGCCTGGGTTCCCATCCCGAGCTCTGGGGAAAACGTTGGTGGAACTCAGTCCCTTGTGGTGTGGAGACCGAGCTCCCTGTTTTCTTGCAGGCTGCCAGCCACAGGCTGTTCTCAGCTCCTCGCCACGTGGCTCCCTCCACTCGATGTCTTCTTGTTTGCTGGCCTCTGACCCTGATTTAGAAAGGATCCTGTGATTAGATCAGGCCCACCCTGACAGTCCTCCTATTTTAAGTCCAGCTTATGTGGGACTTCAATCAGGCCCATGGAATCCCTTTTGTCATAGGACGTAGTCACAGGAATGGGGGAGCTCAGCCTACTCTCAGGTTCCTGCCACACTGGGTGGGAGAAAATCAGACACAGGCGAGGTCTGCGGAGCCCCTGTTGGAATTCTGCCTCCTGCCCGCAGCGTGCAGGGGAATGCCCTCTGTTCTTCTCATGTGAAGGACGAGCATCCACAGGGAATTGCACCACACATACAAGACAGACCCGCACCAAGTTCTGGGAAAAGTTGAAGCTAACTTCTTAGGAGAAACACACTCTGATCAAAACATGGACCTCTTAGAATATGTTGAATAAGAAATGAAATTGTGGGGGCGGGAGACGCTCTGTGGCCCTACTGGTAGCCTCCAATCACCGCCCCCCCCCCAGAGTCCAAGGCACACAAGCGTGGGGGCATGGGGGCCTGCGGGGAGTGGGCCCAGCCACTGCTTCTCTGCACTTGAAACTGCACCATCGGGCCAATCTCAGGTCAGACGTTCCGGGATGATTTGATGGTTTTTCCAGATTGAGAGGGAAGGCTGAAAAGGGGAGGCCCCGAGCCACAGGGCTCCAGGAGCTGGCTGTCACCACCCGTCCTCAGAGAAGTGCCAGGACCCCAGAAGTGGAAGGACTAACAGCCCAATAGAAAGGGGAGGATCCCAAGTGAGAAAGGCAGACAAATGCCAGCAGCCATTCACCTATTCCCAGCCCCATCCACGAAGGACAGGAGGCCTTCAGCTAGACGATGACGATCAGGGTGGTGGCCTTCAGCAGACAGCGTCTCCCAACGTGGACACGGCTGGGAACTCCCACACTGGGGTACAACGGTTCCCCGAGCACGTTGTGTTCGCCCACCCTCTGAGCTCCCAGAGGAGCGACGGCCAGCCCCTGCCACACTGCCCTGAAAGCCTCTGCGTGTCAGATGTTCTTCTAGCTTCTTCAACCACCTGATCCCCCACCTGAGTGATTCCGCACGCACCGGGCTGCCCAAGGAGAGCTGCTCCGTGCACTTTCGTCCTGAGCCACGTTTCAAACTGCACTGAAATCTAATACAGCTGACCAAACCCAGGGGAAAAATCTTTCATCCTTTTCATCGACAGAAACCGGCACTTAACACAATCTTTAGGCATTGCCACCTTTCGCCTGCCGTGGCGAACTAATTTCACTATGGTGTGTGCCCCCTGCATAGTTTGGAGACCACAGGTGTAGGCTGTGTTCTTTTTTTTTTATTTTTATTTATTTATCTTTAGAGGGGAAGGGTAGGAGAAAGGGAGAGGGAGAGAAATATCAATGTAGGGTTGCCTCTCGTGTGTCCCCTGCCGGGAACTGGCCTGCAACCCAGGCATGTGCCCTGACTGGGAATCGAACCGCGATCCTCTGGTTCCCAGGCCCGCGCTCAATCCACTGAGCTACACCAGACAGGGCCAGGCTGTGTTCTTAAAAAGCTTCCTTTGCGTGCGGTGGACGAGGGCGTGAGGTCCTGTGTGTAAGGACGCCTGACATGTTGCTGTGATGGTCGTGAAAGAGCACTGCCGACCATCTGGAAATGGTTTTCTGATTTTCTTTTTTTTTTAGTCTAGGATTAGGATGCAAATCCAACCCGGAAATTGAACCATCCCTAAATTGCATCGCTGTTGATCTGATTACTGCTCAAAACCATCTGCACTCAATTGTTAGAGAACAAATCGCTGAACAATCAGCTTGGATCAAGGGACCAAGCCTCTTAGCAACAGCCTCGACTGGTGGATTGAAGAATGAAAAGAGGCAGCACACACCCCAGCATTTCTTTCTAGATTGTAAAACTCCAACCAAGCTCTATCAAGTGTCGTTGATACGAGCGAGCGGCGCTGTTAGGAAAGTACTGGAAGGTTTATCTCTGACGTCTCAGAAAGGGCACATGGACTAGCTGAGGGCCATCTACTCCCTCCTAAGAACTCCCAGTGAATTCTAGAGACCCACACAAGAATGCCGCCTCATTCGAATGAGCATTTCCTACGCAAGGGCCGGGCGGTGCAGCAGGGGGAAGTCCGCCCAGGCTCCCAAGAGACCACTCTGCGTGGAAGACGCCTCCCGAGCCGTGTGCAGAGGGGAGGCCCCTGTGTTAGAACGGGCGATGGGGGGAAATACAGGCAAACAAATTCTGAATTCTTTGCAAACAAATGAGATGTTTTTATATTATTAAACCAAATACGCATTCTACTCTTTTCCAACCAACCCTTCCCCTGCCAACCGAAAACTGTGATAAAATATCAAAACTCTCCTCTTATTTCTCAAGATAGCACGTCAGTTTGCACCCAAAAGTGTATTGCAGACACTTCCCTGCGGTTCCTGTTTCTTTTCTCAAGTTCAGTTCCATTTGCAATTTTCTCCTGAGTTATTTCTTTCAACATCCCGAGGCAGTCATTGTATCACAGAAACAAGACCATTGGACACAGAAGGTCCCTGAGAGATCACTTAGTCCAGTTGGCTCCTTCGATGTGTAAACTGAGGTCCAAGGGGCTGCCTGACCTGCTGGGTCACAGCAGGCGGTGGCGCTAAGCCGGGGAGGAAACCAGGATCCCCAAATCCCAGAGTAGGGGGCTTGTGATCCTGCCACAAGTTTGGATTGCTGGGTTGTTTGTTTGTTTTTTGTTTTTTTTAATTTGATTGCTTGGTTTTTTATGCTGTTACAAATTGTTATATTGAACCGATTTAAGAAGTTAAGGAACGTAATCACAAGCTGAACACGGCTGGACCATGTTCTGGTGAAGCCTTATTTAGGTGGAAGGTCCAGAGGAAAGGGCAGCTACCATTTGTGTGATGGCATAAACAATCACACATTTTTTTAAAAAAAGAGCTGAAAATGGTTTCATCATTCAGAAGTTCGCTTTAAGCTTTCTCATATAACGTTTTTCATGAAGTTTTAAAACATCTTATGTCCACTGCACGTGAAATGTAATGAAATTAATAGCGGAACTCTGGACTATAAAAGGCGTGAAAACGATGGTTCCATGGCCCCCAGAGATGTCTGTCTCCGTGGGCACACTCGCTGCTCCTGGCCAGGCCCGTGGGGGACGGCCCTGTGTGAACGCAGCCCCCAGGACCCCGCAGGTCTCTCACCGCGCGGGCGACGCTGCGGAAATCAGCCAATGCTGACAGTGTGCCGGGCATCTGGTCAGCGGTCCCCGGATTCCCACGGTGGGCCCAACAGGGTGTCGAGCAAAGAACGTGAACAGTGATCCTCACTCGGAAAAGTATCCAGAGATGATTACTTCCGTCACAAACAGAGACACATACCCCCTCAGAGGCTGTCTTCCACTGGATTACAGTTTTACAAATTACAGAGTTTGATCCTATCTGTAGGGGTTCTTGGAAGGTGGCAGACAAGGCCATACGTGAAACATAGGCTGCATTTTGGTAACCTTCTGCAGGACACTAAGCGTAATGTCTCTGCTCTCGCGATACCTCACGGCTTTTCTGTAACTGTTAGCACGCTGTCCCAGGATGTGTCAGTTAACACCTTGCGTGAGAATTGTCTATTTACTTTGCAGTTTTCTCCATTATATCGTGAGCTCCTCAAAGACCATGTCTCATTTATTTTTCAGCATCTAGCAGCAAGCCCAGATCTTAGCACAGGGAAGGAAGGCATCCTTTAAATTGTTGGCAAATGAATGGATTGATGAATAAGTCAAGTAATGAATCAATGAATGAATGAATAACATGATAAACACCTATATTCTAAAACATGTTATAAATTATTAATATGTGTATGGTAAGATTAAGCATTCAGACATTGCTATCTCTGCTTTTCGGAAGATGGTGAGGTTTGGTGCCTAGCTCTGGTCCGTACAGCCTTCACACGAGAAATTCAAATAGCAAACCAGAATTCAAATAGCGTGCCATCTGCTCAGGGAACCCAGGAAAGATAAAAAATGCATGCAATCTTGAGTGCTTAAAACACATAAACCTTTACTCAAGCAGATATTTTATAGATGTCTATAAAAATGTTTTCAAGGTAAGACCCCAAAAGCAATAACCATGCCTCACTACCAGCAACCTATCACGCATCACCTCTATGGCACTGACTTATTGAAGGCACTCTTAAATTAGCTTCTGAAATTCACTTAAATTAAGATTCAGTTGCAATAGTACTTTTTCATGGTGCCAAAGTAAGAATCAGAATGAAAATTTTATTACCAATTCAAATAATATTCTATTCAGTTACAGAAATGACATTAATTTAACCTTCTCATATAAAATAATTATTATAATTGTGAGTACAGGACACTGACAAATCTGTGACCAACTCTTGTTCTGACAGTAAAAAATGTATCACTTTACTTGGGCGAGAGAGGAACCAACTGAATCACACTGTGAATTATTGAAGAAACATTACTGCAAGTAAAAACAGAGAATGTGTAGACTGAAAGTGATTTTAATACTTACTTACTTGCTCTAATTTTTTCCACCTCAAAATCAAGATCATTATGTAGAATCACCACCTTTAAGGAAAGATGTGTGTTTGATGTTAATGGGGATATAGCATTTAGAAATGAGATTATATACATATGGATATCTTACGAGAACATGTCAGAAAGATCCAGCAGGCATTGGGTCAACAGAGTTTGGCTGTAGGTATTAGGAGTACTGGCTTTGTAATCTGACAGTGTTTTGATTTACAAAGGCATTTAACATCCATGCTCTTGAGCACATGCCCATGGACACTATTTTAAAAAGACCTTGTGTCTTTCCATGGGTGACACAAGTCTACCTAAATGACTAGTAGCCACGGATCCTTCAAGGAAAGCCCACCCTTCCTCCGTCTCAGAAACTTTCCATCACGGATTTCTATCGCTGAGAAAAAGATGCTATCACTTGATTGTATCTTTCTCAGTTGTCGCTAGAATAACCTAAGTTACTGTCATTTATAAAGTACAGGCTCCGGTCCAGGAGGTCAACTACAGCATGAGATAGTGGCTGTGTTTGCAAGGAAAGATAAATCAGACTGCCGACTTGCAAGCAAGTGACCGAAGTCCCGCCCCATACCTCACTTACAGCAAGACAGAAGCATTGATGGTTCCTTCATAGCTCCACACCCATAAAAATAAGCATTGGGACATTTCTTCTTTGCATTTATTTCAGAAGGGATGATCTTCTTTCTCTAAGTGGTGAGACACTGGATGCTATTTGTACCAAGTTTTCATCCCTTTCCACATATCATCCTGGTTATTTTATCACCTTTGGAAATAATTTTAAACCTTGATTGTTCCTGGCAGTGCATGGAGAAATGTCCTTCATGAGGGTTTGCCATGATCCAGGGAATTTATGAGCTCACACACATATCTGATAAAGAGGCAGAAATCACTTTTATTAAGTACATAAAACAGCTCCCAGTTAGAGGATGGCCGCATTGCCCCCGACAGCCTGCCTATGTCATTCCAGAAAATAGCTTTCTTGTTCAAGCTAACCTCAGAAGAAACATAAAGTTTAAAATGGAAACTCTTACAACACAAAGGTAAGAAATATGATTAAGCAAAGCCAGAAAAAGCACTGATGGGAATATCTGGAGAACAAACTCTCCTAGCTAAGGACAGTACAAGTGTAGACAGAGGATTATAAATAGAACAAGAACTTCAGAGAAACGTCCTCTCGTACGTATCACAGATGCCTCACAGGACCCACAATCATGTCGGTTTTTGAAAGTGAGTTTAAACCTTCCCAAGCGAAACAGAACTGCAGGAGGTCCAGAGCGCGAAGCCACGTTGAAAATTTGAGACGCTGCTTAATTATAAACAAATACCTAAACCATAATTCTAAACTAATAACTAAATAAGAACATGTTTTGTGGGAGATGGCCAAGAAGAGTGTCTCTCTCGTTGCCTTTTACTGAAGCGGGAAGAGGAGAAGGGGAGGAAAAGAAGAAGGAGAAGAAGGAGAGGAAGAAGAAGGAGAGGAAGAAGAAAGAGACACACGTTATACTATGTTTCATTTCCCTTAGGAATGAAGAAAATCTATTCTTAGAAAAAAAGCCATTTTAAAGCCAACAATTACCCAGGAAAGGAAAACAAGAGACGACGGTGTTTGGATGCCTACACCCAAGAGGAAAATGAATGGGGAAACGATTTGCTCAAATGCTGATGGCGACCAAGCGAACATGTGCATCGCAGGATTTTTGGTAATATTTTTAAAAAGCAATATTACTACCCTCTTGCCACTTGTATGTCAAAAAATCCATACATGCCTCTCTTAAAAAAGATACATATGTGTGTACAGAAATGTGCCCAAGCATTATACACACCTGTGTATGTGCCTGGCTTTTCGATGGGCAGTGAGATGAAAGAATCCCTGGAAAGAGAAATCAAGTCTTAAGTGGCAAAAAAGGTCAAGGGCAGAGTCTCCATGCTCACTGGGGAGCATGACTCCACAGTCCTCAGCCTTTTCCAAGACTCTCTGATCCTGGGGGGCTGGGGGAGCGGAGGACAGTGGGCATCTGTGTTTTTAGTTTTCTGTGTGATTACCGTGCACTTTGAAAAACCAGTGTTTCGAAGATGCCAAAAGCTCCGTCTGAATGTTGCTGGGACTTATGCACCCAGGACGTTTGCTGAGAAGCACAAAGGTCCCCCCACCAGGCAGGTCTGGACAACACCTGCCCCAACACACACACATACACACAACTGTCTTCTACTACCTTCCAAAGAGAAAGAACGCACCTGGCAAGGAATCCCTGCAGTGATAATGCGGAGGGTTACTCACACCAAGAAAGATTTCCGGTTACCAAGTGAGTACACCTGAACAGGCGATGTCAGCACCTGAGCGCCATCTGCTCAGGGCCCGGGCTCAGGGCCCCTGGAGCTCAGTGCCCAGCTACTGCCCGGGACTCCCTGGTTTCCTGTCTGGCACTTCAGTGGCATTGATTAGAATGTGAGTGGTTTCCAACGGTCCCACCGGTCATTTTTTGAGGCTTCCCACTGGGACCCTCTTCCTGTGGGCGGTTTTTCCCAATGGTATTGTGGGGGAACGATACTTTATTTCTCTGTCTGCCAACCAATTAAACCAACTTGAGTATTAGAACTGGTCTCATTTTCATTTAACAAAGGCAACAACTGACAATCCATTATCCTTTGTTGTCTCTTGGTGCTCAGTATATCATGCGAAGAGAAAAATATTTATCTGTTCCTTCACACAACCAAAACAAATTAGAATTGCTTGAGCTAACAGTTTTTGAAAACCTTACTAAAAATTCTTAATTATTACTATTTTCATTATTTCTCCCAAGGCCCATTTGACAAATTGTTTCATTGCTAACAAAATGAGAAAAAATATTTCAGAATCTCCATTGAAATTGTTGACCCTTGTTCTTCCCATTTTGCCATACAATGTAGGTGGCACTGTTATTTGATGCCTTTTCCCCATGTGGGTGCCAGTAGAAAGTATAAAAGAAAATGATGAAAATTTTCCCAGTGTGGGTGTAGAAACAGAACTCACTGCAAAGAAGTTCATTAGAAGTTCATATTGTAGTTCTGTTCTGGGGCCTGATGGTCTCATTTACACAGCAGCCAAATATTTGCAGGCATAAAACATGACTGAGGATGTACAAGGCATACGAAAGCCCTCTTATTACAGTATCTGTTGAGATGGAGCAGCACAAGGTTACCTGAGTACTTTGTAACTCTATAAAGTCTGTCTTTGTGTTTTTCAGAATCATCTGGTTTTTAAACTCAACGTTTGTCAAATGCTCACCCCCCATCAAGGAAGGTGAGAAGATGTCAGGCTTGCATGGCAAGATCCTCAGGGAGTCTGCATGTGTTGCCTCAACCAAAGAAGGGATCTTTCCTCTTCCTGTGAACGAGGAGGTACCTGGACCAGCCAGATAGGCAAGGCAGCTCCCCAGGGACACCTGGGGTGGGGAGGAAGCTGGAAGGTGTGATCTGGTAATTCTCGGCCAGCTCCAGAGTCCCTGACCCCACGTTCCTATGAATATCCACAAGCACCTTAATGTTGAACTTGACCCCATGTTGAACCAGGTGAGGACATGATGTCTCCAGTTGATCCACTGTTAATATTACATCAACACTAGGTCCTCTTTATTTATGGGGATTACACTAGGAGTCAAGAAGAAAACTCTGGCATGGCCAACTCTGATATTGCCAACATCAGATTGAACAGTACAGTATACTAGTTAACGGCTCAGACTGCGTCGATAAGAAACGTGGCTGGAGTCTACACCACGGCGTGACCTCCATTTCCACACCTGACTCTGGCTAACAGTGACAACCACCTGCAGCAGAAACCCAGTGCCTCAGACTAGACGTGCAAGGACCCACCGCCCCCCGATGGAAAACAAGTTCACGTGCATATGTTGAATATTCGTCGTTCCATCTTTTTCTCGCAGGAAAAGGTCTTAGGAAGAACGTAAAATGCCTTGTTTTCACTGAAGTCTTTTTCTGCTAACCGTTTCCACAGAGACACAGCACTGGTTTGGGGGCTGCCGTTTGAGAGCATTTATTTGGTCACCCATCAGCTTTCGTTGGGTGGAATGACACCTCCTTTCCTCTGTTTTCCTCTGGCTTTTCTTCAAATGGTTTACATCTTAATAAAATATGGGCTTCATGAAGGTTTGTCCCCGTGAGATGGTTTTCTTTACCTTCTCTTTTGTTTCGATCTTAGTTCAGATCCCAGCTCTCCAGGTGACATTCATGAAACATAATAATGACAAAAGCAAGCAGACCAAGAGGTTGTTTCCATCTGGGGGGATGGGAAGGCAGGTTCGGGTAGTTGCTGAAACTGGTTAGGGGAAAGGATGAAGGGAGGGGGGCCCTTTGCGCGCATTTCAATTTTTCATAACATCTGGGTATATTTCATTTTTTAAACTGTTCAATCCCCATGCTTTTCATGATTTAAAAGTGACTTCAATCATAATTGCTGAAACTTGGAAGCAATCAAGATTTCTTGTAGCTGAACGGATTAAAAAAAAAAAAAACTGTGGTACATCCAGATAATGGAATATTATTCAGTGACAAAAAGAAATGAGCTATCGAGCCATGAAAAGATGTCAAGGAAATTTCAATGCATGTCACTCAGTGAAAGAAACCAGTCTGAAAAGGCTGCGCACTGTCATTCGACTCCACGACGTTCTGGAAGAGGCCACGCTGTGGAGGGGGTACAAGGACCCGGGGTTGCCGGGGTTGGGAGGGGTGGGGCCATTCCCTCTGGGCAGAGCCCAGGGGATTTCAGAGCAGTGAAAATACAGGGGGGTGTAGTACTGGGGTGAGGGATACAGGTCATTCCCCGTTTCTCTAAACCCAGAGCATGTGCAACACCAGGAATGGACCCCAGCGCAAACCGTGGACTCTGAGTGATAACGACGTGTCGGTGGAGGTTCATCAGCTGTGACAAATGTGCCCTCTGGTGGAGGCAGCCGATCGTGGGGAGGGCCGTGCCTGTATAGGTCAGGGGGCATATGGCCAATCTCTGTGCCTGCCCTTCTATTTTGCTGTGAACCTAAAACAGTCTAAAATATAAAGTCTTTAAATTAAAAAAAAAAAGAGTTGGCCGACTTTTTCAAAGACCACACAACCCTAGCCATCTGTCCATTTCGCGGACTTCGCCAGTGTGTATTTGCCTCTCCCGGAGTGAGGGGGCGCTGCCCCGTCACATCCTCGTTTGCTCTCCTGCACCCCCGCCACCCAACACCACGCTGTGCGCCCCTCCCCGGGAAAGCCGAGCTGTTTACCTCGAACTCCATCTCGTCAGTCAATTCCCTATTTATTCCCTCTCATCATCGTCTCTTCCTGAACCGATTTTCTACCACCCCTGGAAATAACAGCTCATTAGAAAGTGATCAGAGATAGAGTGAGCAATTGGATATAATTACACGAAATTATACAGATCTTAAACCAGGAGGCCCAGGATGGGTCTGAGTGTGGGAAGCTGACATCCCATGTTGTAACACGGTGCAGCCGGAGGTCCCCGGGGCAGCCTTAAACGGGGAAAGGAAATGGATCTCATGGCACTACACACAGAACCTCCCTCTTTGCTGCACAGTGCCCTGGAAAAGGACCATGGCAGGTGATGGCGGTGGGATTTCAGCAGCCCACACACGAAAACCGACACTCGGGAGACAAGTGTTAAAATGAGGCAAGTGAAGAAGAATCTCGCTGTCGGAGGCCATGGCAGATGAGCACAAGGCATGCTGACTACTCCCCAAGAAAAGCTTACATGGCAGTGGGAGAGAGTCCATAGTCAAGGAGGGTGTCATCTCAAATGACAGAACTGCCAGGGTGCCCTTGCAAATAGAAACCACTCAGAGGGTGACCTGTTTGCCCAGAACGGTCCAGCCATGCATCCTGGTTACCTCCTTTGTCCCTGGTTAACCAGGAGCATTAGTCACCCTGCTGCTGTGGGACCCACTAGCACACAGCACAGAAGCAAAGAAGAGCAATCCAGGAGTTGGCAGACTTCCCCTAGATCAAGGACATCACCTTGGTTTTGAAAAAAATGTACGATGATGTTTGTCCAGAGAGTATCCATCCACGTAATATAGAAAACAGAAACATTTATTGAAGAAGATACAAGGACCGTTGCACATAGGACAATGATGCCTCAGTACCCTTCAAAGTAGGTACCTTGGGACCTCACACAGATCTCCCAGTTGCCATCAGCTGCCTCATCATATTTTCCTGAACTTCATTGACAGTCTGAAATCTCTCCCTTTCAAAGGGGATTCTAGTTTGAGGAAAGGCCAGAAGTCACAGGGTGCCAAATCTGGGCTGTAGGGAGCTGAGTCACCTGGGTGATTTGATGTTTTACAAAAAAACTTGGCACGAGACACATTGCAAGAGTGGGCATCTGGCTGTGATGAAGTCTCCAATCACCAGTTGCCCGTAGCTGCGGCCTTCTAAATCATCTAAATAGTTTTTGGGGAAGAATGTTCAACCTTAATGCAAAATTTGATACAGATTCATTGTTCTACTCACTCAATCATTTTGACTGTGACAGCTACACAGTACACAGGCTCACTCAACGGTGTCTACCGCCCCCACTGACTAGCACAGTGAAGTCGTCACTGTTCACGCACGCGCATTCCAGTCCACTCTCCTTGGCTTCCAGGTTACATCGGTGTCGTGCAAATCCTCCTTGTTATATTAACAATGGTTGGACTTTTCCCATACGGACCTCGTATATATCATAAAATTCCCCGGTGGATGATCACCTCTCGTTTATTTAGTAACTCGTGATTTTCAGTTGCATGTGTAGAGGCAAAGCTATAAAAACACAAAACACAATAAAAAGAGCCTCCTGAACGAGCACATTCCAGTGGCACAGTCTGGAGGCGGGAGGAAGAGGCGTAGGAGGCAGTGGCTGCAGCTCCTGGCTTGGCCTACCTGTCTGTCAGCAACGCCCACGCTCTGTCTTAAATATCAAACATTAAACCACGACCACAATCTAGGTGTTTGCTCAGGCTTCTAAAGTATGGAAACAGAAGCTGCTACACAGCATCTTTGGCAGTTCCCCCCCTAGAAACCTTGAGTTAGAGGAGAGAACACAGGTATCATGGGAAATGACACGCTCTAGGGTACTCTCCAAAACAGACCATCTTCAGGAACAAATGACGGTTCTACAGCATGAACTTCCCCATGAGGAAGAGAAATGAAAATGATGGTTAAGTTTGCCTCACCGAAGTTCTTCCTACCGGCTGGATAATTCATCTTCAGAGTGAATTGGAGGAAACAGTTCTGATATTTGCACAGGAATAAGCCAGAGTGAGGGAGGCAGGGCTGCTGTATTTTTTTTTAAGATTTTATTTATTTATTTTTAGAGAGAGGGGAAGGGAGGGAGAGAGAGAGGGAAAGAAACTTTAATTGGTTGCCTTTCACATGCCACCAACTGCGAACTTGGCCTGCATCCCAGGCCTGTGTCCGGACCGGGAGTCTAACCTGCGACCTTTCCGTTTGCAGGACGAAGCCCAGCCCACGGAGCCTCAGCACCCATCAGGGCAGGGCGGCTGTATTTACTCAGTGCCTTCCCCCCACTCTCTTCCTCCTGCTTCTGTCACCACTTCTGGGTTCCCTTGGAGCACAGCCGTGGAGACGGCGGCCTCCCTCCTACCACCGGGTTTGAGTCACTTAGCTCCTCTCCCTGAGCCAGCCCTCCGTCCTGGGATTGTTGTCCAGACAAAATGAAGGAGGGTGCAAGACATGAGCATGCAGATCAGCACGTTACAAACAGTCCCCCAAGGGCGGCCTGTGGGCGCCGTTATTGCAATGGGGGTGGGTTGCTACCAGCCCGGAAACGCACATCCAGGGACTTGGTGCTTCCAGCGTAACTGGGGCTCAGATGGGCCTGCAGGCCAGAGTGGAGCTGCGGTTCCAAAGTCCTCAGTGTGAGGACCAGGCCGACGTGGGGGACAATGGCACTGAGTTTCACAAGCCTTTTAATATGCTGTGTTGATATAGATGAGGAACCTGTTCATTATTACCAGATTCCAGCATCTAATTCCATTTAGCTTAGAAACATGAATATTTTGTACCCAGTCCAAATGCAGACTGAATTTTTCAAGAATGTGATTACTGTGTAACCATTACATAAATTAAAGGAAGTTCGTCTGTTTTTCAGCTCAGAACTTTTCTAAGAGAATGTCACTCTTCGAAAGGCAACAATGGCACTGAAGACAACAGACAGTACTACCTTCTCACCCAAGCAATGTTTCAACACATTTGTAAAAGACTCGGATGCAGGTGCTCACAGCAGCAGGGTTTATAACTCATGAATGGGTAAACGAAACGTGGTATCCCCACACGATGGAACACCATTTCACAGTGAAAAGGAACAAAGTAGATACAACCTCAAAAACACTACAGGTGAAAAACAACCACCATAAAAGACCACAAATATGATTCCGTTTGCATGAAATGCCCACAGAAGACACATCTAGGGGACAGGAAGTAGATTAGTGGCTGCCTAAAGCTGGGGATGGTTGGGGGGTGACAGCTAGTGGATGTGTGATTTCTTTTTGGGTTGATGGAAATGTTCTAAAACTAGATTTTAGTTGTGGTTTCACAGCTTTGTAAATACACTAAAGATTATCAATTGTACACATAAAGGGGTGGATTTATATGATAGTAAGTCATGCCTGAATAAAGTTATTAAAATTCAAGGTAATGAATGAACTATAATCTAACGACAACATTTGTAGTAAGTAAAATCGTTATTTCCCTGTGTGCATGCTCAGACACGGGCTGGAAGTTGGCCTGTCCGCACTGACGCACTCTCAAAGTGCGTCTCTGCAGGCAGACCCAGGGTGTAGGTAGGCAGGTAATGTTACATACAATTTCACTTCCAGAAATAAAGGCTTATTCCAAAATATGCGTTATCCAAATGAGTTTGGATTTGATAGGGTTAGAAGCCACAGGTATTTTTATTTTGCATGCATTCTTGCAAATTGTCTGTCTCTGTTCTAGAAATCTTGGGGTGAATAAATCACCCAAGATCATGCTGATGGTGGAAGGCAGGCCTGGACCCGTTCCTGGTTTACCTGCTTCCCGTGTCCAGCCTCAGGTCACCGGGCTGTTCCCAGCCTCCCACAGCGCCTCCACTCAAGGAAGCACCTTAGAGCTCTCACATCTCCTAAAGCATCAAGTGCTTTCCTGATTTTCAGGTTGAACAATGCCTTTGGCTCTCAAGACTTGGAGGATGAGATCCGTAGCCTATGTTGGAAGGTGAAAGGGGATATCAAAAACTGCACAAAACAGTGAAAGAGAGAGAAATGGCCCCTGGGAAGGGAAAGGAGGAGCTGAATGACCCGAAGTCGTAGTGGTCGGACTGTGCGGTGAGCTGCAGAGCTCCCCGACCCTGGCGGAGAAACTGAGGAAGGCTCCCTCCCCTCCGTCCCCCCCAGGATTTCCTCCCAAAGGGTCAGGCTTTGTACTTCCTGGGCCAGAGATGTTTGGGCCTGAGGCTGACCATGAGGGAGGGCTGTGCCCTGTGTGGCGTATTGAATAGCAGACCCTCTGCGTGAGGAGTCTGGGTGGCCGAAAGGCAGGTGGAGAAAGCTCTGAGTCAGGATGAAAAGAATTGAGCTGCCTGTGGGCGGAGGAGGCAGAGAGAGAGAGGCGGAAGGAAGCTGAGACACCATGATGGGTTCACACAGCCCTGAGACAGGGGTGAGGACCTGCCAAGACAGGGTCCACGTGTCTGTCATGGGCTCCAAATCTGGCAGTTTTGTGTCTTGACTTAAAATTGCATGAGACTACATTTTTTTTTTTTGGTATAGTATGTACAAACTTACTTTAATATAGAATTAGGGTTGGCATTAAGGAAAATCAGCGTGCCTACAAGATATGCCTCAAGGTGAATATTTGGAAGCTGGAGGGGAGGGAGATGGGCAGAGAGAATGCTGCTTCCCAAGCGAAATACCCCAAAGTGGTGTCTTTGCCATTGTATGTTAAGGTGATGTGCTCTTCACACTACGAAGTGAAGGCACGAGATGGAAAGCGAGGAGTGTAGCCTTTGTTCACGTGCCCTCTCTTCTGCCGGCCAAGGGACCGGCCAGACCTGTTCTAGCTGCCCAGGGCTGCTGGGCATCTGGGACTGAGTGACCGATGTGGCCAGCGAGGCTTATGTCACCTGAAAGCTTACCCGCCATCCGGGGCAATTAGATGAGCAGACACTAACTTGGAGAAAGAGAACACAGAGGAGGTTCTGCCCTTACAGAAGGGAAGCCGCCTGGAGCAGCACGAACTCGGGCCGGGGCGGTGAGCATGGGCCTTGGAGCCGACTCCGGGCTGGGCAGCATTTCAGCCCTGACGGATGTGGGTCCCAACGAAAGGACCGATGCTAAGATGGGAATGTGTTCATGACACCACCCTCACAGTGGAACAATGCGGGGATAAGCCCCGCACCGGGACTCCCCAGCATAAGTAACGTATCGGATGTAAGCTGGAATTCATTTGCATACAACTCGATCGCTGGCCCCACACTGTCGGTGGCTTCCGAATTATCAGCGCAGCCGTATGTTCTCCATCAGTGCCTTGGGGTCCTCAGGACGGACAGAAAGGGTAGCTGGATTTCCTTATCTGCGGACAGGTTCCCGGTTCCCCACTCCTTTTGAACATCCCATAATAAGGTGAGATTTAGCATGCAGAGAGGGGAAATATGGCCTAACTCATCACTCTCAGCCACACTTAGGGACCCGCTGGTCTTCCTCCCAAACCTCGCCCCGGGAAAGGGGATTATTACAGCTCCTGTCCGTTCCCCACGCGCAGGGCCCTCACCCCAACTCACACGACAGCAGGTGAACCTTTTTAGATAAACTTCACAGACTAGCCCATAGAAGCTTCGTGAAGAAAGGAACATAAATAAAGCTAAAATGGGAATCCCACACCTCAAGGGGAGACATTCCAGTTCAGATTTAAACCCAGTCCCATCGCCCTGTGAAATGGATCGCTTAGCTTCTTCCTTTCCCCACGTTCATACATGTTATTGTTGTCCTGAACGTCATGGTTCAGGGGTTCCCGATTAGCCTGCTGTCAGCGCACGCTTCAAGACAGCGTGGGGCACCTGGCACGGTGACACGGGGAACCACGGCTGGAACAGCCAGTCCTTTCTGGGACTCAGTCCTGAGACGCTGGCAGGAGGCCAGGCCCCCACGTACGCCCCAACGCGTCATCACGCAGAGGGGAGGAAAGACTAAACGCAAGATGGAAATCTTACTAACATCGCCAAGGGAACCCATGGGACCTGTTCCACTTTGAAAGACAGAAACGACTAACCCCCTGACCCTCAGCTCTGCCCAAGTAGTTTAAGGTTCCCTGCGTGCCCTGATGCCCTCGGCTTCGGTTCAGCCCAGTCCGGCTTTCCACACGGCTGCTCACCACCCGACATGCGCCCCCTGGCTCAAACATCGTGTGACTACATCACGGACTGGGTTTAGCGAATGTGTATTTAACTGAGTTCCGAGTTATTTTTAAGTCTCCAGTAGTTCAAATTCTCATGCAGTTTAATTCTACGATAATTCTCCTGCAGTATACATTACGTAGCAGAGCATGCTTTTAAAATGACCTCAGTGTCTGCAGCATTCACTGGGCCGATGGCACGGTTCTCTGAAAACAAGTCTGTCAGCTGCGAAGAAAGGGCAGTAGTGTCGCCACCACCAGCGCTGGCGCTGCGAGTTTCGGTTTTTCACTTACTCTTTTGTGCACTCATTCCTTTACTCGCCCCTTCACTTAAGAATCCATTCATTTATTCACTCCATTCGTTAAGTCACTCATTTACTCTAGCACTTATTCATTGAAGCATTAACCCATTCATAGTTACTTAAAATGTATTCATTCATTCATTATCACTCACTGAAGCATTCTTTTATTCACTCAAGAATTTACTAACTTTAGTCTACCATTCATTCAGGATTCATTCATTTACTCATTCATTCACTCAGTTATTCATTCATAAACTCATTCATTCAATCACTCAGTCTTCCCACTCATTCATTCATTCATTCATGGAAGCATCCATTCATGGAAGCATCCATTCACCAAGCATCCATTCACCAGTTACTCATGTATTCACTCATTTGACAGATATGCCTCACACAACTAACCTAGAGCTGGGCGCTGTGCAAGGTGACAACCTTGACCTCATCTCTCCTCTACATACACCTCTATGGCAAACAAGGAAGGGGGACATGAGTGCAAGTTGAAGATGCTCCCATTCCATACGTAAGCATCTTTCCTTCAAAGTGAAAGAGAAATGTCAACCACAAAACAGCAGAAGCGTTGGCAATGGCACTAGGAACGACATGGGGCTGTGGGCAGGGCCACGTCAGGACAGTCACAGCCGCAGTCCTTCCACCACAAAAAATGATTAAAGATTATATTTTCTGATGGCATCCATCAGTATAAAGACAAATATAGTCTGGGGTGGATTGTATTCATTCTTCTCTTCTGATTTTAAAAGAAATTAAAAGGTTTGCATGGGCTCCCCAAATCATCATGGCCCTGGACACTGTAACTACTGTGCTGAGGATAAGCTGGCCCTGGCGTAGGGACCCTCCCACCAGTGGCCCAGTCTTCCAACACCTGTTAACCGCATTGCTCTTGCACACACAGCTCACTTCCTTATTTTTTTAAATTGATTTTTAGACAGACAGAGGGATGGAGAGGGAGAGAGGGAAAAAAAAACACCATCGATGCAAGAGAGAAACGTTGATCAGTTGGTTGCCTCTCATATGAGCCCCAACTGAGGATCGAACCTGCAACCTAGGTATGCGCCCTGGCCAGGGGTCTAACCTGCAACCTTTTGGTGCATGGGACAATGCTCCAACCAACCAAGCCACCTGTCCAGGGCAAGGAAATGCCACATGGCTTTCTTGCTAGGATGAAGGAAGTGGAAATGATAGCACCTGGCTTTGTGCTTGGGGCATAGCTCGGACTCTGTTTCTGCTTCCCCCTCCCCCACCAAACAGCAATGAAAATATAATTTAGTACTCTGGACGCTGATGAACCCTAATGGTGGCAAGACCACAGGAAGTCTCTCCTTGGGAGCTCACAGACTGGACCCGAGCACCCAGACTAAATAAGTGTCATGAGGTTAGAGCCGTTTGGGTCACTTACCCACTCAGGGTGAAGTGACCTAGCCAACTCGTCCCCCTTCCAGAAATGTACTGAGTAGGATTTTTATTTCATCTTTCACGATGATTCTCCTTTTACACCAAACTCCATTTCCTGGGCCTTCTCTTCCTTACTTATCATTTTAACACCCTTCGTCACTGACTTACTATATCCATCATCTGTCTCTCCTCACTGGAACATTAGCTCTCCAAGGGCAAGAGTTGATCTGCTTCGCTTACTACTATGTCATTATTCCTGACACTCCGATTAGTGTCGGGCACAATATGTGCTCTCAGTGAACATTACTTGTTAAAACGAGTTGGGTAGAAAATGACCGGAAACACTAGTTTGAAAAACATTAAAGCCTTTAGGATCTTTCTTGATTCTGTCCATGAGAGTGTTTTCCTCTGCATAACTACAACACTTGACCTCGTGTGTCTCACAGCGTAGAACACTTTTTCTGTCTATCCTCTTTCCAGTTCTGATACGTAAACGTTTTTGGACGGCAGACTTCAGCAAGGCATGCAGAATGCGTGCGCACAACCTGCTCCCCTCGCCTGTCACATTCTTCTTCGTGTGCCCGAACGTCTTATCTAGATCTCATATCAGCTCGACAGTTTTCCCTAAGACGCAAGGACAACGAGAGCATAGGAGCAAAGTTACTGGGCTAACTTCATTGAAGCACAGCAGGCTTTAGGATATGATTCAAATAGATATTTTTCTTTCAGATTTTCTGGTCTAGTTGAAAAAAATATAATACCTCTGGACTGATAATTGCTAATAACTTGAACTACAAACCTCCCCCTTCCCCACAAAGACAAGCTCTCCGGAGGTTCAGGGCTCCCTTGGTCTCCCCGGGGTCCACTCCCACCACAGAGACACCAGGCTGCGCGTTCAAAGAGGTGCTTACGGTATGTATATGTGGGACTTATGGAAAAGGCAAAAAAATATAAGTAATCCTGTTCTCCTCCTTATGGAATGTAAACCCATATACATCTTTATTCAAAATGTTAGTGGTCACACTGATTTTTTTTATTATAAAAGTAACAGATTCACCTTGGAAAAACTTCCGCAAGTATAGAAAGGTGAGAAATAAAAGAGAACCATGATCACACGGTCATATCTTGCGAAAACAAAGTGCCTTCGGTTAACATTTTGATGAAGACCCTCTAGGCTGTCTGGGTGTGGTGAGCCGAGTGATCTGAAGTGGCCCCAGGAGTGCGCGCAGGGTCGCCTGGACAACGAGCCCACTGGAGCTGGGGGCCCCTTTCTGCTGGCGGAAGGGCTGCCTCCGAATGAGCGTTCCTCCCTCCGGCTGGAGGGGCTGACCTTCCCATGGACCTGGGCATCTCCAGCTGGCTGCCTCAGATAATTCCAGCAGCCCCGGATACTAAACCGGGATTGGATGCTTATCACCCTACTCAGGAGACTTTCTCACAGTCTTGTAAGAAAGCGGGGTCCCGGGGTGCACAGAGGTTCCTCAGCTGAACCTACCCATCGTCTAGGATACCCAGCCCCAGCATGCCTCTCGGATGGGATGATCGAAAACCCTCTCACTTTTTTGCTTACATTTATTCTCTTCCTTAATGTTCATTACCAACATGCTCTGTACCACATTGTGAAATACACCCTTCTCCACTGTGATAGTTTTGCGTGGCAACTGGTAGCCAGGCAGTCGCATCAAGTTTTTCAAACACTAGTCTAGGTGTTGCTATAAAGGTATTTGGTGTATACTGGTTAACGCCAACAACCCACTGATTTTACCTAAAAGTGATCACGCTGGGTATTCTGGCTGAGCATCATCTAATTAACAGAAAGGCCTTAGAGTGAAACTGAGGTTTCCCTGGGAAAGAAGAAACTCTGCCTGGAGACTACGGATCAGCTCCTGCCCCAGTGCTCCTGCCTGCCCTGTGCGTTTCAGACTCACCCACCCTGAATTCGTGCTGTGTGAGCCAGGCCCTTGAAATACATTATCTATCTATCTATCTATCTATCTATCTATCTCCTGCTGGTTTTTCCCTCCAATGGACCCTGACTGACTTCACTGATACACCCACCTGGCCCAGAGCTCTATAATACCTTTCATACACTTAAGTTCTGTATAAAGGGAAATGTTCTTTTTAGGTTTATGAAGCTTAGGTTTTTTCCCCTATTTATTTCCTTCCTTGTTATTCCACGCCCCCTTTGTTCCCCCAAATTGGATTTAAGATATCAACTCAGCAAGATATCATAAATTTAAATATAACATAATATGTAGAATATTTCATAGTACATAACTGATAAATAGTGAAAGGAAGTTTATGGTAGAGAAGGAAAGAGGCAAGAATAGATATAGCAACAAGATAAATGCCCAAAGCGTGGAGAAGGCCAGAAAAGCTGATACCACTCCTGACAAGCATCCCTAGACATTTACCAGGTGCACTGTAGTGACCCTCCAAAGGCTGAGGGCAGTCCCCTAGGGAAGAAAGCCATGCCCCCAGGTGCAGGAAGCCAGGAATGAGAATAGAGAGCAAAGCAAACACTCCAAAAGGCTGGCAGGCTGGTCGTGATGCAGAAAGAACGTTTTCCTGCTTCGGAAAGCTGGGGACAGGCTGTGCCGAGCACACAGAGACCTAACGAGTCTGGCTGGTGCTCAGATCCCACGCCCTGTGCAGCCAGGTTTCAAGCCCACCTTCCCCCCACGTGAAGCCCCTGGTGAAGCGAATCTAAGCAAAGAGTCTAGTTCCACAGCGGAGCCCAGAACCCGCTCAGCCCCACACCGCGAGTCTGACAGAGGGGCATGTCCTCCTCAGCAGGCAAATATTGCTTCTTTCAGCCCCACCCAACACAATGGTCAGCATGGAATAAAACATCATCAGATACACGAAGAAGTGAGAAAACGGGGCCCATATTTTTAAAAGGGAGCTGTTTATGGAAGCAAGTATGAAAATGGCCTGGATGTTGGAATCAGCAAAGTCATGATAATGAAGGATCTGGAAAAAACTGTTGACAACATGTGTGCACAGATAAGAGGAATTTATTCAGAAAATTGGGAACAGTAAAACCAAAACTCAAATGAAACTGTCACAATGGAATTGCGTGACATCAGAGAATTCACCTGATGCATTAATTAGCAGACGAGACACAGCAGAGAAAAAATAGCAGTGAGATCAAAGGCAAGCCAACAGATACTACCTAGACTGAAACACAGATGGGATAAAAAGTGAAAAAATTAAACAAAGCATCCAAGACCTGTAACATACTATCAAGTGATATCAATCATTGGAGTCCCAGAAGGAAAAAAGGCAAATATAGGAGAAAAATATTTTAAGAGACAATAGTCAATAATATGTAAGTTGATGAAATATATCTATATCCAAGAAACTCATCAAACCACAAGTGTGATAAATTAAACCAACAATTTAAAAATCACACCTAGTGCATCAGAGGCAAACTGCTCAAAACCAAAAACAAAATTCTTAAAAGCTGTCTGAAAAACAGCGGTGTCCCATGCTGGGGAGGGACTATAAGAACGATGGTGGACTTCCTCACAGCAGAACAAGATGTCCGGTGCCAAAAGAAAAAAAATAGCTGCCGATAGAGAATTGCGTATTTAGCCCAAGTATACATCAAAAAAGAAGGCTAACTAAAGACTCTTTCAGCCAAAGAAAAACTCAGAGGTTTTGTAGGTACAAGAAATGCTAAAAGAACTTCTTCAGAGAAGAGGGATTTAATTCCAAATAGAAGCTCAAGTCTGCAGGAAAGAATTAAAACCACAGAAAATACGATATATGCTAAAAAATAAAGAACCTATTAATTATCTTCAGTATGCATTCAATATGCATATTTGTGTATACAGATAAATATGTTTATGACATATATGTAATGTACATGAAGTGTAGATTTAAGCTATAATTTTTCAAGACAAAAATAGTAACAACATATTGTGGGGTTCGTAGCGCACAGAGAAATGAGAGTGCACAGGGGCGGATGTGTGGTGAATGGAATTACACAATCGCGAAGCTCCTGCATCTTGTAGAGCTTGATATAGTTGGAAATTAGACAGCAATGAGTTTGAGATACATACTCTCATTTCTAGCAACCCTAGAAATAACAAACATGCACATTCATAAAGTTAAATAGAGTGAAAGAATTACTTAATCATTCAAAAGGAGGCAGGGAATTAAGAGGAACCTATACCAAGATAAAATACTTTAACACAGTCATGTTGATAATTACATTAAATATAAATGGACTAAACAGCACTGTAAGACTAGACTAGATTTTTTTTAGAAAAGCAAAATACAAATATATACCTCTTTCAAGAAGCACATTTAAAACATAAAGAAATGGATGGCAGAAAATAAAATGTTAAAACTATATAGTCTCCAAGACTATGTTTATATTGGATACAGTACAATTCAAGACGAATAGTAACACCAGAAATAAAAAGGAATATTTCATAATATTAAGAGTCACTCTACCAAGAATAACAAACCTAATTTATATTTACCTTACAAAGATCTTCAAAACACATAAAACAAAAATTGATAAAAGTAATTTAAAAAAATTAAGCCTACATTTATAGTGGAGGGTTTTAACATACCTCCCCTTATAACTGATAAATAAGTAAACATAAAATAAAAAAATTATAAAGGATTTGAGTAATACTTCCAGCCAATTCAACCTATTTAGCATTTATAGAACACTCCACTGAGAAACTGCACAATGCAGATTCTTGCCAAGAGGACATTAAACACTCACCAAGATAAATCATATTCTGAACACTTAAACAATCCTCAAATCATAATAACTCAAACAAAGTATGTTATCTGACAAAAATGGTATTAAAATTAAAGTCAACAATATGAGCTTTAAAAATAAATATTTGGAAGTATCATGCCAACCTTTCTCATATTAGTCAAACACTGGAAACAGCCCAAAAGTCTGACAACAGGAGAACAGAAATTTTCCTTTTAAATGAAGGCCCAAACTTTTTAAGCTGCAGCATGTGCGAATTTCTTAAATATCGTATTGAGAAATAGAAGCCAGGCACCAAAGAATGCATGCAGCCTTTCTGTTTCTATGGACCAGAAACAGATAAAAACTGCCCTGCTTTGATAGGAATCAGAGGGCCTGCATCTTGGAGGTGGGGGGGTTGGACATTGGCTAGCAGTGGGAACGAGGGGATTTTCTCTGGTTATAGTTCACTGCCATGTTCTGCATCTTGTGTTGGGTGGTGTTAATGTGAGTATATTCAAATGACAAGGCATGTCAAGCTGAGAACTTGTCGCCAGTACTCTTTGTTGTATATAAATTATAACATGAAAATCAACTAAGAAAAACTATGAACTTCTGTTTGATGTGGGAGACCATGGACAAAGTTAAAATGGTGGCTAATAGGAGAAGATATTTGTGATGTCTAAAATTAACAAAACGTAGTTTTTAAAATATATATGGAACACCTGAAAATCAAAAAGAGTAAGATAGAAACTCCAATAGTAATAGAGCAACAGATATGAATAAGCAATTTTTAGAAAAGAAAACCCATAGGTTCAAATGGATATATAAAGCCTGAGATTAGTTTGTAATCAGAAAAAATAAGAATTAAAACAGTGAAATACTGTATGGCTTTTCATTTATCGAAACTGAGAAAACCAGATATTTCTAAGGCTTGGTGAGACTGTAAGAATCCAGGAACCCTCACACCTTGTAAATAGGGTGCAGGCCAAAGCAGCCACGATGCAGAGCAGTCTGGTGATGTGCGGTCAAACCCTTCTGTGCGTATCTCCCAAAGAAACTCTGACACAGGCCAAGAAAAAGACAAGTATGAGGACATTCGGTGTAGTGATATCTACGTTGGCGGGATCTTAAAGATAATCTGTGTGTCCATTTCCGGGGAGGTAGATAAATAAAATGTGGTGGTTACAAACCATAGAGTACAGTGTAGCTGTAAAGCATAAGAAATTCAATTTGCACACAGCAGCATGGAAAAAATTCCAAACACGTAGGGTTGATGAAAATCAAACAATGAATGACATCATTTGAACATGTAAATTTAAACCAACATTTGCACAAAACAATACACAATGTACAAAAATACGTACAAAGAAGATGACATTTAAACACGTTAGCACATTTCAGATGATGGGGGGACTCCAAGGGACTGGACAATGGAAATAAAAGGAAGTAAACAGAACAAAGGGGGCGGGATTCTCGCAATGACCACGGCGTGATGCAACACGACAGCAGACTCCCAGAATCCTCAGAAACTAAGCTCAAAACAAAAACAAAACTTCAGACTAGATATAGAAGAAAAAGGAACAGTAAATTAAAAAGTTGATATGAGATGATATAAGGAAATTGCCCCAAGTGCAACAAAGAAAGGTAGAGTTGAACACTATGAAAAAGAAATGAAAACAAATAGAGAAAAGAATGACAAAATCCAAAGCATTTTTAACAGGAATCCTAGCAGAAGACAATGGGAGAGACAATAATTTGAAGAGATAAAACCAGAATTCCAGAATGTATGAACAACATGAATCTTCAGATTCCAGAAACGTTTCAAGTTAAGTTAAATTCATATTCTTAGAAATTAGTGTCTTGACTACACAAAATGATAGACCTTCACAGCATAAGAGAAAAATATTAGAACCTATCAAAGATAAAAAGGCAGATTACTAGCAATGTCAGGACAAATAAGTTGACAGCCAACTGCTTATAAGCAATACAATATGTGAGAAAAATAGTAAGATATCACAAAAATTCTCAAGGAAAGTAAATGTCAGTGCAGGATTTTATACCCAGCTATATTATCCGCCTCAAATAAAACACATCAAAAATCTTTTGAGGCATAAAAAGAAGGAGAGAACGTGGTCTCAGTTCTTCGCTGAAGAAACTATTGAAGGTCATGCTTCAGCAAGAACGAAAGGAGTCCTGCAGTAACCACGGGCCTTTGGCTGCTGTGCCCTCTGCGCCCAGCCTGACTGGACAGGCCTCTGCCCCGACTGGTGAGGGTCCATGCCGCAGCAGATCTCAACTATCCAGAGCATCTTGTCAGAAGTAATGATGAATAGAATGCTGGAATAGGATAGGAAGTCTAAAGAAGTGTTAACTTTAAAAAGACTAATGGGGGTGTTAAAAATAAGGTAGAGTTAAAATTCTAGAAAAAAACCAACGTGGAAAGTAGAAGAAAGAGATTAGAATTAAAGAAGTCAAGTTCAGAAAGATACATATGCTCCCTAACTTTAAACTTTGTAAGTGAAGTATAGGTGGTGAAGTCATTAGATTAACAACAAATAAAAGAGGGAGAACTTGTGACTTCAACACCAGTAGAAGAAATAAGACAAACTTGGCAATCCAAAGGGCAGCAGGGACATTCCTGAGGGCAGGAGAAGAGTCGATGACAAGGTGTGATGAATGGAAAATACCAAATATATCAGAAATCCAAGGAAATGAAAATGGACATAAATGGCCTACTAAAATCAAACTACAATGTATTTAAAATATATTTCGGGGAATGTAGCTGCAGTGTTCACTAGAGAAATTTAGAGCTTTAAACATGCTTTTCCTAAGAGACAGAAAGCCTGGAAACAGAGTAGTTAATTATTGACTGTTGCGGACCGTTCAGCCTGGTTTCAGGAGTTGTAACCCTCACCCCATGGTGGGCTGTGTAAGAGCCCAAGGGACCCACTTCATCTGGGTCTGTTCTGTCACAAGGACGTGACCTACTAAGGAGACAAAGTTTATCTCCCTGGCAGGAGTGCTACTTCTGCCTCTCTGGCCCAATTGCTTGGTTGGCAGTCAATGACGGGTAAGACTCCTCATGGGAGGGGCAACCTAAGCCAGACGCAACCACTTGGGAGGCCTCATGGAAGGACTCGGGGGGTTGCAGCAAAGAGGATGTGATGGACCCTCGCCCCCCGGCTATTCTGACATAGCCCGAGTCCTCATTTCCATCTGGGAGATGTCTCCTGCTTCCTAATCGGCTCAAAGCCTGAAACTGTGGGGGTGAGCGGTGCAGCCCTGTCCTGGCCAGAACGGCTCCTTGGGTGATTGGCATAAGAAGGAATTCCTAAAGTCCTGTGAAACCTGCTTTGCTAAGAGTGCTCTTCCTTAGGTGATAAGTGTCCCAGGAGGAAATGAGTATGTCTCCCAAAGTCTGGCAACCCCCTTTCCTGACAAACACTGGCTCAGATTAAGCCCTCAGATTGCTTTGAAATGTTAACCATTGTTTGGTCCTTGTCGCCTGACATACCTGTATTCCCGTGTATCTAAGCCCAATAAAAGCCTAGTGAGGAAGGCGCTCTGGGTCATTCTCCTCTGAGAGTTTGACCCCTTTCCTCCCCAAGCACAAGATGTCTTGGTAGTTTTTATTTTCATCCGTGACGAACGGGGGGTTCTACGGGTGAAGCCCCCCGCAATTGACTTTTATAAGCCAGAAGAATGAAGTAAACTCAAAAAAATAGAGGGAAGATATAAAGTGTAAAACAAGGGATTAAAAAAAACAAAAGTTATATTTTTTTAAAAAAGAGCGCTATAGGAAAAAATGTTCCAACAAGGTTCAAATGACAGCTGGGAGTGCGAGGAGACAGCGCTGAGGGTGAGCGCGGCGGCCCCGTTAAATCAGAGAACCCTGCGGAGGAAAACGTGGCGCTCCGCCCCCTCTCACGGGTGCTCAGGGAGTGCCCTGCAGGGACGGGGCGTCTAGGTTTGGCGTTGCCATCCAGAGGCCACCTCCGGCCAGTCCCCGCTGCTGCTCCTGCCTGTACGCCGCTCGAGTTATGGGGCTCGGGTTAAGCTCTGAACCAGAGCACCCACATTGCCCCTGTTTACATCTTTATCCTCGGGCGCTGAGGTGAGGACCATCGTCCCTGTTTTACGGGCGAGGAAGTAGAGACTCAGGACCGTCAAACAGCACATCCGCGTTTGCTCCGCTACTCGGTGGGGAAGCCAGGCTGCAAACTCAGCTTTGTCTCAATCCAAAAAGCATGACCCTAAAACGGCAGCAACTTCCACAGGTTCTCCCCAGTGTCAGTGTAGGGGGTTGGGATGGGGAGAGAACTGCAAGGAAATGCCAGGTCACCCTGTGGGCTTCCCTTCACTCGGGGCAGCCTGGCACAGGGTATTTTCCCATGGTTGGGGGGCCCACTGGGCACCCATGCCTTCCAGGGTTCACTAGAATCTGCACACATAGGCCTCACCCGGAAACAGATGAAAAGGCACTGACGTTGTTCATTCATAGCTTATACTAGTTTATTTTTACTCTCTTTTAAAGCTGAACAACATCTTCATGTCAGAATTTATTTCTTTTCATTTTCCCTTTAAAAAATATAAAGAAGTAGCTCAAACATATTTCCAGTCCCAGAGTCCCATGTTACCCTCTAAGGGTCCTGTAAAATGTCATTTATTTGAGCAGCTTCTTGTTTTTAATTCCCTGGTCCCATGTGCTGGTGAGATTAGCAAATACTAGTGAAATGTGTCTGAGTCACAGGTAATTGCTTTAGATAAATGTCATGCTGTGGTTTAGGATTAGAGTCCTAAAGTCCAGTATTTACCAGTAACCAATTAAGCCTTCTTTGGGGCTAGCTAGTCCTAGGCACTGTATGTATGCCATAAAACCCCCCACAAAGTAACTCGTTTATAAATTCATTCTTAGCGTAGATCCCAGTGGCTGACTTCATGTCCCAATCCTAATCTTCACATCAGACAACAGCAAGAAGAGATGCACAATTGTGTTGAAATAATGAGACCCTTATTCAAAAGGCACAAATCATACAGTACCTACATCAGATGTTTCTACTGTGACTTTCGGGTTGTAACTACTTTTTTTCTTTCAGTTCCCAAATGGACAAAAACACGTGAAGAAATATATTCTCATTCCCTCCCTCCCTCCCTCCCTCCCTCCCTCCCTCCCTCTCTGTCTCTCTCTCTCTCTCTCTCTCTCTCTCACACACACACACACACCACAATTCAGAAAGAAAGATAACAGTCCCAGCAAAAAGAAGTACAAACAACAACAAAAATCATAGATGACGTGTCATAAACACATGTGTAGCAAACACACAACCTCTGTAACCATTCCCAGGAAGTGTTTTTAAAATGCACCATTTGTTGAAGGAGGACAGGTAGCAATGTGGAGAAATAGATATGAGCGCACCTAATAAATATTTAAGGGATTTCCAGTCGTTGTGATTCCGTACAGGTCCCAGGCACATGACGATAAGATCCAGAGAAAATGAAACTCTGGTTAGATAACATATGGCCGTACTCATAAATATTTACTAGAAGTCGAAATGGGGTTCTGAGCATTGCCTAACGAGAAGCACAATGTCAGCGTCTAGAACAAAATATTCTAGGTTTGGGAGGGGGCACGAGTGAGCAGAACCTACACCCTGGGCCCGATGGAAACACAGGTAAAACCTAGAGCGGCTGTCCTCAAGGAAACCAAGGGGCCCAGCTTCATACAGACCACCTGCTGGTACTTGAGCAACGGAGAAGCAACGCAATAGTTGGAACAAACTATTAAAGGCATAACTAGACGAGAGAATTGAATTAAACTTACCACCAAATGTTAGAGAGCAATAAAAGAAAACCAGAATAAGGACAATTGACTATATATGAACTACTGCAGAAAGACTGTTTAGGAATTCAGAAAAGGACAAGATGGGACCAGGAAAGAATGTCTATAAAACCAGTGCCGTGTTTTCCAAGAGACCCACTTTCCAAAAGGAAAGCAATGGAATCTAGGGGCCTGGCCAGCAACACAGAAAGCTATGTGAGCCAAGCACACACTGTACTATCCAGAGCATTCGCCAGTTTCTAGGTTGAGGTTCCTAGGTTTCTAGCTTGATAATTATATTATCAATTCCAGGCTGGGTTTGATTTCCATTGATTTGATGTTGGGTCACTAAACAGCCAGAGACTCGCATTTGCGGCTTATTGGCTTTCACAACTAAAGGCCACAAATGAACCCGCAGATGCGAATACACTTCTGAGTGGGAGTGGTGAGGGGAATATGGGTGCCTCCCTTGCCCTCCTTTATACCACCACACCCCTACCCCTTGCCTCAGCTGCCCGCCATGGTCTCTTCCCCATATCACCCCAACTCTGAGGGTCCTCAGACGGGACCAACCAGAGGAAAGGGCAGGAGAAAGTAGAAAAGTGCAAAGAGGAGAATATATTCTGATTTTTTTAATGGAAATTCCCTTTTGATCTTAAAAAAACTCGAGTCTTTCCAAAATATTCAGCAAAACCAGTAAACGATCAGCTATCTCAGAAGGATGTTGAAGCACGGAGCTCACGGGCATGCGTAAAGGACGAGTCCTACTACGGCACCTGGGCGGCAGAACATAGAGCATTCTGGTGCATCATCGGGGTTCCAGATGCTGGAACGAAACCCCGGAACGGGGGACTGACCTGGTCCTGATCCCCTCACGCAGCGCACTGCCGTGTGGCCCATGAACACGGTCCTTAGGGAACAAAGGCCTTCTTACACGCAAAAGAAGGAAAAAGGCCTCGTGGACAGGGACAACGGTGTGGTGACTGCCTCGGGGAGGGAGGTACAAGGGGACTCGATGGTAAAGGGAAAAATACAATAAAGGCTCAAAATCAAAGAAAAAGAAAACCACCCCATTTGTGAAAGACAGTTACCAGCTTAAAGAAAAAGCCCCCAATGTTCTCATCACGTCATCGTCCCACCCCGGTCCCATTCTTCAAGGTGGGCGGGTGACCTGGGGATCACGCGCGCTCTGCGGGCAGGCAGCGTTTGGGGCGGGGAGGTCAGGCCATCGAGTCTGTGGATTCGCGTTCGAACTGAGTGGCTGCATCTCAGAGTATGGCCATGGGGTGTCACGCTGAGTTTTACAAAAAAGAAAAGACTCGGAGGAAGTAAAATTCAGTATTTAAAGATTTCTTTCCTCTTTTTTTTTTTTACTGAAATAGGGACATACATTGTAAAATTATGAGTATTAATATATCTACAGGGTTTTTTCAGTGTATTAATAGCAAGAAACCCAGATGACTTCAGACAGGGTTTCTTGTTCCTTGTGTAGTGCCAACAGGAAAGTGACCCCACGCACCTCTCACCGGAAGTGGCTGATGGAGAGAGAACAGCATGTTAGATGTCCGATGTCCCACAGGCAGAGGGGACTAAGGACAGTGGAAAAGCTGTGTCCTGGACGGGAGCTCTCAGAAGCCCCGGCCCAAGGCTGATGCAAAGGACAGGTGTTTCACCAGCGCTTCTGCAGCCTGGGTGTGTGTGATCATCCCCTGGGATTGTGAAATGGGGACCCTGGTGCGGGAGGTCCGGGTAGGGCCTGGGGGCCTGACCGGGTTCCTGACCGGGCTCCAGATGGTGGTCACAGCCGCACACAGCCTTGTGGGCAGCGAGATGTTTCTGGTGACACGGCGGTAGAAAGGTGCCCAGAAGACCCAAGGGGTGTAGACAGAGGCCATGCCTGCACCCCAACGTTCCTGGGAACATCCCCTGAGCACTGAGAAAAGGGGCACCATTGTCTCAATGCCTCTGCCACCCTCGGCTTGCGTCTAGGAGAATCCTGGTCCCTATGAATCCCCAACTCCAATCCTAAAATCATAACGTTGAGCCACGGGGCAAGACTGGACTTTAAATGGCAGCACAGATGACACCGAGGGTCGCAGCCACATCCCGTGGCATCTCAGAGGAAAACCCAGCACTCCTCCCATCGCCCCAAAATTAGAAAGAGCGGATGAGACATGGAAAGGCGGACCCCTTTCTAAAAATTAAAAAAGTCTAGTAAAATCATTGTACTGGAAAACACACACACACACACACACACACACACACACACACACAACCCTAAATAACAACTCACACTAAAAGGAGAATGGTAGCTTTAGGAGCAAATTAATAATAATGACGTCTGTGATAAGCTCCTCGATGAGACACGGAACCCTTGGAGTGGACGTGGAAAAGTCACAGAAAGCAGGCTTCCTCTGAAAATCACCTGTATTTCGCTGTGTATAACGCACACCCACGTTTTAGTGCTAATCCCCATGTATAATGTGCATCCTTATTTTCCCCTCAAAAATTTAGGCAGAAGGAGTTCATTATGCATGGCAAAATACGGTACCTTGAAATCACCTAATCTTTATCTCCACATGTTTGGGACCAGAAAACTAGGGCCATGTCTGAGCCCAAAGCATGTAATTTTTCAGGGTAAAATCTGTGCTATAACTCACAACTATGTATTTTTCCCTATAAAAGTGCTTATTTACACACTTTTAACAAGGCATTCACAAGTATACATTCGTTATAACATATTTTCCGTGTTAGGAAACAGTTTCTGGTTTATTAAGTTTTATACACTATTTTCTTCTTTTATTTAGATATCCTCATTCATTATTAAAGTCATTATTTATAAATGGAAGCACACTGCTTGTTAGAGTACAGTTGACCCTCGACCAACATGGGTTTAAACTATGTGGGTGTACTTACACGAGGATTTTTTTTTTTTTTGTGATAAATGCCTGCACTGTTTTCTTTTTTAATGGACTTTACTGGGGTTAATTAAAGACGAAAAGAGGATGTGCAGCCCGTAACTGTCCGCACTCTGGGAAGGCTGAGGCTGCGTGGTCTCCACCCCAAAGGACTCAACTCGCCATTCCCCGAGTCCTTCCCAAATCTTAGTGAACACCTGAGCACCAGGATCCCGTCTTGCCGCATCTCTGTCATCGAAATCGTACAAGGACCATCAGCTACAGAAGAACTGAAAGTTTTTTAAAGAGTCCGTAATTTAACTTTTAGCCCATTCAAATTGGAATATTCTGTGAATATCTTTTTTTTTCCCGATTTACAAGCCAGGGTTTTCTTTTCATGCACTCACAAACCCTTCAGGCTTGAGCTGAAGTTGCAAGTGTAACATCTATTCACATTTGGTTTAGAAAGTCCTTGTCACCTTCCCATGAACTTGCCGCTGTCCCAGTGGGTTGGGGGAAGATCAAAGCCCCGCACCGCCCCATGAGCCTGGGTTTCAGTCTCTGCCAACAGCCCGTGGTTTGAGTCTCCAGCACAGAGGGATGATCTTGGTACGGCGCTGCCCCCCAGGGTTGTTAGGACTTCGCCTCGTTCCACCTGGTTCCATTCTATGGGATGCAGGTGTCCCAGGTACACAGGACTTGGCCAAATTGATTCAAGGAGAATCTGCAATGCAGGCTCCAGCTCAGCATTTGGAAACAGAAAGCACTGACAAAGCTGGTCCCTTGTCCTCCTGCCCGGTGAGCAAGTGACATGAGGTACAGCTGTCGGGCTCGTCCTCCCATCGTTCCTGATCCGTGCACCCCAGGGCTCATTCCCAGGACTTTGGCCGGCTGCTCAGCCGGCTCCAAGTTCACTTTTACCGTATCGCATGACCTCCTGATACTACATGTTCAGGAGAAGGTACTTTGTGAATGTCACTTCGTTAAGATCAACATTAGTCAGAACATCTCTAAGTAGGAGGAATGAACTTGTAATTAATCTCAAAAAGGGACCTGGATGATAAAAGCTTTTATAAGCACTAGTGGATGTCATGAGTGGATTTCAGCTAATGATGACAGGGAAACATTATAGAGACACGGTCATGGTTTTGAGCAATAGGTTCTACTTGTTGAAATCATGAAGACTGTATCTTTATCTTTGTTTTACTACAAATTTTAAAAAAAGACCAATAAAAATGACTAGCGAAGGACTAAGTAATGATAATTCAAAATATATAATTATAGTATAGGATGCTCATAAATATTCTAGTCTTTCATTTTCCCACGATGCAGACAAAAGAAAATACATAGGATTTTTTTCCCCTGGGTAAACTATTCAATTTGTGCTGCTCTACATGCGAAAAAAAGGTTTGACAAGAAGAATAACTGAACAAGAACAAAGGGAATCATTTTGACCAAGGGAGAAGAAAAACTTGATCGTCACAGAAAAAGTGAAATCATTTATGTGAAGAAAAAGATCACGATCAATTACCATTATCCCGTAGAGTTATTTTCAAGAGCCAAATTTTCCATCTTAACAGTTAGGAACCGAGCCGTATTTCTAGGGACGAGGGGAGACCCGAGCCAGTCATCGCATGTGACAGATCAGAGCCGGCCAGCACGGCCCTTCCAGCTCCTCCGTGGTGTTTTTCAAAGACCGCAGAAATAACGATTATTTCAAACAAAACGGCAGTCCAGCGATAACGTGGACTTTTCATGGGAATAATCAATAAAGAACCATCGATCTACCCTGCAGCTCTCCCTCCAAAATCCGATTTCTATATTTTGGTAGCTAATACAGTACAATTAATATTTCGTGCATGCTTTCCTGAAAAACACAATGAAAAGACATAAGGTATCTTTTAAGATATAAGATGTCCCACCCTGGCTGGCAGGGCTCAGGTGCTTGGAGCACAGGGTCGCCGGTTCAATCCCTGGTCATCAGCATGCATACCCAAGAAGGCAACCAATAGATGTTTCTCTCTCTCTCTCTCTCTCTCTCTCTCTCTCTCTCTCTCTCTCTCTCTCTCCCCCCTCCCTCCCTCTCTCTCCCCATCCCCTCCTTCCATTCTTTCCTTCCTCTCTCTCTCTGAAAGCAATGAAAAAATGGCTTCAGGTGAGGATTAAAAAAAAGATACCAGGTATCCCATTTAAGAGACATAAGCTGGCAATTTTTAAAATCATTTTCAGTAATAGAAATAACATTATCAAATGTACGCAAATGGCGCAGTACAGGGTTCGCAGTGTAGCAGCTGTGAGCAAAACCATTCTCATTACTAAACTGCTGAAAAGGAACTGTATAAACATGATAGATATCCAAGGTGGGGCAAAAGTACGTTTACAGTTGTGAGTATGTGACGCAGAGTTTACTCTGGTATCATTATTTCTTAATCACTATATTATTTTTCACATGAACAACCTGCTTTGCCCTAACCTGTATTATATTCTTTCATCTTCTGGTGGCTTATGGTGGGATAATATAGCCAAAAATTCTACACAAATGAACCGGCTCTATTTTTTAATCCACCATTATAAATTAGCACACCCCATTCCCTCCCCCGACCGATTCCTTTAAGGGTGCAAACAAACTTCTGAACGTGTAAGTCCTCTCCCCCAGAGCTGTATTAACAGGGGCTGCCAGGCTACGTCTGCCATTTTATAAGGGAGCCCGCCTGCTTGACTCGAAGCCCCAATGTGCCCAAGAAAGGGACCCAGAACGAAACATTTGTCGTACCCAAAGGAAAGACCAAGCCTGGAGTCAAAGGTCTAGGTTCATACGCTGAGTCTGCAGCTTACACACAAGTGTGTAAGTATGAACTGTTAACACCATGCGGACAGGGATACTTCGAAAAATGTGAGTTTCTAACTCTCCCTTATTTGGTGCTCCAGCCTCAGTCCGCTTTCCTCACCCTGCTCGGCACACCGACCCTTTGCAGAGTCGCCACAGGCTCCCACCCCATGCACTGAGACCTGGGGTCAAACCCTGGCTCCGCCTCTCTGCCACCTGGGCGGACGCCGGGGAGGTTAAGGCAACTCTCTGACAACAGATTCCTCACATGTGACGTGGGGGAGTGAGGCCCCGACTTCACTGAGTGGCTGGGAGGAGCAAATGACATGACATATTTCAAGGCTCAGCACAGTACTGGGACAGTGACCCATCAGCGGGAGGTACAGCTAGTAGTAACAATAATATCACCTTGAAAAAATTATGTCTGAGAGTTGAAAAAAAAAAAAAAAAACACCGAAAAACTAACTGAGAGACTATACCTGGCATCTTCGTTCTTTCAGATGATGTTTTTTCGTTTTTTAATTAAATTTATCGGGGCAACATTGGTCAACAATATCATATAGGTTTCAAGTGCATATTCCTATGGTACGTGATCCGTATCTTCCATTGTGTGCCCACCACCCAAAGTCAAATCATCTTCTGTCACCCCATATTTGGCCCCCTGCTCCCTTCCCCACTCCCCCACCCCCTTCCCTCTGGTAACCACCATCTGTTGTCTGTGTCTGTGAGTTTCAGTTCTACACCCCACATTTGAATGAAATCATACTCTGATTGAGTTATTTCACTTAGCACCATATTCTCAAGTTTCATCCACGCTGTTGCAAATGGCAGTATTCCATCTTTTCTTACAGCCCAGTGGTGTTCCATTGTAGATACGTACCACGTCGTCTTCAGATGACTTTGGACATTATCTCAGCCCTGAGAGTCCTGCACACGTACCACTGGCTCCATCTCTCAGATGAGGACACACCTGACGGGGCTGCTGTCTGGGCTGAGTCAGCATCACCCTGCGTGGGGCCAGGGTTCTTCTCCCTCCTCCTCCCCTTGGCCTCTGGAAGAGGAACTGCAGACAACCTTTCAGAAAGAGGCAGCGGTGAACATAAACCAGCCACCCATCATCGTTCTTCTTATATGATTTGAATGTGTCTTTGGGTTCTGGGGACCCAGCAGCAGCACGCAAAGCAGTTACGGATCCCAGTCCTCAAGGTCATCCCTTATGGAGACAATAAGTAGAGGAGCCCAGAGCTGTGCGGTGCATCGGGAGCACCCTCTGCAGATGGCGGGATGAGAAGATGGGCTGACCAGAGCGGCAGCCAGGGCGGGGAGAGAGGACTCAGGCGGGGACCACGGGCGGCTGAGTGTCAAATGAGCGATAGCTTTGTGCAGCGCCAGAGGAAAGTGTGGGGCGGTCCTCCAGGGTTTCCAATACCCCCTTTGTGTAAAGAACGTCCTGACTTTGCCAGTCCTTTGACACTGCCTTCAACTTCAGAAGTGTGACGTAAAGAGATAGGCTCCCTGGGTTTGGATAAGCAGGGCAAGCACTTGGAAAAGAGCCACAGACATGTTCCGGGCCAGTGCCCGTCTTGTCGCCGAAGAGGGGACCGCTCCCTGGAGAAGCAGTGCGGCTCCCCAACATCCGCCTGGGCCGGACTAGCAGCTCCACCTCAAGCTTTTGGACTTTCGATTCCTGTCTGGTTCCTTCGCTCTCCTGCCCGTGACGGGAAAGGTGATCCTGGGCTGACCTCTCGCACAGGTGAGGGAAGAGAGTGTCTGTGCCCTGCAGAGTCCTCGAGGCCTCGGTGGGAGCCAGCTGAAAGCTGGATTTCAACCGATGATTTTCACAAACGAAAAAAATGCATATAAAATACTAAAGAAAGCAAATGCAGACACAGGGTCAAGATTTTAGCGGATGGGGTTCACGTGCAAAACAAAACCCCTTGAAGTTCCCCAGCATTAATTACCACCTTTAATAATTGTTTAAAACTCTCCATCAGGAAGGCCTGAGAAGGGGGGCAGGAAGGAAGCCCCAGATCTTTTCTCTGGTGAGGAAATGACGGTGAAGCCCAGGAGGATGGGGCCCTGGGGCCAGTGACTCGGCAACGGCCACACCCACCATGGCCAGCGAGGAGCTGAGCACGCCGCTGCCTGAACACATCATGTCATTTTTTGTAAAATACTGTTTGTTCAAAGCCTCCAGACTCTTTGGGCCCCTATATCGAATGGGACTCAAGTTGGAAAAGATCACTTAACCTGCATTCGGTTACAGGGCTTTACGCATTTGGAACCCCCCAGGAAGACGGTACCGAGAGTGGCAGTTCGGCCGTGAGAAGCGAAGGGTGCGCCGGGGTGGAGGTCCCTGAGTGACTCCATCTGAGACAATTCGGGAGGAAGCCAGCGGGCTTCTGAAGCATGAACACGCGCAGGCTCTACAGTCATTCCGGGCAAGTTTCGTGGCTACGGGAGGGACACACGAACGCTAATTTAATAATTTCCACCGCAACCCCTCCATCACGTGCCAAGCATGTAGTGTGACTCTCTCTATGAATGGGCCAGGGAAAAGGTGCCTTGGATTTATATGTCATTTAAGAGCGGACCAAGTATTTCCCTAGGGTCGGCTTGCTGGGTCCTTGCAGCCAATCTGTGCAGCAGACGTCCGCCTGTTATACAAGGGAGAGAACCGGCTGCCCTGGAAATTACGTCATCGCCCAAGAGAAACACGGGGCTTCCCTCCGACCTCGCTCAGCCAGGAGCCCCACAGCCCAGCTGCCCGGGGGGCATTCAGAATGGCCGCAGGTGTCACGTTTGAGGAGAAGGTCTGCACCTGCCAGGAAGGGGATGAAATCCCAATATAGTTTTTGCACTAAATGTAATTTTAATCTGAATTTTATACACATATATGTCATATTTTCAGGCAAGGAATTAGCCTTAAAATGGTGTTGTTCTCCAAGGGGTTCTGATGTTTTCTAAGTCCAGGTACGGGTAAGGATATTCCATAAAGACAGGAAATCACCATTTATACAGGCTGGGGAAGAGACTCCTTTAGCCCATGATGGTCTGGGCTGGTGCCTCTTACCAATGTTTCTCATAAGCTGGAGAGACTCAGATCGGCAGCAGAAGGGCCAACTGGAGAGAGTAAAGGAATTTGTTAGAGCCAATGGCATTCACATGTTTTAAATATTAGAATATATTCCCGCTCCGTGTAGGTACATGCTACAACGTGCTTAACCACTAAGTTAGTGACAGATGCTGGGCGTGCTTCTAGTTGGGAGCAATTACGGATGAAATTTCCATAAACATCTGCGTGCAGGATTTTGTGTGGACACTGAACTTGTCTGAGTAAATACTTAGGAACAATTATTGCTGGATTATATAATAAGAGTACATTTGGTTTGAAAGGAGCTGCCAACATATCTTGAAAGTAGCTCTACCATTCCTACCAGCAATGAAAGAAAGTTTCCATTGCCTCACATCCTTGTCAGTATTTGGTACAGTTTTTTTTTTTTTTTTTAATTTTAGCCATTTTAATAGCTATGCAGTGGTATCTTTTTTTTTTTTTTTTTACTTTTTTTTCCTTTTAGATTTTATTTATTTATCTTTAGAAAGGAAGGGAAGGAGAGAGGGAGAGAAACATCAATGTGCGGTTGCCTCTTGTATGTCCCCTAGCCGGGAACTGGCCTGGCAACCCAGGCATGTGCCCTGACTGGGAATCGAACCGCGATCCTTCAGTTCGCAGGCCCGCGCTCAATCCACTGAGCTACACCAGCCAGGGCTGCAGTGGTATCTTTTTAGTTTGCAATTTCCTAACGATATAAAACCCTGAATATCTTTTCATATGCTTATTTGCCACTTACGTATATCTTTGCTCTTTTTAAAATTAGATTGTTTTAATACTATTGAATTTTAAAGGTTCTTTATATGTTTTGGGTGCAAAACTTTGTATATGTGTGTTTTACAAATATTTTCTCCCAGTTGGTGGCTTGTCTTCTGATGCTCTTAACAGTGTCTTTTGCAGAGAACAACTTTTTAATGATGTGCAATACCAATTTTTCTTTCATGGATTATGCTTTTGTGGTTTTATCTAAAAGGTCATAACCAAATCCAAGGTCACCTAGATTTTCCTCTATATCATCTCTTAGAAGTTGTATAGTTCTCATTTCATACTTAACTCTATTACACATTTTTGTGAAAGTAAATCTTGTAAACTTTTTGTTAAATAATGTGTCTAGTTTGATATTTTTACATGTGGGCATCCAATTGTGTTCAACACCACTTGTTGAAAAAACTATTTTTCCCATTAAATTGCCTTTGCCCCTTTGTTAAAAACCAGTTGAGTATGTTTTATGGATGTATGTATGGGATCATTCTGTTCCATCAGGATATTAGACAATTCTTTTGCCACTTCCTTACTGTTGCTATCTCTGGAGGTCTTTAAGTCAGGCAGTGCTAATTTTGTTCTTTGACAATATTGGGTTGGCTCTTCTGGGTCTTCTGATTTTCCACTTGAACTTTAGACTCAATTTGTTGATTTGAAAACACTAACTTGCTGAGTTTTTTTTTGTTGTTGTTGTTGTTGGAATTGAATTGACTGTATAGATGAAGTTGGGAAGAAGTGACATCTTAGCAAGATTGAATCTTCTGATTCATTAATAAGGACTACCTCTCCATTTACGTAGATCATTGATTTCTTTCATCAGAGTATTACAGTTTTTTCATATAAACTCTGTTCATATTTTGTTAGAGTAATTATTTGGTATTTTTTAAATGGATAATTATGTCATATGTGAACAAAATTTTATTTCTTCCTTCCCAAACTATATACCTTTTATTTCTTTGTCTTACCTTATTGCATTAGCTAGGATTTCCAGTATGATGAGTAGGACTGACGAAAGCCAGAGTCCTTGCTTTGTTCCCAGTCTTAGAGGGAAAGCACTTATTTTCTCACTGTTAACAATGAGGTGTGCTGTGGATTTTTTTGTAGATTTTTTTATCAAAATAAGAAAGTTACCCCATATTTCTAATTTGCTGAGCATTTTTTTATTGCAAATGGATGTTGGTTTTATCAAATGCATCTACTGTTATGATCATGTATTTGTTTTTCTATAGCCTGTTAATGTAATGGATTATATTAATTGATTTTCAAATGTTGAACCAGCCTTTGATACATGAAATATTATAAATCAACTTGATCATAGTGTATAATTCATTTTGTACATTGTTAGATTGGTTCTCCTAGTGTTGTTCAGGAATTTTGGATCTCCGTTCATGAGAAATATTGCTCTGTAGTTCTCCTTTCTTGTAATGTCTTGAATCTGGTTTTGGTACCGACATACCTCAGATATATTACAGATTTAGTTCCAAAATACCACAACAAAGCAAATATCATACTTAAATAAGCCACACAAAAGTTTTGTTTCCCATTGCATATAAAAGTTACATTTACACTACACTGCAGTCTAGTAAGCATGAAATAGCATTATGTCTGAATAAAGCAACGTACATATCTTCATTAAAAATACTTTATGCCCATCAGTAAATGAATGGATCAAAAAACTGTGGTACATTTACACAATGGAATTCTATGCAGCAGAAAGAAAGAAGGAGCTCATATCCTTTGCAACTGCATGGATGGAACTTGAGAGCATCATGTTAAGCGAAGTAAGCCAGGCAGTGAAAGACAAATACCATATGATCTCACCTTTAACAGTAAGCTAATCAACAAAAGAAACAAACAAGCATAATATAACCAAAGACACAGAAATTGAGAAAAGGCTGAAAGTCACCAGAGGGGAGAGGGGAGGAAATTTCAGGGATAAAGGGGAAGGAACAAGTATAAAGGACACATGGACAAAAACTATGGGGGGATGGAAATGGGAGGGAGGAGGGGAGGGCTGGGGTGGCAGGTTCGGGTGAGAATAAAAGACAGAAAACTGTACAAGATCAACAATTAAAATAAAAATTTAAAAAAAAAATCTAACAAAAAAATAAATAAATAAAATACTTTATTGCTAACGAATGCTAACCATCAGTTAAGCCTTCAGTGATTCATAACCTTTTTGTTGGTCTCACGCTTATATCTGTAAAAAACTGCAATAACTGTGAAGCACAGTAAACAAGGTGGAATAACATGTGGCAGGCCTGTGCTGCGGAATCACTGGTCTCACTGGGGAAGTATTTCCTCTGCTCCTGTTCTCAGGAAGAGATTGTAGAGAATGGTGCCGATTCTTCCACGAATGGCTGGCAAAACCCACCACTGAAACCACCTGGGCCCACCCTTGTCTCATGGAGGGCCCTTGATTGTTGAAGTTGATCTCTTCAGTAGATTCAGCGTTATTCAGATGATCTATTTCTCCTTGCACGAATTTTAGTAGTTTGTATCCTCCGAAAAATTAGCTCATTGCATCTAAGTCACCAAATGTGTGCGCACAGTGTCATTCAGAACATGCCTTTGTTATCACGCTCACGTCCATGGGGTCACTAGTGATGGCCCCTCTTTCATTTCTGATATTAGCAATCTATGCCTTTGCCATTTTTCTTGGCAACTTAGTGGGAAGGTTCACCAGTTTGATTGATCTTTCAAAGAATTGGACTTTAGTTTTATCGATTTTTTTCCTATTGGTTTCCTGCTTTCCAGGTAATTGGTTTTTCTCTAATACCTTTTTTTTTTTCCCCTCTGCTTGCTTTAGGCTGATATTGCATTTTTTCTCTAGTTTCCTAAGTATAAGGCATTATGATTGATTTTAGATAGTCCGCCTTTTCTCATATACCTTTATGTTAGAAGTTTCCGTTGAAGAAATGTTTCCAATTCATCCCATACATTTTTATAAGTTATATTTTCATTTATTTCAAAGTGTTTTTAAGTTTCCCTGGAGACTTGTTTTATATTTAGAAGTGTGTTTTTGTTCTTCAAATATTTAGAGATTTTCTACGTATTTTTCTGTCACTGAATCAAATTTAAGTCCATCGCAGTTTACATTTTATTGCAATGTGAGGCCATATGGGGTGTGATTTCTACGATTCTAAATTTGCTGAGGTGTGTTTTATGGACCAGAGTGTGGTCTTGGTGAACACCCTCCATAAGTTACAGAAGGACACATATCCTGCCGTTGCTGAAGTAAATATCCTGCCAAGGTCAAGCAGATTCTGCAATTCCGTGGTGCAGCTCAAGTTTGCTGTGTCTTGACTTCCTGTTGGGATGCTCTGTCAGTCACTGATAGGAGGTGTTGAGGTCTCTCTAACAATGGGTTGGTCTATTTTTTTTCTTGCAAATTTTATTTCACCATCATGTATCCCTTCTATAATGCCCCTCCCTTTTTTATGCAGATCTGAGCTTCTGACCTACATCATTTTTTTTCTCTCTGAAGAACCGTTAGCATTCTTCCCAAGCAGGTCACTGGGTCACCTGGTGATAAATTCCTTCCACTTTTGATGGTCTAAGAAAATATTTGTCCTCCGTGCCTTTGCCAGTGTGGCTCAGTTGGTTGAGCATTGAGCTGTACACCAAAAGGTTAAGGGTTTAATTGATGATCAGGGCACATACCTAGGTTGTAGGTTCAATTCCTGGTTGGGGCTTGTGGGGGTGCAAGCAATCGATGTTTCTCTCTCACATAGATGTTTCTCTTTCTCTTTCTCTTTCCCTCGGCCCTTCTCTCCCTCTCTAAAAGTAATAAATACATTTTTTTTAATTTTTAAAGAAAATATTTGTCTTCCACTTTTGAAGAATCATTATATTGACATAGAACCTAATGTTAGTTGGTTGTTTTCTTTAACAAATTACATATTTCACCCCACTCTCTTGCTTGCATGGTTTAAGGCAAAAGGTTCAATGACATTCTTACCCTACTTCCTTCACAGGTAAGGTATTTTTTCCCTCCAGTTTCTTACAATATTTTCTTTTTTACTTTGGTGTCTGCAGTTTGAACATGACATGCTTAGATGTACAATTTCTCCTGCCTGATGTTCTCTGAGCTTCTTGGATATGTGATTTGGCGTCTGCCATCAATTTTGGAAAATATTCAGCTATTGCTTTTCAAATATTCCTTTTGCTCTGCTTTTTTCTTTCTTCTATTTCTGACATTTGCATTATGCATACATTACACCTTTTTTAATTTTCCCACTATTCAAGCAATGTGAATTTTTTCCTTCTTCTCCTTGCATTTCAGTTTGAGAAGTTCCTATTGACATGCCATTAAGCTCCATGATTCTTGCTTGGCTGTGTCCAGTCGACTAAAGAGCCCATCAAAGCTACTCTTCATTTCTGTGACACTGATTTTAATTTCCAGCATTTCCTTTTGATTCTTCCTCCCAGTTCCATCTCTCCGTTTACATTACCCATCATTTCTTGCATGTCGTCTACTTTTTTTCATTAAAGCCCTTAGAATATTCACCGCAGCTATTTGAAAATTGAAGTCTGATTATTCTAGCGCCTGTGTCACACCTGGGTCTGCTTCTGACTCTTGCTTTGTCTCTTCACGTGCATTTCCACTTGCTTTCATTCTGGGTTGGAGCTGGGCTGTACTTATTGTTTGATGTAGCACTACGTGTCAGAGGCTTCGGTCTCCTTATTTTATTTTTATTTTTCTCTCCTGGGGTCTTTCTCTAGGAATTCCTCCTTAGAGCTGTGTCTGGCAACTCGTTCAGTCATTCTGGATTTCTGCGGATGTGCTGGTAAGGGATGGCAAGAGGAAGCTTTCCATAATTTTATGACTAAATCTCCAGCTTGGTACCCCTGGGTTGTAACCTTCAAAAGCAGTTTATGGTAAGTTTTCCCTCCCTTTCTGTGAGATAGGAGGAACGCTAGCGGTGCCTGCAGTTGGCTGATCGCGCTTTCCCAGGTCAGATAAGGCTCTGGTCAAGCACTTTGCCTTAGAAGTCAGGACTTATCATCGACAATGTACTGGGATTATTTTAAATAGTGATGTTTCCAACTCTGCCTCCTCAAGACAAGAAGGGATTTTTCTCAGATCTCCATGTGAGGACATGGTGCGGTTCCTGGAGGTAAAACCCAGGAAAGAATGGGGACTCCCAGGACATTTTAACTCTCCAGCCATTCACACTGAGCTGCCGGCAATTTGTCAAATGCCATTCAAACTGCTCCTACCCGCTCTGTTCCCAGGAAGATAACCTTGACTGTTGTTCCCTTTCTGGGCCTCTCTCCAGATTTCAGAGTGGAGGTTTGCCCTGTGACCTCAATTGTCTGATGCATCTTAACAAAGCCACCGATTCCCAATTTGTTCAGCTTCCTTGTTGCTGTGAGGGGTGGAGTGACGACTCCCAGGGCGTGCACACAGCTGAGTAAAACTGAAAGTCAGCAGACTTTTTCTACAAAGGGTCAAATAACAAAAATTTTGGCTTTGCCAGATACAGTCTTCATTGCCACTACTCAAGTCTGCACCGCAAATGTGAAAGCAGCCACAGACTGCATGCAAGTGATGGGCGTGGCTGTGACCTAATAAAATTTTAGTTCCAAACACAGGTGGCAGACTGAATTTGGCCTGTGGCCCATGGTTTGCCAGCCCCTGCTCTAGACCGAAGGTCACACACTGAAATGCCTTCAGGGGCCAAAGTGGCTGCCGAAGTTGGATGGGTTTTAAATAAAAAAATAAAATGTTGTTTATTTGTATATTAAACACATATTCTTTATGTCTACAAAAAAAGATGCTGGGTCTCTTTTATTTGAAACACATATTTTACTCTCCATACCGATGTGACTACCACACATTATTTAATACTTCTAAATTACCATAGGGAAATAGCCTCACATTGCGACTACAACTGGTGACTGGCATTTTGTATCTGTGTGAGAGACCCCCAGGGGGTGGCGGGGACATCAATGACCGGGAGAAGAGAGTGCAGAGGGCCACAGTGGGAATAAGGGCCTGCGTTGCAGAAGGTACAGGTTTTCAAATGGAACCGTTCATCTAGATTGAACAGAACCTTTTACATTTTAAATGTTGGCAATTTCTGAAAATAAACTTTCCACGATCCTACAGGACAGTGCCACATAGACTGAACACAAATACTCTGTCTGGCTGAACTTGGCTCTTGGCTGAATTTGCTCCTGATCTAGACCAACCCCAAGTTTCATCAGAGGAGACTCTAGGAGTGAAGAACTTGCCCACCATGCCACCCCTCTGAGATGGCCGAGAGTGACGTGTGCTGTGGCTCCCGAGTAGACCGTGGACCTGGGTCTGGTCACAGGTCCCATCAAATGCACCGTTTGCACCTCCGCAGAATTAACATCTCCCTGCTCTGCCCTGAGTCCGGCCACCAGGACATATTCTTCCACTGGAACGGCAACAATCCCCGTGCTTATGTTCCTAGGCAGCTTTTAAAATCAACTAACTTCATAATTTCTTCTTTTTTTCCCCCAGAGAGCACAATTATATTTCACTTAATCAGCAAGGAACTAATAAAACAATCACAATTATGTTTGTGCTGTGAAATCACAGCAAGATAAATGGCTCCAATCAGCTGCAGGAAGTCTGCAAAGAACATCTTATTCAACAATGTGTTTCCACTTATTCAGAACTGACGTCCCTGTGCAGCCTGGTCCTGGTTAACGCAGACTTGGTCTAGGCAAAAAAATAAATAAATAAATAAAATAAAAATAAATTGTATCTTTCCAAGGATTTCAGCTTAAATCTCTCTCTCTCTCTCTCTCTCTCTCTTTTTTTAAAGTAGAAAGCAACCCTCAATTGTTTAGGGGCAAAATGAAAACAGGTGATTGGTTCGAGTGCCTGCACCCTGACAGGTGTCATTCATTCCCTGTGCTCCATCCCGGAAGGAGGAGGAAGTGGGGGCAAGCGGGAGGCCAATGCAACCTTACCGGGGCTGATGGGAGAGGGACAGCGAGGGAAGTGACGCCTTCAGCAGGGCAGTTGCTGGGAGGCTCCACCGTGCATTCGCCATGGCCCTCACTTGCGATCTGCTCCTCAAAAGAAGGAAGTATCAAACTAAAGGTGCGTGAATGCCGGGAAGCGGCTGACTATGAAATGCATACAGTCGTGATGGATACCTGACGGAAAGATTTCCACATCAACAGCAGGGAAAACATTGTCTTTAAAACCTGGTGGCATCACATTATGTTTCATTGCGGTAACCTTGGAATGCCATAGAAGTACACGTGAATGGAGTTAGGTGTAGAGACTGGTATTTTAGAAATATATATTTAAGGTGTAAAAAAACAACAAAATACTCTGTGATTAAATGCAGTCAATAAAATTAGGGGAAAATGGCTAGATCTTCCCAGGAGAGGAACGAAATAGAAACCGGCCCACCGACGTGTGGCAACTACACACAGCATCGGTGAGCAGGTTGGCATTTCCTAAAAGGTGTACCAAGGAAAACAGGAGATACGGCTTACCACTAATGGCTACGTGTCCAAACAGGTTTTGGAAATGCGAGTCAGACAAAGTTACATGGGTATCTTTACTATAAAATCTCTTAGCACTTTTATTCTGCTCACACACTTTTCACTCTCAAAAAGAGATCTCTGCTGCGAAGTGGTTTTCTAGTCTACTGACCACCAAAGCCAGTGCTCAAATGCACAGGTTCCAGATTCGCCATGAGAAGTGTTTAATGGAACTTGATTTGGGAAACACTGATGTATTTTATTTGTTGGCATGCTTAAATAATAACTCACATACTAAGGAGTTAACTTTTCCATTTTCTGAAATGATGCCGCACTTTCGGTTGCAAGGATACCTGGCCATCGTTTTGTCTCACCTTCCATAAATTTACGTGGTAGCTCTCTGGGCTACCGTGGATTCATACCCAGTGCAGGTCTCGTGTCCTTTCTGGGGAGAATATTTTGACTAAGGCAAATTGCCTCAGGTTTCTAAATCAGCGTTTTCTAGTCTGGTCAAGGAAGAGTTAAACTATGCACCTCATATGGAATTTTCAATGCCAGAGGAAGCAATTAAGTAAAATTGTTGTCATAAAATTGATAATGAAGCGAGATAGAACACCTGGTTGGATATCAATTAATACCCTTTTATTATGTTCTGCCTGGCTTTCTTCCTTCTTACGTGTGCTGATGCTCGGGCTAGGGTTATTTATGATTTATAGCAAGAATGGCAATTAAGATTTATGCTCACAGGAAACACTTCGTATCTCTGCTCTGTGTAGAATAACACAATGCAATGTTCCTTCTAATCACGCATCGGGGAGGGGAGCCGAACCTCTCGAGTCAAAGAAAGAGGATCGGGAAGAAGAACGCTCTGTTGGGAATGAGGGCAAACGTGAAACCGGAGATGCTAATTGGACAGAAAGGAGAGCTCTAGAATGGAAACATCTCATTGGAATTAGGTGGTAATGGGAGGAGGCTAGTACTGGCTTTGGCGAAGAGGGTGGGCCAGCTACTCCCGAGATGGGCAGCAGGTGGTGAGACCATCATCAAGACGCCTCAAGGTCTGGTTAGCATTCTTATCACTCGGTCTCCTTACATCAAGATGATGCTGGTAACAGACCATCGAAGAGGGTCGCAGTACTTGTGGGATTAATTTATAAGACACTGCAATTCTATCTAATGGGGAGATGGATGATTTCTCAGCCTCAAGGGAAATCATGATAATCAAACAGCTCTAAAACAAAACTGGGGCAACGGTCCTAGTCCAAACGGCAATCCTGAGGATTCTGTGTTGAGAAATGACACATTCACAGCTCCTGTCTTTCCCACTGAGTGAGAAGATACCCACCATTTATGATGGAATGAGTGAAACGTACACATTACTGACAGCCAGTTCAAGGGAACTGTAGGACAAAGTGATCTAGACTGAACACAGTCCAGATTCTTCCCCTTACCCCCCACCTCTCGGACACTCCGCTGCACACATTATTCACCTGAGGTGGTATGATATTCAGCGTTTGCCTCTTCGACAAACTAAAACAAACTGGAGAAATAACACAAACTAAGGAAGAGTCCGGGCCTGGCTGGTGTGGCTTAGTTTTTGGAGTGTTGTCCCATGGACCAAAGGGTTGAGGGTTCCATCCCTGGTTGGGGCACATACGAGAAGGTAACCAATCAGTGTTTCTCTCTCACACAGATGTTTTTCTTGCTCCCTTCCTTTGTCTCTACAAGCAGTGAAAAAAAAATGTCCTTGGTGACGATTAAAAACAAAAACAGAGAGAGATAGAGATAGAGATAGAGAGAGAGAGAGAGAGAGAGAGAGAAAGAGAGAGAGAGAGAAACCCACCCCTGGCCAGGTAGATCAGTGTGTCAGAGCACTGTCCTAATAGGCCAAGATTGCAGGTTTAGTCCCTGGTCAGGGCACATACAAGAATCAACCGATGAATGCATAAGTAAGTAGAATAACAAATCTCTCTTTGTCTGCCTGCTTATCTGTCTATCTGTCTCAGGGTGCCTATCTGTCTGTCTATCTACATCTCTATGCGTGCATATTCTACTTAGTATATATATTTATATATACTAGTATATATACGGTACTGGGTGCTCTTTGAAATAATTCAGTCCCTAACCCAACACAAAGGCCCACAGGTTGGAAAGTATGGGTCAAACGTTCCTAGAATTGGCCAAGATTATCTTTATAAATTTCTGTAAGCCCTTCGAGTCTGGGAGAATAAAAATTAAAGCGAAGTGACATACAACGAACAGAAATTACTTCTTTTGGAGGAGTGAGTTTTATGGAAATATGCAATTGTGTATCTCCTGTGTACGGGCTGTCTATCTACCCGAATGATACCAGCCACACTCCTTGCGGACAATCACACACCCACACACTGTGATGTCAGGACTGGTCGAGGGACCTGATTTGGCCTGTGACATGGTAGAGTGTTACCCGAAAGTGGACAATCAACATAACTTGACTCTTAACCAGGGCTCTTGGAGGCTGTGCAGTGGAGAAACATGAAGAACGCAGCCCTTGCTCTCTGACCATCTTTGGGAGGGAGAAGAGGAGTCAGAGCTCAGGGGCCCTGAGGACACAGGACATCAGGACATCACCTAAAAAGAATGGGTTTTGGAGACCAGCCAGGGAGCAAGGGCCCCACCGAGAACCCAGGCCAAGCAGCTGCCAGACCCTGAGAGTGGGAGCACCTGCCCTCACTTCCTCCTCGTGTCGCCACCTGTAGTTTGTAGTGTCTCGACTTTGGGCAGCACTTTGAGAAAGCAGGAGCCGCGCAACTGCACCGGGTCAACAGGGAGCCCAGCGGCTCTGGAACGGAGCAGAGGACGTGATGGAGAGAGAGTGCCTGCAAGGGGGTGGCAGCTCATGTGCACCCCAAGGCACCACCTGAAGGATGGTAGGTACGAACACTCAGACCATATGCTTAAGGTTTTCATCGGCATCACTTTTTCCTTGGATTTATCCTAAGGGAATTCATTCCCAGAGATTTTGCAAATTAGCTTGGAGGGGAGTTAATTACACATTTCCTGGCTATTGCCTCCATTCATTGTTCCATATCGATTTGCTTTCCAAACCCCTTTACGTTGTTTATGGATAGCTTCCTCATCTGCGGCCCTCCCCTATTTATTATATCATCACCAGAGAATGAAAAGAGATGCTGAATGCTGGTTACCTTAATAGATTCCAACTGTGAATGTGATGTGTGGGTTTGGGGTGTTGAGAGGAATGATTTCTTTCCATGGCATCTGTCACACAGCCATGGGGGAACGCAAACCCTGCACAATCAGCCGTGGGGTCCTGGGAGGCAGGCGATGACTCTGCAAGATCCAACCACAAGAGTTGCTCTCACAACGCTTCCGGGCGTGCGGTACGTGATGTGCTAACATCACACATGCGCACCACAGCTCCGGTGCTCCAGGACGGCCATGACTCGGAACCCGTCACCCTGTTCCCTCTTGGTATGTCCTAGAATCCCGATGTTTGGCAAATAGCAACTGAATAAATCAAAGAAGCAACCAGTAAAATAAAACATGTATAAGTCTCAAAAAATATTTAGCAAATCCCAGGTTAAGGAAATGTATTGATTTCACCACATTAGTTTAAAGCCTGTATATGCATCTTTGTGTCCTTAGTATGTACACACGCTGGTTCTATTGGCCAATTACTGAGTGGGATGAAAGAAGGGGCCAGCTAGATATTGGAGATAAGATCGCCGCCCAGCTGACGTGACTGCACTTAGGACTGCAGGGTAAGAACAATTTGATGGGTACAATAGAGCAAACACGGGAGGGCCCGGGTGAGTCCCGGAAGGAGGGGTCAAAGGTATCCGACGTTTGGGTGCGTGTAACTAGGAGAGAACCATTTACTGAAAACACAAGCTCGTTTTCTCTCAAAAGAAGAACATGGCAGATTTGCCATTTCTTTCTTTTTTCTCTTCCTCCCACACCCCCAGGAACACAGACTAGTTTATTTAAGGGGAACAACAACAATAAAAAAAAAACAAAACCCTATCAGCTATTTCTTCTTAAGCACATTGGGACATATTCCTTTAAAAAAAAGTCTCAAAAACACAGAATGTAAGCGCCTCTAGTTACGGACCCCCAGAGAGTGGCTGCATCCTTGGTCTGCCCGTGACCTGTGCCGTCAGCCCTTTGCTGGGTGCGTAGCCCCATCCCCAACCTCTCACCGCAGGTGCTGGGCCTTCCCCACAGCAGCCTGAAAGTTAACTCTCACACTCCACTCCACAGGCGCAGGGCGTTTGTGGCTTCTTCTACGGAAATGTCCGCTAATGTCCCACTTTCTGTCTGCCTGGAAGGCTCTCCCTCCATATATCCTTGTCTTTCCCCGTCTTGTCTTTGCTGGGATGCCCGCTGTCTGAGAGGCCTTCCCCCAACGAAAGCTGAAACAGCCTCCTCCTCGTCTCACCCCTTCCTCGGTTGGGTTGGTTTTTCTCTGCACCAAATACCCGTGTTTTACAAGCTTACTTCAACAGCTCTCTATCTTCTTCCCCCACTGGAGTGCCAGCTGGGCAAAGGCAGCAGCTCCGGTCTGTCCTACTGTCTATGTGCCCCAGTGCTGGACGGCTCCCGGAACGGAAGAATGAGGGCATTGGGAACAGCTCGCGTGGCAGTCTCAGCGTAAGGAAGAGGGGACACCTAGAGACCGGCAGCCACGCAGAACAACGGGAATCAACAGGAATCATCAGGAGAGGAAGGGCGTTGAGAGACACAGGAGACAAGGGAGGGCGGCGGGGCAGACAGCAACACCGACACCAAGGCTGTGTGGGGTCTAGAGTGTGCCGGCTACGGGGGTTGGGATTCAGTGCTGGTGACCTTCCAGAAAGTGGTTTCAGTAGAAGGCTCCGGACTGGCAAATTGCTAAGGAGTTAAAGGGGAGATTTAGAGCATGGAGTTAATGAAGATCATTTCACTGAGGAAGAAAGAGGGAGTGAGGAAGGCCAGCGGGTCTAAGCAGCACAGAACCTGGGGAGAAGGCTTGTTACTCTAGAAGCTGTGTGTTAGCGTATATGTGCGTGTGCACGTGTCTGTGTGTGTGCGTGTGCGTGTCCGAGCACATGTGTTGGTTGAGAAGGCGGTAAAACCCAGCACGGGTTGTCCTTTCAAGTACTCAGGAACTGACTGTACCACAATGTCTTTTATAAGTAAATGGGAGAAATCAGCATGAAATTAAAGTGCCGTGGACACTGGGAATTTTAGTTTCTCTACTTCGATTCCAGGAGATAAGATATCACAATGTCCACACTTCAATTTATTTAGGACCTTGTTCGATAATTATTTTACGATAGCTCAGAACTAAGTCTCCAAGTCAAAAGAACTGAAGTCAAAGGACCAAAACATGCCATTGACTGAAACGGACAATTGTAGAAACAAAATGAAATAAATTTTAAAAAAATAAAATAAAATGCCCTGCATGAGGAGGTAAAATAAATGAAAAGCCCTACAGGACCCAATGTCAGAGGCAAAATGAATTCTCTGAAGAGGAAAATGCATTTTATTCTCATATTCTCTTAATAGATTTCTGAAAACATGATAAGAAGATTGAAAGGGGCCTGGGCAACTCTAGATAGATTATGCAAATTCCCGTTTCATTTCTCTGCTTCTGGGTGAAGTAGCGGCACCATTTTGAAAGCTGCAAACCTCCAGCATCCCCTATCTCGGCTCCCCAGCTGGGAGCACAACCAAAGGATTATGCGTAAGCTGGGCTCCGCAGCGGGGACGGTGACGCGGAGCTCCAAAGAATCTCGGAGACTGCAGTTCCCCGGGGGCTTAGAACGAAGATTTTTAAAATACAGTTCCATGGTTTTCACTAGCTTATCTCAACCCAGAGGTGAGATGTGCTCTCTACTGCGGGGCCCGGGGGGGGGGGGGGGGGGGCGGGCGGGGGAGGGAGGGAGAGAGAGAGAGCAATTTGCTGCTTCTGCAGCCAGGCATGGAAATGACTTGGACTCTGATTTTAGGTTATCTCATAAGCACTAAGGCCTCCCCTCATCTCCCCTCTTTTTGAAATGTGAGATTACACCAGTAAAAATTCCACACCGAATTTTACCACAATCCCTCTCCTTTTTCAGGTGGTACCTCTAACACCGGCAAACGCACCTGGCTATCACTTGGGCTGAGGGGAAGGAAAGGAAGGCGCTAGGCTGTATTTCCACCGTGTCCTCTTCTCCAAGTCCAGTGGCTTGACTTATGGGGGTGGGGGGGGGGCAAAGGGGGTCGGGGAAATGCCTCTGCCGTCTACGTCTACGTATTTTAGGCTAGGATTCCCGTGACTGCTTTTCACAACATCTGATTCAATAAATACTCCCTAGCTTAAGAATGTGCCTTTCAAATCCATGTTGCTGTGATGGAGGCCCGCTGGACACTCAGGTTTCGTTCGGAGCACCCCCAGAACCCAGTGACCGGCATAGAAGCGAGCCCCGCTTCATCACTCGGACACTACCTTTGTCAGAAGGGAGTTCCAACTCCCTGTGCAGAGCAAAGAAATGGATCTACACAGAACTGACCCAGAAATACCTGGTCTTGCTGGAACAGTCATCGGCCGGGGCATCCACAGACTTCCTTCTTCTGGTGAGGGCATAATCCAAGTTAGTCTTCCTTAAGCTAACCTCAGAGATAAGGCAATGCATTCTAGGAATAAATAAACTGCAGCCATATTTGCTTTAAGGTGTCGATTTGTATTAAACAGAGATGACTAAGGAAGATTCTTCTTTTCTGTATTTGCCCTGCTATGTAATCTGTGCGGTCAGGGTTGACTACCCATGTGTATTCCTGAACTTTCCGATGGGATTCCCTTGATAACAAGATGCTAACACAGGCAGGAATAGATCCCTGATCATAAAGAAACTGAGTATAACATTAACAAGCATGTTATCAACAAAGGCGCTCGTCTGCTTGGATCATTGCTAGCAAAAATGACCTCATGAGTCCGTCCCTGGGTATGGATTCAAGACTATTAGCCTAAACATAAATTGCAATTCAAAGCAGAACCACAAGCACTGGGGTTTAATAGTTGGGTGGCAAGTGGAGCAGGAGTTTATAAAATTCAAATTAAATAGACAGTCACCACTCTCTGCGAGAAGGGTGAACTCAGATGGTTTCGCCGGCTCGGCAGCGCGGGGCTGTAATTAGGGAATGGGTAGGGACTTGCTGCTCACCAGTTGGGTGTATAAGCTTTAAACGAATAACTCAGCAATTACGGGAAAAATGAGCAGTAATTACACCCATTTCACTCGCGGCTAGACAGATGGAACATTTTCTCCTCGTTATTGGCAAACTGTCACGACATTTATTTCATTTTTACTGTTTACTATTTGTTGTACTTTGATTAGCAGTAATTACAGGCTAGAAAAATATGAAAAACATGAATGATGGGTATTTTTTTTAAAAATAGAAGGCGGCCTGTCTCCCTCTCCCTGTTGACAGAAGTCTCATTTTAGATCCTATTGAGACGGTATCAGCGTTCTCAGGGCCCTTGGAGGCAGCCTTCATTCTGCGACAGCTCCCGCGCAGAGAAGGTCCGCGTTTAACTGCTTGTTCCAGTCATCGCAGCCCCATAACCCCCTGCGTCTGTTTTCTCCCAGCAGCCTCTACGGACCTGCCATGCACCCCTTTTGTATGCAGAGGCCAAGTGAAGCACAGACTCACCTGTGCCTGGAGTAAAACGAGCAACGCAAAAAAGAATGATGAAAACGACACATCACTATTGCTTTTTACCGCCGTGAGGAGCGTGATGTTAATACATGGTGTCCGGTGAACAACGCAGGTGTCCCTCTGAAGCCCTTCAGTACAAGTGGCATTGACCTTAAGGCTGCGTGATGTTCACATTTCAGTTCCGAACAAGGTTTCAGCAGTACTGCGAACACCAGTAGGGGCCTGTATTTGAATTCATTTTTAGTAACCATGTTTCTAGCTGTATTATTCAGTTTTAACTTATGTGGGCTAGAAAATTGTATATTTCAAAAGAAATATTAATGACAAGAGAGGACATGTAGAATTAGTCACTGAACATGGGCTTTAACTAACATTAAGTATGGAGTCTATTTTAGGGTAAGTACCTGCGTGTGAAATAACACGTTCTCCATTTGCACAGTTCTTTGCGGTGCTTCAAAACCATTTTCTGTGTGCACCACAATTACCTAGGGTGCAATTCCAAGCCCGAAGTCCCACAGCACAGTCCCAGGAGAGATAAAAGCCATCATGGTCTGTAACCGGCCCGCACAAAAGCATGATTTTGCAAGGGGAAAAAAAAAACGCTTTCTTCTTTCCTAAAAGGCATACTTCAAAACATCTGAAAAGTGGTTTCCAGCATCCATTTTTCTTAATGGGGGAAGAAAAAAAGCCCATGCCTTGTCTTACACAGGCTCCATATCGATTCATGGAAATGCTGTGTGTTAACACGTGGCTCCTAATGGCTGCGTGTGCTAATCTGCTGCGCTATAGCAAGGCACGGAATTGATTAGTTCCCTTAATGAGCCTTGGATGGTGCTGCTACCAGTACACAGGATGCAAAGCAGGGGCGAGTGTGCGGCTGGAGGAAACCCACCTCAAAGCAGCCATCGAGAGGGGCACCAAGACGAGCAGTGGAAGAAAGATGCTGGGTGGGTGGCGGGGCGGAGCCTGAGGGGAGAGCTGGAGGCAACGATGCCTCCTCCCTTTTAGGGGATGCTGCAGCCTGCTGAGTCCCAGGCGTACTCCCCAGATGACATGCTCAGACCTCACGCTGCAGCAATAACCGTGTGCTGCTTGTGAGACGGCGGGAATCAGACAGCTCTGGACTCAACTCTGGCCTCTGCCCTTTCCCACTGGGGTCATCCTACGCCATCCCTCCGTGACCCGTACCTTCCTATTAACAAGGGAAAGAGTGAGGCAGCCATCCATCCCTATCTTTAATTGTGTGTAAACTGCCTCAGAAAATTTTAGCTGAAAATGTACCAGAGAAAGTAAGTAATGTAAACCTTTTAAGAAAGTCAGTTTGGTTCACGGATAGCCAATGATTAATGGATGGATAAGTGGGAGACACAGGGGCTGGATATTCTGGGAATTCAGGTGTTGGGGCCAAGAGGAGCCAGGAAAAAGGGAAAGGTGGAGGGGAGGGGTTCCCAAGACACATGTTGTGTGGGGGAGGTTCCTTAGACACGCGTCACGTTTGCACAAGCTCAATCTGCCATTAGTCACTCGTGCAAATATCCAAAAAGGCGTCCAGGGAAAGAAGGAGGCAGAGACAGGAACAGAATCAAATAGCTCCTCCTCCGCTCGGTCCCTCTCTCTCCCACCAAACGCCCTCGCACGCACACAGCACACACAACACTGACACACTCACAGACCACACGCACCACACAGAGACGCAGGCACACCGCACACACGCACGTGCCGCACTCCAGGAGGGAAGCAGATGTGAGATGAGCTGCCAAGGAATTCTATAATTTTTTTAAACAGTAGGTGGACGCAATTTAGGAAAACATTTCTACTCTCAGGGAGGAATACAAACGATGGCATCGCCTAATGCCAGGTGTCTGGGTCGGAAGAGAACAATCGCACCCCAGCCCTGTGCCGGGGGAAGGAGAGCTCGGTCCTCAAGGAAAGTACCCTCCCCCGCCCCACCCCACCCCACCCCGCCCCGCCCCACCGTTGGTCCATAAGGGAACGTAACGCCCTGCACAGCACTGCGTACGGGGAAGTCCGGTTTTGTTCTCCTCTTGCCTTTACCCGACATGGAGGGGCTTTCTTCAAGAGAAGACCAGAGGGTAGGCAATGAGGACAAGGTGCATCCAGGGCGCCACGCCACCGTCTTGGTGGCGGTGCCCGTGTGGCCTGCATGGCGCGCATTTAAATGTATGCCACCGCAGCCGCGCAGGTGATAAATGTAAAAGGGGAGACCGCGAGTCTCCCCTGTACGAAAGGTGTTGTGTTCACGGATGTTTCCTCTTCCTCTAGAAGCCCAAACAGGGTGGCGTGTTTCTCGCGCTCACATCCACTTGAAGGAGCACATCCGGACACGGAGAAACAGCAGGTGGATGGGCACAGAGGGATGGCCATGCGTAAACACAGGGAGAATGTGGCCGCTCACGAGCCAAGGAGAGAGGCCGCAGGAGAGCCCACCCTGCTCTCGCCTGGGTCTTGGACTTCCAGGCTCCAGGAGTGTGACGAAATGCCTTCCTGTTGCTGCCGTCCCTCAGGCTGTGGTCCTTGCTCGTGGCAGCCGAGCCGAACAAGGCATGCTCGATTCCAACCACATCCGCTCTACAGAGCCTGCCAGGCTTACTGTGCGTAACAGTCCCCATGCACCTTGTTAAAGGGCCGGCTTCCCAGGGTCCAGCCCACAGATCCTCACTCGGTTGGCTCAGCACCGGGATTCGGACAGAAGGAGGGTGGTTTCAGCACGCCACTTGGATTCCACAGCTTGGCGGGGCACGAAAAGCCAGTGCATAATACATGCTTGACAAATACGTTCTGGATGGGTGGACGAGCCAACTCTTTCTCACCAGAGTGGAGAGCCAAACTCAGATTTGATGACATGTCTCACGTTGGCAAGTAGTGTCTTGGGGAGCATTGGGGCCATTTCTCTGCAGTTTGGACCTTCATTAACTCATGCACAATCTTGAAAGCTTGGGACATGAAAGGATCAGACTAGTCATTTAAAATCTGAGGATATCTATGATATTTTTCCTTTTAAAACATATTTTCTTAAAAACACAACTGCAAGATTTTTTAAAATTATTTTGAAGGAACTAGAAGGCAGGCGCACACTCACTTGTCCATGAACTTGGACAGATAAAGATGCAGGGAGAGAAAGAAAAGCTTTGATTTGCTCTGACTTCAGGTTTGACCGCAGCACGCTGGGACCTGTCACCGGTGACACGGTTCCAGAGTGACGGTCCGATGTGCTCTGTCAGGAAGCAGTCGAGTACTCTCTTCCTGCCTCTCTTCTCCCCGATGGTTCCCACCGCTTCCTTCTGTGGCAGTTGTTTGATGTCCCGGAAAGCTGTGACGATTAAGGAAAATGTTCGTGGGCCCAGGAATACCAGTCAGCATCTGGTCTCCTGGTTGTGATGGTTTAATGTGCGACATGGGCGCTCAAAGCCACAAAGACACAGCAACGGACTCCAAATCCTCTGACAAAGAGTAGTGTAACTCAGGAACCGCAAACACGAGATTTTATGAGATGACGATCTGTAAGTATGAGAAGTAGCTGCTGTGTAGAGGGCCGTGAAAGCCGAATGATCAGAAAGCGGTGTGAATGGGCGTAACCGGTATCTGTGGGTAGCTAGGACCTTCAATGCTGCCCCTTTAAAAGCAGTCACTAGTTACTCGAGGCTTTATCCACCAGTAATATGAGCACCGATAGGTCAGAGGAGTCCCCAAATCTCCTGGCAAGTCAGCAAGATCACAAGGTGCGCTCCCACCCAGTTAGGTGATAAACACACACTCTGATTCGCACTCCCATAATTTACCAAACACAGAATTTACGTGATGTCACATTTGGTGGTACTGGGTGAAGGGCCTAAATACCATGTGGCTATGAGACAGTATTTTACCTCACTCTTAAATTTGACTCAATTTAGCAAAAGGGGAACATGGACCCTTTTAACATGGAAGTCTATGTATCTATTTATCATAGTTTCTTGCTAAACCAAGGGTGATTTGTAGGGAAGGGAAGAGAAGGAGGGAGGGAGAGAAAGAGGAAAGAAGGCACCATTTACACTAAAACATAATTTGTTTTTTACATGGAACATTCCAAAACGACGGGTTATTGAAACGGTCTTGTGACGTTGTACTTGTATTTCTTCTGCGAGTACAATGGCTGCAGTGTGGATGATGCACGATGAAAACACGTGTCTCTTATAACCCCGATGCTTCTGGCCATGGAAGTCGCCGGGGTAACTAAAGGAATACCTTCTGGGGAGGAGGCGGAGCTAAAGCCACAGGACTGTTCTAGCCAATGAGGGAAGCTGGATGAAAAAAACGCCATGACTAAAACACAAGAAATATGGATGCGATACCCTGACTACCGATTTCCCAAAGAAAGACAGGGATTCACTGACTTGGTCTAGAGTCCATTTTCTTACCCACTGAACTTTGCAAATTTACTTTCTGTTTTTCCCCCCTCTGAGTTTATCTTAGTTTTTTTTCCTTGGATGAAATATTTAGAGATGACAGAAATACTGACCTCAAACATAAAGTAAGAGGAAAGACTGCCGGGCCTAAAGGGTCCCGGGAGAAAGTGGAACAGGAAATAAACCTAGAAAGTGAAGAGTGGCATGTGGCTGAAGCTCACCGGGGTGGCTGCACGGTGCCCCGGGTGTCATCGGTGTTTCCGAGCGGCTCCATGCCCCGTGCGCACATACGTGGGACAGGAAGCGGGGTTCCGGTCCGGCCCCCCAGGTTTTCTTCTAGTATTTTCCTCCCAAGTGTCTCGTAGCTCTTGCCTGTAACCCTGTGCATTCACGTTGAGAATCTGCAACTTCAGAAAGACGTGCATTGATTAAATTTTACTCTGGGTTTTCAAAGAGGGAAAGTTCAAGCCGTGACTGTTCCCTGGGCTGGGTCACTTTTCCCTGGGACGGTGAGTTTTCCCCTGCGACACGATCACCGCTTCGTTGGGGTCCACACTGGAGGCACGGTCACAGCTCCCACGACTTGCTCCTGTGTTACAACAGCAACACGCTGGGCCTTAGCCTGATGTGTACGAGGGCTGTTTCTCTAATGGTTCTATTTATGAACAAATTATAGTTACTAAATTATATTTACTTCTGCAAAGTGTTTATGAGTCTTCTGTCATGTTTCTGTGAGACATGTTTGAGAAAATAACTGTAAACAGCTTATAAAATATGCCAAATCTCACATTTCAAAAAAAAAACCTGATTGAACATTAGTCTTAAATGAATGATACAGAGTAACATGATGTATTATAGCCAATTTTATGTAAGTCTTTTTTATCATTGTTAAATGAATGTGACGGACCTCCAAGAAATCCCATCACACAAACTACAGCCCAAGGTTGGGCTCCCCTGTGTCTGAAGTGGTGCCACGGTTAGGCACAGGACAAAGGGTTCACGGTGCCATCAAGTTCAAACACAGCACCTTTGGTACAGTTACAAGATCAGCTACATATCGCTTGAGCAATCAAGGCAATTCGAGATATTCCTTCTGCAACTATTTACCTTCAAGACTCATCAGACTGTGGTCAGTGACAGAGATCTTTCATTTCACGACTCAGAAACCCTAGGACTTTCAGCACGAATAAAAATGCGGCCGGTGTATAAGATACTACACATCTGTATAAAAATAGGCTCTGAACATCGCGCAGCTGTTTCTAGACATCCAGATGCTCCGGAATCGCCCACGCATGCGTCTCGCACATTGAAGATGCTAAAAGATGACTGCGTGAGCAGCAGTGTCACACAGGGTGGGGGACATGGATGCTGATTCGAGAATGAAATGAGTGCAGTCAGTGCACGCAGGAGAAGACGCACAGACTGACAACAAATAAACAGAAGGACGAAGATGGCGCAGCTGGTGTTGGTCACACCCTTGCCAGTAGGATTGTGAAAAAGTAGAATGAAAGGTTCAGTAACTCCCGTGCTGCCCATGTTTCCAGGGTGATACTGAAATATTCAACAACCTGTATGATTACACAAATCATTCATTAAATTAAAAAAGGACCTTTGCCTCTGAATACATAGGCCTGTCCGCGCACCCACACACATGCACTGAAACTGCTCGGCGAGCGTCCAAAATTACAGTTGCTAGTCTCCCACCCGTTCAACCCTGCTCTTCTGATGCTAGAAGCTGCTGCAGGGAGGGTTCGCTGGGCATGGACGTCCGGAGCCGAACAGCGGCCGTGGCTGAGCCGGGCTTGAGCATCATCTGCCTTCCTAACTTCCCCGAGGTCGCTAGTCACCAGGCCCCCGCACCTGAACGCCCAGGAAGTGTGTGACCTCGATGTGTCATGAATGCCAGCCCTTTCCACGTGGCCTGAACTTAAAGGGCTGCTGTCTGGGCCCCAACCCCCACTCTGCATATGGTCTTCAGCCCCCTCACCTGTTCTGCCGTCCGCACCGCCTCTGGAGCACCCCAGAGAAGCCCCCTAGATGCAGGCTGGGGGAGACCATGCATTGCCTGAGAACTCCTTCCACTGAGTATGACTGTTATGAACCAAAGGAACGGCGATTCCGTCGCTCAGTGCAGCGTGGTATACATTATGGATGAAGGGGAGCTACATGAAAGAAACAGCAGTTCTAACACCTAATATGTTTGTGGCTTCATCTTACCCGACACACACATAAGATATGTTACCTTTTTAACCCAACCATCGGCACCATACTCCTCAGGTTAGTAAGAATCTTTTTGTTTTCCTTACAAATCATATGAACTACCTGGGGAGTAACACCCACAGGATGTACACAAGCCAGAGATGGAAACGAGACACAGAAACAAGTACACAGAAGTAAACAGAAACAGCGGCGCCTCCCGGCAGGACTTGGGGACCATCGCAGGCTCCGTGCAGCCAGGGCGTCCACCCCATTTTGATTGCTGATCGTTACTACCTGCCGCTGCTGCAACCAATTACCACAAGTCCGGTGGCTTAAAACAACACAAATGTGTCATCTCACAGCTTTAGAGACCAGAACGCTAAGTGGGTCTCACGGAGCTAAACTCCAGGTGCTGGCAGGGCTGCGTTCCCTCTGGGGGTTCCAGGAGAAAGTGCCCCCCCCCGCCCCTTCCGCCTTCACGAGGTGGCCTACATGCCTTGGCTGGCAGCCCCTTCCTCCATCTTCACAGCCAGCGGCGGGGGGCTGAGTCGTTCTCCCCTCCCTTCCCTCTGAGCTGGCCCTCCAGACTCCGCTTTCCCTTGCAGAGACCCTTGTGATTACATCGGGCCGACCCAGATAACACAGGCACCCTCCCCATCTCAAGAGCTTTAATTACATCTGCATCATCCTTTCGCCAACAAAGGCGCCTAGCCCCGCGTTCCAGAAGTGAGGACGTGGACACCTTGGGAACCTGTCCTTCAGCTGACCACACTTAGTAAGGACCAGAGTCCGGCCCAGGGGTTGAGGGGCAGCCATGAATGGACACTTCGTCTCTGCCCTCAACGTGCGCTCAGTCTGCAGGGAGAGATGGGTGCGTGTTTCGACCCCGCGACGGCTGGTCGGGGCGGGGGCTGCGCAGCTAGAGGGAGGGAGAGCCTCCGTGCAGTGCACAGTCCAAAGCAGGCCGCACGCGTGGGGACAGTTCTCAGGAAGTGGCCGTGTGAGGTCCCCCTGGTCCCCCTTCGGGAAGTGGCTCAGTCACTCTCACCTCGTTTCCTCCTTGTCGCCCCCCCCCCCTTGAAGGCTGCCTGCTGTCTTTCTTGGAATTCCTATTTCATCCTCACATGCAAATGGAAATGAGCGCAGGTTCCTCACGGGTCCCTTCAAAGCCCTAAGGGGCACGTTTTTCATCTGTTTTTGCAAACCCGGAGCCAAGCCCCACCGTGCTTGAGCAAAAGCCGTTGTCACCTGACCCATCAGTGGCCGTCAACCCAGCTGTGAGTTATTTCTTGGCCCGGGCTGCACGTTGACAGGGGAAAGCTGAGATGCGCTCGCGGATGCTTCCATTCGGAAGGCGTGCGTCCGCCCAAGTGGCTGTGTTCTCCTCTCTTAAAAGAACGAGCAGCGTCATTGCTGCACCCCCGTCTCCGCATCTCCTCCGTGGTGGCTGCCACCTTGAGACAGTGAGTTGCCGTCCTGTCATTTTTCTCCCCAGCTGCCTGTGAGGTTGGCAGTTGGACGGCTGGAGTTTAATTAGGTGGGACACGGGGACAAAAATGGCCGTATGGAGGCATCTCAGGCCCACAGTGAAGAAAACCAGAAAGGCGATGAGCTGAACGCTCTCAGCTCAGTGTAAGTTAGGGGCTGAGGGCGGCATGCACCTGGTTTGGTCTTAGCTCATGTAGATCGAAGCTGAAGACATGGGGGCCCAGAACACTAAGCACCCGCCGCATGCAAAGTGCTGCTCCATGGTAACCCCCTTCATACAAGTCCAGTCCCCCGACGTTTTGTGTTTACCAAAAAAAAAAAAAAAAAAAGCAAGCACTTAAAAAATTAAAATGTGGGCTTACTAAAGATTTTTAAAGGTTTTCTAGTGATTCTACTACCCGAATCTTGTATTATATAACCTAGTTATTTTGCAGGAATGAGTTGACTTGGTAGCTACCCTCTTCACGCAGGTGGCTGCCTTTCTGGACTGTAATGAAGCGCACGCACCCTCTTAGCACGATCCTGGGAGGACTGAGGCTCACAGAGTAATGAGCAGCGTCCGTGCTCTGGCAGGGCCGAGCCGCCCAGCCTCCCAGCCCCGGAGGTGACTTGCAGGCTGACATGAGAAATACATCAATAACTAGCCCTTAAGATGCTCTTCTCTGTTGGCCTAATTATTCGGGCCATTTTCACAGACAATGGGAGCAAATGAACCAGAAGACAACTCTTCTTAAAACGTAAAAGGAGTTAAAAGCCACATCAGGGGGGCTGGCCCAAATTCCTTTCAAATCGCAAGGAGAAAAGTGAAATGGACCGAATCCAGGGCTTTGTCTCCTCGGAGAACAGGGAAGCCAGAGAGCTTCAAGGATGGGGTGCAACCGCAGGCTCTGACGGCGGATTCTAAAGCGGCAGGGCCCAGTTTCCCAGAAATCACAGCGACAGGCAGACATGTCCCAGAACATGGCAGTTAGATGGGAGAGTGCTAAGCAAGGGACCCGATGCTGTGTTATGGTACAAAGCAACGCATTTGTATTTGTACACAGAGAATTTCTGGGAGGCTAGACCACGAACACATTATAATAGGCACCTGTTTGAGGGTGGGGTCTGCAGACCTGGGGGGAGGGGAGGGGCTGGAATGAGACTTTTCTGTATTTCTTTAAAAAATACTTTTTGAGTTTTGAATTAAGAATGTTTTACCTGCCCTGGCGGGTGTAGCTCAGTGGATTGAGCATGGGCCTGCGAACCAGAGGATCGCGGTTCGATTCCCAGTCAGGGCACATGCCTGGGTTGCAGGCCAGTTCCCAGCAGGGGACACGAGAGAGGCAACCGTACATTGATGTTTCTCTCCCTCTCTCCTACCCTTCCCCTCTAAAGATAAATAAATTTTAAAAAATCTTAAAAAAAAAAAAAAGAATGTTTTACCTATTTCCGGAAGTAACTAACATAATCAGAACCAGCCAGCAGTCACATCTACTTCAGAAGATGCTACTTCGGGGCAATAAATTGATCAGGTAAGGTTTTCCTGCCAAGAGCTGTCACCAAAGAGCTGTCTCCAAGGAAGAGTCCCTTAGCAGTTACAGAGGAGTTGGTTCATTCAGAGATTTTGCCAGGATGTGGGGGAGCTTTGCGCACAGAGCCCCCAGTTCGCCACAGGTGCAAAAAGTCTACCAAGACATGATCTTCTTGGGGAGGAAAGCTGGCCGATCTCTCAAAGGAGAAGGGCCAAGAGCCTTTTCCTCAATGGACTTTTATTGGGTCATTTTGCACAGGAATACAGGCTCATTAATCATTGGCAGGCAGTAAGGATCAAACAATAGATAACGTACAAAGAACTCTGAGGGCCTGTTTTGAGTCAGGATCAGATAGCTAAAGAGCTATAAAACTTTGAGGTACAAACTCACTTCTTGATTGGACCCTTATTTAATTGAGAACATTCTAAACAAAGCAGGTTTTACAGGATTTTACATATTCTTTCTTAGGCATGATAGCCTTAGGGAACCCACCCTTTCCGGCACAGGGCGGTACCCACCACCAGCATTGTTTCAGGCTTAAGGCATTGTCTCAGGCTCAAATCAGGCAAGGTGGCAAAGAGATTAGGAGACTTCTTGCAGACAGAATGAGGACTCAGGCTATGTCAGGATAGCTGAGGGTCCATCACCCCCTTTTGCTATAGTCCCCCAAGTCCTTCCTTGGGGCCTCCCCGTGACTGTGCCTGTCTTAGGTCGTTCCCTCCTTGGGGAATCTTACCCATCATTGGCTAACCAATCAAGCATTGGGAGCCAGTTATGGATGAAGTAAAAGGAGCAGAAGTGGCTCTCCTGCCAGGGAGATAAGCTTTGTCTCCTCAGTGGCTTATGGTCCGAAGGTCACTCACTCAGCCTTAGCCATGGGGGCAGGTTACAGCTCTGAAACCAGGCAGGGCAGTTCCCAACACCAGGACAAAACCAATCCTGGCAGAAGAAAACATTACAAGGGCAAGTCCTCGTGTCCCCGCCCCCCGCCCCAGGTTCATCATGTTAGCATTTCACTGCGGAATCTCTCTGGCTCTGCAAAGCAACACAGACACACAGACATCCTCAGGGGTTTTTTTTCCAAACCCTCTCGACAAATGTGCCCCTCTGACAGCTTCTGTGAAGGTGGAACGTCAAACTAGTATGGGGTTTGCACTTCATACGAGTCCACATCCTGGTGCAGTTGAGCCAGAGCAACACTCCAATAGGTCACCGTAGCTGGGAAGGAATTTTATTGCACATCCTCACCGTGGCGCATCGTGGGAATTCTACAGGAATCTTCATATTCATGAAGCTTAATTATAGCAAAATTGCCAATCTGTAAAATACGGCTGCATTTGAATACTGCTTTCAAGTCTGGAACATGAACAAGGAAACTACGGTCCCCAGGAGACACCCCTGCTGTTATGCAGAGAAACCCAGGGAACGGGAATTAGGAGGAAAAGCAAGAGAACGAAAAACAGATCAAGAGGCACTCTATTTACCTGGAAAAACGAAAACGCTGATCACATGACAGGCCTGAGTATGTACTTGTAATCAACCATAATATTCAAATTGGTGAATAAAGAGTCCAATAAAATCATGAATTTAAGACATTCGTCCTGAAGCCAGTACGGATTTAGTCACTGAGACAAGTAGAAAGTTGCAGAGGCTGAATGCACAGCCCATCTGTTCCGTAATAGCCAAATGAGGCTACGGCTTAAATCCCCTGCAATAATCGACTTGAAATCTGAGGGCTACTTTGGAGAGGAGTGGAGCATCTGAAATAGCCGGGATCAGGGGTTTTGGCAACATAGGGACGGAACCGTCTGCAGTCCCGCTCTGCACGCTGAGGTGTGCCAACGTGTCATCCAGGGTCTAAAATGCATACGTGTACCTGTCTAATAAAAAGAAAGGCAGTTAAAACTCTGGCAAGGCTATGGTCGCTTAGCAAGAAAGAATCTTTGCCTATATAAATTCTTCCCTTCTCTCTTTTGGAAAGAATCTTGGGTGTGTGCTAGTCACGGTAAATGCACAGTCCCATGGTATGTCATGGCGCTTCCTGCCTGCAACCACTTGAGGTTCAGATGAATCTGTCTGTCCATCCACCCATCCATCCATCCGTATCCAAGACCTGTCTACCCCTCCATCCATATCTGCTGACCTCCCTATTATCTCTTAGCCATCCATCAAAGTTACCTATCTGCCCATATCTATCACCTACCTTCAGGAATCCACATCTACCTACCAACCTATCTATCTATCCATCTATGTATCTGTCTATGTATCCACCCATCTATCTATCTATCTATCTATCTATCTATCTATCTATCTGTCTATCTATCTATCTAACCTCCTCACAAAGACAAGCATGGCTGTGTGCAACATAACCTTCAGGTGACCTTGGCAGGGAAGGCTGCTGAAGAAAACCATGATGGACGACATTTGCAGACAGGTATTGCCAAATCGCTTGCATGTAAGCCAAAAACCAAATACACTTCACAACGTAAAAAGTCGCCGTGAACAAATCCGTTGCTTCGAAGGGAAGAGCCAGGGTAGTGGGACAGTGTGTGATACAACAACAGCAGCGACAACCGCAGCCGCCACTCCCGCAGCGCTGGGTAGGTGCCGGGAGCCACGTTCGGGGCCTTCGCACCCGTCACCTGGCTGTGCCCTCACAGCACCTGAGCAGGGAGATGTGATTATCTCAGGGAACGAGCCCTGGGAGTTGCAAGGCACACTGGTCACTCAGCCGTGAGCCGCAGAAGCAGAGTGCGGCCATGGGTCTGTTTGCCTTAAAACCCGAGTCCCTGACGACCATGTGCACGGCTGCCTCTCTCTGAACCCTGACGAAATGAACATGGAGAGAAAGAGAAAGCAAGGAAGGGAAGGAGGGAACAGAGGGCTCTGAGTCAAGGCTGGACGCCGCCAACTGGCCAGAGAGCGTATGAATGTATAATATAGCAGGGGCTACGACAACAGGGCGCATCTATACCCTCCCTGCAATTCCCAAGTCGAAAGAAAAACCCCTGAAGACTGACACGGTATCTTCATGATTCGCCTGCTGGCAAAACCTGGCCCTCGCCGACTGGGGAAGGGTTGGTCCTGGTTTATCACACCTGGCATGAAAACCCCAGCGTTCTGCAGAACCATAGGAGCCGTCCTGTCTCCAGGCTCCACTGGGGTGGGGGCGGGGAGAGGCGCGCAGGACATTCGGAATACGCACAACGAACGTTACTTGTCTAAAATCGGAGACATTCTGAAACGTATTTGGTCCCCAAGGTTTGAATGAGCGGCCGCTGGCCCAAGGAACCCCTCTGCCATAAGATGTCCTTGACAATGAAAGCCACCCGAAAATAACTTGTGATCCAAGCTGAACCAACGGTGACGGAAACGTAATGAAAAAAAGCAGCACACATCTCAATAACTGATGAAAATAGCAGTCTGCTCTATTGCAATGAGAGCCCAGGGCAGCGTTATCGCATTAAGATCTGACATCATCCTCTCTCCCCTCCAGGCTAATTTCATAACCTAGTTTCGTCCGAGCCCAAGGACAGCCACTGCTGGACCCTGATTACATTTGTACCCCCAGGCTCACCAACCCTTGACCTTGAGGATTGGGAAGTAGAATATTTCGGTGCAATTTCTGTAGAAAAACAGGGAGGGTTTGGAGGAATGATTTAAAAGAAACCTAAGGGTGAATTGTAACATATATAGTTTCATTTAGATATATATTTTAAATCCACCAAGTAACAGCTTCCGTGGTTTAGGATTCGTAAGTTGGTTGTAAGGGTATCAGAATATGCATAGAAAAGACAAGTGGGACTGCTGTTCTATATAAATTATTATTTATGAAAAACGAATAAAATGTGGCGAGGTATAAACCTCTGTCTCTGTATTGAATGGAAGTGCCTGTTTTATTATTCTCTGTCTTTTTCTGTTTCTTTGAAACGCATGAATTTATTCAGCCATCATTTCCACAAAATCCTCCTCACCGAACGCCAGCTCTGGGTCAGGCCCACAACCAGATGAGGGGGAAAAAAAAGACAGAATTCTAATGTAAAAGGTTTCATAATTAAAATAACCAGTTATATTCATTGACTGCATCTCTTTAACACTAGAAAACAAACTGACTTTTCACAGCATAGATGAGAATGCTGCTAATTTGCTTCATTCAGTGCAGTTGAGATCATAAAAGAGTTGATGACCACAGATTTCCCTATCAAAGCGGACAGGGACCCGAACTATATGAAAACATGGCAGTGGGTCAGGCAGGGAGGACCAGAGGCTGTTATTGTAAGCAGGCTCTCTCTGCTTCAGAGTACGACCAAGGAACGAGAGACAACAAGAAAATGGAGAGATGTTTCACTCTGGTTTCCGCAACGGGGCCTACTTCCTTGAGCAGAAGTTCCTTGCTTGGTCAATGAATGTAAACCATAAGGAAATAAATATCTGAAGACATAAAACTACAAAATTGAGATTTTTCATTACTTGGAATATTCCTATCAAATTATTTTCATTCTTTCAACGTACTTATTGGGCACCTGGGATTGGAGCGTAGCATCACATGCCGGGCCTCTCGGTGGCACACAGGGACTGGCCGTGGTAAGTGTCACAGAGAAACCCGAAGAGCTGAAATACTAAACTGTGAAAAGATATGCAAGGGGGCAAAAAGCACCAGAGGTTATGAGCATCTACGATCATATAAGAAACAAATGTCTAAAGGAAGTTCCCATCAATATTTCTTTCTGGGAAGGTCTACTCTTGGCTCTCTCTACCCTACAGTTCTATAGATTTTCTTCCTCTTATTTACCATCTATCAAAACTAATTTGATGAGAGACAGGCCCATCCACACAACGTGTCCATGCCTTACCTGGAGAGTGGCAGGCTGGTGTTTGACAGCAGGCTTCCTAGAGCGCTGTGCTGTGGCCCACAGTGGCCATGAGCCCAAACCTCACCTCTTGGCACCCACGAGCGTGCATCTGGGGAGGATACATCCAGGACAGGCCTCTCTAGGTCTTGCTTCACCCCCAAACATACATTGGGATTGGTTTTACTCCCTTTCAAGGCAGTTAGAGAAAACGGAAGTAAAAAAATAAAAGCCACAGAGTACTCACCAGAAACCCAACTTTAGAGATTTCTGGAAGTATGCAGGTTCTATCATCTCTGATTATTAATGGGGTGTGTGTGTGTGTGTGTCCTGCTGACATGAGTGCCCAGGCCACCCCGCCACGCACAGGCCAGCCTCACAGCCTCACATGGGACTGTCCACGCTGCCAACACCTCCCCCCACCCCTTTCACACTGGTTTGCGGAGCACCTGACTTCTCCTGGCACCGGACCACCGTCCTACCACTACAACCCTGGACGTGGCGGGTGCTTCACGGATGGGCCTATTCCAGGGACCTCACAGAAGTGCAATCATATAGTATTTGTCTTTTTGTGACTGGCTTATTTCACTTGGCATAACACCCTAAAGGGACAAGTTGTAGCATGGTGGAACAACTCTTTCTAAGACTGAATGTATATATCACATTCTGTTTAGCCAGTCATCTGTCTGCAAACACTTGCATTGTTTCTACCTGTTGGCGACTGTGAATAGTGCCACTGTGAACAGGGAGATGCAAATGTCTCCCCAACGGGCTATTTTTAAAAGTCAGTCTCCAGTTGCTTTTGCATAGGTGGCCCATCATTCTTTCTTAAAACAAAATCAATTAGAGCAAACAGAAGACAAATATATATTTTTTTTTCATAGAAATTGTACAAAAGAAAATCCTTGGTCTTCCCTTAGGAGAAAACGCATCCTGATTTTAAAAGTTAAATCTAAGAAAAAGTGAGAGCACTGCTCTGCACTTCGAAAGCTCGGAACACGTTGGGAAGCACACGATCCGTATCCATGCTCCAATTAGAAACGTGGCCGCATAAAATTTCTCTAGAGAAAATTGATTATAGTCTGACCACACTGACTTTCTTGGAGAAACATTAAAGTTAATTTTCCTCACCGCTTGATTTTAGAAGAAACTTTTAGAAGTATTTGAAGAGAGATCAAAGAAAGCAAAGAAAATGACCCAAAGGTGGAAATGTGTAAAACTTATAAGAAGAGGTTGAAAGGATTTCTTCTGAAGAGGAAATGACTGAGAATAGCCTAGAAAAAAATAAAGTCTCCACACGCTAAACAAGAATGAGGAAAGGGGTGACTGGGGGCCAAGCAGAAAATAATTCGAACTTGCGAAGATGGAGTCAAGACATTTGGAAGCTCCACGCAAATTAAACACAGAAGAGTGAGGAGAACATAAGACCACTTCTCCAAGAAATCAAGTTCAGACAAAAGAGCAGAATAGGCTCTTGACATTTTTACATGGTGCTTAAATAAATTAAGGCAAATTAAAGAGTGAATAACTGAGGGGTCAATCGGTGTCCTGAGATTGGAGGGGTGGAGGATTGAGAAGAATCCACCATCTCTCTTTTCATCTCAAATGCCTAAACCATTCAGTGCTCTGATGTGGCCTAACATGAATACCTTTCCTACCCAGCAAGGTAGGATGTGTAATCTGGATCCAATAAAACCTCGGACATCTAGAAACTAGATTCTAGACAAATAGAATGCCCAGATTTGTTCTACCCATAAGTGTTGTGTGTCCTATGAAAACAGCTAGCCTGTACTTAATCTTTAATCACTAAACCTAAGGCTTAAAGGAACACAATTTTTATATAAATCAGCTTCAGTTGCCTGGAATTATGAAGTAACATAGGGCCCGGCAGAAGTGAGGCCTGCTTGAGTGTGGTTGGCAGGGTATATGAATGTCTCGCATGAGCTGGACAGCCATTTGAACATTTCACCTAGAATGTCATACTGTGTGCTTAACTGTGCCGTTGCTGTGTTACAGAATTACATGCTTATGATTTTTTAATAAAAAATTTGTAATAAGCCCTGGCTGGTGTAGCTCAGTGGATTGAGCACAGGCCTGCGAACCGAAGGATCACGGTTCGATTCCTAGTCAGGGCACATGCCTGGGTTGCCAGGCCAGTTCCCGGCAGGGGACATACAAGAGGCAACCGCACATTGATGTTTCTCTCCCTCTCCTTCCCTTCCCCTCTAAAGATAAATAAATAAAATCTAAAAGAAAAAAATTTGTAATAAAAAAGGGGCATGATTTGTGCTGGACCCTGTATTCCCCAAATTGTCTTATAAGGAGTATCATGGGCGGTCTCGAAAGATAGAAGTAAAATAAAAATCGCCATGACCACTTAGGATTCGTGGTGTGCTGTCCTTTGGTAAAGCGCTGCGCTGTCACTGCTTGGCACGCCCTTTCCCAATTGTTCTTTGAACCTAGATCTACGTGACCTTTCTCCTACCCATGTAGCCTCTCCAGGGACACGGCTTGGGCTATGCTGGCTGAACAGACCCCGTCTTTGACCGGAGAAGGGACACCCTCAACCCGGAGGAGCGCCGCTAATTTTAGAGGACAATCTTCTTTACGGTTCTAGTCTTGCCCCAGGATTGCGGAGCTCATTACCAGCAGGAAAACAACGCTCCGCAGAATGTCTCATTAATTTTTAAAGCATGACATTCATAATCTGCCTAGTCCTGGTTTGATGACACGCCAATGGTCCATGTTTAACTGTGTACTCGGAAGGTTCAAATAAAGAACACTACAGTTTCTTACACAGGTGCATTTCCCTCCATCTTCCGTTAAAGAGTATTTTGAATGTACGCAACAGGCAAAAACAAGCACAAAAATCCTCCATGTATCCATCACCCTTTTCAATATTGATCAACTCACTGCATGCCCCCCAACACACTGGATTCATTTGAAGCAAAGCGCAGATACCATAAAGGTATTTTTAAAGAACTCAATGTTGGTTCATGTTTGTTACAGCAAATAAAAAAGCCGCAAGTCTCGCCCCAACATTTCTACGTACACTGATACACACGTACAAAGGACGCATGTACTAAAACACGTCAGTCCAGTTGCTTTAGACTGCAGGCTCGCATCCCCAAACTCATTTCATGGCACGGCCTGGGGGTGTGTCCACGGAGCCCGTTCGTGCTCAGTTACCTCTGATAAGGACTCGGTACGAAACCTTTGTTCCCGACCACGGGGACTGTACGGTAGCACGCCTTGGCCTGCCAGATCGGCTTGATCCACACAAACCTGTCAACAAAAGCAGGTCAGCAGGGTAGCACGGAGGAAACAGCAATAGAACTTTGAGTTAATCACGCAGCCATCAGAGGGAAGATGGGTGCACAGAATGAAAGGTACGCGTATGGCCTATTTGCTTTGCTTTCTTCTTCTGCGCTTCTTTCGTTTCCGTCTGAAATTCAGTCCCTCTTATTAGAGAATGCTGCACCTGAGTTTACGTTCCTGTCCCTAATTTATAGCTTCTGTCCCACCCGATTCTTTCAGAAAAGGACTTGAGACCACAGATAAGTGAGTCACATGTAAATCCAAGGAAAAAGAGTATTCTAAAATGTTCTTTTTCTACCAGTCTTTTAATTCTGGTCCCATATGACAGTTACTAATAAACAAAGAAACTTCTCTGTAAAACTGGAGTTTACATCCTGTGTAACGACCCGCTATACACAAAGAATTTTACTGAATCTTCATGTCAGTTCTGACTCTTATCAGCTGGGATATCCCTTCTGTTACACATGGGGTCTAAAATGCTCGACACGCATGCTGCCTCAGTTTACCAGCTACTCCAGAAAAGAAGTATCCTTGGTCACATGGCCATGGGCCCTGGGATTTGCCTTCTGAGTAACTATTTCATAAGGTACAGATAAATAATCTATGAAGCAAGCCACAATGAGTAAAACATACCCTAAGAGTAGATCCTGAATTCAAAATAGAATGGATATTTGGATATTTCTTCTATGTACAGCAAATAGGTGTTAATTTGAGATTATCTGTAATGAATATGCAATAAATGTATGTGTGTATGTATATATATACACATATTTATATATATTTAAGATTTTAGAGGGAGGGGAAGGGGGGAGAAAGAGAGGGAGAGAAACGTTGATGTCAGAGAGAAACGTCCACTGGTTGCCTCTCACACACCCCCTGACTAGGGACTGAACCCACAAACCATGTGCCCTGAACAGGATTCGAACTAGTGACATTTTCCTTTGTGGAATGATGCCCAACCAACTGAACCACACAGGTCAAGGCAAATGTATATTTTAAGTACATAAAAGTAGTTTTTTTAGCTTCATTATTTGTCTTCAATAGACAATTATGCATGCACTTACCACCCACAAAAAATTCTTTTTAAAAACCTCAATATAAAATTTAAAATATTTAAGATAACTATTTTGGTAACTTTGATAAAAGAGGGACACATATGACCTCATCTTTTGTATGAACCAATCAGCCTCAGTAAACAAAGAACAAGAGACTGAGGAGAAGAAACCTGCATTCAAAAGGTCAAGGTCCCAGACAAACCACGCGAGGGTCCCAGGGGAAGCCATTCGTCAGGCCTCGGGGAAGCCAGAGGGTCTGTGCGCCTCCCGTCTGAAACCGACTTCAGGATTTCGTGGGAACCTTTCGGAGCAGAGTCGTTGAAGTCGGGACCGGCATTGGGGTGTCCCTGTCTTCTTCACCGAGTGCATTCAGCAGAAGAGGGAATGGTCGAGGCATACGGTGGTCTTTCTTTCCTCACTCAAAGGCGAGAGAGAGAGTACAATTCAGCAGAATCGGGAACAGCTGGGACGCAGATCGGGACCCCGACGGACAGGAAAGAACGACAATGCAAAGTTTACAGGCCCTGTGTGATTTTTGTGGATCCGATCGTTTACAAGTTATCTGCTGAGATTGGACTTTTCCTCAACACTGTATTATTCATGGCAGGGATGTGTAATACGGACAACGTTTTAAAATCCGGAATCCTAGAATAATTTTCGGAAGAACAAATTACCGAACTCAGAATCAGAGCTGTAGACACGGGTCACGTGCACCCAGATGGTGCTCGTTCCGGCTCTCTGCGGAGGGCTAGCACCTGGCCTTGTTCCCCTTTGGGAAGCAGCCATCGTCCATTTCAAGTTCATTTGGCTTTCTCAATGATAGGGTTTCAATTCAAACAGCTAACAATGCCAAGAACTAAAAATTCCACCATCTAATTAGGGAGAGGGGGACGCAATGGGGCCTTTCTTTCCTAATATCATCTGTAGTTTGAAAATGACTGGATGAAGGCTTTTTACAAAAACCCCTTACATTTCCTGGTACAAGAATAATTGTAGTGAAAGTCACTGGCACAATGCAATGGGCACAGAAAGAGGAAAAATGCGTGCATGACAAAGAATCAAGGAAGCAAGGACAAACAGGAGGTCAGACAAAGGGGGCGGGGCTAAAGACATCAACATGAAACTTAGCTTAAAAAAGGACACTCCGCAACCCTCTCTCAGAGCGTGTAACGTGGCGTGAACCTCAGTCAGTGCAAGTGATGGCCGACCAGTGTGAAGGGAAGGAAAAGGGCCTGAAATTCACGCGGCTCTGGGGGCGTGTGTGTTTTTCTGGATATCCAGTGTTCCACAGCTGTCATTACCTGTCCCCTGATCCACAAATAGTCAAGAAACGTTCATCTGAGGACATTTCCACCTGGAAAGGAGTACATACGGGTGTATTTTTTTTTTTCAGAAATTGTAAGTAAACATTCCCAGATATACAGCATATTGCTTGCATCAAACTGCATCGTCAGTATTTGATGATATTGAAGTAAAACTTTGAAACTCAGAATGTTAAGTCTACTTCAAAATGATTCCTTTTGAGAAGTGCAGTTTTCGGTAAAATTCTTTTACAGCAAGAGGTAAAACCACCCCATTACTCCCGGCAGTTTCTCCAATGCAGTAAGCCTATCGACTGTAAATGTCACGTCCAGTGTGCCTCTAGCGGCCCCCCACCCTCCTTTTTAAACAGATCACAAAATGACAAATGGCATCTTTAAAAAAATAATGCCTTATGCGTAATAAGGGCTTAAATGACAGTAACGAAGGAATTTTAAAGTCCTCGTGCAAAAACCACCACCACAGAATCCCAGGTCTGAGGCCCCACTTGGCCACGCCCTGCCCTGGGGACTCTTCCTTCCTCCCCGGAATCATTTTCCAGGGCACTCTGATCCCCACTAGAGACAGTGGGTGCTTCAGGCAGCACTCCCAGCCTCATCCGGGCTCACGTGGGCGAGCCCACGGCCTAGGCATTGCCGTTCCTGCTGCCCACCCTGGGACCTTCCCAGGGCTCCACCGCCAAGGTCGGAAAGGTGCTCTGGCCCTTTAACACACAGAGATTCTACACTCTTCAGGTGCAGCTTCATCAGTGGGTGGAGCACACTGGTCCCTACTCGAAACAGGCATCCCACCCTTCCACACACGCACAGAAGCCTTCAATGTAGAGTTGACTCTGTGTTTACCGAGTGTGTGTGTGTGTGTGTGTGTGTGTGTGTGTGCGTGTGCCCTTGGTCAAATATGAAACGTCTCAGACCCAGTGGCTTGGCCGTGGACTCAGGACATCAGGAAATGCTATAACATGCCTCTCCAGGTCTTGGCATGTAAAGATTTCCATTGACTCACACACCCACCCGTGTTCAGCGCTTTATGTGAACAAATGCTACAGCATAAAATGGTAAGGAGGTTTTAAACATAAAACCATCTCAAGAAGATCAAAGGACGCAGCTTTGGCTCTGAGGCTAATATGTCTTGGGGATGTGGAACATGTATGTCCCTCAGAGTGGTGTCACAGTACAGAAGTCAGCCGTGACATCCCGGCCACCCTTCACGTGCCGGCCCAGACGCTCTGCAGGAGGAGGGTGGCGGAGGAGAAACTGCGCTTTGAAGCAGTGGAAAAACTAGAAGAAAGCGGAAGTTTTTCTTAACACATTAAGAACAATTTGAAAGAAAATAGCACCCTCATTCTGATGGAAAAGTTGCTCATTCAACATTTATTCAGTAAATATTAAGTTCCTACTATGTGGCAGGCATCAGAATGTTATACTTAGGTCAATGGGAAGAGAAGATTTTAAGTTAAAATTAAGAAAGTATTTTAATCCGAAACAGTCTGACCTATTTTGATTTTTCTCCAGCTGTGCAATACTGTTTCAAAAAAACATTAAGTATATTGTCCTCAAACCACAGTGACATGCCCCTAAATATGTCATGTCCAGACAGTTATATCTGACTTGGATCCTACCACAGCAAAAATGGTTTTCTGGCTGAAATATGTCCCTACTTCCAAGTTATGGCTGTTATAATTTGCGTGTCATTCAGTTGACAGCTTTGGGCTTCGGTTTTGTTTTGTTTTTTGACTCTTCTATATTTATGCACTCTGGGAAACTGGAAAAAAAAAACATTACAAAAAAAAGTCTGTAGTAGAGAGTGAGAATCGCAAGACAGGACCTCGGACACCAGGTGGCTTAAACGATGGACATTTATTTGCTCACAGTTCTGGAGGCTGGAAGTTCAAGAGCAGGGTGCCGGCATGGTCAGGTTCTGGTGAGATCACGCTTTCTTTCTCACTGTGCGCTCATATGTCTCTCTTCCTCTTCTTATAAGGCCACATTCCTATCAGATGAAGGCCCAGCACTTATGACCTCATTAACCCTGAATTTCCATCTCAAGGTCCTATCTCCAAGTGCGTTGGCGGTTAGGGGCACAGCTCGGTCCATAGCATGATCTGAAAACGCAAGCCTAGCAGTTTGCCTACAGTCCCTGGTGTCTTGGCTCTGGACCGTCTTGATTCCGTCCCCATCCTGGCCCCCAGCCCAGTCTGACACAGGGCGGGCTACATCAGCGGAGGGGCAGGCGGCTGCCGGGGTGGCTGCCAGCTGGCATTCGGACACGGCTGGGGCAGGAAGAGAGCGCCAGCGCGGGGGCACGCTGGTGTCCGTACTTCTTGCCAAGGACCTCTGCTTTTTGTTGCCTCCCTTTCAAACCTTATTTTTATTTAAGGATCTCGTTTAACACACGCTTATCAGCTCTGTACTACAGGTCAAACAGGAGACAGAGAGATGTGAAATGTGTGCGAGAGAGGGTCGAAAAGGAACTGGAAGGATGTGTTAAGATCCTGGGTTGAGCGGTGTCCTCCCGAAATTCATGTTCTTCTCAGAACCCCACAATGTGACCTTAATTGGAAATGGGGTCATTGTAGATGTGATTAGTTAAGATGAGATCATAATGGAGCAGGGTGAGCCCTCCATCCGACCGGTGTCCTTGTAAGGAAAGGAGAAGAGACACGAAGACGCACACGGGGGAAGATGGCCATGTGACAGCACAGGCAGTGACTGGAGCGATGCGCCCGCTTGTTAAGGAACAACAAGGGTGGACGGGACCACAGGAAGCCGGGAGAGAGGCGTGGACTGAGCTGTCCCCTCAAGCCTTCGGAGATGGCGTGGCACCGCGCAGACGAGGACCGCGGGCTTCTGGCCTCCGGGACTGTGAGGGAATGCATTTCTGCCATTTTAACGTATGCTGTTTATCACCTAGTTTGCGATATTTTGGAAGTACCACCTAAAAAAAGAAGAGTAGAGCAAAGGCAAATTCCTATTTGGAGGGAGGTGGCAGGAGCGGGGCAGGGAGTGGGGAACGAGCAAGTCCAGGGAGAAGTCGGGGCCAGAGTCCGAATCGTCTCCGTAGAAGTGATGGATGAAGCCCTGCGAAAGGGATGGAGCCGCCAACTAAGAAAGTAGAGATTGGCAGGAAAAGGGAGCAGAGACTGAGAGTTTGGGGGCCTACTGACCTTTCGGAGAAGGGGAGGGGAGGGGAGGGGAGGGGAGGGGAAAGAGATAGTGGATAAATGGTCAGAGAGGGGAAAGTCAACTAGGACCACATGGTGTTGATCGTCAACCAAAGGAGGGCAGTGCATGGAGGAAGGACGTCAGCTGGGTGGATTCTGCAGAGGAGTCAGAGAACCTGCACCAAGAGACAGCCTTTGGATTTGACATTAGGAAGCCACGGGTGACCTTGAAAATTTAAGTTGCCGCAGGATGTAAGAGGCATGGCCCAAATTAGGAGAGACTGGGAATAATAGTGGGTACGGACTATTATTTTAATAAGTGCCCCAGAAAAAAAAAGAACGAAAACACACAGGGGCGCACATTCGGCAAAGGGACAGTTGCTTTCAAACTGGGGCACCCGAGCACCTGGGCCAGAAGAAACACAGCGATGGCCGAAGAGATGACACTTGAGGAAACTGGGTCCGGGAATCGCAACAACAGCACCGGCTGGGGAGTCGCTGGGAAGGAGAGAGAACGTGTCACCCTGTGAGCCAAAGGAACATAAACCCAGTGTCTGAGGTAGGAGGGAGAGCTGAGACGGCTGGTTTCAAACTCCGAGATGTAAAAAGATCATCCCTGAAGACGGAGAGGAGCATCCAGAAGGGGCTGGGGATGGGGAGCTTAAGACCCTGAGGAGAAGCTTGGCCAAGCCACTTGCAACAGCATGAAAGGGACCCACGGAAATACGTGGAGGAGGTCTGGAGAAAGAGCGAAGGGCCCGTCAAAACCAAGGAGCGTGAAGGGTCTGTGCGCCAGTACCCAGCAATGCTGACCAGGCGGGAGGAGGGAAAACAGAACTCGACCGCTCCCTGGACAGGAGTCTCTGGGCGATGCGGCGACTGGGGAAGGAGGAAGTCCAGGGGGCTCACAGTTTCGTTCCCCTGACCCGTCTGCTCAGCAGCAAAGCCACCGAAGGCTGACAGTCACTAGGGCTCTGCTTGGTGATTCGCTGGAGCTCCTGCCACCAACCCGCCTCGTGAGCGGCTTTCCTCCCCTCAGCCCAGCCCGGTGCAAAGGGAGCAGCATGGAGACTCCCATTCAATCCATCTCAGGCCCTGACCTTGATTCATGTTGACCTCCTATTCTTTCTGCTTACACATTTTTATACTCAAATCTCTACGTTAAAGATGCACGCTTACAAAACTTGGATCCTCCTTTCTTATACCAAGGCACATGGCCTAGGCAAATATTGATTAAGGATGTCTGATTTTAGCTTGGTGACTACGATAATATGAACAGTATTGTTGTTGTCGCTGCCCGATACTGTTCTGTGAACGATCCTGCTGTGAGAACTCACGGATGAACAGGAGACCCGAAAACACACCTGGGCCCAAATTCTATCCGACTGGACTTGGCTGGCCACCTGCTTCTTGTGCCTCGAAAGAACCAAACGCCACAGGGAGAGAGGGGAGTGGGCTGAAGACCTCTCGTAGCGAAACACAGAACCAGGGTTACATTTAGGTGAGGCAAAGAAAGAATGCAGGTCCATGTGTTTGGGGATTTTAAGATAATTTGGGGTGAGCTCGGATTAAAGACTGGGAATATCTAGACATGAGGTGATGAAGCCCTTGAGTACAGAGGGTCTCATCCATTGCTTTCTCCAGCATCCGGTGCTGGGCATATGCAGAAAGCGAGTCGAGCCCTGGCTGGTGTAGCTCAGTGGATTGAGCACAGGCCTGCGAACCGAAGGATCGCGGTTTGATTCCCAGTCAGGGCACATGCCTGGGTTGCCAGGCCAGTTCCCAGCAGGGGACATACAAGAGGCAACCGCACATTGATGTTTCTCTCCCTCTCTCCTTCCCTTCCCCTCTGAAGATAAATAAATAAAATCTAAAAGAAAAAAAAATTGGCCATTCTTTAAAAAAAAAAAAAAAAGAAAGAAAGCGAGTCGAATGAGTAAAAAAAACGAGCCACCGTCATTGGGGAAACTGAGGTAGAGACAGAAGGTTCTGCAGGCAAAGGCCTGCTTGCCAGGCTGACTCTCCTCGGCCGGTGTCTGGGAGCTGGGGCTGCGCTAGGGTTCCGCCGGCCTAATGTGTGGAAGGGGCTCCTTGTGCCCCAGCGGCACAGACGGTGCTGCGTGTGCAGGACGCCTGCCTTCCTTCTGGGGGCTGGAAATCACGGGCGTGCCGGTGGGGGGTGCCTATGGGACCAGCCCCCGGTAAAACCCTTGGGCACCGAGTCTTCAACGAGCCTTCTTGGTCAGCAGCATCCACACTGGTTGTCGCTGCTCCTGGCTGGGGGGCTAAGTATTTCCTGCGTGATGCGGAGAACTCCTGGCGGCTTGTGATTGGTTCCCCCCGAATTCTCCCACCAGGTGCTTTCCCTTTGCTGATTTTGCTCTGTGCCCTGTCCTGGTAACTAATTACAGCTGTGCAGAGGACTCCGCACCGAGGCCTGGGGACGCACCCCATAGAGGCCTGAACCTCTGCACATGCAGAAAATAAAAATTCTGAGATTCAGTCTAAGATGGAAAAGCATCACTTGAGCCACAGTGGGCTTGAGAAATGGAATATTCAGTTTGGAATTTTAATATCCTGTCATTTTGCTGGGAGGGGACCCGTGAAACCACCTTTTACCTGCATAATGAAGGGGAAGCAAAAAAAAAAAAAAAAAGAGGCAGTTTTTCTAGGTCACGCAGCTGGTCTGCATTAGAGCTGCACTTAGGGGTCATGTTCTCCCAGTCACACCTGGAGTAGGAAGTCAAGGGGCACTTTACACACACACACACACACACACACACACACCACTCTCCCGAGATCCTCAAACCTAAAAGGTTACCACACTTTCATGGTTTTCTTTCTCTTTAAAAAAATACTATGTGAACATGCTTGTCACAATGTGTCTGTCTATTTGTCCCAGCAGTTCAGAAGCCAAAACATATTTTGGGGCCGGGAGTGGCTACTGTTTACAATACAGTTTCCCATTTTGTGGCGGCGAATTTGTCTTCTTTACAAAGGCTGGCGCTTATTAGATTTTCTGTTTGCTCTGGATCCTTCAGGAACTCATCAGAGAGTTATTTCTGGAGTAACCGACTCGAGCCGCTCATCCACCACGACCTTCCTTCTCGGTGTCATGCAGAATTTCCCCCAGCTCTGTACACAGCCCAGTTTTTAATTGCTTCCAGGTGCAGCGGAGTAACACGTAAAAACGAATTTAGTGAGCAATGGACTTAATGGCAAAGTTGTAAGCAATTAGTGGCTTTAGAAAAAGAGACCACGCCCCTCCTTTCCTGTCCAATGCCACATGGCATACACCGGGGTGGGCAAAGGCGGGTTTGCGATGCCACCGTCGCCGTCTGCTGAGTTAAGAAAGCTACTGTGATGACCGTGGCCCGAATGTCTTTTTCTGTACGAACAACCGTAAACCTACTTTTGCCCAGCCCTCTGTCCTTCAGTTACCTCACTCCCCCAAAAATAGCACAGTGAAAATACCGCACCATCCCTCCTTTCTAATTCTAGTCTGCTGCATGCCTCCCACGGTAAGAATCATTTCCGGTGTTGGAACGGTGACTCCTATTAGCTGAAGGTTAGACGATAGATAGGTGGTTGGATGGAAGGAAGGAAGGAAGGAAGGAAGGAAGGAATGAAGGAAGGAAGGAAGGAAGGAAGGACAATGTTCTGCACAGTTTCCATTTAGCCCCACCAATTTGTTTTCAGTGAGCACTACAGAAATGCTTCTTCGATTCTGCAACTCCTTGCTACTTTTACATCAAAGAGGGCACTTTCCCGTGACTACAAGTCTGCTCCGTGCGTCATGCTGATGTTGATCTCATTCCCTTGAGTCATAGGCACCTTGAGGGCAGAATGGGGTCTTATTGCCACAACAACCTGAGCAGCTATGTAGCGGGCTGCCTTGAAAATGCTCAGTGACTAGGAATGCCATTAAAATATAACTGGTTTAGGAAGAGGGGACATGGACTCCCAGAGCCCTGTGTCACAGTTCCAGAGCACATCCATGCTGACACGCCCACCATGGCATAACCCTCGCTGTCCCCACCAGTTGAGCCCCTCACCCCTCCAAAAGATAGTAGACTCCATCGAATCTGCTCTTACTTTAGGTCTGCTGGAGCATGCTGAAGGAAGCCTTGCCTAATTGGGTTGACTGTATCAATAATGTATTTTTTCCCCAAATCTTCAAATGCTAACAGACTTTCCTTAAGGGCCACCTCCCTCCCTAGATAATCATTTGAGGCTGCGTGTTCCGAAGCACCTTGGCCTTGCGCCTGTGGGAGCCCTCACTCTCCACACATCACAGTCACCTCCCCAGTGGCTCCCTAAGAGCAGAAGCCCTCTCCATGGGGGCCTGAGGTGGGGGACACCCCTTGCCTTATCTAGGATGGCCAGACCCAAAGGGCACATCTAAGAGCTACAACAGACGTCTCATGTGAAGTGCTAAGCTGATGGCCTTTGAAATTTAAGGTAGGTAGAAAAATGTTCACTTTTATCCAAAACACAGGAAGAAGATAATTACCCATGGACTTGAACTCATTGATCCTAAGAGATAAAGTCCTCCCTGACTCATCGCTAATAGAGATGCTCTGATGGGACATGTTGTAACGGCAAGTTGGGCCAGTGCTGAAGAGGGAGGCAGATTTTCGGGGAAGAGTGAAACATTTGCTTTCTCCATTTTCCAAATCCGGCTACCCTTGGGCTGTGTCTTTGATGGTAATGTGGCTAAACCCCTCAGCATTTTATCAGCGAAAACAGACGCGGGATGCTGGGCTCTCTCGTTGCTGGCCTCCCTAATCGGGAGGACAGGCACACCAGACCATCGCACGAAGCCCAGATGAGAAGCCCAAACGTGAAGCTGTTGTTACTGTTCTTTTCCCGGAGGGAGTCTTAGTGTCTGTCTGTCTGTCTCCACATCGACACAACCTACCGAGGCACAGTGGTATCCAAATTCCCACATGTTTACCGGGCTGCACTGATTTGCTGATATTCAAACGGCTCTCCTTTTAGCTTAGAGAAGTCACAAGGATGTTTTAAAAATGCATGTAAACATCATCACTCATTTTCATTTTAGTTAGCTAGGAAGGCAGTAAGTCGGGGTCCATCACAGAAATTGAGGACATTCGATGGCAGACCGTGCCCCTGCCCCTGAAATAGTTTTCCTCTACGTATTTCCAAGCCTCCTGTTGCCCACTGTTCCCGAGTCTGAGAGTGAAGGTCCACCTGTAGGACCTGGGTCCACCTGTAGGACCTGGGAGCCCTAGTGAAGGGCCCAGGGGAAGGGCGCGGGTAGACGGCAAAGCAGAGGGAAGACAGCATGAGACCTTCTTAGAAGCCTCTCCTTCCCCTGGGAAGTTATGCGAGCCCTGATTTTAGTCCTGTCTTAGTCGGCTTGGGCTGCTGTGATAAAATATAGATTGGGTGGCTTAAATGAAAGACCTCTATCTACTCTGGACAGTTCTGGAGAACGGAAGTTCAAGATCAGGGTGCCAGCATGGTCAGGTTCCCGGGAGGGCCCTCTTCTGGGCTGTAGGCTGTAGCCTTCCCACTGTGTCCTCACATGGTAGACAGAGCTCTGGTGTCCTCCTCACAAGGACACCAGTGCCATCGTGAGGGCCCTGCCTTCATGGCCTCATCTCATCCCAATCACCTCCCAAAGGCCCCACCTCCAAACACTGTCACACTGGGCTGGGGGCGGGGGGGCGTGGTTTGGTGAGGCTATGACATACGAATTTTGAGGGGACAAAAATATTCAGTCCATAGCAAGGCCCCAGGGGTATTCTTCCCAAAGGCTGTTTAAAATAAATGAACTTATTTACGTCCTGAATATCAGTGATCTACAGGCCTCTTGTGACAAAGAGGCACAACTTGATTCCCGAGTCTAGAGTCGGGTCATCTCCAACCTGCCCTGGGAAGAGATCAGTGCATGGCCCACCGTGCAACAGGCCAACGAGAGCAGCTGCCGGGATGGCTAACGACTTTGCAGTTCACGTGGGAACCCAGGCAGCCCCCGATGGAAACTTCTCCCCCGTGTGAGATGGTAACCCAGCCATTGCTTTTCTCATCGATGACGAAAGGCAAAAAGCAGTAGGATGGGCCGATGGGAACCATGTTGCTTCTCTTTACGGGAATACACCACCATTTTATTTTATTTTTTTAATTGAAAAGGAATTCCTAGATGACAAACACCCATTTACCTCAGCCAAGATTTCCACAGAGCCCTGGCCTGAAACATTTGCAGGAGCCCAACACTCAGATAGGAAAAGCAGGCCTTTGCTGCTCTGGTTCCCAGGAGGGCACTCTGGAGCCAGGAAGCTGAGGGGCGGAGGGGCAGGCAGGCAGGCCTCACCCTCTGCAGGCAGCTTCTCGTGATGACCATGAACTCCCAGCTTTCTTAGATCAGCCACCAGCACCGGCGCTCTGTCCGACTCTGCACTTACCGCTTTAGAATACTTACACCGGCTGACTTGCATGGCTGATTGAGTGCATGACTTTCTTCCAGGTGCAGAATCAGAACTAAGGGAAGTGTTCCCAGCCAGACTCACAGGAGGCTGGGACGTCTCGGAATCCCATGAAAAGCGAGGTGGATAACAGTCACTGCCAGTGACTAAATCTAAACTAGTTCAACAAGGAGTCCCTGGGCCTCTCAGCTGAGTCACCAATCAGAGACACATCAACCTTTTACGGACCATCTGTGAGCACCTGGCATCTGCGATGTTGCTCCTGGAGCTCGTGGCTAACGCCAGAAAAGCCCCTCGGTTTCTGGGGCCTCAGAGTTGTTCCGGGTCGTGCCCTGCAGTCAGACCCAGCAATTCCATTCTGGGAATTCACACAGAGAAAACAGAAACACTGATGCAAACAGACACAAGCATCCCCATGTTCACTGAGGCATTATTTACAATAGCCATGGCGTAGAAGCAATCAAGGTGTCCCTCAATAGATGAATGGACAAAGACGTGGTTCATAAATACAATGGAATACTACTCAGCTGTAAAAAAAATAAAATAAAACTTTGCCATTTGCAACAACGTGGATGGATCTAGAGAGTATTAATCTAAGTGAAAGAAATTGGACAGAGAAAGACAAACACTGTATGCTTTCACTTATAGATGGAATCTTAAAACCCAAACAAAATGGACTCATACGGATGGAGATCGAACTGATGGTTGCCAAAGTGAAGGATGGTGGTGAGAAGGGAAAGAACAGGGAGGGGAATCGAGAAGTACCACCACCTCTGGTTAGAAAGTAAGCGAGTCACGGGATTTGACCTGCAGCACAGGTAATGCAGTCCATGACACCATAGTAACTTGGTACAGTGGCAGATTGTTTCTAGACTTTTCTCTCATGGTGAATCATACTGTAATGTAAGTAAATGCTGAGTCAACTCATTGTGCACCTAGACTGAATAAAACATTGTATGTTGATTATACATTATAAAAACGTCAACTGACTGTGCATGTGTTTATTTCCTTCCAGATTCTCCACTCAGTTCCACAAATCTGCATGCTCACCTTGGCACCGATGTCACATGGTCTTGATTCCCGCTGCTCTATCATAAATTATGAAATCCGTGTAAATCCTCAAAGGAAAACAAAAAAAAGCATCCCAGTGCCTCCCGAACCACTCAGCCCTGAGGCCAGGAGGAGGGAGGTCTCAGCCTGTCCTCTCCTTTGAGCCTCCCTGTCACATTCAGGGTCCCCATCAGCCTCGACGCCTGAGTGTGGGAGATGGCAGACTCTGCCCCAAATTCTCCCCTTCCCTGAACCAGCAAGGTCTGACTCTGGGCTCAGCCACACGAACTTCTTACAATCAAATCTCCCCATCTGCCATCAAGAAACTAAAATGACTTCTAAAGAGAAGCAAGTAAGACCATTAACAATCAAAATTAGCAAATAGAAGTATACAGGTGAGTATCTACTCTGATTATTGCAATATTTTTCAGTTCTTAGGTGTAGTATTTGTTCAATACTCTAACAAATATGATGATGAATCAACGTAACAGCGAGAAATGTATTGTTCAGTGAAGCGTGAGGGATTTCAAATTCATCGTAAAGATGATATTGAGAAAAGCTGGGGACATTACATCCTAGTTTACCGCGATATACTTTAAAGACCAAACATTTAATTTTTGATTTGGACTTTTTTAATGGTTTAATGATTTTTTTTATTGTTCTTTTATAGTAACCTATATTGTCTAGCAAATCAATATCCCAAAAAATGAAAGTGCTGTTATCACCATGACAGTTTGGTTCCAATTTCTTATCTCTATAAATTGACAAAATGTGGATAGCATTCAAGAACTACATGAAAACCCGTGTTGTGTGCAAACTTACATACACACATATAACATGTAAAGAAGAGCAATCGTTTACAATTTGTTAGACCACATTCAACGCCCAGCACAGCTCTGTTCCCCGAAGTCCACCAACAGCCATCAGCCAACCACGACAGGAACAGCAGGTGGACTGAGCCCCGGGGCCCTCGTGGCCTCTGCCGGTGAGTAGGGCGGAGCAAGAACCCAACCCAAAACCACCATCAAAGAAGGACCGCACTTTCTTAGAAGCTTTCTGTTGTGTCATTTGTGGGTGCCGCAAATAAGCCAAGAAATTACTTATATACAAATATATATATTTCAGTGCTGAACAGATACTCTAAATAGAACCTTCAAAAACAAGGTCAGAGACACCACATAACTCAAAGACCTCCAAAAGGGTCAGCACAGCATGAAACCGGGGCTTCCATTTTTCAGGGTTCACTTACAGACTACCGACCCTAAACGTATCGCTGAGGTCTCTCACACACACACGACCATCCTACTTCCCTATTTCTGGCAGCAAAAAGAACACCACAACTTCCTTATAGAAGTAAAATACAAACAACTAATTTCTACCCATCAGTCAATTCACTGAAGAAGATCGGAGCCGAGCCATGCAAATCAATATAAAACGTTGGTGTGGCCTTTAATCACAAACTAGCATCGATCTGAAGTATACCAGTTCTTCACTAACGTCACACACATAGAAAAGAGAGCCGGTGTCACGTCTGAACGACCTGCGAGCCAGGCGCGCCCCTCCCTGGAGGCGCCGAGCATACCTGAGATGAGTGAAACAGTGTCTTTCTCCCATGAGACGACGGTGACGTACGCCTCCACCGAGGAGGGGATAATGCACTTGAAGACCGCGACATTGCCTCTCATGGTTTTCTGGTCCTCCACACGGACTGTATAGGGCTCCCGTAAAACTGCAAGACAGGAAGAGGACCCAGGGTCACTCACACACACACACACACACGACCTCGTCCTGCAAGCATCTCGTTCGAGTACGTCCATGGTACCTTACGTATGTGATGAGCTGTATCAAAGCGATGCACTGAAAAAAATTTAAGCAGTCTACAGCTCATGAATTTAGGACTTTCGTTTCATTAACAATAAGCTACACTGTGTACCAAAGAGCAAGAGGACATCTAAACAGGGCTCACAGCCCACTCCCCCCCCCCCCGCATCCCACCCCATGCAGCTGGTTGTATGAAATAGCATCTAATAGAAGTTAGGGTCATAGAAACTGCCCTCCATGTCCTCTGAGGACCAGGAAAAAATGTTCAGACTATGAAGAAAGGGAATTTAAAAACTCAAGAAAGGCAACCTCTCCTGGAAATCCTGGAAAAGTGTATAATTAAGTTAACTTCATAAGTGACATTTTTATGATGGTTGCAAAGCAGTTTGGGAAACGAGTATCCTGCTTCCCATCCCTTAGGGAAGGATGCCGATGAGGGAGCTGCCCAAACCCTGAACCACAGGAGTCTCACAGCAAGTGCTTGAGGGGGCTTCCCTGAATGAGGGGTCAGGCAGGGTAGTGCTGAGGTTCACGGCCTTCCCCCTAATCCCAACTGCCTGGGTTCAAATCCAGCCCCACTTACCCAGGGGGCAAGTTGTCCCTTCTGCCATCTATACACTAGCGATTTTCATGAGAATATATCCATCACAGAGCAACTGTAACAGCTCAGTTATCGTGGATAAACCACTCACAAGGGGCTGAGGTGCGGTTACACGAGTCCACGCCATCTCCACCGAGGGGAAGACCTCTGGCCCCGGGAAAAGGAGATACCCGTGTGTCTAACTCAAATTACAGCTCCCTGCAGCTCTGTGCGATCTGGGCGCTGGGCCCCTTCTGGGCTTGCTGTCCTCCCATTGGAAAGGAAGGTGTCGGGACAGGAAGATCTTCAAGGAAGGTCTGGATTTTACAACCTTTGACTTTCTAAGAATATCCGTAAAGACAGCTTTTTATCGACTAATTAGCACTCTTCAAATTTTCATCATTTATTGAAAGATACGTATCAAGAAAACTGGTATGAAATTAATTTCAAGAAAATGAACCTGTCAACAAAGATAGTCATTTCAAAAGGGAAAGGTCTTGATAGGCAGGTAAGTGATGCCACCACGTTCTCCGTTTCCTTTTTTCTCTTTGTTCTCCTTTGTCTGGGATTTTTTTGTTAACGAGTCCATCGTTTCTACTTTGTTGGTTTGTCAGCCACACTCTCCATTTGGTCGCGTCGGTGGTTGCTTTGGGTCTCACAGTGCACACGCCTGTAATTATCATCACTTACGCTCAGGCAACGCGATACAGCCCCCCATAAAATCAGAGCGCCCTCAAACACTGTGCTCCCACTCCCGGCCTCGTGCAATCGCTGCCGTCCACGTTATCTGCGCATCGCTACAGTCCCCACGAGGCACTGTTATTACTTTGTTTAAACAGTCGATCATCTTTTAGAGGGTTCCAAACAACAAAAACACGATTTGTTTATCCATGTCACCACTTTTGCCCTTATTCTTCTCCCCTTTGAGTAGATGCCATCAGCTGTCGTTGTTCTTCTGATGGCAGGATGTTTTTTTAAAGGATTTCTAGTGGGGCCAGTCAGCGGCTGATGAACCCTTTCAGCGTCTGAGGGTCCAAAGAGCCGGTACCCCACCTTTATTTTTCAAGGGCCCACGGCCCACGGACTTCTGGATGACGAAGACTGTCCTTTCAGTGCTTCAGAGACGCCGCTTCCCGGGGCTCACACCGATGCTGGCGGAACCTGGCGTCATCTCCACTGTTGGGCCTCCGGGTGTCCTGCCCCTGCGGCCGTTTTCCTCGTTTCCTCTTTGTCCTGGGCCCCGAGCTGTTCCGTTACAATGATGTGCCTCCGTGCGTGTTTGTCATGTCGTTTGTGCTCGGGTTTCCTTGGATCCTTGGGTTTGTGGATTTATAGTTTTTTAAATTTGGAACGTTTTGGCCAACAGTTCAACTAGTTTTTGGTTTTAGCATCCATTCCTTTGGGGATTCTATTTGTACATTAAGCTATTTGAAGTAGTTTTTGGAACAAGGTTTTTTCTAGATCGGTTTCTGGTTTACAGAAAATTTCAGGGCGCACAGAGAGTTCCCGTGCACTGGCCCTCACCTCCTCCTGCAGTTCCTCATTCTTGGCATCTGAATGAGTGCCATACATTTTTTTATAATTAACAAACCAATATTGACACATTTTTATCGACTGAAGTCCATGTTTGTAGTGAGGTTCACTCTGTTAGTTCTATGCATGAGGCCATGTATTCCTCATTACGGCATCATCCAGAATAGTCTCACTGCCCTAAAAATGTCCTGTGCTCACCCCTCCCTCCCCCACCACGCTCGGCAACCCCTGACCTTTTACTGCTGTTGCCACGGTTTTGCCTTTTCCAGGATGTCACGTAGTAGGACTCACACAGTAGGTAGTGTTTGCAGCTGGGCTTCTTTTACTTAGTAACAGGCACTTAAAGTCCCTGCCTGGCTTTTCATGGCTTGATAGTTTCTTTCTTTCTATCACTGAATAATATTCTGTTGTATGGGTATACCATAGTTTATTGTTAAAAATACTCTTATACTTTATTCAAAACTTTGCAACAGGAGTTATGACTCTTTCAATAGGGAGATTAGTTGTACTCAACTCTGAACACAGCCAGAAGAAGCGAACACTTACACAGAGGGCCCACAAGAGGGTTGGTGGATGGCAAATCCCAAAGGGGGGACATTAAGGGTGGGGGGTTCTTGTTAAAGGTGAACTGAGGACCCACACATCGCAGGTGAGATGAGGAACGCGATCACCTATGAAGAGTGGCCCAATGTCAGACATCAGAGGTGAGGGATGCCTTCGCAGGACTCTTAGTAAAACTAGGCCCAGGGAAAACAGACACAGAAGGTCAAGACCAAGGACTACTTGAGAAAAGGGCTCGGAGGACCCTGAGGACACTGCAGCCAAGGACAGAGCCTTTGTCGTTACCCGTTCACACACTGAAGGACCTGTGCGTGTGGCTCCCGATGTGGGGCGATGGTGAGTAAAGCTGCTGTAAAACTTCACGTGCAGGGTTGTGTACCCTCCTTTCCTTCCGGCAGCAAATCGGGGCAATCGTGGGGCTCAGCTGCCTTTTTCCAGTTTCTCAGGGGTCACCTTCCTTCACTGTCGGGTGACCGGTCCTGAAGACTGGCGCTTCGTGTACTTTGTCTGTTCGTGGCGGTTGCTGTTTCCGGTAAAAGGGCAAGCTCAGCCCTAGCCCCTCCACCGCGGCCTGCACCAGCAGTCCCAGTCCAAGTCCAAGGTTATTCAACCGCAGTCTACAGGGGGAAAGGCAGCCACTGCAAGTTTTTTCCACTTGCCCCTTTGCTAAGCAGTAAATACAGCATGGGCAAGGGACAGTGCCCCTTCCAGTGGCCCATCTGCATTCTGGTCCTTGGGACAGAAAGAGCAAGACAGTATTTTATTTGGTAGGGAAACTGAGGCTGTGGTTAATGAATGGGACAGGACGGATGCCCTTTATTCTTTCACTGACACGCAGACCTCGGTCGACTTGCTGAAAACTAGTAAGAATAAGAATCATCACCCTGATCGGTGAGGCTCAGTTACTTGGAGCATCATCCCTTGCATCAAATGGTTAGGGGTTTGATTCCCAGTCAGGGCACATACCTAGGTTGCGGGTTCGATCCCCAATTGGGGTAAATACTGGAGGCAATTGGTGGATGTTTCTCACATTGGTGATTCTCTCTCGTGCTTTCTGTCTCTCTCTCCCTCCACCCCCTTCCTCTCTCTCCCTCTCTGAAATCAATAAACATATCCTCAGGTGAAGATTTTTTTTAACTAAAAAAAAATGAGTAAGAATTTTCTGTGCTGCCAAAGGGGAGACTATGAGGCCATTTTACCCAATGGATTATTCTAGGAAAGTCGCTAAAGCAATCTAAAGGGACTTCAGATGCTCAGGATGACCCGGGACATGGGCGATGCCCCGTGAGTCAGTGCTCGTTCTGCTCAAACCTGCCCAACGGTGGTCATGGGGCTCAGACACCCCTCCGACGCCCTTCCACCCAGCCGCCCAGCTCTGCATCGGGAACTATGTAGAATGGGGAAACCAAGTTTTCCAGCGTCCAATAAACAATCTAAAGGATTACTACAACCGTAGTGCGCTCGCAATAGGAAGTGAAATTAAATGAGAAGAGAAGTTTCAGTGGGGCAACGCGACTGTCTGTCCTGTCGGTCTGAACTGCACAGCCCCCGCACATCTGCCAGGCTCCCATGCTGCGAGGCGTCAGGTGTCGGGAATGCCCGCACTCCAGCGGGCAGGACGTCGGCACTGGAGGGTGGCACAGACTCCAGACCAGACGATGGCGTTTCCACCTCCGAAGCGTCCACTGCCGTGCAAGACCCATCAGTTCTATGACAAATTCGGGAAAGAGCCGTTAAAACAGGAGTAAGCGTGCAGTGCCTTTGCCTGACGGGAAACTCGAGGCAGAAACAGCAGGTCAGCACATCCAAGCACAGCTGCTTGAAGTTTCAGGTGTTTCTACAAGTGGTACTTTGTAGTCCCCAGATGTGCCTTTTACGATGCATTGAAAAGAACCTGCAGCCCCCGAGGTAACAGGTGTTTCACCTAATCCCCCTGTCGTCAGGGTTAGAGGTCCGTAGACAAATATCGTTTGCTTGATTTTAACTATTTGGGGTATCAGCTTTTCATATCTCTGGATGCAAACCCATCTTTTTCTTCTTAAGTGCCTTTCTGTGCAAGTCTTAGAACTCATGCGCATGTCATGGAGATCAACGCGCAGTTGGGAAAATGACTCGCTGGCGGAACGCGTCGTGGCAGGCCGATGTTTGATCGCTTACATCAAAGAGATCTCGTGCAGGTGCTCGGAATCCGAAACGTTTCGCATTTCGCTCAGGTCCTGACGCCTTCAAGTCGCACCTCCTCACCTGCTGCAGAAATGACAGCGAAGCTCCCCCACCCACCCCGCGCCCCCCACCCCCGCCCCACGCTGCCCAGTGCACAAGACAACAATCGGAGTCACATTCTCTTTGTCCCGCAGCCGTTACGTTGAGTCGTCTACCAACATTTGAAAGGCCAGGTTTAAAAAAAAAATAAAATAAAATGCTGTTTGCTGACTGGAGTCCAGTGCTGTGCTTGTTTTTCGGGGTTTTGTTAAGTCTTTCGAATGACACCATTTGTCCAGGATGCACAATTTTGATGTCTGTGAAGCAAGGGCTGGGTTCCCAGGTTGCCTTGTAGTGATGACAGCTTTTTAAAAACAAATGCATTGTGATGTGAAGAGGAACAAGCCAATTCAAGGTTCATTCACTGACAACATCCCAGCAACGTGTGATATAGTCGAAAATGTTCACGTGCCTTTCTTGTTTCCCAAAGAATGCCAGAATGTGAGACTGAGTCGGCTCCACTTCCAACACCCACGGATGCGATGGTTTCCTTCCAGCTCAAGCCTTAGCCTCCTTTTCTCTCTGTCTCCCCACTATCTCCACCGCCCACCTCTGGGAGAGAGTGTGGGGAGCAAAGGCACCCAGGGGGGAACAGAAAGCACACCCACAGGGTTTGAGACACTGGAAGTTTCAGTACCAATTAGTCAAAATGCAAATTTGGGGTATAGTTTGGACCTACCGACTTAACATCACTAGCTCCAAGTTTCAGTTCCCGCAACGTGAGGCACTCTGAAATCCAGTCCAGAGAGGCTCTGACTTATCAAAGAAGGCATCGGCAGTCTCAGATTGGACCAAGGGCAGGATTTTCCTTGGTTCTCAGCTGATGGTGTTTCTGTTTGGGGTTCTTTCTCCTCTCCTGAATTTTTCAGTGTCCTCACAAATATCAGAGAGCCTGGACCAGAGGCTAACTTCCCACAATTGTAAATTGCGACCCAACTTTCTCTCTCTGTTTATGTCTGACTCCTCCATTAGGGTGTGAGTTCCATGAGGGTGAACACCATTTCATTTTCCCATATACGAGGTCCGTATGAGAAAAGTCCAGCTATTGTTAACATAACAAGGAGGATTTGCACGACCCCACTGTAACCTGGGAGCCAAGGAGAGTGGACTGGAATGCGCGTGCGTGAACAGTGACGACTTCACTGTACTAGTCAGTGGGGGCAGTAGGTGCCCATTGAGTGAGCCTGTGTGCTGTGTGGATTGCACTTTCAAAATGACTGAGCAAGTAGAGCGACGAATCTGCATTGAATTTTTCGTTAAGCTTGAACACTCCTCTGCAGAAACCATTCAGATGATTCAGAAGGCTGCGGTTAAGGGCAACTGGTGATTGGCAGCTTCATCACAACAATTCGTCTGCTCAAGCATCACATCTCATGCAGAGTCTTTTGGAGAAACATCAAACCACCCAGGTGAGTCAGCTCTCCCTACAGCCTAGATTGGGTGCCCTGAGACTTCTGGCTTTTCCCAAAACTAAAATCACCTTTGAAAGGGAAGAGATTTCAGACCATCAGTGAGATTCAGGAAAATATAACGGGGCAGCTAATGGCAACTGAGAGAACTGTGTGAGGTCCCCAGGTGCCTACTTTGAAGGGGACTGAGGCATCATTGTCCTGTGTACAATGTTTCTTGTATCTTGTATCTTCCTCCATAAATGTCTCTATTTTTCATAATACATGGCTGCATACCTTCTGGACAGACCTCATATTCCTTGCACTGGGCAGAGTGCCAGAACTATAACAGAAGCTCAAGAAAATATTTGCTGAGTGAATACATTCAAAATTACCCAGGCGTTGTATCGCGAACTTAATGCTAGTTTTGCAGAAGGACTTCCCCCAATTTCCCAGTGTTTGGTGATTTATGGAAGCAGCGTTGTCAGGGCTTTACGAACGCACTGAACAGTGTTTGGCAGGTTGTTCAGATGGCAAACAGGTAGAATGAAAATAGGGGCACCTCAGTAAGAAACAAGCAAAAGGTGATTGTTTACACGCATTTTCTCATTTGTTTCCCTGAGAATGAGAACCAGTAATTTCAATATTTTTTTTTTCCAACACTGCCCAGTACTCTGAAATCCAGCCGAGAGATGGTAAGGAGACACTGGCAGTGTCGGAACCGAGGAAGGGCTTTACCGAGTCCCCGCTGATGGCGACTGAATGTCCCTCACTGCCCCGCCCCCGCCCAAGCAGGCACCGACGGACTAAAGCCCGAGCACTTCTACTCACCAGCCTTGATGTGGACATCCTGACTTCTAATTTTCCCTGAAGGATTTTCAGCTGTGCAATAATAAATATTATCATGGATTAAGGTACTAAAGCTTGAAGGAGGGAAGGGGAAAATTTGGAGAGTGCCGTTGGGGTGGACGTGGCGGATCCCGGGAACATCATAGATCTCCTCGCCCGTCGCTAGGTACCATCTGAGAGACACAGGAGGGATGCCTGCAGCCGGGCAGGGCACCAAGGTCCCCGTGGTGCTCGCGAACACTACCTCTTGCAAAGATGCATTGACAAAGTAGAGGCTGGAGTGAAGGTCCTCACCGAAAACTGTAAGAAAACAGCACAAGAACCAGTCACTTAAGTGCTCCTTCTGAACTCGACTTTCCGTCCGCCTGGCCTAACAGAGGTTCTTTTAAGAAAAAAATCACAGGGTGTGACTAAAACGAAATAATTCGAAATAATTCAAAATTGCCCCACTGACTGCAGACAGAGAGGCTGGCCCCGGGAAGCAAGGTGCCATCTTCACATCACGTTTTGGACACAAGCTTATACGTTTTCCAGGATCTTAACTTTGCACAGATTACTCACAGTCCCATGCCCTGTGCCCTGCTCTGTCTTCACTGTACTGACCACTCAGTGGTCAGTATATTTTATATTCCTTTCTGATCTGTCTCCCTCTGGAACATGCGCCCTCGGAGGACAAGGTGTGAGGTGCTCACACCTAGGGAACAGGGCCTAACGTCCCGTGAGGGGAAGCAGAACGAGCGAGCGAATGACTACATTCAGCTGCGAGGATCAAATCGCTCCGGTGGGTAGGGGCGTGGAGGGCTCGTTTGAAATGAAATCAGTCACAACTTTTTAAAATTAAAAGCAAAGATCATATGTAAAGCAATTTGAAAAGCGAAATTGGTTTTCTGAAAATAGGGTCCAATCAACAATGCATTTTTAATTAACAATATGTAGCAATAATAAAGAGAACTTTGACAAAAGCATCACTTAATTTCATTGGACTATGACAGCTTCTGTTTCAGATTTTGTATTTTCTGGTCCACCTGCCTGCGTGCCTTACCTGTATAATTATACTGTAATGTGCCTACATAAACTATGTAATTGCTGTGGACTGCTTCATTCTCCTAACAGTATTTCATATATATGTAATGTCATTACATATAATTTCATTTTCCTATATGGACTTCATGAGTAAATGGTAGTGGATGAACATTTTAAAATGGCAAAAGTACAATAAAGATCTGTACATTAAAAACACATTAACCAACATTAAAAAATATTTTATATAATATGATTTTCTAAACCATCTTCCTGATCTTGGTTGCTTAAATGCTTTCTACTTTAATTGCTGGAACTAAAATGTCCATTAACCTACCCACACATGCTTAGCTTTTTTAATTCATATATGGAGCATTGCACGTGGTAACAAATAGTTCTGAAGTCTCGTTTATGCAAACAAAGGAAACTCAACATGTGGAACCCCCAACTTAAACAAAATATTTTTTAAATGTCACTAAGATCTACTTTGCAGACATCTGCGTGTAAATGTGACTTTCTTTTCCAAGTACATTTTATAGATTATGCCATTAAGCTCCCTTTATCCACTTCCCTCCTGCAACCCCCTTCCCTCTAGTATCCCCCCCCCCTTAGTTCATGTCCACGGGTGGTACATGTAAGTTCTTTGGCTTCTCCATTTCCTGTAGTATTCTCAACCTCCCCCTGTCTATTTTGTACCTACCATTTATACTACTTATTCTCTGTACCTTTTCCCCCATTCTCCCTCCTCCCGCTCCCCGCTGATAACCCTCCATGTGATCTCCATTTCTGTGGTTCTGTTCCTGTTCTAGTTGTTTGCTTAGTTTGTTTTTGTCTTTGTTTTTGTTTTTAGGTTCAGTTGTTGGTAGTCGTGAGTTTGTTGTAATTTTACTGTTCATAGTAAATTGATTTTCTTAGGTAAATCCCTTTAACATTTCCTGCAATAATGGCTTGGTGATGAAGACCTCCTTTAACTTGACCTTATCTGGGAAGCATTTTATCTGCCCTCCCATTCTAAATGACAGCTTTGTTGGATAGAGTAATCCAGGTTGTAGGTCCTTGCCTTTTATGACTTGGAATACTACTTTCCAGCCCCTTCTTGCCTGTAAGGTTTCTTTTGAGAAATCAACTGATAGTCTGATGGGAACTCCTTTGGAGGTAACTCTCTCCTTTTCTCTTGCTGCTTTCAAGATTCTCTCCTTATCTTTAATCTTCAATTACAATGTGTCTTGGTGTGTTCCTCCCTGGGTCAACTTCTTTAGGACTCTCCAAACTTCCTGGACTTGCATGTCTCATTCCTTCACCAGATTGAGGAAATTTTCCTTGGTTATTTTTTCAAATAAGTTTTCAATTTCTTTTTCTTCCTCTTCTCCTTCTGGCACCCCTATGATTTGGATGTTAGAACATTTAAGTTGTCCTCTGGGACAACTTAACAGAACAATTCTTGTTTCTTCATTCAAACAAGAAACAATTCTTGTTTCTTCATTCTATTCCAGTTGAATGTGTATTTCTTCCTTCTGTTACAATCATTGATCTGAGTCCTGGATTCCTTCCCTTCACTGTTGGTTCCCTGTATACTTTTCTTTATTTCACTTTGCATAGCCTTCACTTCTTCCTCTATTTTGTGGCTGTGCTCAGTCATTTCTGTGAGCATCCCGATTACCAGTGTTTTGAACTCTGCATCTGATAAGTCATATATCTCCTCATCACTTAGCTCTTTCTCTGGAGTTTTGATCTGTCCTTTCATTTGGGCCATATTTCTTGGTCTCAGCACACCCATGAGGTTGTGAGGGGTGGAGCCTGAGGTATCCACCAGGGTGGGGCAACCCACTTCGCTGCATTGTGGCACTGCCTGCGGGGGAGGGGTCAGAGCAAACAATGTCACTTGCTCAGTTCTCGCCCCACTTTCAGTCACTTCCCTGGCTTCCCACAAGTGGACTGTGCCCTTTCAGGTGCCGATTCCCAGGCAGGAGGGCTTGTGTGTGTTCTAGGGTCCCGAGGGTCTCTCCAACAGACTCTCCGGTGAGACTGGGGGTTTCTCCCACTGCCGCAACCCTCACAGATTTCTACAGGCAGAGGTTTTGAGGCTTTATTTCCCTGCCATGGAACCCTGGGTTTGCACAGCCTGTCTCACTCCCCAGTTGCTCCTCCCAGGACTTATCCCCATGGGAATGCGGGGTATCCCAGTCCTCCAGCTGCTGCCTCACCAGACCGATCCTTGCTGCCCCAGTTTTAGGTCTCTGCCCCTCCTACTGGTTTGGATGAATATTTCTTCTTTAACTCCTTGGTTGTCAGAGATCCATACAATTTGATTTTCTGGAAGTTCTGGTTGTTTTTTTGTTGTTGTTTTTCAACTGGTTGTTATCTTCTTTTGGTTGTACGAGGAAGCAAAGCATATCTGCCTATGCCTCCACCTTGGCCAGAAGGTCCTGTGTTTATATGTGACTTTCTAAAAACAAACACCTACCCAGTACCATCTTCACAGGAGATGAAGGGAGCCCTAAATACTTGGAATTAACATCCCTGGGCGGAGATGAAGATAACACATACTAAGCACTGAACCAGGCAACGCTGTGAGACTGAAGGGGTTGTATCATTTACCCTTGTGAACAGCAGTCCTGCCAGGCGACTGCGCACTCCTTTGTGAGGACGATCACTTGGAGATTCATAGGGGCTATCACCTGACCAAGGACTCAGGCCTCAGGTTGAGGAAATCATCTTTCTCATGACGATTTCATTTCCTGATATAGTTGCTTTTGTTCTTCAAAGTCAAATCTTGGGGAAGCTGTGCTCAGGAGCTTTAGTGCCCTCCGGCTCTCTTACCTGAACACCCCCCTGTTTTCTCTTGGTCTCTCCCACTGCGGGGACCCTCAGCGTGCCCCCTGAGGGCTGCCTCTCTCTGGGCTGGGAGAGCAGGGTGAAAGCCATTTGCCGTAAGACGGCAGGGAAAAATGCACTTTATAGAAGTAGATTTGCTCCAAGAGAAGATAAGTGTTCATCAAGCAGTAACTGACAGTGTTCTCTTCCAACCAAAACTCAAGTCTTTAGCAGCGGTCCATAAATCAGAATGTGAAAATTCCTGCTAACTAAGAAATGGGTTCAGATCAGAAGCATAGTTGTGGTTTTACTTGTGAGCTTTCTAGGAAACTGACATCACCCCAGACATATTGTTGGGACCAAGATGACCGCCCCTCTTCAGGGCTAATTAATCCCACCTAGGTTCTACTTTTCCCCCTCCCCACATTCTTCTTCTGTCAATCGGACATGGATCATCTGAACTAAATAAAATTTAGACACATTTGAATTTATTTTGTATCACAAAAGGAGCCTCGTTAAGAATAGCAATTCTTTGAAAATGCGAATATATATAAGCTATATTTACAAATTAAATGTAGAGTTTCCCATCGTAAACCACATTTCAAGAAGTCAGCTTGTGAAATCATTTAAATGACTGTGAGAAAAATGCAAAATAAATGTTTAATCCTAGTAGTTAAAAAGATAAGTGTCCTCTGGGGAATTACTGTAACTTCTCCTTAAGGTTTTTTTTTTTTTTTTTGTAGGTATTTCACATTAGTCTTTCTATTTCACACCATTGGGTTTAATAAAGTAACAAACTCATTCCCTAAAATACACATCATATGGCCACAGGCAAAAAAACAAAACAAAAACTATATTCCAACAGCTTTTGTTTCTTCCATCTAAGGGATCATCCATCTGCTTAAATAATAGTATTTCGCTTTATGGAGTGCTGCATGCATTTTAAATACAGTAACATTCGCTCCCTCCAGCAAGTGCACGGGCAATCCCCACGTGAATTACAGGGGTGTGAAAGCTCCTTGAGAGTAACTGCAGTTTAATAACAGGAAGCCAAAGGAAACATCTGGCGTCACCCTGTTGTCTAACTCGGGTCTAACATCCGGGGGTACGGACACCAAGGGCGCGTCAGGAGGGGCCGCGTGCGTTGTTACTTTCTTCCAGATTTCTCCATATTTTATATCGCTGCAACAGATGGCATAACCACGGCTCGAGTGACAACAGGAAGAAGAATGTTACGCTAAAAAGAAAAACAAGACAACATCGCTTTCTTGGAAATCCAAAGAGGGCGAAAAGAAGAGATGAGGGGGGAAGGTCGCCGGAAGCAATGCCACCACCCTTCCTTCGTGCGACAGTCCTTCCCTGAGCCCTCGCCCCGCTGCCCGGGCCTGGGGAAGGCCCCAGCAATGCAAACTCGTGTGAGTCACGGTACTGCTCCCAAGGAAGTTCTGGGTAGTGGGTGCATGGCTGGCAAAAGATCAATGATACTTCTTTGGCTACATATTTGGACAGAATTATCCACACGCGTTACGGGAGCCTTAAGTGACAGAGAAACCAACCCAGTCCGGGGAAGAGGAGAATGCCTTCCAGAGGAAAGAGCGGACGGAGATGCCACGAGGAGGGCATAAAAATGTTAGGACGCTGAGTTGTCATAGGAAGGAGGGAAGTGAGAAGCTGATGGAAAACAGGAACCTCAGGGCGGAACTATCGGGGACACACCCTGTTGGAGAGGGAACTCGAGGTTCTTTATGCGCTCTCATTTATTCTCTGCATGGCTACTCAGCAACTACTAATTACCTGGCTTTGTGCCAAGGCCTGGGGCCATACTAACAGCCAAGGCTTACAGAGGCATCTCCAGAAGCTCACATTTCAGATGCTTCTTGTAAAACCTGGATCATAAGGGTGTCAAATCCCATGCTGAAAAGCAGGTGCTTAATTCTACAGGCCATGGGGAGTCCCATCCACGGGGCGGTTACCTGGAGAAACAAATACCTGCATCTACACAGAAACCTGCACACACGTTTAAAGCAGCATTATTTGTAATTGCCCAAGGTGCGAACTACTCAAGCGTCCATCGAATGAAAAATGGGTAAACAAATGTGGTATGTCCAGGCCATGGAACTTTACTCAGCAAAGGAGAGATGAAATACTGATACATGCTGTCGACACGAATGACCCTTGACACCCTTATGCTAAGCCCCCCAAAAGCCAGCCACAGACAAATACATCCTGTCTGATTACACCCATACACAGGGTCCAGAAGAGGAAACTGCAGAGAGAGAAAGGAGACGCATGGCTTACTTAGGGCGGGAGGTAAGGATGGGAGGGTAGGAGAGAGATAACTAAAGATGTAAAGATCCTTCTGAGGTGATTAAAACAGTCTACAGTTGATCCTGGCGAAAGCTGTACACACCTGCAAATTTACGGAAAACCCGCTGAGCTGTACAAATGGGTCAATGTTATTGTACGTAAATTCTATCTCAACAAAGCTGTTTAAGAAAACAGGGAGTCAATGCACATTTTGACACGGAACACGCAATTTTCCAGGCTGTAGTTTTACAGAGCAAACACTGGCAGCGGGGATGAGGAGGGATGACCCCACAGGCAGGAAGTCAGAGGAGGCAGACATGTCTGGTATGATCCCACCAGAGTTTGTGGTCGGGGGTGCAGGAGTCGTGAGAGCGAGGACAAGGCAAAAGCCAACATGATCCTGCCTTAACAGCCTGTGTACCCGGCCGCATGGTTACCCCTTGAATAAAAGCAGAGGGCAGACGAGGCAGAGCTGGCTGGGCAGAGGACACAACAATGTTTTACTCAGGCTAAGGGGGCACTGTTCTTGGACCACCCACTAGCGAGTGAGGAATAGGGATCCAAGACCCCAGAGAGAGACTGAGCAGTGAGGGAAGCCGATGCCCATCCCTGGGTGAGATAAACCAAGGAGAGGGGAAAGAACGAGGAGATGCACAGTCCAGGGATGGGTTTTGGGGGATATATATAATTAATTAATCATTAAGTAATACATAAAAGTTGAACAAAGGATATTTGACCAAGGACTGCACCCCCAAAACATAATGAAGTGCTGCAAGTCAGTAAGAAAAAAAAGGTAATATAATAGAAATGGGCAAAAGTCTTGGACAGTCACTTCACAAAGGCCAATATATAAATGGTCAATAAGCACATGAAAAAATATTCAATGACACCCACTTCCATGACTAAAATGGGAAGGACAGAATATACTGTCTCAAGAAGACAGAGGAAAAGGAATCTCGTAAACTGCAGGTGGGAATGTAAATTGATAAAAATCGTTGCGGGAAACTGTCCATCAGTGACTACAAAATCTGAATGTATCTCTGAAAGCCAGTGATAAAAAGAAGACTCTGGAAGGCAGCCAGAGTTTTTTAAACACGCATCATACACAGAGAAACAATAAATGATGGCAGACTTCTCCGAAACAGCACAAGCCAGAAGACAGAGGAGGAAACAAATCAAAGTATTATTTAAAAAAGAAAAAGACATATATCAATCTGAAATTCTATACCCAGAAAAAGACACTATCTTTCATAAGCGAAGGTGAAATAGTATTGACTTTTCAAACATTCAAAAACCAAGAGAATTCACTGACAGCAGACCAGAAACACAGGAAATGTGAAAGGGAGTCTTTCAGGGAGAAGGAAAATTCTATCAGTTAAGCATCTGCGACTTCACAAAAGAAATAAAAGAATGCCCCAAAATGGTAAGTATGTGGGCAGACATTTAAAGAAAACACATTTGCTCATTTAAAAAAAGCATCGGACAATTTGCTGTTTAAAGCAAAAGTGATAACAACGTATCGTGGGGTTTAAAACCTACAGGGAGAGACAACGAATGACGCTATTAGCACAAAGGCAGGTGACGATGGAAACGACAGTCTACTCCGGTAAGCTTCTTCCGCGGCACCTTAAGTGTCACACAACACTATTATTTGGAAGCAGGCCGTGTTAGTTTAAAGATGTACATTGTAAACCCTAAAGCGATCATTTAAAAAAATCTGAACACATAACAAAACAAACTTAGATATTAACTGATTAATGTAGCTGATGTAATTATTAAAAAATACTCCAAAAATCCAATAGGAGACAAAGGGGAAAAATGGAGACTAGATGGACTAAATAGGAAACAATTATCAATATGTTATATTTAAATCCAAGTAAATTGGTGTTAGGCCATTAAATATAAATGGCCTAAACACTCCAATTAAAAGGCAGAAATTGTCAGAATAGATGAAAAATCAAAACCTAACTCTATGTTCTCCAGAGGAAACCCACCATAAATATATATATTTTTAAATCAAGTAGGTTAAAAGGAAAAGCACAGAATAATACACCAGACTAACACTACTTAAAAGAAAGCTTGAGTGGTCATATAAATATCAAAGTAGATTTCGGGATAAGGAATAGTGTTAGGATGGTTATTTCCTAATAATAAAAAGGTCAACTCATCAGGACGACAATCCTAAATGTTTATGTACCTAATGAGAGAACTTCAAAGTACAGAGAACTGGGAAGTAAGTTTCTTTCTTTTTCAGTGATGACTGCCATTGGGATGTTATATCGATGTTTTTTTCTTGAGTGTTAATTTGCTGTCCTGCATTTTGATGCTAATAAATTGTGCATACGAAAATCCAATCTTATTTCTCATGCCTAGAGTTGGTTTCCAAGAGTCCATCCACATTGGTCTCCTCATTGCCTTGGGTTCCCAGACCCTTTCCCGCCTCAGGGCCTGTAAAAATGCTGGACTCTCGGCCAGGATACTTCACCATCCTTCACCCAATACGACTTACTCTTCGAATCTCAGCTTAAACATCCTTCGTTTAGGAATGTATTCCTGGTCTTCCACCGCCCAGACTAGACCCCGTGTCCTCTCAGCTTCCTACATCATTCCTTCCAGCTCTTATCTTAGTTGTTTGGTGTGGGTTACCTCCCCGAACCATACACACTATATTATAATCTACGAGAGAGGCCCTATGTATAAATGATGCAACCTTATTCCTGGTACATAATGCACTGAGCAGTACATAATAGAAGCCCTCGAAAGGGAATAATATTTAAAAATAGTGTCCATCAGTAGGTGACTAGATAAAACAACTATGGAACATTTACACAATGGAATAGTACTCGGACATAAAAAAGAAGAAAATTTTCCCCTTTGCAACAGCGTGGGTGGATATGGAGAACATTATACCCAGTGAAAGAAGCCAGTCAGAGAAAGACAAATGCCAGATGATGTCACTCATATGTGGAATCTAGTGAACGAACTGAATTAACAAGCAAAATAGAGGCGGATCCCTAGATGGACAGCAGGCGACAACTGTGAGGGGGTAAGAGGCTGGAAGGACTGAACACAAAGAAAACAGACTCATGGACAAGGCCACGAATGTGAAGGTTGTGGGGGAGGAGGTATAAGGGGACTAAACGGTAATGGAAAAAATACGATAAAACTAAAATAAATATATAAATAATGTACGTTACAGTTATATATACATAATTCCTTTAAAGGAACTATTTTAAACTTTTCTTCGTATGCGTCATCTAATATAATCTAAATTCCATTATATAGATGTCAGGGAACAAGAGTGAGTGGCTGAGACAATTTCTCAGATATTATAAGAACACATTTATGAAATTTTAGCTACTATGTGTAAGAATGTTCTTTTTATCCAATATTTGTACTGATTTTGCCACAAGGAATAAGAGCTCAATTTTGCTATATGTTTTACAAATCTCTGGAGGAAAAAAAATAAGAAAAATGTTAATGTTTTATGCAGAAAACGTCTAAGTATTGTTTGCAATACCCTTCCAGAGAATTATTTCCACATGTGTACAGGGGATTCATTCCGAGATAACGTCTTTGTCCCTTTAAATGGATGACAGTCACTCTTGCTAACGTTGCTGGAGGTCAGGTGTACATTTTCAGAGAAGAATAATGAGTAATGTGTAAGTAGTTTGCTGCGTCCTGGCATTTATATTTTAAGCACAAAGGTTTCAAAAGGCATGAAAGTGGCTGGTGATTTGGAAAGAGCAGAAGATATTGGGGGAATTATAATTATAAGCAGCAAAGCACATGAATAAACCAAAATAATGCAAATGACTCCTTAAGACTTGGGAGCATAAAATTTGGGAACAAAAATAGAACAAACTAATGAAGAAAGAGGAGTGAATGCAAATTCGCATAAGGAATTATAAATGAAGCAATTCATCAACAAATAGAGTGGGGGAAAAGCTACATTATGATACAGTTGACAATATTGTCTTATACGGATTAAAAAGGCTCAGTGAAAGGGAGAAAACTACAAAAAAAAAAAAATGTCCAAAAACACAGCAACATAAAGTAAAAATAAACAGAACAGCAAAGCAACGATAAAAGAAGACTAGCAAAGAGATGGACACAATGAAACTCATGGAAGCCAACTCAATCACCTCTCCTGGGACCGAAGACCGAAAAGGATCTAAAGCCGGGGACTGCAACAGTGCCTGCGCGGGAAAGAACGGTGAAATCTGAGTCCAGTAGTAAAAGCTTAAGCCCCAGGGTCAAGTGAAAGAAGGGAAGTCAGTGATAAAAATGACACACACTCTTCTTAATCTCATAGCTCAGCGTCGTTTTCTTCCGCTCGAACCCCACCCTGCCCAGGGGCACGCACATTCCCATTTTCCTCTGGCCTGAGGGCTGACATAAGTCTGATTTTCAAAGTGATTTGTTTTTCAGGTAATGCCTAAAGTCTCCTTTGTGCATCTTGTTTTAGTAACAAAACGAATGACCCTTCTCATAATTGCAAATAGGCCCTAAGTCCTAAGTGACAATCCTCTGAATGAGAAAGCCTCCTGGAGGGCTGACTGTAGGGGACAGTGACGAGGCCCAGTGCGAGGCCCAGCAGGGCCCCGGCCTCAGTGAGAGACCTGCGCACCGCCCCCGCCCCCTCCTAGGCCCGCTGGTGTGCTCTCTCTACTTCCTTAAATCTTCCTCCGCATCTCCCCGCTGCTGCCCTCTGACCTCTCTCCTCCTGGTCCTGAGGACTATGTGTAATTGGATTTACTATCATCTTAATGAGGTTTTAGGGAAGACGGGTGAACAGTGACAGCGAGTGGAGGCTCAGCTGCTTCGCCTTCCCGCAGTGCGTGCTGTCTCCGAAGCAGTGACAAGAAGAGCCTGTGTCTGGGTTCCAGGTGTGACACACCCTCTGTCTCACCACAGGACTCACCTGACTTCATGGTCAGTGCTACGCTCGTAGCCGCTGATTCAGTGTTGCATCTCTTTGCCTTTGCTTCATCAAGTAAGTGCTCGTTCATGTGACTTTATTCATTGCTGAAACACTGGTACCTTGGATGTACCAAATGGGACATGATCGTCCTCGTACACCATCTGCTTACCCAGCACCGAGTACACAGACGGTGCAAGGAACGCGTAAGTGCCATTCAAGCCAGGCCTCTGTTGAAGTAGGAAGGGTGTGTCTTTGGGACACAAGGTGCCATCTTCCTTGGGGTTGTCCAGAGCAGAAACCTGCCATCTTGGTCCCCAGCAAGAGGGGGACGAAAACAAGACCTGCTATCTGGCCTCTCTGGACCTCCATGTGCCCATTTACAGAAAAACGCACGAGGCCGAGCTGCAGACCCATGCCCGGAGTGTCGGGCAAGTGAAAAAAGACATTTTCAGATAATGCGGAGGCCAAAATTTTAACTGTCATGGACCCTCTTCAAAAAGCTATTGGAAGAGGAATAAAAAGGCAGCAACCCAAGAAAGAAGATGTTACAGATGGGAAACAAAGGCTCAGCCACAGGTGAGAAGCCCAAGGAACTTCCAGAGCGACTCTGAAAGATTCCAGGGCAGCCACTGGGCAGCAGAAACCAGTCTGGATGGGCACAGAGAGAAGGTACCCAGAGAGAGTTTTCGAATGATAAATGAATAAAGAAACAGCTGAAGACCCCGATGCATCCGAACGTAGTGGAAGGAGTACTCAGTCCTGCTGCGGAACGTGGGCAGTGAGGTAGTAACACATACAGTGAAAACCGAGTAAACAAAAAAGTACGTGGTTATTAATTAATCCTAGGGAAAACGCATGGCAACTGGAGAAAGGAAAAGTGCTCATAGTCCGCTATGCGGCTCAGCAGCAGCAAATGTTTACATAGTTACCATAATGTAAACCCTACACATTGATTTAACCCAAAATGGCAATATCATTACATGGAAAAAAATAGAAGATAAGGACAAAAGGCATTCACAGTCCATAAAATTAAGTTAAATAGATTTATAAGCCTAAAAATAAATATTTCAGTATAAACAGAGGATTTGAAAATACGGGGTGGGCAAAAGTAAGTTTACAGTTGTCCGTACGGAAAAAGACATGCAGGTAATGATGATTGCAATAACTTATTCACTCAAAAAAATGTCATAATGTAACTGTATACCTAGTTTTGCCCACCCCAGTACAGATCTGAATACTAGAAGAGCTTAGAAAGGAAAAAAACACCGAGAGCAAAGCCTGTAGGTGAACGTGGTTCTAGAGAGTGTTTCATTCCCATCCTGCTTAGAAGCGGCTGTGACCGACCCTGATGGACAACGATGCTTCCAGAAACGCATCACGGTGGGTCTGCTCTCCTGCCTCCACCCGCCAGCACGGAGCCCACTGACCCCGCGCACGCTCTCGGTGCTGGAATGCAGACGTAAATAGAAACCACACCTACACAGGCTCGCTGGGGAGTCTCCATCACTTAAGAGTGTAGAAGCCAATTCTGTTGACTGGAACCCTGGCCAGTTATTCCCCCAACTTCCTGGTCCTCCCAGTTACACTCACAGTGTGGGATGGAGCAGCCGAGACATATCAAATTCAAGTAGTTCCCTGTCTTCCTTCTCTTCCAAGTGATGCCCTCCCCCATTTGTCAGTATTTCAGAAAGGGCTAAATTAGAGGCACAGAAGGTATGCACAGAAATATTCTATTCTTATAATGTTAGTTTTTTTAAAAAAAAGAGCTGAGAGCCACCCATCTTTACAGTGGCTTGGACCCAACACTTGGGCTTGCTGCGACACCCCTCTTTTTCTCATTCCTTAGGTTCACTACATCAGGAAGTCCATCCGCTGCACCTCTAGGACAGACTGAGAATCAGACACTTGCCACTTCTTCTGCCACCTCCTTGGCCCAAGCCACCACCATCCCCCGGCTGGACGGTGGCCCATGGCTCTCTCTGCCACTAACTTTGCCCCTACCCACCCGCCTCGCACTCCGATCCCTCAGCCTGAGGGATCCAGCTAAATATGTCCAGTTAGCTCTGCCCTCTGCTCAGAACCTTCCGGGACCCCCATTCGCTCCCAAGAAAGCCAACCTCTCTCCACGGCCCCTGCTCGCAGGTCTCTGAGGTCCCCTCCTCCTCCTCCTCCTCTCCCGTGCTCACTCCACGTCAGCCTTCTTCCCAACCTTTGACCGCCCCTGCTGGCGTCCACCTCTGGGTGTCTGTACGCACTCCTCCCTCTGTCTGGACTGCGAACCAGCTGGGATGCTCCACCACCTCCACGCCCTCACCCTCCCTGCCCCCCCAAGCCTTTGCCAAGCCATCTCCTCCTCCCTGGGGCTTTGCTCTGCGCACAGCGCCTCTGCCACGGCGAGGACTCCCAGCCGCCCTCACTGCTGGCTCGGTCCACAGCATCCGCTGCCCTTCGGTGGGCTGCAGAATTTCCCCGTGAATTGTCTTTTTTGATGGTCTCTCCCTTCCCTTCAAATTTTGGTTCCTAAAGGGTAGACAGTTGGTTGGTTTTGTTCCCTGACATATCTCCACAAACACTTCTTGAAGACATGAGCGCTGGGCTCAGTTCAATTACATAGAAATAAAGGAATCTCAAAGAAATACAACCTTCGACAATGGGCCTTTGGCTGTGAGTGACTCATTAATTCCACCTGTATGTTCGTAGCGCATGTGGTCCATTCCAAAGCATTTTCTCCCACCACTGTCTCATTGAATCAAGAGAGTGTTTACTCTTACACCCTCTGCTAGGTGACAAGACAGAGGCCTCGAGGAGAGAAGGAAGTCAGTTATCCAAGGCCCCTGGGCAGCACGAGGACGAGAGAGTGTCCCCTTCACTCAGGGGTGCGCATCTGCATGTGATATCATTGTCATCTCTCCTTACGTGGCTTGCTAGCCTCCTTTCTACCAAGACAGTCTCCCCAATGCATTACTAAGCTTTGAATTGAGTTGAAGTCTATTATCGTTGCCTTTGTTTTGGTTGTAATTGAACAGCTAACATTTATTGAGTGTGTATTATGTGCCAGGACTTTGCAAAGTACTTTAAGGCAAAATTTCATTAACCCGCAAAATAAATGTTACAGGCATTATCGTTGCTATTTTCACATTAGAGTTGAGAAACCACATAAACTTCAAACTCTGTAGGAAGGAACAGACGTGGGATTTGATCCCAGAAGCCATTTGAACAGGGACCGTTAGGGCTCAGACCTTCTGAAAATAAAGAAAAATAAAGGCTAGTCCTGGGCCTAGTCGTCTCTTCAGAAGAGAGGCAAAGTCACCTATAATTCTGTGTTTTGTTCCTTAAATGTCAAAGTCTCCAAGTTAAGACACCTTTGATCTGAGCATTGTTGCAGAATAATGATTCACGATTCTTATCACAAGGTGTGCTGGGCTAGGCGCTGCATTTCTCAGGGCTCCTTGCAAACAAAGCCTTATAAACTGAGTCTTTGTCATCTCTCCTCTCTGTCATCATTTCCTTTTGGCTAGACTGGGGCTCAGCAATGATCTCCTTAAGACTGAACTGCACAGAAACAAACAAACAAAAAACAACCCTCTGCCCCTGAAATGATTATAACACTCATTTTCTTTCCCCTCCCTTCCTCCCTCCCTTCCTTCCTTCCTTCCTCCCTTCCTTCCTTCCTTCCTCCCTTCCTTCCTTCCTTCCTCCCTTCCTTCCTTCCTTCCTCCCTTCTTTCCTTCCTTTGTTCTAGAAAATCCTAATTATCTACCTTGGTGTACTTCTTCCCCAAATTAAAACTGTGATTAAGGATTGAAACAACCAAACCAGAAAACGCAATTTTCAGAGTGGTTTCCTCTAAAGCCATCCCCGAGGCCCGAATCCACGGTGAAAAATGTAGCATGTTCAAAATACACTGTGGCGTTAGTGCTAATTTACAGCTGCACAAGGCTACTCCCTGAAGGGACTAAAACTCAGCTGGAATTCATTAATTTTGACAGTTTGCCTATCACACTAGAATGGATTCGCTGAGTCATAGGAACTACGAAGAGAAGAATCACATTCTTCCTGCTATTAAGTTTTCATAACAGAAAGGGGATTGAAGATTTTCAAGGCAACTAGACACACTGCTAATAACCCCAGAACCTGTGCAATGTGCCGTGGGCTCCACCAAGCAGAAACCTCACAGCGGCTGGAACCCCCTTCCTGATCGGCACCAAGCAGCTGTGTAATGGGCTGAGGCAGCCCTGGGGCGCAGAAGAAGGTCATAAAATAGAGTCTATTGTCCCACATTGGAAATTGGACTTGATTTAGATTTGACACTCATTTGGGCAAATGTCCTGGAGGCATATCTCTTCCAGAAGGTTGGGGTTGGAGTGGGTGGCTGGCTGTTGCCAAATTAATTCTCCAGAAGTCTTAAACTTGAAGGAGTACGACTTTCAAAATAGTTCCTTCATGATGACTTCTGAAAGTCAGATTGAGTTGTAATGCCCGAGAGTTACTACTGGAAAATTTGAAATTAAACCAACCTGGTATTGCTCATTTCCAAGAGGGCGCGTGAAGACAGGGCCCATCGTAGCCCTTCCCAGTGCTTGATAAAAATCAGATCTTATTGGTAAAGACAAAATAGTCCTAACCTTCAATGGTCATATGCAGGGGACAATGTCCAGTCTATCAAAGCCCAGCCTGCTTCTTGACCTGGTTTGGTTCTCCCCACGTGAAAATAACCCGGTGTGGGATGCTGACAAGAAAGTCACCAGAGCAACACCAATTGCAGGAGAGGAGGAGCGGGGGGCTGGAACGCGACTCACAATCTTCTGGCTTCTAAATCAGTCCTGCCCTCATTTGCATATTTCGGGTTGGCTGCAGTATCATATCCGCAACCGTGGTACATGCAACTGGCTCATGATTCCTGAAGCTCAGCAGGGATCCCACTAGGAATTATAAAGCAACCCTATTACTATTAGAAAAAATTAGCCAATAGAAAGCAAACCTTGGAACCCGTGGTTCCAAGGAACCCTCACAAGAACCGTTTGCATTTTTGCCTATTTTGAAGCAACTCTACAATCTTGAAATCAAAGTAATTGAAATATTTTGGACTCATTCCTTTAAGACATAAGAGGCCAGTCAGTTCCAAGAATGTCGCAGGCACCGAACTGCAACATCAGTGAGGAAATGTGCGGGCGCCACAATAGGACCTGTAGGTAGAAAAGTCTGAAGCAGTGTTTAGGGATGAATCAAAGTCAGCCTTCCAGAAGTGCTGAGTTCTCTCGGCATTAGAGGGGTCCCAGCGTTGTGTGATTTAATTTGTATTAGTTACTGCAACAAAAATAATATGATGACAGCAATGATAACGAGACTATTTAACAAGAAGTAACAGTCATTCAGCACCGTCCCAGACACTGTTCATTGTCTCCTCCAGCCCCCATCGGCTCCTCGGGGCAGGTGCCACTACGGCCCCCACTCACAGAGAGGAAGTCAAGTCAGGGCACCAACAAATTACACACTCAGGGAGGGGTGGAGGAGGAAGAGGAGGAAGTGTGTCAGTCTGTTCATGCGTCCATAACAAGATACCACAGACTTGCGGGGCTTAAACGACAGAAACAGATTTTCTGACAGTTCCGAAGTCCAAGATCAAGGTGTCGTAGATTTGTTGTCTCCTAAGGCCTCTCCCCTCGGCTCGCAGATGGCCACCGCCTCTCTGCAGCCTCGGGTGGTCTTGATCCCCTCCTTAAAGGCTGTTTCTCCAATACCGTCAGATGCTAAGAAACCCATGGTCAGGGATTCAACATAGGAATCTGGGGGACACAATTCAGCCCGTCCCAGAAGGAAACAAAGATGGTGGAACTCTGAAAGGAGAATCTGGGGCACGTGTGACAGGAGAAGTCTGAAGGCTCTGCGATGACAGCAAAGGGGAATTGGACAGGATGTTCTTGTGGCCCCAGCCTCCTCCAGGAGGAGGCGACAGGCAGGCTGACTCGGCCTCCGCGTGAGGCCGAGTGTCGGACTGCGGGAAGCAGCCAGCACCGGGGATGGTGTCGCAGTGTTTCAGCGGTGACGTGCGGACGCAGCCACGGGCCTTGAAGGTTGATTGGACCGTGCCCAGGTTCTCGGGCCTCTCCATTAAGAAGCATGCAATAACTGTAGGGATGCATATTTCTCTGCCTTGAAGAGATATATTGATTCCATAATGTGATCCTCTTGGAACCTCGTTCTGAGAGTGACGTGAAAAGGGACCTGTGATTAATTACCTATTGGCTGTAGTCCCTAAAATAACTTACAGAAATTATTGAAACAATTTCAAGTGAACACGCTTGGCAAAATAGGTGACTTTTGCCCCAAACCTAGTGCTCATTAGCTGCATTTATCGTCTAACTGGAAGGTGATAGCTTGACTCCAAGGTAGAAGCATAAGAATGATGAATTAAAATCACTTTTTGAGAGGAATCAAAATGGGAAGAAGGCAATATATGTGACTATTATCACTATTTAACGATGCTGCGTGCGAGGACTGGGCGTGGGGCCAGCACCACCAAATGACGATCACTTTCCATTGTTCCTCCTACTTTAAAAGTCTGCTTTCTGTGCTGGGTAAGATCTATGCATTTGGCAGGTCAGGTGACTGCATACAATGATTTGGGGAAATTACTCTGACAGCTAAAGTTTTATATGGAAAAAACGCTCACATCCATTTTCCTTCTAATATCTGAGAAACGCATTCTGTAAGATCAATTCCACCCTTCCCCCATGAGGCCGTGCTACGCCAAGGGCTGAGCTGGGCACCGGGTGGGGAGGGCACGGGGGTGCATGTGGGCTCCAGCAGAATGCAAAGGCGGGTGTGGCTGCCCTCACTGTAGTCCGCAGGTCACAGCCATGACAAGAAGGAAGGGTGGAGGAAGTGGGAAGCAGGAGGTGCAGACGGGGCCGGGACGGGGCCGAGGTGGGCAGCACCTGCGGCCCGCTGGGCTCACGCGGGGCGCTGGGGAGAGTGCCGCCTGCTGGCTCCTGATCTCTTCTTCCATTCGGAGGTTCCTTATACAGCAGAAGTGGTTCTCTACTGGGGCGCCATTTGGCAATGCCTGGAGGCATGGCTGATGGTCACAGCTCGGGGTTTGGGTGGTGCCACCATATCTGATGAGTAGAGGCCGGGGGCACTGCTAAACATGCTGTGATAGGGGCAGGGGACTGTCCCACGGGACAGGGCGCACGGGAGAGATTATCATCAAGCGCCGAAGGTCAGTAGTGTCATGCTGAGAAACCCCGAGTTGGAGTAAGTATAACGCCCATGGACTCCTTGCCCTTCCCCCGCTCACCTCAGACAGGAAGGAGGCAAGCTGCAGAGAAGGAAGGCTTCACTCTCCTTCCCTCTCCTGCTGGCACCTGTCTGCCTGCGGGGACCATGGCCTGTGGTCTGCTCTGGGGCTCAAACTGAGACTGTCCCGAAAGGACCGCATCTTCGCCTCCATCTCCATCTCTCTCTCTCACCCCAGGTGTGAGAAGGAAACCTGGTGTCTCATCAGCTTCCTTCAAATCCCAACATCAGATACCCTGACACTCAAAGTATAAGACGGCCTGTAACTACACTCTCCAGATGTCAGCATTTAATAAACGAGGCAGAGGGCAGGCCTGGCGCAGACTGAATTAGAGGTGCCCGGGCTCGGGGTCATCTGGAGGGACACGTGGCCCCTGAGGAACTCTGGACGGGGCCTGCAGAGGAAACCGTGGGCCTCAAGTCCAAGGAGACCTAAGTAGAGGCTCTCAGCCTGAGCAGCTTCTAAAACCATCAGGCTGCAGGGCCGCTCCAGAAGAGCCTTGGGAACATGGTGTCTTTCCTTTCCATTGAATTCATCGGGGTGACACTGGCTCACAAAAGCATCCACGACTCAGGTGCACAGCCCCACCACACATCACCTGTATGCTGCCGTGCACTTTCCATGGGGGGGTGGCAACATGGTTTTAATTTAAAAAGTGTGCCAGTGTGCAGTGATGGGGGTTAACTAGACTCGCTGTGGGGTCGTTTCCCAATGTTACAGATGCTGAATTTGGATCATGTTGCACACCTGAGACCAATCTATGTTACAGGCCGATTATATCTCTATTTAAAACTTACATTCTATTAAAATTAAAAATAATATCCTGCAAATGATCAGTAAACACTACGGAGAAGGCCTCTGTCAGAGCCGACGCCCAGCGTCTGGAGCCGAGCCAGGAGGACAGAAGGCCCATCCCCCAAGGACTGGCCACAGGGAGTCCCTGCCCCTTCTTCTCCCACTTGTCGTGTGAGCCGCTCCGCCTCCTGGAAGGTGAGCGGACTTGCTGTAAAGTCTGCAGATAACATGCCCCAGTCTCATCTCTTGTCTCTCCAGGTTCAATCACGCCCTCCAACCCAGCATGGCAGTCCGAGTTTGAATGAGCGTGGTTCGCCCTGGATTTTCCGGGACTTTCCTGTCAGGCAACCTCTTATCTCCTCGCAAACGCCATATGGATGCTTCCCACCCCATGGAGGTGGTTCTTCTGCTTGCCTAATGTATGCGGTCTCTACCCGCCTCTGGCTTTGTCAGCTCCGTCTGCTGGGGCTCCAAAGGCGTGAGGCATTGCCCCACGCACTCGCGTAGAAGAAAACACGCATCGCGGTTTCGGAAGAGGAGAAGAGGAGACGAAGTGAGAGAACCTGGGGCTTTGACTCATCGCTGTCACCCGCGTCTGTGACGCACGTAGCAGAGCTCACTGGTGCGAAATGCGTGCCCGTCAGCTGCTCCCAAGTCAGTTTAAAGACCTGCGGCGGCGTCCGGAGATAAGTTGGCCAGGGAACCGTGCGCTCCTCTTCCCTCGTCCACATGGCGGCTACTGTCTGTCCCGTCCTGTGATATTGGTTCCTGCGCTTTTTCTCCACCATTAGGAGGAAAGTTCCAGAGAGGCAAGAGCCAAATCCCATTCACCCCCGCATCTCCAGTATTTAGTGCAGCGCTGGTGCAAATTGGGCACTGTTCATGGAGCCGAATCCAATTCGGAGGCTATGTGAGCAGACGAGTCACAAAAGAGGGAAGAAAACTAGTTCAGAAACATGTAGAACGCATGGCAGTTAAAGCAATGCGCAACCAGCCGCAGTGTTGAAAATGCACTTGCGCTTGTTCGAAATGAAAGCGTACTCGCGTTTTAGAAAGCAACCTGGGAACGGGTGTCGGGATCCAGAAAACCCGCGGAGGCTCCGGCTCTCGGACACTCTGCGCTGGGGCGTCTGCACACGCCGAGCCTCAGGAAAGCCCGTCGGGATCCTGAACGATCTTCAGCCCAACATTCCCTCTTTGGGGAGCTTATTCCACAGCATTAATATCTACCATTGCCGAGGCACCTAGCTGCAACCGTGCTAACAAACGTCAGATGTCATTCCACCCTTTAATCCGAAAAGACAGCAACAATCTGATGAGAATGAAAAGCAGGGGCTCCTGTACTTAGCTAATTGTGGACGGCCACGAAGGCCACGTGGCTAACGTGTGGCCGAGCCACGACTCAAGCCACGTCGTGGGGTTCCCTACCCAGGCTTTTCCTTTTCTGATGCATTCGGGGATTACGACCTTAAACAGCACAGACGATTTCTGCATCAGTTATCCTTTCCAATCTTATTCAAAACCCTACAAAGTTGGAAATGATCTAAATAAGCCACAAGAAGAAATGATTAATTGTGGAGCACGAGTTTAATGGAATATGATGGATCAAAAATTGTATTAATGAAGACTATGAGGTACTATGAAATGTTTAAGATACAGTATAAGCAGAAAGCAAAATTGAGGTTACACTGTGATTTCAATTAGAAAGATAAGTTTATATGTTAAAAAAAAAAGACTGTAAGGCATGTTCTAGAATTATGGGCGTTAAGACTATAAAAGATATTCTCCCTTCATCGAGTTTCTTCGTTTTACTAATGGGTGACTTTTACTAATGGATTTCTGAATTCTGACTGTTAGTTAAGAAAGGCGGGTTTTGACTTCCCTGTAATCCATAAACAATGGATCTTTTCATAAAGATCACACATTTGCTAAAAAGAGAGACACAGCTCCATAAGGAAATAATAAATCCACACTTTACCCAGCTACGGGAGAAGTTTGCACTTCAACGCTCAGCACGCTCTCCGGGCGGTAATTCTGTGTCCCGGACCAACAACTAAGGACAGGGCTAATGGCACTGAGTCACGAGTGAGGAGAGAGCCCGCCACCCGGGGCCAGCCTCACCTGGTCTCCTCCTCCTAGGAGCCTGACGCCAGAGGGGAGGACCCGGCAGCTCCTTCCTGTGCGTTTGCCTCACCTGACGTTCATGGGACTGACTGCCTGCTGACGCTGCCTCGGACCGCGGCGTTTGGGCGTTTGCGGGGTGCTCCGCAGGAGCTCTGTTCAGCGGGACAGCAACGGGAATGCGGACGAATTAATTTACCCGAGCCTCAACTTACTTATCACTAAACAGGAACTAAAAACCAGCTGAGGGTTACGCAAATAAGCATGTACAGTTGGTGTTATTTTGGGCCAATACATGTTCGGTGGAGGGTAGTTAGTATTGTCAGTATTGAAACAGCAGCGATGATAAAGATCTCACGTACATTTCACATGCTTTGCGGTCTCAGGTGAGGGAGGATTCTGTCCCTGCTGCCATTGTCTGTCCTAACCTCAGCCAGATCTGGACAGGGGACGGCAGGACACAGGGAGGAGCCTGGGCTGCAGGGACACCAGCAGGGAAGGTGGGGGGGTCCTGCCCGGGGGCCTGCGTTGGGGCTGGGCAGTGACCGAGAAGCTGGCATAGGAAAGGGGTGCGTTCACCAACAACCTCTCCCTTTCTTTTATTGATTTAACATCAGCGTATTGGTTTGCCAAATACCACAGGGTGAGTGGCTTAAACAACAGAGGTTCGCTTTGCCGCAACTCCGGAGGCTAAGGGTGTGACCAGGTTTGGTGTCTTCCGAGGTCCCTCTCCTTTGGCCACTTCCTCTGTCCCCACATGGTTGTCCCCCTCTATGTACACATGTGTCCTATTCTCTTTGTCTTAGGAGGACACGAACCATGTTAGGTTAGGGCCCAGCCTAACGACCTCATTTTACCTAAATCACCTCTTTAAAGACTCCATCCCCAAACCCGGTCACATTCTGAGGTGCTAGGAGGTAGGGCGTCCATAGAAGAACTTTTATTTTGCGAGGGGCCGGGGGACATAATTCAGCCCTTAACACTGAGGATAAAATATAGTTTTTATTTCCTTCGGTCACTGCAGTCACCGTGTCACTTAAAACTTGTAGGTTACGGTTTCCTCCAGCAAAGAAAATCTCCCAAATCTGGCCGGCACTTCAGTCTCCGTTGCTCCATTCAGTGCAGTCTACAGTTTTCAGACCAGCTTTTCTGCAGCTGGCCCTCCGTCCCAGATGGGACCTTCCACGGGGAAAGACCAGCTCCAAAGAAGCAGGCGAGGCTTCGTGCCACGTTGAAACCAGCAGCCACGGCAAACCTCTGCTGGTGAACCTTCCCTGGCCTCTCCCCGAGAACTGTGCGTGGCCGCAGGAAAGCCCTCTCCTTGGCCCCCTTCAGAGCGAAGGCCCGACAGCACCTACCACAGCGCCCTGCACATTTCGGTACAAATGAAACTCAAAGCCCTTGTCCGGAGGAAGAAATGACGCAGGCGGCCTCCTTCCACATCTGAGCTGGGGAGCCTCGCATATGCAGTCAGCTCTGAGCCGGCCAGCCCAAGTCCAACCTGCTGGCAAAAGCAAAGGGAGCAGAGCGGGGTGGGGTGGGCGGCTTGGTCAGAGACCTAAAGGCCGGTGTGAGATGCTGCCAGACAAACTCAGGGTGGCCCAGGCAAGGAGTGTCCTCTTCCCCAACCCCTTCCCCTTCAGGACAGGCATGAGGGGCTCCTCTTTACAGTTGTAGATTTCCACAGAGCATCAAGCCTCATTTACAACTGAGTGCTAATTACCTGAACCACCCAATTCTCTACATTGGTGGAATACTGCTAGGTATTTCGAGAATGCGCAACTTCAGCTGGGATAAAGGGGATGGAAGGCAAGAGCTGGGTCCACCTGGATGGAGTCAAGGCCTTTGACCCGAGCCAGGCAGATGGGGACCACACCTGTCTGGGTGGTAGGGACCCTGGGGGTGAGAGGAGGGTGCAGAGAGCCAGAAGGCCAGCCAGCAGAGAGTGAGCCACTGGTTTGAAATTTCGCCTGGAGGCTCTGAGATAAGTGGTAAGGCCCTGACAATGTCTCCTGTACTTCACTAGGTGCTAGTCCAAAACTTCCGAAGTTGAGAAGGATGCTAAGCTCAGCAGATGTCAGACTGTGTCCCGGTGAGTCAGCACGCGGTCTCTGTTCAAGTTGATTCAAGCTTTCTTAGCTGGGCAGCCGCTGTGTGCTCTGCGGGGAGGACCAGGCTGCTCCTCCCACCTGGAATTCAGTGGGGAGGACAGAATAAGCCCCTAGGGTCGTCTCACAGCAGAGCCACCTACAGTCAGAGCCAGGACGGTGATCACCAGTGGAGAAAAACGATGAACACAAAATAGCGGAAATGGTCTCTTGCCTCCTGGTGGCTGTGCCTTTGTGACCCGCTGAAAAGCTCCAGCATGGCGGATGGAACGTAACAGTGCCTGCCACGGGGGCTGAGAGACTGCAGGAGTGAAACTGCGTATTTAAAATGCACAGAGAGGGCGCTTAACATTTTTATGTCTGCATAAACACGTGCACACGTGTCTGCACACACACTCTCTCTCTCTTCCAGAACAACCCCCGCCCCCTGCAACGATCTGCCCCTGTGCATAACAACGGGACCTGTCTACTACCCTCCAGAGCAGCGGCTGTCAAAGTGCGTCTCCCTGGACTCACAGCATCAGCCTCACCTGGGAGCTTGTTAGAAACGCACATCTTAGCCCCAGCCACCCACCCCGTGGCATCAGAACACCTGGGCTTTAATGAGCCCTCCAAGTTACTGCAATGCACACTGGACTTTGAGAACCACTAGTCTGAACCAATGGTTAGCTCCCTGGCTGCAGGTTCATCTGGGATAGTTCTAAAAAGCATAAATGCTATGCATCCCCACCTCCACCAAATCAAATAAGTCAGAATTTCCATGAATAGCGTCCAAGCCCAGAACTTTCTTTGCTAAGCTCTCTCCCAGGTGATTTGAATGTGCAGCCATGGCCAACACACCACTGCTCTGTGACCCACAGATGAGTAGTTACTCAGTGGTTCTCGTATTGAGCATTCATGTCTTCCTTCCTTTGCTCCCCTAAATGCAAATGCCTACTGTGTGCCAAGCACTGCGGGAGGCAATGGGGGTGTAGGACAGCCATGGACCACACACTTCGGGAGTTTATAGTCTGGTGGGCATCGCACAAGGCCCACCATTTACCACCATACAAGCTGTGCGCTACACAACTCCTGTCTTTACACGCATCCTGGACAGCCTCACACAACGGCTGAGGTCGAAGGCCAAGGTAACCTTGCCACCTAAGGATGCGGAATATGTAAGTCCCAAGCCTCTGTTGTTGGCACGGCCAAAGTCTTTACAGAAATCCCCAACAGTACCAAGGCCAGTGAATTGATTTGGTGTGACTCTGTTATGTATAATTGCTACGTTTATTAATTTCTAAGGGACACTGAGGATTGTGACTTTGCTGAGCATGGTGGTTTTATTTTGTAATGAACTGGTACCAATATACAGTGTTTGCATTTTGAAGTTACTTTATTCTCACTGGGGTAGGCTACGTAGTGGCCCCCAAAGATATCCAGGCCTTAATTCCTGGAACCAGAGAGCATTTCCTTATATGGCAACAAGGACTTCGCAGAGGTGATTAAGTTGAAGACCCTGAGATGGGAAGAGTATCCTGTATCACCTGGGTGGGTCATAAATGTAATTACGGGGGTCCTCATAAGAGACAGGCAGAAGGAGATTTGATGCAGAAGAAGAAAACAGCGCGACCACCGTTGACAAGATGCTACACTTCTTGACCGTAAACCCGAAGGAAGGGGCCAGGAGCCCAGGTGTCCGAGAATAGGAGCTCTGGGGCAGTACACAGAGGAGAATGCTCTCTCCTCCATCGCCCCCGCAGGGAACACGACCCTGCTGGGGTATTGATCAGGGCCCAGTGAAACCGAGTTTGGACCTCTGACCTTTGTAACTAAGTGTAAGAGAATAAATGTGTGCTTGCAATTATTTGATACAGCAGCAGCGTAACACAGATAGCCTTCTGTATACCCAAATAAAGAAAAGTCAGACTATTGGAGGTTTGAAAGAGGAGTTAAGAGCAAGTGAAATTTAATGACCTCTCCTCCAACCCAGCTTTTGTGGCCAGGCTGTGTGCTGGTCACTTTATGTGGAGTAGGTCTCAAGCACGCAACGATCGCAGAAGAAAGGCAATAGCATCATCATCATCACCACCACCACTGCCTCCTCCTTCTCTTCCTCCTCCTCCTTCTTCTTCATCATCATCATTGCAGTTTTAAAGATAAGAAAGTTAAATTACAAAATACGTTAAGCACTGTGCTCCCAAATCACTCACCCGGTAAGCAGGAAGTCTGAGTTTGAACCCATGTCTCCTTGACTCAAAAATACAATTTCCAAAATACAGTTTGCACAAAACAATGGATGCTTAGTCACTGTAAATGGCTTTTGCATTCAGTTCTAAAATTCTTCTCTAATTAGAACATAGCAGGCTACCAGTTAATACTAGTTATGGCCTAGCAGAGTGGCCGAAGCCACCAGTTTTGAAGAGCTACAGAGAGGATTTTACTCAAAGCAACCCGAAAAGAGCAGCCAATCCCACAGACACAGTTTATGCAGAAATTGACATGGTGAGATGCTATTAATTACACCCCATTCAACACCATCTTACCCAAAAGAAATCGTTCCTACATCGTGAACTCCTGGCGGCAACTCTGCCATATCTGAATCGCCATTTCTGTACTTGTTCTCCACTTTGACATCAATGAAGACATTAACCCCCAAAAGAGGTTAAATTTCACCTCCCTCCAAAAAAAATGCAATGAGTGTTTACTCAGACTGGACGGGGAAAATCCAATTTATATAAAAAACTAAATATCTAAGAGATGAAGAAAAATATTAATTAATTTTGTTATAAATTAAATTTTATAAATGTTATTTTACGATGTATCATTTTATAAATAAAATGTATTTGTGGCACAGAAAGTTACTCAAACGTGGTGTTTTTATCCGGTCAAAAGAGATACTTCTTCGGTATCTCTCCCAAGTCCTTGATCTAAGGAACTCTACTCATCATCCCTCAAACTGTGCCTTTGCCTTTATGACAGAAAGGGGTCAAAATTCCCTAATTCAATCAATTAAAAGCGAAGTCCAGCAAAAATAACAATAATTCTGGTACCTGACACCTACATAGCGATTCCTACATGCCAGGCAAGGTTCGAGGGCTTCACAGACGGTAACTGTTTAGTCTTCCCATTATCAGGAACTAGTCCCGTCACCCCTGTCCTGCGGATGAGGCAGCCAAGGCGCAAAGCTGCGAAGAGGCGGAGCCAGAACTCTAGGCTAAGCGTATATTGTCTCCACAGTCGGCTCCTTCAGCGCAATTTAATTAATGTCGCATCGAAATTCTAGAAGGACTTTTAGACAAACTGGAATTTCTTACTTGAAAGGTTATCCCAAAATTCTAAAGAGGAGAGAAGAGCAAGAACTTGCGCTCTGAGAAAACAAGACTGATTATGGAACCCTGGCAATGACGTCAGTGTGGGGTGGGCACAGCGATAGATCAGTGCGCTTCTGGAACCAGCTAGAGAGGCCAGGGATGTAAACCTGTATGCATGAGACAGAGGGATGATGGGAAGGAACAAAGAAGTAATTCAATTAATGATTCTGGGACAATTTGCTACGCAGGTGGAGGTAAGCAACATTTAATCCCTATCTCTCACCACACAAAAATCAATTCTGGCTTAATTAAGGCCTTAATGAAAAGAAAGACAATGCAAGATGTTCTAGGGGGCGAAAAGGAGATTTTTAGTAGGAAAGCAGTTTTTAAGATACAAAACACTAATTAGCAATTGTAAAATTAATCTGAGATCACCTATTCATCCAAAAAGAGCAATAAAAAGGTAACATATAAGGCACAAACTGGAAGACATTTACCATACCAATAACAATGTAACTTAAGAAGAGTTAGTGTAAAGAATACATAATGAACTAAAAAAAAAAGAGAGAAAGGGAAAGAAGATAAATAACACAATTGAACTAAAGGCATTAGTAAGCATTTCACAGAATTAGGAATGTGGAAGGTCCATACACGTGTGAAAAGATGCTTAACTTCATTAGTTAAAATGTAAATGTAAATTAAAATTAAAGGGGAGATGTAAATATCACACACAAAATTGATAGAATTAGGAAGTCTGACAGTACCATGTGCTGGGAAGGACATGGCGAAATGGAAATGGAAATATGTACGGTTCTGCTGGGCTTCCGATCAAGATGGCAGCGTAGGTAAGTGCTGTGCTCACCTCCTCCCATGCCCACATCAACATTATAACAAAACTACAGGACCATCACCATTGAGTACTGCCTGGTGTCTAGCTGAACAGAAGTCCTATAACTAAGGATACACAGAACAAGTCGTGTTAAGACTGGTAGGAGGGGCTGAACGGGCTAGTATCAGACTCATGTAGTAGTTAAGAAATGAGAGGGTGGTTAAGAAATACCTCGGCTGTGGCAGTGACCCTGAGGAGCAGGGGTCCCAGCCCTACACAGGTTCCCAAGTTTACGGCTCTAGTGCCCAAAGAGAATTCCCTATAACTTTTGGCGAGAACCAGCAGGGGTTGTGGCTGAGTGACACGGAGGGCTTCTGGAGTCCCAGGCATTCCTATACATGAACTTACTTGCTGACACACTCACTTGCTCTAAACTCCAGGGCTAGGGCAGCAGCTCAAAAAGTGCGAGGGGCATACAAGGAAAAACTGAATTGTCTGGCTTCGGGGTGAGAGCTGGATGGGCAGCTCTGCCTGGGAGGGCACAATAGTTCCTGTGTGGAACCGTCTCCCTACCCAGCCTGCGGGAGTAGTGGGGTGCCAAATCTGAGACTCCATCCCCCTGGCTAATACTGTTCACCACTTCCTGGTGATTCCCTGAAACCCTGCCCTACCCAACTTGCTGGCTCACTCAAGATGCTTTCAGCAGCTTTTCCATACAAACCACCTGTCTCAGCTCATGCTACAGACTTCCCTAAAGTCTTTCAAAGATTCACAAATCCTAAATGAGCAGTGTCTGGCCTCGGCATGTCATATACCTCTTACTAAGCAGTTTTAAGCCCATCACTAGTGGCAGCCACCCTTGCTTCATAGCTAAGCCTCTCCTGGCCTTAGCACAAAGAGTAATAATCTGTACATCACTTAGTAGCACCTACCTGGTGATGCTTGACTAGGCATAGGTACCAGTTGACCATGGCCAGTACCAGAGCCCCACCCAAAAGGCCCCAGAGCCAAGACACCCAGTGGCCAGCTTCAGACCACATCAGAGCACCACCCACCACCTCCACAAATAACACACCCAAGCAGTGGACTCAGTAGGCACTACAGCCATGCTGAACTGAATCCTGCTCTGTGGGGTCAGCCCCCACACAACAGCTCCTCTATTACAGTCACTCACATCCATTCCAAAGCCCATCAGCCGGAAGGTCCCCACATTGATGTGCCAACAGCAAGCAGGGCTCAACCACAACAGAAGAGCACACACAACCCACACAAGAAACCCACCCAAAGCATCTGGCTCAGCTGAGCAGGGACGCTGCACCACTGGGCCCCACGGGACATGTACTACATAAGGCCGCTCTACCAGACCACGGTAAGTAACAAATCTGCTTAATACAGAGAAACAAGCACAGGAAGTCAGACAAAGATGAGGAGACAAAGGAACAAATCCCAAATAAAAGAACAGAACAAATCTTCAGAAAAATAACTGAACAAAATGGAAACATGCAATCTAACAAATGTAGAGTTCAAGACACTGATTATAAAAATGCTCAATGCACTTAGGGGAAGAGTAGATGAGCCCAGTAAGAATTTTAACAAAGGGATAGGAAACCTAAAAATGGAAATAGTAAACAAAAACAGAACCAGTCAGAAATAAAGAAGACAATAAGTGAAACGAAGATATCAGAGGGAATCAGCAATAGATCAGATGAAGTAGAGGATGGAATTGGCAGCTTGGAACACAAGGTAGCTAAAAACCTTCCATACCTGGAGAAGGAAATAGACATACAAGTCCAGGAAGCACAGAGAGTCCCAAACAAGAACCCAACATGGCCTGTACCAAGGCACAGTATAATTAAAATGCTAAAGGTTAAAGACAAAGAGAGAATCTTAAAAGCGGCAAGAGAAAAGCAGTTAGTTATGTACGAGGGAGCTTCAGTAAGGCTTTCAGCTGATTTCTCAGAAGAAACTTTGCAGACCAGAAGGGATTGGCGCAAAATATTCAAAGTGATGAAAAGAAAGGACCTATAACCAAGATCACTTTACCTGCCAAGGCTATCATTTAGAGTCAAAGAAGAGATAAAGAGCTTCCCAGACAAAACAAACAAACAAAGAAACAAAAGCTAACGACGTTCATCACCATCAAACCAGTATTAGAAAACATGTTAAAGGGACTTCTTTAGGAAAAAGAAGAAAATCAAGGATATTAATAAAATTACAATAACTTATATGCCTATCTGTAATTAAGTGTGAATAGATTAAATATTCCAATCAAAAGACATATCGTGGCTAAATGGATAAGAAAACAAGACCCTTATATATGCTGCCTACGAGAGACCCACTTTATATCAAAAGACACACAAAGACTGAAAATAAAGGGATCGAAAAAGATATTTCATGCACATGGGAACACAAAAAGCTGGGGTAGCAATATGCATGTTAGACAAAATAGACTTTAAAACAAAAGCCATAACAAGAGACAAAGAAGGACCTAGCAAATCCACTTCTGGATATTTATCCAAAGAAACCCAAAACACTAATTTGAAAAGACATATACATCCCAATGTTCACTGCAGCCTTATTTACAAAGCCAAGATATGGAAGCAAGTGTCCATAGATAGATGAAGTGGATAAGGAAGAGGTGAATACACACACACACACACACACACACGCACACACACACAGAATGGAATATTACTCAGCCATAAAAAATGAAATCTTGCCATTTCTAACAACGTAGATGGACCTGGAGAGTATTGTGCTAAGTGAAATAAGTCTGACAGAGAAAGAGAAATACCATATGATTTCACTTATAAGTGGAATCTAAAAAAACAAAATACACGAACAAACAAAACAGAAACACATGCGTAGAGAGAACATTTTGATGGATGCCAGATGGGAGGGGTGTTGGGGGGATGAGTGATAAAGGAGAAGAGATTAAGATGTGCTAATTGCTGGTTATAAAAACAGTCATGGGGATGTAAAGTACAGCACAGGGAACATAGTCAATAATATTGTGATAACTGTGCATGGTGTCAGATCGGGACTAGAGTTATTGGGATGATCACTTCATAAAATATATAAATGTCTAATCACTGTGTTGTACAACTGAAACTACCATGTATTGTTTGTCGAGTGTAATTGAAAACTATAAAATCATTTTTAAAGAGCAATATGCTTCTGCTGATAGTATATACTTGTGCAAAGGACACATAAACCTGTGCACTATACTAAGGTTTGCTAATAATAGAGTCTACCATTCACTAATTACATACTCAAATCTACCTATCATCTACTTATTATCTATCTTTCCATTTATGTGACCAGAGATATTACCGAGAAACTTTTCCTTTTTCCTTTTCAACCATCAAACTTCCCATCTCTACTAGATCACTCCTAATAGCGTATCAACGCCTGAAATGTTACTTCTCCTCTCAAACCCTCCCGTGGCTCCGCTTGCCACTCCAGCCTCCTCTTCTCGCACGTGAAGCAGATTTTTGTCCCCGTGACTCCACCACAAAACTGCTCTTCCAGAATCCAGCAGTGAGCCACATGAGACCCCCGGCAGGGACACCGGCACCGTGGCCCACGCCTGGCTTCCCTCCCTTGGGTGGGAAGATTCTTGCTGCTCCCTGCTGGCCTCCTTCGCCGGTTCCCTCTCATTTCCCAACTTCTGAAGTTTGAAGCCCCCCAGCATTCAGTGCTTGGTCCTTCCCTCATTGCTCTTTGTGCTCCCTCCCTTGATGAGCACATGCATTCTGGAGGGTTTTAATAGTATCTCCAGGCTGCTGACTCTTCAATCTCCGTTTCTTGCCCTGACCTCTGAACTCAGAGCTTCCACACCCAGCTGCCTCCAGGATGTTGACTTAGCACCACCAACAACGCGCTCCTAACTGAGCCTCTGGTCCTTCTCTCCATGACCTTCAACCTCCCCTCTCTTCATTTCCCCAGCACCTCTGCTACCCTAATTGCACAGCCTAGAGCAATTATAACTGAAACTAGAAAGCAACTGTCTCTTCCTCGGTCACCCCCAATTCAACCCACCAGAAAATCCTAACACTCAGCCTTTGCATCTGCTGGGAACATGCCCGCCTTTCACCACGTCCAAGTCACCTGTCGTTAGCAGTGCTGCGATGACCTCTACCTGGTTGGCTCCACGCCCCGCCTCCATCAGGTCAACTTTCACCACGGTGGCAGCCAGAAAAACCCTGCTATGTGGTAAGTCACAGAACGTCACCCTGCTCGAACTCCTGCAGTGGGTTCCATCCCCCACTTCCCCTCCGTCCTCACCAACTACTGCGCCCCCTTCCCCACCCCCGCTCTGTCACAGCGGCCCCCCACAGCACCTGACACGCCCTGACATGGTCCCACACCCAGGCATCCGTGCCTGCTGCCTGCTCTGCCTCCAAGGCTCTTCCCCAACGCCCTCATCTCCTCGACTCTCTGCCTCGCCTCCGCCAGGCGTTCACCCAAACATTCCCTTCTCGGCCCCCCCTCTGAAACTCTGCAGGTCCCCGAAAATCACTCTTCCCCTCACATTACTCTCTTTGCTGCTTCCTTGTTCCGTGCACCCCATTATAATACAACAGGCTACATCTCCTTTATCCCTCCTCTTTCATCCAACAGAATTCAGCTACCTTACGGCATGGGGTTTGCCTGTTGTGTTCATTCTGTTTCCCCAGCACTCGGAATCCGTGTGCGACACAGCAATTTCCCCCCAAATTGCTTGTTGGGTGGACGAACAAACTGGGCACGTCATCGTGGGTAAATCTCAAAGCAATGATGTGAAGGAGAGCAAAGCCAATCCCAGAGGAACACCTCCTCTGTGGTTCTAATTACATAAAGTTCAAGGGCATGTGCATCTTCGCAAGGTGCTATTTAGGGCTGCAAATATATGTGGTGCAACCAGGAAGAAGAGCAAGGAGTAACTGACATCGAGTTCAGGGGAGGGGTCCCTCTCTGGGACAGGGTGTGATGGGAGCGGGGACATGGGAATTTTCAAGGACAGTCTATTCTGTTTCTTAAATTAGACAAGGATTTTCTACATGCTTGTATTCTGTCAGTGTAGCAAAGTTTTAAGTTACATTTTAAAAAAACAAAACAAAACAAGAAAAGTCCTTTAGAGCACACCAGAATCCAATGTTCGCATCGCCGCAATATAAATGGTCCCACCATTAATCTGATGATCAGTTCTGTTTACTTGGCTACATTACAAACTCACTGTGCAGCAAAATCAGGCCACGTTTTCTTAGCTCCACAGCCCAAATGGATGACAAAACGCACGCCAAGGGACCAACCTCCAGGGACAGTCAAGTCGAGAAGAAGGTGAAGGTTATCTCTTACTTTGCAACCGCAGCAGCACTTTGTCCTAGTGATGATGAAAACGGTTACCGATTCATTACACAGACCTCGGGGTCTTGCTTAGATTCATAAGGATCAGCACCCTGAAAAGGGAATGGGCCCCCCAGGACTTCATCAAGAGTGGGTGGGGTTCCTCCTCTCTGCTCTGTGCCTCCTCTTCTGAAAGGCAGGCTCAGCACTTCCTCCTGCCTTGAGAGCATGGGGTCCGGCTCCTGTTCATGTGGGTCCTCAACACGCTCACGCAGCTGAAAACCAGGTCGTGAGTCAGAGATACCATTAAATGTTCTTTCTTAGGAAAATCAGCTGTGGCTCCACTGTCATCTGACAATTTGGCACGAAGACCAGGACGGCCTGAGGCAGTATGTGAGAAGTCGTGCAGTTAATTTAAAATATCGTTGTAGCACGGGATGAGGGCATGGATGTTCAAGTGCAGCCCTGTGGACGGAGCCCAAGGAAATAAATAAATAAATGCATGAATGTATGAAGAAGGGAAGAAAGGAAGGAAAGAGGGAGGGAGGAAGGGAAGGAGGGAAAGCAAGTGGAGAAGAGGAAAAAAGGAAAGAGGGAAAGGAAGGAGGGAGAGAGAGGGAAGAAAAGTGTTTTGTTCACTAGTATAGCCACAGCAATTACTCCGTAATAGACACTCAAGAAATGTCTGTCAAACGAAGGAAGGAATGGATTGGATGTCAAATAACAGGAGAAAATACGGCCCCAAGTCTCTACCACGTTGTCAGGGATGTCGAACCTGAATCCGCACAATCAGCCCTTCAGCTTCCACCACTCAGGAAAAGCTCAGGCAGAAAAGCGTTTCGCCTCTGTCTCTTGCCAGTCTGTCTGTGCGCCTGCTACCAGGCAGGTGTTCGACAAGCACACCGTGTGACTTAATTAGTGCGTGTGTGGGGAGAGTGTCTACGAGGATGCATCCAAGTCGTTACATTAGGAGGTTTTCCTCGTCTGCTGGACCCCAGAAGATAACCTTACTCCATGGAAACTTTGGTTGTAATTGGTGAGACCAATGTGGCAACACCAAGACCTGTATCTCTGGGTTACAAAGAGCCTTGGATTGGTCGAAACCTTCCCTAGCTCAGCTCTAGTTCTTGGTCCTCCAGAAATGTAGTGTCCCATAGGGCAGCCACCAGACACACGTGACTATTCAACTCAAGTTCATCACAATTAAAATGAATGATTCCACTCATTCTAACCACACTGCAAGTGCTCAGTAGCTACATCTGCCCAGCATCTGCCTGCCACTAAATGGCTTACTGTTCTAGAACCTTTCCACCATCCCAATATCACCTCTGCCTGGGAACGTGCCTCCATGGGTGCTTAGGGTAAGCCAGCTAGAAATTCTTAAAATTACAGAAAGGGCTAAAATAATTTAATAAGGATTATAGAATTTTTAAAAAGACATGAATCATAGTTTAAAAAGCAAAAATATAAGTAAAATAACATTTTTTGAGGATAGAGGGTGAGTAGATTCTCCTCTTAAGGATGAAGCAACAAATTTACACCAAGGGCAAGCAGATGGAACTGACATTCTTCAGACCTGTATCATACTGATTTGAAAGCCAGTGCAGCGGTCAAGAGACTAATCCACTTACAAACTAATTGGATTGTTAGGTGTACATTACACTCAGAGTGGCCCGAGGTAGCCCTTCCAACTAATGGTAGTAATTGCTTTTAAATAACCTCAAGATGAGTACAGTCATCTTAAATGTCCTATTTAACTCCCTTTTCTATCGTAGAAATGATGCTCTAGATCAAGCTAATGGTGGACACACACCTAATATGCATAAAAAGGACAACCGCAAGCGTCAGAAGTAAAGAGTTAACAAAATTAACTTCGTGGCATGAATTTAGACAAGAACCTGAACTGCCCTTGGAGCGAAGCTGGCCCCAGGCCCTGCGGCCACAGTTCACGGTCCCGCAGCTCGCCGCGTCTGTGATGGCGAAATGATGATACAGACTTTCACCCGGGCAGAGGCTGAAGGGACTGTGCGCAGAGCTCTCAGGCTCCGGGTCCCTGTGAGCCCCCGCGGGATAAACTCCGTTTGCAGGGGAGCTCCGTGGCCACGCAGCCCCTCCCCCTGAAGTCCCGCTTCCTCCACCCCTGCCCAGAGCGTTGTGCTCTCCTCGTCCGCATGTGTCAAACCGTGGTCCCTTCCTTTTGCCGAATAAATTCTTCTGGTGATAGAATTCCTAGTCAACTTCTGTTTTAGAGTCAACAGTTACCTCGAGCCTGCCACTTAGCCCCCCTGTATTTCAAATTTTCATCTGAAAATTGTAGGGGGTTGTGCGAGCGTGTGACTTTTCTCTCGTTTCCTATGGGCACTGAACCTGTGAACGCACAGCAGTGATGAAAATGGAAAGGAATCAGGACAAAGTCTTTCTTGTCCTCAGGCTGGCTCCTCCTCCAATGCTCAGCTCAGTGGGAGGGACCAACCTCTGCGCCACACCAAACACCTTGGAGCCACGCCAAACACCTTGGAGCCACGGCCCATCCTCCCAGTGACCCTGTCACTAGCACGGTCCTGTCCTCCGGACTTCACCCACTCCCTGCACGTACAGGATGCTGTGCGGGGGCCACCACCCCAGCGGCCTCTCCAATGTCACATCTCCAATCCATTCTCCACCCTTCTAACGGGCATTTCTCTAACACACTTGCAACATGAGCAATACTTCTGACCTGCTAAGTCAGTCTACCTCTGGTTTCTCTCAGAAGAAGACCCTGATACAGGGACTCAAGTGACAGTAGTTTATTTGGGAGGTGACTTCAGGACACAGAGGCAGGGCGGCAGGCAAGTGAGACAGGAGAAGGAAGATGCCCAGTGGAGGGTGAGCCGTCAGGCAAGTGACCCCTATGAACAAGTCTGGCTTCATTCTTGCGATGCTCAGAGAGCCAGCAGACGACCACGCACCTCGGCCTGCCGGAGGGGCTCGGGTGTGTCTCCCCAGCCCTGCAGTCGTGGGGGCGGGCTGCTCCCAGGAGTCGGGGCCCAGGCACTTCTGTCTTCCAGAGGGAGCCCTCGGGCACAGCATCGCCACTGCCCACAGCTGGAAGTCCGACCACCTGCTGGAAATGCCAAGGACCGAGGCTGTCTGGGCGCCCATGGCACCGGCCACAAAACCAGGCATTTCCGTTTCCTCACTGTCCTGTGGCTCCTTCACGCACCAAGCTGGTAGCAGCCATTGCGTTGGAGAATTTTGCTCCTTGAGTCCATGGTAAGCGTTCGGTTAGAAAGCCAAGCTCCATGGGTGACAGAGAGGAAGAGGGACTTTTCTAAATTCCAAAATCCTCACCTATTAAGGGCAAACAAAGTTTGGAAGAGCCTGGCTGAGAGAGACCAGGGATAAGCCCTTGGGACAGAGCTCCTGCAACCTGGAGGGCTGCGGTGGGGATGAGCTGGTGTCTCCGTTCTTGAGGGGGTCTCAGTGCTGAGGGATGAGGGGGCTTGAGAAGTAGAAACTCTGTGTAGGTTGAGGGAGGGGCCCAAAGGAGAGGGAAGATCTGCCATGTCCCCTGAGAGGCCACATCCCGATGGGTGTGGCGGAGTGAGGGAACACGGCCGAGCAGGGCCGAGGGAGCACCACGGTCATCCACGGCCGTGGTGTGGGGAGCAGGGGATCCCCACGTGCACGAGCCCCCCCCCCACATTAGCCGACAGGCCCGTTCAAGAGCCAAACGGTATGTTAATTGAAACAGAGAGCATTCATTTAGCAGGTGCAACTGCCCCAGCAAACTGATACAAGTAGTACAGTTCCTCCTTCAAAAGGGTCCTTGTACATTGAAATTAAGGGTTGTTTTTTTTTTTTTTTTTTTTTTTTAATAAAGAACTTGTCAGAAAATTCGGAGCAACCCAAAATGTTTGACTCTGTTAGTTTGGAGAGGAAGCAGAAGTGGGTGGGGAAGGGGGCTTGGGGCATCAGTTCCTAACGGTGTCATTGCCACCTCCGGCTGCATGAAGATTAAAGTGAAGATGGACAGTGCACCTGCCCCTCCCCCGGTGAGGCGCTCGGAGACAGGCAGGGAATGCCGCCCCTGGGACCCCCTGCTCCTCCCAGCCTGGACGCTGCCAGGCTCCGTTCTGGCCCCTGACCTGCCCTCCTGCTTGTCCTGTTGCCTCTGTGGGACCTCCCGGTCTCCACCAAGGCACAGGCCGCTGCATGCCGGGTGTAACTCTCCCTGCAGCCCGGAGCTCCGTGTGCACCCGCTGCACCTTCACTATGCGCTGTTTCTTCCCCACGGTGTCTGTGGCCACAAGTAGTGATCTCCAATTAAGAACAACAAAACCAAACCAAAAAGCCTGTCCCCTGAGAAAGGAATCTGAGGCTCTAGGAGAGGCAGGGGTGGATCTGGAGGCATCACGTCATGCACCCCTGCACAAGGCCGGCCTTGACGCCTGGTAAAAGCTGCTGTGAGAAGTAGTTTCCTCTGGAAGAAATCCGTCCAGGGGCATTTTGCTAGAAATGGGCTGAGTATCTGCTGGAGACTTCTGTCGCAGAGGTGCTCATCTGCTGTGATGTCCACGCCCAGCGCGGAGCCTAGTCCAGACGCTGCCATGTGCTTTGTTGCATTAAAGGCTTCGGACGGGCTTCCTCTCTGGCTCCGGGCCTCCACTCTGGCTCCGCGCTTCCCTCTCCAGACGCCCCTCGTTTTGCGTCTTCCCCACCACTGGCCAGTGGCGGGGAAAAACCATTCGCTTCCCCTACGCTGTGCTAATTACACGGCCTCGTTTGTCCCACGTGGCAGCCACACCTCCACCCTGCTCCCGGACCCCGAGGGAGGCAGCCAGCCAGCGTGCCGGTGACAGCTGGCAAGCCAGCCTCTGGGAATAAAACATTTTAGCACTTCATAAATTTCTAACAAGGTTTCAGATTGCCGCGTCTCCCTCCTCTCAGCTCTGTCAGCTAGCAAAAGGAGGGGAAAAGGGCTTATTAAACCTGCATTGGAAAGTGCTGCTGGAGAGATTGCTACTTATTAAAAATAATGAACTGTTAGGGCCAAATTGCAGAGTAAGGAAATGCTCCGCAGTTCCCCCCGAGAGAAAATGGCAGCATAGATCTTTCCCATTTTACATGCATCGGGTACAGGCGGACGCATCACCAGAGAGCTAAGAACATCTCACGACAGCACAACTGACGCAGGACATTCCTAAACCCAGGGGAAGGTGACCTAACACACTAGACGCTGAGCGACTGTATGGCAATACCCAATACGATCGCTACGGCTTGATGTTCCTTCTAAAGTGGGTCATTGCAGATTCTTTTCCTGCGTGATTTTTCACCGTGAGAAAATGACGGCCGGTGAGGATTCAGTGGAGAGAGACAAAGCCTGGCCAAGCTCACTGCAGTGACCACTTACTTCCCCGCCCCGATACGAAGGGCGGCTCGGGCAACGCGGTCGGTGATACTGTGACAGCTGCGCATGGTGTCGGGGTGGGGGGGGGCGGTCACTTCATAAGTTATAGAAACGTCTCATCACTCTGTCGTGTACCCGAAACTAATATAATATTGTGTAGCAACTGCAACTTAAAATGTTTTAAAAATAAAGATTAAAAAAATGTCAGCGGCCCAGAGGGAGGGGTGAGTTCAGAAAAATAAAAGAGAACATTTTAAAGACTTTTACGCAGAGGAAAGCGACCTGCCTGATTCCGCCAGCCCGCGGAAGTAACCAGAGCGCCTTCAGCCTGAAGGCGCAGGTCCTACGACGGTTCCGTCTGAAATAAGGGGAGCGAATTGGACAGGTGACCTGAGCGGGGCAAAACCCGAGCACTGCCGCATCCGGCCCAGAGCTCGGGGTCCGCATCCCCTTGAGCAAGGACCCGCCAGGCACGAAGCAGGCCCTGGGCGGCAAGCGGCAGCCGCTGGCCCCGCCCCAGGCAGGCCTGCACTCCCCGATGACGACGACAAGGACGACGACCACGACGCTGGGGCGGTGCGCTTCCCCGGTGCTGTCCGCTTTCCCGGGCCAAGCAGGCCGACCTGCAGGACCACGCACACTCTGTGTAAGCTTCCGCAGCCAGGATCGGAGGGCATGCAGAGGACCCCCGCTCTCCGGGAGCGAGGGAACACAAGCCCTCCTTTAAAGGGCCGGCCTTGTCACACCCAGAACAGCCAGCGACCTCAGGACTGGACACCTCACAGCAGCCCCGACTGAATTTCAGACGTGAGACATCGCTTGGTACGAATTCCGGCCCTGCCGATAGACGGGAGGAGGAGCTACCAGATCCCCAGATGGCGGCCGCGTGTGACATGTGGGGTCTTTGGAGCTGTGTTGCCCGTAGTGATTTGACATCACCAGTTTGCCAGTTGTGTTATTCTCTATATATTCATTTATACACACACACACACACACACACACACACACACACATATACACACACATATATATATACGTATACACACACGCACACATTTATTTATTTTCCCTACACATGCAGAGCTTTGCTGACAGGCGCAAAAAGAAAAAAAAAACAAGAATAACAAAAAGTGTGATTAAGTAGAAAATGACATAAAACACTCCAATGTTGACTAATCATGGCAAACAATATCAATGTGGATTTTAGAAATTCATCCAAGCTTTTCCCACATAGGCTGTGACTTCGCTAAAGAAAACAAGGTCACCCCCAGCCCTCTCGGCACCTCAGACTGATTGCAGCGCTGGGCCACCAAAGGGGACCCGCCCACCTGCCCCATCACTTTGCGGTGACACTGCCTTTGGGGACTGCGGTGTGATCATTCTGAGAACGGCCATGTAACATACAGTATATTCACCCAGCATTTTTACGCAGGGTTCCAAGTGATTTTATGGGCATTATCTGATCTAATGCTTGCCAGGATCACAGCTGTGTCCCACAAAGGGAAACGATCGTTCTCTGCCCCTCCTGGCAATTCCTTCGGGCGTAACCGGTGAGGACAAGACTAGTGACCAGCCACGATCGGGGCCGAATGCACAGATCAGACCCGAGTTCGAATTCATCACACAGTTTCCATTCCCAGGTGTTTGCCAGGGCCGGCGAACACCACGGGACGGCCTTTCCCTGGTCAGGGCGGAAGTCCATCTGCTGTTAGAAGCACCGGGGGAGGGGGGGGAGGGGCACTTCACCCACCCCGTCTGGAAGGGTTCCAGGTAAAGGCGTGGTTCCCAAGGAGCACACTGGCTGTGATCAGAGGGAAGCCAGCAGGTACCAGGAGCGCAGGCTGAATGCTGAACCGTGGGCAGGGTCTGGGGGTAAGGATGGAGGGGCTTGTGGAGAAGGAGAAAAACACTGCTTTTCCTTTTGAGAGGAAGTGAAGGTCTACGTGAGACATGGCAAAAGTTTACCCAAAAGGGCAGTTATCAGAGGGATCGATACAAAATACAATAAAGACCTTTCTTGCCCTGGCTGGTGTAGCTCAGTGGATTGAGCGCGGGCCTGCGAACCAAAGGATCCAGGTTCGATTCCCAGCCAGGGCACATGCCTGGGTTGCAGGCCAGTTCCCAGCAGGGGACACACAAGAGGCAACCATACATTGATATTTCTCTCCCTCTCTCTCTTTCCTACCCTTCTCCTCTAAAGATAAATAAATAAAAATTAAAATTAAAAAAAAAAAGACCTTTCTTGATGTCAGGGTGAAGTCGTTTGGGGGCTAAAAAGACCTTTCTTGATAGATAAAGACCTTTCTTGATGTCAGGGTGAAATCGTTTGGGGGCTAAAAACTCTCTAGAGGGCAGTGGGGAGGGCATCGCTCATAACGACGCCCTGGAGTCTACACCGCAGAGGCTCACGGGGTCCTGCTCTGCCCTTGGCCATCCCTGCTAAGGCTCCGAGTGGCCATGATCAGTCCCAGATTCCCCCACTGCCCTCCCAACACATACAAACACCAGGAACATTCCAGAACAAAAAGTGACATTTACTTATCTGTGATAACCTCCTTGTTCCCCCATAAATATTCTTAGTTGCTTGAATTTTCTGAGCAACCTCCTAGAAAGGTGGTGTAGAGCCGTCCATGCTCCTAACGCTTCCAGTCTGGCCGACTGTAGAGGGGCCAACTGGGGCATCGGCCAGCCGGGGCGCTGCCGAGTATCTTGGGCAGAGAGAGAAGTTCCAGCTTGAAGCTGTAATGGGCCAGCTGAGCGTGCCGAATACAGGAGGGACAGAGAGGCTGTGCAAGGAAATGAGCCATCAGCGCAAGAAGCACGTGGTTCGTAAGCAGGCACTGGGTGTCCTTCAAGGGCCTGGGCGCATGCTCTGGCTGCTGTCATGACTTGGTCAGGAGCTGCAGTGGCAGAAACCGGATGGAGGGGTGTCGTCCCGGGAGTAGAAAGCAGTGAGGGTCATCTCCAAGAACAGCGTGCTTTAGAAATGTTTCTGGACTGGGGAGTTTTGAAAGTGCGTGCTGCTCCCTAGGACGGCGAACAAGTTTCCTTACTTGGCACCTACCCCGGGCGAGACAGGCCCTCCTCCTTGACCCCTGAGCTGAGAGGTGTGTTTCCAGAACTTGCTGTGTCTCGGTCCCTCAGTGCATGGTTCATTTGCATCTCAGCTATGCCTCTAAGTAAATCAAGCACAAGCTGAAGATGGGGTGACAATTTAATGGGGAAGCAGCACTATGCATTTTTTAGTCTCCATTACTTTAGGTAAAACCCTGAAACCAATTTGTTTGATTTGTGATGCTATTGTTACCGCCTCAAAAGCTGTTTTTGATTTGGAAAGGCATTCCAAGTGGGTACGCTGGGACAGCGACCTGAAAGTGCCAGGTAATTTAATTTTACACACGTGTTTTATTTCCAGGGGAAATGCATGTGTTGCATACAATGAAGAGAAGAGAGAAAGGAAGACCGGAGTTTATAATGTCATCTTTATGTGAATGTTTTACATTATTTTATAAAATGTGACCATGTTAATGGGTAGGAGGCCATGAAAAATATTCACTTTAAGCTACATAGGCTGATACCTCAAAAGGTGGCTAAGACTGATGGAATAGATACATAATTTTTATAATAAGGATTGATACAATGTCCTGTTGTGCCAACACAAATCCATCCCTCATTTTTGTGAGTAACAGACGAAAAAGCAATGCAGTGGTTACCGCCTCTTTCCTCGCAGTGAAAGGCATTTTGGACCTGCATCCATCCTACTACCCCTTCTGCTCTTCGGGGTCCGCGTGGAGCTCCTGCAGCCTTAGGAACTGCCCAAGTCTCCCCTCAGCAGAAGCCCCACCCATCCCAACAGCCTCTATGGCTTTTGAGCCTCTCCTGCCAAATTCCCTGTGCCTCCGAATTGTGACACTCCCCCTTCCCAGCTGCAGACAGCTGCAACAATGACGGACAGTTGTCACGCTATACAACACAGTACCCTTTGCCATGCAAAAGCATCTCCTGCCATGCCAAGTGGTTGGCACTTGTCACCCATCAAGACCTACAACAAATTTCACAACTTGACGGGATTTAGAGCAAGAAATCGTTATTGACATGGCGGAAGCTGTGGCAGCCCATCACAGGGCCCCTGTTGCAAAGCGGTGGACCCGTCTCCTGACTACCGTGAGTGTCACAGCCCCTGCCTCTCAGCTTCCTCTCACCCGCTCGCCCCGGAGAGTGGATGTGCCCAGTGACACCAAGCTCACCCTCCGCCTCTCTTCCTGGGGAGCCCACAGCCAGTAACCGGCTGACCTCAAGTTCACAAGAATGGCCCCACTGCCGAAGGGGGAACAAACCCTCCAGGACACTTGGCGCCCCAGAGCTCTCCAGGAAGGCCGGGCCAAGTGCAGTCTCCCACTGAAACCGGGTCCCTGACGCACACAGCGCCTCACACTGCCCCTCTCCAAAGGACCCTCCACTCCCCTGCACAGGAACCCCCTTCTCAGGCTCCGCCCCCAGGGAGCCAACCCTACTAGGTTCCTAGGGCTGCCAGAACCGTTTACCACACAGTGGGGGCTTGAAACAACAGGAATTCCTTATCTCACAATCCTGGAGACCAGAGCTCTGAAACTGAAGTGTAGGCGGGGTGCTTTTCTCAGAGATGCTGAGGGGAGAAGCACACGATGCCCTTTCCAGCTCCTGGTGCTCGTCTTCTGTCCTTGGCATTGCGTGGCTTGGAGACACATCCTTCCGGTACCTGCTTCTGCTTTCCCATGGCCTTCTTTTCTCTGTGTCTCTGTGTCTCAGTCTCCTCGACATTCGCTTGCAAGGACGCCCAGTCCTGGACTTGGAGCCCACCCTAAATCCAAGATGCTTTCATCTCCAGATCCTTACTAGATCTGAACACCCTATTTTTCCCCCCTTTTTACTTAAATTATTGGGGTTACATTGCTCAGCAGGATCACACAGGCTTCAAGGGCACATTTCCACAAGATCCGCACACTGCACTGTGTACCTACCACCCAAAGTCAAGGCGTCCTCTCTCACCACATGTTGGGCCCCTCCACTCCCTGCCCTCTTCCCTCTGGCAACCACCACGCCGCTGCGTGCACAAGTGTCCGTTTCACGTCCCCCACGTCAGTGAAATCACATGGTTTTTAACTTTTTCTGATTTACTTCATCTAGCGTAATATTCTCAAGGTCCATCCATGTTGTCACAAGTGGCAGTACTTCATCTTTTCTTACGGTTTGAGTGGTGTTCCACCGAATGCATGGACCACATCTTCTCTGTGCAATCCTCAGTCACAGGGCACTTTGGTTGTCTCCACGTCTTGGCCACTGTGAAGAATGCCGCAATGAACATAGGGGGGCGTATACCTTTGCAAATACACCGTTTAGAGTTGTTCAGGTAGGTGCCCAGGAGAGGGATTGCTGAGTCACATGGGAACTCCATTCTTAGTTTTCTGAGGGACCTCCGAACTGTTTTCCGTAGTGGCTGTACCAGTTTACACTCCCGCCCGCAGTGAATGAGGGTCCCCTCGTCTCCACAACCTCCCTAACGCACGTTATTACCTGTCTTGTTGATGACAGCCATTCTAACAGGTGGGAGGTGGTATCTCATTACAGTTTTGATTTGCGTTTCCCTAATAGCTGGTGGAGCTGAGCATCTCTTCCTGTATCTGTTGGCTGTTTGTATGTCTTCTTGGGAGAGGTGTCTGTTCGGGTCCTCTGCCATTTTTTACTTAGCCTGGTTGGTGTTCAGTTGTATGAGCGCTTTATACATTTTAGATATTAACCCTTTGTCTGGGCTGTTGTTTGTCGATATCATCTCCCATTTGGTCACCTGCCTTTTTGTTTTGTTGTTGGTTATTTTCAAATTAGGTCCCATCCTGAGGTTCCCATGAGCATAGATCTTGGGGGACACTATTCGACCCACTGCAGCAAACTAAGGCAATTGAACGAAGTGCTTAGGAGGCAGGGTTAGCAAGAGAAGGCACAGGGTTCCTGATCTCTCTGACCCCACACAAAGGCACAGGGGTCCAGGACACTGAGGGATGTGCCACTGTGACTGTGAGTTCCAGGGAAGTCCCCTCCATTATGCTGCTCTCCCCTCTTACCAGGCAAGTGCGAGCACAATCCTGCTAAGCAGGAGAATAATCAGGCTGCTGGGGCCCAAGGCAGTGTGGGCTGAGATGCCAGCTGTTCACAGCAGCTGTTGGGGAGGGCGGGGTGCCCAGCACATAGGAGCCTTGGGGATCCACTGGAAGCTGGGTTCAGGTGCACCCCTCCCCCGATGGGAAGTCACTGGTCCCGTGGGAAGCTGAAACTGGGTTGAATGCCCCCCGGGCTGGGAACGAGGGGAAAGCGCCAGCTGAGACCCCGTCTGGCACTCGGGAGAGAGCCCCCCTGAGCTCTTGCAGATGCTTGTCCTTTTCTACCAGGTCCTGTGAGGACAGTCACCGCAGACATGGCTACTGTGAGAGCTTTGCCATAAAACCAACCTTTTCTTCCTCTCTCAGATTCTAACATAAACTACAGCGTCCAAGATCATCCATGTGGCAAAGACAAAGACAAGCGTATCCACAGCGGGCCACGTAGTAAGAGGCCCACAGATACATGTGGCCATGCCCCCAGCCTAACCATGCAAAGCGAATGGAGGGAACCAGAGGGCAGACCATGCACCGCATGCCAAGGGCCAATGAGACGTGGTCCCCAGAGCTGTCTGCAAGCTTCTAGTTTCCAGAGGGTTCACCTGGGCAATAGTTGTTTTTTTTTGTTTGTTTGTTTGTTTCTTGATACCTGGTCATGTATCTGAGGATCTTAACATTCTTACTCCCAAATGGATCCTTTCCAATAAACTCTCATAACTTACAGTAATATGAATCAGTCTTATTGTAGTGCATTAAAATGAGCCAACATAATAGGAAGCCATAAAGTTATGAAGATAGAATTAGTCCAAATATGTAACACCACCTTAAAAACCTCAGACATACATAAAGCATCTTTATACTGGAAGACACATGAATCATTACTTAGTCTTACTTGTATTTCAGATGAGTTTGAGAATCAGTTTAGTTAAACCCCTTGCTATAATCACTTAAGGGACTCATCTCAGATCTAAATAATCTGGAAAAACAGGCCGAGACAGATGGTGTTGCTCTTACTCACCTGTCATTTACTCAGCATTTGCTCACTGAATAGAAGCTAGGGAATAAAAGGACAAGCAAAGTCAGATAGAATCACTATCCGAATGGCATGTAGATCTGTGGGTGAGATGGATTTAGCCAGATAATCTTAGAAGCAAAGGTAAAATTACTTATCTGATAAGCGCTACGAAGGGCACTTGAGGCTTTAAGGCTATTTATGAGGGAAGTTTGGTCTGATCTGGGGTTTGGAGGCACATGGATGGAGGAGAAGGAAAAGGAATCACTTAACATTAGGCTGAAAGTACATTAGGAGAGAAAGCTACTTAGAACTTTAGAGATCAAGGTAAAGATCCTGGTCTTTGTTCTATGGGAAGCTATTATGCTTAAAGCAAGAGGTTAATATGATGAGACTCTTCTTTAAAAAAAAAAAAAAATCACACTGGCATTTTAATTCAAGATGGCAGAATAAGCCTATAACCTTTCTCTCTTCGCCCCCCAACCATCCTTCCAATAAGAGTAATGGACTAAGAGAAAATGGAGACATATTATGACGGAAAAGAAAGTAGAACTATCAGCAATCAAGAAATTTCAGCAGATTCTGAAGTGCAGACCCTCACACCACAAAGCAAAGATGGCAATTCCATGAGCCCTGACCACTTACATCATGTTCCAGGTTTCTCTTCCTGTTTGTTCAAACTTGAATATAAATACATGACCAACAGCCATTAGACATTCAAGGAAAGCCCACATCCTAAAAGGCAGTAACGAAGGAAAGTCAACGGGAGAACCTGAACCTGGATGAGACATAATTCAGGAAGAAAAAAACAACAACAGCTAAGTCATCACTGTCATCATTATCACCATCTCTAATAAATACCCAGCAAGGAATTCTAGAAGATCCTTTTTTGAAGGCGATAATAGAGCAGCGATGGAGAATATGAGTGACGTGAAGAGAAATGAAGACCAGAATGAGAGGGCCGCAGACAGCTCCCTGGAATCTCAGGAACATAAACATGAATGAGAGGAAATAATTAAAAGGAAAGTGATGGCCCTGGCTGGTGTAGCTCAGTGGATTGAGCACGGGCCTGTGAAGCAAAGGATCGCGGTTCGATTCCCAGGCAGGGCACATGCCTGGGTTGCAGGCCAGTTCCAAGCATGGGACACACAAGAGGCAACCGTACATTAATATTTCTCTCACTCTCCACCTCTCCTACCCTTCCCCTCTAAAGATAAATAAATAAAGATCTTTAAAAAAAAAAAAAAGGAAAGTGATGGTGAAATCTCCAGGACTAACAGAAAACACAGGTCAAATTCCCAAAAGCACAATACACTACAATAAATTAAAGTAGGATATATAAAAAGAAATTTACATGTAAGCACATTTTGATAAAATTACAGGACATAAAATATGAAGAGAAGATAAATGCAGCCAGAGTGAAACGACAGATCACCTATAAAACCAATCTAAATGACAGCTGATGTCCCAACCGCACCGGTAAGACCAGAAACGGTGCTACATGACCTTTGAAGTAGAGCAGGAGACCACCAGGCATTGAGCATTGTGCGCCCAGCCAGGCACTCCTTCGTGGAAAGGACCAAGGAGGGACAGTCCGAACAGAAGCTAAGGGAAAGTACCACGGAGTCTGGGACAGAAGGGAAGTCTAGGGGACAACGTTCAAGAACTAGGAACGTTATCCCTCAAGGATGGTCTGAGATCCAAGTAGGAATAAACACATGAAATGACAAAACTGTAGGTAAAAATCCAAACAAATATCATTGTTCTCCCTCCTTCTCCTTCCCTTGCAAACTGATAGAAAACGTATTCTTTATCTCCGGTACTTCTTCCCTCAGGGTTTTTCAGAGAGTGAGAAGGCTCCAGGGTGCCCCTATGTTACCTACTAACCCAACCTCCCTTTGCCAGGGTTGCCAGGGTTGCCAGGGTTAGCCAAGGAACATACATGACACCCAGTTAAACTTGAATTTCAGATAGACAACAAACGCTTTTAAACTATGAACATGTGTGTTATGGGTTGAATCGTATCCCCTCCTGCAAATCCTTTTTTAAATTTTATCTTTATTATATTTTTTCCCATTACCATTTAGTCCCCTTATACCCTCTCCCCTCTGCTGTCACCACTGTTGTGCGTGTCCCTGAGTCCTTTTTCCTTTACTCTCGATCCCTCCACCTGCTAACCTCCCCCCGACACCCACACTAGCTGTCATCTGCTCTCCATCTATGGGTCTGTCTCAGTTTTGCTTGTTAGTTCAGTGTGTTCATTAGATTCCACATGAGTGACATCCTATGGTATTTGTCTTTCTCTGACTGGCTTATTTCACTTGGCATAATGTTCTCCAGGTCCATCCACACTGTTGCAAAGGGTAAAATGTTCTTGTTTATAGCCAAGTAGAATTCCTTCTTGAACATAAATGTTCGAGATATTTGACTATGTTGGAGTCCTAACCCCCAGGATCTCAGGATGTGACCTTGTTTAGAAATAAGGTCATTGCAGACTTAGTTAGTTAAGGTGGGGCCATATGGAGTAAGATTGGTTGGTTCCTAATCCAAAAGGACTGGTGTCCTTACAAGGGAGGTTTCGACACAAACACGCACGCAGGGGTAACGCCATGGGTGATTCAGGTGACACAGCTGCAAACCAAGGAACACCTGGGACCACCGGAAGCCAAGAGAAGCATGAAATAAATGCTCCCCCACAGCCCTAGAGGAAACCCACCCCGCTGACACCTTGATCCGATGTCTGGCCTCCGGGCTGTGAGAGAGCACGTCTCTGTTGCTTAAGCCCCACAGTCTGTGGGGCTCTGTGGGACCCTTCTAGGATGCTAACACCATGTCCCATGCAGTGCTGGGGACAGACTTACATAAAGGTGTAGCTACTGTTCATCTGAAGCTAATTTAACTGGGAATCCTGTCTTTTTATTTGCTGTAGCTGGCGTCCTCCCAACCCCCAACGGTCTGCTTTTCTCTGAATCTGGTGGAGGTGAGGATGTTCTTAAAGTTCCCAAAACTGCCCGTTCAACTTCCTGGGCTGACTGCTAGGGGGGGGCAACTGTTTCCTGAGACTGCCTACCTCTCCTTACCTGGAGAGGACCCACTTTTTAGAAGCCACCCATTAGCTGCTGTCCCATTTTCAGTGTCTGTCCAGAAGCACTTCACTGTGCTTTGGGCAGGAGGGCCCATTCTGCAGACTCACTTGCCATCTCACCTGAGATCTCGTCTCCAGTGTGATTACTCTGAGGTGTTAGTGAGACTTAATAAACGCACGTGGACTCGCACAAAGTCAAAACTGAGCTCTGCTTGCATTATTTTAATATGTTTTAAAAAAATAACTTCCCAGCCGTGCTCATGCAGACACAGGATAGAGAAGATAATCTCTCAAGTGCGCAGACTCAGCTGAGGAGGCTGGTGACGAAGATTCACCAGTTGATCACCACGAGGTGATCCTCATCGGTCAGAAACATCGATAGGAATCTTCATTTCTCACACGACTTGGTCCATACTATCTGCATGAGCATTAGAATGTTCTGGAACGTCGGAAATATCAGGGTGAGGTGTTACACCAACAGATAACCGTAAGAGTGGCCAATAGACCTTACTGTGCGCTGCATACTGTTCTAAGTGTTTTGTATATTTAATTCACTTAATCATCACAACATTATTATAAGAGAGCATTATTATTAACCACATCTTACAGTGCAGGACCAGAAGCAAAAAGAAATTCAGTAAGTTGCCCAAAGTCACCCAGTCCCTCAGCCATGCAGCCAGTGTTTGAAGCCAGGGGTGCCGGCCTCGGGCTCCTGACTCCCTATCACCGTGCTGTGATGTCTCTGAGCGGCCCAGCGCAGTCTCTATTTGCAGCACTTCTTACATTTGCGCACAGAATGACCTAAGCGTGTTCTAATCACAGCTGCCACTTGTCCTCCTGAAGCCTGGCCCGGCCAGTTCATTGGATAATTATGGAATACTGTCTCATTTACTACAGCATCTGCCTGGGAAGACTTCCAACTGTCTTCTGCCACCCATCTGCATTTCTTACGTAACAAGTCAGAGGCCTCCGTTTACACCCGTGCCGTGCCTGCATTAACCCAGGGGAGTTGTGGAAATGGCGGGGTGGGAGTGGCTCTGTCGACCAGATTTGTTACCAACTGCCCACGTGAGTGTGGGCAAGTGATTTATCTTCCTTCTGCTGCCATGCGCACCGGGTGGGGGGAAAGCATCCAAGAGCTAAGTGTTCTACAGGGTCTGGCAGAAGTAACACCTGCTCGAGTGTGGTTGGTATGGGTGTGATAATTTATAGTATTACTTTGAACATTTCACCTCAAATGCCATATGGTGTGCTTGGGTGTGATATTGTTATGTTACAGAATTGCATGTTTATGATTTTGTAATAAAGGATTTTATAACAAAAAGGGGCGTTATTTGTGCTGGACCCCGTATTTTGCAGTCCTTCGGACGGATGGTTTCTGTTGTTTGGGAAGACTTGGACTCAGACAATGCTCTTTAGCCTTGCAGGAAGTGAAACACCGGGTTCAGTCTTCAAACGTCAATGTCACAGGGGGAAACAAGAGGTGCGCAGTAGGTTTTTTCCTCTCTCTGAAGGGAGATTAAAGAAAAGACGGAAGAAAGAAAAGGATAAGGAAGAAAAATCCTAATGCGCGACTTGGCTTTATAACAATTAGGTTTACCTAATTATTCACAAGAGGCTCTTTCTTCCCTATGGATCCAGCTTCCCAGAGGCCCCCACGAGAAGAGAGCTGGTAGTGCTCAATCATAACCTCACTGCCACGTCCACGCAGTTGGGAGGTGGATAACCGGGAGGTGGATAACCAGGGGCTGGAAGCCCTGATTGGAGCAGCTGCTGCGTAACCTGTTCCTAGCACTTTAAGAGTTCCATCCAGAGGAGCAAGTAGCAATTAATTAGCAAGTAAAGGGATTTTTTTTCATGATCCCAAAGAAGGAGCAAACATGTTACCTTAAAGTAGAGAATGAATTCTGGGTACACATATTCAGACTATGACCCTGAGAGAGAAAAGACTTCTCCATTAAAAGATTGCTTTGAAGGTGAGTCACAGTCCAGAGCAACAGCATTTAAAGTCCACCACTCTGATCACTTCTTTGCAGCAACAATTCATTGTCCTGTCCTGACATTTCAGGCAATGAAAAGCCAAATATGAAGAATGATGGACTGGCCTGTGTCTTCCCAAAACATATACGTTGAAGTTCTGACTCCCGGTACCTTAGAATAGGGCTATATTTGGAGATGAGGCCTTTCCAGAGGTAATAAGATAAGGAGAGATCATTGGGTGGGCCCTAACTGAATATGAATGGTGTCCTTATAAGGAGAGGAGATCAGGACACAGACACACACAGAGACAGGTGCATGAGGACACACGAGGAAGATGGTGTCTACCCACCAAGGACAGAGGCCTCGGGAGGGACCCACACCGTGACACCTTGACCTTCCACTTCCAGAACTGGCAGAAAATGAACTTGTTGCTCAGGCTGCCCAGTCCGCAGTCCTCTGTCTCAGCAGCCACGACACACTCCTCCACGGAGCAGCCGTACAGACTCGATGTGCTATACAGCACTGGAACAGTCCTGAGGCCATGTGCAAGGTGGGTCGTGGAGTTACATTCTACGGAAACAAAACAGGTCCTTAAACATTCATCTCTTGAGGAATTATCAGTGTGTTTTAAATAGCAACACTTTCCACTTCTTCTTGCATGGTGCATTTTCATTAAGTTCCAGGAAGGTCACAATGTCCCGTGACCTGCCCTGAAGCTGACCACAGCAGCCCTGGAGTCCCCTGCCTTCATGAACTTCTCTGAGAAAGGTCCAGACCCCGGGACTCGTCCCCTGAACTTGCCAGGGAGCCCACGGGTGGTTCTACTGGTGTTGTTCTCCGACCTCCAGACAGAACAGTCAAATTACTATGAGAAAAGAGAGGGAGCGGGAATGGAAATAAGCCCTGGACGAAGCCCAGTGAAACGGCAGTATGCTAATGAAGGAGGAGGCGTGGCCGAGACAGTCCCACAGCACAGCAGCAGGCCCCGGCGGCCAGTCTGGGGACGCAGTTGCCCCCCCATCCAGTGTGGATTTACACCAGGAGAGGAGGGGTCACTGGTTCCTCCAGTTCTGACCACCAGTGACACGTCATTGCAGTGACACATATATAACATGTATCTGTTGTCCCGACAAAGTGTTGGCCATGTGCTTGTGGAGGAATAGGTGGGGTAAGATCTGGGGTGTGCCTGCATGAGTGTGTGAAATAGCAAAGCACTGGGAAGCCTCAGTTCTTCGCTGGGAGAAGGGTCATTGTGTAAAAGAACTTGAAATGGCAAAGAAGTTCTCTCTTGGGAGGCAAAGGAAGGGCATTTATGGAGTCGCATGGGACAAAGAGTAAAGGACAAGCCTCCTAAATGGAGCTCTCTAGAAAACCAGAGCGATGGGCACACACCGGATAGAACCGGTCTGATGAGACTCTTCGGTGGCATCTTGAACGTCTTGCACATAAAACGACGTAACATCTCTCCCACGTCCACTGGCACTGAGTTGTTGAAAAGCAAACGACTGCGATGCTTTGAGGGCGCCCAACTTGAAGAACCCATCAATATCCTAAGACGCCTGCTCCCCGAAGTAGAGAGTGAAATTGCTTCGTCCTCCTCACACCCACCTCAAAAATACTGTGACGGTCAAGTATGACTCTAACTATAGTCTAATGAATGTACAGCATTTGGGGAGTTAAGGAAAAAAATTTGTTTCAAGGCAAGTTTTTCTAATAGGTTCACTCACATGCCTTATTTTATGAGGAAATATATAAGACATGCTGTGGATTAATTTCTTAGAAATGAGTCAACATTTATTAACAGAACTTTTGCATCAACACATCCAGTCTAGCGGAGACCAACCATATCATGGCATATTTTATTAATTCAGTGATTTCGGTTACCCACTGAAGACACACTGTTTTGTCCCCTGAATGCACAAAAAGATAGTTTCCGAACAAACTGAAAAATACTGCACCAAACATTTTTTGGAAGTAGAGACCAATGCAATCGAAGTGGGAATAAATTTATATGAGGGCAAGGTCATTTGCTTTGAGCACAAACATCAAGAAGTCCAGGTAAGGTTCGGAGCCATAAACAGGAACCTGCACCCCACCCCACCCAACCCTTATGCGCATGTCTGCAAGCACCCTCAGTGTGAGGACCTTTCTGATGGGTTCTGATTGTTCTCCAGGAGTTGCGATACCACACAAGTGAGAAATGCTGTAAGTAAAGACATCTTTGGACCCGCCCATGCTTCCCTTCATGAACTCACTGTGGACTCACTCTGGTGGAAAACTGCCTTCCTAGCCCCAACATATTCCCAAAGTTGTCTAAAGCAGGATTCCCCAACCTCCAGGTGGTGGACTGGTACCAGTCCAGGCCTGTTGGGAACCAGGCCGCACAGCAGGAGGTGAGCCTGAATGTGATGCGCTTGAATCATCCCGAAACCCCAGTCCATAGAAAAATTGTCTTCCACAAAACTGGTCCCTGGTGCCAAAAAGATTGGGGACCACTGGCCTACAATCCAGGGCAGGAATGACCTCCATGGGCCAGCATCCTTATCGCAGTAATAGCAGGAAAAACCTTTCACTCACAGAAAACAGAAAATACTGTCTTTCATGTGCCACCTAAATCCTAACCCTGTGCGTGTCTTTCTGACTCACCCCAAACTCTGCGGTGTGGCATCTCATGAGATGTCCAGGCTAAACAAAAGTTCATTCATTCATTCATTCATTCACTCAGTCAGTCATTAAATACGTACTGATCTGCCTGTGGGGTGACAAGAGAAGCACCAGGCATTCGGGACACTTCCCTCTCCTTAGAACCTAGTCAGAGGGGTGGGGACAGTCATGTCATCGAAGCCTCAAGGACGACAGTGCACGTGTGTGCCTTTCCTCTACACACACGCCTCTCAGTGTTTTCCACTAAGATGACATTCTGCCCATGTTGCTGACATGGCATTATTTCATCTACAAAAAATCACCTAGAGAAACATTTCAGGAACACAGCTCCTCTCGCTGCATGTTCTGAGCCCTTGCACGGACAGCAAGGTCCATGAGTCAGTGGCGTGTGGGAGCGTGAAATGAAAACAAGGACGGCAGCTTATATTCGTAGAGCACTTGCTTAAGCTATGTCCTAGATGTAACTATAAGTGTGTACAATCATTCCCAGATGAAACTAAAAACTACATTTTATTGTCATTTTTCAAATTGGCAATCTGCAGCTCAGAGAGGCCAACTAATTTTCCCAAGATGACTCAGCTAGCAACTTACCCACCGGGATGAGAACGAGCCCTGCCGAATTCCAAAGCCAAAGGGCGCAGTTAGAAACTTAGGGCAGTTTTAAAAACATGTTTGATCACTGAACTTCCCCCAGTGTGGACACAGCCTTTTGCTATTTTGTAAAGGCCATATAGGTCTAGTCCATGAAATGCAGGCTGGGAAAGTCTTTTACAAAAACCAGAGTTGCCATAGTACAGCAGACCCGTACTTCATAGGGGGAAGCCCCCAGCGATGTGGGGTTCAGGGTGTCTTCAAATGCAACACCAAGTTTATGTTTTTATTGTTATTCTATTTCAGCTGTCCCAATGTTCCCTCTTGGCCCTCCTCCGCCCCACCCGCCCCCTGCGCCCACAGTCAATCCCCACACCGTTGTCCACGCCCATGGGTCACTCATACGTGTGTGTGTGTGTTTTTTTTTAATGTAAAGCTTGCACTCCGGTCCCTCAGTGGGTCGAAACACATTTTAAAAGTAGTCTCCAGACCTGGGACATCAGAAGCACCTGCTAAATCACCACTTCCATATAGTACATAAAAGTCACGCATGGCCTGGCCCACACACAGAGTGGACCTCAGCCGCTCCTCCCATCATCACTAAACGGCTGGTCCGAATGGGTACGCCACTCGCTCATGTCATGCTTGGGACTTATGTCCTCCAGCATTTCTCAAGTAAAGTTCCACCTTCCTAGACATCACCAGGGGCAGTGCACACGCAGCACAGTGCGCAGGTGATGTGTCATTTTGTTAACCAGGGTCACCCCAATAAATGAAATAAAAAGGGAAAAAAAGAGCCACCTCTCTTGGAACATGAAGTCACTTGGGCTGTCTTATACTGTTCGAAATTGAACAGGGGCCCCTCTTAGAATCGACATGGTAGTTGAGGCATGAACACTGTCATTCACCCATTCTGAGCCTATGCGTTGAATTCCTACGATGCACCAAGAAGTAGTTCCACCTAACACAAGGCCCTTCACACTTGCAGTTATGATCCGCTCAAGCCAAAATTAATGTGCACTCGACAGTGGGAGCCGTTCTAGCACATTCAGACACAGCATCCCACCCATTCAGGACTTGGGGGACCGGAGGCGTGGGACCCAGAAGATACGGGAACAGTCAGGCTAGAATACTCCCCTTCTGCACTCCTTCCCCAACGTTCTGCTGCAGAAATCAGCTGGAGGTGATCATGCCCGGCAAACGTGGGGTAGGAAAAGCAGCCACCGGAAGCCGGCACTACGCCGCGTAAGCAGGGAGAACACCCCTGCTGGCTGGCAGAGCCGATCCCCGGGTTACGGGTTCCTGCTGCTGTACAGAGCTGACTGCCTGTTTGTGCCTAACACCCCAGCAAATTAACACCAGCCTAAAAAACACCTTCTGTGTCCCTCACCTCTTCCAAGAATTCCTTAAGTGTTCACAACAAACTAAATGTGTTGAGTTCTGAAATGAATGCACGCTGTTCGCTAAGAAAACAGCATCCCGCAAATGGGTATGCATTTTCTTTTCTAAAGCCATATCTCTGTGTTCTGAATAAAAATAAGTGTTTGACCAACACACATAATCTCTTTTTAATCTAAAAGGGCAACAAAAGGAAGATCCTGGCAAGAGAGGTGGGACCTGCCTATTGCATCTTGTTTATCAATCAGTCCGGCTCCCCTTTGCATTAAAGGGTAACTCTGGTTGCTGAGACAAAGAACTTTCATTTTATAGCCTCTCGGGAGCAAATGCTACCGTGGCCTTTCCGGCCAGACTGGAAGCAGAACTGTAACCTGTTAAAACTATCCCATCTCTTACCGGTATCGGTCTCTTTCTTGTGTTTCATTCTGGGTTTGGATTGCTGGTTATTGCCTCTAACTTAGCTGCCCTAGAACTAATAATATTAGATGACTTCTAATCATCTAATGGGGGCTATTTTTAACCCCATTCTCCAAACACCAATGTCCTATAAATTCAGTGATTTGGGCACACAATATGCCTGATGCCCTGGAGAATATTACATGTGGATTTTGTTTCAACATCAGAATCCACTTACTATAAAAACATATGGAAGGGATTCGATGATGATTTAAATCTAAAGCCATAATCCAACTTTTAATTTAAACCAGATTACTGGAAGGACATTCAGTAATTGACCACAAAGATTAACTTAGCAATTTTTACACGGTTTTGTGATATAATGTAACAGTACCATAGTTCTAGATTGAACCAATACAAGAATTATTTTCCATTGAGCAATCAGAATCAAAGTCTGGAATTTCTACTAGAAAAATATTAATATTTTGATGTCATTGCCCGGAACATAGCTGGCACTCAGGTTGATACAATAACAAGACATTACTAAGAAACCGTGACAGGTACTTTACTACAAATGCTTCATTTCGTCCTTTGGGAAAACTGGAGGACGCTGCGAGCCGTCTGCAGGGAGGGCATTGACGGAGCGGCTGAGACTGATAGCCCTTTGAGACGGAATGAAACCGGAGAAGCATCGAGACAATCGGGAAGATGAGAAAGGGCCCCTGAGAGCAGACGAAAACAACTGAGATAAAAATGAATCACCCTTTGGGGGGATAACACAAATCTTAGTCCTGCCGTTCCAAAGAAAGAGTGACAGCAACGGAGGGACGGTCTGAGCGGGACAACGGATCCGGCCTAACACCTGCTCTAGGACGCAGTAGGCCTGCAAGATGTGACGACGAGGACGCGGAAGTCACCGCGTGGCCTGGTCAATAATTGGGACAAAATTCCATAATCATAGCAGCTGCTTCCTTCTGTCCTGAGAAGCTGCCTAGGTAATTAAAATGTCACACATGATGCAGAAGAGTAGATTGGTTTTTCTGCTCTACTTCTTAAGTCAGATGTTCATTCCCCGACTCAGTGCTGGGAGCCGGGACCATGAAGGCACCATCTGAAGGCCCAGATTGGTGTCTCAGCCTCTGTCACGTCTGTAGGTCTTGCTCCTTACTCCCAGCTAGGGGTGAGCCTTGGCTTTTAGGGCTCAGCAAAGACACCGACGAGTGATTCTCATTCCTTCCCAACATCGGAGGTCCACAAACCACTATCCAGAATCCACGGGGGCCTCAAACCTTTTCGTTAAAACCCTCCTCCCCACGTGAACGTTTGCCTGCATTGATCTTACCACAGGTGGCTTTTCGCATAGGCCTCGATTAAACTCCAATTTCTCTTATTTGTTATAGAACTCACTATGGTCCTGGCAGCTTGTTTCGCTGTCTACGAGGGAACTACTTTCAGAATTCCTCATCCAGATATGCGCTTGAAATTTGATTAAAGAACATGACGCAGGGCACTTTCGTGTAAATGACTCCCATCGAGGCTTCCCGGTGCTTGTGTTCCCATCATCCTGTTATGTGGAAGCCCTGGACCAGGCCACTGGGGTTGGCTGACTTTTGCAAAACATAATCACGGGGGTATGTGTCCGCACACAGAGAACGTGTGGCATTTCTAGGGCCGTAAAGGACTGGGATGTCTGGGATGCTACAGGATACAGCATAACCGATAACTTACATAGTGTTTATCAATGTTTTAGGGATCCTATAACAAATAAACAGCAAACATGCCACTCATGCTTGTTATTCGTCCAGAAGGCACACTGGTGCTTCCTTGTCATGGGCAAGGCGTTTTATGGAAATGCGTTCAGCACTGACTGGCTGATGGAAGCAGAAGCCTGCACAAGCACTCACAGGGATGAATGAAGGGTGATATGCATTTATATCTGCCTGCCAAGAGGCCCTAATAAATCAAGGAGGGAACGAGCATATGGGCACACACTCACTCACACACACACACACACACACACGCACTAGGCTGCTGATCCTCCAATTATTCTCCCATCACATCCCTCCAAATGAGCTGTCTCCACCTCCTCTCTGTGTCTCTCTCGCTCCTATAAGGACCCTTCTCCACAGCGAGGCTCTGCCCTTCCCAGTATAAAACTCCTCGGTTTGCAGGGTCCGCCATCGTTGGTGTCCCTGTGCCCAGGCTGCCCAAGAAACCTCACGTCGATGGCCTCCCCTTTGACACAGGGGTCTCCTTCGCAGGGGGCCATGGAGGAGGTGAGAAAAAACGCAACTACTTTTAACTCCCTGTCTTTTCCTTTCCTAACCAATGTTCAACGTAAAAATGCTGTCTGTCACCCTTGCAAAAATTCAGGTTTCTGGTAAGAAGCCCTGAGTTCTTCTGGACTTTCAAGTGTGGGTCCCCTTGCTCAGGGGTCCGGTTGATCCCTTAATGCTCAGAACAAGAGAAACAGGAAGAAGCCTGAGTTGTTCCTCAAGGGCGCAGCACCGACTGGGGGCCCATCTCAGCCCTGGGCACAGAGCGCTGGGGTTTGCCCATGGCTTCAGGAGAGGGGGAGGTGTCAGAGTCTGCTCAGGATGCTGCAGCAAATGACGCCACGGTCATTTGCTCCTCGCTGTTCTGGAAGCTGGAAATCCAAGAGCCAGGTGCCGGCAGGGCTGGTTTCTCTGGGATCTCTGTCTCTGGCTTGCCCATGGCCATCTTCTCGCTGTGTCCTCTTCTCTGAGTGCACACACCCCGCCCCCCTGCCCCGGGCATCTCCTCCTCTTATACGGACACCGCGGGCCTGTTGGATTAGGGCCCCACCCTCACCGAACCTTAGTTACCTCTTTAAAGGCCCTATCCCAAATATGGTCACACTGGGGGCGTAGGGCTTCCACTTAGTAGGAATTTGGGGTGGACACATTTCAGTCGATGACAGGAGGGATGACCGAGCACATGACAGAATGAGGAAGGACAGACGTCTGCTGCCAGGACTCACAACGCTGATTGTCTTCAGATGTTGCTGGGATCATGATGACAGGCAGTGAAGAGCCTGTGACCTCCAAAGAGTAGGGGACCCACACAGGCAAATTAAAGAAATAAACACCCAGCTGTACAAACAAGACACGTCCATGGGCTGAAGGATATCAGTTTTCAATCCCGGTTGTAGAATTTCTTTCAAAATGAGCTGACAACGGCCTCAGCTGGCACGGGAAGCCCAGCTGGTCCCCGGCTTCGTGTCCGCTTTCTGTTGGGTGATGAGAATGCCGCTTCTTACAGGGTGGAGGGAAGAGCGGAGCTGGTCCTTAGTACAGGGACGAGAGGCAGATTGCACACGTCACCTCATTTCCTTAAAGTTTTACTTCTGGCCGCTGTCGCCCACGAACAGAATAGGAAGAACTACTTTCTACAGCCTGAATGAAAACCCAAGTCGCTGAATGTGTGCTTGTAGTTAACAGACAAGACAAACGGTTAATACGCCAGATAGACGGTGCCAGGTTCTTAGTTCCTTGGTCCTCGGACAGATGGTGGGCAGGCTTCCCGGCACCCCCCTATTCGGATCAACTAGCGGTGCCTCCCCCCAGTCCTGTGACCAGGAGGATTCTGGGGTGCAGACAGAACGTGCCAAAGCTGGTGCTCCCATTAATTAGCATTCTGTCTCCGATGGTGGAGGGCGGGCTTGGCAGCTCCAGGACACAGAAGCACAGAAAGCCAGCCAACTGTCTAAGGCACTCTTGTCTTGGACAATACCCAGTGTGGTGGCTTTAGCCAGGCAAAGCCCTCCCTTTGCAGGTGCAACTAACGGAAACCGCTCTGCCGGGCTTTACAAGGTCAACACACACAGAGAAGGAAGCAAGTCCTCAGGCAGGGAAGAGAATTCAGATCTTGGGAAACTCCGGGAGCACTCCCACTCCATGATTTTAATATAAAACCCAAGAAACAAAGGTTTATTAGTTTTATAGCTTGGGAGGTTGGCGGTGAGTATTTTGTGGTTTGTCTTAAAAAATTATCTCTGTAATAAGCGTATTGATTTTTTTCCTCTTAAAATAAGTAATATTCTGTGGGAAAAGGCCAACCTTTCTTGGCGTGACCTCTTTTCTTTTCTGGAGATTATTAATTTCTTTTTAATAGACCTCATACTGCCAAATCAAATTTTTATATCACAAAGGGATTTACATTTATCTTGAGCTGCTCACTCTTCCTCGTCTATCAAACTCCACTTAAATTTCTAATTGAAATAATTTTTCAAGTGTTGAGCAATAAAGAGGCAGTAAGTGATATATTTAAATTATTTATTCAGCGTATTCATTATTAATTCGGTTTTGTTCCTTGCTGCACAGTGAGGCTAAGCCAATGCCTTTGATTGTCAAATCTCTTCTATCATTAAGCAACAGTAGAAGTGGCTGTTTTTGCCACCGAACTGGTGTTTCATAGGTCTCTGGGCATTCAGGCGGCATCAGTTTAAATCACAGTGAAATTTAACGCATTAACTTCATTTTTGCAACATGCAGCTCCAAAAACAGAGCGCTGAACAGTGTGCCTATTCTCAGTCAAACTAAATAAACAACACCACCTACCTGGTAAGACGAGCCGTTGCATTAAGACCTCATCCTTCGCCTTTTTTTAAAGGCTCCTGCATCTTTGTCTACACTCTCTTTCCAATTCACTAAGACTGATAACATCCTTAACCCCCATCCTGTAACGGGTCCTCGGCTAGTTGGTCTGGTTGGCCGGTGCATAGACTGCGTGAAACCCTTTCACTGACGCCTCTGTCCGGTTATCCCTTTTGCAGCACAAGTTCATGCTTCAAACTGAATACACCATTCTCCCCTCACCTGAACCACTTTTCTGATCACAATGCCTCTTCCTACGGCACCACGGTCGTCCTCAGAGGTCCACTGGTTACAGTCCCTCTCATATACACACACATCCCAGCCCTACCGCTCCACCACGGCTCACACTGTTGGAATCTCTCCCTCTGCCAGGTCCCCAGCTGCTGGACACTCCGACAGCCTTGACATACTACCCAATTGTTTCTTCCTAAAGCCCTGGTAACACACCTGCCCTGCTCACAGACCTGTAATGGTCTGGTCCCCTTGACTCACCAGATATTCCCAAGCTTCCCACGCTCCCATTTCTTCGGGTTTCATCCCACCTTTGCAGCCTCATATACAAGCGCTTTGCAGTTGGATGGGAAGGAACGAGGGCTTACACGTGGCAGACTCTCATAACCGCTCATTCAACAGTAACTATACTATATATAGATACAGTATATACATACCTATAGATATCTACAGGTATAGATATACTATCTATAGATACAGTATATTGATATCTATATACCATAGTATATAGGTCTATATATCTATAGGCATATATAGTATATATAGTATATGCTATACTATAGTATATGCTGTATAGTATATATAGTATATAGATCTATATATCTATAGTATACAGGTGTATAGATACCTATATACTGTATCTGTCTATATATGTATATATAGCCTGTCCAGAAAAATTCCAGTCATTGTTAATATAAGGAGAATGGTTTGCACAGCTTTGATGTAACCTGGCAGCTGAGGAGAGTGGACTGGAATGCACATGCGTGAACAAAGACGACTTCACTGTACTAGTCAGCTGGGGCGGTAGATGCCTATTGGGTGAGCATGTGTACTGTGTGGCCATCACATTCAACATAACTGAGTGCGTAAAGCAACAGATTCTGCATCGAATTTTGTGTTAAGCTTAAGCATTCCTCTACGGAAACTATTCAGATGATTATTCAGAAAGCCACAGCTATGGGCAACTGGTGATTGGCAGCTTCATCAGGACAATGCACCCACTCATGCATCACGTCTCATACAGAGTTTTTTGGAAAAACGTCAAATCACCCAGATGACTCGGCCCCCCTACAGCCCAGATTTGTGACTTCTGGCTTTTCCCAGAACTAAAATAACCTTTGAAAGAGAAGAGATTTCAGACCATTGATGAGATTCAGAAAAATATGATGAGACAGCTGATGGAGATTGGGAGAACTGTGTGAGGTCCCCAGGTGCCTTCTTTGAAGGGGACTGAGGCATCACTGTCTTATGTACAATGTTTCTTATATCTTGTATCTTCTTCAATAAATGTCTCTATTTTCCATATTGCATTGCTGGATACCTTCTGGACAGACTAGATGGATAGATAGATAATCTGCATCTGCTCCCCACACAACATCTGTCGTAACTAGATCCTCAATAAATATCTGTAGAATAAATGATCAAAGAATGGGCCATAAGATAAAATATGAGACTAGACAAGAGAAATCAAGTGATAGCATACTCAAAATATGTGATGGGAAGAAAGAGTAATCCACGGGCTGAAATTATTTGGCAATATCTGATTGTGTGATAACCCACCAACCAGCAAGGCAGGTGAGTGTCTATCTGACAAAATGGCCTCCGGTGACCTAATCCCATGGTTCATGCTAGGCCGCTGTGTGTCCCAGGTGTCACAGAAGGCAGGGAGGGGGATCTTCCTCTGCCTGGAAGATGCAACAACTAGGCAATGAGGGTCAGGGTGAAGAATAAGAACAAACACAATAACAATTATGATTACAAACTTTTTTTAGACTTCTCCTACATGTCAGGTACCCTGTGCTATCCATTTCAGCTCATTCAGTCCTGGAAACTACCCTGTGAAAATAACAAGAGCACAGAGCTGCCAGGTGGCTGTGGAAGACTGTGCTCTTGTCCCAACTTTCCACCCGCTTTCCTGATACTTCCCCACTGACAGTCATGTGGGAGGAGTCTACTTTCCTGCCTACTGACTTCAGATTGGTCATATGGTTTTTCTAGCCAATGGCATGTGAGCAGACATAACATATGCTAATCCAAGCAGAAGTTGTAGGAGCCACTACAGGTTCCCAACAGATGTGGGGGAATCCACCCCAGATAAGGCTGCCTTCGGGGTGGATTCTAAATGAGATTGGTGGCCAATATTCAGCCTGATACCTCCATCTCATGGTAAAAAAAATAAATCTTTGTTATTGTTGACTATAGAGATTTGGGAATGGGTTATAACTACCCCAAACTTAGCAATGGCAGAGCCAGCGTTCTCACCAAGAACTTACACTTTTAACCATTACACTCTTCTGCCCCCTTAAACGCATGCCCTATTATTAGAAGAGGCCTCAAGTCTACTCTGGTGGGATCTGTTCCCTCCGTCCTGCAAGCTGGAATCAGCATGCTGCTCCAGCTGTGGTCCATGGACTGGCGACTGCATGAGCATCACCTGGAAGTTGGTTCAAAATGCAGAATGTCAGCCTCCCACTCCTGCATCTGCCTTTTAACAAAAATTTCAGGTGATGTCTGTTCACACTGATGTGTAAGAAGTGCTGGCTTAACACTCCTGCCCAACAGCTATGCTTCATGAAAGGGGAAGATCAAAGGGCCATCAGTTGGAAATGGAAAGGCACCAGCATGCACTTATTTTCCTCACCCGTCAGAGATCAGAGGCGGAAGAACCATGTGCTGTAACTGCCATGATATTATTATAAAACTTACGAGTACCTTCTCTAGCCACAAAATAACATCTTTCAACGGAGTGCTTCCCACTCACTGCTGGCTATGCTGACCTCTTGTTTACAACCCGATCACTTAGTCATTGAATAAATAAATAGTAGGGCCTATTAGTCCTCATTAGGGGCTGTTAGCATGTAAACAAAATGACACATCGTGGTTATCTTTACTCTCCTATTCCCAAGATCCCATTAGTGGTTTACCACCTTTTTAAGGGGTGACACTGACCATTTACCATAAGAGTAAACACCACAGCTTCCCAAGCACAAGGTATCATGATGATTAGAAGAGGACTATAACCCTTACCCAGTCCCAAAACCCAGTGGTGCTGAGCCAGAACATCCCAGTAGTAATGGAAGTGAGTCACGATCTTCCAAGATGGTGGACAATACAGGTCAAACAGGTACCCAAGCATCTGAGATACGTTTTCCCCAGGAAAAGCAAAGGTTTTTGACAGGCTGATTTATGAATAAATGCATGATGTGAGACATTTCCTAAATGTCTGTTAAGAACTGTTTCAAAATGAAGTCATCAAAATTACCGCAAAATGTGTACTTGAAATTCAAACAGCAGGGGGAAAGAGTGTGCCTGTTATATAGAATTCATTACCAGTGAGTATTTCGGAGTGCAGCCTCTAAACACACTCGTTGAGGGTTGCTTTAACTCAATCGTTTGGAACATAAGCAGAGAAAGAGCTGAATGGGAAATTCTAGAAGCCCGGCATTTTGTCAGCTTCTTGTGTTTTTTTCCCTTGCCTTGTTAGGAAAAAATAATTCTTTTTCTTCAAATGTTAATGCAATTGAAAGATCTGATATTATTTTCTAATTTATCAGTTTACGTTGTTAAGCAAAGGGACATCACTTTAATGTGGAAAACGGAAGCTATATATCAGGGATCCTCTTTCATGATCGTGTGGGGATAAAGAAGACCCTTCATTGGATGCAAATTCCCTTTCATAGGTATTTAATTCACAATGTAAGTAGGTGCACACTCACAGGCTCATATCATATTGATCCCCATATATTTTGACTTCAGCCTGGAGATGTTAAAAGATGGGATTACATGTTAAACAATCAAATTAGCCAACAGAGGAGATCGGGGGTCAAAAATATGCTAAAGGAAAAAAAAAAACTATTCTTAGCATAGAATGACCTAAGTAGTGGGTTAAGAATTAGAAAGACCACTGTCCCATCTGATCTAAAAGGAAATGATGGCTAAGTTCTGGTATACCATCAGAATTGAAGAAAATCAGTGTATAATGGATAAATAACAGAAATCACCACAGATACACCCAAAAAGAAAAAGCCACAGTTTAGAGTACATAAAATTTAACAATATGTATACATCAAAAAGCGGACCATAAGCAAAATTATAATGCAAAAAGTGACCTTTAAAATTTTACATATCTGTTAAAAAATAAATAACCCTGACACACAACAAAAAGTCTGCAAACCTATTTTTCAAATAACATATCAAAATAGAAACAGGCAAAGCAAATGAACAGGCAACAACAACAACAACAACAAAATTCCAGGGACGACCTAAACCCACAACAACAGGAGGACTGGCTAAGTCAATTGTGGGAGATACTTATAATAAAATAGAATGCTATGAAAGCAGGAAAAAAAGAGAAGCACCTAATTTGAATATCTGACAAACAACACCAAAATATTAACGGTTTCTATCTCTACATCTTAGAACCACAACTGCTTTCTTAACTTTGCTTGTGTGCTTCCAGTTTTTTCACAAATTTTACATGTTGGGTATATATTGTTTCACAAATAGAAAAAAATGATCATCAGCATTGTAAAAAATTTAAAATAATTAGAAACTGAAACAATTCAGATCAAAGACTTTAGCATGAATGAGAGGTTAAAATCATTCCCAATTCTGTAGAATTATAGCCTAAACAATCAAAATATCTTACCTCCAAGAGTGAACTGGCAAATTGTGGACAAATGTCGTTACCCCACGTTGATACCTTCTTAGATATCAGCAGCTACGCCTACAGGCGAAGGACACTGTTAAGTCCATTACGTCCTACGTGTCAGGAGACAGCCTGGACACTACGAAAAGCTCCGCTTCCTCAATTCTGAGTCTGTTTTGCAAGTGAACATCTACCGTATTCTGGAGTGAGTGTGGTTGGCAGAACCGGACCCCTGGGGCTTTTGATGGGATGGTGCGTCCTCCCTAACCTTGAATCCACACTGCCAGCGGGTTGAGATGGGAGCTGACATGGCAACTCAAGCTGACGGTATCATCTCCCCTTTTCTAGAGAAGCCAATCATGTAACTTGGTCAGGGTATGGATCATTAAAACACAAGAAAAAAAATTAAAATACATTACAGTACAGTATAAATTTCTGGCTGCCACCGTGACAAACTAACACAGACATGGTGGCTTAAAGCTGCGCAAAATCATTTCTTAGTAATGGGGGCTGGAAGTCCAAGATCAGTTTCATGAGACTAAAATCAAGGGGTTGGCAGACCATTGCACCCTCTGGAGGCTGCCGGGAAAAATCTGTTTCCTTGTTCTACTTCTTGAGGCTGTCTTCCTTGGCTCGTGACCCCTCCCTGACATCATTCCAACCTCTTGTTTCATCATCCCATCTCCTACCATCCCTCTGATTGTCTTCCCTCTTAGAAGGATGCCTGTGATTCTATCCAGCCTACTAGGTCATCCAGGAGAATCTCCCCACACCCCAAATCTTAAATTAAACGCACTTGCAAAATCTCCCTGGCCGTAGAAGGTAACATCCTCAGGTCCCAGGGGCTAGGACTAGAACACCCTGGAGTGGGTGGCAGCATTATCTAGCTAACCACACCTACTGATCAACTAGGCGATGCCTGACCTACAGAACTCTCCAGACAGCAGCACTTTGGCATGTTTTTGTTGATATTTTAGAATCATGATAAACTGTAATTCTCCTCAGAAGTATTCAACGGAAGGCAAGTCAAATAAGTGGATTTCTAGGAGGAAAAGGCATACTCATTCTTGAATTTCTCCTTCCCCCAAGTCTCGGGTGCGTGCTGCACAGCTGAAGCTCCGGTGCTGTTGAAGACGATCACAGCGCATCGGCCATATGGGCGGTGCAGAGGCGATCGGAGGCCTCTGCTTTACGAATGCCAATGATGCCTTCGACTTTCCTATGGCCTCTCTTCGCTGAGAGAGCCAGGGAAGGATGAGACACCTCCCGCCATGGGGACGCACGCGCACCACCCCCTCACCCTCCCCAAGCCTGAGGCTCCAACTGGGGACAGCTCAAGTGACCAACGGCGATGACCGAGAACCTGTTAGATAAAGACTCAATGTGGCAGACCAGGACGCAGAGACTGATCACTCCTGAGAGAGTGTTTGCCACACCCGCCAGGGGGCAGCCTTCAGCCTCCAAGCTTTCCCTTCTCTTTCTCCCGGTAGTTCATCACCTATTTGTGTTTCTGTGGTCACCGAATCTCTGAGTTATTTGGCGAGTAAGCAATGACTAGAATATATAGACTCTTAAGCACTGAACTCCAGCTTGGATGGATCAGTAAGTAAGAGAGGGAGAAAAGGAGAAAGCTTGGGGAAAGCCACCTTCATGCCCACACCTGGGCCCTGTCAGAGAAGAACCCCACAACTGGGAAGGTTTCTGTCACAGCAGATGCCCGGCCCCTAAGCTGCCCAGACCCCTCCCTGGCTCCAAGGAGAGTTTTCCTCTCCTGCCTTCCGAAAGGGCCTTCACCTTCTCTAACCGCCCCCAGCCTCCGACCCCCACTCTCAGGAGTGAGTCTTCCCTCCCTCTTCATAGAGAAAAGGAGGATCCAGTCAGTTAAAAATCCCTATAACTGCTTCGCCCCCGCCCCACCCTCTACCACCACCACCAAGGCTACCAGCCTGCCAGGCTGTGATCCCTTCTTCCCTCACTTGGGTCACAACGGAGACAACGACAGGTTTGATGCAAGCCGCCCCGCAGGCTGTGTCTGCAAGGAGGTGTGGCAGGCAGGGCCCCTGGAGTCCCGGGTTTGGGCGTGGCCTTGCCAAGCTCAGCTCAGTTGCGAAGCAGGAGAGCCCAGAGTCCGCACACCTTCCTTTCCTGGGAACATGGGGGTTGTTCTTCAGGGTTAGGAAGCTGGGACGGGCACTCTGAGAACGACCAGGCTCTGGCTTCCTCCTCATTGCAAACTTTCTCTTCGTTATCCAGGTCCTCTGGAGAATGTCCTCGCTACCACCATCCCTTCTGCACGGGCTGGTGACCATCTCCGTACGCTCGGGTCTGCCCACCGAGTAGGTTTCTCCTCGACGCCCCCAGCGCTGACCTCTCCCTCTCCTCCCCATGCCCAGCAGGCCCGCCCCGAGGAGCTGCGAGCGCCCCGGGCTGCACTTCTCAGTCGCTTCACTACCCACTCTGACCTCCGTCCCGCCCCGTCCTCTTGGTTTCCTACCATCGACGGCCGCTGTTTCTCAGTCTCCTTTACTGAGTCACCTCTCTCCGTCCAACCCCAAAACCTTGGCCTTTTTAGGGTTCCAACCAAGGCCCTCTCTTCAATTCACTCGACATTCGCTCTTTCGAAATCTCAGCCACACCCGCTGCCTAACTCACCATCGATGAGTGAACGCTCCACGCTCGCCGGGCCCGTCGTCTCCTGAGCGGTAGACCCGTACACCTGCCACCTGCGAGTTGGTGCTCCACTGGAACGTATTCACGGGCATTTCAAACTGGCCGGGACCACAGCTGGACTTAGGTTTGCTCCTCCCTCACGCCCCAAACTGCTCTACCTGCGGTGATCTTTTTACTGGTGAAAGGCTCATCCACCCAGCTGTCCAAACTGGACTCTCCTAAATACATGTCCAATTGGCTCCTGTCTCCCCGGCTGCATTCCTCGGCCCCGGTCCAGGCTCCCGTCACCCCTCCTGGTGAGCTACGATGGCCTGCCGCACCCTAGTCCAGAATGTTTGTCCCTCTCGAACCCACCCTCCACTCTGCTGCCTTATTACCTTCCTATAATGTGGCCATATTACTCCTTTGCTTAAATGTTTCAATAATTGCCCGGTGGCCTTTCAATAAAACATGATCCTTAGTGTGAACCAACTATCTCTTTCTAATCTGGCCACTGCTCACTTCTCCAGTCCTGTGTCACCCTCCCTGTGTCCGGATCGATCCCTTCTGTTTGTCATCCATGTCCCTGCCCACGGCCCCTGACTTCCGCGTACCCCTGGCTAACATCCGCGTGGCCTCCTTAGCTTGCTGCCTCTGTCAACCACAGGTCACGCCTCCTGTCAAAGTGAGCCTCTCCTTCGGGTTCCAGGAGCCACTCCCCCCTCCCCTCCCCCCACCAGATTTATGGAGAGTGATGAGTCAGCCACCACGGTGCCCGGGGCACTGCGCCTCCCTCTGTGCTCTGCTGACACGCAGCCGCCCCTTCGTAAATGGCCACCGTGTTGAACACTCCCGGTCTTTTCCAACCTGAGAGTGCCAGCCACTTCCCGTGGGGACCCGCCTGGTGTGCCCTCGTCCTCGGGACTGCAGTCCTGCCGACCTTTCTCGGAGGCTTCAGCATGCCAAGTGTTACGTCCTGGAAGTTTTGTCACAACTGAGGCTGGTCCTGCCGCCCTGCGTGACACACAGGCTGGTTAAGTCATCTACGACATGCTCGTGACGTGCAGTCTACCTTGCCACTGCTGACCTCTGAAAGGCTGCTGTTACTAACATGTTTCTAATGCCAGCTCCACAAGGCAGGGACCGTGAGGGTGGGACCCGAATGCCCCCCGTGCCTGGCCCCCTGCAGGTGCTCAGTAAATAGGTGTTAACCAACAAACTCATTTCTCCACGTTTACCTGGTGGGTATCTGATATTCAAAGATTCATCTGAGCTATTATATTATACAGTAGAATTGCTATACAAACAGCTTGGGATGACCTTGGCTGAAAAGTGACATCATTTATTTCCAAATCCTCGAGGTACTCAAAATTCATCCTTCCTTTTGACAATCATGAGGTCCAAAAAATTAATAAATGCTCCGCACTAGGTACAAATGCATTGGAGAGTCGGATTCCCATCAGTTTCACCATCCTAAGACATCCGACTTGCACAGCAGACCCAAGGTAATATGAGATGAAAAGGGTTATAAATATGTGATTAGTGGTTTATTATTATTATTGAACCTTGTTGCTTACTGACCACTTAACCCTGTAGTATCAGTTCCTTCCCTTTCAGGAAAACATTTATGTCCCTTTACACCTGCGGCCTAAACATGGGTTCTCACACCGGCCTTTCCGCCAGGTCAGCCTCCTGAGCCTTTGGTTGGCCGCTTAGGAACTGGTTCCTGTCCTTGGTCTTTCGATGTGCCTTAACTGTTACCAGCCACATCGTAGGTTCTTGGTCTTCCTCCTCTCACGCTCCCTCTGGGGGACACCTCCTGTCCCTGCCCCGCAGAAAACTCAATCCACTCGCTAGGCTCACTCACTCCAGATAAGTGACCACAGGACTCCTAGCTCTTCTCAACGTACCAAGCGGGAGGAAACCTTGACTTATTCACAACAGCTGACCACAAAAAGATCCAGAGGTAAAACGCAGTTCAAGGGGGCACCTTGCAACTTTGGATAGAGAAGTAGCAACGAAGCCAGAACCTCAAAGAGGCCGCGCTCTGGCAGGGCACAGAGGAGAGGGAGGAGAGAAGACGCAGGGGGCGGGTACCGCTGAGGAGGGTGAAGAACCTGAATGCCCACCCACCTCTTCCATCACCCAGCCAGGGGCATTTTCACGTAGGACAGCATGTTACTGGGAGAGATGCAGCATCTCACAAGCTACCAGCATGCTAATGGGTGGCTCATCACCCATACCTGTGGACTTCTGCATTGCTTAACTTTCTCTACAGCTTATTTTTATTTTTTTAAGATTTTATTTATTTATTTTTAGAGCAGGGAAGGGAGGGAGAGAGGGACAGAAATATCAATGTGTAGTTGCCTCTCGAGCGCCCCCTACTGGGGACCTGGCCCCCAACCCAGGCATGTGCCCTGACTGGGAATCCAACCAGTCACCCTTTGGTTCACGGTCTGGCACTCAATCCACTGAGCCACACCAGCCAGGGCTGTCTACAGCTTTTTTTTTAAACAATAGGAAAAATTAAAGGAGTTGAATGGACATTTCACCTAATGAAGTGTAGGAAAATGCGAATTAAAACCACCGTGGGATACCAGTGCACACCCAGTAGAACGGCTCGAATCAGAATAATAAATACTAGTACAGGTGACAAGGATGTGGAGATTGTGGGAATGTAAAACGGTGCACCCATCTTAAGGAACTTAAAATTTCTTTAAAAAGTTTCTTAAAAAGTTAGAAGTTTACCATACGACTCACAATTCTAGGTGCAGACCCAAGAGAAATGAAAACACAAACCCCTCAAAAACTTGTATACTACTGTGGCCAGGTGGCTCAGTTGGTTGGAGCAGCATTCCATACACCGAACAAATGGTTGCAGGTTCAATCCCCGGTCAGGGCACACACCTAAGTTGTGGGTTCAAACCCCGGGTGGGGCACATACAGGAGGCAGCCCTTGGATTGACGTTTCTCTCTCACATCAATGTTTCTCTTTCTCTCTCTCTCCCCCCACCACCACCCTTCTCTCCTTCTCAAAATCAATCAACATATACCCAGGTGAGAATAAAAAAAATTTTTTTTTAAACTTGTATACAAATGTTCACAGCGGCATTATTTATAGCCTCCCGAAGTGGAAATAATGCCAACACCCATCAACTGCAGAACAGATGAACACGGTGCAGCACATCCACGTGACAGAACCGCACTTGACAATGACGAGGAGTGAAGCACTGATACATGCTCCGGCGCGATGAATCTCGAATCACGATGCCGGTGAAAGAAGCCAGGCAGTAGGCCATATCCTATATGACCCCATCTATATGAGCTACATGGGGAAAGCCAACGTACAAAGCAAGTAAAAAAGGGGTTGTCACCAGGCTGGAGGTTGGGGGTGGGGATGGGAAGCAACTGCAAATTTGGGTGGTAAAGAAATATTTCCGGGCGGGTCTAAAATTTGCTTGTGGTGGTACTCATACAACTCTGTAAACTTACTAAAACTCAGTGAATTGTTCACTTAAAACAAATGGAGCCTATGCTAGGTAAACTATAGCTCCATAAAGACGTTAACGATAAAACTAGGTGAGTGGCCAATCAACTGGGCCTTGCGCTCAGCCACCACCTGCTAGAGACCAGAGTTAGCAGACGTGTGACTGTGTCCCCATGGCATGTGATGCTTCTTGTCAGCTGGCCTTTTCGTCTTAGTCATCCTCACAGCAGAGTCCTTTGTTGCGACTGTTTAATAATTACTTGTTGAATTGAACTCCAGTGGAGGCAAAAAAAAAAAGACATTTTCTGGACATTAAAATAATGTGTTAAGCACTGGCCAGGCAGCTCTGTTGGTTGGAATATTGTCCCGTACACCGAAAAGGTTGTGGGTTTCATTCAATTCCTGGTCAGGGCACATGCCTAGGTCGCGGGTTCAATCCCTGGTTGGGGCACATACAGGAAGCAACCAACTGGTATTCTCTCTCTCTCTCTCTTCCAAATCAATAATAAAATATCATTGGGTGAGGAAAAAATATATTACAAAAATAATGCTTTAAAAAAAGGATTGACAAAACCCCTCCTCTAAAACGGTCCCTGGCAAGCGGCCGATGAGTGCGGTGCAGGAAAAGTGCACTGGCTTGGGTGTGAGAAGCAGACATGACATTTAGCTCAAGACCCAGCAAGCCAGTCTTTGGAGAGAAAAATAATAATTAAAAAAGGGTGTGGCCAAGCGTCCACAGCTCCAATCCAGAGCGCCGGAGGCTGCTGGCGCCTCTGCTGACCCTGTCGGATTACGGCCACGTGGCTGGACTCCTGGACCAGGAAGGCAGCTGAAGCTGCCCTTTGTTTTAGGAATGCCGTTTCCTCTGCGGAGGCTGGATTCACTGGAAGTTCCCCTTGGCCTTGCAGGCCGAACAACTACCCCTGATGGGAAGCTTTTTAGCCAGGAATGTAGGTGGGTGGGTGGAGCATTTAGGCTTTGGGGCCCCAGTGACCTGGGTTTGGATCTGGCCCCATCCGTATTTGCTGCCCCAGCTCTAACCACCCCAGACCTTGGTTTCCTCACGTGTGCAACTGGAATAATAAGAAAATCTTCTTCTCCGGGTCTTTACAGGTTGGAAATGAGAGGATGTACCATGACTGGTGTAGGCAGCAAACTCTCAGCCAGGTGCCATGGAGCCCCCCGCAAAGAGCAGGTCACTAAGTTCAATGGACGGCACCCTGGTGCAGCCAGTCATCGAAGGAAACCAGGGGCATGGCATGCCCTCGCCCGGGGTCCAAAAGACCTTTCCAGTGAGCATCAGCCAATGAGGAGTGAGCCTGATTTCATCACTCCCGAGCTGTACCACGCAGACTCGAGGAGGAGGAAGAAGAGCGCCCCGTGACACAGGAAACACACAATGACTTCTCTCGGGCATTGCGTATTAGCCAGAACCCCAAATTCGTATCTGAGACTGCATACTTTAGAGAGCCTTTACTTCAAGTGAGCATTTCTATTTTAAACTTTGACCCTCCAAGAATAAACCCTGGCTTCACTTGGTCTGGAACCTAAAACAGTGATGAGTCGTGACTGTTGAATGTTAGTTGACTTAATTATTCCCGCAACTTCACCAACGTGAATCATAAAGAGCACGTTTACTATAGAGAAACTTAAGTTTCACCCAGAGATGGGCCTCAGCAGGGACGGATTCTTCCCTCCAGGAATTGGGAGGGGGCCTGGCACCACAGAGCAGGGGGGGCCACTCCAGGGAACAGAGAAAGGTCAGCAGAGAGAGAATGGAGCTGACACGAGGGTGACATCTTGTTTTCCTGGTGTCCAGGAAAGCAGCTAGCCCACCTTTGGGTCCCACTTCCGGTCTGGCCCTACTTTCTCGTCTTCAGAAATCTGTACTTTCTACCTAACCTCCCTGAGGGCTGAGTCAGGCTGGGTAGATTTCTGGATGAGGACTCGTACGGGACCTCCTAGGGGACAGGCACCTGGGACCGCTGAACGTCCACTTCGGCCATTCACAACCACTGTGTTCTCCACGTGAGGCTCCGGTGCTTCCATGAGGAGAGAACATTCCTTCTCCATCCCCCCAGCTCCTGGTACTGGGCGGTGGAAGTGATGGCTGATAAGGGAAAGTCAACAGAGCAAGGAAAGGCTGTGAGGTTTGCAGAGAAGATGTCGTTGAATAGATGCGGAGTGAAGCTTGCCTCGGATGTGGGGAGAATACCCAGGGAGGGACAGCGAGAGTGCACTACAGCCAGAAGGCGGCCAGAAACCCTTACCGATGCCCCAGTCCAACAGCCACTCTTCATGAGAAGCAGCCCTTGCCCTTGCACTGCAGGTGTTTGGGTCAAAGGCCACAAGCAGAGCGTGTGAAAGATGATGACGGCCAACCCAGGCTTCTCAGGGGACCTCCTGGTGCTCACCACTCCGGCTCCCTTGCACTGTCCCCTAACAAGCAGACAACCGTCCCTGCCACCACAGCTCTCAACAAACAATCACGTAGGGCAGCCATGACAGTCGAATTCCTGTGCACGTCCGCACTCTCTTTGTGGATACAGAGGAACAGCTTTTACCCGCACTCTTATGGCCTGGCTGTCTGCGGGGGGCAAAGGACAGAGATGGAATTCGGTGTGGACTATCTGCTTCAGAAGTGGCTTTGAGAGTTCCAAGTGGATATGGCTAGACAATTGCATATACAGGTCTGAAACTCAGAGTGGAGCTGGAAATAGTAAGTTATGGGCACACACTGGACCACCAGGAAAAGAGGAGAGAATAAAGACAGAGGAGATCCTGGAACTGAGCATTAATGAACTGTTACACTTCATGGCCATGCATGGGCTGGCAAAGAAGATGGAGATAGAGACCAGGAAAATAGGGGAAAGCAGGAGAGTCAGGGAAGGTGGAAGACAAAGAAGAGATTGTTTCCATGAGAAAGGAGTGGCCACCAGTCTAGAAAAGTACTGTGAGGGCTGAAAATTGTCCATGAGCTTGGCAGTATGGAAGTCACTGACCTCAGAGTAAACTGTTTCAATAAAAGGAAAGGGCTGATTGGCTGATGAGTGAGTACAAGGTAATGACATGGGGTCAGTGAGTATAGACATGTGTTTGGTGAAACTTGGCTTGGAAGTATAAAGACAGAGACAAGAGGAAAATAGAAGGCGAAGTAAACAAGAAAGAGCTCACGTGCATGAAGATGCAGACAAATGCATCCAAACTAGTACCACAGAGACGATGGAAAAAGCAGAAATGAAATACTGCCTCGTGCCCCCACAAATGCCTGGGGGATGAGTTGACAGACAGTAGACCCACATCGCTTTGACCTGAAGACCATAGTTGGGCAAGAAGCGAATGAGACCAAACGTCGCCATTAAATAACCGCGGCATATGCAGACAGGGCTTGAGGCAGGTCTGACTCACCCTTTAGGTCACTTGCCATTCTCCAACGGTCACATAGACACAGCTGAAAATCGCCACTGCAGCCAAGCAACCACATAATACCCGAGAAGCAGCGGAAAGTAAAGGCACTAATAAGCACGTGTGACCGGAATGTCACTGGAGCGTGCTGATAAACTGCTTGCTTTGTGTCCCCGAAGGAGGGGCTGGGTGCGCCAACTGAGCAATTCCTGTCCACACGAAGAACCACAGAACCATGCAGGCTCTCCAGCTGTGCTCACATCCGATTGCTCCCTCAAGAACCTTCTAGAAAACTTCTCAATGTTTAACCTCAGGCTAAAATGCTTGAAGCTTTCCGAGTGCTGTCATTGGAATTTTAAGAACAATCAGTGTGGGAGCCCCACCTTAATGTCGTAGAAAAAGGACCAAAGTTAGAAATGCCCAAATCTCTCCTGAAAAGATGTGCCGTGAAAAAAGAAATATTGCTTTTTCTCGGTTACATCTAATAGCTATTTTTAGAGCTCACGTAGAGAAGCGCATTGACGAGGAAGGGAGCTGTTTATCCCTATTGTGCTGCTACTGAAGTCTTAGCAGCAACATTGACAGATGAGCAGCTCACTGACAGGCACGGATTGCAGGCAGTCTTGGGGTAGGGACGGAAAAGGGTATAAGGAAAGAATAAGATGAGACGTTGACCTGTAGACGCGACAGACGGACTCAGAACCACACCTCTGCAGCTGTACAGGCAGAAAAAAAACATCACGACCATCCACAAGAGGCAACTAGGCAAGCCAGCTACCAGGAGGTAGACCAGATAACTAAAACATCCAGGTGCTCCGCACTGCAATTATTTAATAACAAAAGGAAATACTGTGGCAGCCCATTTATCTCACAGTCTTATTAGTGGAAAAACAGCAATTTGTAAGGCAATTACAAGGTTTAACAATGTGATGACAATTTACAAGTTCGAATCAACACAAATAAAAACCAGTGCCTGAGAAGAGCCACATATCAACTCTTCTAAACATGGCTTGACCTTCTTCGGAAGGAACGGGCCCGATGGATGCCACAGCGCCGCGACGTGGCAGGCAGTCAGTCACCGCCGAACGGGGGAAAGAAACCTAGCGTCGCCAACCTCACCCTTCCTGTCGTCACCATTTCGTTCATTCCTAGTTACAAAAACAAAAAGCCGTCTTAAAACAACCTGCATCTAAACCACATTTGTACCCCACGAGGGGCCTATCATTTGGTAATTTTCTCGGGACAAACAGAAATGGATGGTCTGACCACCAATCAGGCTATTCCCCCCTAAACAAAACACATTTGTTTCAACCAGCAGGCTCCACTCCTGGAGCCCCCAACCTGGGCTGACACGGATAACGCCTCGAGGAAAGTGGCTCCCTCCCCGAGACACGAAGCACTGTTTGGTGAATCCGAGCAAATGTCGGTCCCTTTGCCTCCCAGCATGAAGCGGGCACCAACTGCTGATGGAACAATTAAAGAGCAAACTTTTCCGGCGCTCATCAAATCTCTTCCACTTGATAAGTGCCAATGTCTCCTAGCCAAGGCAGCTGCAATGATGTGTGATTTGCAAACGGCATCCTGAAAAAGTGGTAATAATAGCAACGTGATGGACACTGGGATATGTTTCTTTTTTCACGGTATTTCTGCGTGCCTGGGGGCCATTTGATTTGATGTCCACAATAACTTTGAGAGGTGTACAGGACACGTGCTATGACCCCGAGTTTAGGGATTTGGATGAATGATCCTGGCCCTTGAGTCAGAAGATCTGGGTTTTTGTTGGGGGCAATTTTCTCAACCCTCCCGTGGCTGAGTTTGCTCATCTGTAAAGGACAGAGAGCTTCAAAGTAAAGGGTTGCTACGGGAATTAAATGTGATATCAAGTATCTCAGTACAGTGCCGGGCATACAGGATATGCTCAGTGGGCTGCAGCTCCCACCCTTCTACCTGCTGTCATTGTCGTCATCGCCACCGAGGAGGCCACCTGGCTCAGAGCCAGTAAGATCCCAAAGAAAGAAACTCAACCAGGAGTAGAAGATGCCGCTCCTGACCCCTCGTCTACCACGTCTTCCAATCCACCATAAAAACAATGTAAAAGGCAGCAAAAAGAAGTAAAGTGTGGGGCTCTAGGGTCAAATGTGTATTTTAAATAAATGGGAGCCAAAGAGAGAGGGGTCGTGTGGTTTTGAAGCTTGGGCAAAGGCCGGTGCTTTGCCTTTACCTCTGCCCCTAACCGTATGATGATGAACCATATGAGATTTCAAGATGCTGGCAGCCTGCCCTGTACCCCCGCCCCACACCCATCCCTCCCCCGCAAAAAACAGAGGAGGGGGAAGGAGTTGATCATCTCCACCAAGAGCTGCAATGATGGGGGGAGCCTATCACCATTTCATCAGAGGCCCTGAGCATGCTCCCGGTACCAAAATCCTAGCCCAGCACGCAGCAGTTTATTATTTTTTAAGCAACACAATAGGATCGGCTTCAGGACGAATCTATTTTCTTGAGAACATATACCTTGAGTCTGGAGCATATATACCTGCATTTATTTTTCAAATGCTCAAATAACATTGCTGGAGATTTAAACATACTAAAATGTTCCCAGGATACAGCTACAATGCATCCAGGAGAAGAAAATTAAAAACAAAATCGACGCTGACTTTCCAGCACAGCTCCTTTTTGAACGTCCCTATTATATCCGAAGCCGGATGTTGGAGGTGAATTTCGTGGCATTTACAATCACTACACTCACCTGCGCGAGAGGTGAGGCTTGGAACCTTGTACGCTGAATAATGGGTTATCCTTATTTAAAGATATGCAGTAAGATAGATTTTTTTTTCCTGGTGCCAACAATTAGGAATACATACTTCCTGTTTCTAAGCAATTTCAAGTTTAATTAGGATTCTCTAAGCCCCATTTGTCTTAACAATTTGACAGCTCTGGCTTCCCCTTCCACACCCACACTTGCCTTTTTTTACCCGGTTTGCAGTGTTTCATTCCGTACAAGCGCTGGGAGGGAAAGGAAGCAAGAGCAAGTGCAAATCAGATCACTTGTCTCTCCCCCGAACACGCACTTTCAAGGCACCTTTGACAAAAGGGCATTTTCCCTTGACTGACAATTATCTCTAAGCCCATTACTAACGTGTCCTATTAAAATATGCATGGTTGAGGGGCTTCCATGGGAAGAAGAATATGACATCACAGGAACCGAGAGCAGGAGAGCACCCTGTTTGACCATTTAAATTAGTTTCATCATCCATAACAAGTGTTTGAAAAGCAGGAAAGCCAGCGTGATGCATAATGCATTGTGTCACGATGCATAATAATTAGGCCTGCTCCCCACCGCCCCGTCTCCCAAGATTTAAAAATCTCTCTGAGTAAGCACTTTGTTCTAAAGGCTTTGACAAAAATGCCATTTAGGGACTTTCAAATTTACAGCTAGGCAATTTGTCATCATTTATACGAGGGGGGAGAAAAGGAGAAGGAGCGTAAGGCTGCACGGCTCGCCACTTGCCCAACCTCCTGGTGACCAAAGCTCCCCAGGACCTGCGTTGGGAAGCAGGCATCACCTGTCCCTGCAGGGCCACATGCTTGCAGACCCCTTGCCCCCGACCATGGGATGCACTGCTTTCCTTTGAAATAAACAAGAAACGCACATAGGACATGTATTCCATGCTTATGCATAAACAGAATGATTGGCTCTTGGACCAGCCAGAGATACCGGAAGGTTTAGAAATGAATTCCCAACTTCATACGGTCTCTCCAGTTCCCACCAAGACCATTAAAGGAGGGGTGGCATAAAAAACATTCTTTATTCTAAAGCATCATTTTTGGAATATGTGATAAAAATCTAAGCTAACACTATATTGTAGAACAACTAAAACCCCTGGAAAAAGAAGTAAATGTTCAAGAAGAAAACATGATTTTTGGATTAAGACATTGTTATTTTTAAATGATGATTTATTTTATTAAAAAAGCACCTGTTCTAGATTTAATATGAAGTTTAGATCTACAGTACACGTGTCACAATGCCCCATTGGAGTAGGAAGAAATCAGAATTTGCTATCCAATAAGCCACAGAGGCGTACTTTTCTTCCAGCCTCTATTTGCACACTGAACACCTACGGTGCACGGCAGTCTTGACCACGGCCCAGGGCCACTGTCCCGGAAAAACCTGCCTGGGAAACAACAGAACAGCAAGCCTCCTGAGAGCTGAATACTCCAGGACTGGCGAGAAAGGGTTAACGTACATGATTTAATGAGTGAATGATTAATGGAGTCCAAAAGGCGGATTCAAGTAACCAGAAAAATTCTCTTTCAGCTAATTTAACATTTTACCCTAATTGAACGCAGATTGCCTTGAACCACAGCACTCCGCTGGGCTGTGCCCAGTGACGGGCACTTTCCGGCCCCGTGTTAACTTTCCCAGGCAAGAGAGACAGTCCTTGTCATTAGCACAACTCCCTGGGTGGGTGCTCACAAAAGACACCTGGTCCGGGGAAGAGAACGCAGAGTCCAAACGTGCCGTGGCTGGCCACGTGTTTCCAGCGGCAGCCATATTTAGCACTCACTACACTGTGAGTTCAGGACCACAGAGCTAATGCCAAGTAATTACTGATGCTCACAAACGTCAGGTGCGAAGCACCCGTCTCGGCTGCCCACGGAGATGACTGCGGGCCAGGCCCTTAGGACAGATGAGGCAGTCTAACACCCCATACAGATCTGTTCTGACCTCTACTTTCCCTTCCAACTTCCTCCAACATCCTTCCCCTTCATGCATGTGGAACACATCACCTGTCTAGAGCTGGGGGTGCAGGGCGGCTTGGGTTGAACCCCAGCTTTGTCCAAGCCATATTGTGTCTTAGGAATGTAGTTCATTTACATCTTTGATCCTCTCATCTCTCAAACAAAAGCTTGACAGGTGGTGGCCCAAGTCCCGTCCACCTCTAATTGTCCATGGCTCTAAAATCCTGACGCCTCGCACCTGGGAAAGTAGGGCGTCACTTGTCAGGAATGAGCTATGGTGAGAAGGTGAACACTTGTGGAAGAAGACAATGTGTGTTGACACACATAACTGAAGGCTTCTCCCATGTGACCAGAAAGATAAAAAGCACTGGAGTCCACAGTCAGAGCCATGCATGTATATTGAAAAAAATACAAATCATCACCTTAAAGTTGAAGTCCATGGTTACAAGAAAACAGTAAGACAGGAAAAGCAAGAGCGGGGGATCTTTGGATGAGGAGCTCAGTGTGGCTGGAACCCAACTCCTTCTAGGGTTTACGCCAGCTTCAACATCAGTGACCCCACAGGTTTGATTATGGGGTGGCATTAACTTCCTTATTGAGCAATAACTGCTCTAGAGCAGGAGCGTAGGTTGTACGTCATTATGCCTTTAACTTAGTGTCTTTAACATCTATTACCCAGGATCTAGTGAAGCGAGTATCTTCAGCACAACACGGCAAACAGGTCTACTCCAACTTCTTAAAAACATCTCCACCACTTTTATTTTGCCAAGTTGTCATTTTTGACTTTTGACATCTTATGAGTCAGGGCATTTTGATTTGATGCTTTTTTTCTCCCTTGTAGGGGAATGGGACCACCTCTCAGTCCCAGCCTTCATGTTCGGTTACTACAGTGATATCCTGGCCAAGTGCTCTCCTTCAGCTCTTCCCAGGTCTCAGTCATTCCTTGATGTCACTTCCTGAACACCTTTCTAAAGGCACCATTCAAGGAGCCACCGCAGTGAACATCTCAAAAATAGAACCATTCTGTTTAAGAAGGAACCTGTGAAATAAAAAATGGAAAGCTATCTAGGAAGTGAGTCTACTCTGAGTAATGGAAAACTACAGCAGATCTCTTGGGCACTCAAATGTGTTGATGGGAAAGCTAATAAATAGCATGTAAGAAGTCAGAGACCTAAAATACAAATCTTACTCGCTTATGAAAAGGATTAAGGGGAAGGTCTCCGATAAGACTAAATTTGACTAGGTTATAAATTTGATTAACAAATAGAATTTTTTTCTGGTACTCCTCCTCACATAGGGTGATAAGGACCCTCTTCTGGTCAAATCATCTGAGTGCAGACGTTACCCATTCTGCCTGCAGTGCAAACCTCAAAGGTTTGGGCAACATGTTTTGGATCACTACAGAACCATTAAACCAGGCTGGAATTCCATGAGCCACAAATTTTACCTTTGGTAAACCCTTCATTGGTAACTGACAGAGAACTCACTAGGTTTTCCTCCTTTTATCTCTTTCATTCACTCACTCATCTCTTCCTGTTGAAAACTAAAACTCTTTACGTTCCATATTATAAAAACTGAGAAGCAGTTCTGGGGTTTGAAGCAGCTTCGATCACTGTCGCTGCGTACCAGCTGTTTGTCACAAGCCTGGACGCTGTAGTGGTGCTTCCCTTTCTGAATGTCTCACTGGAAGGTAACACCGAGCCTTTCCCACACAACCTCGCTCTGAGAGTCTTTGGAGCTTCTTGCTCCTGCCTGAAGTTTGCTTCCTGGCCTCCTGCAGAGCCTCAGGTCAGCCTCCCAACGTATAGGACTCACCGCTACTTCCAAGCCTTCAAGCAGCAGGCACACATACAACACACGTGTACACGCACCATCGCCGCCAACACCCAGCCCCGTCCTCGAATTGCCGCCCAGCACGGAGCCACGCCTCGCAGAGTGTTTGTGAAGCTGCGCTGCTTCTGAGAAGCCTTCCCTGATTTCCGCTAACTAAAGCTCGCTCCCTCCTCAAATTTTAAATTTAATGTCTTCTCTGGACTATAAGCAGCTCAGTTTTTAATCTAACTAGATTAGATTACCAAGTTTATCTCTTTATTTTATTAGCGTATACCTCCATTCTAAAAAGAACTTATTCCCTTGTACTTGTTTATAGCATAATTCCCCCATGAAATGGCCAACTCTTTAAGGAAAGAAGTCATCTTTACAGTTTTCTTACCTTATTCCATGTTCCACAAGGGCGTAAAATAAGCATAGTAAATACTGTTAGGTTAATTAAGAAACACCTTCCTTCTGAGAAAGCCTATTGGTGAGTTTATGTTGGTTTCATGATCAGTCATTAGTAGTAGTAGTAATACTCTGTTACAAATGATCAGCCACTTTAGATAACGCCAGTTTGTTGCAATATGCGTCAAGGATAGATAGATAGATAGATAGATAGATAGATAGATGTAAAATAAGCCTTTCCTTAGCTTATTTTCAGTTTTAAAAATATAATTCTTTATCAATAAGTACTAAGCAAAGGAATTTTTAAATAAGTTAGTATAAGAAATAATGCTTAATCTAAGGACATAGATTGTGTGTGTGAGCAAGTGTGGAAGGGGAGGAGAGAAAAAAGAGAAAGGAGATAAAAAAGATAAATTAAAAAATGTATGTAAGTCACATAAAAAAGAGACTCATGGACATGAACAAGAGTGTGGGGATTGCTGGGAGAAGGGGGTATAAAGGCACTAAATGGGAGTGGAAAAAAGTACAATAAAGATTCGATCAAAAATGAGAAAATTAATGTGGAATATGAACTAAGTCATATTCTGAATACTAATACTGAAGTTGAATTTACATTAAGTTAAATTTTACGGACTTTAAGAACAGAGAGACTTTGGAAACTTACAACATGGACTAAATGATTTAACATATTGTTAACGATGTCATAGATTTCTATGAAGTGTGGTATATAAATAAGGAAAAATGGGTGTTTGGAAGATGACATTGTCAACTGCTGCACCTTAAGGTTAATTTAGTTACGCTGCGTGACAATAATGACAAATCCGCACAGCTGCGGTTGACCCTGCCTCTCCTGACGACTGCAGGACCCAAAGAGGTTCGCAGCAAAGGGAACTGAAGTGTAGCTCGCCATCTGTAAAATAATAGACGGTGCTTCCCTGCAGTGGAGCCTCAACTCAAACTCCCGGTTGATTTTAAATTTTTGTGTGCTTTACTTTCAAGGGAAATGTGAAGGAGCTGGAAAGAGTTAGAGCTGTTAGTTACTTGTTGATTTACGCTGATTGATCTCCCAGGCTGTGCCCTCTGACCCAGGCACACTGCAGCCCGGGTTTAGCATCTCGGGGTTATGCTGTGATAAGTGCACTTCGGAATGGCTCTGCTTAGGTGCTAGAAATCTCCATCCATGATTTCACTGTCATACAGTTTGCAGACAGGCAAATGTCACAGAGTCTCAAAAAAAGAGTATGGGTAGTAATTAAGCATATGAGGTTACAAACCTATTTACGCCTTTAGTTTATTGGTAAATCCTCATGGGGAGGTGCTGTCATGGGGATAAGGTAGATCTGACTGTAGAAGTAGTTGAGCTTGGATTATCCCCACAGATCTGCCTCTTGGCCCTGTCCTCCCACCTGTCTGACACGGACACCGGCCCCCAGTGCCTGCGGTGTTATGGATGAGATACAAGACAAATTCATACAGACTACCAAGTCTGTGGAGGAAAAGGGACCAACATGGCTACTCTCTCAAGGGGAGACCGCCCCGACCCTTGCCTTGACAGTTTTTATTGGGTTTCGATTTGCACAGGAATACAGGTAAGGCTCATTAATCACTGTCAGGCAGTAAGGATCAAACAACAGATAACGTACAAAGAACTCTGAGGGCCTATTTTGAGTCAGGGTCAGACAGCTAAAGAGCTATAAAACTTTGAGGAACGAACTCACTTCTTGCTTGGACCCTTATTTAATTGAGAGCATTCTAAACAAAGCAGGTTTCACAGGATTTTACATATTCTTTCTTAGGTCTGATTGCCCTAGGGAACCCACCCTATCCAGCACAGGGTGGTACCCACCACCAGCATTGTCTCAGGCTTAAGTCAGGCAAGGCGGCCAAGAGATTAGGAGACTTCTTGCAGACAGAATGAGGACTCAGTATATGTCACAGCTGAGGGGCAAGGGTCCATCACCCGCTTCTGCTGTAGCCCCCCAAGTCCTTCCTTCGAGCCTCCCTGTGATTGTGCCTGTCTTAGGTCGTTCCCCCCTTCAGGAATCTTACGCATCATTGGCTTACCAATCAAGCATTGGGGGCCAGTTATGGATGAAGTAAATGGAGCGGAAGTGGCTCTCCTGCCAGAGAGATAAGCTTTGTCTCCTTAGTGGCTTATGGTCCAAGGTCGATCACTCAGCCTTAGCCATGGTGGGGTTATAGCTCCTGAAACCAGGCAGGGCGGTTCCCAACACCTGTCCATCCTGCATCCACCACCAGGATCCCAATGGCAGGCTGCCTCCTCCCTGATCCCCAGGGATGGCCTGCAATTGGTCACCTTCCACCCAATCTCAGCTTTGCAAACTTTCCTGTGCCCCATAGCCAAAATACAGCATTGACTGCTCGCCTGGCTTCGAGATTATGAGTTTAACACATAAGCCTCAAATTCTAATTTAATTCGAGATTTGGAATTTACGTGCCCCCATATTCTACTCTCTATTCCATTTTTAGATGTATCTTCCACTATGACATTGCACAGAAACTTAATGAAGCTACATGACCCCCTCCCCCTCCAGGAAGATCTCTGCTCTTCACTTTTACTTCTGCCACTCTGTGTGACCCACCAAAAACACACGTGTCCTGAAACCACTTTCCAGCCCCTTTCCAACAGGCTGATCAGCAGTGTGTCTGTCCCATAAATAGTACAGAACTGCCTCTGCACGTCCAACACAACAACCCCCATCATGTCCAGCCTGTTTGCGGTTGTGGGCTTGTCCTACCCTCCTTGGAGCTTTGACCTATGACCTATAAAAGAGGGAATGAATTGTTTTATTTCTTGAACAGTCCCAAGTATACTGATTTCACCTCATTTATTCATTCAACAAATGTTCATAAAGCAACCTGCGTGTCAGGTCCTGTTCCAGGATCTGGGGCTACCATGATGGACAACACAAAATCTTTGCTCTCTTGGAGCTTACAGTTTAGTGCATATAATAGGTGCTCAATAAATATTTGCTATATAGCTCTGAACCAAATATCTCTGTATTCTCCACAATGTATATAACACTTGTGTAATTATATAGATATTCAACAGTTTTTTTTTATGAAGGAATTTTTGTAGTTATGCTTCTAGGAATGGGTCAGAGTTGAAATTTCTAGGGGATAAGGTTTGTTGACCTTTTAATCAATATGCATGTCCAAATCTTCTAAATGAGAAAAACTCCCAGCATACAGAGAAAGACCATTACTCCTTCAGGAAAAATACAATGTAAAATAGAATTAAACAGAAAGCAATGATATTAGGCCTCTAAGAGTTATATTCCTCTAAACCAGGGGTGTCCAACCTTTTGGTGTCTCTGGGCCATACTGGAAGAAGAGTTGTCTTGGGTCATACATTAAATACACAAACACTAACAAAAACAAACCAACAAAAATCTCATAATGTTTTAAGTAAATTCATTATTTTTTTGTTGGGCCACATTCATAGCCATCCTGAGCTGCATGTGGCCCATGGGCCACATGTTGGATGCTCCTGTGAGTTCAAACAGTATCCTTTGATTCAACCATTCCATCAGTGAATACTTCCTAACACCTGAGGTCTTTAGGCACTCCTCCAGGTGCCCGAGCTGCAAATGGAGGTGAGCACAATAGAAAAGGTCCCTACTTCCCCAGATGGAGGAGGCAGATGACAAGCAAACAAATGACTATACCAGCTCAAGCACCCACAACCACTACAAAGAAACACAAAGCAAGGCAGGGAGAAACAGAGCTACACCAGAGGACACGTTATCTTAGGTCAAGTGGTCTTGGGAGGGCTGTCTCAGGAGGTGCTATTTGGGCAGAGAACTAAATGAAGTGAAGAGGCCCAGGGTAGAGCATTCCAGGGAGAAAGTGCAGTAAGCAGAAAGCTGCTCCCGTAAGAACAAGTACGGTTCAACAGACACGCACCCAGAAGGCCGGTGTGGCCAGCCTGAGCCAGATCACGCAGGGCCTTCTAAGGTATAGGAGGCAATGCTGGGTTTATTTTAGGGATGATGGGACACCTCTACAGGCTTTGAGCAGAGGACTAACAAGGTCTGATTTATAGTTTATACAGTTTGTAGTTGGGTGGCAATCCAACTGTGAGGGTGAGTAGAGGCAGACAGACCAGGGGGCGGGTTATTGCAGAGACCAGGGGAGAGAGAACAGCTCAGACGGAAGCAGAAGTAGAAGAAAGAGTCATATTCTGAGAGCAGAGTCAATGGGACTGGCTGGTGGTTTGAATGTGAGATGGGAAGGAAAGACAACAGCAAGAACAACTCCAAAGCTTTTGTCCTGAGAAGTGAATGACTAGTGATGCTCAGCGTTGAGGATTGAGACGTGGAATGGGGTGCGGGGCAGATGTAGCAGAAATCCCCAGGAGTTCTGTTTTAGACAGATGGACGTTTGAGATGCCCGTAAGACTTCGAAGGGGAGGGGTTGAGTGGGCAGTTGGGTTTGAGCACCTGACTTTTAGCTCAGAGGGAAAGTCATGGGCATAGATATGAATGTGGAAGCCATCATCACACAGACGGTGTTTAATTCCTCAGCCTAAAGTAAATCATAGACGAAGTAAATGTATATGGGAAGAGAAAGGAAGGGAAAAGAAGAGAAGGGAGAAATCAGGGCTAAGAACTCAGCCCTGGGGTTTTGCATCATTCAGCACTCGATTCAAGAGGAGGAACTAGCAAAGGCAAGGAGAGACCAGTGAGGCGGGACAGAGACCTGGAGAGGGATATCCAGGATCCTAGGAGGGTGTTTCAAGAAGAAAAGAGTGACCTGCTGTGTCCAAAGCTACTGAGAGGTGGGGGGGGATAAAGACGAGGAATACGGAGACTGTCAGTGATGATGACAAAGTCGGTTTCAATGAAACCAAAGAAGACACTGATCAGCATGCACTGACAAGAGACGAGAGATGCAGGCGAAAGCAAAGTCGGTCTAGATGGTCCTTCTCAGAGAGTGCACAGGCCAGTGCCACCTCCCACCTGCAACGGGACGAGCACAGAGAGGAGGCATCGCTGCAACACTCAACTGTGTGATCAGCAGCCTCTGCTCTCAGCTGGGTCTAGACAACTTCTAGTTCCATGGAGCTCACGTGGTGAGGGGCCCGTACGGTAGGACCGACATCAATCGGCGAGATGCTAGGAATTAAAAGACCAATCCTTCCCCCGTCTCAGGCTGAGAAGCATGAGCATAGGCAGCTCCCTCCAGCAGTTTTGCTATGAACTGTGTTAAGAGAAATGAAGCAGGTGAAGGGAATGATCACCAGCCTGGGGGGGGGGGTTTGGTTGTTTGCAAGCTAATCAGGGGTGTCTAACCTTTTGGCGTCACTGGGCCACACTGGAAGAAGAAGAGTTGTCTTGGGCCATATTTTAAATACACACACACTAACAACAACTGATGAACAAAAAAAAAAAAAAAAAAAAGTTTTAAGTAAATTTACAGTTTTGTGTTGGGCTGCATTGATAGCCATCCTGGGCCCCATGCAGCCCCTGGGCACAGGTTGGACCTCCCTGCGAGTTTACATGTTAGTGTAACATGTTACATATTAGTGTATGTTTACATGTTAGTATATGTTTACGGGAAAGATGATACTGTCTTGGTATGCTGCCCAGCTGGCAGGAAAATCAGGAGATGACCGAAGGTTAGATCATGTACTAGGAGGTCAGGCCCTTGAGAGGATGGGAGATGATGAAATTCTGGACTCGGATGGAGGTCTCTGTCTTCAAGGAGAACATGGCCGTTGCTTCCGCCGCCGTGGAGGGAAGGCAGAACATATGGGCGAAGGTGCCATGTTAAGTGTTGCCTCGTCCTCTGGGAAAGTCGAAAGGGCCTCAAATGTCCCGTCTGTTAGTTCTCCCCTCCTGCTCTGTCCCCACAGAAAACTCCCCCCAGGCAACAACGCTCATTATCAAGGGACCGGGCAGGGGTCTTGCTTGTCCCGGAGTGCGTAGCAGAAGCCAGTGCCCTGCCTGCCTGCTTGCAGGTGTGTGGAATTATTGACCCAAGCCAATCACACGCTCCCCTGCACATCCAAGGGAACCCAGGGTAGACATGGTCACCTGCGGGAAATGGGTCCCTGGAAAGCGTGTTGCAGGGAAGGTGTGTGGTGAGCAGGCCACCTGGCAGGTGACACACCAGAAAAGGTTTTGAAGTCACCACAGGTCGCAGCCACCTAGCACTGTCTACAAACAATGGGAGGGGTGACTCATTAACACAAATGCCACAGAAATAGATACATGAGGAAATGGACACAGGCCGCATGTCAGGAAGTGGAGGTGCTCAGTGATGCGGGCTGGGCAGCATGTGCTTGGTGACACTTTGGTGACTAAGCATCCTATCTCAGAAATGAGCTGAGATTCTAGAAACGCTGAAATTAAAACAAGTAAACCCTGAAACTCACAAACTGTGTCCGCATTGCCACATTTTTCAGGCACGTTCTTCCGAGAAACGTAAGAAAAATATTTTTGCTCTCTGGGCCATCCCAGCAATCTGGGATCTAATATTTCCAGTTCTCTGGATACATACTGCCATGTAAAATATCGTGTGTTCTCAGGAACCAGCCCAAATACCAGGAGCTCGGGAACCAATGAGTAGAGCCTGGGAGCCAGGTGCAGGAGTTCTGGAATTAGACTGCCCAGGTTCAAATCCTGCCCTCACCACTGGCTGAAACTATGACTTCCAGGAAGTCACTTCACCTTTGTGGACTCGATTTCCCCCAGTGTAAAACTTTGAGTAAGTGGCTCACAGACTTGTCTGATCATTAATTGAGATGACAAAACAGAACCCTTAGCACAGTTCCTGGTGCAACGTAAGAGATCAGTAAGTATTAGAAATCATTATAAACAGACTCACCCAGCCCTGGTGGCTGGTGGCTCAGTTGGTTGGAGCATCATCTCAGACACCAAGATGCTGCAGGTTCAATTCCCAGCCAGGGCACATACCTAGGTTGTAGGTTCTATTTTTCAGATGACGTGTGTACCAGAGGCAACTGATGTTTCTCTCTCACACTGATGCTTCTCCCCCTCTTTTTCTCCCTCCCTTCCCCCTCTCTAAAATCAATAATAAAAAATATCCTTGGGTGAGGATTTAAAATAAATAAGTTCACTCCATTAAAAAAAAAAGTGGCTCTGTAGGCATTATCAGGTTATCCAACCTGAGGCTATGGACTTCAGGTTGCTTAGCCAGTAGAGAGGACACCAAATGTCCTTTCATCTCTGTGGTCGGGCCCTTCATGGGCCACAACGCAAGGTCTGTGAGACGGCCAGTTGAATAGCAACAAAGGCAACCTCCACCAGAGGGGTCCAACGGGGGGAGCCAGGCCACAGCCCCACGAGGCACAGGCAGAGTGTGCAGGGCAAGGAAGCCACCCCGACACTGAACAGAGCCCTGCCACCTCCCGGCCACCAGCCAAGGGAAGCCTAGGCCATCCCAGCTCCGAGCCCTGACAGAGCTGGGCTGTCCTCACTGCATCTATGAAGTACAGATGCCTACCTCCAGGGAAGGCAAACGGGCTCTGTGGCAGTAACCAGGTTGGACGTGACCTGAATGTCAGAGGCAGTAAAAGTGTCACCACAGCATGGCTCGTATGAGTACACACACATATGTTCACAATAGTACATTATTATTACTAATTAAGAGAGCTTTCATTTGAGTTCAGTTTGTGACAAGGTCCAGGTGGGATTGTCTACACTCTTCAAGAAACAGGTCCCATAGAACCACTGTAAAATAATTCAGCTGCAGTAAGAAGACTCGACTTGCATTAGCAAAACCGATTTGTGTCTTTTTTCACCAAAGCCCCTAGTGATACAGAGCTCACACTCAGTATCAGTCTCCAATCACCACTTTCAAAACCATTTTTATCTAATATTCTGGCACTGAGGAAACTGGTGGTTAGTTCCGGACAAATGAAGTGTTCTTAAATGTGCTTAAAGACAGATACTCAGCTCGAACTTGGAGGTTAGTAGAGATCCCATAATGTAATATAATTGTAACACAAGTGCCGCCCCTCCCCCAGTTCCTCTCAAGCACACTCCCAAAAGGTCACAGGATCGCAAATTGTCCGACAACTAAAAGGAATGAAAGTTACTCACCTTCTCTTACCTAACTGAACTTGAGTAGGTGAGTGGGGGCTGATGAGAAAAAATAAACGAATTTTCCCTTTTATACCTGGACTCATAACAATGGATGTTTTAATTTTCTCAAAACAATCCTCATTGTTCAACTTGAAAGCAAATTGAACAACATCATTTTCAAAGTTGAAAAAGTTAGATGAATGCACGTGGCTTTGCCTGGAAGATTTGGGGATGCTCGTGGTGTGAAGAAAACAAAACCCCCGAATCCTGGTTCCCATCTGACCAGAGGCCAATGTTCAAGACCTCCAAACCCTGATCTCACTTTCTGAAAACTGACATTAGAACCCTTAGTCGCTGGACCGTCTGAGGATGAACGGAGGCCATAGAGACCAGTGGGTTTGTGTGTGCACGCGGGCGGAGGCCCGGCTCTGCCATCCAGCAGCTGTGCGATCAGCAGCACTTGGCTTACCCCTGGCTTCTCTACAGTTGTGACCACCATGATGCCTCCTCCCAGCATCGAGCATTATGGGAAACTCCATGACCACTCAGGGCACTGCTTCACGTCTAGCGACTGTCACTGACATTGTCATCGCTGCTGCAGGAGTCATTGCCACTAGGACACAGACCATGGCGAGCCAAGGGCCTGCGCACTTATGTGCTCCGCAGACATAAGTTCCCTTCCACTCTCGTTCTTTCTTTATATGGGAAGATGTGCAGGCAGGATTTCTTTCTTCTAAGAAAATGAAGAAATTTTAATCTTCACAAATGATGTTGTGCAGTTTTGGGACTGGAGAGATGGGAAAATCTAAGCAGATATTTACTCTCTCTAGCATCAGTTCGGGTGGACCGGCGGTTCTTAGGATGCAGTGTGTGGGACCAGTGATACGTAGTTTCATTGGTGGCCATTCTTCAGCGAGAGATGCTCTAAGTACCAGCAAGATAAAATGCATCCACATTCTGATATTTAAAAGAGGAAAAAAATCTCTACAGCCCTGACTGGTGCGGCTCAGTGGGTTGGGCATCATCCCGCAAGGCAAAAAGTCACCAGTTTGACTCCCAGTCAGGGCATATGCCTGGGCTGCAGGTTTGGTCCCTGGTTAGAGGCAACCACCCGATGTTTCTCTCCTCTTTCTCCCTCCTTTCCCCAATCTCTAAAAATAAAATTTAAAAAGTTTATTTAAAAAACTATACATATTCTAGGTACATATCTGGTAGCCAGACTACCCCACTACGCTGATACAGAGTGAACGAAGCAGTGGGGTATGGACAACAAAGCCAGTGGTTGCTAGGCTCCTCGAACGACAAAGTGAGCCATGGGAACCCCCCAGCCAAGAGCAGAAACCCATTGGTAGCAGCTCTGCCTCAGTGTCTCTCACGTCCTTTCCTACACGCTCCCAGCTTTCTTCTACCAGAAAGCATCTCAGAAGCATCTTAATTTGACAGACCTCCAAACCACCTAGACCGGCGTACCAGCATGGAAAGCACACTCACGAAATGAAAACAGGGGTGAACCCCAACCACCTCGGGCCACGCTATTCAGACCACCGAACCAGCAAAACAAAATGGCGGAACCGTTCTCAGGAAAATGCACATCTGAAATGGACACAGAGACCGGTCCGCGGCCCCCTCCCGCACTGGGAGGTGAAAGGAAAGCAAAAAAGGAGGTCGAGGTCCCTCCCCCCAGGAGAAAAGGCTCCAGGACTAGGGAGCACAGAGCTTCCCCCACCCACGGGGGGGTGGGGGGGGCACACCCTCCTCTCCCGCCTTTCTCTGCAACTAATGGCTTCAAAGAGCCGCAGCTTTCCAACTAGTGTGCCGCACTCCCCAGAGACCTCGGCGGCCCAGCCCTTGCCCGGGAGAACAGGCTGTACCAACGTGCCCTCTCCCTTCGCCCACGCAGCAATGACGACTCACAGAGCGTTGAAGCCAGACACCTGTGCGTGTCCCCAAGCAGCACGAGCCTCCGTCAGGCTGCGGAACGGGGCGCTTCGGGCGCGAGGGAACCAGGCGAGGGGGCCCGCGGTCAGAGCGTTTAGCACGCAGGATTCACAGAATCGCACTTTAATCATCTGATCAAACGCTAATTAGCATAATCGCTTGAGGGGAAAATGGCTCTCGGAACCCAGGACGACAATGGCATGCGTGTTCTTAGCGGCTGATGAAATGGGCCAGAGGTTTTGATTTTCTTTGTATTCATGAAAAACATAGTAAACAGAGTTTAGTTGATGACAAGCATTACCACAACGGCTATGATGGTTGCAGCTGGGAAGTCACAGCTGAGATGCAGAGCCACCTTGCTTCTCGCTGTCTCGCCGGGACCCGTCCGGCGCCCACAGGCAAGCGGGAAACCGGTGCCATATTGTAGCAACGAGGCTCTAAATTTCTTCACCTGGGGTTGTTCCTCGGCACTGCCGACATCTTAGACCAAATAACCGCTTGTCGTGGGGGCTGTCCTGTGAGCTGTGGGAAATTCCGCCGCATCCCGGCTCCGCCCACCAGACGCCAGCAGCAGCCCCTCCTCCCCAGAAGGGTGACAACCACAAGTGCTTCTAGATACTGCCGGATGTCCCCTAGGGGGAGAAACCGCCCCTGGTTAGAGCCACGGATGTAACGGAACAATGCAATTTTTCAGGAGCGTACCCGTTTAAAAATGATTCAATCATAAAGGGAGGGGCAGTCTTTGACCCTGACCACGAAAAACAATAACCCTAAAACGAGCTCCTTGGAATTGACCTCAGACCTCATGGTTCTGTTCAGAGCTTCACAGTAACCCATAGGTCTATGCTTGTGCGCTTCAGAAAAAAAAAATCACTAAATACCAGTCTCCCCCGCTCCAGACTTCCAGGGGTGCCCCTGAGGGGGACACCCACAGGCTCAAGGAGCACCATCCTTTGCTTCCGGACTCCAGTGAGCTCCGAGCAGCAGAGCAGTGTCCCTCCACCCGCCCACGTGACAGCAAACCACCTGTGACGTAGGAAATCAACCCTGGAGGCAGCAAAGGCCTCAGACCCCCGGGGAAATACCCCTGTCTCCCTACACTCTCACTGGGTGCACCTGAGCGCTGAGATTTGCCCCCAGCTTCCCAGGAGGAAGGGAGAAAGGCGCAATGATCACGAGAGACCACAGACCACCCCTCCACTCCTTGCAAATGCATCTGCACCACCACAGCCATCCTTCGAGTGCCCTGGCCCTTGGTCAGACGGTACCCACCAATGCTCATTCTCACGGAGAGATGCTGGGAACCTACGGGAAGAACGCTCATCTCTTATTAAGGTAAGCAATAAGTATTTTCTCTGGGTTAAGGTCATTTGATCTAATAGTAAACCTGAGTCACGCAGTCTTTCTTTGCTTGTTTTTCCTAAGCAACATGTCTAACCATTCACAGCTCCTCATAGGTCTACCGCAGGTCACTCAACTCGATGACAGGAGTATTTGAGCCTTTGCTGAGGGGGAGAGAGGGAGAAAGGTCGGCCTACTCTGCTGGAAATTTGAAAAAGAACAGTCTGTACAAAGCTGTGCAGGCTGGGAAAACTCCAAATCAGAGAGGAATCGTGAGCTATTTTAAACCATCGTCTTCTACAAACTCCCTTGGCAGAGCTGGTGACTTCTTCGCATGGGGCCCTCCCCCCGTTTGGGAGGAACACGGGTGTCGGAGCCCACTGTGAGGAGCAGCAGCCGCTGCCCTGATTCGTGCGGATATGAGTAAGCAGAAATCACGTCTCTTCAGCCCACGGAATCTTTCATGCCGCTTTCTCCTAAAGCTAGAAATCAAAACAGCCGCTCTGAAAGATAATTTCTACAGTGAATCACAATAAAACCGCCAAAGCATTATAACATCAAACTTGTTTAAGATGCCTAGGAGGGAGAGTTATTTTTAATATGACCTAAAATAGGATCTCAGGACATAAAATGATATTTTTAAGGTTCCGAATTCAGGCTTCTCTCCAGCACACATTCCAGTCTATTTTCGTTCAAAAATTAAGGACATGGTATTTTCAAAGGATTATTCTGCCACTAATAAGTGTCCTCGATTTTATCATATATGTGAAAAGGTTCAAAATGCATATCTGCCCCTATACACTATTTTCTCTTTTTATGACAACCTAGGATGCATGCTTAATATAATGAATAGAGCCAACTTGGGGTCATTGGCCTCAATGACCTTTTAGGAGGAAGCGGAGGCCAAAAACGTCCAAAGGAGCAAGCGATCCCAAGTCGTTTGTACAACGTCCGGCCGTGGAAGAAGCCTGTGCGCCGACGCTTCAGTGGGGCCACCCGTGGGCTACGTTCCCGCGCCTGCATCCGAGCGGAGCCTCAAGCTGCGAACAGATCCCTATCCCTGTCCTGCCCCGTTCCTCCCCGGCTTGTCTCTCAAGCTTCTTCAATCCCGGAACCCAACTGGCCCCCCACTACCGACCTCGTGTGGAGCCATGCGGTCACGTAAAGGTTTCAAGGGGTCCTCTGCAGAACCCCGACTGAGGTCCGTGCAAGAGAACACGACGGAACCAAGTCCACAAGCAAAGCGCACGCTGGCCATCAACCTGAATACCAAATGTGCTGAGACGATTTAAAAAATGGTGAACACGCACACGCACACATATGTATATTTATATATGCGGATGCCGGTATGTATGACAGTAGATATGTACATAAACCATTCCCAGGCTACCAGCATCCAAATTAGAAGAACTCCAGGAGGGATCCCACCTCCCTTCAAGCAGGGCCTTCCCTGTTAGCAGCCCCCGCTGCCAGTCTCCCCAAATCTATCTAACCCTGCGCATACATCCCCCAGTAGATCACTACGCAGTACAGAGTTCTCCAGCAGTGCATTGAGGTGCACTTGCAAATTTATTGGGTTGACTTTCTAGCTACGTCTGACCTTCTACCTCAAACAGGGGCCAGGCAGCCCCTTTTTCAAGCGGATGCTTTTTCAGAGGTGAATTACGTGTCGCCTGGATCAGCATAATAATGCAGATTCCTAGGGCACACATGCCCCGGGGCTGCAGAGCCAGATTCGCCGGTGGGCAGGCCTGGGGAACCGTGTGGCCGACTAAGCCACCAGGCGAGCCTCACGCTCAGTGAAGGTGAGGGGTCCCTGCGGGGTGTCGGAACGATGTCAAAGGCATAGGTCAGAAGGAGACCCGAGGAGCTCTCCGGCTGCAGCCCATTCCCAAAACCACGGGGCCGGCATCAGAATCCGTGGTGGGAGGCTCAGGCGGGGAAGGGCTCTCTAGGAAACTTCGGTATCTTCTTCCTCTCTGACCCAGCCCACCTGGGAGTTGAGCCCAGTGCCCCGATCCTCACCTGGGAAGGTCCAGGAGGCAGAGACACGTTAACTAGCACGGGGCTCGAGGTACCCACAGACTGTGGCTGGGAGGCACCCTGACTCCTCCCTCCTCCCCCTCGTATTGCTATTATCTGACATGGGGCTGGTGCAGCCCCTTCCTCCACCTCCGTAGTCTTCGCATCACCTTTACTTCCATTACCTCCAAGAGCATCTGATACTGCAGAAGCCTACGTCCTCAGCCACGGAGCAGTGGGGCAGTGGGAGTTGGGGGGGAGAAAGGCGGGTCCCTTGTAACTATTCATACAAGCACAGGGTTGTAGTTGTGATGTGGGATCCCATGAGGCACAAAGGAACCAACCGCTGCTCACAGTAATTACCCAAAACAAATACCAAGGTCACATCTAGGTCAAACTTTCCCGCCCATGTTTCTATGTAAATATCCATCGAGCCTATTGTTAAACAGCAGCCTCCAAAAACGTAACAGCTATTGGTCTTGGTGAGTCATGATTCGTGCCCAAATGCCTGGAAGTTAACCATCCTACCCACTTCCTGCTAGCACGTCAAGGTACTCGGACGGCAACTGCTAACCTGGGTTTTACCAACCTGAATAATTGATGAGAGAATTCTGCTCCTTAGAGAGCATTCCCCATTGTTTACAGATTTCCTTTTCACCGGCCAATGGACTAGACAACTGACTCCCCTCTGTGGGAACTGGTGGTGGTCAGGTCCTGCGGGCTGAGAAAATCACCACGGCGCTCTCTCTGCGGTTCGAAGTCGCCTGCAGAGCCAGCGGTCGAAGGGGGGTCTTCAGCGCCTCCCTGAAGTCCCACACGTAATATTACAAAGCATTGTTATTTCTACCCTGGCAGCTACAAATCAGTTATTAAAAATGCTCCACCACTGATATTAAGAAGTAAACACTGTAATTGCGCAGACTGGGGTTTGGGGTTTTGTGTGTCCTGTGGGAACCCAAGATCAAAATCGCGCCCCAGTGGGGCCGCCGTGGAGGGCATAAGTGCATCAGCAGTTTCTCTAATGAGAAGGTATGTTGACGCCAAAGTTTCCACAATACAGCTCAGGGCCTTTATGTGGGAATAAAAAATGGGAATGAAATTTAAAAACACGGAGAATTGCTGTGATTCTAATTATCTTCAGACTGTGCCTTTGTCTTTACGATAAGAGTAGAAATTTTCCAATCACCCTAAAAAGTTGGTGCGGGGAGTGGAAACACAGGACCTCCTGGAAAAATCAGTGCTTTGCTCAGTATTAAAAAAAAGGTGTTAATGGTAAGAGTCTCCATGGCCATCAGCTATTTTAAATGACATGGCCTTTTGGTGCGTCACAGAGACTACCTCAGCCAGCATCCTGTCTGCCTGAGGCGACCCATTCACCTGGTTCTAACCCCAGATTCACATGATCACTGCGTGATGGCCCCATGAGGACGCCGGAGGCACCCAGGGACTCCGAGGTCATCGGGCTTCACCGGGAGTGTTACCGTCACTGTTGTTTGGCAGAAGCATCCAATAACCTGAGAGTTCGGGTGTCTAGAAAAAACTACAAACTGACATCCATTGTTGTATAGTGGACACCGAGAGCTGCTTACGTTCTGTGTAAAACCAGCTACAAACGGTTGCCTGGTTCCTCATTTTAATATTAAAAGAGGCAAGGCCCCTCTGAATCGAAGGCGGCCATTGGATCATTCACATCTCTCCCCACCACCTCATCCCGCACGCCCGTGACACCCATCCTGCAGACGGTTCTTCAAAAGATAGAAGGCAAACGCTTTCCACTGCATCGGGCTTGGGGCGGGGTCAGGACCTGGCTGTCGTCCGCATTTCCAGCCTGAAGACCGGCAGCACCGCCACACACAGCGGAGGATTCCACTCCTAACGGAAAACACAGCCCGCGCGAAACCAGTGCACCCAGAATGTCACGAGGAAGAGATGCCGTCCGAGGGGGGAGACTAGCTCCTCTTTGAGAGTCAGTGTGTTCTTTTTCCTTTGTCCAGTGACACTGACGTCAATCAAGCAGCCTATGGTGACACCGTCCGCCCCACCTGAATGACCAAGGAGAAGAGCATAAAGCACCATTTAAATCGCCAGAATTTAGTATCTGGTTAACAAGGAGGAACCAGTGACCATCACGAGATCCTAAACTGGAACGCTTCCCTGAGTAACTGCTCTACTAAAAACATGCATGTGGATTCTTCCAGAAAGGAAGAGCTTATGGTGAAATAAATATTTGTAGCAGGGCTGCAAATTCAACATCTGACTGTCACCCAAGGGCAGTTTCCAAATAATCTATGGACGAATATTGGCTCCCCACCCCCCAAGTCTGACAAGGACTTAAACCCTGTCAGCACTTCTAGAAGGTTCCACCGAGTCAAAGTGATTTCTCAATATTTCCACAAGGGTTGCTCTGAGCTTTTCTCCTCCCCCAAAAACTCCGTGGAGGGCCAGGAGGTTAGGGGAAGCCAGCATGTGGTGTGGAGGCGATCTCTTGCGTTTTCCATTCCTTCCTTCCTGTCTCAGCGGCCACGTTTAAAATGGGTTTTCTATAAATAGGACTGCTTGGTCACCCTTAAATCTTACTCACTGTCTTCTGTGTAAAAATAACTTAAATGGGGATGCAGGCAGGACTCATTCCTGCCCTCCCCCATCATTCTGTCTTCCTGCGTAGTGGCCTCTTTCCTTCTCCTTCGCACAACTCTGATCTTGCCAACCCCATTCACCCCTCTCTGTCAAATCAAGATATATATTTCCATAATCCAGGGGCTTAAACAGCAACACCTAATCCAATCCAATGATTTTTTAAAAAAATCCTAAGTATTGATCATCATTAAACAAATACAGATCTCCAAAAATACAAATGATGGTAAATACTGTAAGCTATAAGACACCTACTTGATTCTTGTATTCGAATAAAAATCAAAATTTTAACAATGACAAAAACATATTCCTTTTATGTCACTTTGAAGAAGGAACCAACTTTCCCATTTAGTTCTGCTGCAAAAATAAGAAAATAAGATACTGATGAGAAACCCATAAATAAATGTTACTTAAGAAAATAGTATGGGTTACTTGTTTTTTTGTTAAGACGATTAAGGCCTAAGAACTCGGCTTTGTTTGGATGTCCTGGGCGGCTCTTTGATGGACAAATGATTTCCCAGGAACGCCTAGGAAAAGAACCTACATCACTGGGGATCGGAACGGGCAGGGCATCACAGGCCGTGGAGGGTTTCGAACCTGCCGCGTGGTGGATCACACTGGAGAGCAAGGCGTTCACTGCGGCTCCAAACTTATTTCTGTGACACAGGAGCCGCTCCCCGCAGGAAGAGCACCTCAAGTCATCCCTATCACGTGATGTGTAGGGGTCCAAGTCCCATCGCAGAGTCCAAATGCAAATCCCTTTTGGAAAAGAGAAGAAAATACCCCAGAAGCATTTCTAGAAAATAAACGCCTCTAGAGCCCGAGGTCAGTGTGTGCGAACGAGATGGCAGGAGCCAAGAAAGCCACATGGTGGCTTACGTGGGTACATTCCTCACAACGTTAGAAACAGACGTTGGGGTCGGGGGAGGAGGGGCCTTGGCAAGGGAGGAGGAGAGAGAGGCAGGGGAGAGGAGCGGAGGTTCCGGAGGAGAGGAAGGCTCCTTGCGGCGTCCGGCCCTTCTTCGCTCAGACACCGAATTTGGACGGCCACCTTCTGCACGCATGCGCTCTGCACCCGCATGCAAAAGGACACACCCGGGCATCCCAGGAGCCTGACCTGTGGGCCTCACGACCCAGGGAGGGAGGCCGTCATTCACCGAATCAGCTTCAAATAAAGAGAGTCAGAGACTGCCCTGGACCCCATCAAGGGAACGAGCACCATCTCACGACAGAACACAGTGCTGGCGTCTAATCTGGGGGGGGCAGGTGTCTGCTCCAGCCCCTGCGAACGTCCTGCTCAGAAGCTCTCTCACCCTGAACCAAAAGCCCGGTTGTGGGTGCCGGCCCCATCGGGCTCCCCCCGGCCACCTCTGTGGCTGCTCTGTCACCCGAGCAAGACACCCTTGGGCTGAACCCTGGGAATCCAGAACTGCAGCGGGGACCCGTGTCAGGTTGCTGGAATCTCGAACCATCTTATCTTAAGCCATAAATGTGACGAGGAAAACGCAACTTTGAATTTTCTCTCATTTTCGAAATATGAAAAAGAGGATATAACTGTAGTGGGGGGAAGGGCAGAGAGATGAGAATTTCTGTGCTGAGCTCTATGGAACAGAAACAGTTAATGTCGGGTCCTGGGGAAAAGATGCTGCCCAGTTCCCCTGGGGAGCGCCAGGGGACCCTGGCCCTCCCAAGAACCACGCTGCAGCCAGGAGACTGAGGGACTGCAGAGGAGGTTCACCCCTGTCACCATCGGCGGGAGGAGAAGCCAGCAGTGCCTCCTGGAATGACATTGGAAGGTCAGCCAATCAGGCGCGGGGCTGCTCCTGGAGCTGCCACCTTCAGAAGAGCCGCACACTCTCGGGGCAGGGCTCCCCGGCCCGTCTGAGAGGGGGTGCGGGTCCCCCAGTCCCCAGACACCTCCTCTGCCTTTCTGTGGACCTTCTGGGTCTCAAAACATCGCTCTGAACACGGTCCTCCCTTGCAAAACTGGAAACAAAGGCGTTCGGACCCTGCCGGGCCTGCCGTAGCCTTGGCATTGCTCCTGTTAGAATGAGCTCCCGGACGTGGGAGTCTGAGCACCGTGAACCTGAGCGATCAGATCTCGGGGAGGAAAGCTTCCCACCGCCCCGCACACAGCGTCTCTCTTCCCCGTGAGGCGGCGGCGAGGCTGCCTGCTCTGCTGAAGGCTCGCTGCAGCAGTCTGCTGAGGTCTGCCGCCCACTAGTGTCCTATGGCAGGGACACAATTGACATGCAGGTAGCACCACCTGACTACCTCCCAGGCCGAGGATGGAGCTGGTCACCAAGAGCCAGCAGGCACTTGGGGACAGCAGCCAAGAAAATGCTCAGACGCAGCGGTCTGCACGCGAACGCCCCAGGGCCGTGCCTGCTCTCTGCCCGGTGGGCCAGACACACGGGGGAACCAAGGAAATAGGAGTCTCTGCAAATGCTGCTGCCGAGCCTAACGCCTTCCTTTCCTTGCCTGTTAATTATGAATGAGGCACATTCACAGTCTCGCCTGCAGGATTCAACTCGCGTTTGGTGAAATGTGGGTGCCCTGGATGTGGAAATGCATCCACTGGGAGATGCATGCTCTCGTTTCCCAAACGTAAATGTCCAGTCCCCTGCAGTGTCCATAGGTCTCTCATAAAATGACCCTTCTCGTCTCCCTCTCCCTTCCCCGCCCCAACCCAGGCCCCTGTCCATCCAGTTCCCATGCAAACTACACTGAGTGTCCTCAGGAAACACTCACTGCATCTCATCCTGGGCACATCGACCATAAAGCATTTTGACAGCTACACAGAGGTCTGGGAATTACGGATTTAGATTAGCATTTCCTTTTCATCAACAATTGTTTTCCACGCCAGCATGCTGCATTGTACCAGTTCCATCCAGAGAGCCACCGATCCCCAGAGGCAGCGACGAACTGCGGTCACACCAGAGCAGTACCCCGGAGAGAGTCCAGGAGAGAGGAGGGATCGGCTGGCATTTATTAAAGGTCTACATGACATTTGGGTTTCCTACGGAGGGCATTTTGTAGGGGCAGGAGGCCTAGAAATTATAGATGACCCCTGAAATTCTGGTATGAAATTGAATCTGCTTCATAAAAACAGGGAAGGGGGAGGAGGGGAGGTGGCCCCCGAATTAGTCACCTGATAATCCTTTACTTACATATATTTACATCAATTAAAGAAAAAAAAAATCTTACAAGCCCTGAACGTGCACTTGTACTCACAAAGGTCTGCTCCTAAATGCAAATAAAAAACCAAGTTTGCGGCAGGTAAATCCTTGTCAAGATGAACCAGGGATGCCTGAAAGGCTCCAGACACCCCACTCTCTCTGACAGCCCCCCTCTCTCCCACTACCGCACTCTCTCCCATGTCCACGAGCTCCTGGAAAAGAGCAACGCAGCAAAGCGCCAGATTCCAGGGCTCAGAGAAAGGCAACGTCAGGGACACATGTGTACATGAAACAGAGATGCAAGGATGCGGACAAAAACACATTCTGTGGGGTAAAGCCGCTCCTTCTTCATTATTCTGAGTATCGGAGGCCCACCTAGGCCTTTAGCAAGAATGCTATTTAGTCTAGACTGCGCTTGCTGGGGTCAAACCCCAGAGGAATCGTGACGAAACAGAGCGCAGCGAGATTCTGGCCCGAGACACGGAGGGACATGTGTGGCTTTGGGTCTGCACACACATGGGCCCGTTTCCTTCACTGCAACCCAAGGTCTCCCGTGAGTGTTTCTGGAATATCGCAGAACAAGTGGACTGCCTCAAACGTGATGACTGCACCTGATCAGGTGAGGTAATTCATTCAAGGCTTTAACCCATGACGTACTGGTCTCAGACTTCTCATTTTCACCCAAAACACCGTCTGCAGCCTGTCCAGCAACCACGCTTTCATTAAGAAATAAATGTACATCCCATTACATCTGTAGGAAAAAGGCTGCTTGTCTGCTATTAAAATGCAGCTGTGTATTATTTTGCTAGCACCCTGCATGCCAAACTACATAATCTTTTACAAATAGATGTTTATGTCAGACCTTTTGGTTGTTTGTGGCCTAGCAGTAATCAGTTTAAGTATTAAAATTCACGGATCTTTTATCACACACATTTGGGAATTTTTCAAAATTAAGGTAGACCAAAATATAACGGTTGTCAAAAAATATATATTTCTCCATTTTTTCCCAACTCTCATTCAGACAGGTAGGCACCGTTTAATTTCACATTTTTGACATACTGTCCTATGTAGAAGCAGCATGCAAATTGGACTCATTTCATTTTTAATGTGATTATATACCTTATGGTCCTTCACACAGTATGCACTGAATGCTAAGCATGATTCATCGAAAAACTCTTTAAAGCTAGTTTCCCCCAAAATGAAAGAGCTCAATAGCTCAATAATCTGTGATCAGGCTTTTCTTTTCTTTCTTTTTTTTTTTTTTTTTTTTTGGTCAATGCTTGATCATATAAAGAGAGGGCCATTTTGGTGTAACAGAATCCCATAGCCTTTTGGTAGAGAGGATCAGAACACATTACACAGCGATGTAAAATACTCCTTTGCGTGTTCGATCTGTATCTTATGTGTGAAATCTGCCTGCATTCATTACAGTCCCAATCAGGGTGATGATCAGTCAACTTTAAAGGTCTTGGAAAAGGTACGAGAAGGCAATGCTCACAGAACTCGGTATTCTGCACACATATATGCTCTGCATGTACTTTCCACATAGTAGAATATTTGAGGTTTTATACCATCTCTCAATATGCACAATTCTTTTATGATTATTTCAGTATAAAAACTGATTCACGGATTCATAGCACCGCTGTATCAGAGGCTGTATCGGCAATTCTTCCACACTATTTTTGCCACACAGAACCGTGAAAGAGGCACTGATTGACTGACAATTACAAGCACAACCTCTTTCGTCATCCTGAAACACACCTCCCTGTAGGATGGAAGCGTCATCTCATCCTGTCATCCAGGCCTCTCCTCGGAGTCCGAAGCTGCACGCCCTGACAGGTGAGACAGGCCGTCAAGGCTCTGTGGCCCCGGCACACATACGTGAGCACTCCTGTGCATTCGCAGCAGCAGAGCAGCATGAAGGGCCAGGGCCCTGACGCATCACCACCCATTAGCCACAGCAGATCTATCCCTCAAGGTAAATTCCCGGGAGGCTGCAGATGAGGTGTAGTGCCCTCTGGGAAAGATGGGTGTCATGTCAGAACTTGTTGCAATTCTTTCCTGCTAGGAAATCTCCAAATGAAAGTTTCCAACACTTTGCTTTAGGTTATATTAGAGAGCAAAGTATCATTTTAACATGCATTTCAGGAGAGCCTTCTTTCAGCTCTACCTTTTCTGTCATCTTTTTTTTTTTAATTCTACAAAGTTTATGCACTTCCTTAGGCCTGTTAGCATGTTGATTCTTTAATATTATCCAGATAGGCAAGGAAAATATACCCCTATGCAGCTAACACTCAGAGCTTTCCTGTGCATTCTCTAGGAAAATCTTAGAGCCTCTCCTTGGCTTCTGGTATTTTCTCACAAGGGCGAGATTTGGTCTCTCTCTCTCTCTTCCTCTCTCCCCCTCCCTCCCTCCTTTTTTCCCTCCCTCCCTCCCTCCTCCCTCTCCTGGGTAGGGGATTCTGCTTAATGCTTTAATTTTAACTGTCAGCGAGTCATACATTTTATGCAGATTTGTGTTCCAAAATTTGAAATAGGAATTGACGCTGTAGCTACTCCCAGGCGATGCCAAATGACGACAATTTCCTCTCATTCCCAAATAAGAGGAAGCCATTCATACATGTAAGTTCATGTTTAGACGGTGACGGGCAGCCGAGGTGCAGGCACACTCACTAACTGGGTCTGACATAGTCAAGAGCAATAGCTCTTCAAATACCCAGGAGGAAAGCATTTCAAAATGCAATACTGGGTTGATCATGAGGGAAGCAGGGCTATTTACAATATTCACTGATTTCATTTTTACAACTACACAGGTGTTTTTAAAAACTGGTCCACATTTCAGATGATGTAATGCTTATGAGTGCATATTTTTCCATAAATGCCAGTGAGGACAGTGTAGTACCAAGGGGGCGGGGGTGGAAGGACAGATCTTTCTTAAAGCCTTCACTGCTGCTGGGCATCAGTTGTAACCGAATCAAAGCACACCTTCTAAATGCTCGTCAAGCTTTGAATCTGAAGGCAAATGCTCTTAATTGACCCCTCCACCTGCCTGCACTTGGAATGTCACCTTCCTCCGAGGTTGTCATGTGTCAAAGTACCCATCTCCCCTTCTCTCCTCCTCTCCCCAAACCGGGTTGATTCTGAATGAGGTAGCTACCTAGTCCTGGAGTCGGCTCCAAGCTGTCACTTCGCTAGCTTAGCGCCTCTAAATGATTAGAGAGCAATTTTTCCCCTGGCCTCTCTTCGTTGCCTCCTCTCCTCCCCGCAAAATAAAAATAATTTAAAAATAAAAGCATGAAAATGTAAGCAAGCACCGACGGGGAAACCAGGGAAAGACTTCCCCCATACACCCAGTCCCCCCCCACCGCACCGCCCCCCCCCCCCGCCCGTGCTCCGGTCAATACAAGAAATGAAATTCATCACAAACCGAAAGGCTCACCATTCGCGAAGCTCTGGAACAAGGAGAGGGCCAGTATCCACATGCCCCTGCTGCTCCCCGGCCTCCCGCGAGCGACGCGCCGGCCTCGCCCCCCGCCCGGCTCCGCTCGCTCGCCACCTGCCCGGGGGCCGCCGCCCGCCCGCCGCCGCTGCTGCGGAGCCGCCCGGGCACGCGGCGCGGCCGGGCTCCGGGGAGAGGGCTGCGCTCGCCGCGCGCCGCGCGCCTGCACACCTGCCCCCGGGCGCCGCGCCCCGCGCTGCGGCCAGAGCGGGCCCGCGGGGCTGCAGCCCAGGTGCGCCGTCAGCTCAGGGGGCCGCCGGCAGGTCGGCAGGTGCACACAGCCGCCGACGCGGGCGTGAGCTCATCCCGGGCGCCCGGCGCCCCGACTGCACAGCAAGCGGCCTCCGGTGCGCCGGCCCCTCAGCCTCCACACCCAGGCAGCCGGCGGGCGGGCAGGCGCATCTTTCCTCTCCTGCGGCCCGAGTCACAGTGATCCCTGCTCACCTTCCCTGCCTGGGAGGCGCGCGGGCGAGCGGGCGGGCGGGCGAGGAGCGAGCAGCCGAGCGGAGGCGAGCGGGGACCCCTCCCCTGCCTCTGGCCGCCGGGGCGCTCTGCAGTCTTAAAGCAGCAGCGGAGAAGTGGAGGCGAACTGGAGGCAGGACCGGCGAGCGCGCAGCCACCACACACTCACGCACAGTCGTCGGGATGCATTTCTTAGAGGCTTAAATAATCATTTCAACAGCCGATTATTTTTAGTTGTTTGCTTGGCGGTTGCAAATGAGATATGGCCAGGGGTGACTATTCCAGAAGGTTGTTAGCTAAGCAGAGGTGACCATGAAATGTTAGCAGTTTTAATAAAATGTGCAGCTGGATTCAGGCTTCGTATTTACTGTCATAAAAGTCCAGTTCATCTGCCTGGAGGGAATGATGCTTCCAAATTTTTGTGCCACTATAAAGATCTCTATGGTTTCACCAGCTAATTTTTAATTATCTCAAATACATTGTAAACTACAAATACAGGCAATTCTAATTTTACTCTCTGAATGGTGCAAAAAAACTGATTAAAATTGCTGATAATCTGAGTAATTCCAAACATATAACCCCTCCCACATTGCTGTGAAAAGCCAGTATGATGACACTTCCTGAATATTCTGTAAGGTTCTTGAAGTCATAATATTCAAATAAAGGCTTTAAAAGGAAACGCATCCATATTTCCTTGCTTTGCAAAATAACGGCCCACAGGGCTGGGTTGCACCGCAATTGAGGCTCCAAGGTAGAATGCTGAGAGGCCGGGCAAACCCACCGAGGAGGCGCATTTGTGGGGGAGGGTGGTCTCAAGGGAAATGAGTGGGCTTGCTGGGTACTCGGTGTCTTCTGCCCCGGCCCCGTGTGGCCCTCCAAATACTAACGGGGAATTACACACACCTGGAGCGGCTCACAAATAAACAGGAAAAGCAAATGGTGAGGCAGAAACAAAATGGTGCTTTACCCGACTTGGGCACAAGATGGCCAGGCCCTGTGTACAAGGAAGGGCCAGCTGAGCCCGTAGTGCTGCGTGCTCGCCATCGCTCTGCAGCTGCGGGTGGTCACGTGCTGCTGCCCACTCGGGACCTCCGCCCAGCCCTGCGCTGTCACAGGCCCCAGTGTCCTCGGGCTTTGCACGCAAGGGGCGCTCCCAGGCTTTTCTAAAGGCGGTGCAGGAGGCACGTGATGGGGTACTCTCTGTTGCTGCATCCAGCTCCCCAACACGTGCATGCAAGGCAATTCACAGATTCTCAATGGCGGGCCAGCCATGCACGAGGCTCCACTCAGCCTTCATGTTAGCACTGGCGCGCTGGCGTCAGAGCTGCACGTGGGGTCAGAGCCGCACGTGGGGTCAGAGCCGCACGTGGCTACTTCCGGAACCCGGGGCCACGTGCACCGCACCGGTCCTCCTACGCAGAGTGGCTTATCAAGGCCCCTAACTTATCAGGGTTGTAGGGACCTGATGGCATATTCCTAGCACATGGTCACTGTCACAGGGATGGCTGTGGTTACTACTGAGGTTGGGAGCAGGGCCCACTACATAATTTGGGCCCAGCGCAAAATGGAAATGAGGGGCTCCTTACTCAAAAAGAGAAATGCACCATTAAACGTATTAAAATATAAAACTTATCCGTTTCTTTCTCGGTATCGCTCCACTTGTCATGCTGGTTTTTATTTGCTATTTAGTGTCATGCTTCCTTGGGCGTAGGGAGAGTCACTGGTGACTGCGTGTGACACGGGACAACACCAGTGGCCCACATCTACCACCCTCTGCTGGACCAACGTGCTGTGCTCCCGGTCAGGGTTGCAGGGGGCCGTCAATCCCCCTTTCCCACAGAGCACTGCCCCAATGCTCAAAGGGTAGAAGATCCCAAGGGATTGCCGTCTCCGAGCTGGGAATTACTGTACCTACATCAGAGGTGCTCACTCAACACACTCGTGGACTCTGCCATAGGAAGGGTGGCCTGGGACAGGGACGGTTGCTGCCAGACCCCACACTAAAATACCACCCGGATGTGGGTACAATGCCCAACTCCCTGAGTGCGCTCCAGGCCTACACCAGGCAGACCAAGGGTGAACAACAAAAGAACCCAGGCCTACTCTTCCAATGTGGCCTAGCTGTCACCCTGTTGGAAAGCAGCTGTGACTGAAGAATGGGGGGGCGGGGCAGAGGCTGGTCAAGGCCCAGGGCCCCACGGACTGGGGGAGCACTTGCCAAGGAGGCAGTGGGAGGCAGCATGGTTTGGGAGCCATCAGTGCATGAAAAAAATTAATATTTAAAATTAATAAAAATTTCAAGAAGTCAGCTACAGAGCATTTCACCCTCAAAGGCAAGCCCATTGGAGTGCGGGGTTCTCAGTGTACGTATTGGGCTGGCCAAAAAGTCCATTTAGTTTTTTCCATAAAATAGAAGACACATTTTTCATTTTCACCAATAACTTTATTGATCTGGATATCTTGAGTAGGCCAGCTATCTTCTGCTATTGGCTTCCATGGGTAGAGGTCAGGGGTGCTGCTAAACATCTTCCAATGCATAAGACAGCCCCACAGCAAAGAATTATTTGGTCAAAATATTGATAATGCCAAGAAAATTCGCAAACCACTTTTGATACATTCGATCCATCTCAGCACCTTCTCCATACACTGCACAAATCTTTTTTTTTTTTTGCATTTCAGTTGCATTTTTACCTTTCTTGAAATAATAAGGCATAATATACTGAAAATGTTGCGTATTTTTGTCCAACTCTGATATTAAAATAACTGCACAAAAATTCACCAATTTTGGTATTTTTTTAATGCACGCTGATATGACAGCTGTCACAATACAATCTAACAAAATTGTGTCAAATGAAGTTAAAGACAACTAAGAACTGCTAGAGCCACCATATAGGAAAAACTAAACAAACCTTTTGGCCCACCCCATGAAGCCAACCCTCTGTGGTTGTCTGTCTAATGCACCCACCACTAATTCAATTGGTTAATTATCTAAAATCTGCCTAACAGAGCCCAGGCCCTTTTCACAAATATTATTAGAACATAGTTCAGTATAAGAACACGCCCTGGCTGGTGTAGCTCAGTGGATTGAGCTCGGGCCTGCGAACCAAAGGATCGCGGTTTGATTCCCAGTCAGGGCACATGCCTGGGTTGCAGGACAGTTTCCAGCAACAGTTCCCAGCAGGAGACGCACGAGAGCCAACCATACATTGATATTTCTCTCCATCTCTCCTTCCCTTCCCCTCTAAAGATAAATAAATAAAATCTTTAAAAAAAAAAAAAAGAACACATCCCGTGAGATTGTCAGCTGCACGATGCATCTCTCTAGTTCAAGAAGCAGTCCCCAAAGCCTGGCACATGGACCTGCCCCGTGAATATCCCTGGGATGGAATGCAGATTTCAAACCCCCATGGAAAGTGATCCACACCCCCAGATACGTACTCATACGGTGCTGTGGGCATTTTAAAGAGAAAGCATGCTTCATACTCACCCTCGGAAAGTCTTTTGGAGGCGATGGCAGTTGAGCTGGTCCTTCACGTTCAGGTAAGATGACAACGTGAACATTGAACTTCAAAGCAAGGGGCATCCTTCCCCGATTCAGGAGCTATCAGGAAAAGCCAGCTTCGTCAAACTCGTTCAGGTGTAATGCGCATTGGTTTTAAACTTCCTCGGGACTTTCCCAGGTGAAATTTGAAGGGTGCTCCCGATTTTTCAGTGGCGATTTTAATAAGCAAGGGAATGAGGCTTGTTGGGTGTCCACACCCACCCACCAGCACCTTAGGAGTTTATGTAGAGTCCTTAATGGGGTTCAGTCATGTATGGGGTCCAGATGACCCCAACAACACTTATTGTCTGTCTCAAAGTTTCGCCCTTGAAGGCTTCTAGTACCGGAAGGAGGGGTGGAGGTGGGGGGTGGGGCCTCCAGTTTCCCATTCTGGCCCCAGGGTCAATGGGCAGACAGGTCCTGTTGAAGATCATCTCCAACAATAGAATTCTTTTGTGTGGCCCTAACTGGCGTAATCCCTGGCCTCCTGAAGGTCAGCCTCTGACCTGAAAGCCTTCCATGCAGAATTGCTGCCCCAAACCCTGTCTGCCTACTGCCAGCCCTCCTAGCTGAAGAGAGGCAAATTGGAGAGACTGTGTTTGTATCCATTTGAATGATGCTAAGAGAGAAACAACACACTCTGGTGAGCAGCCTCAACCAATGACGTTGCCTGCTAGTGCTCTGCTTTTTGTTGGCGGATCAAGGAGACCCTGTGGAGTGGTGACTTCTCAGCCGCGTTTAAGGAGGGGAGGGATTGCACGCAGATGGGATGCATAAGGGGGCATTTGGGGTGGGGGCATTTCAGTGGCCACAGTGGGCTGGGTCCCTCCCTTCTGACACATGCAGTTAATTCTGAACCAGAAGATAAGCAGTTGCCAGTGTCCGTGTCCTCGGGCTGCCGAAACGAGGACCACAAACAAGCTCACTTAAAACATCAGAAATGGACTGTCTCCCAGTGCTGGAGGATGGGGATCCCAAATCCAGGTGTCGGCAGGGCCATCCTTCCAGAACTGGTAGGGGAGAATCCTTCCATGACTCTTCCAGCTGCTCGTGGTGCCAGCAGTCCTCAGCATCACGTAGCACGTAGAGGCGTTACTCCAGGCTCTGTCTTCACATGGCCTGCCCCTGTGAGTGCGTCTGTGTCTCCTCTCTTCCTGTAAGGACAGTGGTCCTATACAACGAGGGACTCACCCTACGCTAGGAAGACCTCCTCTTACCTAATTACATCTGCGACCTCCAGTGACCCTACTTGTAAAGACAGTCACATTCTGAGGTCCTGGTGGTTAGGGTTTCCATATCGTTTGGGAAAGACACCTCTCAACCCACAACAACATGTGAGATGCCTCACATCAAAAGGCGGGAGGCATGGGAAGCGTTCCCTGAGAGAAAGGAACATGGACTTGAATGAAGACTCCAAGGTCTTGCCCCACCTCTCATCTGCCCCATAAGCCCCAAAGCCCCAAAGCCCCAGAGCCCCAGAGAAGAAGGTCACAATTTATCCTGGAGTCTAAGGTTCTTCCCTTGAAAATGAATCAATACTCCCTGTTCTTCTTATCTTAAAGGGTATAGGATCTGGCTTTGATAAAGATTACAGAGAACAACTGCATGAAATCATTACTGTCCACAACTGGACCTTTAGAAACATTTTGAGTAAATTTATTACTTGACAAAGTCTCATCCTGGCCGCTGGAGCTTTGATTAAATTGAAATCATACATTGTTACACTTCTAGTCTCAGAACAGCAAAGGGCAGTGATGGTCAAGAGTGTCAGCAATGTCCTGTCCATTTTTTCCACAAACATTTGGAGTATGCCTGCTCCCTACAAGTCGTTATAATAGATCCTGAGTTTGAAGATGAATAAGCATGGACCTGGAAGGGCACCAGGGAGCCTTGGGGCTGCTTGAAATGGTCTCTGTCTGGATCTGGGTGGAAGCTACTAGGATGCATACACATATAAAAATTCATCAAGCTGTACAATTACGACCAGTGTGCTTTATACACTTCATCGTACATGACAAATGACTAACACACAGTCCCCACTAATCTCACAGTTTAGCATGGGATTCGGATAATAGGTACAATAATTTGATGAGATAAGCTCTGCATTCAGGAGGGGGCATCTCTACATCCGCCAGCTGATGTGTGTGTGTGTGTGGGGGGGGGGTATGTGTGGGTGGGTGTAGGCATGGCAGAAAATGCGGCCGGCGTGGAAAGACCAGTGCAAAGAGGTATCTGGACCTTATCCTGAAAGGTAAGAGGGAACCCCCGGTGCGTGGTGAGGAGAACGTGACAGGATCCGATTTATGGGCTGGAAGCCTTCCCTGATAAGGGCACAGGAGGGAATGACCTGCGGGATTTGAAAAGGACACAAGAAGACCATTAGAAAATTAGCCTGAATCCAGATGGAAAATGATTTAGACTTGATGAAAGCCATACTGCTGGGATGAAGACACTTAGGTCTTTAATATGGGAAGACGTTTAAAAGGTGAGATGATAAGGACTCAGAACTACTACTATAGTGATGACGGTTGCTAGCCCCATCAGGGTAGCAGTTCCTCCGCTCATCGCTGATGTTCGCTCTGCACTGGCTCGTTGAGTTCCATGCCAAGTCTGTACGTGCTTACTGAACGCAGTTCTTATCGGGGAGGGAAGTGCTGTTAGCGGCACTCTCCTTCTTCAGACGAGGAAACCTCAGCTCAGGAACAGGCACTGTAGCACCCAGCCAGTGGGGGTGGGGGGGTTGCAGGGGCTGGGTCCAAGCACAACGCTCTTAGGTCTAGAAAGAACTGGTCTTCTCTGAACACTGGTAAGAGATAGGCAGGAAGAGGAAGTAGCAAGGGAGAGAAAGATTGAGAAATAGGCGGGAAGTGGTGAGAGCTAAGCAGGAAGTGGTAAAATATAGGCAGGGACAGGTGAGAGATAGGAAGGAAGTAGTGAGATAGAAAGAGGTAAGAGGCAGGAAGTGTTGAAAGATAGTCAAGAAGTGGTGAGAGATAGGCAGGAAGTGGTGAGGGATAGTCAGGAAGTGGTGAGAGATAGGTAGGAAGCAGGGAGGGAAAGTCAGGAAGTGGTGAGAGAGGCAGGAAATGGTAGAGATAGGCAGGAAGTGGTAGAGATAGGTAGGATGTAGTAGAGATAGGCAGGAAGTGGTGAGGATTAGGAAGTGTTGAGAGATAGTCAAGGAGGGGTGAGAGATAGGCAGGAAGTAGGGAGGGGAAGTCAGGAAGTGGTGAGACACAGGCAGGAAGTGGTGAAGATTAGTCAGGAAGTAGTGAGAAATAGGGAGGACACCAAGAGGACCCCCAGGGTTTCATCTGGGCTGCCTCTCTGATCCGGGGAGCCGCTGCCCAAGAAGAGGAACACCATCATCCCTTACAGGGTTCTAATGTTCCTCTCTACTTCCACCCTGACTCCCACACTCTAGTCTCCATAAAGCAGCCCGCGGGATCTTCTAAAGCACACACACATCAGATCCGTGGATGTCCTGTTCAGAATCCTCCATTGCCTTCTGATCTTCCACAGCATGAAACCCAAAGTCCTTACGTGGGCCCTGTGCTCTCCACCGCCAGCACCGCCAGCACCGCCAGCAGCCTTCAGGGTAGATCCGCTGCGTTTCCACTGGCACGCTCGGCACTGGCTTCCTTGATTGTCCTCAGACACAACCAGCACGTGCTCACCCTCCTTCCCTCGGATGCCCCCAGGGCTCTCTCCCTGCTGCCATCACCCGCAGGGCAAATGCTTTCTCTTCGGAGAGTCTTCTCCTGACCGCCCCCTCCACTGGCAGCATTGCTCCCCTGTCGATATTTATCCTCTGAGTTTCACATCTCTATATTTATTCATGAACATACGTATTCATCAACTGGCTCATCCACCTCCACAAAACCATGACTTTGTCTTGGTCTTCACTACTGCATCCACCACACCTGCAACGAGGCTTAGCGCGTAGTAAGTGCTCAGTGAGTAACCGCTGAATGGTGAAAAAGAAAGACTGGGTTTTCTAGGGAAACTTCATAGGAAGCAAACCCACACAGACCCTCAGTCACATCTCCTCTGTTTCCCTTCCTGGGAGACACAAAGAACTGGAGTAACAAAAAGGACACTCAGATGCAGGGGAAAAACAACCTTCTTCTGTGTCAAATGATCCAACTTGCATAAACATTTCATCAAAATAAATATTTCTTTACTCCCTACTGGGTGGGTGGCTTGCTGATGGGCGCTCTAACAAGTTCTTTTTCAAATGAAGACAGTTTCGGAGCCTGGGGATTTGAATTAGAAGAGAAGGTCAAGGCAGGGTTGGTATCAAATACAGTTTAGAAGCAGCAAACACTTCAAAGGGAGACGAAGGCTGTGTGGAGAGCACCGATCCAGCCCGCTGGGAGTAGAGTGAAGGGAAGGAGGCTGGTGGCGGACAGGGCCTGGGAGGAGAGGGGGGATGGGAGAGTGGGGCGGACCCTTCCTGAGGCATCCCTCCTTCTGGCCCACCCCCTGTGTGTCCGTCCACCTGGGTCTCAAACCAGGAGCTGCAAACGGCTCCCTCTGGGAAGACTAGTGTTCACGCAAAATTCCTGCAGATGTGAGGAGTTCGAGGCAGCTATGCTTTGGACCTCTTACAGCGGCCTCATGTCTGAACTTGGAAGAGCAATTCCTAAGGGGCTTTGGCAGTGAGTGTGGCTTGAAGACAGCGATAGGGGAAGCAGGCCATGCTCAATGGGTGACCCCTGTGTCCCCAGGCAGGGCTCAGCTCTGTGGTTGCATGAGCAGCACACCAAGCACCACTGGGGAAGAGTATCAATGAAACCCCTGAGGGACCGCTGTCATTCCTGGAGGCAGATAATGGACAGGGAGGAGCAAGGGCCCAAAACAGCAAGAGGGAAAAGCAAGGGGAACAAACCTTGCTTTCCCGTCATGGGACATGGGTCCAGAACAGGGTGGGGAAGACAAAGACTGTGGAGCCAGGCCTGGCGGAGCCTGTAGAGCTGTGTAACCCTGAGCAGAGACTTAGTCTCCAGCCTCCAATGGCTACCCTACTCACGGTGCTGCGGCCATGTGAGGCGATGGGAGAGCACTTGATGAGCTACAGCAGGTGGAGCACCTAGAAAGAACGGTGCCTGGCAGGCAGAGAGTGCAGAGCCCAGGGGACCTGAGTGATTGCTGCTGTTGTCCCAGCTGCCTTTGCTGTTGTGGCTGCTGGTGGGGTTTGCACTGCCAAGGCAAACACGCAAGAGCAGAGGGCATGGGCGAAGGATAAGCCCATAGGCCAGTCCAGGACCATGGAGGAGACAGGAAAAAAGGAGCGAGGAAAGGAGCGAGGAAAGCAGCAGGGTGGGGGCGTGAAAAAGAGAAGAAAAGTACCAGGAGGACTCCCTTTGATTTACGGGAATCAAATTCTAATGGCTTTAGAGAAGTCAGACAAGTGGGGGTAAGATCAACTCGAACCCTGATCTCATTTCAGACATATTTCAAACACGCTTAATTTATAAACTAAACAAGAAAAACATTTCAATGAGCAAAAAAGTTTTAAGCCAACCAATTCAAATAGGAGAATACCCTGGAGAAAGTGCGTCTGACCTGGGGGCCTAGGATACGCCTGCACGCAGGCCAGAAGGCCGGGAGCTGCAAAGCGCAGCCGGCTGCCGGCGTTCCTTGCAAATGTAGCAAAACAAAGTGAAGGACTCAGGAGGGCTGGGTCTGGGGCACGTTCACCACACACAAGGCAGATGGAGTCCTCGTATCAATAAAAGACTGAACACTTACCTGCCGATAACCAGGAGACCATCAAGTCGGAGGAAGTGGGCACATGATTTGAACATGGCGGGTCACACAAGAGGAAGACACCACAGCCGGCAAATCTGAGATGTTCCATCGAATTCGTAGTTAACGAAATAAAAATCTGAATAATAATTAGACATTGCTTGTCACCATAAAATGGAAAGGATTTAAAAGAAGTGAAGCCCTGGCTGGTGTGGCTCAGTGGATGGAGCACCGGCCTGTGAACCAAAGGGTCGCTGGTTCGATTCCCAGTCAGGGCCCATGCCTGAGTTGCGGGCAGGTCCCCGGTGGTGGGTGCGTGAGAGGCAAGCACACATTGATGTTTCCCTCCCTCTCTTTCTCCCTCCCTCCTTTCTCTCTAAAAATAAAAAAGTGGAAGTGTAATGTTTTTGTAGCTTTATTTTTAACAGATTCTGGCAATATGTATTTTTAAAGAAATAAAATGAAAATGTATATACTTACCCTTCAACTTAGCAACTCTACTGTTGGAAATCTATCTTGTTGACGGGGGTGAAAACTAGTACTTAAAGCTATTTGTGCAATTCTATCCAGGCAGCATTATTTGCTGAGAAAACAAAAGAGAAAGATAGCCCTGACTGGTATGCTCAGTGAGTTCTTTGTCATTCCAAGGACCGGAAGGTCACAAGTTCAATTACCGGTCAGGGTACATGCCTGCATTGCAGGCCAGGCGGTCCCCGTTTGGAGGCACGGGAGAGGCAACCAATCAATGTTTTTCTCGCACATTGATGTTTCTTTCTCTCTCTTTCTCCTTCTCTTTCCCCTCTCTAAAAATAAACAAAATCTTTAAAAAGAGATAAAGATAAAGAAAGAACATGACCTGAGTACCATGAATGGGAAATGTTGAATAAATTTTGAAACATGCAAACATCGAAACATTACAGAAGAAAAAAAAATCAGCAATGTGAGGACATTTTCACCACATTTAATCAAGAGAAAAGCAAGATGCAAAAAAGTATATAAATATCTCATTTTTTGTACTGCAAACAATACTAGAGACTAAGTGTGTTTGTAAGCAATCTTGTAAGTGTGGAAAAGTGTTGCACCACAATGTAAACTTCTGTTGCCTACCTGGGCTGAGGTGGGAAAAGGGGATGAAAGAAGGGGAAAACAATCACTGAAGGAAAAAAGAAAGGGGTTCATTCAGAAAAAACAACACGTCTAACATGAGCTCACTTACACAAAATATAAATGTCAAATTAAAATGCTACTGTAGTCGACAGTGTGATATCTGTTTGTCCTTTATACTTTTCTGAGTTGTCTGATCCTTTTTATTTTTGATAAGAATATCTAAAATGAGCCCTGGCTGGTGTAGCTCAGTGGATTGAGCGCGGGCCTGAGAACCAGAGGATCGCGGTTTGATTCCCAGTCAGGGCACATGCCTGGGTTGCAGGCCAGTTCCCAGCAGGGGACACACGAGAGACAACCCTACATTGATATTTCTCTCCCTCTCCCTTTCTCCTACCCTTCCCCTCTAAAGATAAATAAATAAAAATCTTAAAAAAAAATAAAAAAAATAAAGAATATCTAAAATGAAATTAAAAGACACCAATGAAACACTCAAAGTCACCTAGCAAGCCCAACAAGGTCACGGCCCGAGGGGAGCATGTACTGCGCTCACATGCTGACCCTAGACATCAGTCTCCTCGTCTCCTGTCCTGGCCTCCCTGGTCTTACCTGGCCGGAACCTAGTCACACCTTGGGCAGCCAAGGGCGGGCACCCTCATCTGAAGAAGGCCTAAAGGAGCAACTCAGCAGAACTCTTAGTCCACAGACTAAGCGATGACATATTTATACATACCCATTTCCATATGAATTTGCCAAATTTTAAGAAAAGGTTTGAAGCACTCTTGATATTTGCAAAGTATTTTAAATTCTTTATAACCTTTCTGTGGGAACAAGAAAGGATATTGCTCCAGGAATGGGTATGCCGCAATTAAAAATTAAATAATATTTTCTTGTCAGAAGCATTACTAGCCTTGGCAGTCTCTGACAAAAATAACCTACTAATCTCAGCAGACTGTTCCAAAGGAGATGGAAGACCCAGAATACGGCCTATCACTAGGGCAGCTCCTCACTGGTTCCATGAAGACTTACCAAGCTCCGGCTGTGGGTGCAGAAGGCAGGCACACGAGTTACATTGGTGAACAGACAGCAACAACTTTGCCCACAGGACTTGGTCAGTATTATGCCCATCAGGGGGAATCTACACTCACTCTGTTTGCTCCTGAGAGCAACTTATTAAATCCTGACTGACTTGAATCCTGCCGTTGTCTTCAAGAGTTCTCTTCTCGAGCTGTAGAACATACCAGTGATACATGCTTAGACAAAGGTCTAAGTGGATGGACGGTTACTGAGTGATGTTTGCAATAGCAAATGAAAGTAAAAACCTCAAATATCCACTTTTGGGGGCCAGTTAAACGAATGATGGGGCACCTAGGCTGTGGAATACTATGCAGCCTTTAAAAAGATGAGTCAGCTTTAGTACCTGTATATCAAAAGCTCCAGAATGTTCTGAAGTGAAAGAAGTAGGGTAGAGAAGACAGGGGTGCCGTGTGTTCCCACTTGCACAGTACAATGCGTGTGCACACACACCTTTGTTCACACAGGGAGGGGCCACTCCCTGAAGGGATAGGAAGCCGTTGGCCACTGTTCCACCAGAAAGGGGCTGGGGCAGGACATAATCTCGTGACACAGCTTTTCCTCTCAAATAGACATTTTCTTACTCACTTTATTCCATCTAGCTTTGCATGTGTGTACTTTTTCAATGAAAAGTCATTAGCATAAAAAGATATCAAGGAGCTCTAAGTTACACCTGTAGTTTTGTCCTATATATTGGAACTCTATGAACCAATATGTCAACCACTGGCCACATGTGGCCACTTCCGTTGAAAGTGAATTTGATAAACTAAACGGAAACATTTAGTCCCTGCGTGGCTCTGATCACGTTTCTACTGCCCAGTAGTCACCGTGGCCAGTGGCCAGGATGTTGACAGCACAGGTATCATCCACTTTGGTTATTGCGGACAGTTTTATTGCACAGAACAGAATATTCTCCTCGAACCTGCAGCCAGAGAATGTTTTTTGAAATATCCAAGCCTTTGCTCTTCATAGTAGAGTCAATGCAGAAGAAAAATGTGGAACAGACTTTACATTGTAGAACAAGACGGGTGTTTCTGTAAACTCACATCTCTCCCTCTCTCACCCTGATGAACCCCAGCAAAGTGAGACCCTCAACCCTTTAACCGTTTACAGTGTTATGACTTAAGGCTCTATGTTACCTTTCATGTATTTTAAGTATTACAATGTGTGGGTGCTTTTGCCTCATGGAAACCTAAGTCATTCCGCATTTATTGATGCTATTTATAAGCATATAGTAATAAAAGCTAAGTAACAAGCCAAAAAGCACCTGGATTTTTCATTATCGTAGCCATACTGGCACCACTCTACTTTTTCGGGTCCCTCCCTCCTCCTCTAACTCGTTTATGTTTCTGAGGTCCCTCCCGACTCTGAGAAGCCATAAGCATAGTCCCAGTGAGAGTTAAGCCTGGGTAACTATGGATCCCTAAGGGGTATTATCAGTACATTTGGCTCAATAAACCACAAAGAACCAGTGAATCAGTTAGCAATTGCCCATCTATTTCTTCTCTGGCAATTTTATTTGTGTTTCTTAATCAGATGAGTATAAATTTAAATCCTCTCTAGCCACTGGAACTGGGGTCTTCATCAGTCCAATGCCCAGGAAGTAACTCTTAAGACCGAGACGTTTTCTTCTTCCAATTAAGGAAAGATAAATGCAAAATTAGCTCTTATCCTTGCCCTTCAGAAGGATGTGAAAGTAGCTGATTCTAAAATTCTCTCTTCCGCGTACAGAGCCGCCGTAGTCCCCGCTAATAGAATCTCAGATCAGCACCTGGCTGAGGCGCTGGCCTCCTGAGAACCCTCAGGAGCGGACACACGCACTTCATCTGTTAATAATAGTATCTTCAACACAAACCGCCCCCCCACCCCGCCATCTGTTAGGTTGGGGGTTTCCATAATCAACCACAAGAGGAAGGAATGTGGCTGAACACAAATGTCCCTTCAGTCGATTTCTTTTTTCTATATTTGGACTTCCTAGAGGAAACTGCATTGGCCTGTCTGAGAGGAGAGAACTTAGAACCTGCAGAGAACGTTCCAAGCTCCGTATTTTCCTGCAAGCAGATATTCAGAATGACCTTCTCGCTACCATGAGAGGAATGTAGATCTCCTAATGCTGAACGCTCTCTTTTCCTAGCCACAGACTTTGATGAGAGTTGGCCTGTAATAGCAACATGATCTGAACTCAGCACGCAGGAAAGTGAGACAAAGATGGGCCGGGTCCAGCTCCCAGAGAACACCGTGGCCCAGGCCAGGCACTTCACCAGCAGCGCCTCCAGAGAGGCCGATGGAGGCGAGATGCGGCAAAAGGGCGTATGTCCATTCTTCCCCGTCACTCAGACTGGAAAAACCCAGTAGCTACAACCCCATTGTGCTTGGTCTTAATTTAGAAGATGCAAAGGGGTGAAAGATGATGGAATCAGTCTTATTTTTCTCTTTAGCTACCAAAGTGGCTCTGAATACAAATTAAATAAGTATGGACAATTTCACCTTTGCCAATCTTTATGCAATCCACTCCTGTGGGTAATTTTTAAGTAAACATAGCGATGGTTTATTACTGTGGTGCTGATAGGTAATGACATGTTCTTTTATTTAAAGTGAATTTTCCCAACAGATTGGTCTTTTATGCGATGAATGTCATGTAAACAAATAAATATTAATATTGACTTCAGAGTCAGACAGATAAGGGCTGGAGCATGCCCCTCCAATTACTAGCAATGGGATCTTAAGCAACTCACTTCATCTCTCAAGGCCTCAGTTTTCTCGTCTGCAAGGTGGGAAGATTCACAGCACACTGCCTACGAGGTTCTCGTGAGGTTAAACAAAGAATCATCTCTGCTCACTGCGGTGCCAGCACAGCAGAGATGCCTGTGTAGTGACCCTTTTGCAATATATCTGTATGTCAGGTCCTTACATTGTACACCCTAAACTTCTACAACGTCCTATGTCAATAACATCAATAAAATGGGTGGGGCCTTACTACAAAGCTCCAGTGATCAGCACAGGGTGGAACTGGCGTAAGGACAGACTCGTAAATCAGCAGAACAGACCTGGGAGGCCAGCACCGGTGGGCTGGTTTCCAACAAGGGAACTAAGACAGTTCAAGGGAGAGAGAACAATCTTTTCAACACACGGCGCTCAGACAATTTCATATCCATATGCCAAAGAATAAAAGTGGACTGTTCCTTACATCACACACAAAACCTTAACTCAGAATCAATCATAGACCTAAATGTAGGAGTTACCACTACAAAACTCTGACAAATCATAGGAGTAAGTGTTTATAATCTTGCATTAGGCGAAGTCTTATCAAAAGCACACGTGACGAAAGAAAAAATGCATAAATCAGACTTCATCAAAGGGAAGAGCTTTTGTGCTACAAATGATACCACCAGGGAAGGGAAACACAACCCACAGGGTGGGAGAACAAGTGGAGAATATTTCCGAATTACGTGTCTGATAAGGGACTTGTACTCGGAATACATAAAGAACTCGTGCAACACAGCGATTAAAAAATAAATAACCTCATTGGAAATCAGGGTCAAATCAGACATTTTTTTTACAGAAGATAGGCACACAAACAATAACACATGAAAAAGTATTCAGTATCATTAGTCATCAGAGAAATGCCAATAGAAACTTCAGTGAGGTATCACTTACCTAAACATTACAAAGAGATAATAACAAGTGTTGGCCAGAATTTGAAGTAACTGAAAATTGGAAGTCAGTGTTGCTGGAGATGTAAAAGGGTCCAGCCACTTTGGAAAACATCTTGGCGGTTCCTTAAAAAATTAAACATGGAGTTAATACATGACCCAGCAATTCTAGGCTATCTTCTCAACAGAAATGAAAACTTATGATCACATAAAAACTTGTATGTGAACAATTTAATAATGTCCATAGTTGCCAAAATGGAAACAACTCAAATGCACATCAACTGGTAAATAGATAAAATATGGTGTATCCATATAATGAAATATTATTCAGCTGTAAAAAGGAATACAATACTGATACATGCTACAACATGGATGAGCCTTAAAAACGTTCTATGCTGTGCAGAAGAAGTCAGTTACAAAGGACCACATGTTATATGAGTCTGCTTATATAAAATATCCAGAGTAGACAAGTTCACAAGACAGAAAATAGATTAGAGGTTGAGAGGGGCAAGGGGAGAATGGGAATTGACTTCTAATGGGTAAGGGTTTTTGCTGGGATGACAAAGCCCCAAAATTAGATGTGGTGATGGGATGCATCTCTGTGAACATCCTAAAAACCATTGAACTGTCCACTTTAGATGGGAGAATCGCATGCTATGTGGATTAGATAGCCAAGCAGCTGTTTTTAAAAACACATAAGCAAGGGGCGGATAGTGCCGCAGACCCCATTCACCCACACTTCTCAGAGAGCACAGAAGCTCTTTGCTTTCTAAATCACGTTTTCTTCACTTGGAAGCCATGATAGTCTTCCCATGAGATCAAATGCTTCCAAGCAATAGCTCATGATCTCTTAAAAATGTGCTTAGAAACAGAATAAAAATCCAAGTTCAACTAACTTTTATTTACAACTTTAAAAATATAAGGACGCAGAGTCAATGCTGTGAGTGCTGGTTGGTGCCCCTTTGCCCCCCAGCCCTTCCCTGCCCTCTGCGCCGCTCACCTCTCTGCTGCATCGCTCCTGGATGCTTTGGCTTCCAGAGGATTCAGCCAATAGGGACAGGAGCAGGAGACCAGCGGGCAGGGAGCAGGGAGGTCTGGTTCACCGGCCCTCCTTCCTCCCCACGGCACCGCACCACACCGCACCGCACCACGGAGTCCTCAGCGCCTGTGGTCTGCTGACCTCCATCCTGTCCGGCACAGTTCTCCCAAGGCTCACAGGGGCCCTGTGACACCCTCCGCTCCTGCCGCCCCTTCATTCTCAGCAGTGGGACGTCTCCCTGCGGGCGCCATTCCTAAGTTAGGTCATCATCTCTCCTTGGGGCCCACCTCTGGGGACACGGTCCTTCTTTGTGCCTGCCGTGTTTTTGCTGCTGGAGCCTCGACAGAGACAAGACATGTCACACCATTGTTTTGCGGCTGGGGTCAAAAGGAAGACTTCGTTTCCCCCATTGAGCTTCATCGCATCATGGCTGACCTTTGGTGTCCGTGTGACTGTGGACACCAGCAGCCCCTGGCCTTTCAGATTTACATCAGCAGGACAGGCTGTGTTATTACCAGCTTCTGTGGGGTGGCCTTTGGCCTCTGGTTTTTAATGAGACTAGAGATACTCTTACCAGGGAGAGAGTTTTACCTTAAAAGTCCAGCTTTTCCTCCCTCAGTCCCCCTGACATTAACCCTGTCGGGAGCTCCTCGAGCGAGGCTAGCAGCATGAGCCTCTTATCTTCAACCCCCCAGGGCGGGCAGGACTGCTTAATGAATGTTTAGGACGATGTTTAATAAATGATTGTTGAACGAATAAAGAAATGCCTGACTGACTCAGAAAGCTCTGATTTCCTTTCGTTTCTCACTATTAACACATTATCACTTCTGGGCTGGGTCCCATCCTAATCCCTTACCTGATTACCTGTCACCCACACCTGAGCAGGACGGCCCATGTACACACCTCTGATGGAGCAGCTGAAGCCGCGCAGACTCTGCAAATGCCGCTCCCTTGCCTTCTTCCCTCCAGTGCTAGGAGGCTGGAGGCTGGATGTGAGAGGTGTGGGAGGGTCGCACGTGCCGAGAGAACACAGGTGACCCTCGCCACGCCACCATCTTGGTTAGCAGTCATCAAAAATCAAGGGAAACACCTCGTCGGACCTCACTCACCAAAATGTCCACTGAGCGCCATCCCATTTGGCCGTGGAGTTAACAAGCAGCTGCCTCCCCGTGCACCGTGTCAAATAAAACTCTCAGCAGCCCAGCTCTCGTTTGCAGGTACAATAACACAAACTCAGAAGGCTGGGGAGAGGACTGTCAGGTGGGGAGAGAGCTGCCGACCCAGCCTGGGGCTGTCCGCCCGGATCCAAACCTCCATCCTCTGTTCCCCAAGGCGGCATTTCCTTTCTGGGTGTGGTCTCCGTCACCAGCAGAGATAATTCGCAGGAGAAATGGCCTGGCTTTGCTAGTTTCTCGCCTACATCCCCACCTCTGGGTCCATTTTTAAAAAATGGGTAAAGAAATAAAAGAGGCCACAAGGTGGGCCTCCGAGAAAAGCTCTACCCTTCCTCACTGAGCCCCTTGGTCTCCTGGAGGAAGTGCAGGTCAGCTCCCCAGGCTCGGAACTAGGGCGGGGCGAGGGCGTTCCGCAGGGAGGGATTGTGTCCAGGAGCAAATGTTTCCATTTTCCTTCAGAACCTCCTGCTTGACTTCTGAGAGCATGGGTAGATGGAGAAGTTGGGGACCAGGGTTGGAGAGAGGGTTTTAAGTAAAAAAAGAACCTCCATGTGTGTCTGTCACTGGGCGTGAGGACAAGGGAAGAAAGTCCATCTCCTTGTATTAAAGTGGGGTGGCCGAGTGTGAGAAAGTGAGGGTGTGGGACCCTGGATTTCAGTCTTACCTCAGTGAATTGTGTGATTAGGCGTAAGTCACAGCACTTCTGCAACCCTTGCCAGTAAGTACTGGAAGAGAGGGGGTACGCTGTTTGTGGGTTTTTGTTGTTGTTGTTGTTTTGGTCACAAACATATTGTTCAAATAAAAATGTAGAATATTGAGTTATTGAGAATATATAAAAGCCTATAAGAATGACAGATTATTATTATTAATTCTCTCTTTTATTACCATAAATGAAGAAACAGAAAGAAGAAAATGTTTTGCATATTAATATTTAAAGTCTGAGGGTTCAAGTTTTTTAAAAAATAATTTCACGGTGCTCCAGGAGCCATTATTTATGTTTCCACATTGAACTAAATTAAGGAACAAGTAGGGTGGATTATCACCTGTCTGTTTGTGCAAACACAGATTAACATTTTACTCAGGAAAGAATGATTAAAATTTGTTCAAATCCATAATCCTATTTGTCAACAAATCCCCAACAACAACAAAAAAATAGCTCTAACATTCCAAAAGGGAAAACCCACCCCCTTCTAAGGTATTTTTACCCAAGGTCTAAATGACTTGCATTCAGTAGGTCCTACAGAGCTGATATCTCTTATAACAGCATTAAGAGCTAATGCGCATACCCTACATTTGATCCATTTAAACTGTGCAATTCAGGGGGTTGAGATGCCATTACCAAATATAATTTAGAAGATTTTTGCCACCCCACAAAGAAACCCTGGACCCATTAACCTTCCCTTCCCATTTCTCTCCACTACCTCCACCACCCCCAGCCCTAGACAGGGACCATTCGACTCACTGTCTCGGTGAGTTTGCTTGTTCTGCACATTTCACATGAATGGAATCAGGCAGAATGTGACCTGTGTCTCTGGCTTCTTCCACCTCGTATAGTGTTTTCGAGGTTCACCCACATGACAGCATGCCTCGGTACTTTGTCCCTTTTCATGGCTGAGTAATATTCCATTGTGTTTATCTTCCGCATTTGGTGTACCTGTTTGTCAGAAGATGGATATACGGGCTGTTTTTACTTTTTGGCTATTATGAGTAATGCTGCTATGAATATTCATGTACAAGCTTTTGAGTGGAGGTTGCTTTTTATTTTCTTGGGTTTATACCTAGGAGTGTAATTTGCTGGGTCATATGGTAACTCGATTTTTACCTCTTTGAGGAACTCTGAGATGGTTTTCCAGGGTGACTATGCAAGTGTGCATGCCCACGAACAGCGTGTGAGGGTGAGGGCTGACTTCTGAGGATGAATCCCTAAGCCTCCCTCCCAGATCACACGTGTTCACGTTCCCCTGCTGTGTGAGCACTGGCCCATCACCTACCGAGACCAGCCGTGGACCCAGCCTCGGGGAGGATCACATCGGCCTCTTAGGGTCCACGTGTGGATTGAATGAGCTCACTCCAGCAGAGCACCGGCCCAGGGACAGGAGTATGCAGCAAGCAGGTCCTCAGGCAAGGCTGCAGAAGGCTGCAGGCCAGCCACGGCTTGTCATCAGTAGGAAAACCGCAAAAGTGACGGAAACATGAATCACAAAGCAACCGTCCCTATCTGGCCCCCAAACAGGCCATCCACTGCAAGAGTGCCGGGCTCAGGCACACAGGAGCCAGCTTTCAGATGAGGGCGAACAGCCGCTTCTCTTCCCTGCCCCAGGCACCCGCAGGAAGAGCGGGATCCACTCAGGAGCCACGGGTTTGTCCCCAGATGCTCGCAAGGGGAGAGCATCGGGAAGACTGTCCACCGAGGAGACCCAAGCTCGCCGGGAGGAAAAAAGCGGTACATTTCTGCCGGAATTGAAAAAAATGGTTCACCTGGATGGCTTTCCCCACTATGGCTTCAAGATGCTGAAGCACCCGCACCTGCGCATCCTGTGGTTGGGTTGGTAAAAAGCCCAGGCTGAAAGGCGTGTGACCGGAAATGGTCCATTTCCCCGTCCTGTTCCGTCCAGGAAGGGCTTCCCGCGGAAGCTCTCCAGCCAGCTGCAAAAGCAAAACCGAACGGTGGGTAAAATCAACCAGCGGGCGGGTGTCGGCCCCAACTTGCACCCGCCGGGGGGCACATGCATGTCCGCTCCTCCGTCAGCTTTGGCAACAACATGCAGCCGAACACGTCGATTCAGCGCAGCCCCGGAATCGGTCGCGTTTGAACCACCCGGAGGAGGAGCCTGGCGGGAAACTGAAAAGACTCTTCTGAAATGTACCCAGATACTGGGTGGCAGTGCAGGACGGGAAGGCAGGAATGTTGAGAAAATAAAAGGCCCATTTTACTGACAGTTAGATTAAGCTGTGTCTTTGCTAGGGAACCCAGTTTGAAAGGTGACAGTTGTCTGCAGTTTCTTTATCAGCTTGTAACGCGAAAGGGCATAAATCACTGAAATCCTTTTTAGAAGCTTGATGTTAATTTTATGACACCCTTGAGTCCTGGAAATTGAGTAGGAGCAACACCAGCAGGACGGTGACCGCTCACCTGGGCGAAGGTCTGGGGCCAGGAGAGGGCCAGCATCCACGGGCCTCTACTACTCCCCGGGCCCGTGTTCCGCCCCGCTCGCTCCCTCCCCACCTCCCCACCTCCCGGGAGGGGGCGGAGCCGGCTGCGGAGCCGGCAGAGCGCGCAGCGCCTGCACACCTGCCGCCCCCTACCACCACCAGGCCCCAGCGCTGCGCCCTGCCCTGCGGCCAGAGCGGCCCGCCTGCAGCCCAGGTGCGCCATCAGCTCAGGGGGCCACCGGCAGGTCGGCAGGTGCACACAGCCGCCGACGCGGGCGTGAGCTCATCCCGGGCGCCCGGCGCCCCGACTGCACAGCAAGCGGCCTCCGGTGCGCCGGCCCCTCAGCCTCCACACCCAGGCAGCCGGCGGGCGGGCAGGCGCATCTTTCCTCTCCTGCGGCCCGAGTCACAGTGATCCCTGCTCACCTTCCCTGCCTGGGAGGCGCGCGGGCGAGCGGGCGGGCGGGCGAGGAGCGAGCAGCCGAGCGGAGGCGAGCGGGGACCCCTCCCTGCCTCTGGCCGCAGGGGCGCTCTGCAGTCTTAAAGCGTAGTGGAGAACCGGGGTACCAGGAAGGGGGGAATAGCAGGAAACGAGTAGACTCAACCCCAAAAATGCAAAGGTGGACTGGCGTGCAAGCTGAATGCAGGGCCCTTTATCCCAGTCTAGCCTTACGTCATGGTTCAAAGTATCTCTTTTTCAAAAGGCTAAGGAAATACACCGCAGGTATAAATACGCTGTCTTTAAGACAGGTGATGGAAATAAACAGGCTGGAAGGCCACACTTCTCCTTCTCAGGGAGCATTAGCGTGCTTCTGTGCGGCTCTTCTGAGACTGCGCTGTGATGCAGGTAGATTCTGCCCGTTGTCCGCAGGAGGAAACCTGTGAAGTGTGGCCTGTCCTGAGCAGGCAAGTGGCCGATGGACAAAACTCAGCCTTTCCAACCACTGGCCATGTTCTGAGCCCATTGTTGTTTTCTGTGGATTGCCCATATTTCCTAACTTTTTCTTTGAGAGAATGTTTCCTAAATTCTTTGTGGATCATTCCCCAAAGGCCTACAAATACATGCTATGTTGTAGAAACCGAGCGGTCCAGCTCCCCTCAGGAACCTCACTCATGCGGCAGTCAAGGAATCGAGTCCCAAAGGACAAGAAGTGGGAGGGGAGATGACCACAGGCACGAGGTGCTGGTATATTTTGAAAAACCGAGGAAGGGGCTGTTGTGCGCTGACTGGCAGGGGAGAGAAGCGGGAGCCTTTGTTCATGAGAAAGGGGTCAACAGAGGCAAGGCGATTGGGGTGTAGGGCCCTGGAGTGACTGAGGAGCCTGGAGGCACTAGGTACTAAGAAGGGGCAACTTCCAGAAGCAGGGGTATTCCAGGTACCCCTTGCCCAGGCAGCCTAACGTGGGCCTTTCCCAGGTCCCAGCAGGAGACTTACAGAAACCACCAGAGAGCATCCAGACCAGTCCCCGGGAACCCTGTGGACAGGGGTGGGTTGTCACTCCTGACAAAAGGAATTCGGTGGAAATCCACACCCCTAAGCGTACAGCCTCCCTTCCCCTTGCTGGGGCGCCAGAAGGCAGGCAGCCAAACTTCCACTGCCTGTACCCCCCTCTCCCTGCGTGAAATTGCTGCCTGCACTTGGGGGAATTTGCCTTCACAGGAGAAACCCCCCCCTCCCCTTGCTGGCATGGGACACCCCAGTGGAAAAGCCAGGTCTCCAGCCACTGACCCTGGACACAGACCCAGTCATTAACAAGCCCCTCCCCCCACCCCCTACACAACACAATGATGTGTAGAGTTTCCTCTCAACACTTGGATTTTCTCTCTGAAATATAAATATACAGCCAAGTAGTAACAGATTTTTCAGGAAAGTCCCAACCTAAGCAGAAGGAATCAAACTAAAAAAATCTTACAATTAGTGACCCCAGAGAAATAAGCAAAACATTTCAAACATGAAACCAGAATATTGTGCAGTGAAAGGATTCCTTAATAAGAGTGAGCTCTTGAAAACTGAAAATGTGATAGCAGAAATTTTTCAAATCCGTAAGATTGGAAGATCAAGTTGTCAGGAAGTTTCCTGAGGAGTAGAGCAATAGAAAAACAGGGATGGAAAGTAGGAGGGAGAAAAATGAGAAAATGAATCAAGGAAACCCAATATGTGAAGTAGCAGAGTCTCTGAAGAATAGAGAACAAAGGGAATGGAGAGAAAAATATGATCAAGAAAATGATTCAGGAAAGTTCCCCAGAACTGGAGGATACGAGGTTTTAGAAGGGAAAGGCACACCGAGCACACAAAACAACAATGAATTAATTAAGTAATTAATTAAAATTCCAAAGCACTTCATTATGAATTGTATGACCCCTAGAGATAAAGGAGAATACCCTGAAAGTTTCCTACAAAGTCCCACTTTCAAGGGCCATGACCCAGGAGGGCATCGTATTTCTCAACGATAGCCCCAAAGGCAGAGGAACAGCATCTGAAAACCCGAAGGGAGAAAATACAGGCCTGTCCCAATCTCCCAGTGTAAGTGTGGAATAAAGACATACAAGATCGTTTGTTTGTTTTGCTGATTAGTTTCCTGTTAAAGGTGAGATCATATGGTATTTGTCCTTCATGGCCTTTTCAATTAAAAAAAAAAAAAAGACATATAAGATCTCCGCAGTGCTTCTTCCTGTGAATCTTTTCTTAAAGAAGGATTCTACTGGGAAACGTCCCCAAAACTGGGGAGTGAAGCATGAAAGAGGACGGCGTTCCCCACGACCTCCCCCAGGAAGAAGAGACTCCTACGAGAGAAAGGCACAGGACACCCCCAGCAGCATTGGGAAGGGAGGTCCCAGGACCGGAGCTGCTGACCTGCGCATCAGGGCACAGGGAGTTCGAGGGGGAGGTTTCCACGGGGAGAAAAAACACGAGGAGATTACCTGATATTTCTGAATGAATGGAGAGCATGAGAGTTCCGTTTGAATGTGTAAGACTAATTAACGGTGGTTCCGTAGAAAGCGAAGCAAATGGAAGGCACGAAGCACCTATTACCTTCGGGCATAACAAAACACGGACAAGAAAGGAAACGCAACTGTAGGACCGAGGGCTCAGCCGTGACTGATACTTGCACGGTGATTGTGGCCATACCACAGTACCAAACCAACCGGAAGTCACCACTCAAGCATGCTGCGAAGAAGTCTGTGTTAGGAGGACAAGATGCATGAGAACTAAAACTCCATGATCCCAGCGTGCGGTAGAGACCATTATTTCTTCAACTGAACAAAATGAAGCAATCACAGTAGGAGAAGGTTATTGAGAAACATGGAGGTAAGTGTTAGGGAGGTGAATAAGACTTAAAAAGTTGAAAGTAGCTCCTGGGGAGTACAACTGGGTATAGGGAGGGGTACAGTAATGTATCCCCCCCATCCCTGCCGCCCCTTTCTAAATCTAGGAATGCTAGAATAAAATGGCTTTTTAAAAAAAATGGTGTTTAAAAGAAAGCAGTGTGTCTATGCTGGGAGGCATTCTTTCAAGGCTAATGAATGACCAGGGTGAGCTTGCCTGGCGGGGTCTGTCTGGGCACTTGGCCCAGCCCAGGCCAGTCCCTGGAGCAGTGGGGCTCCACCTGGTGGCCGATGCCTGCCCGGGAGTACCTGTTGACAGGGATGGTTCCTGGGACTCCCAGGAAAGTGGCCGCCATTGCTGAAGTCTCTTGGTGACCAGACACCTGTTTGAGGGGGTTTGATCTGAGGAAAGAGAACTGAGAGAATTGTGGAAACAAGACACTCAGACTTTTCCTTCCCACAGTTTGAATTGGGGTCCCCTGCCGGTTGAGCCCCTGGTCTCAACTTTCTCTCCCAGCCCTTCCCCCCAGGCAGAGAACCAGGGCTCCTGTTATATCTGAATCTTCTCAAATCATTGTTTATTGCTAGCACATAATAGGAGGACTGCTATCTTTAACGTTAAGCTACTCAGAGTACCTCTATTACTTTTAAAAAATAATAAAATATTTATGGGACCAGAGGGCCCTAAGCCAGGAGCAATGAATGAATATTTAAGGAAAAAGAACCACCAACCCAACTCAGCCTAACCACGGACCTCGCTGCTCGGGGTAGAGGCGGCACCTTCCAGGAGTCCTTTCCTGGTTCCCGTTTCTGTTTTCTAGCAAATTTCAGCTAAATGTTCTCAGTTAAAAAAAAAAAAAGTGACAACATGTTTCTTTGGCAGCGCCCAGGCAACAGGCAAATTGCACGACTTCTGCGTGTGTGTGATCAGTGCTTACCAAAGCTTTCTTTACAGAAGAAAAAACTATTTTGTCCTTTTCTCTTCCCCTAGCTCATTATTGCTACAGTTCGCACTCTCTTATGCAGTCAAATCATAAGGGAGGCATCGCGGTCCATAAAACAGATGCTGCGGGGGGAGGGGGTGAGGGCCAGTTCCTCTCCGCACAATGCAGACCGACATCGGAGTGTCCTGACACAAAACAGTTAAAATCATGCAACAAATAAAACACGGTGACCAGAGGAAACAGTTCATTTTAAGGCAAGGAGACATGTCGCAGGGCATTTGGAAATATTATAAAGCCCATAACGCGCTGAGACCTGACCACCTTGTTCGGTGTGAGGGCTGCCAGACACACCCAGGAGCACCGCCTCCTTTTTGCTTTGTCACAAGCCCAGGAGGAAACTCGTACCAGGCCCCCCCAGAGAACGTAAGAATTCGCTCACAGTTGCGCAGCTAAAAACTAGAGGAGCAGAGATTTGAACTCAGTCTCCGACTGTCCACCAAGGGTCTCAGGACAGCAGAGGAGGGTGGCTCAGACTGTGGTTGTTACAGTCCCCTTGATGTGGTTTTAACAGCCGCCTCTGCGACCTTTGGGAATCCCTAACCAGTGTTCAACGTGTTTGCTGTCTTTTTCTCATCCACAAAGGAGGCGTGATAACACCCCCCACAGAGGACCGAAGTGGCAAGTAAGGTGTTTGTAAAGAGTCTGAATCACGGGGCACACTAAGTCAACATAGCCAGTTTATTTACTGTGTTGGCTACATTTTCTTATCTTTAGTCAAATCCCCATTGTCCACTGAGTGAATCATCCACGTCAAGTGGCAGTCACTTCCTGGGCCTCATGTGACACTCAGGACAAAGCACATGCTCCCTTTCTGTGTTTCAGGACGTGAGAAGGTCAGAAACCATCAAAGGCGTGAGCCACCACGGGAGAGCGATGGCCTGGTGCGGGGTTGGCAACCTTTTTCCGATAGGACCAGGGAGTAACTATTTGAGGTTTTGTGGGCCATATGACCTCAGTCTCAACTACCCATCTCTGCCTTCACAGCGCAAAAGTGGCCGCAGACAGCACAGAAAGGAGCGGGCAGGATTGCGCTCCCACCAAACTTTATGTATGGGCGCAAAGCTAAATTTCACAAAATTTTCTGCTGGCACAAATATTCCTCTTCCGGTTTTTTTCCCCAATCCCCAGCATGATGTGTTAACCACAAACCTAACACTATCCGGGGAGCTGAGGACCACTGAAGCAGGCAAGGTTTGGGAAAGAGTTACCGCAGGTCAAGGACTTCTGTGGACCTAGAAAGTGCGGGGAGGGTGGTGATATCTGATCAGGGTCAAGAGTTTGCTTGAAGGAGACACCAGATCTGAAAAGACTCACTCAGCACAATGCCTGGTCCTTCTTGACACAGACTTTTTTAAAAAATTATTTTTCTACATGAGCAGATTATTGTTTTTTGAACACGACAGACTGCGCTTAAGTACCCCACCTCCAAACCATTTGAACACAACCTGGCCTTTGTGATCAAAGGGCGTTTTCAGGAGGGAACAGCCAGTTCTGTCACCTGGCTTCTGGGATGCAAGGTCACAGCCGGGGTGGGCTCCCAAATACCTCTCAACTATCCCGCGGTGCCTGGGATTTCCGCATTGGCAGGACACTTCCGCGCCTTGGACTTCCGCTCCCAGGGCGGTCTCAGCTGCAGCTGCAAGGAGCTGCATGTCGCACACTTACTAGTATGGAAGCAGAGCTTGATGGGAAATGAAGAGAGGCTTAAGTTCTGAGAGAAGGGGGAGAGAAGGAAACAGCATCCTGGGAGAAGGTCCGAATGTCAGGCCAGGGCCCCCAAAGTCAAACTCACCCAGCTTCGCCCGTGTGTTCAGCAACGTGGTCATTGCTCCGGGCATCAATTTTCACAGTAGAGAGGTTGTTTTAAAAGCTCACAGAGAGATCTAGGCAAAGGAATGTTGGGTGGCAAGCTTGTTACGTCTAAAACATACAAGAGCTTTATAAAGCCAAGGCCGAAGATTGTGGTGTGCGCAGTAGAAATTTAACATCCTATCTAAACAAATAAATGTAAGAGGTTGGATTTATTATTCGCTATTTTCACATCTAAAAATATTTTAATTTAAAGAACTCATATTGGATATATGATTGTTTATTTAATTTTATTTTATGTGATTTAGTAAGCTATTTTAGGCTTCTGGGTGATATAATATTAACACCGAAGATTTTGACCATCCCTACCTAAGTCGATTATGAAAATCGCCTTATAATGCATCCATTCCCAAGTAATTACAATCTTAAATATATCCTGAAAGTAGTGTGTTTCAGTGTGTCCTTGTCCCAGTCGTGACTCCAGAGCCATCCTTGTACACCTCCCTCATGATCCCATTCATTTTAGGTCGCCAGCTCAGTCCACCTTAGAGAAGTCTGTCTGTGAGGAAGGGGAAAAATGGGTGTGTAAAGAACTGAAACAGCTTCTGTGTGATTTGGAAGCAAAGTGCGCTAAAGCCCGTAAGCCACAAAACAGCTCACATCGAACAGCAAATGCAGAGTGTGGCGTGCTCGTGGTTCCATTCCACTCTGTCCCCTGTACTTTTTATAGCAATGTCATTACCATGCCGAAGCGCATGGCGTGCTCCCTGGATTGTCTAACAAATCATTAGGTGTTATCTTTGAAAATGACTTCTAAGCTGCCATTTCTGCTTGTAATTTTATGTCAAAGGGTAAAGAAAATTGAATCAGACCATCATCCGTGAGCTCTGTCTTCTCCCTAGATAACTCCCCAGAGCTGCCCAGGACAGCAGTCCAGGCTGGACCCCGGGCATTTGATGACCACACCCTAAGCTGTAGGTTAGAGGCATGGAAAATACTATTTTGATGTTGCTGTAAAACTTTGTTAATTCCTAATTCTGTACCCAATGGCCTGGGTGCAGAATTAGGAATCCCTGATGCCCTTTTAGTTGACTTAGTAGTAAATTGCTAAACTGTACTCTCTTAGGAAGTTTAGGCCACACACACGAACCTTTCATTTTATCTCTTTAGTAGGCACTTGGATTCAAAGATACGAGGCAGAACGAGAGCAAAACATTATACAGTATCTCGAAGCTAATATTCAGTTTTCCACTCCACTCTTTCATGCTGTCCTCCAGATTTTATTTTTAAATGCCATTTTGTATTATTCCATATTGCGTTTTCTTGTGAATTTAATCGGTGGGCGTTTTGAGAATTTTTGCATGGCTGCTGTGCTTACAGGTTGCAGGCATGTTGCACAGGACAAAATCGTGTGACTTCCAGCATTAATTTGATTTGAATATGAAAGAAGTACAAATACTTTGGGTAGAGGGGGGATTTACAATATGAGGTCTGTCCAAAAAGTATCCAGCCATGTAACATGAAAAATGGAGACACTTATAGAAGATACAAGAAACATTGCACATTGGACAATGACACCTCTGTCCCCTTCAAAGTAGGCACCTTGGGACCTCGCACAGTTCTCCTAGTTGCCATCAGCTGCCCCATCGTATTTTCCTGAATCTCATTGACAATCTGAAATCTCTTCCCTTTCCAAGGGGATTTTAGTTTTGGGAAAAGCCAGAAGTCATAGGGTGCCAAACCTGGGCTGTAGGGGGCCTGAGTCACCTGGGTGGTTTGATGTTTTGCCAAAAAACTCTACATGAGATGTGATGCATGAATGGGCGCGTTGTGGTGATGAAGCTGCCAATCACCAGTTGCCCACAGCTGTGTGGCCTTCTGAGTTATCTGAATAGTTTCCATGGAGAAATGTTCAAGTTTCATGTAAAATTAGATGCAGATCCATTGCTCTTCTCACTCAGTCATTTTGAATTCAGTGGCCACACAGCACACAGGCTCACTCAGCGGTGCCTACCACCCCCACTGACTAGCACAGTGAAGTCATCATTGTTCAGGCATGCGCGTTCCAGTCCACTGTCCTTGTCTGCCAGATTACATCGATGTCGTGCAAACCATTCTTGTTATACTAACGATGGCTGGACTTTTTCCGGACCACCCTCATATAGTGATAATGATAGCAGTGATGAAAATGATAACGATAAAGATGTGGTATAAATTTAAAGGGCAAATAGACGTGCAAATAATTTTAATCCTGAAGATAGTGAAAAGCAACTAAGGCACCGCAGGCAACACCTGGGAGCTAGGGGCAATGACAATTGTATCAGAACCAGATCGTCTGGCTGCTGGGGCCGACCCAAAGACAGTGCTGATGACAGCCGGCTTTCAGAGGTTAAAAAGCTATGAACATGTTCTGGCTCTTCATGGGAGCAAGAACTGACTTATCACACTCTCCTTTTTTTGACCACAAGCATCAGAATTTCAGATGCGGGGATTCTGACTTGTACTGCCATCCTGGGGAAACTGAGTCTGGAATGACTGTCTTTCCACTATCATCATTTTCACATTTCTCTTTTTTCCCAACAGATCATTACTCCCAAGAGACTATTGATTTCCCTGTTCTGTCATTTCAGCCCAGTCCCTTCTCATGCCAAGTAATAAAATACTAACGTCCTTCCGAGTAAATCAGTGTCAGAGTCAAGCATTAATAGTACCTCAGACTTGGATTCTCTACCAAATATCACAATTAGTGGCTGCTTCGCTGGAATATTAATGATTCATTAACTACACACCAGTTTCCCATGAAGTGCTGATCTCATCGCTTCCATGAGATTTTATTACAATACCGCAGCCAAGTTCCAAAATCCAGACGGGACCCAACTCATGAAGGAGACATCAATCACCACGGACAATTTCAGGCAGTTTTCATGCAACTTAACAGTGTTAACCCAATGGAGTGTGTTTGCTTCTCAGGTTCTGTTTCTGAGCTTTGCGACTCGAATCAGGCACATCAGTTAACGCCCTAAGCCCCAGATTTCTCGTCTGTAAAAAGGAGACAATGTCCTCAGCACAGAGTGTTTGGAAAGGATCAATGTTGGTGGGTCTGTGCAACCAGCTTATGGAAGGGGTTGAACTTGGGGAGGGAGTGATCAGGAAAACAGTCTTACTTTAGGAACGTACCACGATCCTCAAACTCACTTCAAGTCCCTGTTTCACCAAGTCGGACGATGTCTCTGAAGAGCCTGTAGCTTTTCTCGTCAATTTCAGATGTCCATAAGGCCTCATTTTGGGACATTAAAAAGTCGGTCTACTCTAATTCCTAAATTTCAACCTCTTATTGATTTCCCCACAGTTCAGCCATGACTAAGGCTCAAAAACCTACCAGGCAGACAGCAGAGGGGTTTTCCACCCTTCCTTGATCATGTTCTCTCTCTCTCTCTTCCCTGAGCTCTTGGGCATGCAGCGAGGAGGAAGCATGACAGCTGGAGACCCAAGGTTGCGTCTTGTCTCACCGGTGTTGTCTGTGGTCCTTTATCCAGCTCCTCTCCTGGCCACCCTCATGGGTTTTTCAGGAAGCCACCTCGCCCCCTCTGCCACCTCCATGATGGACATGCGCCGTGGCTCACTTCACCCGCTGCTCGAGCTCACATCAGGTGGTGGAAGCCCTTTTCTTGACAACCATGGTCCCAATTCCTTCTGCAGAGTCCCAAGGATGTTGTTCCTGCTCCTCCCCACACTGGCAGGCTTCAAGGACAACATGACTCGGAGTGTATTTCTTGACCTCTGGAATGGGGACAATGAAATCTCTCCCTTCTGCTGTCTCCTTCCTCAGCTGCCGCGAAGAGTAACTGAGGTGGCGGAGCTGAAGCACTTGCAGAGCAGCCGGCTCACATAGCACCTGGCAGACAGGTACAGCACGGCCAAGGTGGTAAGGTGCATGAACTACCAAGCCGATTCTCTGGGTTTGGATTTCCAGCCCACCACTCTGGCCTCCAGTCTGCCGCCTGCCCTACCGATTTTGAATATGCCAGCCCTCAAAGTTTTGTGAGCCAACTCCTTCAAATGAATCTCTCTTATGTGTATGTGGCACCATCTATCTATCCGTCTGCCTGTTCATCTAATTTATATCTGTATGTACGCTATACGAAGGTCTGTCCAGAAAGTATCCCGCCATGTGCTATGAAAAATGGAGACATTCGTTGCAGAAGACACACGATACAAGAAACATTGTATGTAGAACAGTGATGCCTCAGTCCCCTTCAAAGTAGGCACCTGGGGACCTCACAGTTATCCGAGCACAATCAGCTGCCCCGTCATATCTTCCTGTATCTCATCAACGGTCTAAAATCTCTTCCCTTTCAAAGGTGGTTTTAGTCCTGGGAAAAGCCAGAAGTTACAGGGTGCCAAATCTTGATTATGGGGGGCTGAGTCACCTGGGTGGTTTGATGTTTCGCAAAACAACTTTGCATAAGACGTGATGCATAATCAGGCGCATTGTGGTGATGAAGCCGCCAATCACCAGCTGCCCATAGCTGTGTGGCCTTCTGAATCATCCGAAGAGTTTCCATGGAGAAATGTTCAAGCTTAACATAAAACTAGACACAAGCCCTGGCTGGTGTAGCTCAGTGGATTGAGCGCGGGCCTGCGAACCAGAGAATCGCGGTTCGATTCCCAGTCAGGGCACATGCCTGGGTTGCAGGCCAGTTCCCGGCAGGGGACACACGAGAGGCAACCGTACATAGATATTTCTCTCCTTCTCCCTCTTTCCTACCCTTCCTCTCTAAAAAGATAAATAAATAAATAAATAAATAAATCTTAAAAAAAAAACTAGACACAGATTCATTGCTCTGCTCACTCAGTCATTTTGAATGTCATGGCCATACAACACATACTCACTCAACAGTGCCTACCACCCCCACTGACTAGTACAGTGAAGTCGTCATTGTTCACACATGCGCGTCCCAGTCCACTCCCCTTGGTTGCGGGGTCACAGCAATGTTGCACAAACTGCTCTTGTTATGTTAACAAGAATGGACTTTTTCCCAGATGGACTTCGTGCGCACACTCGCACGTGTGTGTGTGTATTATCCCACCAAAGAGCACTATTTCTCTCCCTGTATATATGTGTGTACACACACACACACACACACACACACACACACCCTATTAGTTCCGTTTCTCTGGAGAACCCTAGAACGCCCACCGTCGCTTCTGCACCGCCAGTGCGAATGTCAACAGAGTGAAAAAGGCAAATAGCACCTTCATATTGAGAAAAATGTGTTGATAATAGGACGATGTGAAAGTACGTCTAGTGTCGAAATTGCCAGAGGCCCGCAGCCCAGCCCTGGAGAGCTGCTGCCCAGACCCTTTTCCTTCAGACATCCCTGCTACCTCCAGCCTTTACATGACGCTGATCAATGGGTCCTCCCAAACCTGATTAGCAGGGGAACTCAGAGTCGGTGAGAAGCCAGCCGGGCTGTACTGATGAGGCCCTGAGCCCCTGATTCCTGGGACAAGCAACTCTCTGAGCCTCGTGCATGTGCGGCTCAGCCACCAGTGTCCTCTGACACCAATTCCCTGGGGTGCCCTTGGTTCAGAAGTTTTTCTGATGATTCTATTTGTGGCCAGAGTTCTAGGGATTCCTGTTCCTGCTCTTCAGGTGTATAACAGTCGTGCATATTTTATTCCTATGAACTATGAGAAATTGAGCCATCACGGCATGGGAATAAAATGGAATTGTTCTTTATGCCCTTTTTGTCTCCTTGAGACTGAGTGTGTGGGGGATGAAGTCCATGCGGCACTGGGAAAAGGCTGAGCAGGTACTCTGCCCATTGGCCAGGATCTGGAGAGGCCCTGGACCATAGCCAGGACACCCAGGAAGGGGGAGGAAGAGGGAAAATTCCACAGTTGGTGGCAAAACAGTCTCCTTGCCTGGGGGACCTTTAGCATTCAAGTTATTAAATAAAGCAACCCATCTGGTAGTGGCTATGAGAAGCAATTCATACCATTGTAAATGGATTAGTGAAATGCAATTCCTTTCACATTTCAGTTTCAATTATTCCAAATGGGTGCATGACTTTTAATGGTCTGGAATTGTTTTGGATGTCTCTAGAAATGCAAAATGTAAATGTTTTATGCTTTGGGACTTCAAAGAGTGTTTCCCCTTCTCGTTCTGGTCCTTCTTTGCTTCAACCTAGCCTTAGCATCCGGTTGGCCAGCTTTCCCACTTGGGTTTGAGAAGGGGGACTCATTTACTCATTCCAATGAACATTGGACTCATCCATTGGACTCATTCCAACGAACATTGGAAGTAAAGATTTACTCAATAAAATGCTTGGAGGAGGGTCTGTACTGTTCCTGTCTGACTGCCCAGCTGGTGAATTCTGACGAGAGCCTGTTGCTATGAGGGTAAGAGTCCCTGTCTCCCAGAACGTGCCCTGTGGATTTCCTGCGAGAACTGGAATTAACATGCAGAGCAGTAGCTTAGGAGCTTGCTTGCACCTTACCTGACCCTTTCCATGTAAGCGACACAGGATGACATGGAATCCAAAGAGTAACTCTGGGGGTGGTCATGGACTCAGGGTGCAACTGCTAGTGGGCAGCCCAGCTTCTCACCCAAGGGTGCCATCACCTAGGACAACCCTGCCCACCAGAGGTGCCATTTTGCTGGACTACACCGGGGCACTCTAATTCACACACTGTCCTTGAGCTCAGTGAATGTCTGGGTGACCACCATTTGTACCCTTTCATACTAGGAGGCTTTGAAAAGTGACAGACTAACCATAAATTCAAGTCCTGCGGAGGACCCTGTCCTGTGCGCCAGATGTAGGGGGGCTCCGCCCGCAGAGCCCCATCCCTCCGTCACGGATGAAAATAAAAACTACCAAGACATGACTGCTTGGGGAGGAAAGGGGTCAAACTCTCAGAGGAGAATGACCCAGAGCCCCTTCCTCACTAGGCTTTTATTGGGCTCCAATACACGGGAATACAGGTATGTCAGGCGACAAGGATCAAACAATGGTTAACATGTCAAAGAAATCTGAGAGCTTAATCCGAGCCAGTGTTTGTCAGGAAAGGGGGGTTGCCAGACTTTGGGAGACATGCTCATTTCCTCCTGGGACACTTGTCACCTCAGGAAGAGCACTCTTAGCAAAGCAGGTTTCACAGGACTTTAGGAATTCTTTCTTATGCCAATCACCCAGGAAGCCATCCTGGCCAGGACAAGGCTGCACCTCTCACTCCCACAGTTTCAGGCTTTAAGCCGATTAGGAAGCAGGAGACATCTCCCAGATGGAAATGAGGACTCGGGCTATGTCAGAATAGCCGGGGGGGCGAGGGTCCATCACATCCTCTTTGCTGCAACCCCCTCCCCCCGAGTCCTTCCATGAGGCCTTCCAAGTGGTCGCGTCTGGCTTAGGTTGCCCCTCCCATGAGGAGTCTTACCCGTCATTGACTACCAACCAAGCTATGGGGCCAGAGATGGGTAAGGCAGAAGCAGTGCTCCTGCCAAGGAGATAAGCTTTGTCTCCTTAATAGGTCACATCCTTGTGACAGAACAGACCCAGATGAAGTGGGTCCCTTGGGCTCTTACACAGCCCACCATGGGGTGAGGGTTACAACTCCTGAAACCAGGCTGAACGGTCCGCAACAAAGTCCAAATGCAAATAGTCTATGAGCTGTCTCTGGAGGGGAACTGCTCCCTTTTAAATGTGAGGTTGGGAAGTGGGGAGAAATCTCCACCTGCCCTGGGAGATCACGACCCCACACATTTCATTCATTAGAGGGGTTTTGGTAAAAAACTAAAGCCAGGCCATGTAGGCAAAAAGAAAGGCAACAAGGACTAGAGCCCGTTCTGGCACGAAGGCAGGGAGGAGAGGCTGCGGGCGCTGGCGGTGGTTGTCCTGCAGGAGGCCAGGAAGCGCCACGTGGGTCAGATCCCTGAGAAAGACACCTGCAGGGCTGGGGGGGTGGGCAGCTGCGCAGGGCTGGCCGAGACCAGAAGGGAGGATGTTTGCCCGGACCCCTGTTTGCCTGTATAAATACCTACGAGAAACACTATCCCTGCAGCAGGAGTACCTAGAAATAAATAGAAACTTATTCCTATTGCCTTCCCGTTGCCAGTTGTCACCGCCAAATTGATCTGAATCGCCCCATTTAAACCAACATATTGGGGCTGTCAGAGTGCCAGGGGTCACACAGAACCTGCAGCCTGAAGACTCCGGGCTCCCCCAGGAAATGTCTGGGTCTGGGCTTTCTTTCCATTATTGAAAATCCCAGATGCTCCCCATGGAAAGAGAGGAACACGCACTTCCGGGGGCAGGGCCTGTGAACTGTATCTCCCTCCAGTTCGTCGTAGGCTGAGTTCTCGATTTACACCTGTGTGATTCCTCTAACTGGCTGAGAAGCGCCAGTGGAGTAGCGACTGGGTGTTTTTGTCCCATCTCCCTCACACCCAGCCCCTCTGCCCTCCAAGTTTAAAAAAATCCTCACACCGATTTTCTACCTTCACGTCAAAGGACAAAATGGGAAGAGCTCTTTGGGGTTGCATTTTCACTTTTGAAAAATTCTTACCCCTCCTCAAATAAACCACATGTTGGATGGTAAAGGAGCCCCACCCTCCTCCGCACCTGTGTTGGCAGGAAGGTCAGCTCGCGCTCCTCCCTGCACGGGACACGGGACACGGGACAGGAGCAGTTCAGATGGCGTTTATTCCACTTGCATCTCCAGGGAAATGGTGAGACATGCCTGATCGTTTTTGTCGGCAAACGTCAGAGAGCCCATCAGCCTTCCAGGAAGAAAGTGGGTGACAGGAAAGAAGGCACTGAGTACGTACGTCAGGGCTGACGTAATAGTCTTGAGTTTGTAATGCCCTGTGACTTAATGGTAATGCAAATAGTGGGCTTGAAGGGAGGGAGAACGAGAGGCCTCTGGAGAGAGGGTAACTCATTTGAAGTCCTAGCAAGACAAAGGCCCAGAATACTTTATGATATTTTATCAGTATTAGGATATAACAGTGATAAAACTAATAGGATATACATATTGGTACCCATAGGATATAAATAATACTGTATTTTTTTATATTCCAGTCACAGCCACCAAAGGGTTCACTGTCAGTTTAAACTTAACTCCTCCCAGCACAGAGCTTGCCGTAAGCACCTCCATAATCAGACGGTTATAAACGGCCTCTTTAAGAATAAACGTGATGCTGTGGAACGATGCAGATTAGCCATCTAAATGGCCCAAAGTCACTTTCTGTCCCCCTTGGGTATGTTGAGTCCGTATGTGTGTGCACACACACGTGAGTGTGTTCCTACGAGCAGTAGTTCTGCCCTGTGGGTCCATACCCGGGCTGAAAAGCTTTGAGTGCTTTAAAGAAAGATCTCATTCTGGTGCTCCAAAGATCTTGCGGAGTTTACTATGAAACCGTAGCAAGAGCGAAGCACAGATTTTTAGGTAAGCTCTTCATTGACAAGAAACACTGGACCCAGGGGGTGGGATAGGTGTAGATGATGAGTAATTAATCGGCCTGTGAAACGCAGGCAAAATGGCATTAAGTATAGAAAGCATGGGAAGTTAGCAACCTGTAAGACGTGTTAAGGTTAGACGAAGTAGACCCTTAAGATATGATGTATGAATGACGGTTCTGCCTGATAGCAGGAAAGGGATACAAACCAAGGCTTATTGTTTTAAAATGGTTATTTTAAAAATGGTTATTGTCACCTCTGAGCTGATGATGTCTCCCCCAGATGTCTTCTGCCACCCGCCATCACAGTGGCCACTCCAGGGTCCCAGGGCGCCGCCCAGAAAGCATAGATGAAGACCACAGCTCCTCAACAGGCTAGCGAGCCCCTGCTGCGCCTCCTGCTTGTCCCCACGGTCTCTCCAAGGAACAGGTCTGTGTCAGCGGACCAGGTCACCTCGGCTCCACCCTCATGACCAAACCCTCAGCGGGCAGGGTGGTGCGGCCGCGGACCCAGGAGCACGCTGTCGCCTGGGATTCGGGGAGCTCACCCTCGCACCTGCTCTGAAGTGTGTCCTCTTACCTCTCACAGCGTGCTTCCCTCCCTGCCATTTAGGTTAGTTTAATCAGCTGTGGGATGCGAGCACCTGAATGTGAATATCACCTGTGCTCCCATCTCTGGGATGGGCGGCCTGAGGGTGTCCTCGGGGCTCCTGTTGCATCCAGGCACCGTCCTACCCAGTAAGCATTTTTCTTAATTTCCAATTGTATTGAATTTCATCGTGACTTCGATACTATTAATTAGTTAGTATTTGTTGAAGACCTGTTTTGTGACCTAACACGTGCCCATTTTTTCCGATGTTGAATATGAACTTGAAAAAAATGGTATCGTCTCCACTTTATAGGGGAGAGAATATACACAGTTTTTCGGTCTAGGGTAAATGGCATTTTGCATATATCTTATAACATCACAATTGTTTCTGGTTGTTCCATCATTTGCTGAAAGACTTGTGTCAAATTTTCTCACCAATATTGTACATATGTCAACTTCCTCCTATAATTTTCTGAGACAGGTAGACAGATAATTGAGTGGATTCATTCTACACTTTGTCTTTTTTGTATGTATTAAGCCGCATGTTTTTTTAGACATGCGCAGGTTTGCTGGTTCTCGGGAAAATGTTTGTTCTAGCATTAAAGCATCTGTTCTTATCCCTGGTGGTGCTTTGCACCTTAAATTGTAGTTTGCTGACGCGGCTGCAGCTGCAGTAGCTTCTTTTGGGTTAGTATCCACTGCTCTGTCTTCCATTCAACTTTGCTTCACATCTTTCTCCCCCAGTCTGGCCAGGTACGCCTCTTCCCAGGATCATGTGGTTGAATTTTGAAAAGTCCGTTCCATTACTTGTTGTCCTTTTTGAGGAATCATAATCCTGCCATATAATAAGTTAAGCCATACGCACTCACCAATATTCAAACAGTCTTACCTGAAACAAAGGCAAACTCATATTGTGCAACCTGGTGTTTTTTGTGACATATTTTGACTTATTGCTGCTATCTTATTTTGTGTTATCATGCTTTTTTCCCCTTTGCTTTGTTTTTTTTCCCCTTTCCCTGTCTTTTGTTGAATTAATTTCTTTATTAAGCTTTCTATACCCGCACTTATTTCCTTTGGTTAGGAAATTACAAATTGTTTTCTCGTCTTTGGTTGTTATTCTTAAATTGTTAATGCACAAACTTTATTATAACTTAATGAAATACAACATTTTTTGTGTGTTCCCATAGCTCTAGCCAGCTCCTCGATCAGATGAAGATGATTTTTCTCTTACCATTTTTGTCCATTTTTGATTCCACGTTTACCTACCTCAAAAAATACTCATTTTTATAGCTCATCATCAGTTAGATTTACGTGTTTTATCACCATCTGTGCTCATCAGCTCTTTTCTTGCATCTCAGACCCTCCCCCAGGTTCATCTGTGTTTTGCAAGAGTGTGTTTTATAGTTGACCTTTCAGGCAGGATCCGTGGTTGGTGACATTTTCACTGTGTTTTGCAAGAGGGGCTGAGGGACACAGGGCCTACTGAGCCCGACTAAAACCTGGGGTTCCGTTGGCTTAGAAGATCGAGACAGTGCTGCCATGGCCCCAACCACGGGGATTCGGGGCAGCACCGTTCATTCCAGAAGGAACAATCAGCATCTGGTAAATGTCGTCCCGCTTATCTGAACAAGCAAAGAATGAAGCCTGAAAAATATTTGTTCTCCTGGGAACACCAAGAGTACATGAACAGGCCATCGGGGCAGCAGGGGGACAGCAGCAGCGTCAGAGTAGGCACCCCTGCCCTGGTTTTTGTCCCCCAAATTACACCCTGCAGCCCTGCCCCCCAGTGCGGCTGTATTTGGAGATGGGGCCTCAAAGGAAGTAACGAATGTTAAATGAAGTCCAAGGGTGGGCCCTGATGCACCAGGATGTGTGATTGTATAAGAAGAAACAGACTCCAAAAAGCTTGCTCACTCTCTCTCTCTCCCTCTTCCCCCCTCTCTCTCCCTCTCACTTACCCCCTCTCTCTCTCCCTCTTCCCCCCCTCTCTCCCTCCCTCCACACACACACACTGAGAAAAAGCCAGGTAAGAAGGTGGCCATCTGCAAGCCAGGAAGAGAGGCCTCACCAGAAACAGAACTGGTCTTCACCTTGATCTTGAACTTCTACCCTCTGACACTGTGATAAAATAAATGTTTGTGGTGGCAGCTCCTAGTTTATGGTATTTGTCATGGCAGCCCAAGCGGACTAAGACACCCAGCATCACAGCATATTGGCTAGCGGCACCTGGAGCAAACTGAGGCCACCACCCAATGTCACAGGCACAGGCTGGCCTCTCCCAACCAAGAGCATCTCTGATAGCAGGCCCTGGCCCCAGCCATTCCTGTGCGTGTCCAGGAGCTCTGCGGTTCCATGGAGCTTGCAGCCGCACGGCCAGAGAGGTACCATTTTTTACTCGAGCGGGCGGGCGTTACAGCGCGCAGCACTCCCGCTTAGGCAAGCAGCTTCCTCGGGATCACGGAGCTGGGGAGCAGGCTCCAAATCTCTCTGGACTTGTTTTTCACGCTGCTACCATGGGGACGGGGAGTCATTAGAAAGAACAAGTGCCTGTTAAAGTAACACTCACATGGGGCTCCAGACACACAGTACCTGTGTCTGCCGTTCCCTTAACGAGCTAAGTCACCTTGAGTGTGCTGTCTACGCCCATCTGCTCTTGCCTGTACTGAGCTGAGTGGTTGGGCCAGGTGACAGCCGGGGCCCTTTTCAGCGCTGATCTCGTTCTCTCCCCCAGTAGGAAGTGATGGATTTCACCTGGATGTTCTTTTCGGCGTGGGTTCGGTTAGCCACCCCTGCCCACAGGGGAAGGTCCGTGCTGACGTGCGTGGGGCTTTGATGGGAAGAAGCATGCGTTGTCTGTCGCTTATGTAAATGATTTCTTCTGGGCTTGGAAATCAAAGCGTTATTTGAACTGCCAACTCTACCCCGTCCGTTTCGGATCTCACAAGCATCTGAAATGTTCCCGTCATGGTTGGACATGGCCTTGGGCGTGCGCGGTAGGGGCGGGCTGGCTGCTGGCTCTGCGTCCATGGCAGGCCTGGTCCTGCGGTGTCAGGAGAAGGGGTGCCTAGGTTTTGTCCTAAGTGAAGAGAACTGGAGGGAGGAGGAGCAGGGAGTTACAGAATGACAATGGCAGCATCTGCTTTTCGCCTGCTCTCCCTGCTTGGTGCCTCATCAGAATAAAATCAGTAGGCATGGGGCAGGTGGAGAGGGGGGAGGGGGGTCTTTCTCCCTTGGGCAACCGCCTTGAGGGACGAGAAGAGAAGCAGCGTGTTTAGGGGACAGAGACGTCCGTTGCATAGCATTTGAGAAAGTCTGCGCCAGGCAACACACGCCCTGCTTGGTGAGAAACGGAAATAATCTGGGTTGGTGTATGTCTTCCAGGTAATCAGAGGCATGAGGAGCTTTTTGGTTTTTATTTAGATTTAGTTTTTTATTTTTCAATTACAGTTTGCAATCAGGATTGTTTTTTTTTATTGGTTTCAGGTGTATAGCATCTCGGTTAGAGAGTCATATGCTTTGCAAAGTGACTACTCCAGCATTCCCGCCTCGGAGCACACACAGTTATTACAACACTACTGACTGTGTTCCCTGTGCTGTACTTGACATCCCTGTGACTATTCTGTGCTTGCCACTCGGCACTTCTCAATCCCTTCACCTTTGCCACCCATCCCCCCAAATGACCCCACTCTGGCCACCCTCAGTCTGTCCTCTGTATCTCTGAATGTTTCTATTTTGTTTGTTTGTTTGTTTTCTTCCTTAGATTCCACATGTAAGTGAAGTACTATGGTATCTGTCTTTCTCTGTCTGACTTACGTCGCTGAGCACCAGGAGGTTTTAAGCAGGAGAGGCACATGACGGAAAGACGTCATGAAGGATCACTTGGCTGCTCCGAGCGTGTTGCCACCACTAGACTGAGGGTCCGGGGACTCCGTAGAGATGGGGGATGTGGAACTACAGGATGCAGGCGTATCGCATACATGACAGGGGGCAAGGAGGGGGGGTGTCAGCGGGGTCATTGACTGCTACAGAGCACGCAAGGCTGGGCAGGACAGCAGTTGTGTTTGGAGATGCTGAGTCGCAGGTGCGGTAGGGCAGGTGAGTGGCACTACTTAGCAGAACAAGTGCCATCGGCAAACAGGTGGGAAGATGGCAGGGGACGCAGAGAGCAGTGAGAGTGGTGGGGACAGACTCTCGATTTCAGTGGGCAAAGGAGTGGGTGGGAGAGTGGAAGTGAGACAGCAAGTATGCGTCCCTGAGAAGAGGGACGCAGAAGCATGGGGTTGGGAAGGTTGCTGTTTTGTTTTTGTCTTTGTTCATAAAGGACGGGCTGGGATCAGTTCAAATGCTCGTGAAAATGTACCGGTAGACAAGAGCCCCAGGGGTCGCTCCCCTGCTAAAACCGTAGCCTGTCCCTAAATACACACGTCTCAGGATGGCATCAGGGACTCTCCATGCATCAGCCCATGGTTGGCTGAGTCGTGCCTCCCCCTCAACAAAAGATAGGTCTGTGCCCTAACATCCAGGACCTATGGGTGTGAACTTATTTGAAAATGGTGTTTTGGCAAATGTAATCAAGTTAAAATGAGGTCAGGCTGGATTAGGGTGGGCCCCAAATCCACGACTGGTGTCTTTATAAAAAGAGGGAAATTTGGGCAAAGACAGAAACACAGCTGGGCAAGTGCTGTGGGACAACAGAGGCAGAGACTGGAGTGACACCTCCACGAGTCGGGGACGCCGAGCATTGCTGGGACCCACCAGAGGCAGGAGGGGGTTTCGGCACCCCCGGCAGCGCAATGCGGGCTTCCTGCTTTCAGAAATGGGACACAATGCTGTAGGAGGCCGTTCTGCGTGGCGTGGGCCCAGCTCCCACTCGGAGATGCACAGGACCCACACCCACAGATAGGTTCTCCCGTGGCCACAGGATTCCGTAGTCCGTGTGAATTTTTGTTGTTTCAGTTACAACGCTGTGGGCCCCACGAGCAGGGTCCGGGACACAATACGTTCTGTTGTTTTAAGCCATTCAGTCTGTGGCCCTTTGTGACAACAGCCCCAGGGATCTGACACACAGCCCGCCTCCTTGCTGCTGCCCTTTTGTTCTCCATCCCTGCACACGGCCCTGCAGCCAAACTGGGCCGTTCCCCACCCCCTGCACCCCTGCCCCGTCCCGCCTCCCTGCTTCTGCTGGTTCTTCCCCACTCCCCTTGCGGTGTCCTTTCCCCTACCTAGCACCTTGAAATTCTCCCCACCCTTCAAAACCAAATGGCCGTCAAGCTTCAGGTCGCTGGCAGAACCCCATCTCTATGGCCTGTGGCATCTTGTTGGGGCAGGAGTGTCGCCTTTTTCATCCAGGGCTTCAGGGCACCCTTTGCTTCCAGTTGTCCTCAGTCACCCGTCAGCCCCTGAGAACACAGATTAAGCCACTTTTTGTCTCTGCCTCCCCGACGCTGCTGAAATCCGCCAGGGTCTTGCCAGGAACACAAAATCTCCATCAGATAATTAAATAGAGGGAATGTAATTTGGAGAACTAAGTACAGAGGTGTTTATAAGATTGAAAGAGCACATAGGGGAAGTGAGGGAACCCAGGGATCAGCAACACAGGAAAGCCGCTGCCACCCCTTGGCTGGAGGGACGAGGCAAGGGGACAAGAGCAGGAGAGGAGCCACCAGCCAGAGGGGCTCCACGGAGGACGTGTGGCCGATGCCAGGAGCGCCGGCCACCCAGGGAGAAGACGAGCAATGCCCTGGCTCCCCGCTTCTCCAGTGCAGGAACTCGGCCTGAAGGAAATCAGCTGATGGCCCGGGGACTTGGCCGTGGGTCCAGCCCCACTGGGTTGAGAAGCAGAGCTCAGAATGGCCAAAACCAGAATCTGACAGTGGCCAGCGGCCAGTATGTATTTTAAGGGATGGAGACTTCTCAGGCACATGAATGAATACATAAAATCATTAGCTCACAGCTGCTGTAGGACTCAGGCAGCGAGGAGAATGTGGCAGGTGCAGGAGACGGGATACCTTGCGATAGAGAATTTGCTGAGCCCTACGGCGGGCAGGGTAATGGCCCTGAAGGTGTCCACATCTCAGGTCCTGGTGATGACGTCACCCAGCACGGTACAAGAAAGTGTAGATGTGGTTAGATGAGGACCTGGTGAGAGGAGGATTGTCCTGGAGTCTCTACGCAAGACCCATAAAATCACGAGGGTCTTTATAACGGAGGCAGTAGGTGGGGGGGCAGTAGGAGGTATGATGAGGGGAGCAGACATCAGGGTGACGCAAAGAAGGGGCCACAAGCCAAAGAACGCAGGCAGCTTCCAGAGGCTGAGAAGAGCAATTGTCTCAGTCAGCTAGACCTGCTGTGACAGAATACCGCAAACCAGTGGTCAAACCACAAGTGTTACTTCTCACCGTTTCGGAGGCTGGAAGTCTGCGATCGGGGTGCCAGCATGGTCTAGTCCGGGTCAGAGCCCCCTTCCCCATGGCCTGTGACCGACACATACCTGTCCTCGTGTGTTTCAGAGAAAGCTAGAGCTCTCTGGGGTCTATTTCGCAAGGGTATTAATCCTGCTCAGGAGGGTCCCATCCTCATGACCTTGTCACCTCTCAAAGGCCCCACCTCCTAATACCATCACGATGAGGGTTAGGATTCCAATGTGCGGATGGGAAGGGAACACAAACATTCTGACCTAACAGCAAAAGAATGGATTTTTTCTTGGCGTCTCCAGAAGGAGCCAGCCCCACCACCACCTTCAGTTTACCCCCATGAGACTCGCTTTGGACTTCTGACCTCCAGAACCGGAGGAGAATGATTTTTTTGTTGTGTTTAGCCGTGCAGTTTGTCGTATTGGCTACAGCAGCCACAGGAAACTAGCAGAGGCCCTTAATAAAAAGGGCGTCAGACTCGTAAAGAGAAGAGAGGGCTTCCAGGCTTAATGTGAGTCAAGGGCTCAGATCTCAATGAACGTGGTGCGTCCTGGGGCAACAGAAAAGAGAGGAAGAGAGAAAGGAAGACGAGGCAGTGGACCGGAAGGAGACCCACCTGTCTGTAATGCGCAAGCTGGAAGAATCAGAGATCGTGGGTAACGCCAGGCTGGAGAGAGGAGGCTTCAAACTCCTGGGTAAGAAGCATGGAATTCCTGTGGGTGGTAGGAAAACAGTAAACCCCCAGACCCCGCTTACTGTAAGAATGTGGCCAGGCAACAAAGACCCAGCCGGTTGCTGTGTGGGGCGAGGTCAACACCCAGTGCACGACAACCCCCTTCGGGCTTTAATACCAGATGGATGGATGGATTGATTGATTGATTTTAGAGAAGTGTTCCTCTTGACCGGCATTGTTTAACACTGGCTTTGATTTTCCGCTGGAAGTCTCAATGTAATTTCAGCTTTTTCTACTGGAATAGGTAATTTCAGTCAAAAAAAAAAAAAAAAAAAAACCTTAAGACTCCTGTAAAAACTCTAGGTACACTCTCTATATAATATTTTGATTTCCTTTGGTCTCAACAACCATTTGTTATTGTTCTGAGCTGAGGCCATGCATTCATCCCGTCGCCAGGCAGCCGGCATGGAACTTCGCTGCGTGAGCCTGGTTTCTTTAACTTTTTAAAACTCCTGGTGGAGGCTCTCCTGAAATTAACCATGTTGGGTCTAAAATTACAGCTAAATCCACCTAATCCCCACCGTTCTGGTAAAACCATTGTCTCTAACATTTTAATTTTTTTAAAAGTGCAGTTGCTTTCTATTGAAAGCACAGGCCTGACCAACTACGTCTCCAAGGGTTCCGACGGAGGGACAATTTTCACATCACGCCCTCCGAGTCCCACAAGCACACAATGTCACGCTGCGGACGCTTTCTGCGGCCTGGGGGCCAGACGTCCGGTTGGGCCTTCCCTGCAAGCCGGCCCCATTAGTGAGCTGAATGGGTTATTATAACCGCATGTGATTTTTTAAACTGTCTCTCTCCAGTTATATATTTCAACCTTTCAAAATTTAAACGATTTCATGACAAGCTCAAAAGGTTGTTGACGGGCACAATGCACCTGAGTTCCACGTGTTAACCCTTGTCACGTTTAACCCTTTTTACATGAGCGATTTAAAATCTGTTGGCATTGACATGAGCAAGGAAGTCAATATTTGAAAATATTAAAGCAGTTTGACCTCTTATCATCATAATCATTATCACCACTGCCTTAGAGACGTGCATTCCGATTTTAGCAACACGCTTCACGATGAACGGGGGACTGAATGAGGCCGTCCTCAGAGAAGAAGGGAGCCCAGGCCAGACATGGAGAGTGAGCCACCAAAACCATGGAAACGTGTGTGTGCGATCAACTGGCACAATCAGTTGGGCACGTAGTAGGAGTTCAAGCAGTAATTGCTGAATGAAGGAAGATAAACTAAATTAAAGTTGATAACTATAAGGATCAACTGATCCATTCAATAACATTCTAATTACTATTCTTCCATGCACGTTTTGCTTTTACAGAAGAAAAAAACATAAAATGAGGCCTCCCCCATAAATTGTGATAGCAGTCAAGTACCGAACAACAGGTGATGAAACTTTTGTTTCCTTTAACTCAAATTTATTGTTCATAGTATAGCTGAAACTCTCTGAGATGCGGCTCATCTCTTTGTCGGTAGGTAATTCAGAGCCCAGTGGGGCAGGCACCTGCTCTGCAGCAAACCAGGTTCACCAGAGGGAATTTCCGAAAGAGAATCGGAGGCCATCAAATGTGGGTGTTCCTCGGAGGACGGCAGAGTGTGGGAAGCTTGATTTTTACAGGAAACTCTTTTTCTGCATAGGGGATAGTACGGCAGCCAGTGCCGGGATGCACCGAGCTATACCCATGTGACTCGGCCTCAGAACCTTTATGATTCAGCTTCTCCAGGTGACTGGGTAACACATTTCAATTCCTTTGAACTCTTTCCAGCCTGCAGGGAAATTACACATCAATCGATATAAGGTTTATTAACTACTAGCCTGCTTGGAAGGAAAGTGTTTTTAGGTCTGTCTGCTTCAAAAGCAGCTGCTATACTCCGGATAAAATCTGACCCTTTGGCTCTCATCTGAAGGATTACCTCTACATGGTGACAGTGTCAAGGAAGACCAGGTAAGTATTGGGAAGCCACCTAAATCTTTGCAGAATTCTTTAAAGCTTGCCCACCAGCACAGCCACAGCTGTGTCCAGACGGATGGTAACTCAGAGCGCAGCCGGGAGGGAAGGCATCTGAGATGGAAATAACTGGTGGACCTTCCAAGTGTGTCTCCTACGAAGTTGCTTATTTTGGTCCTCACCTTAAGACGACGTGACAGTCAAAAAGAATCCAACTCGCATGAAGCCAAGGGTCACTGGAACTGTTTTATCGACCGTGGAAGCCCAGGTGCCAGGAACAGTCCAGAGTGTAGAGTAGGAACTTATGACTGTTTTTATTAAATAAATTAAAATACTGAAATTTGTGTACTAAAATCCTTTAAAAGTTGAACTCTCTTTTACAATTCTTCATTTCTTTACTCTCTCATTTTTCTCTCTTTCTCTTCCTCTCCGCCCCACCCCATCCATCCATCACGGTGTATTAGTTCCCTGGGGCTCCCATGACAATTTACCATGAACTTGGTGACTTCTAGCCACAGACGTTGGTCCTCTAAATGTTCTGGAGGCCAGACATGTGACACTCGGTGTTATCAACGTTGGTTCCTTCTGAAGGTTTGGAGGGAGCATTCTTTCCTCACCATTTTCCTAGTTTCTGCTGGCAGTCCCAATTTCTACCCGCTTCCTCCTGTCATCTGCTCCTTATCTGTGTTCTTCCCTTCTCTTCTCTTCGAAGGACACTTGCCATTCGTCTACGACCCACCCTAAAGCCAGGAGGATCTCCCCTGAGACCCTTAACTTAATCACATTTTCAAAGAAACTTTTTCAGGTAAGTTCACAGGCACAAGTTCCTGTAAACATATCTTTTGGGGGTCACCAAGCACCCCACTGCATTGATATCTATCACACATTTACCAGTAGGTCTCTGATTTTTCTCCCCTGGCTCCCCCAAATTCCTGCTAACCCTGCCTACACTGCCTCTTTCTCTTTCTCTTTCTCTTTCTCTTTTTCTCTTTCTCTTTCTCTTCTTCCTCTTCCTCTTCCTCTTCCTCTTTCCCAGCGAACCCTTTTCTGTCCTATGTGAATTGACACCCAGCACCTGGACCCAAGATCATCACCCCTCTTCCCCAGTAGGCTTAAAAAGAAAACGTAACAGGCAAAAGAGAGGGATGCGGCGGAAACCCACTTTGTCAATGGCATTTCTTATCCACATAACCTGACAAATAAGGAATTTAGAAGAATATCTTTTCTTATACTGATGACAAGAGATGCCCATGCTCAACTGACACATAACTTTCCATGACCATCTGTCACCAAGGCTGGGACCCTCTAACTTCGAACACCAGGATCTCAGAAATTAGTCCCCTTTGGGACCATCTGAGGGCTTTAATTCGTAAGCCTTTCTTGATTCTTGAAATGAAGTGATAACTGCCCCACCTGATTAACGCTGGGCTTTTCCTGTTACTTGGTGGCCATGTGCAGGTTTCAGCTCAAGTGCACTGGAGAAATCACAAAAGCACGCCTTAGAAGGTTGTACATGTGTGCATGTGTGTGTCTGTGAAAAAGATACACCCGCATTTCCAGTGTGTTGAAATCTCAACTCTTATTCCTGCATTTTTAAAAATATTTGACTCGTAGAACTGATGAGATAGTGGACTTGGAGTTGATGCGCTGATGGGACGAGACCTTCAAGGGCTTCAGGATGCTGAGGGGTGGTCGTGAACCTTGGGGACCACAGGACAGACTGCGATAGGCAGAACTTTGGTCGCCATGACTTAGACTCCTGGTGTTATGCCATGAATATGTTGCATAAGATGGCACCAGGGACATTTCAGATGTAAGTATGCTATTCAGCAAATGACCTCAAGATAGAAACGTCATGCTAGATTATCTTGGTGGGCCCAGTATAAGTACAGGGCCTTTCAGAGTAATCGCAGAGGAAGCCAGGGAGCTTCAAAGCAGGAGAGGTGTTCAATAGGCCATTGCTGGCTGCAAAGACGGAGAGGGCCATAAGCCAAAAAATTCGGGGGCCCCTACAAACTGAGAATGACTTCTACTTGTCAGCCAGCAAGAAAACAGGGAATTCTGGCCAATCAATGCATGGAACTGAATTCTTCCAATGCCTGAGTGAGCCTGGATAGAGACTGTCCTTCCCCAGAGCCTCCAGATAGAAGCCCGGCCTGGCCAACACCTGGATTTTGGAAGCCCTGAGAAGAGAGTCCAGCCACGCCATGCTGGACTTCTTCTAGATGGACCTGCGATGTAATAGATTTGTGTCATAAGCCCTTGAGTTAGTGGTAATTGCTACAGCAGCAATAGAGAACTAACATACTTTCTCAGCCATCGTGAAGGAAAAGGCCCTTCTCACCAGCCAAGACAGTTCCAGGCGGGCTGGCCACCGCTACTCCGCTAGGAGCAGGTGCGGTGGCCTTGAAAGAAAGGCTCATTTGCATAAGGCGCCCCTTGTGTAGCATCGTCATCACGCTGCACAACATAATTCCACCTGCTGTATTTAACACACGTGCACCTTCAATGACATTTTAGTTCACCCTAGACATTTCCCCTCCAGCAATCACTGTCAGGCAACAAATTTTACTTGAACTAAGACTAAGGCTTCAGATTTTTATTTAAATTCCTTTCTCAAGCAAATGATAAGCCTGGAGCCTTCACCGGGCTGGGTTCTCAATGGCTGCATGGGACCTTGGATGAGCGAAGAGGGAAAGCTGCCACAGGGTGGGGTTGGGGAAACCTACCACCAAGGTCAAGTAGAATGCACGAACTGGGTTCAAGAATGACACTAGGGGGCGGAGCCAGAGCAGGTCCCCGGGACAATGGTATGCAGCCATATTGTTGTGCAATTTTTGTTATTTTGGGGGCACACCTACCACCTGCCCTCCCTAGCCCCCATTCCGCTCCATTTTTCTGTGGAGTATTGATGAATTTTTATTGTAATTCTCCATTGCAGTGGAGGACTGGAATATGTGTCTGCTTTGTTCAGTGCTGCTTACATCCAGCTTCTGGAGCAGCACACAGAGTAGGCCCTCAATAGAGCCTTCATCAAAATAGCAATGACCACATTTAAGCTTCAAAAGACTGGAGGGGGCCAGAGTGGCCATAAGCAGGCCCTTTGGGAACCTAACCTAGCACTTCATGGAGAGACGGCAAAGACTGGTCTAAGGGAGTAACTTTTACTCTCAGGCAGAGCTACGCCACATCGCTTACAAATAATAACACTGCGTTTAATGTCCTTCATTGTCATTGCCACACAGCAAGTTGACTCTCATGGTATGTAGTAAAATAGTAAGTGAGGGTTTCAAATATTTATTACATTTATTTTTAGTATAATGTATTTGCTTGTAAGTTAACGTCATTTGATTTTTAGTAATTACATTTTTATAATTTGATATCTAAACCCCAGCTCAAAGAATACTGGAAAATTTCACTGTCAGCTGTCATGAGGCAAGACAAGCCAACTTCTGCATGTGACTCATGCAGAAAACAGAGGCTCCAGGAATGCAGCTAGAGGCTTGGCTCGCGTAACTGGAAGGCTGGCCTGTCACTCACTCAGAGAGGAATCGTAGTGGAAAACCAGGTCAGCACGGAGGGGGAGCTGTTCGGGTGGGATCCTGGCATTAGCATCAGACATGCCAAGCTGGATATGTCCACCCAACCTCCAAGTGGAGATGGCCAGGCAGCAGTCGGTACACCAGTCTGGACCAGCTCTGAGGATGGCCAGGGATGGAAAGGCAGCTGTGGGCCGGGGTGGGGCGGTGGGGGGAATCCCCCAGGGAGACAGCATCTAAGTGAGGGGAGAGGAGCTGGGTCCGGCATTGAGAGACCACAGTGAACAGCTCAGTAAGGCCCAGCCCACAAAGGAAATCGAGGATGGCCCACCCAAGGGATGAAAGTTCCCAGACACACGCTGCTACAGGGGCTGAGCCCGGAGGCTGCCACGAGACAAGGCCAGCCATGCCGAGAGCTACCAAGAGGCTGAAGTAAGAGAACTCGGGGTGACTGGTGGCTTCAGTAAGAACGATTTCAGTGCAGCGTTGGGTGGATTCCAGGTCGCAGAGAACTGAGGAGTAAACCCAAAGTCAGGAAACAGAGAAAATGTAAGTTTTTTCTAGAAGCTTGGTGAACATGCGTAGACTCACATGTGAGGTATTGTAGGGTTGAGGGAGTGCATTATTTTATGGGAAATAAAAAACCTTGTTCAAGTCCAAAAGTCAGTGGATAGAGTCAGGAAGAAAAAATCAAGAATCAAGGGAGAATGGAAATAAGTGATAATGTCATAAGAACCTGGGAGGGTTCCAAAAATAGACCCTTACACATGGACTTCATTATATGTTTAGGGTGACATTTCATATTATAGAAAACCTAATAGCCACTTAGGAAAATTATGAATCTGTACTTAAATTTATAAATCAAAACAAATTGCAGAATTTTAAAAATTCAAATAATAAAAGTATCATGAATAAACATGGATGAATTGTTTTTAATTATCTTGAAGTTCAAAAGGCCTTTTTAAATATGATGCAAAACCTAGAAGCCTTACAAGATGGGTAAATACGACAAGATAACTTTTTTAATATGTATAATAAAATACCATAATCAAAGTAAAAGACAACTGGAAAACTCCAAAAAAATTACTTGTAACTCATATCACACACAAAGGGCTAATTTCTGAAAACAGAAAAAAAGCACCTATAAAGCCAAAAAAAAGAAACAATTAAAAATAAGCAAAGAATAGTTCTCAGCAAACTCAAATAGCTTGTGACATTCAGTGTCACCCCTTAGAAGGAAAAAAGTGCACAATAAAATTATACTGAGGTCCCACTTATTATTTATCAGATTAAAAAAACAAAATGTTTGTTTGCACACCGACTTTGACAAGGAGAAGGGAGTGGGCACTTTCATACATTGGCTGGTTCAAGTGTAAATTGGCGGAGTCTCTGTGGGCACAATTAGGTATTTAAAAATTATGCATGAACTGACACTTTGAACTTGCAGTTAAACTATTGGGAATTTATCATATGGCTTTGATGGACAATCTGCTATACTTTCTTCATCCTTAAGATGCATCTTAGAAATTGGAATGAGTTTTACAAACAACACTGTGGCTTAGTTTAATTAGCGGCATTTTTTCCCTTTTTTAATGACACATAAAATAATAGTGTGTCTTCTTATTTAGGCATCTTAGATTAGCTGATGTTGGTTTGTAGAATATGGTTCATTAGAGCAGGATTTGCAAAAGATAAGGAAAGGAGAGCAGGAAGCACCATGTATAATCGCTATTATTTGTGTGGAATGGCTGTAATCTACATTATATCTGCATTAGCCGGTGTGTGTACTATTTGCATATGCATAATACGTGTGTGTATGTGTGTGTGCGTGTGTGTGTGTGTGTGTGTGTGTGTGTGGTGACCACTCCCAGTTTGCTTCTGTGTGTCATAGCTCAGCCACCTAGAGGGAAGGAAGCTGGGTGTCTGGAGGAAAGAACTGAAGGAAAATGACGCATTCTCTTACATATTTTGTAAACATCATGCAAACGTGTCATGTAAAAAAATTGTAAGACTGTATCATCTAAAAAAGGAATGTTATTAAAAAATAAAAATGTCCTATTCACACTGCAAACCCCACGTTGCGTGGGCTTCACAGTGACACTCGCCTTTTCACTGTCTACAGACACTGTTTAGCCACAGGCCAGGGAGGAAGAAGGAAAGGACACTGTGCCACAAAATCACTCATTATTAGTGTCCAGCTATGGTAGAAATTCCTTAATTCAATAACTGAGTGTTCATTCTACTGTCCTGTAATATATTTAGTATCACAAAATCCCTTTAAAAAGTATAATTTTGGGTGACTGGTGAGAGAGTCCTTAGAAGTGAATCCTGATCTAATAAAAATTTTTTAATCCTTATTATTTTTTCTTATCATAAAAGCAGTAACTTCTCAGGGACAGAAAAAAAGGAAGGAAGGAAGGAAGGAAGGAAGGAAGGAAGGAAGGAAGGAAGGAAGGAAGGAAGGATTGGAGGCTGGGAGGGAGGGAGGGAGGGAAGAAACACTACAGAAATTGCTACCCTAGAAAACACAAATCCCTTTCAGCAAGGGTAGGCATTAGGAGTTAAGGACGTGGGCATGTCCGGGAGCGCCTGTGTGAACCGTTTTTTGAAAACCGGTGATTTTACTTGTTGACAGGGTTATCATGACCAGCTAATGTCAACAGCAGCATCAAATCGTCTGTGTTGAGTTGTCTTGGAACAGTCTTGCCTCCTGTGCAGATGGTGGCTGTGACTGGTTCATAGGAGAATGAGGTGACCCCGTTGGTTTGCAAGTACCTTGAGGCCACCTCTGTGTTCTCACCACCAGCCTGTGTACCTGGCGCAGGTGGGTGGTCAGCGAGCACTAACTGAACACATGAAGATGTGGCATGAGATACCGCAAATCCCACCAATCCGAGAGCCGGACCCCACACTCAAATCTCAAAGCCCCGAAGTTGAGGGGTCTGAATAGGTTACCAATGCTTCTAAGCCCGTAAAGTGGCATTCAGTAACAAGGTCCCTGCTACGGAAATTAAAAAGCGATCTACGCAAAGGTGGTCACCCAGCTCCAGGAACAAAGTCGAGGCACCATTGTATTCTTGTAATGATGATGATTAGGGCGTGGAAGGCATTTGGCCGACGGGCAGAGCCTGGGTGCACAGCCCCGCCAAGGACAGTAGGGTTGGCAATGACGTGCTTTCACGGCACGACGCCCTTCAGACAGGGCTCCTCCCAGCCACTGCCACACACGTGCAGGGGACCCACCAAGTTCAGCAAGCGAAGAAAAACCTGCGTTCTTCTAGCTTCTGTTTAAACCAAAGGGCGCTCCTCTACCCTGTCTGCTGAGGGCAGCTGGACAGGCCACCTCCCTGCAAGCACTGGGATGACCATACACTCGCGCACAACCAATTTCTCCTGAGCCCTCAGCCTCAGGCCCCGGGCAGTCAGCTGGGTCAGACCTTCATCTCCGGCCCTGGGGCTGCTCCCCACTGCCTACCCTGGGGCTCCTTATAAAATATAAATGAAAATGTCAGTATATAAAGGAAAATAAAATAGACAGTAGACATCTATATTGGGAAACTTAATACCAACCCTAAATACCTACGTTGGGAAACATGTAAATCATTTATGACACATTCCTTTGGGATCAACATTAAAAACTTCGGATGATTGTATCAGTCTATTTTTTTATTTAAGTGTAGTTGGTATACAAGGTTATATTAGTTCTATTAGTTTCAGGTGCATAATACGGAGACTCAACATTTCCATACCTTACAATGTGATCACCCCACTAATTCTAGTAACGATCAGTCATGGTGCAAACTTATCACAATATCATCGACCGGTGATGCGGACACCGGCTAGCAGTGTCCTCGTCATTATGGGTGAAATAGAACATTCACATGGACTACCGAGTCCAGTGGAGGAAAAAGGATGACAGCGTGGCTTTTCTCTCAAGGGAAGCAAAGCCGCAGCCTCCGTCATGACAGGTCTTTATTTTATATCTCCTCTCATTACAAGATGGTCCTCACTCACTCTGCCCTGGTTACAGCAAAGAAGCCAATGCCCCTCATCACATCACAGAAGAAGGATATTAGCAAATGAAAGGGCAAAAGTGGTTGAGCTGGTTACACTGGTCCCTGCAAGGTTTAGCACTTGCAGGGTGAGGGAGTTTCAACAAAAAGCAAGTCTCAAAACAGCTTAGGTACATTGCAAATCTGATTACCCACAAGAGAACCTATCTGTGGGCGTGGGTCCTGTACATCTCCGAGTGGGAGCTGGGCCCATGCCACACAGAAGGGTCTGCCACAGACTGGGTGTCCGTTGATAGATCCGTCGATAGATGAATGGATAATGAAGATGTCACACACGCACGCACGCACGCACGCAACAGAACAGTATGCAACAATAAAAAAGAAAGATCTTTCCAATTGAATCAGTGTTTACTGGATCCTTCCCTTCTGCACCAGGTCCACCCTCGTCTTGAGTCCTGGACACCATCCCCTCACACCTCTACAGGGCCCTCCTTTCTATCATTGCTATCCTCTCTTACCTGCATCATCGACCCCAGAAAGATCCCCTTTGTGCTGGTGCTTCCGCCACAAACAGCCGAAGCAGCAGAGACTCTGAGGCCGGCGGCTGGAAGAAAGCCAGTCCCCTGCGCACTTAGCCGGGCCCTGCACTGGGGTTCTCCGCCTGTAATGACCATACCCACCCACTGAGGCTGCTGTGGGGGAGGTGCCGGTGCGCCTGTCTCAAGCGTTCAGAACAGCGCCTGGCCCAGAGTGAAAGCACATTGGCTATTGTAGTTATTATGTTTTAGATTGTTTTCGTAATTTGACTAAACAGTATGTGCAGGTGATCCAAACTTAAGATGAAAATGTCACACAGTAGGATCACCTCCCTGATCCCCTTTCACAGTCCTACCTGAGAGGCAAACACAGTCACCATGGCTGAGCGTCCCATGGAAACAGACATTCCACACGCATGTGAGAGACCAGTCCACATGAACGTGACATGTGCGACCGCCTTCCAAGCTGTGTTCTGTTCTTGGCTTGTCTCACTCCGGACTTGTTTTGGAGATGTCTCAATGTCAGAATGAAAGGCTTCACTCATCCTTTTTACTAGCTGTCACCAAATGAACACACCGTAATAACTTTACCTGTTTCCTAACACAAATAGGTAGCGTTTGTTTCTTTTTTCCTACTAGCTTTATAGTATTTTTTAAAACCTGCAAAACCTTTACAAGTATGAATTTGTATATGTGGGAATAGATCTATAAATAAATGACTGTGAGAGGAATTTGTAAGTCCAAGGAGAGCTACGCCTATTTTATAATTAAATATTATATATATAAATGAACACATTACCAGCATCTAACATATTGGTATATTAAATGTAAATATATAAGTCAATATAATTTAGTTAAACACAGTTAAAATTTATGATAAATGTTGCCAAATTGACCTTTGGAAAAGCACAGGAACGGTCCCCAGCTGCACCAGAGCGAGTCTCTTTCTGGTCTTCCTCCAAAGGGTGTCTCCTTGACCCATGTCAATTTGATAGGCCAACAGAATCAGGACATAATTTAAGTGTGCAGGAATTTTGGGTGTTTTTGCAGGAATCTTAATTTGAATGAGGAGCAACACATTTCCATGTGTCTGGAAGCTGTTTGTACTTCTGTTGGGAAGAGTCCTCCAAACTGTCTGTACACCCTTTACTCAATTTCTAGTTTGTGGCAAGTATTTTCTCATTGGTTTTCTAGCAAAATTAACCCCTTGCTCATGATAAAAATTGCAAACATTTTTGCAAAATTGTATTTGTTCTTTGAATTTGTGATGAAATTTTTCCCAATTCTGGGCTTTATGCAGTCAAATGTATCAATCCAAGTCTTGTGTAATATTTAAAGGGGAACTTCTCATTTTGTATATGTTTTAATGTTTTTGTGTCTAATTTTTTGTATATTTATAGCTTGAGCTATTGAAGATTTGTTTTCTACAATTTATTTTTCCCAACACTATCTAGTTATCCACAATCCTTATTTAATAATTAATGTTTTCCTCTCTAATTGAAAATGCCATCTTTAAATTCTTAGATTTAATTGGTTCTGTGCCTAAGGCTCTTTTTCACTTATCCATCTTTTCTATTAATTTAATTATTGCAATTTTAAAAAATTCTTTTTCAGAAAGCTTGTTTACTCCTAATAGCATTTGATGCTATTAGATTTGTATGCAAGGGTGCTGAGTGCAGAGGTTAACCAGGGAGAACGGACAAAGTCCTGTCCGAACGCAGAGTTCGCTGTTCTGTTTGTCAAGACAGCTGTGTTCTCTCGCAGTGTTTTAATGTTTTCTTCATTATTATCTTCAATCCAACAACCAGTTTCAACAACTGCCCACACCCTACATTGCTGACTTTAAACACACCATACATATAACATGCATGTAGAAACATATACAGAACTATATGAGGGGGGACCCAAAAAACCAGAATTATCTTCTGGAGGGCGGGCCCCTCGTAGCACAGGCTTCCCCCACTAGATGAGTGTTCTAAGAACCCATCTGCATCAGTGCACCAGCTGGCGTTGTTGTGAGAGGCTGTGTTCAGCTTCAGTGAGTTTTTCTGAAGACTCTTCCAATGTGTTTGTCCATCCACTCGAGGATGGATGATTTACGAGCACACCTGCCCACACCTCACTGAGTGTTCAGCAGTTTTTGGCCCAAAACGGTATGACCCACATGCCCCCCCCCATTAACACAATCTCACCCTGAGTGACTTTTTTTTTTGTTTCCCCAGATTTAAAAAAAAATCCTCAAAGGGGAATTTTTTGCCAATATGGAAGAGATGAAACAAAAAACTGAAGCACTAAAAGGCATCAAAATCGAAGAGTTCAAAAACCGTTCTGAGCAGTGGAAAAAAACATCTCCGTGGGTGTGCTTCATCAAACGGAGAGCACTTAGAAGGTGACTGAAGTTCCAACAGGGACGAATACACAACTTTTCATAAATGAATACCAGTTTGGGGAATCCCCACTCATATACAAATGCGTGTGTCTATATAAAACATGACATATATTAACGTTCTCAAGTGTATTACAGAGATCATGGCTCTCCAAAAAATAAAAATATTCCTCTATGTAGACACAGCCATTACCAAGCATGACAAAATTAATAGTAGTTATTCTAACACCCAAGTCTCTTCTTGCCCCATTAGTGTTCACTGAAGTGCTGCCTGCCGGCCTCCTGGGCTGTCGGTCGGTAGGAGACCAAGCCCAGGCCTGCCAGGGGCAATTTTCCTTTTTCAAGGCTCAAGCCCTCTTTGCCCTGAGCGCTGGCATGCCTCCTGGCTGCGGTGCGAGACCCGCGTGGGAATGAGCCAGATGGATTTTGACACCTTTCGCTGCCTGGCCGCCCATCCCTGCGCTCTATCTACTGGAACTCTGACACACGCGATCGCCGAAATTTGAGGAAGATGATGTTATTGATTGGGAACAGACACTCTAGAACTGGAGAGAGATGTTGGGCTCGGGATAAAGGGCAAAATACTCAGGCCCTGGGTTATGTTTGGTTCTTTCGCTCGTTTGGCAAGTCAGCTTCAGCACAGCTTCTTGAGTTACACTATTGTCTCATAAAACAGGGCTAAGACATTTGCCCTGTCTACCCGGGAGGCTGCCACAAGGCTCAAAAGCAAATGAAATGAGAAGACACTCTGCGGATTATAACATACTCAGGAAGTACTTTGTTATCAGTAATGTTATGCAATGGATATTGATAGACCACATGGATGGACAGGGAGGGCTTCGTGAGTTACAGCGCATCAGACAGTAACTCGCACTGAGGCGGGCTTGCTTGTGGCTCAGTCCAGCAGGGCAGCTGGGAGAGTGGTCTCTGCAGGAGGAGTGTCTAGTTGGGATCCTAGCAACACCTCTTCCTGCCTGTGTGAGCGTGAGCTTCTCTCACTGTGAACTCTGTGTTCATCTAAGCATTTAACTGGGGTAAGGAGGAAGGATGATCAGCCTACGATACTCATCAGGATGCCTGCTCAATGAACACAGTGTTATGGTTACTGTTGTCCTGGGTAGCTGCACTGAGTCAATGAATAGGAGGAGGGGGGGCCCAGGAAGGACAGGGCCTGCACCCTTCTCTCCTTAGGAAGGGGAGGTGTTTAACCGTGGCAGTCCAGACTCTTAACGGACTCCTTCTCACTAATTAAATTGAGAGGAGATCAATTCAAAAACGAGATGTGAAATTCTTAATTAGCGGTGGGGACTAAGACTGATTAACATATGGCAATGCTTAGTAACACTATTTGGAGGATGCCCCCAGGCCCGCAGGGCCATCCAGTGAGAAGGGAGCGTGGTCAACAGGCCAGTGAGAGACCGAGAGCTGAGAAGGGAGGAAGACAGCATGCCTTTCGGCTCTCCTTGTGCCTCTCCAGGTGTGCGGATGCTCTGCCTGGGAAACAAGACGACTGAGGTCCTAAAATACGTGTCCTTGGCTGCCAGTCTCCCACAAAACATGGACCAACCTTCATGCTGCAACCACCCCACCCACTGATGCCTCGGCCCACACTGCTTCCAATTTCACACCCAGGCTTTGTTCGTGTCACTCAAGCTCTTGGTCACTGACAGCAGCTTGATTTAGAGCCATTTTGCAGAAACCTCCAAGAACAACGCAATTTCTAGTCGTTTTTGTGTTTACTGCCTAGGAAGGGTCTCTTGGATCTGCCTTGGTTACAGCAAGAGAAAGCCACCCCTTGTTTTGGGGTGTGCCTGTGTTCTTTCCGATTCTTGTACCTACTACCAGTTATTTACTCCCCCCCTTTTTTTCCCTAAAAACATTTCACAGTATAAATCGTGGCGTGGAAAATGGTGTGCTCCCTCTGGTTCCAGATAAGGAAAGCTGTAAATAATTTAAAGTTTCTGCTGTGCAAAATTACCCAAACAGAAAGTACATTTTTTATGCTTGGCACCAAGGAGAGGAAAATAAGGAATTGTGCCAATTTTCCTCCAGGTGAAATTTTAGCTGCTTTGTAACGTAAGCACTTTGACTCTGAAATAAGTAATGTAATGAGATTTCTTGCAAGGCATGCCAGCATTAATGTGAGGCCATGGGAATAATGGCCCACATTTACCTTACTCAAAAAAAAAAAAGAAGACTCACCAAGTTACTGATTAAAAGTCTGTGCCCAGTACCATCAGGCCACACCCCGGGGCTCAAAGACTGCGCTCACAAATAGCCTTTCTGTCATCACAACTGTCCGGGTAAACACACCAAACTTACCAAAAAGATATTATTTTACGGCACAAAATTTGGATCTCTGTGTTATTTGAAACTCCGTAAGCCACTCTGTCTAGCTGGCCTACTTCCCACCCCTGAACTAATAGGTTATCATACAACGGGGCCACATCTGGTTTCCCCTGACCCTGTGTGCAGTGCGAGCCCCCCAGAGGTGTCCTGCCATCTGGGCGAAGCCTGCAGGACTTTCCTCTGTGATTCCAGGTTAGCACTGAGACCAGTCAAGCTCTATTCTTAAGAACCAGAAGGTCTCAGAGCAAGAGGAAGGAAGCCCTCCTGCCCAGACGCTTCTCCCTGGGAAACCTGTCGGGAGTATGTAGTGGAAAGAGAAACAGACTCCTGATCGCCCGCTCAGACACCGTGCTGTATGGAGGGCTGCTTCCCGGGCACCAGGCCAGTGGGTCGTGTGCACGCTCACCAGTTCCAGATCTCTGGATCCCGTGACCCAGGAGGGGCTCCATCATTGGGTTTTTTAAAGACAAAGCACAAGCATTAGCAGACAACAGCCAAATATACAGCAAGGATCATAATAAAAATTGTTTGCCAGCAGCTGCTAAATATCACCAAGTGCATGTCAACTAGAGTTTGTTTCTAATGGTAGTGACCCCTCCCCCCTCACACCAGAGGGCTGGCTTCAGTCTTAGGTGGCAAGTGCTCAGCCTCTGCACTTTCCTGACTCCAGTTGTCTTGCAGGACTGATTGCTAAGCAGTCCTGAGCAGGTGTTGAAAGGCCACGGTGTGAATAAGTTTGGCTGATGTTTTCGACAAGAAAAAAAAATAGAAAAAGAAGGGAGGAGGGGAGGAAGGGAGGAAGGGAGGAAGGGAGGGAGGAAGGAAGGAAGGAAGGAAGGAAAAGAAAAAGAGAAAGGGAGGGGAGGGAGAAATTATTTTTAAAAACGCCGCCTCATATAAACTGGCCTCTACAGATGAAGTGGGAGGGGCATCGTGGGCTTCCCCAACCATGGGAGACAAAAGGATAGATTTTAAGCTCTTTCACCTGCCACAGCCCCCATCTGCTCAAGGTCCGCCACAGTCTGCGCACGGCCCAGGCAGGGGCTGGCATCTGCTTGGACAGCTTGCTCCACCCTCACCTCTCAGTCCTGACAGAGCTTCTTGGGCAAGACGCGCCATGACCCCTGGAGCAGGCTGTGTTTTTCTTTGGGGGCTCATTGAACTTCACAGTTGCCACCTGATTTCGATGTCTTCCTCCTCCATTCGATCATAAACTCTAAGGGGAGAGGGATTTGATCTGCCTTGTTCTTGGCCCCATCCCTGGAGCCACCTGGTCACCACCCAACAGCAATTGTCGAGTCAGCGAGCTCAGGGCATCTCCTCCAGTACTCTTTTGTTGTTGTTGCTTAATTTTTATTTTAATTGTTGATCTTGTACAGTTTTCTGTCTTTTACTCCCATCCCAGCCCACCACTCCAGCCCTCCCCACCTCCCTCCCATTTCCACCCCCCATAGTTTTTGTCCATGTGTCCTTTATACTTGTTCCTGCAAACCCTTCCCCTTTTCCCCTGAAATTCCCTCCCCTCCCCCTCTGGTGACCGTCAGCCTGTTCTCACTTTCAGTGTCTTTGGTTATATTATGCTTGTTTGTTTGTTTTGTTGATTAGGTTCCTGTTAAAGGTGAGATCATATGGTATTTGTCTTTCACCGCCTGGCTTATCTTGCTTAGCATGATCCTCGAGTACTCTTAAACTTGGTTATGTACAGGTGACAGATTCTTTGCTGTCCTGGAATCAGGAGGACATTGTGCTCTTTCTTAGCTTCTTCCTGGGCCAGCCATATACTCAGCTATCAGTTGGATACACTTTGAAAATACCTACTTATTACTTTAAAGAAAATCCAGAATGAGTTTCTGGTCACATGACTCTCAGACTAGAGTGCTTGATAGCTCATCCTCACAATCTACTGCCATTGTCTCTGTTGCTCTCCGGACAAAAGGCATCTGACAGCCTGCTTTGTCACTGGACTCCCGAAAAACGATGCCGAGTGAATGGCCTCTCACACTCAGGGAATTCAGCGTGGATGACAGACAGAATCCAAGCTTCGCATCTGGTTTCTTATCGGCAATGGCTCCCCAGTGAATACTTAAACCTCCAAACCAGAGTGTGAGTAATATATTTAACATCGTTCACTTCAGGCTTTACATCACAGCATATAAACCCCTGCTTCCTCGTGGCCTCTGTGCTAGGTGTTCAGTAGCGACTTACAACAGTACTGGTTTCCCTTGGAAATCGGGCAGTGCACAGCTGGTGCAATTCAAAGGAATCATGGAAGGACGTTCCCTTCATTTTTATCCCTATTTTTAATATGCCCCAAATGCTAAGAATGTGTGACCACTGGGCTTGACCGGCTCTGAGGCCAGGGCTGCAGGCTGGGTGGGCTGCGTGGACTGGGGTGGCAGGTGTCTCTACGCCATACGGGGACACAGAGCTGCCAGTCATCTAGGTGCCAGCGACACAACGCCCTCCAGACTGATTTTGGGGGAACTTAGAAGTGTGCCCACCAGCAGAGCCTCAGGGCCACAATCCTCTGGGCCAGTGGTCATTGACTCGCCCAGGCTCCTCCTGAACTGTGACCGTATAGTGGCAGGAGGGTCACCTCGATCAGTACCTCTGGCTACCTCAGGAGAATTTTCTGGTTGGATTTGCGGGAAGCATCGCCGTGGGACGTGACGCAGGAATGCCTCCTGGATAAGTGGCCTTGCTGGCCTCGTGTGACAGGAGGGCCTACCTCATGCGATGGTCACAGAAGGAAAGGAGCAGGTGGCGAAGACCCTAACATCATCCCTAAGTCCCCCTGGAAATGGTTGGGTGCACAGAAAATACTCATGTGTGTGGCAGCACCGGGGCTTTCTGGATGCACGTGTCTGCATGCTGTGACCCTGGGCTCACAGCGAGCCTGGGGAGTTACTCGCGGCTGTGGAGGGAGTGACGGACCCTGGAGAGATTTACGGGGCTCTGGACATATGTTTGCATTCCAAGGCGAAATAAGGCCTGGGAACTGGGAGACCTCTCCAGGTCCCCAAAGCTGGACCCCAGGGCTCACCTGGCCCTTGAAGGGGTGTGCTCACATTCCAAGAGGTTATAATGAGAACCCAGGTTCCTTTCTCTTCCACCCCCAGGAACAAAGGTTTTTCTCTTTCCTTTTGGGGAGGGAAGGGAGAACATTCATTCTTCACCTAGATGAAGACTTTGACATTGGTGTGTATAGGACATTTAGTCAGGCTCTCATCACTCTATCCCAGGGGGAAGAATCGGGGTGCTTTCCAAATGACTAGGATCATCCGTGTCTAATCCAGAACTCCTCAAGTACACACTCAAAATAAAGTTCATAAAGACAAATATTACAACCCAACAGCAGTTCAGAGGGAAAAGTTAGCCTGCTTTATTTCTCCTCGAGCTTCACTTGCCACTAGTCAAGGGATGAAAAGGGCTGGTTTGAAGGGGGAGACTGGGGTCAGTGGAAGGAATTCTCAGTTCATGTAGTGCTGTTTTCTTTGCCACATACATGGGGTCGACTTTAAGCCTGTTAAATCAGGGCTTCTCAGCCTCAGCACTCCTAACGATTCAGGCTGGACAATTCTTTGCTGCAAGGGACTGTCCTGGGCATTGTAGGAAGCTTAGCAGGAACCCTGGCCTCTACGAACCACATTTCAGTAGAAAGAACCCCACCCCTGAGTTGTGACAACCAAAAAATAGCTCCAGACATTGCCAGGTGTCCAGCAGGGGGCAAAATTGCTCCGGCTGAGAATCACTGTCATAAATGCACAGGTGACGCCACATCTGTGCATCACGTAGCGCTAGCCACAGGTGACTTTGGAGGAGCTACGCACAAAGAAATCGGGTTATTATCTATTGATCTGCAGAGATCCTAGCCACTCCCATAGGTTAGCCCCATTCAAACGGTAACCAAGGCTTTTAATCCACAATGGTAAGCTTGACCTGCAACTGCCCCTGGGAAAGGTCTTGGTTATATAGGTGCACTTGAAAGACAGTGTCAGAATAGAGGGCACGTAGCGGATTTTTTTTTTTTTTTTTTGAGACCAGCATTTGATGGAGGGAAAGGTATCAGACTTCTGGGGGGGAAAAGATGCAAGAATTAAAGACCGAAGGTGCCAAAGCTGAGATTCACCTAATATAAAATTTTGCAAAGAATGAGCACCATTGAGCAATGAAGTATGTAGAAAACAGAATGCACAGCACTGGAGAAAGCCATAAACCCAGCCCCGTCTGGGATGGGACCTGTTTCAGAGCGTGAATGCAGGGCAGAGGTGTCGGCCTGCACGAGGCCGCGGCAGACGGCGCCCCGGCAGCCAGCACCCTTCCCTGGTCTCGACGGTCCTCGCTCGGCCTCGTTGTCTGGACCACAGACGTGCCTTACAATGATGTTATTTACCTAAATGCGTCTCTCCTCCCTGGGATGGTAAGTTTTTGTGGGCAGTTCCTTGTCTTCACTGTCCCTATTTCTGCCAAGGTGCCAGCCCAAAGTCTGACCCAACAGGAGGATCGGGAAGTAGGTGAATCCATGCCTGGGAGAAGCACTGTCTTCCTTAAGCTCCGGGCAGATGGTAGGCATGTCTGCGGCTGCACCTAGAGGCTACAGATGTGTTTCAGAAGGTCCTCCCATCCTGGAGGGCCATTCGTACCAGCATGTGGACGGCCCGCAGGATGGGAGAGCTGGGCACCGTTGCCCACGGCCTCAAGGGCTCTCAACAGGAAGGCACCCAATCCCCGTGGAGAATGTAGTCTGGGGAAGTGTATGCATTTTCCATGTAACAACAAATCAGCACAACCTGAACGGCTTAAAACGACACCTAGTTATCACCTCACAGTTTCTGGGGTTCAGGATTCTCAAGCGCAACTCACCTGGGTCTTCTGCTCGGGTCTCATGGGCCGCAGGCAAGGTGTCAGCTGGCCTACGGTTCCATCGGGAAGCTGGACCGGGGAGGGCTTCCAGGGTCACGCAGGTTGTGGGCAGGATTCATGTTCTTGCAGTTACAGGAATGAGAGTTCCAGATCCTCCGTGGCTGCAGGCCAGGGGCTGTCCCCAGCTCCGACAGGTGCCCACTGCTGCCTGCCATATGGCCATTCCCACAGGCAATCCACAGCCTGGTTCCCCAAGGCCTGTGGGAGAGCAAGAGCCAGTATTCTAGTAAGACAGAGCCCTGTTATAACATGATGTGATCCCAGGGGAGACATCCCTTCCTTTGCTGTATTCCCTTCACTAGAAGCAAGTCCTAGACCCCACCCAGACTCACTGGAAGGGGATTTCACAAAGGCACGAACACCAGGAGGCAGGTTTCATGGGGAGTCAGCTGGGGATCTGTCCACCACGGGAGGGAGTAAAATAACAAAGAATTATAGCATCCGTCCCCTGCATAGCTTCCCGGCAGCTGTTTGCAAGGGATGTGGGACCATCACTTTGCAACAATTACGGTTATCCTGCATTGAAGGGAAAAGCTGAAGAGGAAAAAGTGAGCTACAGACTGGTGGCCCCCTTGTCCATGCAGCTGGTCCCAAGGCAGTAGGTCTCCAGGCCAGAGAGCAGGCTCCCACCGCGTTCATCACTCGGACCTACTGCCTACAAAGAATGGGATTGGGGGTGGGGGTGGGGGTGGGGCTGGAGGTGGGGAAGATGGTCCAATCGCTTCCGAACGCTGGATTGAAATGTTACCACGTCGTGAACTTGAGATGTGGGGGGAAACCCGAGATCACACCAGTTCCCTCTTTCTCACCCCCAGGCAGGACCAAATGCCCTTGGCTTGACCTTGTGCCCAGCCAACATCTTTATTCGGAATGAGGGGTCACACGAGGAACCCTTCTGCTCCTGGAACCCTGGTCCATCCTCCCCTTGTCGACTTGGACCAATTCCTTTTGGCTCCTTCCTCAGAATCCCTTCCTGACCACGTGAGAAGTACACTTGCTCCCGCTTACTGCTGGGCTTCCAGCCCCCACCCCGTCCTCGGTCTGACTCAGCACGAAATGTCTCCTTCACCAGGTAAATTTAATTAAGAGGCCGGTTATCCTCAGCTTGGCAGATCATGCCAAAGGCTAAAAATAGAGGGAGAAAAAAAGTCCTCCCAGCCACAGAAGCAAAAGTGAGCCACATTCTAGAGGTTTCTACGCAGTGGCTTTGTCCAGGAGACGTAGCCACCGCCTCTCGCTTCCTGGAGTCCTAGGTTCCGTGTTGGCTTCTTGTCTCCCTTGACCGCCATCTCCCCTCGCCCCCACCACTCACCAAGATGGTTATTTGACCTCAGTGCATAAACTGGAAGTGCTCCTTCTTCTCCCCCCAGCCCCAGTTACCCTGTTTTCACTGGGGCCACAGCTGAAGATGTGCACCTGGCTGGTGGCCCACGACCACCAAGCATGGCTTTCCTCTTATTCTCACAGAAGTCGCCTGCAATTTGTTTTACCTCTCACTGCATGTTACACTTCTTCTTTTTTTTTTTTTAATTTTATTTGCCTTTAGAGGAGAGAGGGAGAGGGAGAGAAATATCAATGTACGGTTGCCTTTCGTGTGTCCCCTGCTGGGAACTGGCCTGCAACCCAGGCATGTGCCCTGACTGGGAATCGAACCGCGATCGTCTGATTCGCAGGCCCGCGCTCAATCCACTGAGCTACACCAGCCAGGGCGCATGTTACACTTCTACACTTCTTTTCTTACTTTGATCCTTTTATCGGAAATATTGTCAGGCGTTTCATCAACTTAGGCATCATGGATTTGCAGCTTTGTAAACGTCTTCGAAGACATCAGCCCCCTCCACTTCCAAATGAGGATGGCGGGAACACGCCGCTGAGTAACTCGCCAAGGGTCACGTGGTGGACTTCATGTGAACAGAATTAGGTCACAGGTGAACCCGTAACATTACGAGCCCCCGGACTAGCTCCACGGAGACAGCCCTGGAGACAGGGGACTGCCGGTTTATCGTGACTGGTGGGAAGGCAGGGCCACAACCGAATCACAGCTCAGAGCAACCTGAAAGGAGCCTCTGGGGGTTGACCACCTCTTCCCACCCGTGTCCCGACTTCTTCATCATCCGTCTTCCTTATCTTCCTGGGACCCACGCTTCCTTGTAGTACCAGACTCCTTTACCTTCCAGCTCTGCTCGCCCTGCTTCTAATCTCCTAGGGACTCCATCAGCTCACGCGCCCCCACTGACCCTCTCTCCTCAACTTGACCTGTCATACTTCCAGCCATGCCCTGCTAACAGCGCCCTCACGAGTCCTGTTCCCTGTGCACTGCGCAGTCATGAGAGCTGCGGCTTACGGAACGCCCACAGGGTACCCAGCACCGTGCTTGGTGCTAACCGTGTAATCGCCACGAAACCCTACAGTGCAGGTGTGATTTCCGCCCCACACCGGAGGCGACCGAAGCTCAGAAAGCTTAGTGACTTGCTCATTCTCTCCCGTTAGCGAAGTGTGGTGTCAGGATTTGAACCCATGTCTGACTCCCAAATCCACATTCTCTCTGTCCAGGCACAACATCCCAATATGCCTGGCATTTTCCCAGGACTTTATCGATTGCAGATACTCTGTCCCTTGGGACCCCTTAATACACATCCGCACATCAGATTGTTCTCATTTGTATCTGGAAGGGAGAGTTTCCATATCTGAGTGTAAAACTAGAACTCAGAAATCTTTAGGCTTCGCGTTAATTCACACACACATCACAAATACACGTGTATAATATGTTTTCACATTTTGATCAGGCAGACATTCCAACCTTAGGAACCCCCCGAATGAACAAACATCTCTTTGCAGTCAGAGACTCACGCCGTCACCCCCACGCCCACCCACCATCACCCTGAACTCCGACCACGTCGACGTCCCACGGACTATCTGTTTCACCGCTTTCTCAAGTGCTCACAGCTCACGTCCTTGCCAGGGATGCTTAGAAATGAAGATGGCGGCTTTCTGGTGTCTCTGCAGCACGCTGACCTGATGGGTATTATAGAATGTCGAAACATTTTGAGATTTTTTTAAGTTAATTATTTTTCCCCTTTTGTTTTGGAGTTCCTCTCCCCCGTTTGTCATTTCTGCTGTGCTTTTTGTTGGCCGACCTCCGAGGAGTCCTCTGTGGCTCTGCACTGAATGTTTCCTGTCCTTCGTGTTGTTTCTGAAGACGTTGCAGTTTTCTGGGCTCTAATTAAGGTGCCCCCCAGAGAACCCACCAGTTTTCTTCTGCCTCGTGCAATATTGTGCTCCCTGCTCCTCTTCGCGGATGCTGAGTTCTTTTCCCTGTGTTGCCTTAACAGCCCATAAGAACCGTAGACGGATGTATGTTCGTTAGGCCTTTCAGAGTCGGAAACACCGATAGCGGATTCCTGCTCTTGACAGATCCGCACGAAACACGTGGGGGTGATCACCTGTTCCCAACCGATTGGATGAGCCCGTAGATGAGGATTAGACAGCTTTGCTGATAACTACCGCCAGAGTGGTCCGCACGGGCAAAGGCCAAAGTGAAAGAATTCTGTTTTTTCTTGTTAAAAAGTAACGATCTAAGTCTTTGGCTTTCAGGTAGACAGAGTGAGACATGGCAGACCTATATGACCACTAGGAAGTTTTTCTAAAAAGCGGGGTAAATGACACCACTGCTGTTTTCGGGAGGTTGGAACACTCTGGAAGTGAGGAAGGCCAGGAGAACCAAGCCCCCCAGGTACAAGGGCTCCACTAGGCGAGGTGGGGACTGCGGACTCTTTCCTTCTCTCGGCACTTTTGCCTGGACGCGAGGTGAAGATCAGGCTTGGCCCACAGTGAGGGGTGCTGCTGGCAGGCGGGGGTCCGCTGGGGAGGGAGCAGCGGTGGAACGGAGACGAGCGTTTGCTGAGCTCTACAGCCAGATACAAGCACGGTCCGCCACCTCGAACCCGTAATCCAGAGCTTCAAGGGCCAAGTCCTATTAGAGACCGAAGCTCAGCCACCAGAACAAAGGCCAGTCTCCCTCTCCAGTCGTCAGCCATGCTGGAACTCGGGTGAGGGGAGAGCTAAGCCCAGAAACTCTGAAAGGGCAAAATATTCAGAACTGAGGAAACGGAGACTGTCAATCAGGCATCTGGGAAAGTCACGCCCAATGAGAGGCTCGGCCTGACAGCAGAGTGAAATCTCCCCTGGGGCTCTGAGCAGCTGATACCCCCATCCTGTGAGAGGGAGGGACCGCCAAAAAAAAAAAAAAAAAAAAAAAAAAAACCATAGGAGGGGCCAAGACATTCGCCACATTTTCTGAACTTGTATAAGGTGAGGGGCTCAACATGCCTGAGGCATAGAACATTCTGGGATGAGATGATCAAGCCAAAACGAGGACACCCAAGAAACAGGAACTCAGCAGGCAGGACAAAAAAATCTTGCTAAAATTGCAGTCCAGCCCCAATTTAAGATGTGATTTTAATTGGACTGATGTGATCGGCCCCTTCTCCTATATTGCCCACAGAGGATACAGAAGGTATTATCTGAAGCATGTGTGACTTATTTTTTAAATGCTTAAAACAAGAAACACCTAAACATTTCTGTTTAAGTAATTTTCTTAGAATATTGACATTCATTTTCAGTCTTCCTGTATTCTGGTTTTTAAAAAAACATAGTCTTAGAATTATTCCTCTGAGAATTAATATTTTCTTTACTGCCTAATATATGATTAATAGTTTGACTATCCCATGACTATATTCAGTTAATAATGCATAAAGTCCAATGCCTTTTTGTTAAGTGAAGGATAATAAAGACTTTCTCAGACAGAGACTGGATGAATTCATGGCTAACAGATCTGTGCTATGTGAAATGGTAAAATAAGTTCTTTGGGGAAAAGGACAATGGCGTAAGTCAGAGACTGGACTGTATGTAAACCGAGGAAGACCGCCCTCCCCGCCTGTTGCGGTCTGTCAGGTTGGATGGGGGGTGAAGAAAAGTGTATTGACTAGGAGTCGCTCCGCTGACGACGGTCAGAAGTTGCATTTACTGCACACAATATGTGTGGTGTATAAGTGTCACCTGGTCTTCGGAAAAGTCCGTTACATGGACCCCTTAGCTTGGTTTTGAATTCAGAGGGCCCAAGCAGTTACGGTGACATTATTCCCATTACAAGGTGGCACTGTAAATACTGTGTACTCCTGGCTTCAAAATTACTTTGCCCTTCAGAATTACCCAAGGGAAATCTTGAGAAAAATACCCTCTAAATGGATAATGTTCACAGGGCAGCGTTAGAAACACATCCTCAGGTCCAAGCAAGGTGCACTGCAGCCTTCAGCTGCTCCTGGTTTGGGACATGCTCTCAGCCGTCCTCTGGGGCCCACCTTCCACATGTCATTGCGGCACCCGACAGCCCCCAGAAGCATCGAGCTGTTGACCCACTTTCAGAACTAGCATTTAGTCAAGGAGACTTACGCTCTACCCTATTCAGGAGCTACTTTCCCATTACCCACTTAGGGGGCAATGGGAAAAACAGAGCTAGATTTTCATCCAGATTCTGGACAAGGATAATGCTCTTTCGCCTGAAGTTGGCATCTGCAACGTGGGCCTAGGATAACTGCCTAATTCCCGTGGGACTTGGCCCTGATGTAACATACGTGCCAGTCGCTATGAGCTCATCACTGGGGCTGCGTGCTGCTGCTTGCCCCACGGTTTGATAAAAATTTTCATCAAGTCATATAAACATTGGTTATTTTTGCTTCTGACTAGCAATTCCTGGGAGATTTCCTGAGTTAAAGCAAGCGGGTTGTACCCATGGATCTGATTATCCATGATTGCCTTGTGGCGTGAGGCTGTGGACAGTGGTACAAAGGACGGATCCTGGTGGCCGAGTTCCTAGCAGTCCCTCCTCTTGTAATATGGAATTGTTCTTCCTCTCTGTGTGAGACGACATTCAAAACCTCTACCACTCATGCTACAGATATTTCTGGGCTGTTGACTACCCGTGACATAGCAGCACGTGAAGCAAGCAGGCACTGCCTCCCCCAGCGCTCACAGTCTGCAGAGGGGGATGGGTTTTCCGAATGCCCTGTGTTAACTGTAGCCAGTGTTAGGACGCAAAGGCACATTGTGGGTGGGGGAGGGGGCAGGAATCACAAGAAAATAGGAACTGGGAACCTGGAGGAAGCCTTCCCGGGAGAAATCTCATCGACTCTGAGATGCCAAAGAATGAGTGGTACAGCTGACTGCACGCAAGATGAAGACCTGGGCGGCAGTTGGGGGGGGCAGTGTGTAAGCAAGGTGCTGGCGAATCTTTTCCACAGCGGACCACCTAGGAAATATTTTTGCCTTTGCAGACCACATCTGTCACAACCACTCAACTCTGCTCTTAGAGCACAAGCCATAAACAACAAGAAAACAACAGGAGCGGAACACTGAAATCTGAATTTTGTGTGATTTTCAGGTGTCACAAAATATTCTCCTTTGATGGCTTTTTTCAACCAATTAAAAATGTATAGGTCACTTTTAGCTCACAGGGTACCCAAAAACAGACAGTGGATTGGATTCGGCCAGTGGTCTGTGGGTGGTAGGTCCCTGGGGCAGGCCATGAAGAAGGACGTGGCCGGCTGCGCAGCGTGGCAGAGAGGACCTTACGGATGGGAATCAATAATTATAAACAGGTATGCGCAAAACACTTTCTTCCCCAGAATCCACACGCACGTCGAAACTCCTATTTTGTAAACTATTAAATGCTATACAGGCACAGGCATTCTATTACAGCTGCTTGTGGTCTTATCAAATGTTAATGTTGTGGCCAGGGAAAGAGTATCTGAGTGACCTCATTTGCATGTAAGGAAAATGCACAATGGCCCAAGGTCAAGGGAGTGTTCTTAGGAGACCTCATTTAAGACTGCAATAGAGTAATTTTTCTCCTCCGGTGATAAATGTGTCCTCCAGCTCAAACTGCTTAAAAATTCATTCCCAGCTGCTAATGAATATCAGCAAAATAGGGAGTGTCCCAAGATAGCATTCTTTTCCTAAGGAAAAAAAAAAACTCAGGAGGTCTGTATACATTTTCATTAAAACAACAGTTCTGGGCCTCATTAATTCATATAGTCAACAGCTAGTGAGACTCTAAGGACGGATACCAGTTCGGAGGGAATGAGTGAACAGAATAGATAGGGCCCATCCCCTGTGGGGCTTGCGGTTGAGAAGGGAGACAGATATTACCTGATCACACACAGTTCGTATCGTCAGCACCGTGGCGGAAAAGCGTAGGAAGCCACGAAGCAAGTCAACAGGGCTCACCGTCCAGGGTGGGAAGTTGGGGTGACCTCTCTGATCTGTTGACAGCACAGCTCTGAAGCTGGAGAGGGTGTAGAATGTTGGAAAAACTCAACAATGGTCTCTGGGGCCGCATCCCTTGAACACAAGCAGTCTAAGGCAAGGCTGAGCCTCCAACACGAGCAGACCCTGCAGGTCCTCGTTGGTTTGGATTTTATTCTTGGAGAGTCCCTGAGGGGGTTAAAGCAGGGAAGCGTCGCTCTGATTTTAATTTGTAACAGGAGGAGAAGTGGCGGGCAGGCCTCAGTGATGGACCTGGGTTTCCAAGGGCAACTAGACTTAATGATGTCTCACCCCATAGGCAAGAAGGCTGAAACGACGAGGCGCTTCGTGCTGCGGTTTCGCTTTCTGGTGCATCCGGGATAGGAGATGACGGCCGTACCGAACCAGCTGTTCGTGGGCCAACTGCGAGTGAGCGCGGGCGTGTGAAGGGGCCATACCACGCGTGTGGGGCTGCACCGAGCCCCACTAGAGGTTCCAGACGTGAGGTCACTGCTTGCTCATCCTTGTCTGAAGCCATAGAATATTCAGGAAACAACTGCATGTGTGAGATTTGGAAATACGGAACTATATGTTTCAAGAAAGCCCAGTGGGTTTTTTTTTTTTTTTATTAAAAGGTATTTTCTTTATCACACAAATTATAGTCACATGATGTTGCGTGGTTTCTTTAAAAATTCTTGGAGTGTTAAAATAAACTTTCCTTCCTCCCTCAATTATTTTCTGTATGTATCTTTCCTCTATTAAATTCACTCTCAAAAGACAGGACGTAAGCACTACGGCACCCTCCGAAGGGTTACCCCATCGAATTCAAAGGGGATTCTTATCACGTACCGTATTTTGCCATGTATAATATTCACCCCATTTTTGTGTGCATTATAAATGGGGTTATTATATGCATTATTATCCATATGGTATGTAATCATGATACCCATGAATAATGCGCATCCTCATTTTTCCATCAAAAATTTGGCCAAAAATTGCACATTATACGTGGCAAAATATGGTATTACCAGAACTCTGACTATCACCCTTACTCTTCTCAAAACTTAAAGAGTGAACATGCCCAGTGACACCGTACTATCTTGCTCATAAAATATGCGCATCATCATGTGTGGTGATGCCTGTTAACTAGACTTATTGTGGTGATCACTGCTCAACATATACAAATATTGAACCATTACGCTATACACCAAAGCTAATATAATGTTAGACATCAACGATACTTCAGCAAAAACAATAATAAAGGAAAATGAGATGTACATATTATTGAGTTAAATGCAACGGCAGTTATTTACTGTGGCGCGAAAGACGGGGAACACAACATAAAAATATTCTCAGCCAGTGTGCTGTGTCCTTGTCCCACCCCGACTCTCCCAGAGGTGCTGCATCTGACTGAGAATGGGGGCAGAGGTCGGGCTTGCCAACTGCTGTTTCTATTACTCTGGCCACTTGAATGGTCAGAGAATCAAAACTGACCTTTGGTACCTGGCACTTAACGCCTGTATTAGTTCACTGGGGCTGGCATAACCAAGCTCCACACACTGGGTGACTTAAACAACGGAAAGCTCTGGAGGCTAGAAAGTCTAAGATCAAGGCGTCAGCAGGGTTGGTTTCTCCTGAGCCCTCTCTTCTTGGCTCATAGACAGCCACCTTCTCCCCACGTCCTCACCTGAGGGTCCCTCTGTGTGTGTCTGTGTCATGCTCTCCTCTTCCGATAAGGACACCAGTCTGACTGCATGAAGGCCACCCTAGTGACCTCATTTTACATGCATTATCTATTTAAAGACCCCCATCCCAAAAAAAGTCACATGAGGGATTAGAGCTTCAATACACGAATTTAGAGGTGGACACAATTTATCCCGTAACAGCACCCAATAAAAATGGAGGCACATGGACATGAGTAGAGGAGGGAACCTGGAAGGGTCCCCGTTCTCAAGAGCCTGGGCAAGGAAAAGGCAGAAGGGATGTGATGCGAAGCTGCCATCACTGACCTGGGCTCCTGGGTCCGTCCCCTGGGCAGACACCACGCACAGACTGGGAGGTGGGAGAGAGGTGAGGAGAACAAGAGCCGTGGTCAGTGGATGTGGCTTAAACACAAAGGGACAAAGGGGACCGTAAAGCCTGAGTTGGAGATGCTGAGTGTCACCCCTGCCCGTTCCTGCCACGCTTGTCCAGGAAAGGAGAGAGGACTGAGTCAAAGGCATCTCCTTTGTCACCGGGGACTATACGTGTTCACTGTGAAAATGAGGGGCTTCTCCAAAGCTCCAGTCCCCAAAATGCAATGTAACGCCCATGTGAGCAACCGACCTTCAATCACGCAGATGAGATGGGACAGGTGTGGACTCACAGAGGGTTACAACGCCCATGCTTATGCTCTGGGCATTGTGAGCATGCAGGAAATAGATGATGGGCGCGAGACAACTCTAGAGTGCTGTCACGACCCTGCCAAAACAAAGAGACAACTACAATTTAGAAATTTAGCCTGGGCGCTGATTATGGAACCCCTAAAATGGTCAACTCAGGATCTCTCTACCAAATGTTTTCTTCCTGCCCGCGGTCACGCTGCCGCCACCACATCCCGTCCTTACATGTGTGACGCTGGTGTTCCAGGTGCTGCTCTAAGAGCCGTGGTACTTTAATTCATGCCCGTTTACAGCAGTGCTGAGAACAGGCCCTTGCCCACCCACATCCCATACAGAAGGAAGTCTTCTGAGAGGAAGTCGTCTCCCTGACAGTAAGTGGGAAGGTCAGGTTTACCCCAGACCATGGGGCCTCCAGCTCGAGTGCCCACTCTCCGCGTGGCTGGGCGTTAGCCCTGGCAGAAGCCAGTCACCTAACTTCTTAGGGACTCTGCTCGACTGTCACACATGTGCAGAGGCGCATGGCTGCAAGAGGCAAAAGTCAAATCCTCAAAAGCCTGAGCCTTGAGGAAAGACTGAGAAATGGTCGCTTTTCTCGCTCAAGATCAGAAGCTGAGCTGTTCCTTCAACACGGCCAGCACCGTCCCTTTCTGCCGGAACAGCCAGAACGAACACAGTCGGGGCTCAAGTCCCACGCATGGAGCCCATTAAAATCAAATGAGAGAAGCAAAGGAAATAACAGGGGCCGCGTCTGCCTGGATGGGCAGTTCTTCGCGGTCTCATGAGACAAAGGCTCCACTCTGCACCTTTCAAGGCTGCCACCCAAGTTTACCAAGCTCTTCGCATCCACCTGCCCCAGTCCATAAATCACCTCCAGCTTTGCCCGGGACGCCTGCCATGGGTGCGACGTTGCTATGAGTCCCTTAGGTAGGGAGACAAATGGAGCCACCGAGCTGAGCGGCTGGCTTGAGATTATGAAAGAGCAAATGGGGGGAACCACCACCTGCCGCACACCAAGCCTGGGCGGTACATCTGAGCTGATTGGAGCACTGATCAGCCAGTCAACGGACAGGCGGGCCCAGAAAGCCTCAAGGGAAGGGCTCATCAGATGAAAAAGATAGAAAAGAGCCCAGCGAACTTGCTCTTGAAAGACAGTGATTAGGAGTTGACGAGTCAGCCAAGGGCGTCCTGCAGATGCGGCCACCACACAGGGATGCAAGAGACACTCTTAAGACCAGACCCGAGAAGTCCCGTCTCATCGGGGGGTTACGGCGATGAAATCGCAGCCCAGCGTGCTGTCATGCATAGCTTGAGGGGAGAGCCAAGAATTTATTTAACATGTTTTCATTTTTTAAAAAGCTTAGGTCTATGTTTTAAATGTTTCACTTCACAATTGTTCTAGAAATAAGGGGTATGAAAAAGCAGCTGGAAGGGTGGATTGTGTATCCAAGGGTGGATGTCCCTGGAAGGGAAAGGAGCCAGTTTACTCATACAAGGCCAAGCTCTGCACAGGAGTTGCACAGGGGTTTTCTTCTTTGTAAGAGCCAGTAAGACTGGGGCCATCCGCAGGGTCACAGGGCCCTTCGGGGGCTTCCTTTTTGCGGGGACTTCCAGGGCTGCTCAGAGGCAGACCCCAGACTCGGGAGCAGGTGCAGGAGCGGTGAACACCGCCCCCAAGTGCACAGCCAAGGCGTCTCCACCAGATTATCCTGGCCTGCCACCTGGAAAGCACTCAATTCCTGGGGGGCGGGGGGCGGGGAGAGGAACAGCCTAAAATCTATTACATAGATATAAATATAGATGCAGATATAGAGTATGAATAGAGGGGGTGTGAGTGTGTACATATGTGTACACATGTTAGCATGTATGTATATGCCTATGCCACACACACAAAGATAAATAGATGATAGGATGGATAGACAGAGAGAGAGACAGACAGATGAAAGGTATCAGGCACACATGATAAAACTTGCATTTCAGAAGCTGGGACTCCAGGAGTCTGGTCTTCTCCGGAGTCTAAAGACAGAAAGCCCCAAAGCAAACTGGGTAGGGACCTAGAGGCGAGTTACGGCAATGACAGAGGCCTGGTACGCTTTCTTCGTTTCAGAATGCCTGCCGCCCTTGCCTGGTCCTCTGAAAATCTCCATCCGATTGAACTTCAGGATCCAGCTCCCAACACGCAGGGATTACAAGGCAGAACAACATGCTGGGCTGCACCGTGGTGTCTGCATTTAGCAAAATCTAACCTGGAAAAGTCTGCAGTTCAAACAGCTCAGGTGCCTCAACAGGTGAATTGTAAGGACGAGAAAGGGGTGGAAGGGAAACCTGAAGATTCGAATAGACTCAAGAAACTGTGAGATTCCAAAAAATGAATAAAACTAAGTTATGCTGTCTAGGGATTCACATCGGAGGGTTCAACTATACAGAAAGGCGAGAGGCGAGGGAGCCCTGACTGGTGTGGCTCAGTTGATTGGGCATCATACTGCAAGGCAGGGGTGGGAGGAGCCGGTTCAGTTCCCGTCAGGGTTCATGCCGGAGTTGTGGGTTCGGTCCCCAGTCCGGACACATTTGAGAGGCAGCCGATCAATGTTTCTCTTTCACATCGAAGTTTCCCTCCCTCTCTTTCTCCCTTCCTTCCCCTCTCTCTAAAAATAAAACCTAAAAAGAAAAAAGGAAATAACGCCACAAAAGTTAGGACAGCAGTGACTTTGGGGAATGTGGTACGATTGGAATGGTGAACTTGGAGAAGCTCTGGGCAAGGGCAAAGTGCTATTTTTGACTTGGAACTTGGGCGTTAGTTCCGACTGTGTTCACAGTAGAGTGACTAATTAAGCTATGCAGGTGTTTTGTGTGGTTTTCTGGATCGCCTATGTTTGACAATACAATTTAAAAAAGCCTTTCCCCCCTCAAAAAACCCCCAGTAACCTAGGTAATCTTCAAAGTTGTCTTCCCCCTCGAAAAAATAATTTTGTATTCAGGAACTAGGCTAAGTCTTTACGGGGGGGAAGATAAAAAGTCAGGATATGGCTTTGGGGAAGAACATAAAGCCAAAATAATTAGTACTATTGATGCAAGGCCACGTCGAGAGAATCTCTTACAGAATCGATCCCTTGGTTTGAGGGTTAAGCTGTATGTATGATTAATGAGAAGTGCAAACAGCCATAGTAGTTAAATTTAGCAGGAAAACTATTCCTGGGAAGACTGTGAGTTTTCTAACCATATAGAGGTCATGCCTATCAAATATCAGACCGTAGCACATTTTAAAAGTCAGGCTGCACATTCCAGAAATGGGGACTTCCTACCAGAATTGCTGATGGATTTGAAAACCCTTCACCAGAGACCTGTACACGGGGCTTCCTAGTGACTGGTCCAGCTGCAGGATTGAACTGGGCTCCTCTGTGAGGCACGGCAGAGGCATTCGCCTTGCAATACTATCAGTCTTGACCATCAGAATTTTTGTCTCATCCATTTTATTTGAAATATTTATTCAGAAAGTCATCTAGATGATATTATATTCTCAAGGTCCCTTCTCTCAGTTAACTATATTCCTCCATTAGTGGAGCAGGTGGTCTATTTATGGCCAAAGCCAAAGGGCTGGCATCATCCGCTGTCCTCCGAGAGAAGCCAGCCAGCAGGACAGGAAGTGTGCTTTCGCTGCGAGCAATCCAATTTACCCCGTTGTCTCCTTGGATTAAGCGTCAGCTCAGCTAGTCCGGGCACATAGTTGAATTGAATTAACAAGGTTACTTAAAGCCTGAAATCACTATGATGGAGGAATGTTATTCCTAGGATAATCTTATTCCTTATTTTCAATTAGATTTCTTTCATTTTCTCCAAAGTAAATTAAAATGCTTTATTAAAAGAAAGAAAACTTTCTTGAGAAACTTCTCAGTGTACAAACATGGCGCACACATGGGAGACCCGTATTTCCTGGTTGTCTGTCCAAGGCCCAGAGGGAGAGACATTGGGACATGAATTTCTAAGGCCCTCGTTACTGAGAACAGTCTTGTTGCCTCTGAGATTCCAGATCAGCTGCACACAGTAGAATTTGAGGGTGGAAGCTAGGACTCAGAAAAGTAAGGGAGAAAATGTGGAAATGGGCCGGATGAAATGCAATCGTATACTACAGAGGACAATATTGGACAGACTTTAAATAAATCCCTTAGAAGGTGTATATGCAGAAATTAGCTTTTGTAATATTTGGGTCTGGCTGTGAATAAAGCTTCTAAATGGAAGTAGAAAAAGAAAGCTTGATTCAAAGGTTCTCAGACATCTGAAAAAACTTAGCGGTTGCTGGGTCCGGCACAGCCCCCCACTCACACAGCGTACATGACATGTTCCTTGCCCTGCCTCTCTGACGAACTGTCACTCAGCTGCTGAGTGAGGACACAGAGGGAGGGACCTGGGAGACTGGGGGATGAACCACATGAACGGGCCCTGGAAAAAGTGATCAATGAAGTCTGTCCTCGTGGCTCCCAGGTTCCCAACTCTATGCCCTTTCTCCTCTGCAGAAAACCGGCACACTCTTTCATCTGCCTAGCACCTGCTCATATCCCTGCTGGGGGACCTTCCAGTTAATTAGAGTTCCGAAATGGAATGCACTCCCTGTGTGATAATGAGCTCCCAGTCATGGGAAGCAACCAAGACAAAGCTACAAAACCACAAACCAGGAACACTGGAGGAGTTCACTGAGCGGTGAACCAGGACTGAGGTCCTCCAACGACACATTAGCTGAGAATCTTATGACATCAATTGTACACACTGTTATAAATTCAGCAAATGCTTGTTTACCTTTTATAATAGACCAGGCGCTATGCTGGGCGTTACCAGGCAATTGCAAGCTAAAAAAGTATGGATGCTTTATTCATCACTCTACCCTCAGGCTGTTGCATGGAACAAAGTAAGTGCTCAGTATTTGCTGAATCAATCGATCAGTCACTGGTCCAAATCTAAGTAATTGTTAGCTCAGTGATGTAATGCATTTGCTGAACGCTCAGTGCTGACGTTTTTTTAAATGGGATTAATAATAATACTAACTTCTTAGGCTTACACACTCCAGCTTTAGCCCAGGGAAGAGTAACTGATAGAGTCTTTACACTCTTGCCATTAAAACAGACTAGGGAAAAAAGCATATAAAATAGGTATTTTTAGACTTCAGACAATACACAGTACAGAGCTGTGGTTCCTGGTTCAAGGGCAACAAATGAGCTAAGCACAATGGCTGTCCCCACTCTGGGCCTGGAGGCAATTTCCAGACCAGGCGACAGGGAAGGGACATCCGAACAGATTCCAGCAATCTGCTGCGCTGAGGGGAGCATGTGGCAGCTGCAACTGGTGGGGCTGGGAACCGGAGAGAGGAGGAAGAAGCCACAGGGAGAAAGAGCTCTAAAAATCTGCATCTGGAGTCCCTGGAGTGTGAGTCCGCCCCAGCCCAGGGGGAAAATCCACAGGGCTGGGCCAGGAGCCGGTACCGCGGAAAGAAAACTCATCTGCGCTCATCACAGCCTCGTAAGTGCCGGGGTTCACGTAGGACCGCAAGTTGCTCAGGTCCCCATCGAACGATGATTGTACCCTGAGCCTGTGGGGCCATCATTACAGACAGCGGGAGGGCTGTGTCTTAGTGGACAGATAAACTGGCCCTAAAAAAAAGGCTACTTTAGACACATTCCATACTATTTTTTAGAAGGCCCCAGAGAGTGTCCCCAGACCTTGGGCTGCAGAAGACCCAGGCCTTTGCCAGATCCGGGGGCAAAGCCAGGACCCTCCCCCGGGAGTGCAGTCCGGCCCCACCTCTGCACAGGAAACCTGGAGCCCATCTGTGTGGGGGAAACAGCCACCCAGCTGAGCCTCGGCGCTGACAGCTCTGGGGAGGAAATTCAAAATGAAATTTCTCTTCTCTCACTCCGTGTCTTTTAAAGAGGATTAATTGTGTTTACCGAGAGTTGGTTGGAATGGTGTCATGCAGCTGAAACAACTGTGCTGATTGCCAAGACAGCCCAGCCGGGGAGGCTTCTGTTTCTGTTACTGAGCGTGGAGGGGCTTCAAGAGGCCCTGCGAAGAGGCCTGCACTAAGCCTTCCCCTGGGGGGATCTGCTCCTCTGAGGGGCCTGACCGAGCACTCAGCGGTTCCAGCTCAGCCCTGCTGACACGCTCCTGAGCCTGCTGCCGTGGGAGGTGATGACCCGCGCTCACCGTTGCGTGGCAAGTGACCCAGCTCTGGGAAAGGGAACAGCAGATGTGCACAGAATCAGCTGGTGTGCGCTCCACCGGGCCAAGTCCACTGAACTTCCGGGTCAGATCTCTCAGTGCCCGGGAGGAATTCTGAAAAAACAGACACACCAAAAGCAATCCTCAGGGTGCTTCCCTTAGGAGGAGGGCCAGTGGCTCATGCACTGCCCCACCATGCACTGAGGGCCTGTGATTTGGAAAACCGCTCTGTCTGAAGAGGTGGTCTTGAGAGTGTTCATCTTATCTCTAAAGATCAGGTTTGTAGGAAGGACCCCTGGACAAAGCCAAGGTGGGCGGGGATGGAGGGTGGGAGGTGGGAGTCGATGGGACAGGGGAAAGTGGTGGCTGGAAAATGGAGACAACAGTACATGAACAATAAAAAAAAAAAAGAGTTAAAAAATAATAAAATGTAATAAATTAATTAGAAAAAAATCTACCTGCCTTAATTCACGAAGAGCCCCAGTGAGTATTTGGGATGAGAAAGAACGACTCCTCCAGGCTCTTTGTTGTCTTGGAGCAAAGGGTTTTGCCATTGTTCTCTTCAAGGTGAAAGTCGGGCTCCAGGGCAGAATCTCACCCAGCAGCGGCCCCACTCATGACAGAACCAGAAGCGACTCAGCCAGGCTGCCCAGACCCCGCTGGGAGTGGGCCACAGGGAACCCTGGTCCTTAGCGTGGTAGCAGAACAATGGCCCCTGAAGATGTTCCCATCTCCATCCCTGGGACCAGTGAATATGTCACCACCTTACGTGGCCAGAGGGAATTTACAGCTGGGATTAAGGATTTTGAGATAGATTCTCTGGATTCTCAAGGATGGCCCCATCTAATCACTATGATGGTTACAAGAGGAAAGCAGGAGGGACAGAGGCACAGAGATGTAACGACAGATAGAGGTCTGAGTCAGAGAGAGGAGAGGGGCCGAAGAGTCCATGCCATTGGCTTTCAGTGGAGGAGGAGACCACAAGCAAAGGATCGCAGGTGATGTTCAGAAGGTGGGAAAGGCCGGGAAACAGACCTCAGAGATGTCAGAGAACCAGCCCTGCGACTTCTCCTTTTGGGACTTCTGACCCAAAAGCTGTGAGGCAGTAAATGTGTTGTTTGATGACCCTGGGTTTGCAGTCATTGGCCACAGAGCAATGGAAACTAACACCCTGGACAACCCGGAGAAAAGCCCAAAAGCCCTTGCACGGCTGCCTCCTTCGTGTGAGCTCATGGTCACGGTCACCACCATCCGTTGGCTGCATAAACACCGTCACAGTTGCTCTCAGCACCAAAGATGGGCAGCTTTTCATCCCCGACAGTGTATTTTTGAAATGCAGTTATATTCATCAGGCCCATGTTCCGTTTTTGGCAGGATAGATCACTAAGTAGGAATTGACTTTGAGGTTCCTTTTTAAAATTCTCCAAGTGGAGGTGCTAGAACTCACATGGAAGTCTGGGGAAAATATTTGGCCCTGTCTTCCAAGTGTCTGTGCCAACGAGAAGCAAACTTGAAGAGTATGTAACCCATGACCACGCGGCGGTGCGCTTCTCCAGCTCCCCGCTGCTCCCCCAGGAAGAGGCTGCGCCTTCCCGTGGACTGAAGTTCCAGAACGTACTTTCTCAAGGTAAGACTTGAGGGGGTAGCAAGATGACTAGAAAGTAGAGAAAGGCCCAAGTTTCTGTGTCGACCTGAGTGGTGGAGACAAAGAGTGTGTCCTTTTTCCCTCATCATCTGACTTGTCAACCTTCCCCAGGACGTTGGTGATGTAAGAATGTGTCATAACGAAGGGGGTTTAAATTGGGGTGCGAACAAGAATGCTTGCACTCGAACAGATCCAGGAGTCTCTCAGCCTTCCACGCTGATATTTCACAGTTGGATTAAAGACTAGCCAGTGCCTGTCTTGCCTGTCACCAGCTTCCTTCTCACACACATGGCAGACGTCACTCCTAGATCATGGCGCCTCTCCTCAGGCTGGGTGCAGTCTTGTAATTCTCAGCACAGTCACCAACCAGCAAAGCGCGGGCTGAACCCCCAAGGAACCCTATGGGCCCATGTTGGGAAGAGGCAGTGTTTCTGTGGAAATCTCCCACTGATGCAAAACACTGTCAAAGGTACTTCATCCGTTGATATTTGCCCTCCGTGGCCTTCCAGATGCAAGTGCTTCCATCAGCAACGTCACCCCTTGGAGAGGTGCTGGAGAAATGGCCTGCCGCAAGTCAGGAGGAGCACACAGGCTTGGCCATCGGGGTACCTCCTGGTTTGGGAGCCAGGGGGAGTTGCCCGTAGGGCGGGGCTGAGGGAGGAAGCAGAGCAAGGACAGAGGAGATGCAGGAAGGTGCTGAGGACAAATCTTCCAACCTGACAGCATGGCCCAGTGCCAGCCCCACCCCCCGCCCCCCGCGAATGCGGGACAGGTGGGGCTTCCTGCTTTGTGCCCATATCCATCCTCCTCTCTGGTCCATGGACCTCCTGTGACACCCTGTTTGTTCAAAGGCTAGCGAATCATTTCAGTTGCCATGGAAACCTCCAGCCGCATCTAGTGATATCATTAGGATTTCAGTGAGCTACACCGTACAGCTGTGGTCCATCAGTTCTAAAGGTTAGGGCATCCTAGCACTCACGGTCTCCACTGAAGTCATGATTTTTCATGAAGGCATCCTTGCTCCCTTCCCAGGGGAATGCACTTGAATTCTGGCTGAAGGGGCAGGGAGTCGATTTCACAGCATCTCGTGTGGAGGAAAAGCTGATTGCAGGTTTCTAGAAGGTGAACATCACAATATAGTCTGATGCGCACCTCCCTTCGGCACCCCTCCAGGTCCCAGAGAACAAAAGGGAGCAAGGTAATTGGCAATTAGACCTGGCGCTATGTAAAGGGGAGCCTAAAGGACTTACCTAAAATATCCGGCTGCGCCCCCCACACGCAGGCCCACTGCCTTAGAGGGCCTTGCTTTTTTTCATTCATTACTTAGATATTAGAGTCAAAGTAGAATGTTGGGCTGGATCATTCATAAAACTGTAGTAATTTATTTCTCTCTTTAAAAAATTAAATAAGGGTTTAGAGCAACAAGTATAAAAGACACATGGACAAACACTGGGGCGGGGTGGAAATGGGAGGGAGGTGGGGAGGGCTGGGGTGGTGGGCTGGGGTAGGAGTAAAAGACAGAAAACTGTACAAGAACAACAATTAAAATTTAAAAAATAAAAAAATCAAATAATGTCAGAGTAGAGAACTGATTAAAATAAATTATAAGATGATTGCAGATACCAACAATGCTAAAGAACCATCTTTAGGAATAAGTGTTCAAATTTTAAGGGCAAAACCAGTTTCCAGTATTGTACAATATGATGCAATTTCAGTGATTTGTACGTGTATATCTAAGTTGAAAATTATATAAGAAGAGCACCTAACCATGGAGGAGGTAATACATATTTTACTTTTCCTTTTACTTCTTTCTTTTTTATTTTACTTTTTCTTTATTATCTGACGTTTTTGTTTTAAAAAAATGCATCACTTTTGTAAAAAAGGAAAAAAAAACTAAGCCCTCTAATGTTCAAAAAAAATTAGTAACTCTGATAAGCCTGTTAAACTGTAATAACGGGCAGGAGAAAAGTGACCAAACACGTTCTCTGCCCGCCTTTACTACACTGGCGCTCACCGCCAGAAACAGGACAGGCGGGCGTCCTTCACCCAGCTCTTCAGCGTCTAGGGGAGCGCTTACCACCAGCGTCATCATCACCACCCTACCTGTAATCATCCCTATCACACCTTCATCATTATCATGGCTATCCTCATCATCATCACCATTGTCCCCCTCCTCCTCATCATCCTCTTCCCCCCCACCATCCATCCTCCCCATCACCATCGCCATCACCATCACCATCATAACCGACATCGCCGCCGTCATCAGCACTATCCTCCTCATCGCGCCACCATCATCATCATCACATCGCCATCATCGTCACGCCATCATCATCGCTACCACCACTATGGCCCCCAGGTCCACCGTGATTAATTTGGCACTCACTGAGCGTCACCCCTCTGCTGGGTACTCCTGCATCCGGGACAGCCTTCTGGCTAAGGTTTCCTGTATTAAAATCCAATCAGTTGAAGAAAACAGGCTTTTCCCGGAAACTGGTAAAGATCACGGTGTTCGGCCCAAACTTGTTCTGCCCCCTGGTACATGAGAAAGCATTCTGTTTTCTGTTTCCCCAGCGTTTCTTGCTGGTACGAAAGAGAAAAACGCAAAAAATGACAACTGTGGCTCCACATCAGTCATCACGTTTGGAAAGCGAGGCACAGAGTTGTCAGTCCAGTGACTGGAGCACAGGGAGGGCACTGTTGGAAATGCGAATAAAATGTTGGGGGAGGGCCCTGGCTGGTGTAGCTCAGTGGATTGAGCGCGGGCCTGCGAACCGAAGGATCGCGGTTCGATTCCCAGTCAGGGCACATGCCTGGGTTGCAGGCCAGTTCCCAGCAGGGGACACACAAGAGGCAACCCTACATTGATATTTCTCTCCCTCTCCCTTTCTCCTACCCTTCCCCTCTAAAGATAAATAAATAAATAAATTTAAAAAAAAAAAAGAAAGATTAAAAAAAAATTTCTTTAAAAAAAAAAATGTTGGGGGAGGGAGCTCTAGAAAGGACCAGAGTATTTTAGAAATCAACTGAGTACTTGGTTTGAGCATAATGTACATTATTTGCACCCTGAAAGCCTTTCCTGGGATCTCAGCATTGAGGACAATGGAGCCTTTTTTGGGGGAGCTTCAGTAATGCTTGCCTGTGTGAGAGCAAGATTCCATTTAAATGTTTCCAAGCTCATCACGTGCTCGCGCGCGCGCACACACACACACACACAGAGGGCCATCTTCCTTTAAGAAATCTGATACCAGAAATTTACTCAATGAGGTTTGAATCCTGGGCAGCAGGACAATGAGCCGCCCACAGTGAGGTAACCAGCTGTCCCCTTTGGGCACAGCCCTGCCCCTGCTGATCTTGGTGAATGGTCAGGATGCTGGCCAGAGCTCCAGAGCCAGGGGGCATGGCCCTGAAGAGCCAGGCAGGACGCTGGCAATGGTGGCTACAGGAGAGGAGATCTCAGGCATGCGAGACCGGGAACACGGGGGAACAGTCACCTTCAGATCTAGACATGCTGTCAGTGGCAGGAACGCTGCAGAAAAACAGGGTTCTCAGGACGAGTAGAGGAAACCGTGCAGAGAACAAACGCTGAACAATTAAGAATGTGTGCCTTCTGCGCGTGGCATTGAACGCACTTCTGAAATGTTTGGGTTGTCTTTTTTTTTTAAGATTTGATTTATTTATTTTTTGCGGGGGGAAGGGAGGGAGAAAAGGAGGGAGAGAAACATCAATGTGTGGTTGCCTCTCACATGGTCCCCACTGGGGACCTGGCTTGCATCCCAGGCTTGTGCCCTGACTGGGAATTGAACCAGTGACCCTTTGGCTCACAGGCCCACGCTCAATCCACTGAGCCACACCAGCCAGGGCTCGGGTTGTCTTTTTTTTTTCACAAATTATGCACGTTGTGAAAATGAATAGGAAAAATACATATGTTGATGCATTTTATAGGGTACAGGCCACCCTCTGCCCCCTTTTTCTTCTGTATCTTCTTTCATCCACGCACTCCTGTGCCTTCCTCACCTCCACACTGGTGCCTGTGCTCAGACTCCAGGAAGAGAATGGCAGTGGTGGGTGCTGCCCCAGGGGGCCAGCCCCACCCCTTTGTGGGCACTGACCAGACTCACCAGCGCCACCTTCTGCCAGAGGCGGGGAAACTCCTGCACCAGAGGGGTCGAGACACTCATCCTTACTTCTCATGGGGTCTCTGGCTTCTCATCCTCCCCGCGCTTTCACCGCTATCAAGTCCCATAGAGAAGAGTTGAACGAGCTGAGCCATTCCCCACTACAGGGTCTTGATGGATGAATTTGGAGATGCCCATTTTTGAGTACTTGCAGAAAAGAGAAATTGTAGCCATGATGCTTTCTGCTGTAGGCACACATAAGGGTTTAGCCTAGCAAAAACAAGTCTCCAGTACCAAGAAAAAGGATTTAATAATGCAGATGGATAAAATACAGAGGCAGCAAAATCCCATGACCTCCGCCCAGCTCCATTGCCCCCCACCCCCACCAGGAATACAATTGCTCTCATCAGTCAAGACACCTGAGCGATCACCTCTTTGGTTTCCATTTTGAATGTGACTTTTCCCAAAGAGAAAGCCTGGCCAACACAAGTAAATATGGCATTGCATCTAATACTAAAGCCAAAATCAGTAATTAGGTACTTTCTTCAGCCTACAGCCTCTCCTTTACGGGTGAAAATATCTCTGCACTGTGGAATATGAGGCTGTCGCCATACAGGTGCTCAGGGAATGTAGCCTTTATGGAAAGTAGAGCCACAAGCAAGAAGGCTGAATGGGTACAAAACTGTTAAAATGACAAAGGAGGAGACAGACAGAGGCAGATTGAGACCTAAAGAAACAGTCAACGGAGACAAGACCTGAGGATGCTAGGGAGGGTAAATAGGCCAAACAGAAGCCTGCTCATCAGTCCCAAGCCCCAACTACAGCTGCTAGGAAGAAACCGGGACATTTCCGGGAGCTTTACAACTACAGGTGCACGGACCTCGCTTGTGTCACAGCTGTACACACTGGGGACATCCAAGAAATCCCAGTGATCAAAACAAACTTATCTTCTTACTCCAGAATGATAAAGAGGAAGTTAGAAAGTAGGAGATGGACCTTAAATCCAGGTTTAAACTTTTCCAGACTGTTTAAACCTTTTCAGATTGTTAACTTTGCTTTTTGTAGTGCCAAGGTTAATACAGTATATAAATTTTGTTCTGTAATTATTATTGTAACTTGTCTCTAGGCGGATCTTGAAATATAAAAATCAGTAACATCCAAAATAATGCTACAATAAGTTTTCCCTTCGGTATGGATTTTATTTTTTCCAGAGTACTTAATTATCTCTCTCTCTATGTATCTTGTAATGTCTGCTTTTATCAGATCCTTACCACCCTCTAATGTTTCAATAACATTTTCAAATATACAGAACCCGTTCTCTTCTGTTCTCTTATTTTTATGGAGCCTTTTTCTCTAGACTAATCTCCCTCTGGTTCTGCTGCACAACTATCAACCCAAATAAAATCTATTCTTCCTGGACCCTACGTCTTCCGCTTTTGGCTCCCTCTCCTGTTTTGCTGGAGCACATCCTTGTATAGTTTGCCACAAAGGTTTCTTGGGAATTAAACTTCTGGGGTTTTGCATAATCTTTTTTCACACTTAGTTGATAGTTTTGTTGAATATAGAATTCTAGGCTATAAATCGCCTCCCTCAGAATTTAGAAGACATTCCTCCTTGCCTTGTGATGTTGTTTCTTGTAAGAATTCCACAGGCAGCCTGACTCTGATTCTTCATAGGTGAACAATTTTTTTCTCTCCGGAGGCTTTCAGAATCTTCTATTAGTTGCCACATCTTGAACCTTCACTGCATTGGGCCTCAGTGTGGTCTTTCTCATGCTTTGTGCTAGGACCAGAGGATGATTGGGAGGTCATGTGCATTTTTCAGCTCTAGAAAATAATCTTCTGATATTACTTCAGAAACTGCTTCCTCTGTGGCTTTTTTGATCTCTCTCTTTCCGGAAATTCTCTTAATTGTCTCTTAGGCCTTTAAATTGATCTTCGTTGTTTTGAGGTGCTTGTACATATTCCTGTTCCTTTGTCTTGTACTGGCCTCACTTTTTAAGAGATATCCTTGATTTCATTGTTAAATCTTGTGTTAAATTTTGAACTTAAAATTTTTTTTTCTTTCCACAAGATCATTCTTGTTCTCTGATAGTCTTTTTTTTTTTTAATCTTGTTTATATATTATGGATTTGGCACCAACTCAGATCTCTCTGAGAACACCAGTTAGGATTTTTAAAAACACACTTTTATTCCTTGAGTTATTTGTTTCCTCCTGGGTCATCTTCTTTGGCTTGTTTATTTTTGCCTGGCAGTCTCTCTCCAAATGTTCAGGACCTCTTCTTGTCCATTTATATTTTAAAATGCTGCAGTGGAACTGCTGTGAGCTCTACCTGTAAAAAAAAGTCCCCTCATCGGGAAGGTTTCACTGCAGCATGAGCAGGAAAGAAATAAGCGATACTACTGGGGCCCCAGAATGCATTGCTTTGGGGCAGCAGCCCTCGCCAGCCACCAGCCAGCCAGCCAGCCAGCCGTCCAGCTACTTCTCAGACAATTTGCTTAGTTTCCTTAGTCAAGCATGCTTTGCTTTGTTGCCTGAGGGGTAAACATCTGCCTGTTGGCTCTTCTGTTCTCCAGGGGTAGGAAGGAAGTTTTCAGGGCTCAAATCTTGGTTAAACCTCTCAGACCTCCCTCCCACCCCCAAACGTGCCAGAGTTCAAAGCCTCTGAGGGAGTCTACCGGCCTTGACACAGGTGAGTAGTTTGGGGTCTCTTCTAGTTACAGTCCCCTCTGGGCCTCCCACCCCTGATTCATCAGTCACCATGACCCCACTTGTTTTCACCTTCAGGGAACACAGAGCAAGCTGCCCTTGCTTGTTCCCCGCCAGTTCTCTTTAGTGTTGTAAGCTAACATTTTTAATTTCTTTATTCTCTTTTGAATAGGATTTTGAGAGGAAGAGAAAAGAAACATATATGGCTCAGCCTCTCATTCTGAACTAGAAGTCATTCTTGGAAGTAATTGCCACCCCCCCAAAAAGGAATAAGAGTTTGTCAATTATTCCAAAAAATCAATTAAAATAAGGAATTCCATTCAATGGCATTTTCTCAGGGAACACTTTGTTCCAAGTGTGTGCTGGACTAATGAAGGGATTTACAAGCTAGTGGGACTGCAGGTTGGTCCTTGCCCCAAAGGAGTTTACTTTCTGCTACAAGTGATGGATGTTCATCAACATGCTGTACCTGTACATTTGACTGCATATTGACTTTAGAAAATGAACAAATATATCTGAATGTACCCATGTATGGTTTTGAGTGCAACGCTCAAATTGGGTTGCAAAATAGGTGTGGATTGTCATAAAAAAAAAAAAAAAAAGCAGAATGGCAAAAAGGGAGAAAAGGTGGCGTCCCAGGGGTAGAAGCTCTGGACTCTCGGTAAGCTGGGGGAAGTCATGGCCTTTAAGTTTGTCAAAAGGGATCTGATGGAGGTGGTAAGTCTACCAGTGGTTGTGATATCTGCGGCCAAATTAGAATGTTGCACTAAAATCCATACCTAGGTGCATTCAGACATATGTGGTCATTTTTTAGAATCAGTCTACATGTAAGTGTACATTATAATCCTGTTGTGAAAAGTATGATTTTATTAATGAGGGTCACACTACCTAAAACAGTCTATAGTTTACTCAGGGCCACAGACAAGGGCTTTGGGTGCAGAAAATGTCTTATTCCTTGATCTGGGTGTGCAGTTTACACGGGTGTGTGCACTTCAGGAAGTTTGACAAGCTCTCTTCATAAGGTTTCTAATCTGCATTTCATTAATACATCTATTACAAAAAGAAGAAAGAGGAAAATATTTCAAATATCCTTTTTTTTAGAGTATATTGCCAGAAGAAAACCTAGAGTAAAGACCATGAATTCCTTGGAAACAAGAACTGCTGATCCAGTATTTCTGGTACCTGGAATATTGCCTGTGTCATGGTAGATATTCAATGGGTGTGTGTGTGTGTGTGAGAGAGAGAGAGAGAGAGAGAGAGAGAGAGAGAAAGAAAGAGAGAGAGAGAAAGAGAAAGGAAAGGAGAGAAAGGAAGAAGAAAGTAGGAGAGACGAGTGGAGGGGTGGTAGGAGGGAGGGAGGGAGGGAAGAGGGAAAGGAGCCTTTGTGTGCCCAGCCACTGAGATCCAGAGGTCTTTTGTTTTCCTCACCACAGCGCTGACCTAACTAATACACTCCCTGTGGGCGCGCACAGCACCTGTGCGCACACCCATCAATAGCGAGCATCACGCCCCCTCCCACAGCATGAACTTGCTGAGGTCAGGGCTGTTTCCACACCTTACACAGTTCTTCCATCATAAAAGGTGTTCCGTAAAAGTGTGCTGGCCGAAGCCATTTCTCGCCCTCCTACGTCCATCGCAGTGGTCCGTCTGTACATGGTGGGCCCAGAACCAGCACAGTGGCGGACTGACGGCCACAGGTAGTGATTACCGCGAGGGTGTCGATAGGGGAGACAAATAGCGCTGGATTTCCCTGGAAATGTGCTGGAATGCCACCAAAAACACCAGCTCCTCTGCTGAGCTCGCCATGAGCATCTGGGTGACTTCTCTTCCCAGAAGCCTCCCAATACTTGGTCTCCGTTTCTCTCCTTCCAACAGCCCTGGTAGCACAGGCCGCCTTGCAGAAGTGCAGCCTCTCGGGTCGGGACCACCAGCTGGTAAATCTCAGTCCGTTCAGTAGGAGGCACTTTCACTGAGGCCTCACAAACGGAATATGAATTCCACGCCTCCCAGGCTCATGGAGCCATGGCAACCTCTCCGGCCGGGCTGCAGCCAGCTCCGCTCGGAGGGGCTGCAGAGCTGGGAGCGTGCCCTCCGCGGCGTTCACAGGGAGACGGAGAAGGTTACTCAGAGAATGAGCAGCTGTGAGAGTTTCCCTGAGGGGGTAGCATCCTCGGGCCTGCGGAGCATTTTGCAGATTTTCTTTATGCATTTTTAATCAATTCTAAGCTACTTACAAATATGTGCAATTACTTTCTGCACTTCGCTTTGTAATAAGATTTAATGACTCTGCTACAATCCTCTGGGTAAGCATTGATAACCTGACGCTATGATTTACAGTTTAGCTCCGGCAGAGGAGGTGGGTATAAACTGATAGGCTGTTTTGCAGGGGGGAGGGGGAGTCTGGGGGGTAAGGGAATCAGAAGAGTTATATTAACCTTCAAAATATCCCTCATAAACGAGATTAGAACAACTCATTTATTTGCTACAAAGTATCTGATTAAAATACACAGAGAGAGAGAGAAGAAAAAAAGAAAAATAAAAAGAAGCCCAGGCAACTAAACTCTCTTTCTTTAAAACATTTTACAGATTATCTTACACAGAGCAGCCCAGAGGCACCCGGGGAGCCCCTCTGGTTGCATGCACTTAGATATGAATGTCCTCCAAGTGTCCTTGACAAGAGCATGTCTCCCAGCTCCGCAACCGCTGGGAGGACCGGCCTTTTTCACCACCATGGCATGTGCTGACCAAGTTGTTCTGTAACGAAGAGCAATAAACACCCCTCACATCTCCCACGTTTGTGCCCTGTGCCGGCCACTGCTCAGAGCTCCGGACATCCTTACACAAACCCAACAGGCGAGGGATTATTGTCATGCCCATTGCAGAGGAAGACATGGAGGCACAAGAAGCATTGGACACCTGTTCTCTATGGGAGCCTCCGTGAGCTGCAGCCCCTGTTCATTGAGAAGAGACCCCTGGACAGACAGGGCCCTCAGGATGCCGCTGCAAGCCCTCTGACCTCACTTTCTGCGGACAGCTGAGTTCCCTCCCCATCGCCATGCTAGTGCGGGCTCAGCCTCACCTGCTTTCCCAGGACAGCATGTGAGCACAAGGCAGGCAGGATATTCATCCACCCTGAGCCATCCCAGCCAGTGCTTCCCTCCACCCAGGACACTAAGAGGCCATGTGGCCTACCAGGGGAAGCAGGGACATGGGCAGAAGGCCCAAGTCCTAACTGTCATCACCAAGTTGCTATGCAACCAGGTAGTCAGTTTGGGGCTCAAGTTCTTTACCTGAGAACGAAGGGGGAGGGTTGAGCTAGAGAGCCTCACAGAACCGGTTGCAGGTTCGCCACGTGTGAATTTATGTGACAGTCACCCACTGACAACCAGCTTTATGGGACAGGGTTTCCCCAGCTAGAAGGCAGATCTGACCATGGATGGGGACAGGTAGGCCTTGGTATGCCATCCCCTCAATGGACAGAGCACCCCAAATGGCACACAGAGAAGTTAGAGTTCAGTGGACATGACAGAGAAGTTGGAGGGGGCAAGTAAGGGCCAGGTCAGACCTGGACAAAAATGGGGTACAGGGGGATCAAAGTGTCCAGCTGAGCTGTTTGCAGGAAGTGTATTTTCCATAATCAATAGTCCACCAGAAAGCACAGCCACTCTGATCATTTTCCTGCTCTGTGAGCGACTGCCCCCAAACCCCCACGTTCCAGAAGCCCCTTCAGGGGGGTGGAAGTTCAATCCCTATGATCAAAAGGAAACCATCTACTTAGGAAAATAGTTCCTGCAGAACCTGTGCTGGGACACCTGGGCAGTAACGTCCTAGATGGCGGTCACGAGGCCGATGCTTCTGCAAAAGGCTGGCGCTGAGCTCTCAGGGCGGCTTCCCGGCCAGGAACTGCAAAAATTACAGAGTCAAGAAAGCCCCTCTCCCTTCCAAAACTGTGAATGCTTAAACCAATAACATAGATTTATCTGGGCATTTTGCAGGGCCTCATCCACTTTAAGGATCTGACGATTTGATTTTCTCACAGAGAGAGAGCATGTGTGGAAAGCAAGTCAGAATTGCCGAGTTCTCCTAGACCTTGGATCTCAGAAAGGCCCAACACCTGCTCAAAGTAACAGCCAAGCAGGGCTGGCTGTTTGAGAGTTTGAGCCTCTCTAAGCCTGGCCCTGACATTCACTGATCCTCTCACTAAGGCACCAGCGAAAGAGCCTTGTAACTCCATTTACAAGCGAGAAAACGGAGGCAGGTAAAGTGTCCCAAGGTACAAAGCTAGTAAATGGGAGAATTGGAACTCAAGCCTAGGTTTCTAAAATGATAAATAATTTCTAAATAACATTTTTAAAAGTACTATTTACATGATTAGTCAAGACTAGTTTTTTTTTTTCCTCAGGTGGGCGAGGCAGCCTTATTCCTCAAAATAAATGCACACATCTCTGCTCTGATACTGTAGTAGTCTTAGAGGGCCACAGAAGTCCCCTTCTTTGTGAGTTCTCCTGGGGCACGCCACCACTTCCCCTCCCCCCGCCCACGGAAACAACGCACCTTCCTCCCGGTCGTTTCTCTCTGGTTCCACATTTATAAAATGCTGGCCACAGACGTCCTCTTCCCTATTAACTCCACTTCTCAAATGTCAGGGCTGGGTGGTATTTGGAGAACAAATCCCAGAGATCCTGGGGACGCTGTGACATCGTGTGGGATGTTACTAGAGAAGAGACAGGTGGCTGCCGGCTACCCAGTCAAAACAGCCCATTCCTCACAAGACAAGGAAACTGAGGATCAGAGAGCTTCAGAAACTTGCTCAGTCTTCACCGCTGGGTCGTGGTGGAACTAGTTTTCAATTCTAGGCCTGTTAGGCTTTAAGCCATTGTATGTCTTCATTGAAACCCATCAAAAGCCCCTGCCTTATAGCTGGAAGTTGCTCCTTTTGACTTGCAGTTATAAGACAAACGGCCCTGCGGATGTAACGGGCAGTGTGGAGACGATCATTGGCACTGCTGTGCGGTACGTTTGCATGTCACCAAGAGAGCAGGCCTGAAAGTTCTCATCCCAAGGAAAACAAAAGCTGCAACTCTGTGAGGCGATGGACACTAACTAAACTCAGTGTGGCCGTCATTTCTCAATAGATGTATGACAAGTCACGACGCTGCACATCTCAAACTCACACGGTGTTTACATCAATTACATCCTAAAACTGGAAGGAAAAAATACTATTTACAATGTCACCCCCAAAATTAAATGCCTGGGAATAAATATAGCAAAATCTATGTCAGAGCGCTGTGTTGAAAGCTACAGGACATTCCTAAGAAACGGAAGAAGACCGAGTCAATCGAGAAATATACAATGATCACAAATGGCAAAGCTCGATATTGTTACGATGTCTATTCTCCTCAAACTAATCTATAGATTCAGCAGAACTCCAACCAAAATCTCAGCAGGTTTTGTGTGTGGAAACTGACAAGGAGGTTCTAAAACGTATATGGAAGTGTGATGGCATTCCCGTTTTGTCCTGCTCCGGCAGCGAACCTGGAGTCGGAAACGCTGTCCTCCATTCTTGATTCCTGTACTGCTGACACCTCCATGGACCCAATCCCATGCAGAACCGGCCATCCATTCTTTTGCTGATTCATTCGTGAATGGATTCTACATTTTTTAAGTACCTCCTCCCTACCAGGAACTTGGTTAGAGTCCCATGATGGCCATTCAGGGGTTTCTGCCCTCAGCCCTGTGGAGTGGTGGATAAGCCTGGGCTAGCCAGTGGGAGCACTCCACGGCCCAGCATCTGAGGACCCCTTCGCTCATCGTCCCAGCGGAGCTGTCTGATGACTGTAGCTGTGTGACGCCCCTCACCTGAGACCAACAGAAGAACCGCTCAGCTGAGCCCAGCTGACCCACAGTCTTGGGCAAATGAATGATTGTTTTCCCAAACCCCCAAGTTCTGGAATGGTTTGTTAAGCAGCCATAGGTAAGCGACACCATGTTGGACAATTGAAATTTCCAGTTACTCTGGATTCCCCAAGAGCTGAGTCCAGGGTCCCTGGATTTTGAGATGCTGAGACTTTGAGATTCTGGGATTTCAATATGTTGGGGCTTCCATATTTAACAGGAACACATGTACCTAGAACATCACATGAAACAGGGTGTGGCAGGAGGCCAGTCTGAAGAAGTGAATGGGAACTTCAGGTGCTCTCAAGAGCTTGGCTTTATCATGCAAGTGATAGACGCAGGGACATTTTAGGGAGGTGGGCCAGGCACAAGCAAATCTCTTTATTAGAATGATCTCTCCGGCAGTTCATGGAACCTGGATTGGAGAGACAAAAGACTGGATAAAGCTGCAGAACCACAAAGTGAGGCAGGACCTCGGAGAGACACGGGGGCTGAGGAAAGATAACACATTGGAAAGATGAAGGCTGGGTGTGAGTAGCCCTGAGATCTACCTCTGCACCAAAGTGTAGCTCTGGGTGCACACTCACTCCACCTGGGTGAGCTATCCAAAAGGATGTATCTCCAGGCCGCATCTCAGACACTCTGGTCTGGGCAGATGAGCATAGAACCCAGATGTTGATAGCTTTGGGTTGCAGCCTGGGTGCTTCTTCTGTGCACACATGGCTGAAAACCACTGGATGAGATAAATCAATGCATCTGAAGTTCAGAGGTTGAGGCAGGTGGTAAAGATTCGGTTAAAATCCAGTGAGAGCAGGCAGAGGGAGGAAAAGAGTGGTTGCTGATAAATGACTGGGAGGAACCAACCCTTAAGGGTACAAAGAGGAAGAGGGGCCATCCTGGGAAACAGAAAGAAGGAACCAGCCAACAGAATGGTAGAGAAGCAGGAGGAGATGGCAGCATCCTGAGCCAAGGCCGGAGACCTGGGCCTCAATGGTCGTTGGGGCAATGGGCGTGTGTGCAAAAACCTACCACGTGAACCGTAAACTACTTAGTCCAAGCAGACACACCCACCTTTGCCAGCAGGTGCCACTGTTGCCCCAGGGCAGGGGCGGAACACAATCCTAGACCGTCTGTGAGGAATGACCATCCTATTTTATTGCTCATGTGCCATTAGTCAAGGAAAGGATCTCCTACAAAGGGGTGGACTTCATTTGTCAAAAAGTAAATGGAAGGGCACCAAAAGAAGTGCAAAATCATGTATTAAATGCCGGGTAATGTGTTGAAGAACAGAGTGTGGCAGGAAACAAAAGGGAAAATTAATTTTGAGTTAGATGAAGCCTGAATAGTTATCACTATTTTTTAAACTGTAAGAATGTTAGATTGAATGGATTTTTTTTTATTGCTCCATTTCTTTTTTTCATTGTAATTCTAGAATCCTGGCTACCTGGCTTTTGTACAGCTCCTGCTTGGGTTTGGGAAGGCAGAGGGCCCTATCTCCCTCTCCCTGCCAAGACGGGAAAATCCTACAACACCATCCTGTCCACTGCTTTCCACGGGGCAGAGGGTCCAGAGGCCATCCCAGATTCAAGGTGCAGGAAGAGACTCCAACACTTTGTGAGAGAAGCTGCAAAAAATTAGTGGACATTACTTTCTACACCCACAATTCACTTGCAAGATGCAGAGCAGACTAAAGTGAGGATTTGGGAAAAAGCTGGGCACAGGCAGCGGGTCAGGGCCATGTCACCTTTGCTGTATGTCCCTTCAGCAGGTAGCTGGAGAGAGTCTCTACTCCTAGTTCCTACAATAGTGGAATGAGCCAAATGTTGTGTATTTCAGATTGCCTAAAATTAATTTTTCATTTTACAGTACACCTATACTTCTCCAAGAAGTAGAAAAGACAATAATGATAATTAAAGTGAAAAAAGCAAAATACTTTTGAAAATACCCCAATGAGTCACATATTGTATTGCCTGTGATACACAATAACTCTGTGTGTACAGGACAGTTTTCGCTAAGAAAATTGAAATCAGTGTTGCGTGTATGCGTATGTATAACTATATGTATGTACGCACACGCATAGTCAATTGTTTTAAGTGTGGACAGTTGTTACCAACCAGCCCATGCTTTTGTGTTGGACAGACTGGGGTTTGATTCCATTCTGATCATTTACTAGCTATGTGAACTCTGGAAAAACCTTTTCATTTCTGTGGCCTCTGCTTCTTTGGCAGGTCCTAGAGAGCTACCAAGAGGAATAAATTGGAGGGGCTTCCAGTTGTGATGGATGGCAAGAAACTACAGTAAGTTTTTGAGTAAGAGAGTTATGCACTGATCACTATCAACATCACCATCATCTCCATCATCATCACCACCATCATCACTGTCATTAACACTATCATCACCATTTTTTTTAATTTTTATTTTAATTGTTGATCTTGTACAGTTTTCTGTCTTTTACTCCCACCCCAGCCCTCCCCACCTCCCTCCCATTTCCACCCCCCATAGTTTTTATCCATGTGTCCTTTATACTTGTTCCTGTAAACCCTTCCCCTTTTCCCCTGAAATTTCCTCCCCTCTCCCCTCTGGTGACTGTCAGCCTATTCTCAATTTCAGTGTCTTTGGTTATATTATGCTTGTTTGTGTGTTTTGTTGATTAGGTTCCTGTTAAAGGTGAGATCATATGGTATTTGTCTTTCACCACCTGGCTTATTTCGCTTAGCATGATGCTCTCCAGTTCCATCCATGCTGTCGCAAAGGGTAGGAGCTCCTTCTTTCTTTCTGCTGCATAGAATTCCATTGTGTAAATGTACCACAGTTTTTTGATCTATTCATCACCATTTTTATCTTCACCATCACCATCATCACTTTCTTATCTTTCATCTCTTCTCTCCTCCCCACTCCGTCCTTCTTCTTCATCTTTGTCTTCATCTTCTGCCTCCTCTTCCTCCTTGTCTTCTATACCTTCAACATCATCAGCATAGTTAGCATGTAATAAGCCTTTACTTTGTGCTAGACCCTGAGCTAAAAGCTTTCTTCCCATTAAAGAGGAGACAGGACCTTAGGGCATACTCTCTAAGGCACCATTCACATTCTGTGAACCTAGGTCCTTGTTAATTACCCGTGTCTATTTTCTTTGGGACCTTTTCTCTCATGTATGTGTGGATGTTTCTCTTCCTTTTCCTTTTTAAAAATTTTTATTTTCAATAAAATTGTTCAGCCTCTGCTCTGTGGATTTCCAGGAGGCCAATGGCTCACTGACCCACAGAGTTACAATTTCTCAGAGAGGAAAACATGAACACTTACAATAGGTAAACACCCTAATAGAGCTGGCCATTGGTTCTGCCCTGTAGGAGAAAGCTTCGTGGAGATGGTGACTTTGGCTATGAACCCTAAAGTAGAGATGTATCAAAGGAACACAATAAGGAAAGGAACTGGTTAGGGAAAACGTGTGGGTAGTAAAGTGAAGATCAGGAAACAATGCAGACAGAGGCCTGTGAGCAGATAAACACAAAGTCTGTTCTTTCTCAACCAGGTGCGTGAGGCTCAGGAATCCAATGGAGACTGTGCGAGACAGACACCAGCAGATGGGTAAACGCAGGCAGAAATCCGCTCCCCGCCACCCCAGCCTCACGTGCGAGACGGTGGAGGAGAGGGCAGCAGTGACCTTCCGTCCACGCCTCTCGGAAACCGCGTGTGTTGAGACAAGGAAGCGATCCTATCCTCGACATATTTGGCCTCATCACACACTGAAAAGTTGTTCACATCTCTTACTGGGTCTTTATTTAATAGAGTCTAAAATGCTTTAAATCACAGACACGAGTCCTCCACATAAAGGAATATGGTAATGAAGGTGAACTTCACACAGAATTTTTTTAAAGCAATTTCTGCCCATAGAGTCAGGTAATTGCACAATCCTAATTGTGCAAAGTCGAGCCCAGGGTTTGCTTTCAAAGATTCCTGGGGGTGGGGAGCAGCCACAGAGGGAAGGAGGAGGCAGGGGTGCAGAAGGTGCAGCTGGAGGGGCAGCTGGAGGGAGCCGGAGGGGGCCGGTCTCCCTAGCCAGAGAAAATGGTCCATCTCTTAGCAGTAATTTTTGAGTCATCTCATGCCCCTGTAAGAGAACAAACGACTGATTTTAACCGCATGCTTCTAAAAGACAAATAACAGCATTTACAAAATTAAAGAAACTCCAAGGATGCGAAACTGTGGCCAATTATGCTGCAGCCCAGAGTGACAATGACCAGCTGACAGTATCAGCCTCTTGAAAAGAGCCATTGTAATTGAGCCTCTGACAGACCCCTAACTGGGGCAGCAGGGTGCATTTTAATTGCTTATGCTGGCATTTACTTGATGTGCTCCGTCCGCCTCAGCATCCTTGTATAACCAACCTATCTGACCACAAATCAGGTACCAATAAAAAATCAGCCACGGCATCCTCCATTCCAGAGGTGGCTGCATTGTTTTAGAGACATTCGGTATTTAAATTTTAATGAAGCCAGAGCTGGGACGCAAGCGCGGAGAGAAGAAAGAGAACCTGGGCTGGAATACACAGGTCCACAGGCAGGCGGCGGGCGGAGGGAAACCGTGCGAGCCCAGGGTGGACCTGCCGGCGGAGGACCGGGCCGAGCCTGTCTTGCCACTGGCCGGAGGCGGCAGGCGGAGCGGCAAGATGGCTTCGAGAGCAGGCAGGCAGGGTGCGCGAGCCTGCGGGGACAGCCCGGCGTGAAGTCACCGCGCTGCGCTTCCGTGCGGCGCTATGTCACTGCCTCCGAAAGCGGCTTGCTCTCCGGCAGGGGCGGCCGGGGCTCTGCGCAGCCCAGTGCGAGGTTGGGGTGGGGGGCGCCCCCCATGGGAGCCTGGCCTCTCCTCCCCCGCTGCTGGCAGTTCCCCCGAAATGCAGGGCACAGCTAGCTGGCCCTCAGCGGGGCTTCGTGGGCTCCCAAACCCCACTTTCCTTTCTCTCGTTTCAAATCACCCAGAGACAGCTCCGGGTCAGGCTAACCGGCTCATGTCGGTTAACATACTTCTCCCTACAGATTCATCCCCGTGTCTACCGGCAGTACTGGGCCACTTACAAAAACAGAAAGTTCCAACTTGGTGAATATTTTACGATGTCAACGCTGCAATAGTTGTGAATGAGAACTACCAAGTTTCCAGAAATCACTTCACTTTCTCATCAGAATTGAGATTCCTGCTGTTTCGGGGAGGGGAGACGTTTTGCTGGCCAAAGAGCTCACTGTGTGCGACTCCAAAAGGGACTCTGGTCCCTGGAGGGCCCTTAGCCAAAGACTAGCTCTCTGCCCTCCACACTGACCTATCCGGTGAGCCGCACCTGGGGGATGCGAAAGGGAGGGGAGGGCACACCGCCCGCTCCGGTGGACATCCAGACCAGAGAAATGAGGCTTGAGTCTGATTTCCCCGTCTTGAGCAGAGTCAACAGTTAGCTGTTTGGAGGGGTGGGGCTACAATCCAGGGCTCCAGAGAGCGGGGTGGGGAGGGGGCGATCCCTTTAAATACAGCAGCCAACGCCTTGAGTCCTGAGTATTTAAAGAGGCAAATAAAATGTGGCAAAACAAGAAATGAAAGACAAACACCCTTTATTGTTATATTCTAACATAAGAGGAAAACGCAGTTGTCTACACTGACCCAGGAAGGGGATAATTAGGTAAGAAAGAGGTACCTTCAAGAAATAGCTAAAGGGGGTTTATGAATCAGCACCCGCCAGCCCTGGAGAAGGACGCAGAACCATCTTGGCACCCTGGGGAAGCAGTGACCCGGAGTCACAGGGTGTTCCCGGAGTCACAGGGTGTTCCTGGCATGCTGCACAGAGGTTCTCCAAGTACAGGCCCTGGACCAGCAGTATCAGCCCCAGTGGGAACTTGCTAAAAAGGCAGATGCGGGGGGGGCCACACCCTGGGCCCACTGAATAGAAACCCTGGATGGGGCCCAGTCATCTGTGTTTTTAAAAGCCCTCCAGGTGACTTGGAGGCACCCCAAGTCCGAGGTCCACTGAGCATGCGCCTTTGCACCTCGGAGCACCTGCCCATTTGAAGAAAAACAGTGCCGAGTTTCACTGTCCGTTCCCACTGCAGCGCAACACCCGTTCTCGGGGAGAAACGGTGCAGCACGCAGCCCCAGAGCAAGTGCCGCGTGGCTGGGACACCGCAGTCCTGGACAGACTTCCCTCCCCGACTCGCACCTGGGGCCCCTGGGGAAGTTTGCGGAGGTTCAGGGGAAGGCTGAGGGCCCCGGGGGCTGCCGTGGAGGTGCCCTCCCTCTGGGGAGAACCTGCCACCAGGAGCATCCTGAGCTGCTGGCCCAGCCGCTGCCCACGCAGGACCCACCGCAGCCGGTGCCCCAGGACCAGCTCTCCTGGACAGCCAGCGACGCAGCCTCTGCTCTGGGGCACCCTGTCTCAGCGTGGAGACTTTCCCTCAAGGGTGTGGTAGTCTGAGGCTCGCCCCAGCCACCCACTCTGCCCCTCACGCTCCACGCCTCCCCACAAACCTCCTGCCCCCTCCCTTCTACCTTGCTGGGACACTAAGAGGAGCGGGCCTGAGAGCCATCATACACCCAACCGTAAGGTGCTCCTATGCACACCCAGGCTGGGGGTGCTGGGCCTGGTGGCCCCACCCGCCCCTCTGTGTACAAACAACAAAGCAACACTCCGAGTCCTGAAGCACCAGCCACTTCCAAATGCTTCCCTGCCTGTCACTCATTTAATTCTTACCTCGGCCCAATGAAGGAGGCTGCTCGTGGGTGAGAAAACCGACATCCAAAGAGATGGACCACCTTGTCTCGTGAGACACAACTGAGCACTGGGAGAGGGGCTCCAACCCGGCCACCGCACACCCAGCCTCCCACGGGTCCACCGGAAGGCTGGGCCGGTCTCCTGCCCATGGCCTTACCCACAGTGCCCAGCACATCAAGCAGTCAGTGAGTAAACCAACGGAAACGTAGGCATCCTGAGTTCATTGGCTCCCAGCCTGTGGGCAGCAGCTCTGTTGTGAAGGGTCCTGGAGTCCATATTGGCCCATAAATTGAAAAAAAAATTGTCTGCATATTTATATAGAACGTAATTTTAAATGTATATAGAAACCATTGTGGTGAGCAAAACAACGTTCATGTAAGAGGTTGCTGAGTTCATAGTCGTTTTCTCTGTGCCGTTTCTATGTTTAAGACAGCAGATACTAGAATACAAGAGCCTCAGGCGAGGTTCCATGACATGCTGTCACATTCAAAACAGAGTTCTAATACTGGACCATGAGTCAGAAGGAGAGGAGAAAAGCTGCGAGAAAGAAGGGATTTGGAGGAGGAGAGGGACGGTGGCAAGATCCCACCTTTGGAGCAAAATCCATCAGAAGGATGTTCCTCCTCCCTCTTACGTAACACCCCACTTCCTGTGGGGTTTGCCCCAACAGGGCTCTCATAAGAACATCTCCACTTGCTTCATCTGAAAACCGCTGCCCTGACTGGCCAAAGCAGAATTTGAACTTGAGCTGTACTGGAAAGGTCCAAGAACTCCCTTCCATGTACAAAATGATCAGATTTTACTCAGGTCGTTTTGGGACACGATGACTCAGCAGGAGCGGCAGCTCGAGGCAGCCGCCCAGAGAAACCAATTCGCTCCCTGCATCACCAGCAATAAGCAATCTTTTATATCATAATGTACGATCTAAAAATAGCTCACTGTAAATTTGGAGCCCTCGTACATAATGAAAGGAGGCTGCGCATAAAAGCGAGTTATTCATTTATTCTCTACATTAAAGGCTTCAACAGTAAGAGCCCAATTAACAAAAAAGACCAGTGGGAAATTATACACAATACTTTTTGTTTATTACAGAGAGACTTTTGGGTCGTATCTCACTAAAAGGAAATTTTGTACTGACTCACGGAACTCACGCATGGCAATTTTTCCCTCTGAATGTGTGTTTCTCACAAATGATGATGCAGAAAGAAATAAAAGGGAAAAACAGTGTTTTGGTTTTTTTTTTAGAAAGATAGGACCACTGTGTTATGAAGAATTGTGAATGGCATTTTTCATGGCCACCGGTCAAACCTGTAGCCTTGGACAGATGGGCAAGGGCAGAGCTATGGCTTTGAAGATGCAGCAGGATCGAGACCCAGGGATTCTGGATTCCAGCTTAGGAGGGATGATTACAGTCCAGATTGTCTTATGAATTCTGGGTGTGCGGTGCCAGTTGCCGCTAACATGGTCCTCTCGCTGCCATTGTAGACGCAAGGACGCAGAGGCGTGAACAGCAGGATCGGGCTTCTCCCGCCCCCTCCCTGGGCCAATCCCCAGCCTCGAGTCCCTCTTCTGCCCAACGAGATAGGTAATGAGAGCCTTTCTGAGATACCTTGAACCTCTGCTACTGTAGGACGAACTCAAGGGCATATTACCAAGGAGGCCAGATAACCAAGGAGAGATAGAGATTACACATTCCCCTCAACATTCAACAATGCCGTTTTCCCTTCTTCCCAACCCCCAGTGTCCGTGCCATAAAATTACCCGTGGCTTCGCCAGGGCCCATATTTGATTGCCAGCCAGGAAGCCGGCACGTTGGAGCAAATTGTTTGGCTGGAGAATGAGCCTGCTGAGCTCATCCCCATTTGCAGAAACCCGGGTGGTTCTCTGCTCCCTGCCCCAGTGAGGAGCTCTCGTGAACTGAGGGAGCCCTTCCTCTTCCTACACTGGTGAGTGGTCACTAAAGGGGGCCCCAGGCTAGAGCGGGGACGGAGACCACCTGGAGCAGCAATCTCTCTGTCTCCGAGTTCAGGCCCGGGAGGTGCCGAAGGGCGGGGTGACACGTCGGCAGTGCCTGGCTCTCCAGAAAGCTCACCCTGGGCCCTTCCTTGGGCGCAGTTACGCGCTGTTATGGCATCTGACAACGGGACTATGTGTTAAGATCTCGAGATGCATCTTTAAAGAAAATCTAAGGTCTTTCATACCAATGTCCCCATCCTTATTATGTCTAAAGTCACCAGCAACGAGAGTGGGAGTCTTTGAACGATGTGTCTTGATCATGTGGATGCGATATGATTCGAGCATTCGCACATTCTAACTGGGGCCACTTCTGTAACTGGGTAACGTTCTTTTTAACAGCAAGAGTGACTCAACGGGCCTCCCCGTGTTCTGGAAATCCTAGGGTGCAGTCATAAATGTCACACTGCACCCAGAGGGCCTGGTCACAGGACAGGTGAAAGTCAAGAGGGAGGGGAAGAATCTGCCACCTGCCTTGGCACCAGAACGCAGGGACTTCTAGTGGCCCTGGGGTCCCCAGTCTCTGGCAGCGTTGTTGAGCAGATCTGGCTTCCCAGCTGCCCGGCAACTGAACCCTCAGACCTCCTACCATCCAGGGAACGGTCTCTAGTAAGACTCACACACCGGCACACCCGGGGCAAAGCACAGGGTTTTAGAGCAATGATTGCTGACATAAACATCCAAGATGGTCAGTCAGAATGTGGGAAATATATAGGATGTGCATATGTCTCTATTAATTACCTATATGTAACTATAGTAATATACTTCATACATTTACATATTTATGCATTAATATAGAACACATTGTATGAATGTTATAAATTATACAATTATATATTGCATATATCTTATACATGTATATAGTTTCATATATGTAATTACATGCATATGTGCATACATATGTATATATGATGAGTAAAAGTGATAATATATCAAAGTAAAATATATCACTATAGTTGTATTTATATAATTAACTAGTAAATATACGTATATTGGAGCTCACGCCCAAAATTGTTTCCAAATGGTTTCGTGCAACCAAAGGCACTGCCGGCTGGCTGCCCGACCTGGGCACAGCGTCCCTCAGCTGGGTCCAGGGCACTGTGTCCGGGCACCGTGTCCCTGCATTCAGCAGGCCGTCGATGACAGCCACAAAAACCCCACAAGATTCTCTCCACTTAACCTACGTTCAGCCAAGCCTCTCTCTAAACTAGGATCGGTACAAACACTTACTGAACAAAATATCATACTTCCATTCATCCGGATTTGACTTTACCCATATTTTTTGCTGCGTATAATACGCTCCCACGTACGATGCACACTCACGTCCTTGTGCCCATAATACACGGGATTATTATGCCCATCGTTATACCTATGGTATGTAATCATTATACCTACGGTATGTAATCATTATACTCATGCATAACGCGCATCTTTATTTTTCCCTCAAAAACTTGGGCAAAAAAGTGTGCAGTATACATGGCAGAATGCGATGTTTTACAGATTTCTGCCCACCGTTTTGCCTCTGTGTACATGAATATATATATATGTGTGTGTGTCCTCAACTATGCTAAAACAAGAATAAGTGTATTTTTTAAAGGCTGGAAGAACATGTGCAAATTGTCAGCAGTGGTTGTTCCATGGTGGTGGGTTTGGGCTGACTTACCCTACTTCTTCATATTTTTTATGCCTTGAAATCCTCTGCCATGATGTAGCTCTACGACAGTGAAAAGACAAACATCGGGAAAGCAGAGGTCTCCATCCCGCCGTCCACCCGCCTCGCTGCCTCTGTGGTCGAGAGCACGTCGGCAGTAAGTTGCTCCGTGTTCATATAATCTAAACACCGTGGAGGATTCGGTGCATAACCTCGACTGCGTTTTAACCATTTATTTTCATTAAATTGTCACAATTTCAAGTAACAATAACATTTCACCAAATGTGTGCGTGCATGTGAGTACAGGGGAGGGCCTAAGGTTACAGTTGTTCGCATGGAAAAGAACACAATAATTAATAAGTAATTATACAAGAATAAACTCCATGGTTTTCGTGCTCACAACGGTAAACCTGCTTTTGCCCCGCCCACATGTACAAATGCATAAAATGACGTTTCCCCAGAAGTGACGGGGGCCGAGAGAAGGGCGAAACAGTGTGTGTGACGGGTGTGTTCCCGGAGGTGCAGAGCTAAGCTCGCAGGAGGGGACCGGTCTGCCTCGCCTGGTCTGTGTGGGGCTCATCCCTGCAGCTCCTGGGGATGGCCAGCCCCGTCGCAGCGTATGTGCAAAGCCACCTGACAGCCACTTCCGACATGAGCTTGTAGTTTCCTGATGAACAGTTAACTCACTCCAGAAAGAACGTTTAGCTAAGCCCAGCTCGTAATATCTGAGCCAGATCGAAGCTGTTGTACTTTTGTCGAGCTCACCGATACGCTATCCTCATAAACATTTTATAGCACCTTGGACCGGAACAAAATAGTTGAGCGCAGTTACCATTTTTTAAACTTTTTTATACATGACTCAAGATGTCACTGGTGAGATCAGCCATTGCGAGCTCAGCTGTGTCATACACACACACACACACACACACACACCCCATGAGCCACATTCCCCTGGGCGCACCCAGAGGAGTCAGAGAGTGGCAGGACAAGGGTGCTGTCACCACGAACAGGTATGTCAGCTCCTCAGAGCTAAGGAAAAGTCCAAGGCATCCTACGAAAACCTTAGACAGGTCCCCACCTACTAAGCAGAAACTGGACTGTGAGTATTTTTAATTCTTGGAATGTACACACTAAAACCAGAGGCATCTGGATGTGTTTCCCGAATGCCAGAGGCACCGGAGGAGGGGGATGAACATGAGTGAAACCTGGGACGTTGGAAGCAGGGGACCCAGGCATCAGGACTGTGAGTGCGAGCGAGGTGTCCCTCTGCAGCATCCTGACCGGCGGTGACGGCAGTATCAGAGAGAGGAAACCCACTTATGGGGAGCAAACAAGATCCTGTAGGGATTCCAGCTTGGTACGAGAAATACATTATTGTGTTTCTCAAGATGAAAACACTCACAGCGTGGATTACAAATACGCTGCTATTATCAACGACTCCGCATACAGCGTGTTATTATCTCAATTATTAAACTAGCAGCTTCGACGGCGCCATTATGAAATGATTGCACGGAAGGGAGAGGGCAGCCTCGGCCTCCAATTAGAAAGGATGCAGGGAGCCTGGGGGTGGTCGGAGCAAGCAACGGATCTGGGAGCCAGAGCGAGGCCTCGGCTGGGTGGGCTGCTTGACCAAAAAGTGTACGGTGACGGCCAGCTTTGCACACTCACATACGATAACTCACGTCTCACTTTGTTGAATCAAAAAAGGCATATGCTGTACTTTTCTGAAAAACGTTGTGAGTTAATAAATCCTTTTGGAACATCAAATTATGCTTTCTTTAAGTGCACCAGCCGAGATAATGCATATACAACGGATTTTTTTTTATTTTAAAGCACAAAAATATCAATGATTAAGGACAGCAAGTCTGCACAGCTCACCTGTGACTCCAGTTCTAATTTGATTTTTAAAACCTAATATATACACTCCCAATGACAGGAAAACCAATATTGAATCCTTCCTTTGGAAAAGAAGGATGCTTGTGTTAAATGATGCTTTTTCCTGGGGTTTTGCGTTTTGTGTGTCTGTGCTTTGGACGATGGATCCAGACACTGCGTCTGGGATGTGCCGGCCTGGTTGGATTACTGCTGCAGCCCCTACCCGACTTAGATGATGAGGCTGCGGGAACCGAGAGCAAGCACATGATTGGGTGCAGGAGGTGAGATAAACAAACACTGACAACGATCCTGCAATTGATGGATGCTGGTAGGCAGGAGATAAAGACCCCTGGCATCAGAAACCAGCCCGTGTGAGCCCAGATAACTAAAATATGCTGTTGTTGTCACCAAATAACTGGGTGGTTATGGGGGGGAAGTCAGGCTAGGGTGCAGGGACAGGGGGACAAAGGACTGTAACTGATTCAGTCACTAAGGAAGTGCCTGAGGGCTGGGATCACCTGAGGTTTATACAGCAACCTCTCACAGGTGCAGTAGCTGTGAGTAAGGTCTCCGAGGCCCTGATGACTGTCACAGGCTCTGAGAAGTTGAGTCGCTACATCCAAAGGGATGGGTAGCAGAGTTTGGGGCTCCCCACCATGCTGATTCTCAGCCACGAGCTCGATAGGGGAGCCAGGTTTAGCACAAGCCAGGGCTTCCTCCCTAATTCTAACCAGTGGCCCACATGGAGACACCCCTCAGCCAATAAGCGTCTGAGCGCCAGGGTCTGGCCACACCTCCACTCAACATCCAAACACACACGCTCACTCCCAGACTTGGCTGCTAGAACTGACTGTGAAGAAGAAAAGAAATCTGATTCAAAATGAAACGTTCAGAAAATGTACTCATTGAAGAAAATTAGCAAATCACTATTGAAAATGCAGAGGAAAAATTATTATTTTAGTAGATACTCAAATACACACGATGACAGAAACTATTGTATATCAGAACTGAGCCTTAAAGAAAAATTGACACCCTAAAAATTCTAACAGAAAAATAAGACCCACATTTGTTTTAGATAGACATTTTAAATCCCAATTGGAACATTTAAAGGTGTAGCAAGGGAAACTACACCCTGTTGATACAAGAGATAGAGTATTCTCTGCCATCAAGAATATGCAGGCCTGAACATGCAAAGAGGCTGGATGAAAAGGGGGAGGGAGTAAGAAGCACGAATGGGGGGTTGCCCAACAGCCACAGGGATGGAGAGGACTGCCCAGGGAGTGCAGTCAGTGAAGTCAGAGTGACCACGTGTGGTGCCGGGCGGGTGCTCGACTCGCCGGGGTGATCCCTTCACCAACTATCATCTCTCTCTGACCACGATGCCGTACATCTGAAATTAATGTCGTGTAACACTGGATGTCAACTGTAACTGAACGTTTAAAATATTAAAAATAAATTCTGAAAATATTTTTAGAAGAATCTGTTGGCCTTTTAAAAGCATCAGCACCGGCCCTGAACGCGTTTCCCAGAAACAGGAAAACGACGTATTCGCAGGACCTCACTCGACATGGATGATTTACCGCTGCTTTTCGTTCTGAAAACATGACCCTACGAGAGCTCGGGCGCCGGCCAGGTAAGAAGCCAACAACGTGGCTAATTCCTGTGCCACCTCTTCTTTAGACACATATCACACGTGTGTACCTGTCCCCTTAGCCTGAGTCGTATATTTTCAGGGCGGCAGCAACACACACCAGAACACTAGCTCACGCTCATGTTAATTGCAATCACACAGGAAAACACAATGCGCTGCCAAAATATGCACAGGATAATTGCCCCGTGGTGACAAGATAATCTTCCCATTCTTCCCAGGCAGAACGCGCACCCCATCCAATTACTTCCCAGTCTCCTAGGCAGACGTGTTCACGAGGCCCGAGCCAAGCACGTGCCTTCCGCGTGCAGCTTCCCTCCGGGCTGCGTCCTTCCTGATGTCCCAGGAAGTGTCAGGCACGCCGAGGACTTGATCAGGGTTTCTCAGCCTCAGCTGATCTTCCTCTCGTGCACATGTGCTTTGAGGGTTGTGTGTGCGTTCAGGGGGGATGGGACTTTCCCGTGCATCGTGGGATGTTTAGCGGCCTCCCTGGTCTCCACTCACTGATGGCAGTAACATTCCTCCACGCCCAGTTTTGACAACACAACATGTTTCTGCACATCGTCAAAAGGGCCCTGGGAGGCAAAATACTCACCCTACCCGTTGCGAGCCCCTGGATGAGATGGATTTGCCCAGTTAGTCAGCAGGTCCTGCTGTCAGCTGTTCGCCCAGGACACGCACCAGAAGTAGAGAAACATGTCTATGACCCCCTTTGTCCTGCAACCCTTTTCTCTGTGCCTCTTCCCACGTGTCCTGGAGCCCAGGGCTTCCTGTCGCCCTCTCCTCATGGAGTCCCGGCTCTCAGAAAGCACCCGGGTCTTCCCCCTCCACAGAGGCTCACATCCGAAATAACTGGGTTGTCTCCCGTGTTCCCCACAAGCATGGGAACCACACACCTAGACCTTCTCAAAGACTCTATTCCACCATCATTCCTCATCTGAGGTTGGGGTAAAAAGGAAAGCATACAGAAAGGTAAAATACAAATCAGCAGTATTGTCAGTACTCACAGGGGTGCTGGATGAAATTTCAGGAGGCATGCGCAAGTGAACAAGAAAATAACTTGGAGGTGAGAATGCTGTTTGCAGGATTTCTTGCATAAGGCTAGCCCTGCCAAGATGCCGGGTGTAGGAAATCCTTCGGATTCCAACGACAGTCCAGCCCTGCCCAAAAGAAACAGCTGGAGTTCATTCTCAACCCTGAATGTATTTGGCTGAGGCCGTCCCTGAGTATTTCAAGTACTTATCAAATTAGGAAGTTTCCAAAACATTCTCAATGGATCATTGTAATTTGCTTTAAAATATAATTGGTAAGAGAAGATGCAATTGCCTTGAAGCATGGGTCAGTAACCGTTCAATAAAGAGGGCCAGAGAGTAAATATTTTTGGCATCGTTGGTGATAGAGTAACAATTGCTCAACTCTGCTTTGTGGGGTGCACATAGACCAAATGCATATAAATGAGTGCAGCTGGGTTTCAATAAAACTTTATTTACAAAAACAGGCCAGGGGCCAGATTTGGTCCAAGGACCATAGTTTGCCAACACCTAACTTAGAGGATCTTTCTTTGTTCATGCATCCAATGTTTACTGAGTGTCAACTATAAACCAGGCACTGGGAAGCACCCCAGGGTTCTAGGATAAGTGATGTACTAGCCCGGCTCTTCAGAAGCTTACAACGCAATGAGGACAATGACAAGCGAACTTCAGATCCAGAAAAGTGTGAGGGGGTGTGGGGGAAACCCAGAAGCAGTGATCTTTTCCACACCTGGGGGTAGGAGTGGAGTGTGTTTAGAGGCTTCACTACACAGGTACCTGCTCTGCTGATCTACTGGTGGGAACATCGTTTTCCACAGAAGCCACCTCTGTGCCCCACTGGCCCCCCACTGGCGCCTGAGGTGCCTATCGGTGACTGCCAGCTGGGGCTTCCCCCCATGGCCATGCCCAGAGGTCAGGTGGCCCTTTCCCGAAACTCCCATGCTCACAGGTACAAGAGGTCGCAGTTCTGACATGCCTCATCAGACACTCACACCACAGGCTTTGGCACCCCTCACCCTGCCACAGGCCTAACAAAGCGAAGGACCCAGATGCAGCTGGCCGGAGTTCTTTCCCCGTCTTCTTTGTCACGAAAGCCCCTAACTCTTAACTCACCAGGGAGGCATTCTTCAAGTTCTCCCATCTTATGTGCCTTGGTTGAATTTATGGACTTGATTGGAGCACTTCAGAATTCCAATTCAAAATGCAAATGTGTCTCATTTCATAGCATTCAGCAAAGCCTCCTGATTGGCTGACCTTCTCACTGTAGAGCTGTGATTGGATGATACTGTAACTCCAACTTTAGGATGGCAGCTTCCTATATGATTCAAGAGAGAACATGGGGCAACACTGTTTTCCCCTGTTTCTAACCACAAAGAATAGTGGCATTGGAAGTAGAAGTTAATAGAAAAGGATAAAAACCGTTTTCCATCAGCTCCCCAGCCCAGGTAGTTAATGCCTTCTGATCAGCCCAGTTCACACGTCCATCTGGTTTCTAAAATTTCGCCCAGCACAAAATCATCAAGGATGCACATGGAGAAAATCAACATGTGTGTTTTGCAACAAAAACATTAGGGAAGAATAGCATCAACAGCTTAACCTCGTTTACAACAGCAGCAATGCCCTAAAGCCGCTCCACGGCAGCCCTCCTGGATTTGCCTTGCAGAAGTCCCAACTTTTTAAATAGAGGAAAACGTTGAAACCCTGAGGAGATGAGTGGAAGGCCTTTGACTGGTCTGCTGTTAAGCCTCAGTCAGCCCTGCGGATCCTGCGGAACTTCTGCTTGTGGAAAGGGGCAGAAAGGTGGGATCCGTGCCTTGGCCACTGGGCACAGCGCAGAGCACAGAGCCGAGAGCATTTCTTCCTACTGTCATTGCCACGATGCTAGTGAAGTGACTCATTTTACCATGACCATTGTCAGGCAGACATCTCGGACACAGCATGCCTAACAATGAACCTTGGTTCGTCATCTCCAGCGCTGCTCACCCCAAAGCCCTCCCCAATCCAGAGATCCATTCTTCCGGTTCTTCAAGCCATAATTCTAGTGCCATCTTTGCCTTCACTCATTCTCTGCCCCTTTGCATCCAGCTCAGCAGCATGACGTCTTGGCTCTACAATCCAGACCTATAGAGAAGTTTCTCTGTACTTTGCACAACCTCCACCACAAGCACCCCGACCTCAGCCACTGCTATCCTTCACCCTTATTACCATACACGCTATTATTGGTTTCCCCTCTTGCTCCCTCTATGGTCTGGTTTCGATGCGGAAGCCAGAGACTAGTACTTTTTATTTTAAAAAGCAAAAATCAGGTCTTGTCTTTCCCCTGCATAAAATCTTCCCATGGCTTTCTATTCCACACAAAAATATACAAAGAAGTTGGAGGAATTATGCTACCTGATATCAAACTATACTACAAGGCCATAGTAATCAAAACAGCCTGGTGCTGGCATAAAAACAGACAACACATAGATCAATGAAACAGAGTAGGGAGCCCAGAAATAAACCCACACCCTTATAGTCAATTAATATTCAATAGAAGAAGCAACACATACAATGGGCTAGAGATTATTTATTCAATAAACGATGTTGGGAAAATTGGACAGATACATGCAGAAAAATGAAAACAGGCCACATTCTTACATAGCACACAAAAATAAATTCAAAATGGATCAAAGACTTAAATGTTAGACCCCAAAGTATAAAAATCCTGGAAGAAAACATAGGCAGCAAAATATCAGACATTGCTCATAGAAATTTTTCATCAGGTATATCTCCCCAGGCAAGGGAAGCAAAAGAAAAAAAATAAACAAACGGGACTACCTCAAACTAAAAAGCTTTTGCACAGCAAAGGGAATCATCAAGAAAATAAAAAGACAACCCACAGAATATTTGCTGATACATCTGATAAGGGGTTAATATCCAAAATTTATAAAGTGCCTTACAAACCTCAATACCAAAAAAAAAAGCAAATTCAATTTAAAAATGGGCAAATGACCTGAATAGACACTTCTCCAAAGAGGACATGCAGATGGTAAATAGACTTATGAAAAGATGCTCAATGACACTAATCATCAGAGAAATGCAAAGCAAAACCACGGTGAGATACCATCTCACACCTGTCAGAATGGTTTCATCAATAAATCAACAAACAACAAGTGCTGGCCAGGATGTGGGGAAAGGGGACCCTCCTGCACTGTTGGTGGGAATGCAGACTGGTGCAGCCACTGTGGAAAGCAGTATGGAGATATCCCAAAAAATTAAAAATTGATCCGCCCTTTGACCCAGCGACCCCACTTCTGGGAATATATCCAAAAGAATCCAAAACATTAATTTGGAAATAACACAAGCACCCCAATGTTCATTGCAGCGTTATTTACAGTCACCAAGATATGGAAGCAGCCCAAGTGTCCATCAGTAGATGAGTGGACAAAACAAATACGGAACATTTACACAATGTACTACTGCTCAGCTGTAAGAAAGAAGCAAATTCTACCCTTTGCAGCAGCATGGATGGACCTGGAGAACATTATGCTAAGTGACACAAGCCAGTCAGAGAAAGACAAATACCATATGATTTCACTCATATGTGGAATCCAACGAACAAACTGAACTAACAAGCAAAACACAGACAGACTCGTAGATGGTGAACAGATGACAGCTAGTGGGGGGTGGAGTTAGGGGGTGGAGGGACTGAGCAAAAAGGAACAATGACTCATGGACATGGACACCGGGGTGGTGATTGCTGGGGGAAGGGGTTATAAGGGGACTAAATGGTAATGGGAAAAATATAATGAAGAGTAAATTGAAAAATAAATAAAAGACTCAAGAAAAAATGTACAGACAGACAAATAGTGAAATCCCAAGCCCCCTGCGATGTTCACGAGGCCACACGTGCTCCTGGACTCAGCCACCTTCCTCTGGCCTCGTTTCCAGGAGCTCCCACCCCGGTGCCCTGCTCTCCAGCCTTGCTGCCTCTCCTCACTTCAGCACTTGCTGATCCCACCTTAAAGACCATGGTTCAGCCCTGGCTGGTGTGGCTCGGTGGATTGAGTGAGAGCCTGCGAACCAAAGGATCGAAGTTCGATTCCCAGTCAGGGCACATGCCTGGGTTCCAGGCCAGTTCCCAGCAGGGGACACACGAGAGGCAACCACACATTGATGTTTCTCTCCCTCTCCCTCTCTCCTACCCTTCCCCTCTAAGGATAAATAAATAAAAATCTTTTAAAAAATAATTTAAAAAGAAGACCATGGCTCCTTCCCATCTTCCGAGGGTTTCGTGCCCTGACTTTATGTGTATCTGCTCAAACGTCACTTCTCCTCAGAGAAGCCTTCCCTGACCACCTTGTCCAGCCCCCCACTCCTCACTCCACCCCACCCCACCCCGCCCCTTTCAGCACACGTTTTTACCTGCAGCGGGGGCACCTTTGTACCTGTCGACCTGTTTGCTTTCTGTCTTCCTGCTACAACGGCAGCCCCATGAGGACCGGGGTCTTGCGAGTCCCGTTCCTTGTTAGATCTCCTCAACAAAGAATAGCGCCCAGCACCGAGGCGGAGCCCCGTTCACTTGTAGAGTATTTGTAGAAATGGAGAGCGCATCCTCACAGCTCATCTGCACTGGCCGTCATGGTGCTCTCTTGCTATAGTCTAATCCCTGGGGCCCTGACTGCCCCCCACAGCTGGGCTGTAAGGTCCTCAAGGGCAGGGGGCACGTAGTCTTTATCCCTGGCACTGAGGCAGTCTATATACATATATATACTGGGTGTTTGGATAGATGGGTAGACAGGTGGATGTATTAGATTAGAAGAGTAAGAATTATGCCCAGGGCTGGCCCTGGGGCCCATGGCTGGACAGGCAATCTGATTTGCTTTTAGAAATGAAGTCACCAGTCATCTCAATGGGCCATACACACGCCATCCGTACAGGTCATACGGACAGGAACAAGCAAAACGAATCTTTGAAAATTTCTATGTGTTGACATGCCCCATCTTCCCTGAGGTTGTCATTAGCATGGGGGTCACTTTGCAAAGCCTCTTGTTAGTGCCCAGTTCCATCTCCCCAGCCCGTGCCTGAACCAACAGGACGGAATGTGGCCGGGGACACTCTCTGAAAGCCACCTTCACCTTCACAGCAGAAAATACAAAGGGCCCAAACCCAACAAATTCCCTCCCAAAAGCTAGCTCTAACATAGTAAGAGGTAGAGACAAACGCGTTGATTTCCTTCCGGACTCATGACCTCATTTCCATCAGACCTCAACCGATTCTTTACAGACCCTGGCCCAGCGTTCATTTGTGTGGATTCTTTAGCTGCCATCGCTATTTTTCTGTGTCCCAATAGACTTCTTGATAACTTGGGGATGCCCAATAAAATTTAAGCGAACTTGCTTTTCTTTGGTGCGCAAAAACTAATGAAATAAACTAGATATGACATTTGAAGAAAGAAAAGGGAGACGATGAAGAAAGCATGTAAAATACAGATACTTTAAAGCACGGTTGAGAAAACCAGCATCCAAACCGTTTGGGTGAGAATTATAGTATTTTCCATTTAGAGAAGTGGGACAAGTTAATTGCATAGTTCCTGTGCAATAAACTGCATGGTAATTACACAGAAACTCCTGTGGAAACCGCAATAACTACGCCGAACTGAAGCATTCTAAAATAGACCCCGAGTTACCCGGTCCACAGACAATGGAAAGATGTTTAACCTGTACTTCAGCTTCTTGATGTGAAGACAGCACCGTCAATGACTTCAGATGCCCATTTTTGAGGATAATTATTTTTAAATGTAGACGTCTTTCTAGAAACGGTCGCTGGCACATTTTCTTTCCAAAATGCAGGGGGGAGGTGGGGGGAAGCTCAGTGAACAACTGCCAGGCAGCAAGAAAGTTGACAGTAATTTCCTGTCTAAAAGAGGTGAGGATCTTCAAAGGAAAATAGGAAGCCTCTGTTTTTGAAAGGAGTTTTTGGTTGTTGGCTCTCATTTGCATACCGCATGGCGAATGTGAAAGGAGCGTAGGTCAGGATAGAAACGGCTGAGTTCAGAAGTAAACGGTGCAGGGCGTTGCGCGCGGCACAAGGCATTTTCTTGGGAATTAAAAGGCCTGTTCCATAGCCAATCCCCCAACAGGCTCAAAACAATCACCTTTCGTGACTCCGTGTCACAAAACTCAAGTGGTTCGGCTAGAGAAAGAAAGGGGGAAATGCACGGATGAGGGGGATTGTCGGGCCCTCAGAAAACTGGCCGAGTGAGCGAATCATGGAGCTGGGTGTTGGCACTGATGTTTTGAAGCAACTTGCTAACCCTTGGGCCTGACAGCATGCAAAAGGCCAGGCTCCCTCTCCAGACTCCACTTCCCTAAAACTGAGGATTGGTGTTCCGGAAGAAGCAAATGGAAGGTTTGCAGCCATCCCCAGAGCTTCTCTGTGCATCAGGAGCTGTTTGCCACCCACCCATCCTGCCAGACAGGATTGAAAAATTAGTCTAAAACGGGTGCTCAGCTCTCTGCTCTGCAGCCCCATTATCAAGTCTACCAGTTGGCTGCAGCCCAGGGTCTAGACTACATCAAGGCTGGATTTGCAATTAGCTGCCAAGGCCTTTGTGAATGTAATTTTATAGACATTGTTCTGCGAAGTTGATGGCGGGCTCGCGATGATGGGCATGAAAGTTAAAAATGGGTTTAGGAATGAGAAAACCCAGACAAAAGGGGAAAGGGAAAATTTCTAATTGCACATAATTTAAACCTTATTGGTTGGTGCTCAGCTCTGGCACAGCCAGGCCAGCTCCGAAGCCACAGAGAAATGCATTTAGTCCCTAAATGGTTCTGTTCAGCCCTGACCCAAGCTTCCTCCTCTCCTTGCAGAGAGAGAGAGACAGACAGACACAGAGAGGGAGAGAGAGAGGGAGAGAGAGAGGGGGAGAGAGAGGGAGAGAGAGAGAGAGAAGCTGTTTCCAGGGTATCTCCACGGGTTTGGGAGAATCTTAAAGACAGAGAGAATTACTTCTGCTGCTTCTTTATATTTCTTTTTTTTTTTTAAAGATTTTATTTGTTCATTTTTAGAGAGAGGGGGAGGGATGGAGAAAGAGAGGGAAAGAAACATCAATATGTGATTGCTTCTCACATGTCCCCACCTGGGGACCTGGCCTGCAACCCAGGCCTATGCCCTGACCAGGAATCAAACCAACAACCCTCTGGTTTGCAGGCCGGCACTCAATCCACTGAGCCACGCCAGCCAGGGCATATATTTCAATAAATGTGTGTTAGCTGAATAAATGACTGCTCAGATCTGAGCAGAGACCTGCCACATGTCACCACAGAATGTTTGCCTTTGGCCAGAAGGACTTCGTACAGTCTATGAAGGGAGGAATAGCTGCAAAGTGGTCTTTTTCTAATGTATGACAATCAAAAGAGAGCAGTGGTCAGAATTAGTTGAATTCAGAAGTAAGGGCATGGTTGCGTGGCTGTGATCATTCAAAGTCGAGCTGTGACTGCCGGTGACTAGAAGTGAGGATTCCAAATAGCTTTTGAACTCATCAGTTCTGATGCCTCTTAGGGCTGTTTTCTGTTTCACCTCGTCCACATCGGCAAAACATTTCCCTTTGAGGACTTTTTTTCATCCGGGGAAACAAAAAAAAAAAGTACCTTGGGGCCAGATTGGGTGACTAGGGAGGGTGGGGCGTGGGGGTCATGCCGTTGTCGGCCAAAAATTGCTGAACAGTCAGCACAGTGTGGGCAGGTGTGCTCATAAATCACACATCATGAAATGGGCAAACACATTGAAAGAGTCTTCAGGAAAATTCACTGCAGCCAAGCGCAGCCTCTCACAACAATGCCAGCTGGTGCACGGACACAGATGGGTTCCTAGAACATTCACCTCGTAGCAAGGGGAGCCTGTACTACACAATAATTCCATTTGAGGGGGTCCCCCCTTGTACATACAATGTATACCATATGCATACATACATTTTTACATGCTTATGTTCACCAATATAAAGGCAATGTTGAGTGTAGAAAATTTAAAAAATACAGGAAAGTATAAATATAATTAGGAGTTATTCATAATCACATAAGCCCAACACTGGACAAAGTTACAGTTGGCATTCTGGGACATGGCCTTTATGGTCTGGAATTTTTGGTTTGTTTGTTTGCTTTCCTAAACACACACGCATTTTGGGAAAGATGCACGGTGTGTACACAACCCTGCCTGACGCCGTCCCTTCCGCTCGGGGACATCCCTGACATGCCGCACTGGGGAGTGATGCGGTTTCATGGGACAGACCTCGGGAGGCAGACTCAGCCCTCTGGTGCTGTGCTTTTCCTCTTGGGGGCTTTGGGGTCTGAATCACAAAATTCGCCCATCACAACTTCCCTTCTCCCCCTCATCCCCCCACCCCTCCGCCCAGTGCATGGGTCCCTCTCGCTCTGCCTGGCCGAGGGTTCAACCCCAGAGAGGTAAACCACTGGTGTCACTCCCAGGACCAGGCACTGGGAGGAGCCCAGATGCAAAGTGAAATAAGCCGGTCCCAGGAGGACACACAGGCACGATTCCCCACTTCAAGGTGCTCAAACGCAGGGTCGCAGAGAGTGTGTGGTGGGTCCCAGGGGCCAGGAGGCAAGACAGGGCGTGGCTGTTCAATGGCTACCAAGTCTCAGTCGCGCAAGACAAAAAGGTCCCCGAGAGTGTCCCTGAGAGCATCCCAGAGAGCTCCCGTACCGCATCGTGTTCACAGTAACCATCCTGTCCTGGGCGCTGAATTTGTTCGGAGGGTACATCTCACACTGTGTGCGTGCGTGCGTGCGTGTGTGTGTGTGTGTGTGTGTAACCACATGAAAAGTAATCACTAAAAACACAAAGGGTTACTGAATTCTGGACACGGGCTGGCGTGCAGCCGGTGCCCTGCTGGGGACAGTGGCGGTGAGGGGGCCACCTGGGAGCGTCAGCCTCCCTGGCTGAAAGCTCACCAGCCCTATATCTGGCGGCGGCTCTTCCGGAAGCGGATTTATCCTTCCACTGCGTCTGCCCAGGTCTCTCCCTCCTGGGTCATCTGACTTTCTGTTGCTTGGTAACTGGAGCACCTAATTATTCCACTAGGAGGTCAAAGAAATGTCGGCAACCCCATTACATGGACTCAAGACAGCCAGAGGTAAGGCAATAATTTGCATAAAGAACTCCATTCTCCAGCCACAGACAGGAAAGAAAGGGAATCCCAAAGCTCTGTGCATGTTCGCTAGCAGTGAAGCAAGGTGGCCCCGAAAGTGTGGTTTGGGGAAGACGAGTGAAAGCAAGTCGGAGCAAAACCTTTGGGGTTTCATTTTGCTGTTTTCTCTAGTTATTTCTGTTTTTATCTTTACCTCTGGAAATTGTCACAGATAAAGAGTAACTAAATGGGCAAGGAGAAAAAGTGCTTCTTCGAGTCAGATGAGGTGTTTTCCAGTAAAGGTTTGTTAAGGACTGTGGCTTCTTCTGACCTTTCTTTCTTTCTTTCTTTCTCTTTTGTCTCTTTGTATTTGAGTTGCACTTTCTTCTCAACTAATTCTAGGTTATCGGGTTTAACATTAATCGAGTTACCTTTTTTACTTTCTTGGTGGACAATACCCCCATTTTTATCTGACCATCTGCGGGTCTCATTGCCAGGGACTTACTTCCTAACGAATTCTTCCCGGTACTGTGGGTAATTTGCTACAAATGTCCCCTCCGCCAGCCAGTGGACTGGCCTGTCGTTCACAGCTGGGTCCCCGCCCCCCCCGCCGGGACCTTGGAGATCAGAAGCCCCAAGTTCTCGGTGGTCTCTAAGTCCTGCGTGCGACGCACAGCTGCCGGCGCCGTGCCGAACACTGAGGGGCGGCGGGTCCCAGTGCCCATAGTCAGTCTCCACATGGCTGCAGGCACACGAAGTGCCCCTCGGGACTTGGCTTTCTCTAAACCCACCTAAATTCCACATCGAAGTTGTCAACACACCACGGGTCTCTCTCCCTGATTTGGGCGGCACCCAAGAACAGTCCACCAGGCTTAACATGCCCCAAATGATGCTGTTAATGGCCCCCTAGAACAAGAGAACTAGGAATCAGAGAAAGAAGCCTCTGGAAGAGAGGGGAGAATTATTGTTCTTTCTTGATGATTTCTGTCACCCACGAAAATCAGTGAGAACAATACATTAAACAACTGAACACTGTCCGGCTCCAGTGTTCCTTAGATGGTGGGCGTTTGCTAGGTGAACGCGACTTCCTCTCCGCACTGGCCTGCCTCGCCTGTTCCTCCCTGGCCTTGGGGCCTGTGGGAAGGAATAAGAACTCACTGGCCCCCTCTGCTGGCAGGAAGGAGTAAATGGCCTGGCCGAATCAGCCACTAAAACCTCACGGGGATTCGGCTGTTTTTCCTGCAGAGCCATTTTACTTAATTCTCTCCTTTACTCGGAACACCCATCACTGCCCAGAAATATCCCCAATGACTTGCAGAGGGCAGGAAGTGATTCACTGAAACGCACACGTGAAAAATGACAAACGCAGGGTGGGACGATGGGGCCACTGAACTGCACGCTTAAAAATAGTTAAAATGGTACGTTTTATGTCCCATGCATTCGTCACACTAAAATAAATGACGCACACAGAGGAACACGGTGTCGGAAAGGACGAGGGGGATGGAGAGCACATTGTGCTTAGGAATCAAATGTGTGCCTGATTCACGGGGAGCTTCTTACATCTCTGCTGGGCGGGGGTCCACACGGCCGGGACCGGCAAGGGGTCCCCGTGGGCACCCAGGGATGGTCCCTGGGTGAGGAGGTCCCATGATGGGGAAGAGAAAAAGAGGGCCAGGCCTGGTGGTCAAGGACATGACGGGAAGTGTCCCTCTGTCCCTCCTCCCCATCTGCCTCCTCCTCACTCTGTCCAGAATGTACAAGACAGCTGCACGGTGGCCCCAGAAATGGCGCCCCAAAGGGCTCTGAAGGACCCGATACATCCAACCCCAGCATTTTAACTGTTCGGAGAGAGGTAAGGGGGCTGGGGAGAAGGACGAGGGCACTCCCAACAGTGGAGAAAGAGACGTGAGAGGTTCAGATGACCCACATTCAGAGTCACCCACAGAAGTTTGTCCAAACGAGGAAGATTTCGTAACTCAGGAGGCCGAGTTCAAAACAGGAAACCAGTGGGCGTGGGTGTCCCTGCCTCCGTCTGGGCCTCTCTCAGGAGGAACGGGAGGTGAAGAGTGGAGACAAGGGAGGGGCCCGTGGGAAGGAGTGGGGAGGACAGGGAGAGCAAAGTAGAAAAGGGGAACAGACAGGAGGCGAGAGAGGCTGCTGGTTGACCTTGACCCCGCCCTCTGCGATGGAGCAGGCTGCTGCACTTGGCCTGTCTGGGGTCAGGTGGAGGCCCAGAGCCCGAGTTTGCCCTAGGCTGCGCGGAAGGTGGGGCTGTGGGGTTTGGAACTAGCAGGGAGGCCAGTCTTAGAGAGGGGAAAGGGGGCCGCCCGTGTGTGGGCGCGTACTGCACAAAAATTAGACTTTTTAGCAGGTATGTAATACACATCGAAGGGAAAAACTAAATTATCAAACCGTCTCTTAGCTCGTTCCTTCAACGGAGCCCTTACTTTAAACTCTAAATTTAATGTAAAGCCCCAAACATGGTATCATTTATCTAAAAAGAGAGACAGACAGACACGGGGCTTGTCTTTTCCTGAAACCTGGGAGAAAACAGGGTCGTGAGAAATGTGGCAGGTTCTGGTGAATTTACACCTTACGTGGGACACTCACTTGTCCTCTGCCAATGCCGCAGCCTGCAGCGTCCACAAAAATCAGGCTCAAGACAGGGAATAACAGGAAGCTACAGGTCGCGTGGAACGTGGTATCAGTAGGTGCCGCCGGGACACTGCGCGGCCAAACCTCAGCCTGGCCTGTGCCACGGCTGCCTACAGATGGGGTCCTCGCACCGTGCGGAGACACAGGGCGTCCCTGCGCCTTTCGTGTGGCCGCAGTGGCAGATCCAACCGACGGGGCTCATTAAGACAGACGCCACCTCAGACACGTGCCAGCGCCTTCACAGTCCCCCGAAACTCCACTTCCATGAGCTACAAGCCCTTTGCAGACTTCGTACTGACAGAGGCATGCCTCTCCCGTCCTGGCGTGTTTGCTGCCATGCTTCCCACGTTAAATTTAGAGGAATGCATGCGACGTGAACAAGCCTCAAATTCAACTCATGAAACCCATGGCCTCGAAGCACCACATCGATGACAAATATTTGTAACCTACAGCCTCCTGAGCCTGGTGGCCACTCTGGACCATGAGACATGTTTGTTCACTTTTCTGAGTGAAAAAATGAGAAACTAGAGAATCCTCAAAAAACTTAATTTTCCTGCAAAAGACTAGAAAAACCCACAGTGCTTATGTAGGATAATAAAGCACAAATTGTTCCTATTTTGTGTTTTTAAAGTCGACTTGATGGGAGGGAGATTTTATAGCAACTCTGGTTTGGGGACATTTGAATACATGTAAGAAAAAGTTTTCAATAAATAAACAAATAGTTACAATAGCCAAGTGCTGGAAGCAACCTAGGTGCCCATCAGTTAATGAATGGATCAAAAAACTGGTACATTTACACAATGGAATTCTATGCAGCAGAAAGAAAGAAGGAGCTCCTACCCTTTGCAACAGCATGGATGGAATTGGAGAGCATTATGCTAAGCAAAATAAGCCAGGCAGTGAAAGACAAATACCATACGATCTCACCTTTAACAGGAACCTAATCAACAAAACAAACAAACAAGCATAATATAAACAAGTTCACTGAATTTGAGAACAGTCTGACAGTGACCAGAGGGGAAGGGGAGGGAATTTCAGGGGAAAAGGGGAAGGGTTTAGAGCAACAAGTATAAAGGACTCATGGACAAAAACTATGGGGGGGTGGAAATGGGAGGAAGGTGGGGAGGGCTGGGGTGGTGGGCTGGGGACGGGGTAAAAGACAGAAAACTGTACAATATCAACAATTAAAAAATACTGATAAAAAAGGTTAAATTAATAAAACACAGCTACTAAATCTCAGACAACTTCATTTTTATAGTAATAAATGACAAAATTTCACAATTTTCTTAAAACATGAGATATAACTATCAAAATTGGAGGTCTTAATTATACATATTTAAATAAAATATCTATTTGAGAGTTACCAAAAATAAATAAATAAACAAACAAACAAATAGTGAAGTCAACTTAAAATACCATTTTATGGGAAAATGATGACATTTTCTATTTTTTCCAGAAGTGGACAACTTACCAAATCGGTATTTGATTTGTCAACATTGACCTACCAGTGGAAGAACGGGTGGGGAAGCCCTAACAATACCAAACCATGCAAACCCTCATCTCTCCCTAAAATAGCCCCAGAAGTTTGCATGCATCTCGCTCAGCAGCACTTAGCAAGGGGCCTTGAAGAAGTGTTTGTTGTAAACGCAGCGATCCAATTAGATATGTTACAGCAATCTTGGAGACAAGAGTAAAAAGGCTGAGAAACTCTGAAGAAAGCGGAAAAATTGAGAAACCATCTGGAAATCTTAAATAGACGACGGTAATTATTCAGCTGTTTAGAAACAAGTCCTTAACAAGAAAACTTGAAGCTGGTCTCTCATTTTCTACTAAAGTAATCGTTTGTTTTCAAATCTTATGGCATTGGGCTTGGTCCTGTCACGAAGTGCCAACCTCCCTCTCCCCCTGGGGACGGACCCCACACGTCCAGTCACTGAGTACACATTTGGAGAACTTTGGGCTCTTTGTCCTCAATGTCGAATTCACCTCCAAAACGGTCACTAAGGCCCCCCTTGAAATCACCTGGCCACGGCTCTTGCCCTAGCCGTTCACCATCCAGAAGCTGAAGCTCCTTCTCCTGCCTCTAGGCTAGGTCCCAGCTCAAGCTTCCAGAATTACTCTGTGTCTAGCACCAGGAGGGTGATGAGGTCCCAGTTCAGCAGCTGATGCGACTGGAAACAAGCCAATTGATGTTCCGGCGCTTTTCCCATGCCCGAATCCTGGGGGACCCCTCTGCGAGTGGCCGCCCGAACACGAGCCCCGAGCGAATGTCCTGCTTGCTGTTGTGTCCACTCAGGTTCCCACCACCAAGCCCCACCTTGAGCCTGGCCACGCTCAGCTGGGTCCCCCACTTCCGAGCATAGATGCACCGGTCGGGCCCCCACAACCTGCACCCAAACGCTTCGTGAGTGCCGGCTTTGTTCATGCTGGGCCACCCATCTTTCACTGGCCTTCCCCACCCAACAGCACCCTAGGCTCACCAGGGGTTCTAGAATTGGACTGACCTCTGTTCTGCCCCCAGTTCCCCTCCCTGGGGGTTGTTGTGTTGCCTCTGAGTCCAGTCCGCCACTCAGACCCTGACCCTGGCCTTTCTCGCTTACTATTCTAATCCTAGTATTATGATCATGTTGCAACCAGTGACCTGCTTTCCTCAGAATTCTCTAGAAAGTCACCACTTCACCCCCAGGGAGAGTTTCCGTCTTCCCATCCACTGGTAGGTAGCCTAGTACTCCTCATGCTTCCTTCTTCCTTCCTCTGGCCCACACTAAGCTTTTTGTGGCATTTAATTCCAAGAACACAGTAATTTGCAGAAGATCCACGGAAGGCTGGAAGACTGCTAGGTTGCAGAGATATCTTCTTAAAAATCTAAACTACAGCTCTATCCCTGCATTAGATCAGGCTGCTCTAACGAAATAGCACAGACTGGATGGCTTGAACAGAAACTTCTCTTCTTGTAGTTCCGGAGGCTAAGAGTCCAAGATCAAGGTGTTGACAGGGTTAGCCCCTTCTGGGGCCTCTCTCTTCAGTGCGCAGATGGCTGTCCTCTCCCTGTGTCCTCGCATGGTCACCCCTACCTGTGTGTCTGTGTCCTGATCTCTTCTCATAAGGACACCGGTCAGATTGGAGTAGGGCTTACTTAGTTGCCTCCTTTTAATTGAATTACCTCTTTAAAAGCCGTATCTCCAAATACAGTCACAGTACGAGGTACCAGGGGCCAGAGCTTTAACATTTGGATGCTCAGGGGACACAATTCAGCCGCTAACTCGCCCTAAGCAAACTGTAGCAAACATCCATCAAATCGCCCTGCTCAGGTTGCCCACCCCCAGCCCTGGCCGCAGGCTTGGGGTACACAAAGCCACGGGTTAAATGCAGTGCAATGTCCTAGAAAGTCCACTTTAATTCACACTGTGTTGTGCCTAGAAAAAGAAGCCACCATATTTTGGAGAAATATGTATTTTATTCAAAATTTTACTATGAAAGTGCAGGACTTCAAAATAAAATTTGTCTTGGCCTCAGACCACCCTCGTCTGGCTTCTTAGATACCCTAGGGGTATAAATTCTCCTTTTTTTCTCTGGTGCAAAAATTATGGTGGAGAAGTTTTGAGGAGCCCTGAGTTTTTCTCCAAAAGAACACTCATTACCAGCTTCCTCATTTCCCAGTGCAGGGCACTGTGAGAAGCAGAGCAAAGGTCCCACCGCCCCCGGGGCGCTGGTGCCGGTGACCGTACGCTGGTTGGCTGACATTTTTCTACTCAAATTTAAGGCAGATCTCATGTCTTAAACCATATCCCCAGGGTGCAGGTAATGTATTTGATTAATTGGAGCTTCCAAAGTTTTCTGAAGATTTCGTCTAAGAGGAAGGTTGCAAATACAACTGAAGCATACCCACTCTGGCTGATTTTTGTGATGGAACCCAAAAGAAGCCCCTCACCAGAGTGCACCCCCCAATTAAATCTTGTTATGACTAAGATCAGTGCCTTAAAATAATTAGCCTAAAAGGGAGTATGTGAGACCTTTATGAAAAGAATAGTGGGTATTAATAATAAATTAATGGGTATTTATGCATGTTCCTGGTATAAATTAGTATAATACAGTATAGCTAATATAGTAGATAACCAGTTCTCCCTAAATTCATCTATATATTCAATGCCATTGACCTTCCAGCTGGATTTTTTAGGAATCCAACATAATTTTTAAGTGTATATAAAGGCATACAGATCCACAAATAGCTAAATGGCTCCTGACAATGAGGAATCAAGGTAAGGATCAGGGTGGACGTGAGGAAACTATCGTAATAAAAGCAGAGTGGTTCTAGGACAGATCTGGACAAGTAGACCGGTGGATAAGTAGGCTTGGCGGATGACATGTGAGAAATTGAATCACTATGGAGAAAATTAAAGCTGCATTCTCAGCTAATACTGTGCAAAGGTTTAAATTTGAAACAGTTTAAAAATCTAAATGTTTGTTCTGACCAGTATGGCTCAGTGGGTTGGGCATTGCTCTACAAAGTGAAAGGCCACTCGTTCTATTCCCAGGCGGGGCACATGCCTGGGTTGAGGGTTCAGTCCCCAGAGGAAGCACAAGAGGCCACCAATTGATGTTGCTTTCTCGCAACGCTGTTTCTCTCCCTCTTTCTCCCTTCCTTCCCCTCTCTCTGAAAATAAATAAAATCTTTTTAAAAATCGAAACGTTAAACATGATTGCAAAGATGTTGGAATACGCCTTCATGTCTCAAAATGAGCACAAGACTATTTAAACAAGAACCAAAAGAACAAGCCACGAAATAGAATACTAATGGATAGATTTGGCTACGTCAAAATTAACGCTTTTTGTCAGGTGAGTGTGGACAAAAAAGGGACCGAGTACTAAAACCAGCTCAGGGGAGGCCTGCGTGGCAGCCTTACAAACTCTGAGACCTGAAATAACCGTGTAGAAGGGTCTGAAAATAAAAACTTTCTAACTGAAGGCAGGCCGTGGCGGGCAGTCACGTCCCAGGCTGGAATCTTCCCTGACAAAAGTCCATCTTTACCTTAACTGAGCCTGTCTGTTGACTTTTTGCATCTGTGATAACACACCTTTGGAAGGTCAGATTTCCTTTTTCCAGACCCCTCAAAGCACAGACACTGCACCAGGGGCCCATTGTCATTGTCACTGTGGTCACTGTTGAGTGGTAACTATCCTGTACCCGCCCATGTAAAAGAAGTTCGTGTCTATCATTTTATTGTTTACCA